>CM073737.1:42480384-43730384 GCA_037113605.1 Calophaca sinica
TTCCTCTACCGCCTCTGTCCGCGACACTGTTTCTGAAACTCCCGCCACCGCGACCGCGACACTCCTCCCTCTCCTCCTTCGTCGTCGTTACTTCCTTCTTCATTTCTCCACCGCGACACTCATCCCTCTCCTCCTTCCTCATCGTTCATTCCTTCTTCGTTTCTCCATTTCCACCACCGCCTCCACCGCGACACTCCTCCCTCTCCTCCTTCCTCGTCGTTCATTCCTTCTTTAGTTCACCATTCGCGTTGAGTTTTAGCAACAGCCCCAGTTCTCCGAGAGGCTCATCCGTCGCACCACCCGCGTTGAATTTTAGTATAACCCCGTTTCTCCACCGCGGGTCAATAGAAAGGCGCCCTGACAACTTTTTCGCATTCTTCGAATACTCAAGGTATAATTTGCTAACTCTCTGTCATGTTTTGCTGCTTGTTATCTACTTTGACTACTATTGCTCGAATTGAATTCCATTAAATATGTGGTTTGCTATTCTTTAACATAATGTGCATAATGTGCATTTGATTTCTGGCATTTCTTTACAGCAGTTAGAATCAAATTGTTTGAAGCTGGTGCAGTTAGAGCAAAAGGATCACTTCATATCGTTCAAAACATCTACTTGTTTTTCCCCCTCTCTTGTACATTGACGGTTCTAATAGTTTGGAGTTTGCTGGCTCTGTAAATTCAGGTTTGTTTGTTATTAAGTTGCACATATTGATTTGTCACTGCAATGATAAATGTGGTTATTAATTATGTGATTGTTGGTTGATTTGTCTACCTACTTCTTTTCATTGGTTCTTTTAGCTACTACATTTCCTTTTGAGACATGGATTGTTGCCTGATATCACTCTGCTCATCGCAATGAATTGGAAGCTGAAAAAGGAATATGCTGATTTTTATGGTTTCTGTAGCCCTTAGATGCTACATCTTTCATGGGGGGTGATTACATGTGAATTGTGCTTGGGAATAATAAAAAGGCAAGGTATCACTAAGGGACATTGATAAAAATATGCAGAAACAAACAAAAAAAGGCAGAAAGCAAATGATATTATTTAATAGTTATTAAGTATAAAAAGAAAGGAAAAATAGCATTTCCAAAAATTAGAACAAAGAAAAGAGATTTAGGAGCTACATTGGTATCTAAAATCTTTTCCTCTCATATCTTTCATAAAAAATATTTGTAATGTTGCTTTGTATTTGAATGATGATGTTGATGGATGTTAGCTTTGATATTGGTCCCATTGTGGGCCTATTGTATAATGATATCCATTTTCGTGGCTTATCACGAGTACATCAATGTTCATGTCAATGTTAGTTAAATATCTAAGCATAAAAGTGTGTGTATATTATTTCAGAACACATTTATGGATCGTAGTTGGATGCAAAAACTTCGTTTAGGTGATGAGTATAAGAACGTGGTCGAAGAGTTCTTACAATTTTCCCAAGCAAAATTTCCTAATCAAACAACTTTCTATTGTCCTTGTGTTAAGTGTTTGAATGGGCCAACACTAAAAGTTGAGGAGATACGGAATCATCTTCGTGTTTTTGGGATTTGGCAAAGATATACGACATGGACCTGGCATGGTGAAGTGTTAAACAAGCCAAGTGTGTCCACAAGAGAGGAAGTTGATGTAGACATGGACGATCGACTAGAGGACATGATTCGTGATGTTGGACAAGAGTCTTTTCAGCGGGCACATGTGTATGAAACTTTATGCAGCGACAAGAAAAAACCTATGTATCCGGGCTGCAAAAATTTCACACGGTTGTCAGCGGTGTTGAAATTGTTCAATCTGAAGGCGATAAATGGGTGAACTGATAAGAGCTTCACTGAATTGCTTAAACTGTTGAATGATATGCTTCCGGAAGGTAACACATTGCCGAACAGTAATTATGAAGCAAAGAAGATATTATCTCCGATGGGTGTGGAGTATAAGAAAATACACGCATGCCCGAAGGATTGCATATTGTACTGGAAAGAGCATGAAGACAAAGAAGAGTGTCCCGAGTGTAATACACCATGCTACAAAAAGGAGGATGGTGATGATAGTTGTGATGATGTGAGCAAAAAAGGTCTTCCTGCGAAGGTGTTATGGTATCTTCCAATTATTCCCAGGTTTAAGCGACTGTTCGCCAATGTAAATGATGCAAAGAACCTTAGATGGCATGCAGATGATAGGAAATGTGATGGAAAGCTTCGCCATCCGGCCGATTCTTTGCAATGGAAGAGAATTGATTCATTGTTTCCGGAGTTCGGCAATGAGCCAAGAAACCTTAGGCTTGGACTTGCTACAGATGGAATGAATCCATATGGTAACTTAAGTAGCATCCATAGTTCATGGCCTATTCTCTTAGTAATTTACAATCTGTCTCCTTGGTTGTGCATGAAGCGCAAGTACATTATGTTATCTATGATGATTTCTGGTCTAAAACAACCGGGAAATGACATAGATGTTTATCTAAAACCTTTGATTGATGACTTGAGAACATTGTGGGAAGAAGGCATTGATGTGTTTGATAGGTTTTCAGGTGAAGATTTCAAGTTGCGTGCCATGTTATTTTGCACCATCAACGACTTTCCAGCATATGGGAACTTGTCCGGGTATAGTGTTAAGGGACATAAAGCATGCCCTATTTGTGAAGACGGCACATGTTTCTTTCAACTGAAAAATGGGAGGAAGACTTGTTACCTTGGGCATAGAAGATTTCTGAGACGTGATCACCCGTATCGCAGGTTGAAAAAGGCTTTTAATGGATGTCAAGAGAACGAAATTGCTCTGAAAGCTTTAACCGGAGAAGAAGTTTATCAACGGGTGAACTCCATCAATGTTAAGTTGGGAAAAAAAAGAGGAAAAAACATTCTTCTGTGAAAAACATATGGAAGAAAAGGTCAGTGTTCTTTGATCTTCCATACTAGTCAAGTCTTGATGTAAAACACTGTATTGATGTGATGCATGTGGAGAAAAATGTGTGTGATAGTGTAATCAGTACGCTTCTCAATATTTAGGGCAAGACAAAGGATGGAGTGAATGCTCGTCTAGACCTTGTTGCCATAGGTATAAGAGTGGAGTTAGCTCCTCAGCCAAGAAGTAACAAGACATATTTGCCACCAGCTTGTCATACATTATCAAAAGAAGAGAAAAAAGCTTTTGCAAGTGTCTATGGGGTGTGAAAGTGCCACAAGGTTACTCTTCAAAAGTAAAGAGTCTTGTATGATGACAGATCTCAAATTAGTTGGCTTAAAATCTCATGATTGTCACGTCTTGATGTAACAATTACTACCGGTGGCTATTCGTGGCATCTTGCCAAAAAATGTTCGACATGCCATAATTAGATTGTGTTTATTCTTCAATGCAGTATGTAGTAAAGCTATTGACCCTCAGAAATTGGACGAGTTGGAAAATGAGGCTGCTATCATTTTGTGTCAGTTGGAGATGTTCTTTCCTCCCTCATTTTTTGACATCATGGTTCATTTAATTGTTCATCTAGTCAGAGAGATTAGAGTGTGTGGCCCAGTTTATTTAAGGTGGATGTACCCTATTAAGCGATACATGAAAATATTGAAAGGGTATGTGAAGAATCTATATCGTCCCGAAGCATCTATTGTTGAAAGGTATATAACAGAAGAAGCCATTGAGTTTTGTTCAGATTATTTGTCAGAAGCGGTACCTGTAGGGCTTCCTAAGTCTCGTCATGAGGGAAGATGTGAAGGTAAGGGTACACTAGGTTTAAAAACTAAGAGCATGGGTCGAGCGGAAGTGTTGCAAGCACATTTGTATATATTGAATAATATTGATGAGGTTGAACCTTACTTGTCTGCTCACAAAAATCATGTCAAGACCAAAAACCCTCGAATGAATGAAAATTGGGTGTTGAAGGAGCATAACAAGACATTCATACCTTGGTTTAAAGAACAGATTTTGAGTGATGATACTGCTTCTGAGACATTAACATGGCTAGCACATGATCCTAAATTTAATGTCTTGACATGGAGAGGATACGATATCAACAAATTTTCTTTTTATACAAAGTCACAGGATGACAAGAGCACCGTACAAAATAGTGGGGTTATGGTTATGACTTCTTCTATGCATTTCTCTAGTTCAAAGGATAAAAACCCCGTTCTGGCATCGATAGCTTATTTTGGGGTCATTGAAGAGATTTGGGAGATTGATTATAATAAATTCAAAGTTCCTGTTTTTAAATGTAAGTGGGTTAACAGTAACCGTACAAACCAATGAGTTAGGATTTATAATGGTGGATCTTGACAAGATAGGTTATAAGGATGAACCTTTCATCATGGCAATTCATGCAAAACAAGTGTTTTATGTCAAGGATCCTTCTAACAAAAGGTGGTCTGTGGTTCTCCAAAGAAGAAGTATGCATGAGAGTGATGAAAATCAAGATTCAACACTAGATATTAATGACACCCCTTCTTTCTCAACACAAAGACCCATCTTCATTGATGAAAATGAAGTAGACGATGTATATGCTACTCTTGATGATCATCAGGAAGGGATATTGGAGGACATTAAAACTTGACTACTAAAGAATTTTATAGGTGAATACATGTTTGTTAGATTATATATCCACAATTAGCATCTGTTAGATTATCCATTATAATTATATATATTGATACATGTTTGCTAGATTATCTCACATTGTTTCTTACATTTATTTGTTTGTTTAAACAGGAATCATATATAGCTGATCCATCCACATCAGAGTCCTCCAAAAAAAGGACTAGAGGTGTTACCACTACATCACAATTGAAAAATAGACTTCTTCCTGGTCAGAAGTTTTCTATTGAATTGATCCAGATACTGGGCGACTTGATGGTGATAATACAGCCAGCTTCAACAGTTATTTGGCGTACCTTGCACGAAGCAAAGCCTCTATTCTGATACCTAAATGGAGAGATGTCCCTGAAAAAACCAAAGATATGATATGGCAAGATGTCGTGGTATTGACCTTTATCTCTAGTTGTATGCATATTTGTATTTAGCTTTATTGATCTTTGTGTGTATGTATTACTAACACCACCATTTTGTTGTGTATTGTAGGATATTTTTGATGTTCCCCATGATAAAAAGTTTAGGGACCGATGGTTGTCCTATGCAGGTGAGCGTTGGAAGGACTTTAAGTCTAAACTCTCCAGGACATTTGTATTTGGGAATGGAGACAAAAATGGTTGCACAAATCCTTGTCAGAAGTATAATTTCCTTTCAGAGGACATATGGAATGAGTTTGTTAGGAGCCGTAAGGAAGAAGCGTTTCTGGTTAGTTTGAATTATATTTTTTAACTTGGCTAATATAATTTTTTACTTATTTTAATTTGTGGTGTGTTACGTTATTTGTAACAGAAAAAAAGAGAAAAGGGAAGGACAAATGATGCAAAGAATATCTACCCCCACTTATTGTCTCATGGGGGTTATGATAAACTTGAGAAGAATGTAATGACACACAGAAGGAAAGCCTTGCAGGAAGAGGCTGGAGATGAAGCCTTAGAATCCCCTCCAAAACCAAACCGGTATGAGCTATGGACTATGGCTCGAACAAAACCATCAGGATCTTATACATCTGATGCTGTGGCCTCAGTTGCTTCTAAAATTGTAAGTGTATCTGCCTTATTTAATATTATGTGATTTGTAACCAATTTAATTCGACTGATCAAAGATCTCTGTGATTGAATTTGGTTGTAGGAGTCATTAGTTGAAGATGAATCTCAGGGTACTTTTATTCCAACTGGACGTCAAGATATCTTGACTACTGCCCTTGGAACACCCAAGCACTATGGTCGTGTCCGCACTACTGGTCGAGGTGTGGGCTTCAAGAAATACTTCGGAGGAACTTCACGCAGTCAGTCAAAGCAAATGGACATGGATGCCACGAGACATTAGATCATGCAGGAGGTTAGTTGTAACACCTGAGGACGAGATCGACCTCGTATTAGGACGTCGTATCGAGACCTCGCGTCGAGATCTCGTGTCGAGACCTCGTATCAAGACCTCGTGTCGAGATCCCGTGCCAAGATCGCGTGCCGAGGTCATTTGCCGAGCTGAGGAGACTGCGTGCACTAGCTGCTGAGCTGAGGAGATCGCGTGCATTAGCTGCTGAGGTCGCGTACCGAGCTGAGGAGGTCGCATGTCGAACTGAGGAGGCCGCGTGCACGAACTCGTGTTAGAGCCTTGTGCGCTTGCACAAGCACCCTGATCGACCTCATGTCGAGACTGACGCACTCGTATTTTTACGGACGTTATTTAGCGTTAATGATTCTATTGGTTGTAATATTTATTTTATCGGTTGCAGTTCTCGTTGCTGTGTTTTAGATCTGTAACCTATAGATTAGAGGGTAATCATGAGAGAGAAGAGATTAGATGGGTAGAATGATTGATGGGATTAGCATCTCATAACAGTAGTTACACGTCACTTATTTCGCTTTTTAAGAAAGAAAAATTCATTTAAATGGTTTATCTCCCAGCTGTATATCACGATCAGCTCTCACAAACACTCACTTTCTCTTTTCTTCTTTCTTCTTCCTTCTTCTCTGAGTTTCCTCTTCCTTTCCAAACTTCCATCGAAGAACCTTGGATTTTATTGAGTCTTTGCGCAAACTTTCTTCATCAATCTTGTTCCTCATCATCTTCTCGACATATATCACCATTTCGACCATCAGTTGAGGTATGAAAATGTAATTTTCTCTTCCTTCATGCTACTCATTAGCGCCACTTCTTCTCTCCATTTTAGCTAGTTTTTAAGCTTCCAAATCAGGTCATATTGATAGGTTTTCTTTTTCATGACATGACCGACCTTTCTAACCAATTATTTGAGCTTGTAAAACAAATTGCTTTCTCTGTTTTCTGCAGTAGGCAGTGCCCAAAACCCTCCCTATTTGGTTTGTTTTGATTTCTTGTTTTAGTATGTTGTACGTTGCTTCTTGTCGATGTTGTTGTTGATTTATTTGTTATAGAATCATAGAACCTTTTTCATGAATTTTTGATCGAAAACCCTAACTTTGGTTAGAGGAAAAATGGTTTTGTCTGATGATGTATGAAAGAAGTTTTAATAAAATTTTAGAGAAAAGGAGTTATTTTGTAATGTTTGAATTCTGGTTGTATTTGTTTAAGTTTTTGAGTTTTAATGTTTACTTGGGTTGTGGTTAAGATTGGGATAATGAGAGCTAAGTGTTATTAGAACCCATAGATCGAACTAAGTTGTACTTGTATTAGGCAGTGTGATTTCCGAGATCGTGCTGCAAGGAGATCCGGGTGTACGAGAACACGAAACCGAGGTCGACTGAGAGCCGTACGTGTCGAGATCGAGTAAGAGGAGTCGTTGTCGAGCTCGTTTGAAGACAGCCGTGTCGAGGTCGCGTTGTCGGCGAGATTAGCTTGGAGTTCGGTAAGGGCACTTCTAAACATTCTAGGATTTTTATTGTTATATTACTATGTATGGATTCCTTGATTTGTGTCGAGCATGTAATGTTGTGATATGATTGGTTTTTGCATGTATTTAATATGTGATTGAATATATGTGGTGAATTATGTATTGATCGTTGAATTATGCGTTTCTTCATGTCGAGCTTGCTCTTTTTATTTGACATGCGGTTGAATATCTTGTGTATAACTCTTTGAATATTGTAAGCGGAGAAATTTGTTCATCGAGCGAGCGAGCCAAAGCAGTCGTTATGACGCTTTGAGCCGTGACCGGATAACTAAGGGTGCTAGGTCCCCTTTTTGTTTACTGGAGATTGATTAGGCGTCGCATTATCGCTTGGGGTCGACATGTGATTAATGTATGGTATCGGTTTGGGGTTGGACCTGCCGCTTACCTATTGCGTCAGTTTGGGGATGGACCAGCTGACGATATTCCGGAATAAAAGTCGAGTCTAGAGTGAGATGGTCGAGTCACGTTTGGTGAATGATATACAGTGATGTCTGCTTATTTCTTTGTGCCTTGTTTATCTTGATTTGTGGAGAAGTTGACCCTTTCCCGTGGTACCTTCAATCTATGATGGTTACCCAGGCGATGTCGAGGGTGCAGGGAACTCGACAGCAGATGATGGCGAGGAGGAGCTCGACGAGGATCAGGGCGACGACCTATACTTGTCGTGATTTGCTTTGTCTATGTTTTTGTGTATAGTGGTGGTGACCCGGTTAGGTAGGTTATGTTTCTTTATTCTGAGGTAGATCAAGGCGGTTTACTTTGGAGCAACCCCTGCGTGGGAGTTCTGAAGTACCCCAGGGTATGATTGCTCTCTTGAAGTCGTCATACCTTAGGTGTATTTTCTTTATACATTATTACTCTGTATTTTGTATACATCATCATTTCGAGTGGTATATATGTATATTATGCATGTATGTTTTATTAGAATTTATGTCTTGTGTCTTAGTTGCACCATGTTTTCGAAAAGTTGTAATTACTCTGATGTGCACGAGCTGGTCTCAGAATAAAAAAAAAAAATAATAGACCGTACTTTTCTAAAGGGCACAAGAGTATCGTTTTAAAACACATCGCATACACGGTAACTTGAGCTCGGTGTGTTGAGCTCGGTAACTCGAGCTCGGTATGTTGAGCTCGGTAGCGGTCCGGAAATGGGTCGTTACAATGTTGGTATCGTGAAGCAGCTTCGGCTCGACCGGCCGTATAGGAATTTGGACTGGTCACTGTGTCGGGATATATATATATATATGTGTGTCGGGTACATGGTTGTACTATACTGATTGCTGTTTGATTAAGTGAAGCACTTATTGCTTGAAAAATTGTTTGAACTGTTTCTTGATTGAAGCAGTGTGTTTTAACACATCCTTGTTGTGAGATTCTGACAGGTTTTGAACTTTGTGGAATCTAATGCCACCTCGTAGGGATACGACAGCTGTACCCGAGAACGTCGACATGGAACGAGCAATTCAAGCTATGACCGAGATGGCGGCAGCCATGGCTCAGCAATCACCGCAGAACTCAACAGTTAACGCGATGGCTCAACAGACGGCGGCGTTAACCCAAAGAAACTTACAAAGAACAACAATGAGCAGAGCGGAGGTCGAGGCGAGAGGATTAGCGGACTTTAGGAAGCATGATCCACCGTTTTACGGTGAGCCAAATCCAGATAAAGTCGATCTTTGGATGCAAGAGATTGAGAAGATCTTGAGGCACTCCAACGCCCGAACAACGCGTGAAGGTCGACCACGCCACCTACTTGCCGCTAGGAGACGCAGAGTATTGGTGGAAGGGAGTGAAGCAAGCACTGATAGCGGAACGTCGCGAGATAACTTGGGAGCTTTTTCGTGGAAGGTTCTTGGACAAATACTTCCCAGATACTGCACGAGCTGAGAAGGAGCAAGAGTTTCGTCAACTACAACAAGGCAAATCGGCGGTGTCCGAGTATGCACCAAGTTCGAGTCATCAAGCGAGGTATTTCACTCCATTTCGTGATCGAGCTGACCAAGGATGGTTAAGCGAGAGGTTCCAACGAGGTCTGAGATTTGACATTCAGAAGTCGGTGGTGTCACTGAGGATCAGGAATCTACAAGAGCTGATAGATCGTTGTGTCGAGGTAGAGGGTGTAAGAAGCCACAAGAAGAAACTGTTGTAGGCGGACCGGTGAGACCCCGTGAGTGCGGCGAGGTTTACACGTAAGGGAAACAACCGCAAGAAGCCTTACAACCGACCTCGGGGAACAACAACAGGGACAATATCGTCCGATGACCCAGGAGCGAAGCGGAGGATGCATCGGTGCCGAGGTGACTTGCTATCGCCAGGAAAGCCGTGACATTATGCGAGTGATCAGACTCGTAAGGAGGATGTGTGCTACAATCAGAAGAAGCCAGGGCATTTTGCCAAGGATTGTCCCACACCTAAAGTCGAACCGCAATGCTTGGCGCAGCGCCAAAGGGAAGCGTCAGGTAGCTAAAGGCGTAGTCTTCGCATGAGCGGTGAGGAAGCGAAGCGAGCCGATGATCTTATTCAAGGTGAATGTGAGATTGAGGGTAAATCCTTATCCGCCCTTCTTTGATTCTGGTGCAACCCATTCCTTTATTTCCTCTCGATTGTGTGAACCATTTGAACTTGACTGTGATCGCTTTACTGCTCAAATTGGTAGTTACAACCCCACCGCTAAAACCTTAGTCACAAACACCGCATGTCTTAATTGTGTAGTGGTTATTCGAGTAGAAAGTTTGTGGTCAATTTGGTTTGTTTGCCTCTTGGGGCTTAGATGTCATCCTCGGGATGGATTGGTTGTCACACCACCATGTCCTCTTGACCGTGCCCGTAAAATTGTAATTTTCCTGCACCTTGAGTCTCCAATTATCTTTCTGCTGAGCGTATTGGGGTTTCTTTGAAAGAAGGAACTAGGAATACATGTATCCGCTAGTTCGTAAGTTTTTCAGCAGATCGAAGTGAAGAATGTACCAGAGGTGTGTGACTTTGTGGACGTTTTTCCCGAAGTCGCGCTAGGGTTACCACCAGTGCGAGAGGTCGTGTTCTCCATCGAGTTGGTTCCAGGAACAGGACCCAGTTCCAAGGGGCCATACAGATGTCTCCCGCCGAGATGAAAGAGTCAAGTCCCGTCGAACACTGGAGTCAAAGCAATTCATACGACCGAGCGTGTCACCGTGGGGAGCTCCAGTGTTGTTGGTTAAGAAGAAGGATGGACGATCAAGGCTGTGCGTGGACTACCGCGAGCTCAACAAGGTTACTGTGAAGAACCGGTATCCGTTACCCCGTATTGACGACTTGATGGATCAACTTCGTGGAGCGGCGATCTTTTCCAAGATAGACTTGAAGTCGGGCTACCATCAGATTCGCGTGAAGGAGGAAGATGTCCCCAAAACAGCTTTCAGGACTAGGTACGGTCACTACGAGTATTTGGTGATGCCGTTTGGAGTGACAAATGCGCCAGCTGTGTTTATGGATTACATGAACAGGATTTTCCATTCGTTCTTGGATCAGTTTGTAGTAGTGTTCATCGACGACATCCTGATCTACTCGAGGAACCGAGAAGAGCACGAAGAGCACTTACGTCGAGTACTACAGATGTTGCGTGAGAAGCAACTCTATGCCAACCTGTCGAAGTGTGAATTTTGGCTTGAAGAGGTGAATTTTCTTGGACACGAGATTTCCAAAGAAGGGATAGCTGTGGATCCAACTAAGATTGAGGCGGTGTTAGCGTGGGAATAGCCGAAGACGGTTACCGAGATCAGAAGTTTTGTTGGCTTAGCAGGCTATTATCGAAGATTCATTGAAGGTTTCTAGAAGATTGTCGCGCCTCTTACACGGCTTACGAGGAAGGATCAACCTTTTGCCTGGACCGAGGAGTGTGAATCCGGGCCAAGATCAAGGAGCTTTTGACAACAAATACGCTGTGTTGATTTCGCCTCAACCCGAAGAGCCTTACGAGGTGTATTGTGATGCGCCACACCAGGGATTGGGATGCGTGCTGATGCAACATCGGAAAGTGGTAGCGTATGCTTCAAGACACCTTAAGATTCACGAGAGAACTACCCTACTCACGACTTGGAGCCGGGCAAAGCAGAGTTTTTGCGTTGAAGATATGGAAGCACTACCTTTATGGGAGCACTTCATCGCTTTCAGCGATCACAAGAGCTTGAAGTACTGCTCGATCGTAAAGAGCTCAACATGCGTCGGCCAGATGGACAGATTTCTCAAGGACTACGACTTTACGTTGGAATACCATCCCTGAAGGCTAACGTAGTAGCAGATGCGTTGAGCAGGAAGAGCGTTTTAGCCTCAGCAATGATGATCAAGGAGTTGGAGATGCTCGAGAAGTTCCGAGACTTGAAGTTGAGTGTGGAAGTTTCACCGGGGAAGCTGAGATTTGGTATGCTTACCATTTCTAACAGATTGTTGGACGAGATCCGAGACCAGCAGGTTCATGACGAGCTCCTGCAAGAGAAGGTCCAGTTGATAGCGCAAGGGAAGGCGACAGAATTCCAAGTCGGAACGGACAACATCTTAAGATGTAATGGCCGAGTGTGTGTACCTAACGTAACGGAGCTGAGAAAGTTAATACTTGACGAAGCGCATAAGAGCAACTTTAGTATTCATCCAGGAGTTACGAAGATGTATCAAGACTTGAAGAAGTATTTTTGGTGGTCCGGAATGAAAAAGCAAGTGGTCGATGCACGTAGCTTCGTGTTTAACGTGTCGAAGCGAAGGTGGAACACCAACGACCAAGCGGGAATGCTACAATCGCCGACGTACCAAAGATGGAAATGGGACAGTATCTCCATGGATTTCGTTGTAGGTTTGCCGAAGACGCAGAAGAAGAATGATTCGATTTGGGTGATTGTCGACCGATTGACCAAATCTGCTCATTTCTTGCCAGTGAGGTCGACATACAACGTGGAAAGGCTGACCGAGATCTACATCGCGGAGATAGTGCGACTTCATTGTATACCCTCTTCAATCGTGTCGGACCGAGATCCGAAGTTCACGTCTCATTTTTCAAGGGAATTGCAAGAAGCGATGGGAACCGAGCTCAGGCTTAGCTCGGCATATCATCCCCAAACCGACGGTCAGACTGAGAGAACGATCCAATCACTTGAAGATTTGTTGCGAGCGTGTACCTTAGATCACCGAGGAAGTTGGGACGACGTCTTACCATTGGTGGAGTTCACCTACAATAACAGTTTCCATGCGAGTATTGGAATGGCACCTTTTGAAGCAATCGTATGGACGTAAATGTCGACGCCTCTTTGTTGGTACCAGGATGGCGGCGTTACGTTGTGGGACCAGATATGATCCAACAGACTCATCGAGAAGATCCGCTTGATCGCAGATAGGATGCGAACGTCTCAAAGTCGCATGTAAGAGTTATGCGGACCAAAGACGCCGACCACTCGAGTTCAAGAAGGAGAACATGTATTTCTTAGAGTCACCCCACTCATCGAGTTGGTCGAGCGATCAAGTCCAAGAAACTTACCCTAAATTTATTGGACCTTACCGGATTCTGCGTCAGATCGGTCCGATGGCATATCGATTGCCCGCCACCCTTCTTGTCAAACATTCATGACGCCTTCCACGCCTCACAATTGCGGAGATATATTTCCGACCCTCTCATGTCATCGAACCTGATGTGATTCAACCGAGGGACGACTTATCCTTCAAGCATCACCAAGAAGGATCATTGACCGGAAAGCCAAACAGTTCTTGAACAAAGAGATTCAACTTGTCAAAGTTGTGTGGGATCAAGACCGAGATGCGACTTGGGAGCTGGAGGAGAAGATGAAGACTCGTTACTCAACTCTTTCATGGTAAGTATCTTATTTGCAATTTCGAGGACGAAATTTTTTAGAGGAGAGATTGTAACACCCGAGGACGAGATCGACCTCGTATTAGGGACGTCGTGCTCGAGACCTCGCGTCGAGATCTCGTGTCGAGACCTGGTATCAAGACCTCGTGTCGAGATCCCGTGCCAAGATCGCGTGCCGAGGTCATTTGCCGAGCTGAAGAGACTGCGTGCACTAGTCAGCCGAAATGAGGAGATCGCGCGTGCATTAGCTGCTGAGGTCGCGTACCGAGCTGAGGAGGTCGCATGTCGAACTGAGGAGGCCGCGTGCACGAACTCGTGTTAGAGCCTTGTGCGCTTGCACAAGCACCCTGATCGACCTCGTGTCGAGACTGACGCACTCGTATTTTTACGGACGTTATTTAGCGTTAATGATTCTATTGTTTGTAATATTTATTTTATCGGTTGCAGTTCTCGTTGCAGTGTTTTAGATCTGTAACCTATAGATTAGAGGGTAATCATGAGAGAGAAGAGATTAGATGGGTAGAATGATTGATGGGATTAGCATCTCATAACAGTAGTTACACGTCACTTATTTCTATTTTTTTTAAGAAAGAAAAATTCATTTAAATGGTTTATCTCCCAGCTGTATATCACGATCAGCTCTCACAAACACTCACTTTCTATTTTCTTCTTTCTTCTTCCTTCTTCTCTGAGTTTCCTCTTCCTCTCCAAACTTCCATCGAAGAACCTTGGATTTTATTGAGTCTTTGCGCAAACTTTCTTCATCAATCTTGTTCCTCATCATCTTCTCGACATATATCACCATTTCGACCATCAGTTGAGGTATGAAAAACAGAATTTTCTCTTCCTTCATGCTACTGTTAGCGCCACTTCTTCTCTCCATTTTAGCTAGTTTTTAAGCTTCCAAATCAGGTCATATTGATAGGTTTTCTTTTTCATGACATGACCGACCTTTCTAACTAATTATTTGAGCTTGTAAAACAAATTGCTTTCTCTGTTTTTTGCAGTAGGCAGTGCCCAAAACCCTCCCTATTTGGTTTGTTTTGATTTCTTGTTTTAGTATGTTGTACGTTGCTTCTTGTCGATGTTGTTGTTGATTTATTTGTTATAGAATCATAGAACCTTTTTCATGAATTTTTGATTGAAAACCCTAACTTTGGTTAGAGGAAAAATGGTTTTGTCTGATGATGTATGAAAGAAGTTTTAATAAAATTTTAGAGAAAAGGAGTTATTTTGTAATGTTTGAATTCTGGTTGTATTTGTTTAAGTTTTTGAGTTTTAATGTTTACTTGGGTCAGGTTAAGATTGGGATAATGAGAGCTAAGTGTTATTAGAACCCATAGATCGAACTAAGTTGTACTCGTATTAGGCAGTGATTTTCTGAGATCGTGCTGCAAGGAGATCCGGGTGTACGAGAACACGAAACCGAGGTCGACTGAGAGCCGTACGTGTCGAGATCGAGTAAGAGGAGTCGTTGTCGAGCTCGTTTGAAGACAGCCGTGTCGAGGTCGTTGTCGAGCAGCATTAGCTTGGAGTTCGGTAAGGGCACTTCTAAACATTCTAGGATTTTTTATTGTTATATTACTATGTATGGATTCCTTGATTTGTGTCGAGCATGTAATGTTGTGATATGATTGGGTTTTTGCATGTATTTAATATGTGATTGAATATATGTGGTGAATTATGTATTGACTGTTGAATTGCGTTTCTTCATGTCGAGCTTGCTCTTTTTATTTGACATGCGGTTGAATATCTTGTGTATAACTCTTTGAATATTGTAAGCGGAGAGTCGTTTCATCGAGTGAGCGAGCTAGGCGAGTCGTTATGACGTTTTTGAGCCGTGACCCGGATAACTAAGGGTGCTAGGTCCCCTTTTTGTTTACGGGAGATTGATTAGGCGTCGCATTATCAGTTTGGGGTTGGACCTGCTGATTAATGTATGGTATCGGTTTGGGGTTGGACTCGCCGCTACCTATTCGTCGGTTTGGGGATGGACCACCGACGATATTCCTAATAAAAGTCGAGTCTAGAGTGAGATGGTCGAGTCACGTTTGGTGAATGATATACTGATGTCTCGCTATTTCTTTGTGCCTTGTTTATCTTGATTTGTGGAGAAGTTGACCACTTTCCCGTGGTACCTTCAATCTATGATGGTTACCCAGGCGATGTCGAGGTGCAGGAACTTCGGCAAACAGATGATGGCGAGGAGGAGCTCGACGAGGATCGAGCGACGACCTATACTTTTCGTGATTTGCTTTGTCTATGTTTTTGTGTATAGTGGTGGTGACCGGTTGGGCCAAGTTATGTTTCTTTATTCTGAGGTAGATCAAGGTTTACTTTTGGAGCAAACCCTCTGCGTGGGAGTTCGCCAGTACCCCAGGTATGATTGCTCTCTTGAAGTCGTCATACCTTAGGTGTATTTTCTTTATACATTATTACTCTGTATTTTGTATACATCATCATTTCGAGTGGTATATATGTATATTATGCATGTATGTTTTATTAGAATTTATGTCTTGTGTCTTAGTTGCACCATGTTTTCGAAAATTTGTAATTACTCTGATGTGCACGAGCTGGTCTCAGAATAATAAAAAAAAATAATAGACCGTACTTTTCTAAAGGGCACAAGAGTATCGTTTTAAAACACATCGCATACACGGTAACTTGAGCTCGGTGTGTTGAGCTCGGTAACTCGAGCTCGGTATGTTGAGCTCGGTAGCGGTCCGGAAACGGGTCGTTACATTAGTCAAATGTTTGAAGCTAGGTTTGAAGCTTACAAATCTTAGCTCAAGTCAGATGTGGAAGCCCAACTAAGTCAGCAGATAGTCTCTTCTCCTAAAGCCACTGCGCATGTCAGCACCAAGGATAGTTGTTCGCCAGAAAATGAGGAGGATCCTAAAGACAACATTTTAAAATGCATTGGTCACATGGCTTTTGATCTTCCCGACCGACAAGTTGGGATTACCTTGGAGCACGAGAATCTTCGAATTTTTTACATTTTTGCGAAGGACTTAACGGACCTGTCGCTCGATGATGAGTTCTGGCTTGCCAACCAACACTTGCAATTATGGTGCACGTAAGTATTAATTAACATATTTGTATATTTTTATCTCCTTTGTATCAATAATATATAATTAACATTATTTTGTTTCAATTCCTAGGTATCTGCATCATATCTGTATTCAGAACAATAACAGTGATGTATATGGATTCTTGGATCCAACGTTGATGGTTGTCAAGCCCAACCCAAAAGAGTCTAATGAATCTGTTCAAACTTACATACTGGATAAGCTAATTCAGCAGGACAAAGATGTTTTCTTAGGACCATACTGGCACAGGTGAGTACATTTTTATTCATAGCATACATTTTTCTCTCTGTGTTTCTAATATACCTTTATTGTTGTTACCTAGTAATCATTGGCAGTTGATTGTCATTTGTCCTAAGCATAATCTCATAGTCTGGATATGCTCACTTCATCAAAGGCCAAACCTACAGATTAAGCGTGTACTTGAGGGGTAAACTTTTAATTTATTTGTCATACTTGTGATGTCATATATGTATTTATCTTATATCTATAACTTATATTATTTTATCAGAGCTATGATGTACTATAATAGTAAGAAAGGTCTGGGAAAAGGAAAGAAGCCTAATTGGAACATACTCGCAGTAAGTAGTTTGTCTTTATATGATATTTACATATTGAAAGCCGTATTAGTTATGTGTATATATAATTTGTACTAATTTAGATTGTCATTTGCAGGGGCCTTATCAAGACAACTCATGGGCGTGTGGTTATTATGTCATGAAGACCATGTTATCCATTGTCACGATGAGGATTACCTCTGGATGGGATTTGGTAATAAAATATTTCATAACTTGTTAATCGATCTTTTTGATACCTTACAATATTTGTAGTTAGTTAATTAGATATGTTTTGAATTGAACTTGTAGTTATTTGATGGTCGTGATACAAACTCATACAATCGTGAAGAAATTGTCGAGATTCGGAAAACTTGGGCACCTTTTTTTGTGACTAAGATTGGAGAGTAAAATCTAAACCTAGAATCACAAAGACGCCGAGCAAGAAAAGCAACACAATGCGTTGTTGAGTTTAATTGCCTTCAACTTTTCTTGGGTGACATGACTTTTAGTAGTTCTATTTGATTAATTCTATTATTTACATAATGGATAGGTTGTTGTGGGATTATTAGGGTGTTTGTGGTGGTTTATATATTTTGTCTGACAGTGGAGTTTTGTGAATTCTGTATGGCAGTGATGTTTGTGAATTTTGTATAGCAGTGATGTTCGTGAAATGTATTGGCAATGAATTCTGATGTTGTATGTATTCTGGAAATGGAAATTTTAAAAGAATGTATTAAAATTATATATATATATATATCTATGGCGCCGGATTTTTGTAAAACCGCGGCTAAAAGTAACATACGGCGCCGGTTTTCAGAAAATAGCGGTTAAATGTGACATACAGCGCCGGTTTTCCTTAAAAACCGCGGTTAAAACTTTTTTTGTCAAAATTTTTTGTCCCTTTACTGTAGGATCTAACGCCGGTTTTATTATAAACCGCGGTTAAAACTTTTTTTTTTTCAAAATTTTTTGTCCTTTACTTCATGATTTAACGCCGGTTTTATTAAAAACTGCGATTAAAACTGACTTTTAACCGCGGTTTATAAACCGGTGTTAAATATTTACACTTACAACGTCGGAAGAAAAGACGCCGGATTGAAAACTGACGTTAAAAGTCCAAAAAAACCGCGATTAAAGGTGGTTTTTGCACTAGTGCCTGCTCATCTCATGTGGGGTACAAGACCCATCCATGTGGGGAATCAAACCCATCTGTGTGGAGCTCGAAGCTTGATCCGGAGTGGCCCAAGGCCCACTCTGCAATGGGCTGATCCAACACGACCTGGGGGATCCATGTCGAAATAGTACTAACCCGAAATAGCCCAAGGCCCACTCCATTATGGCCGACCCGACCCGGGAGATCTGCACTCGGGGTAATAAATCCTATAAATTATGCTCGCCATGGCGCTAAACCCTAGAACGCAAGCATTGCGGTGCTAGACCTAAAGCGACCTCTGGCAGCTCAAACCCTAGAAGCCACATTGGCCATTGGATGCATCCGACGACTAATAATCGATCTAGGGTTACTAGAAAGAACCCACATGTCAGCATCCTAACCTCACCTATAAAAGGTCTGCGACCTCAGCAACAAAGATACGCACTGTTCATTTCTTACCTCACCTTATTCCGATACTGACTTAAGCATCAGAGTGTGTGCAGATACACCACCCCACCGTCGTCTCCGCTGTGCTCCGACGTTCGTGACCAGACTCCGGCCAATCCTGAGATCCATTTCGGATCATTGGCGCCATCTGTGGGAACGTTTCTAGTTCTTCTCTTAACTTGAATCTTTCGATTCACCATGGCCGGATCCAAACGAATCATTCACATGCGAAACACGACTCGCATGCCTACATCCATTGACGTTCCCGACTAGGGCGGCGACAGGAAGTCGAAGATGAGTCTCAGTCAGAGCCACATGGGGAAACCATTCCCGTCACCGAACCGGATACCATTCCGGCTTCTGAACCTTCGGTAACCCCAACTACCGCCACCGTCAATGAGCTCCTCAGCCTCGTTCAGCATAATATGGAGACTATAGTGGCGCAGAACCTCCGCCTCATCCACATCGAGGATCCACATAACTATTTATCAGGTAAGGTGGATGCTTACCGTCAAGCCCTGCAGTGAACCCCTCCAGACCAGTCAAGGGCTTCCGAAGAACAAGGCCCAACGACAAGCAGATCCGAGGGCCTCTAAGTTTCTAGCCCTAGATCTATGGATCATGTAACACCCTCAAAATTTAAATTCTTAGGATCCATAAATTGTGTGCTTATATGGTAATTTCGTGACAATTTGTGTGTGTTTGCCTTAATAATTAGTATATTTTAATTGATATTATTTTATTTTATTCTTATTAAATATTAGCCTTGAATTTATTATAGACATTTTAGAATAATAGTATATTTTAAAAATAGTATGGAATGATGTTGTTGAAGTGAAAATTATTTAAAAAAAAAATTATATATATATTTATGTGTACTTGTGCAGCACTATATTATTCTTTCTACATAAAAACAAGATTGGGCTTTTTTTTTATCAACAAAAAGGATGGGCCACTTTTTCCTTTTTCTCCAACACGCACCAACTCTCGCCCAAGTTTCAAATTTTCAATTTGTTATAAACTGTTCATCGTCTCTCTCAGAATCAAATCGCCGTGCACGCAGTGAACAAACCCTTATTCCTTTCCTTCTCTCTTCTTGTTCTCATATCCTAGGCCACGAAAAAATTCCAAATTTCAACTACCCAACCGAAATCGACCATAGAACACGTTTCCGGCCTCTGTTCATTCAACCGTGACTCTATTCGTCGCGTATTTTATTGCTGGGCGGACTGTAAATTCACTTTTTTGGACACCACAGTTTTCGGTTTGAAAAACGGACGCCATTTTCGGATTCCTCGCGTCGAAACCTTCAAGAAGCACTACTTCTTTGCTCGATTAAGTGAAGTTGACACCGGACCCCTTGTAACCCTTTTGTCTCGGTATGGCGTTTTCCAGTCACTCTTTTTGCTTCCTTTTAATTTCGTTTCAGCATTAAAAATTCTAAAAAAATATATTATACTAATTATTATTTTTTCCAGCCGCGTTTCGCTCTTCCGTAAATTTTATCCTGTGCTCAGTTGGTGCTCAAATTGTCGTTTTAGCCAGTTTTCTTCGCCTTGGAATACTTCAAACATTTTATTGAGGTAAGGGGGGTAGATGGATACAAGATTAGTGGGCTCATGGATATAATTAGGCAATAGGGACGTCCCATGGTCCCTAGACTTGGCGCGGTTGTGCAAAATAAGTACCTTTGCCATTGTGATAGGGAAAACTTCATATTGAATTCTGTCATGGTATTTATGTTAATAGAAATTGTCTTATAATGTGTTGTTTGAGTTGATATATTATGATATGTAAGGATTATATGATAATTTGCTTGTCTTGGCTTGTTGTTGATAAATGTATGTATGAGGTAAATATGTTGAACTGAGATTACTTGTTGCTATATGATGTTCTGAAATTGTTGTGTTGAGTGAGAACTAGATTATCATAGGGTATGGTTTGTTATACTTAGATCCTCTAGGTGCTATATCATGGTTATGTGAGGGATAAAGTATGGACGGTGGGTATGATTGTTAGGAGTTAACTAATGTATAATTATGTTTCTTTTGCATTTAAGTTACGGTATAAACAAGTCTTAGGACTAGGATATGACGGTTGACATTGGTGTTGGTAGTTTAAATGCTTTAAAAGTAAGACTTGACATTGTGAGTATTTAGCAATAGTTGTGCAGAAAAATGATTAATTCTGGGATTGTTTTAGCTAAGTCTTACTCATTTAATTTTTGTAAAATTCAATACATAATAATTACTAACCCAAACTCTTTTGGATAGCGTCCTATAATTTTAGGGGAGAAGTATGGTACGTCCGGTTAAAAATAATAATAATAATAATAATAATAATAATAAGTAAGTTGAAACACTTGAGTTAAGAGTTAGAAATTAAGTTAAGCTTGCTTAGACTTAGTGTGGTGAGGTAGGCTGATAAATCGGACTTGTTCTAGGATTGGGGAAACTTGTTAGTTTACTGACAAATAGTACCTCGTTAATGTTGTTGTAGCCGACCGCTTGATAAGATGGTCGGTGTGCTGTTATGCCGTTGTTGTTGTTATTGTTAGACACTTGTTTGATTTGTGTTCTTGCATCATTGTGTCTTGTTAAGTTAACGTTATTGGGGGTGAGCAACGATGATGCGATATAGTATCGGCCATGATGGGCAAGGTACCCGGCCTTGGGGGTCAATCGGATAGGGGCGTCTTACATAAAGGCAGCGGCTTGCAACCAATGCTGGGGCGTTGACCAATTTACCTGGTTACCCTGACTAGACACTGTTCGTACTCAAGAGTGATGATGTTTTCTCACTCGCTAATCTGAGTTAGTTTGGATCCACATGTTCGGTGAAATAGAGATTGTCTAGGTTGCATTAGTACTCGTTAAGTCATGCATCCATGTTATGTGTCAATTATACTGAAGTTGTTACATGCGCATTGCTTAATCTATGTCCTTTGCCATTTGTGCTATGATTGTATATGATGTCTAACCCCTCTTTACTGTGGCTACTCATACACCATTGTGTATGTTTAGACGATGAGATTGCAGGTGACGATGACGATGTGGCTGATGAGTGATACGTGGATGCAGTCACCGTAGTTAGGATTTCCGTTGTTATTATTTTATTGTTATTGATTGTTCCGATGCAAGTGCTTGGGTCAGCTCTGAGACGTTGTGACATCGGAGTGCTTTTATTTTTCTGAACTTGACATAATTGTTATTTGACTTTTTTTTTCCTCAAGTTTGTTTGAGCGTGATGACTCTACCTTCGTTTATGAAAAATTTTATTGGACCGTATTTTTCAGTAGTTATATTTATTTTAATTTATTTCTTTAATAATAACATGCGGGTAGAGGGTGTCACAGATCACTCTTCTCCGGGCACCAGGTCGTACGAACCATCTCCTCCGAGGCACCGCTCACCAACCAGGTCTCGGACTCGCCATCGATCCGTTGACGGATCCCCTCCTCGACGTCGTTCCTCGGGAGGCACGCGCCACCAAAGTCGTCGCACCCTGGAACGCTCGTCGCCTCGACGTTCATCTCCATCACGGTATTAGCACTGCCATAGATCCCACGAGCGATCTCCACCCCGGGTCTCAAGCGAGCACCCTTTCTTCCGTTGCTCCGCATCCCACCGGGGATCGCGAAAGCGCGTTCTTTGCTTTAGATCCCGGTGATCGACACACATGTCCCCTCGACGCTAACACAACCACACTAGGCGTTCCCGAAAGAGGGTTACCCCTCCTCTCCGTCGTCGCCCAACAACATCTCCCTTTCGTCGAGGCTCCAGTTCTCTTCCTTCGTACTCCGGAACTCCTGATTCGGAGGACAACGATGACCCTTTCGCTTCATGACCCTTCATTACCAGGGTGGCTCGATTTTTGATACCTTGGGCCCTTCAGAAGCCTCCCCCGCTGGAAACATATGACGGTACCGGAGATCCCGATGAACACATCAGATGCTTCGACACCATAATGGGATATCGTGGGGCCAAGGGCACAGTCAAGTGCAAGATCTTTCCACTCACCCTAAAGAAAGCGACCCTCACGTGGTTCCAGGGATTGAAGAAGATCTCCATAGACTCGTGGTCCGAGCTGACTGCTAAGTTCTGTTTTCATTTCATAGCATCTCGTGTCCAACCCAAGTCGGTGGCTACCCTAATAGCGATTCACTAAAGGAAGGATGAACTGCTCAGAGACTACATTGAGCGCTTTAATAAAGAAGCAGTGTTTGTCAAACAAGCATCAGATGAGATGAAACTATACCTGTTGGAACAGAGCCTAATCGAAGATAGCCTCTTCAGCATCAATGTCGGGGTGGACAAACCGCCGATCTCAATGACTTCCTCCGACGCGCGGAGAAGTACATTAACTTCGAAGAGAAGCAGATGGCCTCAAGGTCAAAACAGAGACCTCCCATGATAATAGCTCCGGATACAAAGAGGATCGACCTCGTCGTGACAAAGACCCTAAAGGTCCCCCTGGAAGATAGAAAAAATATACCCCATTGAACACATCTCGATCGTCGATCTTGCACGAATATGCCAATGCAGAGTTTAGAGATGCGGGAATCCGGTTCCCAAGGCCTCTGAAGGAGAAGCCAGGAACGGACAAATCGAAGTATTGTCGGTTCCATAAGAGTGCGGGTCACAACACCGACGAGTGCGTTCAGCTGAAGAACGCTATTGAAACCCTCATTCAGAGGGGAAACTACAGAAATACACAAAGCCGAGGACAGGCAAAGGACGGGGGCCCGATCCCAATCACCCCGACCTACGGGCGACTAAAGCTCTGTGGTAACTCAAACAGAGAGTCGACCTCAACAGGCCGACGAGGAAGATGGTAGACCCCCACCTGTGGCCTTAGTAGTCTCTGGTGGCTAGATAGATCGAGGAGGAGCTTCAATCAACTCCGCCAAAAGGAAGCTGCGAGAGGCGATGTCCATCAATGTTGTCCACCCACCCACTAACCGACCAAGTTTCAGCCGATCACCCTTAGCATTTTATGATGAAGACCTACTGAATGGTAACCCGAACTACCAAATTCCCTTGTTGATTTTTGCATATATGGCCAACTTCGACGTAAGGAGAATCTTGTTGACCAAGGAAGCTCGGCTGACATAATGTATTTCGATCTCTTCAAGACTTTAAAGTTAGCGGAAAAGGACATGATTCCCTAAACGGCTCCGATCTCCAGGGTTTCAATGGTTCCACAACCAAACCCTTGGGGTACATCAAACTGATGGTAACATTCAGCGACAAGCCCGAACCAAAAACTATCAAGGTCCAATTCATCGTCCTTCTCTGCCATTCTGTCTACAACTGCATACTAGGCCGACCAACCCTAGGAGTGTTGGGAGCACTGACTTCTACTGTTCACCTCAAGATGAGATTCCACTCGCCTGAAGGGAAGATAATCACGATCCCTGGTAATCTTGAAGCAGCCAGAAGATGTTACTTGCTATCTATAAAGGCATAGGAAAGCAAACCGACTCGGTCGGATCTGCCAATGTTAATCTCGCTGATTTCGATGCAAGAATCGAGCCCGAAGACGAGATCAAAGAGGAGACTGACCCTGTCGCAAAGGAGGAGTTGATCCAGTGCGTTAGAGCAAATGCTGACCTCTTCGTATGGACCACAGCTGACATGCCAGGGATCTCTCCCAACATCGCGTGCCATCACCTCGCCCTGGATCCATCAACGAAGTGGGTCGCTCAGAGGAGCAGGAACTAATCTCCAGAGAAAGCCGAAGCTGCTATGAAAGCTGTTAGTGATTTAATTAAGGATGATTTTGTAAGAGAGGTCAAGTACACAACTTGGCTCTCAAATGTTATTCTCGTTAAGAAAGCTAATGGACAATGGAGAATGTGCGTTGATTACACCGATTTCAATAAGGCTTGTCCTAAGGATGCCTATCCCCTCCCCAACATCGATAAACTCGTGGATAACTCCTCGGGTTTTCGATTACTGTCCTTTATGGACGCGTACTCTGGATACAACCAGATATCGATGAACCCTGTCGACCAAGAAAAGACCGCGTTTATGACCGACAACGGTAACTACTATTATAAAGTAATGTCGTTTGGTCTAAAAAACGCCGGGGCAACTTACCAACACATGATGAACAAGGTCTTCAAGGACCAGATTGGAAATGTACTCGAAGTGTACATGGACGATATGATCGTTAAGTTGGCCGAAGAACTAAACTACTCGCGAATCTATCGAAAGTCTTCGAGCAGGCCCGACGACATAATATGAGGCTTAACCCAGAGAAATGCACCTTTGGTGTCAAAATGGGCAAGTTCTTGGGGTTTTATTTAACGGAGCGCATCATTGAGGCTAACCCGGATAAGTGTCGTGCCATCACCAAGATGCAACAACCAAAGTCGAAGAAGGATATTCAACAACTAACGGGGATGATAGCCACCCTAACCAGGCTTATTTCAAAGTCCGCCCAGAGGGCACTCCCTTTCTAAAATTGCTAAAGAATGGGGTTCAGTTCGAATGGACTTTGGAATGCGAAGAATCTTTCACAAATCTAAAAGAAACATTATCAACCCCGCCAGTTTTGACAAGGCCTTGGGCCGGTCAGATTTTATACTTATATTTGGCAGTCACTGAGGAGGCCATAAGTGTCGTTCTGATTAGGGAAACAAACAAAGGGCAAAGGCCGGTTTACTTCATTAATAAAATGCTCTAGTGTAACACCCCGATTTTTAGAGTGCTACCGATCTAATATAACTCTTAAAAGTTGAAATACTTTTAGTGACAATACTCTGCTTGCATGGTTTTCGCAAAATGTGAGTCTGTATTTTTTTCCTTCAAAAATTCTTTCAAAATAACAATCAGAGTCTTGCAGCATTTTCGAAACGTGATGTCCAAATAAATACACAATAATCAAAATCACAATAACCATGTAAATAAATTTGAATAACATTCGCACGAAGGCGATCCAAGTTTTGAAAACATTATATACTTTACTTAATATAAATAAAAAGGAATACAGTAAAGACACTTATAGCTGGTCAGCCTTACAATGCTTACTGTGTCCTACAGTATGGCTAATCAACCACGACTTCATAGCAAGTAATCGAATGGAACCCTCCTCTGCACTGCTCGTCGACCTCAAGTGAGTACTACTTCCCCGACTTGCACCTTCATCTGGGGTGGCATCCATGAGAATACCCGAATAGAAATGGTCATCTTCTGAAAATAAACAAATCATAGCAACAACATATTCGCAAATTACAGTATACCAACAAAGTACAATTAACACAAGCACCATGGCATAAAAACACTCAACAACAATCATTACATTAAGGATTAACCACAAATCCCTATTGGTTAGTCTATATGCCAATGCACATGATTCCGGAATATCGCCACACCACCCTCGCAAGGGTATTCCCCGCAGGGATAGGCACTGGTCGCTCCTCGATTCTCATGCCATGGCAGTAGTCGCTCCTCGATTCTCAGGCCAATCCTGCTCATCAATTTCCTCGCAGGGATAGGTCCAGTCGCTCCTCGTCTCTCAGACTGTGGCACTGGTCGATCCTCGACTCTCAGGCCAAACGTCGATGCTCCATGGTTAGTATATATCAAAATCAATTCCTCACGTGAGTCCACTCCTCCAGAGTGCTCAATAATCTCTATCCCCGAAGTCTCATCGCAACTGGATCACTCCCAAGGTGTCTGTGATATTCAACTCCCACTCCAGACTCGCCTAGTCTAGAACTCCGCCTTAACATCTCGCAACCTCACTTTGTATCCCTATTAATTGCAAAAATTTCGATAGTTGGAAAATTCACTATTAGTTCGAAAATAATTACTTTTAATTATTCTAACACTTGCTTTATTCTTTTTAAGAAAAATTGGTTAATTCTTTATTAATTGAGGGTTTTTAGAAAAATCCATATTTAAGTGTCTCATTGATTTTAACTAAAAATCGCTTTAGGTTTTTATACCAAAACTTTAACAATCCCAACCAATGACTCGACTCATCACACACTTGCTCTCGGTAATCTCTTATTACCCACCCGTTATTGAAACATACATCCACAATATATATTCAATAATCAACTTAATCAGAACACAACCACATAGGAATCACAATCAAAATCACCATCTCAACATCAACAAAACAAATTTCTCAAGGATATCAACTCCAAAACGACCTTCCACACAAACACATATACACATAAAGCAAATTTGGAAGATACCCTGACCTTAGGCGCTTTTGCACACAAGCTTTTCTATTGGTATCGTCAACGAACAATTTACACCTCGCGCCCAACACGATCACTAGACCCCTAAATCAACAAACACCAAGGTTTTACAAACAACTTCTAAACTACTAACCTTTTGATCAAATAAAAATAGTAAAATCAACACCAAAAACTCTAATCACCTCGTGGTTTGCAAACAACTACATCAACCCCAAATTTTCTCATCTTTAAAATCTTTCCAACAACAAAAGCAAAACAAAACTACAGATTTGATTACTAAATTTTCTTAAGGCTTCACTTCTTTAGAAATACAAAGATTTCTTCAAGATCTTGTGTTCATTGTCTTAAATCCTCAAAACATTTTTGAATCAAAGATTAAAACTAAATCAAACTTTATTGGTCATCCTCTCCTTTTCAAGATCAAACCAATCTACATCACTTAATGAGTTAGAAAGCCTTTAACTCTTCTAGAACAACCAAAAGTTAAATGTTTTAGTACAAAGCTCAAATCTTTCAAAACATGCTTCTTTAACTACAAAAAATCAAAGAAAGAACCAACTTTCTTGGTTATCACATCTTGTATGCAAGATCAAACCATCATCAAGTCAAGGTCAAGGTTCATTACCAATTGGCAAATAAGGAGATGCAAGATCAAGCCTTTGAACCCTTGCTATGGTTCGGCTATCATGTCTTAAACCAAAGAACCATTTTTCATTTTTTCTTCTTCTTTGCAACAAGATGCTTCAATGAAGGGAAAGTACATAGGCAAGATTCAACACATTTTGGCAAGTTGGAATGCAAAACTCAAGCCCTTTTTTTTCCTAATATGGTTCGACCAACATGGCCATTCAATGAGTCATTTTATTAGTTCCAAAAATCCAGTCGTATCTTGTTTAAAAAAAATGATGAAATAAATCCTTCCTTTTTGTGGTTTTTGAGTCCATCATCTTTTCAACAAGAAAGAGTGAAAAATGAAGGCTTTCCCCATTTCTTGAATGCTCATAAACACTTATCAAAGAGGGAGAATGTAAAGGGAAATATATGGAAGAACAAGCTAAGAAAACCATGGTAGAATGAAGATTACAAGCTTTGGTTTGAGAGAAAAGAATGCATAACCATGTACCATAACATTAGTGCAAGAGAAATGCAAGAAGAGATGAGTGTATTACCCACAAAGTTGGTGCTGAGGAAAGAGGAGAAAACTTGTGAAAATAAACTCCAAACTCTCACTTTTCTCTCAACTTCTCTCTCTATTTTTCTCAGCTCACAAAAGTGAATAAAATGAAATGTTTGGCCTCCTAAAACCCTTGAGAAACTCGCCAAACTGATGCTGAGAGGAAAGGAACAATATTTTTTTAATAGGCTAAGGACAAGCTAAAAGAGTCATATGGTTAATAACCAACGTATCCATCTTTCAGGCCTTGTAAATGACAACTAAAGAAAATATAGGAGCTGGTCACCTAAAAGGCGGGAGAGCTCGGCCAGAATTCATGCAAAAACGGGGAGAAAAAATCTGATTTCGTATCCAAGCTAGGAGACTAGTAAAAGGCTACTAACTTTAACCATAAATGGGACTAAAATTTAACAATTATGTGTGAGGGATTTTCAAAACATATGAATGGTTGCAATGGTTAAATACACATAATTATACAAATTGACACAATGTCTTAGTTGGCTCGGTGGTTGCAGCATTTTGCATTAAATAATGCGTCCCAGGATCGAATCTATGCAAGGGCGGTTTTGAATTTTTTTTACTTTATTCAACGAATTAAAAATTTAAAATGAAAGTAGCGACCACCATGACAAGGGTGGCAATGTATCAAATGTTGAACGTTAATAATACTTAAATGTTGTCTGATGAACCATTGTTAATAACTCTTGGAGTGTTGTTTCCCTACACCAAGTGGCATGAGTTACTCTATCAATAGATGCACTCCACATACAGAAAAGAATACAAAATTCATTGTTTTTCCTTGCCATTATTAAATTCTAAATCATTTCTTTTCTTCTCTAGTGCACGAGAGTTAGTGAGAAAATTTTATTCTGTAAACTATTATTGATTGATAGGCTTGAAGTGTGTGTGCAAACCACTTCAAGGAATCCAAAGTATCCTGAAGGGGATTCGCCAAGAACCTTGTTGCATCCAATTTATTAAGATTGGTGGGGGCGAATCGAATCTAAAGCTTAATGTTTCACACACGCTTTGGATTTATTTGTGTAACAATTTTTTCTCTTTCATTGTTCAGGTGTTGCAGCATTTCTCACAGCATCTCCATCAATTCAAGGTTCTAACAATCTTTAGGTTCGATTTCGATTCTCGTTTGTGATCAATGGCGGCAACATTGAAAGTGATGACGTCTGACTTTGTCAAGTTGGAGAAATTCGATGGTGGTAACTTCATCCGTTGGCAGAAAAAGATGCACTTCCTACTCACAACTTTGAAAGTGGTATATGTTTTGAACACTCCAAGACCAATGGATAAAGAAGACGAGACAATTACTGAAACTCGCGAGAGACAGAAGTGGGACAATGATGACTACATATGCATGGGACACATCCTTAATGGCATGTTTGACTCCTTGTTCGATGTTTGTCAAAGTGAAAATTCTGCAAAAGAACTTTGGGACAAACTTGAAGCAAGATACATGAGTGAAGATGCAACAAGTAAGAAGTTTGTTGTTACTCGTTTTAATAATTATAAGATGGTTGATGGTAGATCTATTATAGAAAAATTGCATGAAATAGAAAGAATTCTCAATAACTACAAACAACATAACATGCATTTGGATGAAACCATTATTGTCTCCTCAATCATAGGCAAACTCCCTCCTTCATGGAAAGACTTCAAAAGAAGTTTGAAGCATAGAAATGATAATATCTCTCTTGAGCAATTTGGTAATCACCTTCGTTTAGAAGAAGAGTATCGAAAACAAGATAATACTAAAGATCAATATACTCATGAGAAAGTGCATGTGACGGAGGAAGGAAAGACTAACAAGTCTCACAAGGAAAGTGATCGAGATTGTGAAGAATCTCATGATAACAACAATGGGAATAACCAAAAGAAAAAGAAAAAGAAAGGGAGTTGTTTCTATTGTCGTAAACCGGGACATTACAAGAATGAATGTAGATTTTTGAAGAATGAAAAGAAAGAGAAGAACTCTAGTGCATCAAAGGATTACCTTGAAGCATAGTATTCACTTTTGGGAAAAGTGATTATTCTCAAGAATATATGTAATGTACTTGATGAATTTATTTTATGTACCTTTACTTAACAAGTATGGGTTCATGTGTGTATTTGAGGGTGATATGTTTATCCTCTATAAGAGAGTATGATTGTAATAATAGATTTATGTGTAAAAACTTGTTTAAATTTGTTGTAATATGTTTTGTGTAATTGATAATGATATTATTAAATTTTGTTTAGTGTTAAGTTTTATGACTTAATCTATGGTGACATATTAATGATTAGAAATGTTAAGATAAGTTCTTATTAAATATTTAACAAGTAGAATTTATGATGCATGTATAATTTGTATGCTTATTAAGATGACAATGCTTCTTAATAGAGTTGACATAAATTTTACGGTGTTAGAACTAATTTGTTTCTTTGTATATATATGATTTACATGATTAACCCACCTTGGTATTTAAAGATAATTTTGATCTTCAAATATGATTGTACTAGTTGTTATGTACATTTAATGCATTCATTGCATGATATCTTAAATGAATTAAGATAACTAAAATAGAATTAGAATTTCATATTGAAATGAGTATTACATATTTTAGTAGCCATAAAATATAGTTACTTAGAAACTTGTTGTACGATGAATATCAATTTGGTTAATACCAATGGCATATGTATACTTACATTGTGATTGTCGAAAACAATCAAAGGCATATATCCAATTGGATAATGGAAAGTAAAATAGGACAAGTGGTCCAATTTTTGTGATAGTTAGTCAATACTATCGAGAGTATATTAAATAATGAATAATAAAATGTCATGAGACATTAGACTAAGGCATAGCTATGTGAAGAAGTTACATTTAAATTTTATAAGAAAAGGAAAGAAATCTTGCAATCCTTTGACGAAAGGATTGACAAGGGATATGATGTCTTTGAAACATCATTTGGGATGGAACTCAAGCCCGTATCTACTTGATCATCAATAGTAGAAACCCAACTCACACTTGAGTAAAATCAAATCTTGAGTTCAATGGTGAAAGTATACTATCAGAGTGATTGCAAGTACTTGTTAATAGATACATCCCAAGGTTATAAAGTACTTGGACCATAAGAATAAAAGGTGGAAGGTTGAGCTTTTTGCTCTTAATAGACATATAGCATATATTTGCTGAGATGCATATTATGGGTGCATTTTTGATATAGTCGACCTATATGAGAATGAAGTGCGGCCGCTTCATCGAGTTAAAGGGCTTGACTCTAATAGTTCTCATGAAAAGGGTACATGACACAAGGCCTTATCAAATGTGTCATATTTATAATTCAATCAATGATACTAATGTAAAACAGAAACAAATACTTATGTATATTTTTATTCATAGAATAGGGTCTCTTTTATAGAGAGATTACAAAGAGGAAATTAAGGAAATAAAACCTAATGCAATCAATGTAATAAATGACAATTAAGGGGAAATAGAATCAGAATAAAATCAGAGTAAAATAGAACCGAATCTTCTACACTCAGAGTAAAATAGAACCGAATCTTCTACAATCTTCTACACCCCCCTCAAGTTGGTGCATAGATATCGATCAAGCCCAACTTGTCTAATAAATTCTCAAAGGTGGGCCAAGCTAAGCTCTTGGTTAGGATGTCAGCTGTCTGTTGGCTGGAAGTTACAAAGGGGATGCAAATAATGCCAGCCTCTAGTATCTCCTTTATGAAATTTAGATCAATCTCAATGTGCTTGGTTCTATCATGCTAGACGGGATTGTGAGCTATGCTTATTGCTGCTTTATTGGCACAGAATAACTTCAATGGGAGGTCAACCTTTATCTTGAGTTCTTTCATAATTCTGTAGATCCATATCCCTTCCTATATACCTTGGGCCATTGCCCTAAATTCAGCCTCAGCGCTACTTCTAGCAACCACGCTTTGTTTCTTGCTTCTCCAAGTTACCAGATTTCCCCACACATAGGTGCAATATCCAGAGGTTAATTTTCTGTCAATAACTAACCCAGCCCAATCTGCATCGGTGAAGGCAACAACATTCCTCTCACTACTCTTCTTAAAGTACAGGCCCTTCCCAGGATTGGCCTTCAAGTACCTCAAAATTCTGTAGACCGCCTCAAGGTGCTCTTCATAAGGAGAGTGCATAAATTAGCTTACAACACTCACAGGGATGGCAATATCAGGTGTGGTATGGGACAAATAGATTAGCTTGCCAACTAGTCTCTGGTATCTACCAATATCAACAGGGACTTTCCCTTTCTCCTAAAGCATCACATTTGGGTCCATGGGGGTATCAGCTGGTCTGCAACCACTCATTCCAGTTTCTTTTAAAAGATCCAGAATGTATTTTCGTTGGGAAACCACAATTCCCTTCTTTGATCTGGCAACCTCCATGCCAAAAAAGTACTTCATTGCTCCTAAATCCTTGATTTCAAATTCCTTTTCCAAGTTTCTCTTCAGTATGTCCATCTCTTCTACATCATCCCCTGTAAGCACGATATCATCAACATAGACAATTAGTACAACAATCTTCCCATCGGAAGAGAATTTTGTGAATAGTGTGTGATCAGCCTGTCCTTGGTTGTATCCATGTTTCTTCATAGATTTGGTGAACCTGCCAAACCATGCTTTTGGAGACTGTTTAAGACCATAAAGTGCTTTTCTTAATTTACACACATTTGACCCAAACCTTTCTTCGAACCCAGGGGGAGCATCCATGTATACTTCTTCCTCCAGGTCACCATTGAGGAAGGCATTCTTCACATCCAGTTGATGTAATGGCCAATCTAAGTTGGCAGCAAGGGATAAAAGGATCCTGACAGTGTTTAGCTTTGCAACAGGAGCAAAGGTCTCTGAATAATCTATGCCATAGGTCTGAGTGAACCCTTTAGCCACCAAACGAGCCTTGTATCTATCTACGGATCCATCTGAATTGAACTTCACAGTGAAGACCCATTTACAACCTACTGTTTTCTTTCCAGCTGGCAAGTTCAGAACACTCCAGGTGTTATTCTTCTCAAGAGCTCTCATCTCCTCAAGAACAGCTTCCTTCCACTTTGGAACTTTTAGAGCTTCCTGTACATTACTTGGAATTTCTATATTGGACAATTGTGAGCTAAAAGCAGCATAGGAAGAAGACAAATTTGAATATGACACAAAATTAGACAAAGGATGCTTAGTACAAGATCTAATACCTTTCCTAAGTGCAATTGGAATGTCTAAATTAGAGAATTCAATGTGGTTCTTAGGTTCAGAAGAGGACTTACTTGTCTCGGGTTGACTGACCAGATTTTCTCTCAGTTCGGTTTCATGACAGTGCTGGACAGTTGGAGCTTCATTTGTGTTTTTCTTACTGTTCTTTGAAATATAGAACTTTCCCTTAAACCTTCGGTTACCTCCTTTGAATCTGTTATTTCCTTCTTCACAAGAATCATGTTGTGGCATTTCAATTAGTTCTTCAAATGTTTCTATTTCCAAAGGCTGTTTGTCAGAGTTTTGATTTTGAGATGTAGACCCAGATTCCGTAGGAGCCTTACTCATGATAGGAGTAGGTCTAGATAGTGAATCATGGTCATTTGCTATTGGTGCAGTAGTTGTACCCATTTTAACCTAGTCCCATTAACCCTAATTCTCTCACCCTCATTCTGCACTCTCTCGATCCTTCACGCCGCGCCAGCCTTCTCCATCCCTTCTCCTCATTCTCGTCCCCCTCCACCATTCACGCTACCTCCCTTCATCCTCCATTTTTTCCTTCTTCCTCCACTCACCCTCCCTTCCCTTCAGCCGCTTCACCCCTCGTTCTCTCCTCTCTCTCAACCCCATCTCTTTCCCCTTCTTCCAAACCCTAATCCCTTCATTCCCTGCGCCTCACCCTTTCTCTCATCTTAGCCCTACCCTAGGCCGCCGCGGCGCCCCCAACCCTAGTTCCTTCCTCCTTCCATCACCTCATCAAGACCAACCCTAACCCTAGGACCTTTATTTACACCGCAACATCCTCCCCCACCTCCTTTCCCATTTCTTCCTCAATCTTCCATTTTCTTTCCTCTTTCTTCCTCAATCTCAATCTCTAAACCGAATCCCTCTAAAACCAGAACCAAATCTTCCCTTCATTTGTTATGATTCAGTCCAGATTCAAGTAATAAATGAGGATTCACGAAAAATGAGGAGAAATTGCTACACAAAAATCAAGGGTTGTTTCTTTCCATTTTTCAGTTTGCTTATCTCATCTCGTTTCTTTATTTTCTTTTTATTTCTTCTCCGATTTATTGCTATTTTTGTCTCAGATTCTACAAGGCTATAAAAGGTTCTCAAGAACACAAAGACAAGGGGGCCGAACCCTAGGGAGCCGAGAGCAAAAAAACGAGACAGGGAACCCTAAGGAGAGGGAATCAGAAGAAGAAGAAGAAGAAGGATGAAACAGAAGCTGAATGAGAAGAAGAAGCTGACGGCCCAAGAATAGTGAGGTCATAAAAAAGAACCAAAACAAACACTCTCATAGTCTTATGTTTTTCTGTTAATCCCCTTTCATTTCGATTTCGTTCTCATTTCTGGGAAAGCTAAGGCCAGGTTATCACTTCCTCTTCATTTTGTAATTCTTGATCCTTATTATGTATATCTTTGAGCTCGAACTGGACTGTAATGCATGAAGCTTGTATAACTGGGCACGACTTAATTTCCTTCGTCTTCCTTTTTTCAGATTTTACACATATATTGTTGTTGGTTTATTTTTCTGATCCCTCCTTTGAGATGTGCTACGATTTCGTTGGATTAGTGCTAAGGTTTGGCCTTCCAAAGGGGCCAAACCCAAACTAGGGACGAACTTGCAATTATTATGTTCTTGGAGGTTATAAAACCAAAGAAAAGTTTCTGAAGTTATTTTGTTCATCTTACATTTTGTTAAAGGAATAAATAAATTAATATAATTTAATCATATTTTATTTTTCATTTTTTTATTATTTCTAGACTTAGGACCTCTAAGTTAATTTGCACACAAAGTGGGCTTCTGACCCATTTGGCTAAAAGGAGTTAAAGATTGGCTTTATTAACTTCATAAAATCAAGTTGGGCTTTTTGACCCATTTCTCATCTCTTCCAACTTCTATTCCACGTGATCACAATCATTTGGAAACCGCACGCGAATAAAATCTTTAGCTAGGAACCCCAAAATGCCATTTGCATTCATTTAGTGGTTTTCTTCCTTTTCTTATAAAATAAAATAAATAAATGTGATTAAGGGATTTATTTTTTAAGGCAAACAATCTTTACGAATAATCAAAGGGTACCATTGTAAATGGGCGTTTTAGGGGTGCTAAAACCTTCCCTATACGTAACCAACTCCCGAGCTCAAAATCTAGTTCAAAGACCTTTTTCATCGTTAAATTCAAAAATATCCAAAAAATAGGTTTTCCAATGTTTTCCTAAAAAATAAATATTGGTGGCGGCTCCATTTAAATTTTTGGGTGGTTGTCACAACTGGCGACTCCACTAGGGACTTTAGAGAGTTAGGCCCTATGGTTGTTTATATGATTTGTTTGCCTTATTAAATAAATTATTCCCTTTTTACTTTTATTCGTTTATTTGTATATATGTTTGTATACTTGAATCCTAGGATAGGAAACATGCATTAAAAAATATATATTTTTCTATTTTTTATTTGTGATTCATATTCTCTTTCATTTCTTTTTCTTTCTTGTAAATATTATGTATGTCTATGCATTTGAAACCTTTGGGTAGAAGACATGTATATATATTATTTTTTATTTATTTTGCAGCGGGTAGTTTTAAGTTTGCTCCTTCACACACTTCACTTTATACACTTTATTTACACACACTATGAGTGGGTGCCCTATACCCGGGCCCGAGTGAACCTTAAGTTAGGAGAGGCTGTGTAATGGGTGCTCTGCTGGACGTATGGCCAGTGGGTTCCTATGAAGGCCTCATCTAGAGTTTGGCTCTATTTGAGAAAAAACCATGCTTTAATAATATACTTATTATTGGTGGTAACATTTTCAAATAGAACCCTTGGCTCTAGGGATCTTTTAGATTAGTAACTTAAATCCACCCAATGGAAAGACACTTATGTGGACCATAGACCCTTTTTAAGGAGCTACCAGTCCATATCACAAAAGGAGCATATTTATCCCATTTTCCACGTGACAAAAATCGTTTGACCTAAGATCTTAGGAAATACCGGCCTACATCACAAGGGGCACACTCTGCCCGATTTTTCCTTCATCCATTTATTTTTCATTCACATTTCAAAAATTGTGAAAGATAATAAATGATATTTTTCTCTAAAAAATATTATTTGTTATTCTTCTTTGCAAAAAAAAAAAACACACAGTTTCAAAAAAATATTTTCCCTTCTCATTCTTTTTCCCTCTAAAAAATAAATTTTCGAAAAAAAAAGCATTTTCTCTCTTTTTTTAGCGATATTTCTCATTATCATTGCATTCATTTTATTTTTATAGAAAAAAATAAATAAAAAAAAATGTTTCTCCTTTTTCCATCATATTCTTTTGCATGAAATGTACATAAAAAAAAATTCGTAACGTGCATAATCATGGCATCTTCATAACATAACTCATTTTTTTCCCTCCACTGAAAATAGATACGCATAAGCTTTCCCTGCATCCCTACCGAACTCGAGCCCAATCTAGACTCATGGACTTGTTGGAACAGAATCAGCAAGCGATGAGAGAAGAACTCGACCAAATCAATGGTAAGATGGACAAGATATTTGACCTTCTACAGAACTTGGATCCAAAATTGACCATTGATGAGAACCATTCCACCAGCACTAATGAGTATCGAGAGGATTCCAATGGCCCATCAGGAGACCCCCTAGATCAGGAGAGACTCTAAATTGTGAAAAATAGGCTGAAAGCAATTGAAGGGGCAAATCATATTGGGTTCAAAGCTTTAGAAGTATGTTTGGTCCTGGACGTGGTAATTCCTCCAAAATTCAAAGTTCCTGAGTTCGTCAAGTATGAAGGCTTAACTTGTCCAAAAAGCCACCTCATCATGTACTGCCGGAAGATGGCCTCCTGCTCCAGTAATGATAAGCTCCTAATCCACTTCTTCCAAGATAGTCTTACCGGGGCATCCCTACGCTGGTATATGCAGTTAAAGCGGGGCAAAACCAACTCCTAGAATGATTTGGCTAAAGCTTTCATCAAACAGTATAAGTACAATATGCACATGGCTCCTGGACGCTCCCAATTGCAAACCATGGTAAAAGGGGGGAATGAAAGCTTCAAAGAGTATGCCCAAAGATGGAGAGGGATTGCAGCCCAAGTGGAACCTCCGCTATCTGAGAAAGAGATGGTTACCACATTCATTGACACACTCCAACAACCCTTCTATGATCTGATGATGAGAAATGTCTCTTCAAGCTTCTCAGACCTAGTTGTTGTCGGAGAAAGAGTGGAAGCCGGGATAACAAGCGGAAGGATTGGCAACCTCGAAGCTCAACATCCATTGCGCAGTATAGGTCAAGAGATGGAAGAAGATACAAATGATGCTCATCACGACATGCACTGAGGCAGTGGGCCACTCCATTAAGAATTGTTGAGCTCTGATCAACACCAAGTGGTAAAACTTCAAGGAATAGCCCTGTTTAAACAACCTTCATTTGTTTTACACTTTGCCCGAAGCCCTGGGGCATATCTTGTGAAGGGCTCATTATGTTCTCATCTTTTCAGTTCATCAATAAAACTGCAATTTGATTTTTTTTTTTCAATTTTTAGCTTATAAAATAAAACGGTAAAGCAAATACGCAATTATCAAACATTAATTTTTGTGAAAATTTGAGCAATGAGGTTTTGAGATGAAGTTTGGCCGTTTTTCTCTATCCAAAAAACATAAAAAATATTTATCCCCTGCTACCCCTTTTGAGCCTTAAAAAAAAAAATTTCTTTCAAATACCCTAAACAAGGATCACCCATACATTGAAGGCTAGCACAATAGTCCATTAAATTTTGTCTGTTAAAAAAAAAAAGCAAGCAAGCAAATATCAAATGCAACATATCAAGACATTTGCAAAGAAAAATGAATAAAAATGCAAAAGCGAAACAAGACAATTGTGCTAGCAACCATCAAAGTACATCTTGGCACTAAAGATCCTTGTTTTTTATAAACCCTTAAACACTTTTTGGGCCTGAAATATCCTTTCTTTCATAACACTTAACCCCTGGCCACGTTACAACCCTAATAAAGTCCATTCTGATCAAAGTCAAATTGCTCATATTTTCTTAAAACTTGATTTTTGAAAAAGGAGATCCATATAAACACGTCAGTGCAGTTGCTTTACCTAAAGAAAAAAGGAATATAAAATAAAATGCTCGCTAGGATGAAAACCCGAAAGGGCGGTCTAGGCAGAAGTTAGAGCGACCCGCTAGGTTGAAAACTCGCAAAGAGCGGCCTAGGCAGAAGTTAGTGACAAATCCACAAATATATCAACCTAGATTATACTTCTTGGACCTAAACATAAACCAAGAAGCTAGGGGACAAAAGTTGTGCCCATCATCTACAAGCTTCGCATTCAAGATTTCATTCCAGTTGCAAAACTACGCAAGGTGATCTATCTCCCAACATAGATCCTTCCTCACATGGCTGGACGAAGGCCAAAGGAACACTGAAAAGTCGCTATGGATCAAAGTTGTCAATCTGATCCTTCTAAAGGCATCCAAAGCATGAAGGTGAAAAATTGAAGATCCACAAAATGACTTGTCAAGGGGCAACTCGCAAACCTGGTGCATTGCGAAGTCAACCATTTGGACAAGCAAGCCAACACCCACGGGTCTAGGGGCAAAGTCCTCAAAGGAATTCAAGGAAATCAAAAAAATTCAAAACAATAATAATATTCGTGCATAGCATACCCTTCATTGCATCTTGCATGATCATCAATACTTTTGGGTCTACAACCCACCTTCAAAATCATTTCTCTAAAAACAAAACAACATTCATGCATAGCATATTCATTCATTGCATCTGGCATGATAATCAATACTTTTGGGTCCACGACCCACCTAAAAAAACATTTCATTACATGCATGACATACCATTCATTGCATCCTGCATGACCATCAAGGTTTTCGGGTCCATCGACCCACCCTCTCAAATACTGCATACAGTTGGTCTGTTGTAACTCTGTAAGAACTAGTACTCAACCTACCCAATCTCTTAGTAAGAGTTAGGAACCTGTCCTATATTTTGCTGGGAATCTAACCCACCACCTAGGGAATCTGACCCAAGCCTTTAGTCGGAAACCTGACCCGCGTCTCGAATCTTCCTCAATTATGGAAATCGATCCACACCTTTTAACAAGAGTTAGGAACCGGTCCTACACCTTGCTGGGAATCTGACCCACTACCTTGGGAATCTGACCCAAGCCTTTTAGTCGGGAATCTGACCCGAATTGTTTCGAGTGACGGAGAAGCTCGTACACTGGACGTTCACCTGTAATAGGAAAACCAGTCCATACTTTAGTAAGAGTTAGGAATCTGACCTATACCTTGCCGGGAATCTGACCCGAACCCATATTGAGTGACAGAGAAGCTCATATCTTGGACCTTACTTAAATAGGGTAGCCAATCCGTACCTTTTAGCAAGAGTTAAGAACCTGACTTACCCTTGTTGGGAATCTGACCCAAACTTGTGTCGAGTAACGAAAAAGCTCGCACCCCAAGCTTACCCTAAGTAGGGAAGTAATCAATACAAAAGATGTGAGGGTTAGGAACCAGACCTGTGCCTCACCGAGAATTCACTAGGTACTGAACCTAGAATCTCTCACCAATTTTGTAAGAGCTAGGAACCAAACCTATGCCTTACTGAGAATTCACTGGGAATTAAACCTAGAACCCCAAAGCAAAGTCGGGAGCCAATCTCGCACCCTCAAACAATTTCGTTCTAGAAAAAATTAGAGTCATTTATCCTTAATTACCTTTTACAACGAATGTGCGAAGAACTTCGAGTAAAATGTAATTAAGGAGGGGCAGCTGTAGTACCCTAATTTTGTCCTGCCTTTTATTTTATTTTAGTATTTATTTTAACCTTTTTTAAATTTGTAATAAAAAATAAAATAATATTTTTGGTTTTATAATAAAGAATAAAAGAGATTAAAAAAGAAAAGAAAGAAAAAAGAAGGAAAAAAGAAAATTTATTTTTCAAAGAAAAGGGGGTGCTAATTAAAATATATGGGGTGCCAAAATCAATTAGTCAAATGACTGAACCAGCCCAACGCAGTCCAGTCTAATACCCAGCCTTTTACTTCGTGCACCCCTCCTTTCCCTGCATACGCCCCCTGCGCACCTCTCATCCTCTGCTTGCTACCCGCACCTCCCTTTATTTTCTCCAACCACCCACGCAGCCCAACTCATCCCTCCAGCTCTTGGCCCACGCGGCCCAACCCATTTTAACCTAATCCCATTAACCCTAATTCTCTCACCCTCATTCTCCACTCTCTCGATCCTTCACGCCGCGCCAGCCTTCTCCATCCCTTCTCCTCATTCTCGTCTCCCTCCACCATTCACGCTACCTCCCTTCATCATCCATCTTTTCCTTCTTCCTCCACTCACCCTCCCTTCCCTTCAGCCGCTTCACCCCTCGTTCTCTCCTTTCTCTCAACCTCATCTCTTTCCCCTTCTTCCAAACCCTAATCCCTTCATTCCCTGCGCCTCACCCTTTCTCTCATCTTAGCCCCACCCTAGGCCGTCGCGGCGCCCCCAACCCTAGTTCTTTCCTCCTTCCATCACCTCATCAAGACCAACCCTAACCCTAGGACCTCTATTTGCGCCGCAACATCCTCCCCCACCTCCTTTCCCATTTCTTCCTCAATCTTCCATTTTCTTTCCTCTTTCTTCCTCAATCTCAATCTCCAAACCGAATCCCTCTAAAACCAGAACCAAATCTTCCCTTCGTTTGTTATGATTCAGTCCAGATTCAAGTGATAAATGAGGATTCACGAAAAAGGAGGAGAAGCGTGCGGTTTGCTACACAAAAATCAAGGGTTATTTCTTTCCATTTTTCAGTTTTCTTATCTCATCTCGTTTCTTTATTTTCTTTTTATTTCTTCTCTGATTTATTGCTATTTTTGTCTCAGATTCTACAAGGCTATAAAAGGTTCTCAAGAACACAAAGACAAGGGGGTCGAACCCTAGGGAGCCGAGAGCAAAAAAACGAGACAGGGAACCCTAAGGAGAGGGAATCAGAAGAAGAAGAAGAAGGATGAAACAGAAGCTGAATGAGAAGAAGAAGCTGACGGCCCAAGAATAGTGAGGTCATAAAAAAGAACCAAAACAAACACTCTCATAGTCTTATGTTTTTCTGTTAATCCCCTTTCATTTCGATTTCGTTCTCATTTCTGGGAAAGCTAAGGCCAGGTTATCACTTCCTCTTCATTTTGTAATTCTTGATCCTTATTATGTATATCTTTGAGCTCGAACTGGACTGTAATGCATGAAGCTTGTATAACTGGGCACGACTTAATTTCCTTCGTCTTCCTTTTTTCAGATTTTACACATATATTGTTGTTGGTTTATTTTTCTGATCCCTCCTTTGAGATGTGCTACGATTTCGTTGGATTAGTGCTAAGGTTTGGCCTTCCAAAGGGGCCAAACCCAAACTAGGGACGAACTTGCAATTATTATGTTCTTGGAGGTTATAAAACCAAAGAAAAGTTTCTGAAGTTATTTTGTTCATCTTACATTTTTTTAAAGGAATAAATAAATTAATATAATTTAATCATATTTTATTTTCCATTGTTTTATTATTTCTAGACTTAGGACCTCTAAGTTAATTTGCACACAAAGTGGGCTTCTGACCCATTTGGCTAAAAGGAGTTAAAGATTGGCTTTATTAACTTCATAAAATCAAGTTGGGCTTTTTGACCCATTTCTCATCTCTTCCAACTTCTATTCCACGTGATCACAATCATTTGGAACCCCTTTTTTTTCTTATCTCGCACGCAAATAAAATCTTTAGCTAGGAACCCCAAAATGCCATTTGCATTCATTTTGTGGTTTTCTTCCTTTTCTTATAAAATAAAATAAATAAATGTGATTAAGGGATTTATTTTTTAAGGCAAACAATCTTTACGAATAATCAAAGGGTACCATTGTAAATGGGCGTTTTAGGGGTGCTAAAACCTTTCCTATACGTAACCAACTCCCGAGCTCAAAATCTAGTTCAAAGACCTTTTTCATCATTAAATTCAAAAATATCCAAAAAATAGGTTTTCCAATGTTTTCCTAAAAATAAATATTGGTGGCGGCTCCATTTAAATTTTTGGGTGGTTGTCACAAAGGGGAAATAGAATCAGAATAAAACCAGAGTAAAATAGAACCGAATCTTCTACAATCTTCTACAGATACCGAGATTTCAAGTGTGAGTTATGCACACTTGTTCTAATGAATAGTTGGTTCAAAGCTTGTCTACCAGTCTATTTCGGGATGAGTGAAACCATAACTTACTAAGTGAAGGGTCAAGTCGCGAGACACCTTTATCTGAAACCATGAGATTTCCAGAATAATGAATTTAGATCTATTTTGAAAATGGTAGGAGATTGTGAGGGATTTTCAAAACATATGAATGGTTGCAATGGTTAAATACACATAATTATACAAATTGACACATGTCTTAGTTGGCTCGGTGGTCGCAGCATTTTGCATTAAACAGTGCATCCCAGATCGAATCTGTGCAAGGGCGGTTTTGAATTTTTATTACGTTATTCAACGAATTAAAAATTTAAAATGAAAGATTGCGTCTGGCCGGATTCGAACCCACACGCTGCAGCTAAATGGTGCAAGTAGCGACCACCATGCCAAGGGTCGCAATGTATCAAATGTTGAACGTTAATAATACTTAAATGTTGTCTGATGAACCATTGTTAATAACTCTTGGAGTGTTGTTTCCCTACACCAAGTGGCATGAGTTACTCTATAAATAGATGCACTCCACATGCAGAAAAGAATACGAAATTTATTGTTTTTCCTTGCCATTATCAAATTCTAAATCATTTCTTCTCTTCTCTAGTGCATGAGAGTTAGTGATGAAACTTTATTCTGTAAACTATTATTGATTGATAGGCTTGAAGTGTGTGTGCAAACCACTTCATGGAATCCAAAGTATCCTGAAGGGGATTCGCCAAGAACCCTGTTGCATCCAATTTATTAAGATTGGTGGGGGCGAATCGAACCTAAAGCTTAGTGGTTCACACACGCTTTGGATTTATTTGTGCAACAATTTTTTCTCTTTCATTGTTCAGGTGTTGCAGCATTTCTCACAGCATCTCCATCAATTCAAGGTTCTAACATTATGGTAAGTAATCCCATCTACTTTTTTCTTTATGTCAATTTAAAATCTAACATAATCCCATCAGATTTTTTTTTCCTGATCCTACTCGTCCCAATTCGAGGCTCTCGGCTCCAAGTTGCGTCGCGCGTTTGGTTTTACGCGTCTTGCGTTTTAGTCGCGTAGAACATACATTATCGTAAAAGTTCATCTAAAAATTACCAAATCAATTTCAATAAATAAAAAATAATATATAACATCAAATTCCCAAATATCTAAATATTCGGGTCGAATTAGAGTTTTCTGTCGGGTAAAATCTTACCCGGATAGTTTAAAATGCGACTGAAAAACGATAGAATTTTGAACTAAAATTTTAACCATGACTTAATAAAATATATTAAGTCCCAAATATTTTAGTTTTGTGAAATTCACTCATTTGATTAACAGCACAGAAATACGTATTAACAGCGTAATACATGCAAAATAGAAAAACAGACGAATTAACTAACGGTAAAACGAGAGTGTCACATTACCACCCTCCCTAAAATAGTTTCGTCCTCGAAGCTACACTCATATACTAATTCAAAATATAGTAATTTATCAAAATCAAATCCATGAAAATAAGCAGAAAACATATCAAAATCTCAAAGTCATAATATAATTTTAATTTTCAAATATAGTACAACAACATAATACGTCAAAGATCAAAGAACTTGTGTGGTCTATACTTTGAACCACTTACACATACAAAGATCATACTAAATGATATTAATAAACCTACTCAAAGGACGATCTTCATTCCTTTCTCAAATCCTCCTCAGTATGCTCTACGTTGCATTGCTTGAATGTGATCATGCGAGGTCTCTTATGCATTTATCATGTAGACACATCCTCCAGTGGTTAGGCGTGCAGCTCCAACAGCATTGGCGGCTGGCTCCATCTTTGGTATCTGACAGTCTCTGGCAAGATGTCCTGGCTTCTAACAGTTGAAACATAACATCTCCTTGGACGGACACTGGTCTGTCTTGTGCCCTTCATCTCCACAATTGAAGCAGTGCGACTTCGGCTATCGATGCTTGTGATTCCCACTTCTGCTCCCACTTCCACTAGCTTGCACCAGAGGGCGGTATTGGGAATGGTCCCGGTTATCCCTTTGAGGGCGGGAATATGGTTTCTCATGCTGGTGTTTACCCTTGTTGGCATTTTCCTGATCATGCGACCTAAACGGTCCCCCAACTTTTCCTCTGTTAGGTCTTCTATTCTTCATGGCTTCCATTTCTCTGCACTTCTCCACCAAAGGATGGAATTGCTGAATCCCCAGCGGCAGTATAGAATCTTGAATATCATAACGAAGTCCTTCTATAAAATGGTGACACATATTTCCCTCATCAACGGTCTGTCGGAAGAAACGAAAATATCGAGATAGTGACTCGAACTTCACCGCGTATTCTTCGATTGTCAAGTTACCCTGGCGTACCTTTAGAAAATCATCTCCTAGCTTGGTCCTTGCGCTCATTGGAAAATACTTGTCCAAGAATTTCTCCTGAAAAGCTTCCCACGTGATCTCCTAATGATTGGCCTCCATCATGAGCCTGGTACTCGTCCACCAGTACTCTGCCTCCCCAAGCAATAAGTAGGTTGCGTAGCCGACCTTCACCTTTGCTAGACAGCGCAGTACCTCAAAGATTTTCTCTATCTCCTACAGCCACAGATCTACTTCCTCCGGATCGGAGTCTCCATGGAATTTTGGAGGATCATGTCGACGAAAGTTGTAACACCCTGGGTTTCAATTCCCAAGCGTGCCATTCATAGGTTTTTTTCCCTCCTCTAAGGGAGTTTTTGCCTTTAACAGGACTCGAACCCATGACCCAGAGGGCTTAAATACAAGTAAGCATCATTACTCATCACCAACTCAAAGTAGTGATGCTTCCGTGTACTTAAGCCCTCTGGGTCACGGGTTCGAGTCCTGCTAAAGGTAAAAACCCCCTTAGAGGTGGGGAGAAGTCTTATGAGTGGCACGCTTGGGAATTAAAACCCAGGGTGTTACAAAAAAGGCGGCCTTTTATTGTAACGACAGGGTACTGCCGGACTTGACCCAGCCTGACCCATTACTCATAGGACTTCTCCACCCCCTTTTTGTGGAGCTTTTGTCTTATGGAGGTTTCGAACTAACACCCAAAGGGATAAAGGTAATAGGAATCCACCTCCCATCACCAACTCAACTATCCCTTTGGGTGTGGGTTTGAAACCTCCATGAGGCACAAACTCCACAAAAAGGGGATGAGAAGTCCTAATGTAACGCCCTGACTCTAATCAGAGGGTTACTTACTAAATTAAACAAGTATTAAGGCTAAACGTGGAAAAATTTCTCAGAACCTCACATAATAAACGTTATAATGTAAATACTTTTGTAAAATAATACGTTGGCTAACTAAAATATTTTGGAAAAGCTACTACGTAGAGGACTTAAAATAAATTTTGCTAATAAAAAGGCTTTTGTAGAAGATAACAACCAACTTCAAGCAATTATAAAAGGACTCTTAATCAAAAAAACTCGACTTCAAATGAAACTTAATACGTTAAGAATGACTCGTGATCCGGTATGAACTTGAAAGGTCTCGCCGCGAAGGCAAGATCGAGCACTACTTGATGCTCTAACTCCTTCTGTACCTGAAAACAACACCCCAAATATGCGAGTTTATAAAATTCAGTAATATAGAATTGAAACTTAAAACATTACCATAGTTTTCAGCCATACGTGAGGTGCTACGTATGGTAAACTCCTCTCCTCAAATCATACTATTGTGATAAACATAATTGAGGCATTTAAGTCAGAACACTATTTCTCATACAAACATAAACACATTTGCAAGAACATTTATTCTAAGAACATATGGTTCAACATACCATAACTTGCTGTATCCAAGAAAATGAATGAAACTTAAATGCAATGCAACTTTAACTAGAACATATTGTTCATCTTTGGTTCGTGCTATTGGGTTTGCTACTTTAACTAGAACATATTGTTCTTCTTTGGTTCGTGCTATTGGGTTTTGTTATATGCTTTGATCCATAGACCCCAAGAACACACTTTCAATATGGTGATTAGACGTCTTAACCCTCCAAGTGGCGTCCCACGAGGCTAACCATACCGATTAATCCTTCTTTTGAGGAATCTTACTTGGCTTTTAAGTGATTTTTATATATATCACAATGCTTATGCTTATATGCATGTTTACAATCAAGTAAAGTAGCAAATTAGGATTTTAAATCCTCATCATCATTTAACTATTCCAAGAGGTTGACAATAAAATCAAGGAATCAAGCTTACATGTATTTGAACTTTATTTTCCAAAACATGCATTTCTGACAACTTATACGACTAAGACATTACAACTTCATAAGAAAATCATCATTTAACTTCCTAGACTAACTCCAATGATATTAATAACAAAATCAAGGAATTGACTTCTCACGCATTTGAACATTGGCTCATGCATTTTCTAACGGATTTACATAATGAAAGAAATATACATGTGTAAATCAATCATTCCTAAGTTTCATGAATCCAAATGAAGACACATAAGGAAACCCATTCTCATGAATGTGAAAGAGAGACAAACAAGCAACTTCAACTCACTACAAGCATGCATTACTTAGGAATTGACCTCATTGTCATTCCTATCTAGGGACTTATGGTTGCCCACAACTTGAGGTTGAATAAACTCACGTAATATTGAATACTTCATTTCCATTGGGAGCTCAGTGGAACTCACCATTGGACAAACATCATATATATACTTGTGGGGGGTTGGGGACAGCAGCCAACCCTTTACCATCCCACTAGAATCACAATATCAAACATTTTCTTATCATAATCAAGTAACATTTCATTCCGATTGGAACTCTGTGGAGTTCACAATGGGCAACATCACATAAATGCTTGTGGGGGGTTGGGGACAGCCATCCAACCCCTAACCAAACCCATTCAAATATCACTATTTCTACTCAATAGACATTGAAACTCAAGAATTAAAATAATTAATCCTAGCACACCCTAAGAGAGGCTTTAAATTAGGGGATTCTATGTTACCTTAAGGCTTTGATGAAATTGGGATAAATCCCTAATTTATAGGGCTTGGAGGTTCCTCTTTCAAGTTTGCTCCTTCCACCACCATTGAAGCCTAGATCCTTGATCCTTCTTCTCTTCTTCCATCTTCCTCTTCTTGTTTGAGCTCTCTCTAGCTATTTCTCTCTCTCTCTCGTACTGTCTCTCTCTCTATTTCTCGTGCTGTCTCTCCCTCTGTGTGATCTCTCTCGCTGTCTCCCTCTTCTCCCTTCCGGTGCGCCACCACGCCGCCGTGTCCAAGCCACCGCCGCGGCCCCCTTCCTTCTTCCTTTCCGTCGCGCACGCCTTTCTTCTTCTCTTCTCTCTTCTTCTTTCTCTTTTCTCTTCTTTTCTTTCTTTCCCTTATTTTCTTCCTCTGCTTCTTTCTGTTTCGAGGAGCAGAACCCCCTTTTTTAAACTCTTACGTACTAACTACACCCCTTTTTCTTAATAATACACCCCTCCTTTTATTTATTCTCATAATACTATTTCTTAGGGCTTGGGTCTAATCATATGGGTTTTCTAATATTAGCCCCTTTAATACTAAATTAATAAATATTAGTCTAACTTAACCCTTGGTTAAAATTACCATTTTACCCTTAGGCTTAACTTTTGGTCAATTTACTATATTAAAACTATTCTTTTAGGCCATTAATGAGCTTAGGGATTAAATCCCCTTTTTTACTTAGGGTCTCTAATTAATGAGCTTAGGGAAAGTTGGGGTGTTACATTACTCCCCATATTTTTGGAATTTTGTCCCTAAAATTCGCCTTACCTTCTTACCTCATCCTTTTGAAGGATTGGTTCTCGGCACTCCCGCTGCGAACCCCAATCCTACACCTCTTCAAATAGGTAAAATCCTATCCTTAATTTAGGTTTGTCTAAGGTTACTTCACTTACCCTCTACTATAACGCCCTGGGTTTTAATTTGCAAGTGTATTATTCATAGGACTTACTTTCCTTAAAGGTGTAACACCCTTGTAGTATTGTTACTTGGAATAAGCTATCACATACATTGAAAACTTTTTATTTACAACATCCATTCATGTGTCATAAATAGAAATTTTCGCTTAAGTACCTTTTCCTTAAACTTATAGAATCGATACTTGTAACATCCCAATTTTTATGAAAATAATTTTGTAGTTTCCGACTACTTGAAAATAAATCATGGAGATTGATCACCTCAATGGTTTGTTAAAAGTACGAAGAACAACAAAGATTTATTGTAAACAATTTACTGTTTTAGTAATTAATTCAGATTAACAGACAATGTAGACATATACTGTTTTTAATATGAATTAATCCCGAAAAATGTGAAAGATTGTTATTTGATTAAAGAAAATTATTTTATTGAAAGAGAAATAATTTTCAGGATTTAATAAATATTTTCAAGTCATAGTTTGATTTTTTTTCATGGTTTAGTTATTGTATTAATTGTCTGTTTTATGTCATATTTAATATGACTATTATTTTAAAGATTTTGTCTTGATAATTTTATTATTTGAATAATATTTATATGATAAGAGAAATTGAAATTAGTGATCCTCACTAATTTACAGTTTTTATTACGCTGCGAGAATTCTATCGAATTCTGCCGTAACTAAGCTATTGTGTGTGTTTCTAACTGAAACATGTCCAAACGTGATCCAAATTTTATAAAATTTAATATTTTAGTATTTTCCAATATTTAGGATTTATTGTAATTTTTCTAGAATTTTTGGGCATCAGAAAATATTTAGTGAATTTTCCATGGCCAGAGACTGCCTAATTGCGACGTTTCGGTTCGCATTTCGAGAAAATGAGATACGTGGGTATTTTTATCATGCCAAGAGGAACATTGGTAATTTTTGGGTGTGGGGTTATAATTAGAATTATTTTTGGGAGATTTTTAGTATTAAAACCTAATATACGCGTAACGCCGCGCACCCGGTTGAGCGAGAACGCGACGAAACGAAGCCATGAGCTAAGGGGAATGTATGGCGGCTGCAGCTGGACCAATAGGATGCAAGCCACATGATTGTAGCACACCATTTGGAAAGGAAGCATTTTGATTGGTTTAGGAAGTAATGGGTAGTTAGTTTGTTAAGTTAGTTTGGTTAGTTTGAAAGTAATTAGTTAAATTCCAACTTAAGTGAACAATTTTATTCCCACCTTGTCCTCATTATTTTGGTGGCTCCCTAGCTGATCTATGATCCATTCTTTCACTTCTTCCATTGTTGGAAAGCTTGAAAAAATTTTGGAAGAGGAAAGTTTTGATTTTTGAAGTTTTTGGAGATCAAAGTGTGCACCCTTGTTTCCTTTCATCTCCACCTTGTTCCATCATCATCTAATCTCTTGGTAAGATCCATGATCCATCCCTCATCTCTCTTAAGTTCCATGATATGGGTTTTGAAGGATTTAAGAGTTGTTTTTGGGTAGAAGTGTTTGTTTTGGCTAGAAATGCATGATTAGTCTTATAACCCTTTGTTTTTCTCCATGATCAAGCTTGTTCTTGGTTTTTAAAATTCGGAACCCTAACTTTTAGCCTTGGCCGAATCTAGGGGCTGTTGGATGTCTTGGTTTTGGTTGGTTTTTGTTGATTTAGAGTTAATTCTAGAAGGGTTATAAGTGGTATGTTTGAAAACTAGTCATATATGCATATTTTACATAGTTTTGAGAAAATAAATTTGGTTGAAAATGGGGGCTGGAACCGTGACCTCAAACATGATTTTGGAGGATGTTTTAAATTGTTTTTAAAGTGTTGTAAGTGTTGAATAAATTGGCTTAAGGTTAAAGGAATTAAGTGTAGTGAATTTGTATGATTTGAAAATGAAAAGTTTGAAAAGTTTGGGTTTATTCTTAAGGGCTGGAAACCGTACCCTATATGGGTTATTTGGATGATGTCTAATTTGTTTTAAAGAGTGTAAAAGTGTTTAAGAAGTTAGTTTTTGGTTAGGGCTTTAAATCTATAAGGATGTGCAAGTGTAAAGCTTTGAAAAATTGTTTGAAACAAAATTAATTTTGGGGCTGTTTTGTGGTTTTGGAAAACAGCAACCTTTGTAGTGTTAAATGAGTTTGATGAACTTGTTTTTATGGCTTAAAGGTATTACAATTAGTAGATATTAGCTTATGAGTTAAAGGCTAACGAGTTTGCATGATTTAGGAGTTAAAGATTTGAAAACCTTGAAGTTGTTTTGAACTTCCAAAAATCGTGGCCTTCAAGAGTGTTTTGTAACTTGTTCTTGACTTGTATTTATGCTTGAAAATATTTGGAAAAGTGGTTGATGATTTGATTTAGCAAAACAATTCAAAGAAGTATGATTTTGGGAAAAGTTTGAGTTTATGTTTCAAGAATTGTTTTGAGCTTGTAATAGAATTGTTTCTAAAATTTTGTGACATGTTTTAGTGCTTTGAAAAATGGTTCAAAGTTGGCAAAACACTATTCATTTGGTAAAACACTATTCCAATTGGTAAATTTTGGTTTAGCCATTTTTCTAAGTGTGTAGATTTTGTAAAAGCTTGAAAACTTGCATGGTTTGAATTTGTTTCATGGCATATAATTAGGTGTGATCCAAATAGGTTAAGTTGGAAAGATTTTAGGCCCTTTTAAGGACTAAAACCGTGGCTGCCCTAGAGTCTTAGGACTTGGATTTTTGGTTCTAATTGGATTAAGTTTGCGTTGTTAAGGTTCGCGCATAAGGCTCGTGCGGGGAACAACTTGACGATAGTTCGAATTTACCTTGCTTGGATTGTTAAAGCGCCAAGGTAAGGGAAATTCTTACATAATGAGTTTGGGTTTTTCGCCTTGTGTGTTGTTTGCTTGATTGTTGATTGATTGTGTGGTAGTACTTGTAGTATTACTATGTGCTGTTGAGATGTTGTAGCATGAACTGCTGTGTATTGATTTGGCCCTGTGTGGCAAGACTGAATTGTACTATGTGACTTAAATCATACTTGATTGATTTAATTGGACTTGAAATTGATGATAATATGTAGCACGTTCTTGGCCCTGCGAGGCGTTATGAGTTGTATTGTTTTCCTTGAATCACCTTGGATTTCATTGGAACATAGCATTGAATTGGAATATGAAAAATATTATTGTTGATAATGGATTAATTAACAATCCGTTGATCGACTGCTATTGGTTGATGATTTACATCGGTAAATCTGATGTGATTCCACAAGCCGAATTCTAATTTCGTAAACAAATTGTTAAGGGCATTTTGATTTAAAAGTAAGCGTGAGGGTTTTAGTACAACTAGCCAAAGCTTGCAAGGAAATTTCAATGGAATAATAGTAGAGAAAAGAACTTGAAATAAATAGTATAATTTGCGAAAATGGTTGAGTTAAATGATGCGCCTGGGAAAATTCTGGCTAGGAAACACTTGGTAATTAAGAGTGTTCGCACCACCTCTCTTTCCTGGGAATTCTTCCAGTGTGTTATTTAGCACAACTAGGGTTTCAACGACCTAGAACTAAAAAGTATTTTCTGATACATAGGAGTGATACAAGAACTGAGAAAGAGATTTCATGATTCGGGATTTCGAAAGAATAAAACATAGGGAACCTAGTGTTCCTATTGAGCATATGGGCCATGCGTCCTGTGCTGGGACTTAATGTCCTGCTTGCGTGCACATTTTCTTGATTAAGGATTGGACCTAGTGTTCCGTATGGCGTGCCTAGTATCTTAACCTAAAAGTTGAGCCTAGTGTTCCGCATTACGTGCCTAGAGTTCTGATCTAAGATTGGGACTAGCGTCCCGCAATTGAACACCCGGACCTTGTGTCCTGTGTTGAACTCTTAGTTAATTGAGATTTGGAAACCCACTAAGTTGAGTGAGTGAGGGTTCGTCGATCCGCATTGATTAATTAAAATATTACTCGGGCACTCACTACGGTGAGCACACCATATTGTAGAATTTGTTTGGATATCACTCGGGCGTTCACTACGGTGAACATGCCATATTGTTGAATTTGTTGGATATCATTCGGGCGTTCACTACGGTGAGCATGCTATATTGTTGAATTTGTTTAGATGCGTACTAACCATTGAGCATCGACACTCGGAGCGTTTGATTGGTCTTAAAAACTTCAAAAGACGAGTTGTCATGTCACTCGTAGCGGTTGATTGGTCGTACAGACTTTAAAAGGCAAGTTGACACTGCATTGCCTAAGTAGAGGTACGCCAAAGTAGTGGCCAGCCAAAGTAGTGACAAGCCTAAGTAGAGGCTATTTTGTTTGGACATTGGGAAAGTAGTCCCCGTCATACTGCTGACCTATTAAGGCTCCAGGTGTATACACAACTGGTCATACTGCATTGACATGCATAGCTAACCACATTTATGATATGTGATGAATTTGATATTGTGATGACTTGATCACTGGTCTGTTGATAGACTTGCCTGCTCACATGCAATAGTTTGATATTGTAGTGACTTGATTGTGGATCTGTTGGTTGTTTTGCTTGTTCACATGCAATGCTTGATATACCATGATGATACGTGCGGTCTATTAAGTATGTATATGTATATAAAAACATGTTGTTGTATTATATATGTATATGTTATTTGCATGTGAAGTATTATTTTATGATGCATTATACTCTGATATTTGCAAAAGTCTGAATTGGCATCATTTAGAAAATTGTAGTACTCTATGTCTCATTTTAAAAAGGGTTTCAAAGGAAAGGAAATGAAAAAAAAAATTACTCCTATTTTTCCATTGTGAAATACATAAGAGTACTCTTTAACTGAAAGCATACAAGCATTAAATGTTTTCAGCATTAGATTGGGTTGCACAGTAGCGCTCCGAAACCGGGGTGTTACAATGGTGGTATCAGAGCAGTTCGGTTCTAACCGGATCGCTTTGGGTTAAGCTGGCCTAGAATGTGGGGAATTATCGGGTATAAGTTTGTTATGCCTAGGTTATGTAAATCTTTCTTATGATTGTCTGTAATGTTTCCTAGTTGAAACATATTTGACATTGTGTGAAATTGTGTGCGATCATCTCAGATGATTGAATTTGTTGTGGGGATTTGGTTAGTTTACTTTGTAGAAATATGCCATCGGGGCGAATGAGTCTTTCTACTAGTGCTAGTAACTTAGACGTGAATCACGTAATTCGGGTGATAGTCTGGATAGCAACTACTGTCGTACCACAGATTGCCGTGGAGAATCAACACGATTGGCCGAGACAGCAAACGAAGGAGCAAGCTATTAGAGGTCCAGTTAAGCCAGATTGTCAGGGCAAAGGACAACGACGAAGACATCAACAAGGAGCACCTTATTTCTATCCTCAGGGAAATCACCGCAGTCAGGATCGTCTTGTGGCGTAGGCTATTGGGAATGACCAGGAGTTGAAGTGGCACTGTCATCAATGTGGAAGCAAGGAATAGTTAGCTGAAGAATGCTATTGGTTGACGATTTATATCGGTAAATCTAATGCGATTCCACAAGCCGAATTCTGATTTCGTAAACAAATTGTTAAGGGCATTTTGATTTAAAAGTAAGCATGAGGGTTTTAGTACAACTAGCCAAAGCTTGCAAGGAAATTTCAATGGAATAATAGTAGAGAAAAGAACTTGAAATAAATAGTATAATTTGCGAAAACGGTTGAGTTAAATGATGCGCCTGGGAAAATTTTGGCTAGGAAAGACTTGGTAATAAAGAGTGTTCGCACCACCTCTCTTTCCTGGGAATTCTTCCAGTGTGTTATTTAGCACAACTAGGGTTTCAACGACCTAGAACTAAAAAGTATTTTCAGATACATAGGAGTGATACAATAACTGAGAAAGAGATTTCATGATTCGGGATTTCGAAAGAATAAAACATAGGGAACCTAGTGTTCCTATTGAGCATATGGGCCATGCGTCCTGTGCTGGGACTTAATGTCCTGCTTTCGTGCACATTTTCTTGATTAAGGATTGGACCTAGTGTTCCGTATGGTGTGCCTAGTATCTTAACCTAAAAGTTGAGCCTAGTGTTTCGCATTACGTGCCTAGAGTTCTGATCTAAGATTGGGACTAGCGTTCCGCAATTGAACACCCGGACCTTGTGTCCTGTGTTGAACTCTTAGTTAATTGAGATTTGGAAATCCACTAAGTTGAGTGAGTGAGGGTTCGTCGATCCGCATTGATTAATTAAAACCACTACAACAAATTCTAAAAAAGATGGCGCTACTTTAAGCAGCGCTTAAAATAAAAAACGCTACTTTATGTCATACCTAAACAATAAACAGCGCTTACAACATTAAGCGCTACTGTTTAGTTTTCACAATAATCAGCGCTTAGTCCTTTAAGCGCTGTTTTATCTTTAAATACTAAAAAATGAACTGGCACAATAATCAGCGCTTCAAACATCAAGGGCTGTTTTTGATCATACGAACAATAAACAGCGCTTCATAGTAGTAAGCGCTGTTTTTGGTGATACAATAAACAGGGGTTTTAGACTTAAGCGCTGTTTTTGTGAAACAATAATCAGCGTTTTTTTATTAAGCGCTGTTTTTGGTCAATTTATTAAATATATTTCCCTCCTCTCTCATTTCGCAGAAGCACTGTTCTCTCTCTGTCTCTCAACTCTCTCTTCGCAAGCTAATCCGCGAGACCTCCGTCGTCCCTCTCGCCTCCATCTTCCAAGTCCCGGCGTGCTTCTTCCTCAACGAGATCGTGTGCTTCCCCTCAATTGAAATCGGACCTCGTCGTCCTCCAAAAGCAGCTGGCAGCGCTCGCCCTCCGTCCTCCCCCTCGCCTCCATCTCCCAACTCCTGTTTGCGTCCATTTCCAGGTATCGCCACTGTCTCCATTTTGTATCTCGATTCCACATTGGTTTCTGTTGGTGGTTCGTTAGTTTTTGGTCTCTATTCGATTTTGTTTGATTTTGTTCACTGTTGTCCAGTTTGGAATCAGAAGTGTTTGATTTTGTTTGATTTTGTTCACTGTTGTCCAGAGATAAATTAGAAGTGTTAAAGATGCTTGGAATCAGTTTGTTAAAATGTACAGTTAGTAAATATATATGCATATCAGATGGGAATCAATGGAAAAATGACCAATGAATTTTTTTGTGGAACCTGATTTTGGTTTTTTTTGTTTTGAACAATGAATTTTGGAATGTTACAGGTATTGTATATATTTTGGAATGTCCATATTTTAGGGGAGACTCTGCCAAAATTTTGTTAGAATTTTGATCTAGTCTATGTGTTGATTTTAAGAGCAGTGATAGTTTTAGTCTTGCTTTATTTAAATGGGCTTTTTCTGTTGTTTTACCTCTCAATCCATAGGTAAAATATGGATCGAAAGTGGATGTCTGCCAATCGTTTGTCGAAGGAATATAAGGATGGAGTGAAAGATTTTATTGGGTTTATAGTTGGGCATACAACATACCATAGTAGAATCATATGTCCTTGTTTAAGTTGTTGTTATACAAACAAAATTAGTGTTCGGGAATTGGAATGACATTTAGTGAGCAATGGGATTGATCAAACTTATACTTGTTGGACAAAGCACGGTGAGACAAGAGGTGAATCTTCTAATATGGGGAATAGTGGGAGATATGCATCAGAGGACACCGCTACAAATACATATGATGGTGACCGTTTTGAAGATATGGCAAATGCGGTTGAAGAAGATCTTCGTGATTGTCCTCAAATGTTTGAGAAGTTGATAAGTGATGCGGAGAAGCCGTTATATGAGGGTTGTACTAAATTCACAAGATTGTCGGCAATGTTAAAGTTGTTTAACTTGAAGTCGGGCAATTGATGGGTGATAAGAGTTTTACGGACTTACTCACACTGTTGAAAGATATGTTGCCTAATGATAATGTGCTTCCTAGTAGGACATATGAGGCTAAACAAATGTTACGCTCTATTGGCATGAGCTATGAGAAGATACATGCTTGTCGTAACGATTGCATTTTATTTCGTAATGAATATGCATCGTTAAAGTCGTGTCCAAAATGTGAAGCCTCACGGTATAAGAAGGAAAATTCGGCTCCAGAGAAGGTATTGTGGTATTTTCCCACATTGTTGAATTTGTTGGATATCACTCGGGCGTTTACTATGGTGAACATGCCATATTGTTGAATTTGTTGGATATCACTCGGGCTACTACGGTGAACATGCCATAATGTTGAATTTGTTGGATATCACTCGGGCGTTCACTACGGTGAACATGCCATATTGTTGAATTTGTTGGATATCATTCGGGCGTTCACTACGGTGAGCATGCCATATTGTTGAATTTGTTTGGATGCGTACTAACCATTGAGCATCGACACTCGGAGCGTTTGATTGGTTTTAAAGACTTCAAAAGACGAGTTGTCATGTCACTCGTAGCATTTGATTGGTCGTACAGACTTCAAAAGGCGAGTTGACACTGCATTGCCTAAGTAGAGGCACGCCAAAGTAGTGGCCAGCCAAAGTAGTGGCAAGCCTAAGAAGAGGCTATTTTGTTTGGACGTTGGGAAAGTAGTTCCCATCATACTGCTGACCTATTAAGGCTACAGGTGTATACACAACTGGTCATACTGCAATGACATGCATAGCTAACCACATTTATGATATGTGATGAATTTGATATTGTGATGACTTGATCACTGGTCTGTTGATAGACTTGCCTGCTCACATGCAATAGTTTGATATTGTAGTGACTTGATTGTGGATCTGTTGGTTGTTTTGCTTGTTCACATGCAATGCTTGATATACCATGATGATAGGTGCGGTCTATTAAGTATGTATATGTATATAAAAGCATGTTGTTGTATTATATATGTATATGTTGTTTGCATGCGACATAGCCTATGATAAACTCGTGGACAAAGCATTTACCCTTACACTGTTGTTGGATTGGATATCCTTATGGATGTCACTTCCAGATGGAGTTCGGTAGCTGCTTCAGTTTCGTCCTTCCAGGAGCATTGAAGATTGAGCCAGTGGAGGAAGATTCCTCTAAGCACTTCGTGTTTGGTCTTGTTGAGCTGTTTCTCAGTAAGAGTTATAGTTGTTGGCTAGCTTAGCTTAGGGTTTTGCATTTGTTGTTTTGTAATTACTCTTTTCAGAAAACCTCGCCTTAGTACGAAATGATTATGTCATGTGAAGTATTTTTTTATGATGCATTATACTCTGATATTTGCAAAAGTCTGAATTGACATCATTTAGAAAACTGTAGTACTCTATGTCTCATTTTAAAAAGGGTTTCAAAGGAAAGGAAATGAAAAAAAAAATTACTCCTATTTTTCCATTGCGAAATACATAAGAGTACTCCTTAACTGAAAGCATACAAGCATTAAATGTTTTCAGCATTAGATTGGGTTGCACAGTAGCACTCTGAAACTGGGGTGTTACAATACTTATCTCTTATCACACTATTCTTGATCTTATCACAGACTTAGTTTAAGCAATTAGAAATTCTAAAGTTAATTAACTCCTGCAAGGTATCTGTTGGTTAGACTGATCTGATTCACTGTAATCGGTTACAAACTAGGCCTCGACCGAGTAAGTTTCCCGTTCGATTGAAAACGAAGTTTATAATCGACTAGATTGAATCATATCAACATAGTTCAACAAATTACTCATAGTAGTTAATAACCCTAGGTTTCCACCAATTAAAATCATGCCCATAATACTATGCTGTTAGTTAGAATTTCCTACTTACTCTCATCAACTTAGATTACTTCCCCCCTGTTTGGTTCAATTGGAATTAAACCGGGAGTTCACGCCGCCATGACTGATTTCCACATGGACTGACGTGTCTTTTTCCGAGTTTAATAATTAATGTACCAACTAGCATTTAGAAAATGAATTTCTAAGATTCTTAGGAACAATCTATCTCACTTATCTTAAACTACCTTAATACTCATCCTAAATCATTGAAAACCCCAAAAGGAATTAATCTCTACAAAGGAGCCCATTGTCCGGAGAATTTGGTGTTTCCATCAACCGATCACTGACTAGGTCTCATTCTAAGTAAAGTCCTTATTTGGTCAAGATAAAGTCTGTGATTGGTCAAGCAAAGTCACTCCATGTACTGGTCAATTGGATCGAGTATAAACATTAGTAACTTTGGATTCCTGCTGATTTAGTTCTGCTTATAACTCTTATAGTTCAAATACTATAGTCTACTCCTCTATCGTAGCCTAGTCACTCTACTAGGGTCACTAAGCCTAAAAGACTTATGGTTTCTTCTACTTCGCTGGGGCTTGATCAGCTTCGAGATTGCCTACTACAATTTAGGCATTGAAGTGGGTTGCCTACCTTGATCTTACTTCTTATCCTTCTCGCTAACTACTTAGAACACTTTGGATCACTTAGGGATTATCATAGGATTCCAATCAATCTAGGATCTATTCATAATGGTTAGGCCAAACAAACTTGATTAACTAACAAGCATGAAAAACCTAGTCAATTATAAATGCCCATCCTAAATGATTAAAACCATACAACTAGGAACCTTTACTTATCAACCCTAATTGTCATTGAGTGAAGTCATCACAACAAAAGAATTGATAATGAGTGCTAGGCCACCCTAGACTCAATATATCCAAAGTGACCTCGCATTTTCTTGCTTCAGAGGTACTACACAACCAAACTTATCAGGCTAATAGGATCTAAGCGAACATGGGAATCCTAACTTCATCATCTCACTAAACATCTCATACACGGGGTATGGCACTGACCATTTCGTGATAATAACCCCTCTCTCGACTCTCAAATATAGGTAAGGAGTACAAAAGTACTTACTCACGAATATTTGCTAGCCAAAAGTACACATCACTTCAAAATCCTTTCCATGGAGAGAACAATGAAGGAAATCTAAAACACATGTCGGTGTGGGGGTCAGTAGTCGACCCTTTTTCCACCCAAAAGGACCCGACATTTAAAACATCAAAGTATAATAGAAAAATATTCATATATGCATCTATCAATCATAAGTGTTGAAAACTTATCACACCACGTGAAACTTAACATCAAAAAGTCAAACATCATAAAGTAAAATATTATGACAAAGCTTCATAATTTCATATAAAAAAAATTCCTATGATTGAATTGTGAGTATTTACTGATACCAAAACATTCTTATCTTACTCAATGGTCTTGGTACCCCCAAGAGCATCCTATAATACCCTTGTTGGTCCTGTGACTACTTTGATCATTTAATCGATCAAGCTACGACTCTTGTAATGAACTTCCAATAGTAGTAGAGTTTAACGTGGCCAACTAAACTCAACTGCGGCCAGGTATGCACACCGTGGTCTCAGGCAGGCTAGAGTGGCTTCGAATTCACGACCTGAACTACCATTAGACGATCATTACGAAATTCTGAAACTGTATATATATATGAGGAAGTCTCGCAAATCGAGAATAGACTTAGACTATTCTCTACTAGTCTTCATTCCCTTCATTCCTTAGACAAATCCTTGAGGTGGGGTACCCCAATAATTTGTAAAAAGAACTTAGAGAAATCGGATTCACACGCACAACAGACACTTTCCTAAACTAGATCACTTCTAGACTCATAACTCACAGTCCGATAAGATCGAACTGCTCTGATACCATAATGTAACGCCCTGACTCTAATCAGAGGGTTACTTACTAAATAAAACAAGTATTAAGGCTAAACGTGGAAAAATTTCTCAGAACTTTGCATAATAAACGTTATGATGTAAATCCTTTTGTAAAATATTACGCTGGCTAACTAAAATATTTTGGAAAAGCCACTACGTAGAGGGCTGAAAATAAATTTCGCTAATAAAAAGGCTTTTATAGAAGATTACAATCAACTTCAAGAAATTATAAAAGGACTCTTAATCAAAACAACTCGACTTGAAAATGAAACTTAATACATTAAGAATGACTCGTGATCCGGTATGAACTCGAAAGGTCTCGCCGCGAAGGCAAGACAAGCACTACTTCATGCTCTGACTCCTTCGATATGCTTGTACCTGAAAACAACGCCCCAATTATGTGAGTTTATAAAACTCAGTAACATAGAATTGAAGCTTAAAACATTACCGTTATGGAAAAATCCTCTCCTCAAATCATATTATTATGATAAACATAATTGAGGCATTTAAGCCAGAACACTATTTCTTATACAAACATAAACACATTTGCAAGAACATTTAGTCTAAGAACAAATAGTTTAATATACCATAACTTGCTACATCCAAGAAAATGAATGAAACTTCAAAGCAATGCAACTTTAACTAGAACATATTGTTCTTCTTTGGTTCATGCTATTGGGTTTTATCATATGCTTTGATTCATAGACCCCAATGACACGCTTTTGATATGGTGGTTAGACATCTTAACCCTCCAAGTAGCGTCCCACGAGGCTAACCATATCGATCAATCCTTCTATTGAAGAATCTTGCTTGGCTTTTACGTGATTTTTATATATATCACAACGCTTATGCTTCTATGCATGTTCACAATCAAGTAAAGTAGAAAACTAGGCTTTTAAATCCTCATGATCATTTAACTTTTTTTTTTTAAGGCAAAATGGCATGCAAAAGCATCACAATAGTAACTAATATCCCAACTAGGTTGGCACATTAGCCACTACCTATCATCTGCAGCACACCAAAATTTATTAAAAATAATGAAAAAAAACTGACAAAATCATGGGGGGGGCATGAACCTAACCCATGTACAATTATTTGAACCTATAATTTGGAAGAGCATACCTATTGCGGAAGAAATCCTCCCTTATGAAAGTAAGCATTAAATCCCACCAAATAAATCCCTGAAGACTAATACCGTGAGAAGCTAATTTATCAGCACAGTGATTACCCTCACGATAAATATGGGAAAATCTAAAATTCATCCTACTAGTAAGTCATAAACAATTCAACCACTGTTTCAAGTTTCCAAGGAACAATTGAGGGAGACAAAAGCAAAAATAACTAAGGCGAGTCACACTCAAGCCGCAGACTGTATGCCAACCCTTATCAAAAGCAATTTCAATGGCAACCATAGCACCTAGGAGTTCAGCCTGGAGCGCAGAAGAGTTACCAATGGCCATAGCGAAGCACCCGAGGGCAGCAGCACCGCTATCACGAAAAATCCCACCACAAGCCGCAGGGCCCGGAGCACCTCTAGCAGCACCATCTGTGTTGCATTTGATCCAACCACACTTCGGAGGATGCCAAAGGACCGGGAGGATGACTGCAGCTTTACTAGGATGGATATCAATATTGAAAGCCTTGATAATTTTGAACTCGTTAATATTAGATGAGGCTGCACCCTTACTCAAGGATCCAGCTAAATGGACATTGGCCGAGATCTTGGAGATGGCAGCAGGGACAGGAACAACAACATTGTCAAAGCGAGCCTTATTCCTACAAAACCAGACTGCGTGAATGACATTAATAATGGCAGCTGTGATGACATCGGAGGCTTGCTTGCTCCAGCTACCTGAGCAAAAATTGAGAGCATCTAAAATTGAAGAAGGGCTGAGGCTGCACTGAAGAATAGAGGCAAGCCAACTCCAGATTTCCTTCGCGAAGGAGCATTCAAAAAAAAGATGATGTGCAGTTTCTGTTTGACAGCAGCAGAGGCTACACATAGAAACAACAAAGCAACCTCTTTTCCACAAAGCATCATCGGTGGGCATTCTATTATGGATCAGTCTCCAAACTAGAAAAGAAAAGGAGGGAGGAGTAACCTGATTCCAAATTATTTTAGACCAAAGGACCTGCTGACCGGGTTGGAGTTGATGCAAATAAGCCTCCTTGGATGAGAGATAACCTGAATCAGTGGTGTTCCAAATAAGGTGATCCTCCACTTCAGCTATAGGGATGGAAATTGACTTCAGATCTTCTACAAGAGTAGCAGATCGCTGAAGGATAGAATGAGGAACTTCCCAGGAGCCATTTCTGATAAAATCACTAACCTTAGCAATCAAGGAAGGATGCAAATGAGAGGGAATGTCAAGCATGTCAACAAGCGGCTGTGATAACCATTTGTCAGTCCAGAAATTTACTTTTCTTCCGTCTCCAATTTGCCAAGTCACATTGGTCAAAACAGAAGAGAAAACCGTTTTAATCCCTGACCAAATGGATGAGCTGATAAAAGAGTGTGTAGGGACATTGTTCTTGAGGCAACGGGCTCTCAAAAGGCAGGCCCATTGGCTGTTGGAAGAAGCCAGCTCCCAGCCCAATTTCACCATTGAAGCATTATTGATGACTCTCAAGGAACGCAGCCCAAGGCCGCCCTCATTAAGCGGACTGCACATTATGTGCCAAGAGACTGTAACCAGGTTCCTAGAATTAATATCACCTGACCAAATGAAGTTCCGGATCCATTTATCAACATCATTAAGAAGGCCTACAGGCCAAATATAAACATGGAAACTATATGTGAGCATGCTTTGTATGACCGATTGAACCAACTGAACTCTGCCCATAATCGATAATAAAGAAGCTTTCCAGGCAGACAATTTAGCCTTGATCCTATCCGCAATATACTGAAGGTGAATCCGTCTAGGCTTTCCTTTGAACAAGGGAACTCCTAAATAAACAAAAGGGAGAACCCCAGCTGAGAAACCAAGAATGGAAGAGAGAGTACCTGTCCTTTGATCAGATAAAGACCCTGCATAGAATTTAGACTTATTAGGATTAATGACTTGACCAGATGCATCACCGTAGTCTTTGAACAGAGCCATGAGATTATGCATATTTTTTTGAGACCCCCTGCAGAAAATCATAACATCATCGGCATATAGAACATGAGAAGGAGTTGGAAATCCTCTAGGGCCTGTCATCAATTGGAGTTGACCGGTTTGAACAAGATTGGAAATGCCTCTGCTCAACACCTCCTCAGCAAGACAAAACAGGAGAGGGGACAGAGGGTCTCCTTGCCGGACCCCCCTTTTACAAGCAAAGAAACCCACCGAGTTACCATTCACCGAGATGGAGAGCTTAGCCGAGTGAAGGATAGTGTCCACCCACTTACAAAACTTAGCATCAAAACCAAAGCAGTGAAGCACTCTCAAAAGGAAAGACCAATCAAGAGTGTCAAACGCCTTCTTAATATCAATTTTGATAGCAACATTACCTCCAAAAATTCTCCTATCCAGCATGTTAATTGCTTTTGAGGCAACACAGATGCAGTCTGTGATTTGACGACCATTGATAAAGCCTCTTTGATTAGCAGAGACTATTTTGGGAGCAACCTTAGCTAATCTGTCAGCCAAAACCTTAGTTATAATCTTGAAGTGAAAGTTAGCTAAGGCAATGGGACGAAATTGCTCTATTTTATCACCTGGTCTTTAGGAATGAGAACAACAACATTAGAGTTCAAATTTGGCGAGGATCCAACCAGATTAAAGAATTGAAGGACGGACTTGAAAACATCTTGAGCAACAATGTCCCAAGATTGATGGAAGAAGAAACCACCAAAGCCGTCCTACGAGCACTGTTCCCATTCAAAGCAAAACAAACGCTTTAACTTCATCCAAGGTGGGTAAATTGGTGAGGAGAATATTATCCTCCATCGAGACCGACTTTGGAATTACCTTGTCAACTATATCATTGTCCACACATGAGTTATCTGCGAAACAAATGTTTTGATAAAATGAGACTGCATGGTGTTCAATTTGAGAAGCTTTGCTAGAATTTGATCACCATTCCGCAGGGTAGTAATTTGTTTAGTCACATGCCTAATCTTTGCCATCTTGTGAAAATAAGCTGTGTTCCTATCACCATTCAAAATCCAATTAGTTCTAGATTTCTCGAGCCAGAATTGCTCCTCAAGCAGCAGGGCCTGCTGTAAATCTGCTTGAGCAGTTTTTTCCTGTTCCATTAACTCATCACTGTAGCCACAAGCATCAATTCTGGACTGCACCTGATCAACTTTGCTAACAGCAGCATTCACCATGATGTGTACATCTCCAAATACATTTTTATTCCAAACTCTGAGTCGAGATTTTAAAGCTTTCAATTTTTGGCAAAGAACATACATAGGGCACCCAACATAAGACTTTCCCCACTCTTCAGCTACAATGCTTCTACAATCAGGATGACTATCCCACATTTTCATAAATTTGAAGGAGGATTTACCAACAAAAGTGGCTGTCTTTGCAATCAGCAGAAGAGGGAAGTGGTCTGACTTGCTTCTAGTTAGAGTGTTGCAGGAAACTTGAGACCAGCAATCAAGCCAATGATCATTGCAAATAGCCCTGTCCAACCTCTTCTCGGTGTATGCATTTCCTTTCCTACCATTAGACCAAGTGAATTGGGAGCCTCTAGTCAAAATATGAGTTAATGTATTCAGATCAGTCCAGGCCTTGAATTCCTCAGCAGCCAACTTGGATGGCCTGCCCGTGCCCCTATATTCATGGGCACCCATAACAACATTGAAATCTCCAATGTAACACCAAGGGCCAATGTGATTTTGCTGCAATTGAGTCAACTCCAGCCAAAGAGTTCTTCTTAAAATGTGGGAGTAACAAGCATAGACAGCAGCAACAAAAACTTGCTTGTTGTTGACAGTGATCGAGCATGCAATATGCTGTCTAGAAACCGAAATGATGTGAGGGTCAAGATGTGAGGAGCAAGCAAACCAAAGATTAGGAGAAAGTGCTCCCCTATCATTGACAGCCACTACTTTTAGATTGAGCTTCCTCCAAAAACTAGCAGGAAATTTAGAAATTGCAATCCAAGGTTCTGAGAGAAAAACAAAATCTGGTTTGTTCATCTTACATAACCTTTTGAGAACCAATCTTGTATCGGGATTAGCAATCCCTCTAGCATTCCAATACAAGATATTCATTTAGCAAAAATTCTGAGGACCACCTCTACTGCGGGTGTGGTATCTCCCAGGCTTATGAGCCTTCCTAGCTTGCTTTTTCATTTTCTTCAACTTAGATTTTGAGATCACTTCAGTAAAATCTGAAGAAAGATGCTGGTCATTGGCAACTAGGTATTTATTACCTTGTCCTGCAGAGCGATCCAAACTCTGTGTTTCCATGACAATTTCCTCATCCACCTCTTCATCATCACTAGCCATGTTGCCCCACAGTTTGCCAACAATTATCATATCATTAGCAACATTCGAGTTAGTCAGCTGATTCATGGGGGTGACAGGGGAGCCATCCACCAATTGTTCAAGAGAATTCCCTGCATCAGCTGTAGTCCCATGGTTTGGCAAAGTGGCATTGAGATCAACATTTAAATGGTCCTCCTCAAAACTAGATTTACCTGCACAATGGATTCCTGCATCACAATTCATGTCAGATTGAATTTCAGAATTCCTTACATTCTCTTGCTCCACTACCAAATCAGCAGTGGCACAATCGTGCTTCTCTTGCAAGGCCTCAGCCTCGGGCAAAGGGATGTCACCATGATTGCTTGTGCCCTCTACACTCACAGCAGGTTGATTTTCTAAACATATCTCCTTGCCTTTATCTGAGAGCTGTTGAGGCTCATTAGTTGCAAGATCGTTGATCACAGGAACATTTGCCTCCACTGTTTCATTGGTTTTAGGCACATAATTAATACCTGATTTCTTAACATGGCTATTAATCTTCTTATGAGCATCAATAACTTTCTTTCCATCTCGGGGCAGCTGAGGGTTTTTTCTACATTGAGCCACTTCATGCCCAATTAGTTGACAAATATTGCAAAATGCTGGAAGATTTTCATATTCCAAATCCACAAAGAAAGCATAGTCATCACGTTCCACCAAAATCCTGTCAAGAAATTTACCTCTCAAATCAAGATCAACCAAGACTCTTGCAAAATGGCCAAAAGTCTTTTTGCTAGTAGCTTCATCAAGGGCGATGGGAACCCCGATGCCTCCTGCAATTGAGAGCACTATTTTGGGCCTCCAATATTCTTGCGGCAGTCCTAGCAAAAGAACCCAGCATTGCGCATGTGTGTGCCTTTGCTCAGAAGGTTTAAAATCTGGAGTCCAAAGAGAAAGCCGAAGAACACCCGGTTTTAGATTCCAAGAGCCTGCAGCGAACACTTTCCTAAGATCCTCTTTGGAACTGAACGAGAACTCATAATACCCTCTTCCTAAAGAGACCATACTCCACCTTCCTATATCTCTCCATTGATCAATCAACTTCTTTTGTAAGTCAGCGAACTTCAGCGGAACATCGCCTTTGTAATAGATAAGGCGCCCATGGAGATTGTTTTTGCATGCTTCTAACCCTGCCAAATATTCATCTTGCGGTATCTTGATCGTTACGGCATTCCCTTTGACGCATGGTTTTGGCAGCTGACTGAGCGATACATCAAACTCACCCGAGACAGCTTTGGCAAACGATTTTTGCTGATTCTTCTTATTGTCATTTGAAGGCTGAGGAGCAGTAGCAGGTGAAAACGGGGCCAAGAAACCCCACGGGCAAATAGGATTATCGACGGCCATGAAAGTTTCATGCAAACCCTAGGAGGTCACGTGAGGCGAAACCCTAGCAGACCATCTTCATCTGAGTCACACTCTTTAACCAATCGAAAAAAGTATAAAATCAAGGAATCAAGCGTACATGTATTTGAACCTTATTTTCCAAAACATGCATTTCTGACAACTTATATGACCAAGGCATTACAACTCCATAAGAAAATCATCATATAACTTCCTAGACTAACTCCAATGATATTAATAACAAAATCAAGGAATTGACTTCTCACGCATTTGAACATTGGCTTATGCATTTTCTAACGGATTTACATAATGAAAGAAATATACATGTGTAAATCAATCATTCCTAACTTTCGTGAATCCAAATGGAGACACATAAGAAAACCCTTTCTCATGAATGTAAAAGAGACACAAACAAGCAAATTTAATTCACTACAAGTATGCATTACTTAGGGAATTGACCTCATTGTCATTCCTATCTGGGGACTTATTGCTGCCCACAACTTGAGGTTGAATAAACTCATAATATTAAATACTTCATTTCCATTGGGAGCTCAGTGGAACTCACCATTGGAAAAACATCATACATATACTTGTGGGGGATTAGGGATAGCAGCCAACCCTTTACCATCCCACTAGAATCATGTTATCAAATATTTTCTAACCATAATCAACTAAAATTTCATTCCAATTGGAACTTTGTGGAGTTCACAATGGGCAACATCACATAAATGTTTGTGGGGGGTTTAGGACAACCTTTCAACCCTTAACCAAACCCACTCAAATATCGTTATTTCTACTCAATAGACATTGAAATTCAAGAATTAAAATAATTAATCAGCACACCCTAAGAGAGGCTTTAAATTAGGGGATTCTATGTTACCTTAGGGCTTTGATGAAATTGGAGATAAATCCCCAATTTCTAGGGCTTGGAGGTTCCTCCTTCAAGTTTGCTCCTTCCACCACCATTGAAGCCTAGATCCTTGATCCTTCTTCTCCTCTTCCATCTTCCTCTTCTTATTTGAACTCTCTCTAGTTGTTTCTCTCTTTCGTACAGTCTCTCTCTCTGTCTCTTGCGCTGTTTCTCCCCTTTGTGATCTCTCTCGCTATCTCCGTCTTCTCCCTTTCAGTGCGCCACCGCCCGCCATGTCCGGGCCACTGCCACGACCCCCTTCCTTCTTCCTTTCCGTCGCGCACGCCCTTCTTCTTCTTTCTCTTTTCTCTTCTTTTCTTTCTTTCCCTTCTTTTCTTCCTCTGCTTCTTTCTGTTTCGGAGCAGCACCCCCTTTTTTTTTTCTTTTTTTTTTTTAAGTTTTACTTACTAACTACAACCCCTTTTCTTAATAATACACCCCTCCTTTTATTTATTCTCACAATACAATTGCTTAGGGCTTGGGTGTAATCATATGGGTTTTTTGTTATTAGCCCCTTTAATACTAAATTAATAAATAACCTTTGGTTAAAATTACCATTTTACCCTTAGGCTTAACTTTGGGTCAATTTACTAGATTAAAACTATCTTTCTAGGCCATTAACCCCATTAATTCTTTAGGAATTAAATCCATTTTTTACTTAGGATCTATAATTAATGAGCTTAGGGAAAGTTGGGGTGTGACAAAAGTCAAATTGTCCCCTCAATTATGCATCCTGTGCTTCCCTCTCTTGCTTTTGTAGATCGCGCTGATTCTTAGCAGCAGTTTGCTGAGCAACGGTAGTCGTCATCTCAGCCATGGCTTGAGCCATCTGAGCCATCTTCGGATTATCAACTCCGACAGTAGGGATGTGTCGACACGCATTGCTTTAATTAAGAAGCAACTAAAATAGTCATAAGCAGAGTTGCTTCACTCAAAAAACAAGTTAGACATACAACACAAAGTTCACACAACTTAGCACACTACTGATCTACACCCGATAAACCTCGACACTTGACCAGCTATAGCTACCCAACTCACGGTCCGGTTAGGACCGAACTGCTCTGATACCACAATGTAGCACCCTAATTTTTAGAGCGCTACTAATCTAACATAAACCTTAAAAGTTGAAATATTTTTAGTGACAATACTCTGCTTACATGGTTTTCGCAAAATGTGAGTCTATAATTTTTTTCTTCAAAACTTCTTTCAAAATAACAATCAGAGTCTTGCAGCATTTTCGAAACGTGATGTACAAATAAATATCCAATATTCAAAATCACAATAACCATGCAAATAAATTTGAATAACATTCGCATTAAGGCAATCCAAATTTTGAAAACACTATATACTTTACTTTATATAAGTCGAAAGGAATACAGTAAAGACACCTATTGCTGGTCAACTCTACAATGCTTATTGTGTCCTACAGTATGTCTAATCAACCACGACTTCACAGCAAGTAATCGGATGGAACCCTCCTCTGCACCGCTTGCCGACCTCAAGTGAGTACTACTTCCCCGACTTGCCCCATCATCTGGGGTGGCATCCATGAGAATACCCAAATAGAAAGGGTCATCTTCCGAAAATAAACATATCATAGCAACAACATATTCGAAAATTATAGTATACCAATAAAGTACAATTAACACAAGCACTATGGCATAAGAACACTCAAAAACAATCATTACATTAAGGATGAACCACAAATCCCTATTGGTTAGTCTATATGCCAATGCACATGATTTCGGAATATCGCCACACCACCCTCGCAAGGGTATTCCCCGCAGGGATAAGTACTGGTCGCTCCTCGACTCTCAGGCCATGGCACTGGTCGCTCCACGATTCTCAGGCCAATCTTGCTCCTTATTTTCCTCGCAGGGATAGGTCCAGTCGCTCCTCGACTCTCAGACTGTGGCACTGGTCGCTCCTCGACTCTGAGGCCAAATGCCGATGCTCCATGGTTAATATATATCAAAATCAATTCCCCACGTGAGTCCACTCCTCCAGAGTGCTCAATAATCTCTATCCCAGAATTCGTACCGCAACTGGATCACTCCCACAAGGTGTCCGTGATAAATTCCCACTCCAGACTTGTCTAGTCTAGAACTCCGCCATAACATCTTGCAACCTCACTTTGTATCCCTGAAGTCCTCTTTCTTTTAGAATCCCTATTAGATGCAAAAATCTTGATAGTTAGAAAATTCACTATTAGTTCAAAAATAAATACTTTTAATTATTCTAACACTTGCTTTATTCTTTTTAAGAAAAATTGGTTAATTCTTTACTAATTGAAGGTTTTTAGAAAAATCCATATTTAAGTGTCTCATTGATTTTAACTAAAAATCCCTTTAGGTTTTTATACCAAAACTTTAACAATCCCAACCAACGACTCAACTCATCACCCACTTGCTCTCGGTAATCTCTTGTTACCCACCCGTTATTGAAACATACATCCACAATATACATTCAATAATCAAAACATATCAACAACAACAATTAATCAACTTAATCAGAACACAACCACATAGGAATCACAATCAAAATCACCATCTCAACATCAACAAAACAAATTTCTCAAGGATATCAACTCCAAAACGTCCTTCCACACAAACACATATACACATAAAGAAAATTTGGAAGATGTCCTGACCTTAGGTGCTTTTGCGCACAAACTTTTCTATTGGTATCGTCAAAGAACAATTTACACCTCACCTCCAACACGATCACTAGAACCTAAATCAACAAACACTAAGGTTTTACAAACAACTTCTAAACTACTAACCTTTTGATCAAATAAAAATTGTAAAATCAACACCAAAAACTCTAATCACCTCACGGTTTGCAAACAACAACATCAACCCCAAATTTTCACATCTTTAAAATCTTTCCAACAACAAAAGTAAAACAAAACTACAGATTTGATTATTAAATTTTCTTAAGACTCCACTTCTTTATAAATACAAATATTTCTTCAAGATCTACTCATCATTGTCTTAAATCATCAAAACATTTTTGAATCAAAGATTAAAACTAAATCAAACTTTATTGCTCATCCTCTCCTTTTCAAGATCAAACCAATCTACATCACTTAATGAGTTAGAAAGCATTTAACTATTCTAGAACAACCAAAAGTCAAATCTTTTAGTACGAAGCTCAAATCTTTCAAAACATGCTTCTTTAACTACAAGAAATCAAAGAAAGAACTAACTTTCATGGTTATTGTAACACCCCAATTTTTATTAAAATTATTTTACAGTTTCTGAGTACTTGAAAACAAATCATATAGATTGATCACCTCAATGGTTTGTTAAAAGTACGGAGAACTACAAAGATTTGTTGCAAACAATTTTTGATAATTAATTCAGATTAAAAGATAGTGTAGACGTATACTGTTTTTAATATGAATTAATCCTGAAAAATGTGAGAAATTGTTGTTTGATTAAAGAAAATTATTTTATTGAAGGGGAAATAATTTTTAGGACTTAATAAATATTTTTAAGTCACAGTTTGAATTTTCAATGTTTGGAGGGTTGTTAAATTTTTGTTTTAAGTCTTATTTAATACGAATTTTATTTTAATAATTTTGTATTGGTGGTTTTATTGTTTGAATAATATTTAGATGATAATAGAAACTAGAATTAGTGATTCTCACTAATTTTCAATTTTTATTACGTTGTGAAATTCTGTTGAATTCTGCCGTTATGAGGCGATTAAGTGAGTTTCTAACTGAAACATGCCTAAAAGTGATCCAAATCTTAAAAAATTTGATATATTAGTATTTTCCATTATTTATAATTTATTGGAATTTTTCTGGAATTTTTGGGCATCAGAAAATATAGGGCATTTTCCACGCCTAGAAACTGCCTAACGGTAGCATTTTAGCCCGTAAACCGAGAAAGCGATATTCATAGAAATACTTCTAATATTTTTTGGAATATTTTGGTTGATTAATAATTTTTGATTATAGAATAATTTATTAGATTTATTTTTAGAGTTTTTGGACCAAAAACCCTAATATATGCGTAACGTCGCGCACCCGATTGAGCGAGAACGCGACGAAGCGACATATCTTGATATTTTGGGCTGAGGGACGATGAATTCAGCAACTAAAGGAGCTGAACCTTGAGTCTAGAACCTTCCATGAAAAGTGTTGCATAGTGATTAGTAGGTTAGTAATGGTAGGTAGTTCTTATGGTTCGTTTACAACTAATTTGGTTAGTTTCCAACGAAATGAACTATTTTTGTTCCTTCCATGTCCCCAAAATTTTCGTGGTTGGTCTCCTTCCTTAGACACCATCTTCACTATTCTTTCATTTTTGGAAAGCTTGGAAGAAAGTTTAGTGAGAGGAAGTGTGAGTTTTTGGAAAAAATTTAGTGTTTTAGCTCACAATCTTCCATCCTTTCTTCCTAATCTTTGATCTATCATCATCAAACTCCGTGGTAAGCTTCATAATCCATCCATTTTTCTCTTGAGTTTCATGAATGGGTTTGGTTGATTTTAGAGTTGATTTTGCTTAGGAAGTGTTAGATTTTGATGTATTAGCTTGATTAATCCGTAAATCCATCAATTTCCTTCTTGATTAAACTTGTTTGGTTGATTTAAAAATTGAAGAACCCTAACCTCTTGTTCAGGCCGAATCCAATGGGCTGTTAGAGGGCTTGATCTTTACTTGATTTTGGTGGTTTTGGAATTAGATATTTGGGGGTTTTGCCTTAGTACGCTTAAAACTAGTCATATATGCATGTTTAACAAGTTTTGAGAAATTAAATGATCTGTTTTTGGGGATAGGGACCGTGGCAGTTTTGTATGGTTTTGATGATGTTTTGATTTGTTCTAAAGTGTATCAAAGTGATTTGGAAGTTGGTTTTTGGTTAGGACTTTAAATCTATATGTTAAGCTTGAAAAATGGTTTGAAATACAATGAATTTGGGGCTGTTTTGTGGTTCTTAAAACAGTGGCTCATCAACAAGATTTAGGTGAGTTTAAACTTGGTTTTAAGTGATTCAAAGTGGTAAAGAAGTTTGGTTTTGGTAAGGTGTTTGGATGTATCAAAGTTTGTGTAATTTAGAAGTAAAATGTTTGAAAAAAGGAAGTTGTATTTGAAGCTTAAAACCGTGGCCCTCAAAGGACATTTGGGGCATGTTCTTAACTTATTTCTATGCCTAAAATAGTTGTAAAAAGTGGTTGATGATTTGATTTAGCAAAGAATTTTAAAGAAGCTTGATTTTAGGTAAGGATTTGGTTTATGTTTCAAGAATTGTTTTGGACTTGTAATAAAATTGTTTCTAAAATTTTGTGACTTGTTTTAATGTTTTGAAAAATGGTTCAAAGTTGGGAAAACACTACTCAAAGTGGTAAAACACTATTCCAATTGGTAATTTTTGGATTAAGCATTTTTCAAAGTGTGCAGTGTTTGGAAAAGTTTCAAAATTTGCATGGTCTAGATATGTGTCATGGCATATGGCTAGATAGAACCTATTAAGGGTTACGTTGAGTAATTCCTAGGTTTAGGGAACCTTAAACCCGTGGCATCCTTAGCGGCTTTGAACTTGAGTTTTAGTTCTAATTGAATTAAACTTGCATTGTTAAAGTTCGTACGAGGTTCGACTTGAGAAAGTTTGGAATTACCTTGCTTGGATAGTTAAAGCGCCCAAGGCAAAGGAAATTCTTATATAATGAGTTTGGGCTTTTCGCCTTGTGTGTTGTTTGGTTTGATTGTTTGATTAGTTGTGTGATAGTACTTTTAGTATTACTATATGCTGTCTAAAATGTTGTAGCATGTTGTAGCTTATCGAATTGTTATATGTTGTCTGAAATGCTGTAGCATGTTCTTGGCCTTGCGTGGCATTAGTAATTTGTATTTTTTGCCTTAAATCATGTTTGATTTAATTGGACTTTGATATTGATTGGAAATTGCAAAATATTGTTGATGATAATGGATTAATTAATAATGTGTTGATCGATTGTTATTGGTTTGACGATTTACTATGGTAAATCTGATGCGATTTCACAAGCTGAGTTATGATTTCTTAAGTAAATTGTTAAGGCATTTTGATTTAAAAGTAAGCGTGAGGGTTTTAGTACAACCAGCCAAAGCTTGCAAAGAATTTTCAATGGAACAATAGTAGGGAAAAACACTTGAGTAAACATTGTAAATTGCAAAAACGGTTGAGTTAAATGTGTTTGGGAAAATTCTGGCCAGGAAAGACTTAGTTATTAAGAGTGTTCGCACCGCCTCTCTTTCCTGGGAGTTATCCTAACATATTGTTTAGCACAACTAAGGTTTTGATAACTTAAAACTAAAAAGTATTTTCAAATACCATAGTGCATAGAAGTGACATAAGAACTGAGAAAGAGATTTCAAAGATCGAGATTTTTGGAGATTAAAATATAGGGAACCTAGTGTTCCTATTGAGCATATGGGCCATGTGTCATGTGCTGGGACTTAATGTCCTACTTGCATGCACATGTTCTTGATTAAAAATTGGACCTAGTGTTCCGTATGGCGTGCCTTGTGTGACATCCTGATTTTCAAAATAATCTTAATAATAATTGGAATAATAATTAGGTGACAATTAGGTGTTAAAAACCTTAGTTAGGGATAAGATAGACTTAAGTGAGATCCGAAAACCCTAGGAATGAGACAGAGATCATAAAGAAAGGCCTAGAATACCCTAGAATGGTACAGAACACCCTGGAATCTTCTAGAAGGATGAAAAACGAGACCTTTCTTAAGGACAGTCGCGACGCGACGGAGAATATGAAGGAAATCGTCGCGACGCGATATATGGCAGTGGGAAAGTCGCTGATCACACCCGTTGAATGAATGCCACATGTCCTAGCTCGCGACGCGATGAAGTTTGTACGTGGTGAGCTCGCGATGCGATCCACCCGGAGCAGCCTATAAATAGGCATTCACCCCTCCCTCATTTCTCATCCTAAAACTCTCTTCTCTCCCCTCTAACTTCCTCTAAAAGAGCAAGTATGCTCTGCACTTGCCTCGTGTGTGGATCCTACGCATCAGAAAACCCTTAGTAAGAAATCCTTGGGTTGAGAGAAGATTAAGGTAGTTAAGGCAGGAGCGAAGATAGCAGTTGAGGGTCAAGGCTTTAGGAGCTTAGGCCAGGAGCGCCAGGTAAGGGGGAAGATACCTTAATCACTAGAAAAATAGGTAGTAGAGTAGTACTGTTAGCATGGTAGGGGACCTTAACCTTACTAGAGGTTGATAGCAGCAACACCTCAGGAGAAGGGTTGTGGTGTGTCGTGGCTAAGGATAGTCGCGTAGACCTATCAACCAACATATGTTATGTTTGATTGAGTGATGTATGACTAGTTGAAAAATCGCCTATGCGACGCTAGGAGTAATTTATGTGCTAATAATCTATGGTAGATAGTCTGTTTCATGTCTGATATTTATGTGCTGGTTGCATACGATACATGTGAGTCTGATGAATGGTCTTGGAGTCAAGGGTGCCGCCCTCTAGTTAGAGAATTGCAAATCCCTAAACGGTGATAGCACATATTACCATCGATACTCTGTTTGTGGTGATAGCCAGTTTGGTGATCGATACTCTGTTTGTGGTGATAGCCAGGTCGGTGAACCCGAGGTTAGTGTACCTGAGGTACTGACGAAGTGGTTTAGAGATAGTCGGTGGCCTTTAGGGTATGTGTACTCGGCCAAGACCTTGAGGGTATGTGGACTTGGTCTTTTCTACGAGGTTTTCCATGTCCGTGGAACCGAAGGTACGGAGTAGTTAGGAGATAGTCGGTGGCCTCGAGGGTATGTGTACTCGATCATCCTGACGAGTCTCTAGGACTCCACGTCTGACGGTTGGACAATCTTAGCCATTTCTGGTATGGGGGATGTTGTCCTTGTGCACGGGATGGTGCCTTACTCTGATGATTGGATATGGTCATTCTGGTATGGGGGATTACGTATCCGGTGATCGGAGAGGGTAGCGTAATAAGATATATTCCCGGGACAAACCAACTTATCATTCATTTTGCTCCCTGAGACTGGTGATCGGTCTAGGGACTAAGGCCGATGATCATCCCGCAAGTTCAGTGGTTTCTGTTAGTCTATACTATCAAAGCATGATGTGGTCTATGACCGTGTGCTCAGGAGTCTGCATGTGGCATGGGTAGTAATAGTTATGTTAATGATTGTTATGTAGTAGTGTGCATGATGACAGTTATTCTACTCTGCTATCAAAGGATAGCTATGTTAGTTTGTGCTATCAAAGCATGATGTGGTCTGTGACCGTGTGCTCAGGAGTCTGCCTGTGGCATCAGTAGTAATAGTTATGTTAATGATTATTATGCAGTACTGTGCATGATGACAATAATTCTACTATGCTATTTTCCTGCTTGAAAGTGATTTCTGGATGTCTTACCCCTTTGTCTTCTGTGTTTTCTATTATATCATCATAAATAGCAAATGGACAAGAACAACCTGTGCTTGGATCCTGGGGAGAATACGGGAAGACTGCCTAGGGGCAGTGTTCGTACAAGTGGTACCACGGTCAGTGTGTCCTTTTGGTCACCCCTTGTGGGTGTGGGGTTATACTTATATGTGTGCTTGTAATATGTATGCAAAATTTAATAATAATAATAATAATCAAGAAAATGTTTGTCTTAAAAATGGAATGCTATTATTTAAGAAAACTACAGTGATGCCATGTCAAAGCGGGGTGTTACACCTAGTATCTCACGCTAAGAAGACTGCCTAGGGGCAGTGTTCGTACAAGTGGTACCACGGTCAGTGTGTCCTTTTGGTCACCCCTTGTGGGTGTGGGGTTATACTTATATGTGTGCTTGTAATATGTATGCAAATTTTAATAATAATAATCAAGAAAATGTTTGTCTTAAAAATGGAATGCTATTATTTAAGAAAATTACAGTGATGCCCTGTCAAAGCGGGGTGTTACACCTAGTATCTCACGCTAAGAAAGGCGCCTAGAGGCGGTGTTAAACAAGTGGTACCACGTCGAGTGTGTCCTTTTGGTCACCCCTTGTGGGTGTGGGGTTATACTTATATGTGTGCTTGTAATATGTATGCAAATTTTAATAATAATAATCAAGAAAATGTTTGTCTTAAAAATGGAATGCTATTATTTAAGAAAATTACAGTGATGTCCTGTCAAAGCGGGGTGTTACACCTAGTATCTCACGCTAAGAATTGAGCATAGTGTTTTGCATTACGTGCCTAGAGTTTTGATCTAAGATTAAGATTAGCATTCTGCAGTTGAACACCTGGACCTAGTGTCCTGTGTTTGAACTCTAAGGGGTATTTCTCATCATCTCAGTTTACTATGTTTGATGAAGAATACCCGAGCATTACTTGAGTAGTATGGGATGCTCTGTGTAGTGCTCAAACTTTGAGTTCCCTCCACCTTTTCAAAAGTGAAACGTAGTTGATTGTCGATCCGTATTGATAAATTAAAACATATCCCGGGCACTCTTTACGGTGAACAAGCCATATTAAAGAATTTGTTTGGATGCACACTGACCATTGAGCATCGACACTTGGAGCATTTGATTGTCTTAAAGACTTCAAAAGAAGAGTTATCACTTCATTGCCTAATGCGTGGCAAGCCTAATGCGTGGCTATATTGTTCGGATGTCGGAAAAATTCCTCGTCTACTGCTGACTTTATTATAGGCTACAGCTGTATACACAAACTCGTTCATAATGCATTGGCATGCATAATTAACCACATTGTAATATGTGATGACTTAATTGTTAGTCTGTTGATTGATTTGTCTGCTCACATACAAATGTTTGATATCGTGATGACTTGATCGTTGATCTGTTGGTTGAATTGTCTGTTCACATGCAAATACTTGATATACCATGATGATGCATGCAGTCTATTAAGTATGTATATGTATATAAAGGCATGTTTGTTGTATTATATATATATATATATATTGTTTGCATGCGACGTAGATAAACTCTTGGACAAAGAATTTACCCTTGCACTGTTATTCGATTGGACATTCTTATGGATGTTACCAGATGAAGTGTCACATTGTTGCTGCTGTTTCGTCTTTCCCGGAAGTATTGAAGAATGAGCCAATGGAGGAAGATTCCTCTGAGTGCTTCGTGTTCTGATCTTGCTGAATGATTTTTCAGTATGGTTTATAGTTGTTGGCCAGCTTAGCTTAGGATATTGTCTTTGTTGTTTGCATAATTACTTATTATTTTGTAATTACTCTTTTCAGAAAACCTCACCTCAGTGCGAAATGATTATGTCATGTTTTATGTATGTGAAGCATTCGTTGTGATGTAATATACTCCAATATTTGTAAAAGACTGATTTGGCATCATTTAGAAAATTGTAGTACTCTTTACGTCTCATTTTTGAAATGTGTTTCAAAGGAAAAAAAGAAAAAAAATCTACTCCTATTTTCCATTGCAAAATACAGAAGAGTACTTTTTACTGAAAGCATGCAAGTATCAAATGTTTTCAGCATTAGATTGGGTTGCACAGTAGCGTTTCGGAAACAGGGTGTTACAAAGTGGTATCAGAGCAATTCAGTTCTAATCGGACCACTTTGTTTAAGCTAGCCTAGATTGTTGGGAATTGTCGGGTATAAGTCTGTTATGCCTAGGTTATCTGAATCTTGTTTGTGATTGTCTGTAATCTTTCCTAGTTGAAACATATGTGACATTGTGTGCAATCATCCCAGATGATTGATTTGGTTGTGGACTTCTGGTTAGTTAACTTTATAAAAATTCAATGCCTCCGAGACGAACGAATCTTTCTGCTAGAGCTAAGAATTTAGAGATGACTCACATAATCTGAGTGATAGCCGGGATAGCAACTGCTGCTACCCAACAGATCGCCACGGAAAATCAACACAATTTGCTAAGACAACAAGGGGAGGACCGAGCTGTTGGAGGGCCAATTAGGTTAGATTATCAGAGCAAAGGACAAAGAAGAAGACAAGGAGAACCTTATTTCCATCCTCAGGGAAATGACCACAGTCAGGATCGTCTTGTGGTGCAGGCTATTGGGAATAGCCAGAAGAAGAAGTTGCACTGTTACCAATGTGGAAGCAAGGAACACTTGGCTGATAAATACTCATCAAAGGACCGACTATGCTTTAACTGCAAGAATCCAGGACACTTTTCTAAGGACTGTCAATTTCCAATGGTGGGATCAACTGCAAATGCTGCAAAGTTTGTGTACGCAGTTGCTGGACGACGTTCCTACATGATAGGCAGAAGAAGGAATCACAACCATCGACAGTCGTAGACGCACTGCTTTAATTATGGAGATGAAGGGCACAACACTAACCAGTATCCAACCAAGGAAAGGATGTGTTTTAACTGTAAGGAATTGGGACTTCTGTCCAGAGACTACAAGTACCATGAGCTGAGTCTGCTGTCAACAATGTTGGAATACAAGATCAACCCCTAAGGGACATGTTTACACACTAAGCGGAGCGAAGAACTCATCATCTGAAGACTTCATCCCAAGAAACACAACACAAGGAGTTATGAGGGGACCAAGATTTACAAGGGAGATTATCCGTAGGAGACGCTATAGTTATTGTAGTATATGTATTATGGTGTGTGTGTGTGCTGTTCTAAATATAGACCACATAAGTGTTTTAACTCTGTGACGTATTTTATTATTATATTAGATTCCAAAATCCAAATTTATAATATACTTTTGGTATTACAATATATGCTATTGTGATTACTTGTATAATTATTTATATGATTATTTTGTGAGCGTACGTATTATACGCGAATATTTTTAGGGCGCGTTGAATTAAATTTCTCTTAATAATTAAATTTACGTGATTTGTCGCCAAATCGAGCAACCGATTATGCGATTACTCTGACACGGCAAATTTGTGCGATGCAGAGACCGTGGGGGCTAAGTCAAGAGAGCATTTTGGAGTAGGTGAGAGTTAGTGGAGGGAGTATAGTGTGTGATGATTATTGGTTAGACATTTTTTGTAAAAATGCTATCAACCTTATCTTTGTCTTTAGACACATAGGTGGAGGTCACTTTTCCCTTCCTTTCTTTCGCCGGTTCCTTCTCAATAATAATGGGAAAGCATAGGTCTATTATTGGTGTTGACATTAGTGGAGAGGAAACATGAGATTCCTTTGTTTTTCTTGTGAATCATTCCCTTTCTTTTGACCACTTGGCCGGCCACATTTATAGATAAATGGCGATGAATTTGCTTTCATTTTGGTGTGAGACATTGACGAGGGTTAGTGTGTGAGAAACCAAGTTTTCATCTTCTTTTTTCTCTTGCAAACCGCGAGCTTTAGGATGGTTATTGGGATAGACCCTCTTTCATTTTTGTATTTTATGTTGATGTTTTGGATATTGTTGTTGTTGGTGATTTTGAGAGCTGTCCTTTACCCTCGATGTCTTACAACCATGGGCTTTTGAAGGATTTGTGGGTGAGTATTTCAAATTATTTAAGCTTTTGATTTTGTGTTGTTTTAAATTATTTTGTTGATTGCTTTGGAAAACTTTTCTTTTCTTTTGTTGTATGAAAACCGTGAGTTATTTCATGATTTTTCTAGTCGATCTGTTGTGCATTTTGTTATTGTTGTGGTTTAGGAGATGTAGAGGAGAGTTTTGTGTTGATATTTCATTAACAAGCTTTTGGGTGTGAGTAGAATGATTTTGAGAAATGGATTTGAGAGTGTGTGTGCAAGCCGTGAGGGTCTTTGAGAAAACTAAAATGATTCCATGTTTTAATACTTGGTTTTTAGTGATTTTGTTGTTGTTGGTTTTTGATGTAAGTTTTAGTTTTTGATTTAAATGTGTCTTGATGATTTTAAGGCAATGAAAAACCTACTCTCAAAAGAACCATAATGTTCTTGAGAAGGTTGAGTCTTGAAGATATCAGATGGGATTTAAGAAAAGTAATTCTTGCTTTATGTTATTTTAGTAGACTTTTAAAAATAAAAGAAATTTGATTTTGGGTTTTATATTGAAAACTGTAACACTTGGCCTGGGTCCTACTCACTGGGTCCACATTGGGCTACCAGCTTTGGGCTGCCAACGGCTACTAGGTCCACTATGGGCTGCCAGCACCAGCTGCTAAGGTTACTCATAGAACTCTCTCCACCCCAAAGGGAGAACAGGGAATAAAAAACCTTGTACTTAAGCCCCAGGTACATGGCTCGATTCCTTGGGAAGGCAAAAACTCTCCCTTTGGGGTGGAGAGAAGTTCTATGAGTAACCTTGGCAGCTGGTGCTGGCAGCCCATAGTGGACCCAATAGCCGCTGGCAGCCTAAAGCTGTAGCCCAATGTGGACCCAGTGAGTATGACCCAGGCCAAGTGTTACAATAAAAGGTGCCTTTTATTGTAACAGCTTGGGATCCACAGACATCTGTGTGCACGGGGCTGGCCCAGCACTGTTACTTACAGGACTCTATTTCCCCCACTGGGAACATTTTTGCCTTACGCAGGGCTCGAGCCGCGTCCCTTTTTGTGGGATATAGGGGACGGGAAGCACCCCGCTACTACCAACTGATCTAGCTCAATTGGTAGTAGCGAGGTGCTTCCCGTCCCCTATATCCCACAAAAAGGGACGCGGCTGAGCCCTGCGTAAGGCAAAAACATTCCTAGTGGGGGCAATAGAGTCCTATGAGTAACAGTGCTGGGCCAGCCCCGTGCACACAGATGCCTGTGGATCCCGAGCTGTTACAGAATCATGGTTGTGTAGGTATATTTGTGTTAGTGCGTTTTCCTAGTATTAGCGTGTAGCCATGGTTCAGTAGTCGTCATGACCGTGTTCGTAATCGCGATGTGGTAGAGATCGTAGCAGTGGAATAAAGCGTCAGTTAACATTGATGCAATGTAGCAGTCTTGTAATCCTTCGTTTCTGAGTCCGTCCAAGATTTCATCTATAAATGTACCTGGAGAATCAGAGCGTGATGCATCGGAGTTTTATCGGGATTTGATTTGTATCATGCCTTACACGATACTAGCCTCTTTTCCAGCTCACATTAATGCTTATTATTGTGTTTTATGAATTTGGGAGTTAATGATGTAGTGTTTTGTTTGGTATTAATGTACAAATAAAATGTATGCTTGAATATTGACTGTTTTATGTAATATAAGCATCATGTTGTACTACATTTCAAATTCCAAATTTATGAAATGTTTTTGGTAGTTATGATTTTTCAGATTTTTAATTTAGTTTTGGTTTATAAGTGAATTTTCGGGGACGAATTTTTTTTTAGGAGGGTGGTAATGTAACACCCCAATTTTTATGAAAATTATTTTACAGTTTCTGACTACTTGAAAATAAATCATAGAGATTGATCACCTCAATGGTTTGTTAAAAGTACAAAGAACTGCAAAGATTTGTCGCAAACAATTCGTAATTTTGATAATTAATTCAGATTAACAAACAGTGTAGACGTATACTGTTTTTAATATGAATTAATCCTGAAAAATGTGAGAAATTATTGTTCGATTAAAGAAAATTATTTTATTGAAAGAGTAATAATTTTTAGGACTTAATAAATATTTTTAAGTCACAGTTAGAATTTTCAATGTTTAGAGGATTGTTAAATTGTTGTTTTAAGTCGTATTTAATACAAATTATATTTTAATAATTTTGTATTGGTGATTTTATTGTTTGAATAATATTTACATGATAAGAGAAATTGGAATTAGTGATCCCCACTAATTTACAATTTTTATTATGTTGCAAAATTCTGTTTAATTCTGCCGTTACGAGGCTATTGGGTGAGTTTCTAATTGAAACATACCCAAACGTGATCCAAATCTTATAAAATTTGAGATCTTAGCATTTTACATTATTTAGGATTTATTTTTGGGCATCAGAAAAATATAGGGTATTTTCAACGCCTAGAAACTGCCTAACGATAGCATTTTAGCTCGTAAACTGAGAAAGCGACATTCATAGAAATACTTCTAATATTTTTAGGGATATTTTGGTTGATTAATAATTTTTTATTATAGAATAATTTATTAGATTTATTTTTAGAGTTTTTGGACCAAAAACCCTAGTATACGCGTAACGCTGCGCACCCAATTGAGCGAGAACGCGACGAAACGACATATCTTGATATTTTGGGCTAAGGGACGATGAATTCAGCAACTAGGGGAGCTGAACCTTGAGTCTAGAACCTTCCATGAAAAGTGTTGCATAGTGATTAGTAGGTTAGTAATGGTAGGTAGTTCTTATGGTTCGTTTACAACTAATTTGGTTAGTTTCCAACGAAATGAACTATTTTTGTTCCTTCCATGTCCCCAAAATTTTCGTGGCTGGTCTCCTTCCTTAGACACCATCTTCATTATTCTTTCATTTTTGGAAAGCTTGGAAGAAAGTTTAGTGAGAGGAAGTGTGAGTTTTTGGAAAAAAAATTAGTGTTTTAGCTCACAATCTTCCATCCTTTCTTCCTAATCTTTTATCCATCATCATCAAACTCCGTGGTAAGCTTCATAATCCATCTATTTTTCTCTTGAGTTTCATGATTGGGTTTTGTAACACCATACATTCAACTAGACTTGAAAGTAAGATAATTAACATTTGATAGAAAGTTAAATAAGCGGAAATTTAAACTTAAGCACTACATTAAGTTTAGATTTACACATGGATCCTAGTTCCACAAAAGGAAATATTCTATAGTTCAAAATTACATAACGATCTCATGATTTAATACAAAATACTAGTCTTTTTGTATCTAAACCAAAAAGAGAAATTACATAATTTTAAAATACAAAATAGCACAAAGATCTGCCAATCCTAGCTCCTTTCACCTTCCTTCGGTACCTGCGAATCTGTAATAATAATAAAGGGGAAAAAGGGGAGAGATAAAATCTCAGTGAATTCTTCCCTTGACCCCTCACCATCACTCTTAAACTTAAGACAATTCAAAGAAACAGTCAAACACATTAATGTAATGCAATCTTTACTAGGAACATTTCGTTCATCATACTTTCGTGCATAGCACGTCTTAACTAGTCCCATATGGTTGATTTACTATACAACCAGGAAGCTATGTTGTCGGATTTGGTCATACGCTTTAATTCATAGGCCCCGCTCAACATAACTGACGGTATGGTGGTTAGACGTTATTAACCTCCAAGTGGCGTCCCACAAGACTAACCATATCATACTCTCCTCTTTTGAAGAATCTTGGTGTCTTTTAATTAAACATAAATCATAACTATCATGTCTTGCATGCATGCTTTTCTTTAAGTAAAGAACTACTTAGGGTATTGAACTACATGACATACTATTTCACATAATCATACAAACAAGGCAATCACTTATTCATATGAAAGTTGACACATAGTCATAAGTTAAGAACTTAATTTCAAAACAAGGACACATAATAATTAGGGGGGTTGGGGACAGAATCCAACCCTATTTCATCCAAACCCCATATAATTTCATAACATTAACTCAAAATTAACTTAAAATCAAAGGGCTTAACAAGCCCTAACTTTGAACCCATTGGGGTTCAAAAACTTCTTTGGGGAAAAGCCCTAATGTTGGACTTATGGGTGCCCATCACCTAAGAGAAGGAATAACTCACAAACTAAACCAAGATTCGAGCTCCAAGAGTGAGGTTCAGCTCCTTCTTCTTCTTCTTCTCCTTTGAGCTCTTCTCTGTCTTCTACTCTAGGGATTCTTCAAACTCTCACAATCAAAGAAAATCGCTCCCCAACTTGGATTCAAGCTAAGATTTAAGAAGAATCTAGCATGAATCCATGATTTCCCCTTGAAAAGATGAAACCTTAGGTGTTTTCCCCTCTCTTCCCTCTCTCAAGATCGCCTCTCTCTCTCTCTAAAATCCCTCTCCTTCTCGCGAAAATGAGGTTTCCTGCTGCGTTTTCTATTTTAAGCAACTATGAATCGATTCACAACATATAGGTGAATCGATTCACGCAGTCAAAAAACACCGGATTCAAATTTTAAGTGAGTGAATCGATTCCTGCAGCTCCTAGATTCGAGTCCCAGAGGATCTTTTTTTGTGAATCAATTCATAGGGTGTGTGAATCCATTCACACCTGTTGAAATTCGATTCCCAAGTGTTTTTACAGCCCTGAATCGATTCACAGGCTCCTGAATTCGATTCACACTATGCAAAACTCAAAGAAACTTGATTCTAACATCCAAACTTGAGTCCTACTTATATCCCTTACCAATCTCAACTCCTATTCCATCACTAACATCACTTTTAAGCTAATTTAACTCACCTAATCACTTAGGATCATCAAGACACAATATCCTCATTTTTGAATTATGAAAATCAACATGAAATTTCTTAAAATTCACACTAAGCTTCATGCACATAACCAAAGGAATAGTCTTATTCCTGAGCGCCTTGAAATCACTGTCCACTATCTGGGCCGGCTCGGGTTGATACGTTAAATCTAATTTAAGTTGTACAGACTCATGATCCAAGGAATGAAATGGATCTGGAATGTACTTCTTAAGCTGAGTCACGTGAAAGACGTTGTGAAGATTGGACAAGGAAGGAGGTAAAGCAAGTTGGTAAGCTACAGAACCAATATGACTGAGAATTTGAAAAGGTCCTATGTACCGAGGAGTTAGCTTCTTGGCTCTAAGAGCTCTACCAACACCTATAGTGGGAGTAACTCTCAGGAACACATGTTCTCTTTCCTTAAACTCAAGGGGTTTACGCCTACAATCTGCATAGCTCTTCTGCCTACTCTGGGCAACCTTTATCTTCTCCTTGATCATATGAATCTTATCCGTAGTTTCTTGAACAAGGTCAGGACGTAACAACTTCTTCTCTCCTACTTCAAATCAACATAGGGGAGTCCTACACTTGCGACCGTAGAGAGCCTCGTACAGTGTCATACCTATGATAGAGTGATAGTTGTTGTTGTATGAAAACTCAATCAGTGACAAATACTTATCCCAACTTCCGCCATCCTCTAAAACACAGGCTCTAAGCATATCCTCTAGGGTTTGTATAGTTCTTTTCGACTGACCATCTGTCTGAGGATGATAAGCCGCACTCATGCTCAATCTAGTCCCTAAGGCTTGCTGGAGTGCCTTCCAAAACCGGGAGGTAACCTTAGGATCCCTATCAGAGACAATGTTAGTTGGAACTTCGTGAAGTCTAACAATCTCTCTGATATAGAGTTCAGCTAACCTAGTGGTTTTGTAAGTGGACTTAGTGGGAAGAAAATGGGCAGATTTCCATTTTGTAATTTCTAAGGGCTGGAGAGATCCCAAAGGCTTTTGGTGTTCTATCTTGGTTTGCTGGCAGACCAAGCATTGGGCTACAAACTCCGCTACATCATTTCTCATACCGGGCCACCAGTATCTTTGTCGCAGATCATGGTACATTTTGGTAGAACCAGGATGCACCGAAAATCCACTCTTATAGGCTTCACCCAAAAGCTGCTTCTTGATGGAATCATCCTTAGTTTCGAAGAAATCGGTACAGTGTCTGCTAGATTGTAGCTCCTCGTCTAACGTCTGGGCTAGTCTAATCTGGCCCCTAAACTCACAAGAAATTTCTAGGTGACATAACACGAGCCTGTTTTCGATGGGAAACATTCCCACGTTAAGGTCCCTAAACGATTCCAATAATTCCATTTCCTTAACCATCATTGAAAAAACTTGCAAGGACTTTCTACTCAAAGCATCGGTGACTACATTCGCTTTGCCCGGATGGTACTTCAACTCAAAATCATAATCCTTTAGGAACTCAACCCACCTCCTCTGCCTCATGTTAAGTTCCCTTTGATCAAATAGGTATTTCAAACTCTTGTGATCACTAAACACTTCAAACTGGGCACCATACAAGTAGTGTCGCCAAATCTTTAGGGCAAAAACAACTGCTGCAAGCTCTAAGTCATGGGTAGGATAGTTCTCTTCATGAGGCCTTAACTGCCTAGAGGCATAAGCCACAACTTGACGGTTTTGAATGAGAACACAACCTAGCCCTTTCTTAGAAGCATCACTATAGACTTCAAATCCTAAGGCTGGGTTAGGGATAATCAAGACTAGTGTGGAAGTCAGCCGAAACTTAAGCTCTAAGAAGCGACTCTCACATTTCTTATTCCACACAAATGGCTCCCCCTTTCGGGTTAATTTCGTTAGGGGAAGTACCAATTGAGAAAACCCCTTAATGAACCTTCGGTAGTAATCAGCTAATCCTAGAAAGCTTCTAACTTCTGTGACCGTGGTTAGTCGTTCCCAACTAAGGACTGCTTCTACTTTACTAGGATCAACCGATACTCCCGCTTGAGAAATCACATGCCCTAAAAATTTAACCTCGCGTAGCCAAAACTCATACTTCTCAGGCTTCGCAAAGAGTCTCTTCTCTCTAAGGGTACCTAGAACAATCCTAAGGTGTTCCTCGTGTTCTTGAGGACTCTTAGAATAGACTAGGATGTCATCTATGAAAACCACTACAAACTTGTCGAGAAAAGGCCTAAAAATTCGTTCATATAATCCATAAATACGGCCGGAGCATTGGTCAAACTGAAAGACATAACCAAATACTCGTAATGTCTGTATCTAGTCCTAAATGCCGTCTTTGGAACATCTTTTGCCTTAACTCTGATCTGGTGGTAACCCGTTCTTAGATCAATCTTAGAGAAAACCGAAGCTCCCCTAAGTTAATCCAACAAGTCGTCTATCCTGGGCAATGGATACTTATTCTTCACAGTGACCCTATTGATTTTCCTATAATCAATACATAACCTCATGCTACCATCTTTCTTATTCACTAAAAGAACAAGTGCACCCCAAGGTGACACACTAGGTCTAATGAATTGTTTGGCTATCAAATCCTCTAATTGGGTCTTAAATTCTTTTAACTCTATAGGTGACATCTTGTAGGGAGCTATGGAGATCAGTCCCGTTCCAGGAACCAATTCTATTGAGAATTCCACTTCTCTCTCGGGAGGTAAGGTCGTCACCTCATCAGGAAACACATCTAAAAATTCATTAACTACAGGGATATCATCTAAATCTAGGCTAACCTCTGAGGTTGAGGAAAGTAACATCATATACCCTGCATAACCCTCTACTAGACAGTGACTCAACAGAAGAACACTATTTAGCACATCATAACTTGACTTTATAACAGTGGGCTGCTCTTTCTAAAACTCAATTGTCTTATAGAAACAATTTAAGACAACCTGATTGGCGGAAAGCCAAACCATTCCAAGAATTATGTCTATCCCCTCAAGGGGTAGACACACAAGGTTTACTACGAACATCCTCCCCTGAATTACGAGAGGACAATTATCGCACATCAAGGAAGTAGAAATACTACCCTCGGAGGCGTATGCACATGCAAGGGAAATTGTAGGGAAGTGAGGTACAACCCTAACCTTTGAACACATTTACAAGAGATAAAGGAATGGGTTGCCCCGGAATCAAACAAAACAATTAAGGGTTCATCTTGTAGGAAACAAGTACCTTTCATCAGATTCTTCGTACCCTTTGCTTTTTGAGCATCAAGAGTGAAGACTCTCCTTGGTTAGGATCACTGGACATAGGTCTCTTTCCCTTCTTATACTGGGGGCATTCCCTAGTCGTATGCCCCGGCTGATGGCAAATGTAGTAGACATTCTTTCCTTTCAAACACTCTCTTGGGTGCATCTTTCCACAATTTGAGCAAGTAGGGAAGGACTTAGACTGGTGAGTTTGGACTTGCTTACCCTTGTTCAGATTTCCCTTAGGCTTCATGTGTTGTGCATTCTTATCATCCTTCCTCTTTTAAATCCGGTTACGACGGTCCGTCTCCAAGGCCGCTTGTGCCTCCTCAGTGATAATACATTTCCCCACAAGCTTAGCATAATCGGTCTCTTCAAAACCACAAACTGCATTCCTCAACTCTGATCTAAGTCCCTGCTCAAATTGATGAGCCTTCCACTCATCATCTTCTATGCTTTGAAAGTAGGTAGAATACTTGGCCAAGTCTTCAAACTTGGTTACATATTTTGCTACTGGCATACTTCCTTGGGTCAGGTGGGCAAACTCCTGCTCCTTCATCCTTCTCATACTCTTTGGGAAATATTTCTCCAAAAACACCCGCTGAAAGTTAGTTCAGTCCAAAGGAGTCTCAAGAGAAATCATATGAGCCTTGGCTCCTCTCCACCATATTTCTGCCTCTCCTTTCAAGTAGTGTGAGGCAAACGTAAGTTTCTTTCTTCGGTGCAAGCAACCACTTCGAATATCTTCTCCATATCCCGCAACCAATACTTGGCTTCAGAAGGGACTAAGCCACCCTTGAAAGGAGGAGGACTATTCTTTCTGAATTCGGAGAACGCACGGTTGGGATTATCCGGTGGTGCAACATTGTTAGTTGAAGCTGCTTCTCCTTGAAGAATTTGCTGAAGTAAGGCATTGGTCGCTTGGGCTTGAGTATTAGAGGCCTCGGTTTGCACTCGTAATGCCTCCGCTATAACATTCCAAGGTTCAACTGCAGGTAGATTCCCTGGGTTACTAGTGGTATTCCTTTGTCTCCTACCGCGTCCTGCACCTGATGCCATGATTCTGCATAAAATGCACAAAGCATTGAGTTGATCAAGCTCAATATCTCTTAGCATAATAAGTAGAAGGATAACAATAGACACTAAGGACTCATTAAGATCGTTCTAACTATTCTATAGTCAGATTAGAATCGAACCGCTCTGATATCATAATGTAACACCATACATTCAACTAGACTTAAAAGTAATACAAAGTTAAATAAGCAGAAATTTAAACTTAAGCATTTCATTAAGTTTAGATTTACACATGGATCCTAGTTCCAGAAAAGGAAATATTCCATAGTTCAAAATTACATAACCATCTGATGATTTAATACAAAATACTAGTCTTTTTGTATCTAAACCAAAAAGAGAAATTACATAATTCCAAAATACAAAATAGCATAAAGATCTGCCAATCCAAGCTCCTTTCACCTTCCTTCGGTACCTGCGAATCAGTAATAATAATAAAGGGGAAAAGGGGGTGAGATAAAATCTCAGTGAATTCTTTCCTCGACCCCTCACCATCACTCTTAAACTTACAATTCAAAGAAACAGTCAAACACATTAATGTAATGTAATCTTTACTAGGAACATGTCGTTCATCATACTTTCGTGCATAGCACGTCTTAACTAGTCCCATATGGTTGATTTACTATACAACCGAGAAGCTATGTTGTCGGATTTGGTCATATACTTTAATCCATAGGCCCCGCTCAACAAAACTAACGGTATGGTGGTGAGACATCATTAACCTACAAGTGGCATCCCACGAGACTAACCATACCATACTCTCCTCTTTTTAGGAATCTGGGTGTCTTTTAATTAAACTTAAATCATAACTATCATGTCTTGCATGCATGCTTTTCTTTAAATAAAGAACTACTTAGGGTATTGAACTACATGACATACTATTTCACATAATCATACAAACAAGGAAATCACCCATTCATATGAAAGTTCACAAATAGTCACAAGTTAAAAACTTAATTTCAAAACAAGGACACAAACCCCTTGAAGCTCTATGGAGCATTCAAAGGTCCAAACATCACATAATAATTAGGGGGGTTGGGGACAGAATCCAACCCTATTTCATCCAAACCCCATATAATTTCATAACATTAACTCAAAATTAACTTAAAATCAAAGGGGTTAACAAACCCTAACTTTGAACCCTTTGGGGTTCAAAGACTTCTTTGAGGAAAAGCCCTAATGTGGGACTTATGGGTGCCCATCACCTAAGAGAAGGAAGAACTCACAAACTAAACCAAGATTCGAGCTCCAAGAGTGAGGTTCTGCTCCTTTTTCTTCTTTTCCTTGGAGCTCTTCTCCTTCTTCTTCTCTAGGGATTCTTCAAACTCTCACATTCAAAGAAAATCACTCCCTAACTTGGATTCAAGCTAAGATTTAAGAAAAATCTAGCATAAATCCATGATTTCCCCTTGAAAAGATGAAACCCTAGGTGTTTTCCCCCCCTCTTCCCTCTCTCAAGATCGCCTCTCTCTCTAAAAATTCTCTCCTCGCGAAAATAAGGTTTCCTGCTGCATTTTCTGTTTTTAAGTAGCTGTGAATCGATTCACAACATATAGGTGAATCGATTCACCCTACCAGAAAACATTAGATTCGAATTTTAAGTGAGTGAATCGATTCCTACAGCTCCCAGATTCGAGTCCCAGATGATTTTTTTTGTGAATCGATTCAGAGGGTGTGTGAATCGATTCACACCTGTTGAAATTCGATTCCCAGGTGTTTTTACAGCCCTAAATCATTTCACAGGCTCCTGAATTCGATTCACACTATGCAAAACTCAGAGAAAATTGATTCTAACATCCAAACTTGAGTCCTACTCATATCCCTTACCAATGTCAACTCCTATTCCATCATTAACATCACTTTTAAGATAATTTAACTCACATAATCACTTAGGATCATCAAGACCCAATATCCTCATTTTTCAATTATGAAAATCAACATGAAATTTCTTGAAATTCACCATTAACTATACTAAGCTTCATGCACATAATTCTAAACTAACAATTGAGAGATTTAGGGTGTTACAGGTTTGGTTGACTTTAGAGTTGATTTTGCTTAGGAAGTGTTAGATTTTGATGTATTAGCTTGATTAATCCTTAGATCCATCAATTTTCTTCTTGATTAAACTTGTTTGGTTGATTTAAAAATTGAAGAACCCTAACCTCTTGTTCAGGCTGAATCCATTGGGCTGTTAGAGGGCTTGATCTTGAGTTGATTTTGGTGGTTTTGGAATTAGAAATTTGGGGGTTTTGCCTTAGTACGCTTAAAACTAGTCATATATGCATGTTTAACAAGTTTTGAGAAATTAAATGATCTGGTTTTTGGGGCTGGGGACCGCGATAGTTTTGTATGGTTTTGATGATGTTTTGATTTGTTCTAAAGTGTATCAAAGTGATTTGGATGTTGGTTTTTGGTTAGGACTTTAAATCTATAAAGATTTATATGATTAAGCTTTGAAAAATCTTTCAAATAAAATGAATTTGGGGATGTTTTGTCGTTCTTAAAACAATGGCTCATCAACAAGATTTGGGTGAGTTTTAACTTGGTTTTAAGTGATTCAAAGTGGTAAAGAAGTTTGGTTTTGGTAAGATGTTTGGATGTATCAAAGTTTGTGTAATTTAGAAGTATAATGTTTGAAAAATGGAAGTTGTATTTAAAGCTTAAAACTGTGGCCCTCAAAGGACATTTCGGGCATTTTCTTAACTTATTTCTATGCCTAAAATAGTTGTAAAAGTGGTTGATGATTTGATTTAGCAAAGCATTTTAAAGAAGCTTGATTTAAGGAAAGGATTTGGTTTATGTTTCAAGAATTGTTTTGGACTTGTAATAAAATTGTTTGTAAAAATTTGTGACATGTTTTAATGTTTTGAAAAATGGTTCAAAATTGGGAAAACACTACTAAAAGTGGTAAAACACTATTCCAATTGGTAATTTTTGGTTTAAGCATTTTTCTAAGTGTGTACTGTTTGGAAAAGTTTTAAAATTTGCAAGGTTTGAATATGTGTCATGGCATATGGCTAGATAGAACCTATTAAGGGTTAAGCTGAGTAATTGCTAGGTTTAGGGAACCATAAACCCGTGGCTACCTTTGGGGCTTTGAACTTGAGTTTTAGTTCTAATTGAATTAAAATTGCATTGTTAAGGTTCGTGCGAGGTTCGATTTGATGATAGTTTGGAATTGCCTTGCTTGGTTTGTTAAAGCTCCCAAGGTAAAGGAAATTCTTATATAATGAGTCTGGGCTTTTTGCCTTGTGTGTTGTTTGGTTTGATTGTTTGATTAATTTTGTGGTAGTACTTGTAGTATTACTATATGTTGTCTAAAATGTTGTAGCATGTTGTAGCTTACTGAATTATTATATGCTATCTGAAATGCTGTAGCATGTTCTTGGCCTTGCGTGGTATTAGTAATTTGTATTGTTTGCCTTAAATCATGTTTGATTTAATTGGAACTTGATATTGATTGGAAATTACAAAATATTGTTGATGATAATGGATTAATTAATAATGCGTTGATCAACTGTTATTGGTTTGACGATTTACTACGGTAAATCCAATGCGATTTCACAAGTCGAGTTATGATTTCTTAAGTAAATTGTTAAGGCATTTTTACTTAAAATTAAGCGTGAGGGTTTTAGTATAACTAGCCAAAGCTTGCAAAGAATTTTCAATGGAACAATAGTAGGGAAAAACACTTGAGTAAACATTGTAAATTGCAAAAACGGTTGAGTTAAATAATGTGTTTCGGAAAATTCTGGCTAGGAAAGACTTGGTAATTAAGAGTGTTCGCACCGCCTCTTTTTCCTGGGAGTTATCCAAACATATTATTTAGCACAACTAAGGTTTTGATGACTTAGAACTAAAAAGTATTTTCAAATACCGTAGTGCATAAAAGTGACACTGGAATTGAGAAAGAGATTTCAAAGATCGAGATTTTTAGAGATTAAAATATTGGGAACCTAATGTTCCTATTGAGCATATGGGCCATGTGTCCTATGCTAGGACTTAACGTCCTACCTGCGTGCACATGTTCTTGATTAAGGATTGGACCTAGTGTTCCATATGGCGTGCCTAGTATCTCAAGCTAAAAATTGAGCCTAGTGTTCTGCATTACGTGCCTAGAGTTTTGATCTAAGATTGAGATTAGCGTTTCGCAGTTGAACTCCTGGACCTAGTGTCCTGTGTTTGAACTCTAAAGAGTATTTCTCATCATCTCAGTTTACTGTGTGATGAAGAATACCCAAGCATTACTTGAGTAGTATGGGATGCTCAGTGTAGTGCTCAAACTTTGAGTTCCCTCCACCTTTTCAAAAGTGAAACGTAGTTGATTGTTGATCCGTATTGATTAATTAAAACATATCTCGGGCGCTCCTTACGGTGAGCAAGCCATATTAAAGAATTTGTTTGGGTGCACACTGACCATTTAGCATCGACACTTAGAGCGTTTGATTGTTTTAAAGACTTCAAAAGACGAGTTGTCACTTCATTGCCTAATGCGTGACAAGCCTAATGCGTGGCTATATTGTCCGGATGTTGGGAAAATTCCACGTCTACTGCTGACCTTATTATAGGCTACAGGTGTATACACAAACTCGTTCATAATACATTGGCATGCATAATTAACCACACTGTAATATGTGACGACTTGATTGTTGATCTATTGATTGATTTGTCTGCTAACATGCAAATGTTTGATATCGTGATGACTTGATCGTTGATCTGTTGGTTGAATTGTCAGTTCACATGCAAATGCTTGATATACCATGATGATGCATGCGGTCTATTAAGTATGTACATGTATATAAAGGCATGTTTGTTGTATTATATATATATATATATATATATATATATATATATTGTTTGCATGCGATATAGCCTATGATAAACTCGTGGACAAAGAATTTACCCTTGCACTGTTGTTGGATTGGACATTCTTATGGATGTTACCCGATGGAGTGTCACATTGTTGCTGCTGTTTCGTCTTTCCCAGAAGTATTGAAGAATGAGCCAGTGGAGGAAGATTCCTCTGAGTGCTTCGTGTTCTAATATTGCTGAACGATTTTTCAGTAAGGTTTATAGTTGTTGGCCAGCTTAGCTTAGGATATTGTCTTTGTTGTTTGTGAAATTATTTATTGTTTTGTAATTACTCTTTTCAGAAAACCTCGCCTTAGTGCGAAATGATTATGTCATGTTTTATGTATGTGAAGCATTCATTGTGATGTAATATACTTTGATATTTGCAAAAAACTGATTTGGCATCATTTAGAAAATTGTAGTACTCTTTACGTCTCATTTTTGAAAAGGGTTTCAAAGGAAAGAAAAAAAATCTACTCTTATTTTCCATTGTAAAATACAGAAGAGTATTTTTTACTGAAAGCATGCAAGCATCAAATATTTTCAGCATTAGATTGAGTTGCACAATAGCGTTTCGGAAACGGGGTGTTACAGTTATCACATCTTGTATGCTAGATCAAACCATCATCAAGTCAAGGTCAAGGTTCATTACCAATTGGCAAATAAAGAGATGCAAGATCAAGCCTTTGAACCCTTGGTATGGTTCGGCTATCAAGTCTTAAACCAAAGAACCATTTTTCATTTTTTTTCTTTGCAACAAGATGCTTCAATGAAGGGTAAGTACATAGGCAAGATTCAACACATTTTGGCAAGTTGGACCCTTTTTTTTTTTTTCCTAATATGGTTCGGCCAACATGGCCGTTCAATGAGTCATTTTATTAGTTCCAAAAATCTAGTCATATCTTGTTTAAAAAAAATGATGAAATAAATCCTTCATTTTTGTGGTTTTGGAGTCCATCACCTCTTCAACAAGAAAGATTGGAAAATGGAGGCTTTCCCCATTTCTTGAATGCTCATAAACACTTATCAAAGAGGGAGAATGAAAAGGGAAAAATATGGAAGAACAAGCTAAGAAAACCATGGTAGAATGAAGATTACAAGCTTTGTTTTGAGAGAAAAGAATGCATAACCATGTACCATAACATTAGTGCAAGAAAATGCAAGAAGAGATGAGTGTATTACCCACAAAGTTGGTGCTGCACAGCCGCGTAAATGGCAAGAGGGAAGAGGAGAAAACTTGTGAAAATAAACTCCAAACTCTCACTTTTCTCTCAACCTCTCTCTCTATTTTTCTCAGCTCACAAAAGTGAATAAAATGAAATGTTTGGCCTCCTAAAACCCTTGAGAAACTCGGCCAAACTGATGCTGAGAGGAAAGGAACAATATTTTTAATAGGCTAAGGACAAGCTAAAAGAATCATATGGTTAATAACCAACGTATCCATCTTTTAGGCCTTGTAAATGACAACTAAAGAAAATATAGGAGCTGGTCACCTAAAAGGCTGGAGAGCTCGGCCAGAATTCATGCATAAAGGGGGAGGAAAAATCTGATTTCGTATCCAAGCCAGGAGAATAGTAAAAGGATACTAACTTTAACCATAAATGGGACTAAAATTTAACAATTATGGTAAGTAATCCCATCTACTTTTTTCTTTATGTCAATTTAAAATCTAACATAATCCCATCATTTTTTTTCTGATCCTACTCGTCCCAATCCATGTTGTGTCCGCGTTTTAGTCGTGTAGAACATACATTATCATAAAACTTCATCTAAAAATTATTAAACCAATTTCAATAAATCAAAAATAATATATAACGTCAAATTCCCAAATATCTAAATATTTGAGTCGAATTAGAGTTTTCTGTCGGGTAAAATCCTACCCGGATAGTTCAAAATACGACCGAAAAACGGTAGAATTTTGAACTGAAATTTTAACTATGACTTAATAAAATATATTAAGTCCCAAATATAATTTTAGTTTTGTGAAATTCACTCACTTGATTAACAGCACAAAAATACGTATTAACAGCGTAATACGCGCAAAACAGAAAAACTGACGAATTAACTAACGGTAAAACAAGAGTGTCACACTCCAGGGTCCCAAACTCCGATATCAAAAAATTGAAAAGGTTACTGTAGCACTGGTCATCACAACAAGAAGACTGCGGCAATACTTCTTGTCCCACCACATAGCACTTCGGGCAGACCAACCTATCAAAAAAGTCCTACAACGACCCGATTTGGCAGGACGAATGATTAAGTGGTCCATAGAACTATCTGAGTTCAGCATTGCTTTTGAATCTTGGCAGACAATCAAAGCTCAAAGCCTCGCCGACTTCATAGCAGAAATGACCTCGACGACAGGATACTCAAGCACCAGATGGACTATCCATGTCGATGGATCGTTGAATTCAAAAGGAAGTGGGGTAGGCCTAATTTTGGAAAACGCCGAAGGACTGACGATCGAACTCTCTTTGAGATTCTGCTTCGCTACTTCGAACAATCAGGCCGAATATGAGGCATGCATCGTCGGACTAACATTCGCTCGCGATCTGGAGGCCTCCGAAGTCAGTCTTTGCACTGACTCCCAACTTGTCGCTTCTCAAGTCAATGGGGAATATCAGGCAAAGGATCCCCTGCTACAGAATTACCTAGCCGTTGTCAAAGAATTAATGAGAAACTTCTAGAAAATAGAGATCATAAACGTACTCGAGAGCAGAACTCAACGGCCGATGTACTCTCTAAACTGGCAAGCACAAAAACGGCGGGAAGTAACAGATCGGTCCTTCAGGAAACCTTTTCCCTGCCAAGTGTCATGATCACGACGGGAACACAGGATGCACCAAAGATGGATGGTCACAACTTTCAACACGTCCTCATCACCCCTTCAATGTATACCGTCACTGACTTTGTAGACTCATGGATGATGCCAATTCTCAAATATATCTGCAAAGGAGAACTTTCCCTTGACGACAAAGGAGCTTCCAAAATTTGGTGCAAGGCATGCTCCTATTCTGTCATCGACAATCGGCTCTATCAAAGAGGTTTCTCGACACCTCTTCTGAAATGCCTTGACCCAACTGAAGCTCAGTATGTACTTGCTGAAGTCCACGAGGGCGTCTATGGTCAGCACCTCGGAGGACAACCTTTGGCCAAGAAAATACTGCGAGCCGGTTACTACTGGCCCACAATGGATACGGACGCCATCGCCTATGTGAAGAAATGCGAAAAATGTCAAAAGCACGCCGATGTCCATAGCGCTTCTCCTAATGAGATGATTACTTTATCTTCCCGGTGGCCTTTCACTTGGTGGGGAATCGATCTCCTCGGTCCATTCGCAATGGCCCCAAGCGAAATCAAATATCTGGTTGTGGCAGTAGACTACTGTACAAAGTGGATCGAAGCCGAACCAGTGGCAAAAATCACAGCTAAAAATATGATCAAGTTCTTTAGAAAGCAGGTCCTCACAAGATTCGGCATTCTCGAAGTAATTGTAACCGACAACAGAACATAATTCGTGGATAAAGGATTCCAAAAACCATAGCCGACTTCGGCGTAAAGCAGAGGTTCACCTCAGTGGAACATCCCCAAACAAATGGGTAAGCAGATGTAGCAAACAGAGTATTATTAAGACGGCTAAGAAAAAGACTTGATGATGCCAAAGGAAACTGGGCAGAGGAACTCCCAAAAGTACTATGGGCATATCGAACCACACTCCATTCCTCCACCAGGGAAACACCATTTCGGCTCACCTATGGATCCAAAGCAGTGATCCCAGTCGAAGTCGGGGAATTGATTTGAAGAACGCTCCACCCATTTCGAACTTCATCTAATCACCAACACCTTAGGGAGGAACTGGACCTCCTCAAGGAAAGTCGGGAGCTAACCGCCCTGAATGAAGCTGTTGTGAAACAAAGAGTGGCCGTAAGACACAATAAACTAGTCATTCCATATGAGTTCGAAAAGGGCGACCTAGTCCTAAGGAGAGCCTACAACGGCCTTAAGAATTCAAGCCAAGGGAAATTGGCACCGAACTGGGAAGACCCATATCGGATCTTGTCAAAGACCAGCACTGGTGCTTACACCTTAGAAACATTGCAAGGTCAAGCAGTTTCGCGAACATGGAATGCCGCAAAACTTAGAAAATATTATAGCTAAATGTTTATGAATTCCCATCATGAAAGGGAAACCGACCACTTGCAAAAAGTTTTTAGCATAATAAAACGAGTCTTCGACATATATATGTCTTATTATCACGAATTCATTAATGTTATAGTACCATCATTTTATGTGGTAGACGAGCGAATCCCACTGACTGCGAGTCATGCCGTTCCTCCATGGGAGTTCGAATCGACGTGGCTAGCCACCACTTCGGTCTACGGACATTTCCATAACAACGCCCACCCAAGGTTCGGAAACACACCGAACTTTCGAGTAGAGAGAAAGTTCCCTTGGCCGGGCTCCCTTCCCGAGCTGATGAAACAATTAAAGGAGAAAAACGAAATACAAGTAAAGAAAAATTAAGCATCAGCCGAATTGGGAGAAGGGCAGACAACGAGGACGACCCCAGCAGAAGCATGAACTATGTGGTCCCCTGAAACTGCTCCGAGGTTCGTGACCCTCTCAATTGAACTGCTACACTAGGATTGAGAAACACCACCTGGTTGACACCGTTCTCAAACTGCTCTGCGCCGATCTCCACCATTGTTATTTGCTAGCATCCCTTGCGGCCATAGCAAACCTGTAATCTCGATCTTTGTCCTCCAACGCCTTTTTCAACTTTGCGACCTCTAATCGGAAGGCATCCCTTTCTTTTCAAAAGTCATCTCTTTCCTTAATAACCTCCCCTTTTTGGGATTCAAGGTCAGATTTATCCTTTCTGAGGTCATGGACCACGTTGGTCAACTCCTTCACATTCTTCTCAGCCTCATTGGCCCTGTGACTCTCCTCCGAGAGCTTGGTCTGAAGACCTACTGCGTTCTGAACCTTACTGCGAAGGTTTTGGTTATCAACATCCAACTTGCGAAGACGATCTCGCAAATCCCGATCCTTTTTCAGAGCCGTCTCGGCCTGACCCTTCACCTTGCGCAAGCGGGTGACCTCCTCCTCTAAAGCCTTCACTTGTTCCCTAATTTGTTGCCAGAGGGGCCGGCTGGCGTCCCCAGAAGGTTGAGCAGAATCCTTGCTTACAAAGGGCAGCACCTATTGCTTCGACCCCTTTGATTTCTTTAGGGGAGGTAGAGGAACATCCGAAGAAGAAGGCCTCTTGTGTGTCTCCACATCGACGATGTCGACAGTGTCACCGAGCACTAGAGGAACAACAGGAGGCTCCGATGTCTGCTTGGGAGCCAAAGAAGCCGATCCAGGGCCCCCATTCTTCGATGAATTGGAAGGGGAAGTCCCACTAACATCGGCAGCAATAGAAGTAGGCCGCACTTGCTTTCCCTTCTCTGAACTCTCCTCCAACTTCTTGGCCAGAGCAGCCTAGGCCTCATCAAATCTTGCAATGTTCGACATAGATTTCGCGTAAAAAAAAACAAATACCATCAGACAAAGACGCGATAAACGAAAATAAACACAAGCAAACGGTTCCCTACCTAAGCAATTTTGAGCTTCCCCCTAAGTTTGGCATCTCAGAAGAGTTCGGGTATGAGCGAACCGCCTACAAGACGTTTGCTCCTGGGTCTTAGGGTTGATATAAACATTAGGCTCAAAGCCGCCAACCCAATCCCTGATGCTCATTACCCAGCTCTGCTTGATGTCGCCTAGGGCAGAAAGCTTGAACGGATATGACCCAGCAGGATGTTTGAAAAATGACTTCGACTAATAAATTGGAAATTTGGGCACTTCGGTTCCGTGGTCGGTGAGATCGAAAAGGAACTCTAGAGCGACGACATTCATCGGAAGAAGAAAGAAGTATTTTGTCTTGAAACCCTTGAGGGATTCACTATAACTCGAACACCTTGCCATTAGGCTTGAATGAGATCCAACCTTGCCTCTTATCGGTTTTCTCCGAGATCTTGAGGGGCGAGAACAAATGGAAAAAGACACGATGGGAGGCCAGTACCCGAAGATACGAGCAAACCTAATCGAACACCCTCATAAAATCCCAACAGTTGGGATGAAGTTGAGAAGGTACCACACTTAGATGCCTAAGAACAGAGAGTTCGAAGGGCAAAAAAGGGAAGGCATTCTTGAGTTCGGTGAAAAGCACCTCATACATCGGAAGATGGTCCATGTCGCTTCTTTCTGCAGAACAAATCCGATAATCTCCTACCCGAGCTAGGAAGGCCCACTTCCCCCGGACTCGACGGTGTCGGCTACCTGGATCCAACTCTCCAAGTCGGCCGTATCTTCGTCGGAAGTATATTCAGATCGGAGGCTAAGAACTTCAGGCGAAACCCACCGGTAGTCCTTCGTGTCGGTAGGAAGAGTAAAAGGATCACTCAGATCAATACTCTTTTTCTTCCCCATGGTAAACCTGTCCATGGGAACCTCGGGGTAAGATACGGTGTCATAAACTTGTTTATGCCACCAAGCTACTTCACAGGGGTTGCAAGAACGCTAAAACTTGTTTTCTAGAACCACCCAAAATAGCTCCAAGCGTTCTGGAGCAATTTGAACCCCGCGTTTCAACTGTTCCTCTGCCCCTTCCTTGCGAAGAGGTGGCGGTGCTACTATAGACACCACCGCAAAGGCAATAACTGAAGGGAGAATTTTTGTTTGAATTCTCCCATTACCAGAAGCATTCGGTCCAGATGAGAACCAAGAACCAGCAGGGGGAGAGAGGGCTCCTTCCTCAGGGAAAGACCTCTGAGACACCTTGGAAATTATAAAAATTTAAATACTCCCCCATTCTCTTCTGATAAAGTGAATAAAAAAGTTAAGAGAGAAGAAGAATTTCAATTTTTAAGGAAAATTACTTTAACAATAAAATTCCTGTTACTTGGAAGTAAGTCGTAAAGACTGATCACCTCAATGATTTACTGAGAGTACGAGAAACTATTTGGCTATTTTGAATAATTTATTTATTATGAATAATTATTATTCATGATGTCAATTCAAATTAAAAGACAGGGTAGACGTATGCTGCTTTTAAGGTGAATTCATCAATAGTACATATTATAGAAGTTTCTGTTTGACGCGGTAACGCGTATTTTTGTTGACTAATAAATTAATTGAATTAAATCAAGATGAAATTAAATTTAAGAATTAATATTTTATATTAATTCATGGTTAAAATATCGTCAAAAAATTCTAACGAAGTTTCGTTGTATTTTGAATCGCCGGGTAACTTTTATCCGTATTAAAATTTAAAATGAACTCCAATTTCGATGAAAATCGAAACGTAACTTGTTGTGATTACTTTTGAGTGTTTTGGATTGTTTTTATTATTTATAATAATATTTTATCACGCAGTGAATTAATTTCTCGGTAAATTAATTTTCGCGAATTTATCGGCAAAAGAATTAATCGGTAACGCGATTACTCGACGCCGTCTTATATTATTTTTTATTTTTTTGTTTTTTTTGTACTCTTAAGACTCTAGGATTTGAGGGTAATCATGAAAGATGGGAGATTAGATGTTTTAGACTAGTTGATGGGTTTAGCATCTTACATTTTGAAGGTTAGGTGTCACACTTTTTGTGACTAATTATTTTATCTTATTCTTAAAACACTCTTAACCAAGTGTTTGGATTTTATTAAAATTCTAAGTCCTCCCTTCTTCTCTCATAACCAGCGTGACCCTCCCCTTTTCTTTATCTATTCAATATTTTTTTTTCTTGGTCACTAAATCATGTGTAATGCTTTATCATTTAATTAAAAGTTGTAATCCTTTTTTTTTTTTTTAGAACAGGGCCGCGACCCCCACCCTCATATTACCCTTCATTTGCTTTCTTCTTCCTTCATTCTTGAGAGAGAAAGTGTAGGAGCTTCCATGGCACCCTTCATCCCTCACCTCCTTACATCATTTTCATCTCCATTTCTTCACCTCCCTTGCTCCTAGTTTCATCTTCATTTTGCTACCACCTATTCCATCTTGTGAGCAAGTTTGTGAGCCAAATTTCCCTCCCCTTGTTCAGCTCCAAAAGCCATGAGCCACTTCTAGGGTGTAGGAGGTAGTTTTCTTACTTGTATTCTTGTTTTATGCTTGATTTAGTGCTTGATTATGATCATGGATGAAGTGAACCAACTATCCCCAAATTTTTGAAACCCTAGGTGCTAGACCTAGAGGAAAGGGGTTTGGATGATCATCTTATGAATCATCAAATTGGCCTGTGATTATTGTTTATTAATGATAGTTATCGTTGTTGTAATTGTCAATTTTAATTTCAATCAAAGGATTGATGATTTTGTTGAAAAACCCTATTCTTGAAGAGCATGACTTGAGCATTTGGACTTGAAATATGTGTGTGTTTGAAGTTGTTTGTTGTTTTAGTGGAAGAAATAAATGATTTGAAATGGTGTTGCCTTGAACTAGCTTAAGTTGAAAATTTTTGGGAGAAAATGGGGTGGTGGCCGCGAGCTCATAAAGAGCCTTGGGAGAAAAATATTTTTGTGTTTTTAGCATTATATTAGTTGTATGGTATTGTGTTTAAGTTTTGGAAATTATGGAAATGGTTTGATTGAAATTGAAGTTGTTTTAAAGCTTTGAGGCAATGAAGCACTTAGGTGAATGGGATTCCTTGTTATCCTAGAAGCCAAGTGGAGTCTAATTAAAGATTTTATTGAGTTTAGTATGAAAAGTATTGAATCTTAGTGTGTTTAAGAATTTTTTCTGGTATTGGAGAGTTTTTAGAAAAGGATTTTGATTGAATTTGAAGTGATTTGGAATGTAAGGCTATGATGCATTAAGGTGCAAAGGGATTTTATAATCCTAAGACCTAGTGGAGCCTTGAATCAAATATTATTACTATTTAGATTGAATTTTAGTTATGGTTTTATGTTTTAAGTTTGAAATAAAATGAGTCTTAGTCTTTAAAACCTCATCCTTTTAAATTGTTTGTTATTTCCCAAGTATAGGTGATTCTTTAAAAATAAATATGTATTTCAATTTGTGTGTATTCTAGTGTAAGTATTTTTTTATGAAAAAGATTTTGGGTTTGAGAGCCTAGGGAGTTAGAATTAGCGTATGTCTAGGATTGTACTAAGCCTTGATATGTTGATAGGATCGTTGTAGCATGGTTTGTGCTGAATAAGTGGCGACGTGCTTGGACACGTGAACGGGGTATCTTTCGGTAAGGGCTACTTCTAGATATGATTAGAGTTGAATATTGATATGCTGAAATATGGTTGATGTCTAACTGCTTATGTTTATGAATATTGAATTGTGGATGCAAGTTGATTGGATTTGCTAATTGGTTGTATTTTGAATTAATTATATGATATGTGGGATATATGATTATTTTGTGTGGAGATATATTGCTTGGTGGTATTGGATAATTCAATATGTATTTAATGTTGGATAGTTAAATATTTATTGATTTATGCCTTGTTGAAATATCATATACATTTGATATGTTCATTGGAGTAGGCGAAATGCATTGTCATGCATGTGGCGTAACTTCGACCTGAATATCCTAGGGAAGTGGAAATGCCCCAAGGCCAAAGGAATTCAGGAACATCGTTAATTTAACCCTATGGAAAAGTATCGATTGGGGACGTACCATGGCGTACCAACGATTGACCATTCAGGGTATTTCGGAATCATAAACAGTGGCATTTAGTCGTATTTGCAGAGCATTTATGCATTCTTGTTGAATAGTATATTATGTTCTATCTGTATGATATGAATTGTTATTGTACATGCTTTTGCTATTGTATTTTGTTTGTTTAAGAAGTTGACCCTTGCCAGTGGTTCTTTCAATCAATGATTGTAACCCAGATCATGAAGACTGTAGAGAGTTCGAGGTAGCTGACAAGTGTAGCTGAGGATAGCCTGTTCGGCTTTTTACCTGTGTTCTTGTTTGCAACTTACTAGAGGACTAGTAAGCGTTGTGGTGCTCCGACCAGCTATAGGGTGTCAAATGTATTAATTGCACTTTTGTAATTAAATATGTGTTACTTCCAAGACTTGCGTTGTCATGTGCGTGATGATTGAATAAATTTATTAACGTGGATTTTTGTGATTTTATTTTGGTGTTTACTGATTCACCGCTATGTTTCTAAAATCGCTGTAATACTCTGACTGCTCTTTTAAAAGAAAATAAATTATAGAACCACATTTTTGGAAACCTTGCAAGCAGAGTGTTTCGCCTTTCAGAAATATGTTAACTTCTGTAAGAAATATTAGTTTAGTAGCGCTCCAGGAGCGGGGTGTTACAAAGAATGCCTCTAGGTATATGATAAGAAGGCAACAAGCAGAAGGGTAGACCCCAAAGACTTAACGCTCAAATGGCTAATTCGTAAAGCAAGAAAACAGAAAACAGAGAAATGAAGAAGAAGAAGCAAACACGGAAGAAGAAAAAGAAGAGCCTTCTCTCAGAATTTATTAATTCTGAAAGGGCAGTAATTAATACGAAAAGACGCAATAAAGAGGCGCACAAGAAACGAAGCAATTTTCCATCAAATTGTCATCAAATCTCTGTCGTTACCGTTTTGGGAATCGAGCGCGTCTTTTCAAAACCCCAAATTTGAAAACGAACCACCTCGGCTCAAAAACCCCTCTCAGAAGAGACTTAGCAAGCATACCCGAATTAGGAGTAACCACCTCAGATTCAAAACCCTCATAAGCAGGCAGAATCCGAGATTCGAGCCCTCGACTAGAAGAATAGCCGAAGTCATCAACAGCAGATGACATCGGCTAGGGGGCAACTGATCCGGAGTGGCCGAAGGCCCACTCCGCAATGGGTTGATCTAACTCGACCTGGGGGATCCATGCCGAAATAGTTATAACCCGAAATAGCCTAAGGCCCACTCCATTATGGCCGACCCGACTTGGGAGATCCGCACTAGGGTAATAAACCCTAGAAACTACGCTCGTCATGGCGCTAAACCCTAGAACACAAGCATTGCGGCGCTAGACCTAAAGCGACCTCCTGGCAGCACAAACCCTAGAAGCCACATCGGTCGTTGGATGCATCCAACGGCTAACAATCGATCTAGGGTTATTAGAAAGCACCCACACGTCAGCATTCTGACCTCACCTATAAAAGGTTTGTGTCCTCAGCTGTTCATTTCTTACCTCACCTTATTCCGTCATTAACATAAGCATCAGAATGTGTGTAGGTACACCCCTCACCATCGTCCCCACCGTTCGTGACCAGACTCCAACCAATCCTGAGATCCACTACGGATCAAAGCTCATCTCATGTAAGGAATCAAACCCATCTGTATAGAGCTCGAAACTCATCTCATGTGGGGTACGAGATCCATCTATATGGAGCACAAGGCTCATCTCAAACACATAACAATTAATCAAAAATATCTTGTAACAGTCATCTTCATAAAATCAATTTAAAAAAAAATAGTTTTTCATTCCAATTCTCAGTAACAACAATCACTGACGAACACATAATCAAACAGCCACAAAATATCACAAGACATGGAATCAACATATCAAAGCACTACATCAACAACAATCATAGAATCAACAAGTCAAAGCACTAAATAAATTAATTGCATCAAAAACAATAATAGAATTAACAAATCAAAGCATTAAAAAAATTAATTTCATGATTTAATACCGTATTTCATAAATCCCCAATTTTATAGGGTTAGGTTTTCTCAAAACATATTGCGTCGATTTCTTTTCAAAATACCTAACTCTTTCCCAATCCCAAATTCCCCAAATAATTGTACCATGGAAGTGTTAAAAAGGGTGTGATTACTAACCTCTCGTAGACTGCCCCAATGCCATGAATGTTCTCACGACGTATCCTAGCCTCACACGAACGTTCTCCAATTTATCTCTTGCTTCTAACTCTATTTCGGTCTCACCTTTTTCTTTATTTTTTTTCTTTTCCTTGTGGCTGCAGGAGTCACCACTACACATCTCCCAGTCTCGATTTTTTTGTTGTTACAGTTTTTTGGCTGACCGCATCCATAATTTTTTTAAATGCTATTGTTTCCCCACATACGACAATTGTAATGTTGCCTCTATTTCGTTTTAGTGCCACGAATGGCTTCACATTGAAACCTCATTCCTTTGTATCTTTACGATTCTTGTATATAAATCAACACAAAGTCTCATCTTATAAGCTTATCTTGTAGGTTTTATTTGAAAAGATTCTCCTATAAGTTAATGCCCTAAAAATGTGTCACCGTGTAAAACAATATAAAGATTTTTTTTTATACATGTCAATATTGTGCGGATTTGATTTTATTCAAAAACGTAAAACTAAGTCTCTTTATCTATTTATAATATATAAAAATACAGTCGCGAATTATAAGATGACAACTCTTCTCTTCACATGCCATGTAATTCAAATATTGTCGCATCAAATATCTGCTGAGGTGGCACCTCTAAAATACACCGTCCACTCTCCAATATTGCTTGCCAATGCTCTTAACACATTTTAGTGTCAAATATTTTCAAAATTGTTCATGTGCCATGAGTTACAAACTTACCGTCAGCAGAATTCCAAAAGTCATTGATTACGCCACACTTAATGCTCCTTTATCGCTATTCATTATTCCTTTTCTCTCTCAATCCCTCTGTTTTTTCTGACAGACCACCGCTCATGTCACCATAAAAGCAAATGCGTGGACGTGAGCCATGAGAAGGATTGAACTCATCTAAGGGAGATGAAAAGAAAATAGAAAGGCGATGAAGAAAATTGAGCAAAATCAAAGAAGGAGATGGAGGAAAAGGAGTTGCCATGGTTATCAAATCGGGATACGTATCGTTATATGAATCATAAGATACATGAACATTAAAAATATGATATTTTAAAGTAAATATAAGTAACAAGCAAAAAAATTCATATTTGAACTTCAAAATAATCCAAAATTCAAGTCAAATATAAGCATAAAAGGTTCAACCCCTCAAAAAACATTTTTTTTTACTAGATAATAATAATAATAATAAACAAGTTAAAACAAGAAAGAAAAGAGCTTTTAATTTTATACAGCTGTATAAAATTAAAAGCTCTTTTCTTTCTTGTTGTGATCAAAAGATTCGAAACACAGGTGATCACGTGTCCAAGAAGTGCCATCATATAATAATATAATAATGACTAAGGATAAGGATGCATGTACTGTAGTGAATAATAGAAAAAAATAGAGTCAAAGAGGGCAAGTAAAACTAAAAGTGGCTCAGTAATTAAATGAAATGAAATAAAATAAAAAAAGAAGCAGAAGGAAAGGTCGCAGGAGTTGTTCGTAACTGTTCATCTTCCCCATTTTTCCTTCTTCCTTCCTCCCGTTCATCTTCCTTCTTCTCTGAAATTGCCCATCTCCACAACCCAGCTCACAAAAACTGCACCGCATTTCACAACAAATCCGCCGCATTTCAGCCATGTCTGGAATCGCTTGATTCATCTGTGATTCACAATTCAGCGATTCTGTTAATGATATGTACGATTCATGTGCGATTCAAGACACAAAACAATTGTTCAGCCGATTCACATCGTTTGGGCTTCAATCTGCATCGTATCGCGATTCGAATCTTACGATTCGAGCGATACTAACTACCATGCTTGAGGAAGGGGTGCGCCTCAACACTACCTTATTATCAAGGAACAAGGAAAAATTAATTTGTAGGATAAGCAATCAAATGGAATGTTATTCACTAAGGTTTTCATTCAGTTGATCAATGTAATGTTCATATTCTAGTTTTTTATTTTGTTTTTTTTGTTATGCATATTAGTTGCTCTGTTCATGCTATTGGTCCTTGTTATATGATGCGTTCAAAATAGCATATAGTTTAGTGTTGGTTTTTGCATACATTTTAGTCATTTTAACAATTTTCATACATGTTATTATTTGCATTTTTGTTTAATTTCAATAATGCACTTGGTGTTGGTTGTTTTGTGCTTAAAGGAAGGTATTTGACCTTAGGAAATGGTGAAAAAATCGCTTGGACGAATGTTGGGACCAATTTGGGAGCTTAAAACACCAAAATATGCAAAAACTAGGTGAAGCACGGCCTGGCCATGCTGGGGAGCATGGTCGTGCTTCGAGGCGGAAATCTATACAGGTTCAGCGAGAGACAGAGCCAAGTGCCATCATATAATAATATAATAATGACTAAGGATAAGGATGCATGTACTGTAGTGAATAATAGAAAAAAATAGAGTCAAAGAGGGCAGGTAAAACTAAAAGTGGCTCAGTAATTAAATGAAATGAAATAAAATAAAAAAAGAAGCAGAAGGAAAGGTCGTAGGAGTTGTTCGTAACTGTTCATCTTCCCCATTTTTCCTTTTTCCTTCCTCCCGTTCATCTTCCTTCTTCTCTGAAACTGCCCATCTCCACAACCCGGCTCACAAAAACTGCACCGCATTTCACAACAAATCCGTCGCATTTCAGCCATGTCTGGAATCGCTTGATTCATCTGTGATTCACAATTCAGCGATTCTGTTAATGATATGTACGATTCATGTGCGATTCAAGACACAAAATAATTGTTCAGCCGATTCACATCGTTTGGGCTTCGATCTGCATCGTATCGCGATTCGAATCTTACGATTCGAGCGATACTAACTACCATGCTTGAGGAAGGGGTGCGCCTCAACACTACCTTATTATCAAGGAACAAGGAAAAATTAATTTGTAGGATAAGCAATCAAATGGAATGTTATTCACTAAGGTTTTCATTCAGTTGATCAATCTGTAATGTTCATATTCTAGTTTTTTATTTTGTTTTTTTTTGTTATGCATATTAGCTGCTCTGTTCATGCTATTGGTCCTTGTTATATGATGCGTTCAAAATAGCATATAGTTTAGTGTTGGTTTTGCATACATTTTAGTCATTTTATCCATTTTCATACATGTTATTATTTGCATTTTTGTTTAATTTCAATAATGCACTTGGTGTTGGTTGTTTTGTGCTTAAAGGAAGGTATTTGACCTTAGGAAATGGTGAAAAAATCGCTTGAACGGATGTTGGGACCAATTTGGGAGCTTAAAACACCAAAATATGCAAAAACTAGGTGAAGCACGGCCTGGCCATGCTGGGGAGCATGGCCGTGCTTCGAGGCGGAAATCTATACAGGTTCAGCGAGAGACAGAGCCAACCACGACCTGGCCGTGGCCTGCAGCACGCCCATGCTGCGTGAACCCCCTGACGCGGATTTCAGCGCTATTACACATTTTGACTTACTTTTTACCCCTTTTGTGACATAAACTATAAATATACACTTTAGAGACTTGTCTAGGGTCTGACCTTTGTTATTTTGGAGGCACGACGAACGATAGGATTCAATCTCTTCCTCTCTTCTTCATGAATTTCTGGTTTGGATATTCTATCTCCATGGATTCTATTGTAACAACCATGTTAGAGTAGTTTCCTTTATTCTAAGATTTGGGGCTATGCCTTTTGATTGTTTTTGGATGATTATTTGAATTACTCTCTAATTACTTTGAATGCAATTTGATTCTGTTCTAATTAATATTATTTCTTATGAATTCGGTGGCCACTTATTCATATGAGTTAGATTTCGAGGGATGAACCAAGAGGTGAACCTTTGTTATCGGAACTATAAGATCGAAACTTAGGACTAAATTCACGGGAGTAGTTTTTAGTCCTTCGATGATAAAGCAAGCTATTATATTGGTTAATGGGTTTAATTCGATTTTAATTACCACGAGAGTAGGATTTGTATCGCTTAAACACGGTTTCTATATCCTGAGAGGGAACTTTTATTAATTTAGGATAGCTTGCCTTCAATTGAATTCATTCGTTAATAAGAGAATATTCATTTAGGATTTCAGAGCATCATTGTGGTACCCCCGGATCCTAGAAGCTTTTCCTTGTTATTAAAATCATCAATTACATCATTCTTAATTTATTTTATTTCTGTCACAACAACAAATTCTATTTCTTGAATTATTTAATTAGCATAAAAGCAGTCCCTGTGGGATCGATATTTTATTACTTGACGACAACTCCGTGCACTTGCGGATTTGAACCACCAAGTTTTTGGCGCCATTGTCGGGGACTGCGTCTTATTGCTTTTTAAATTAATTCCTGTTAATATATATAAAAAAATTGATGTTTTGATTTGTATTTAATTTTGTTTTCTTTTATTTTGGTGCTTTGAACTGTTTGCCTTCTTGTCTACAGTTACTTTTTCCTTGATTGCGAAGAACTTGATGAAAACATTATTAAGGCTGACTCAGAAATGGAAAGGACCCTTCGTATTTTAAGAAGAGAACAAAGGCAAAGAAGAGCTGAAACAGAGCAACAAACTGCAACCATGGCGGCCAATGATGATAACAGGCCGCTTAAAGAATTTGCAGCACCTGCAGCTAGAGGCTTGCAGTCGGGGGATTGCAAGTTCTGAAATTACAGCCACCCAGTTCACCATACCACTGGTCTTATTGTCCATGATAAGACAAAATCAATTTGGTGGTTTTCCTGCTGAGAACCCAATTGAGCACATTGAGAACTTCCTAGAGAATTGTGACACCATCAAAATCCAAGGTGCTGAAATTGATGTTATTCGTCTCAGGTTGTTCATGTCCTCTCTAACTGGCAAAGCCGAGGCTTAGTTAAGTCGGTACCTGCAAATACAATTACTACATAGGCTCAACTGGAACAAGCCTTTCTAGACAAGTTGTAACGACCCGTTTCCGGACCGCTACTAAACTAAAACTAAACCTGTATGCGATGGATTTTTAAAATGGTACTCTTGTGTCCTTCAGAAAATGCGGTATATTTTTTTTTTAAAACAACACTGCACCCGCGAAGCACACTCAGAGTCACCACAGCGTTTCGAAACATGATGCAATCTTAACTATGCACTGGAAACACATACACAATATATATATATATATATATATAAGCACGATAGCCCAATACATACAAAACATAATCAGTGCATACAAAATAAAAGCGGTGCATAACTATGTGCAAGAAAATACACCTAAAGTATGAGAATCCTCGTGAGGACAATCATACCCCGGGGTACTCCCGGTAGACACCCACACAGGGGGCTGCTCCAAAAGTATGCCACCAGTCTACCCTGCAGTACACATAGAACAACACCAACAGCTTGACTGGTCACCACAACAATTGTACACTATAAACAAAATCCTACAGCCAATCACGATAAATAAAAGTTATTGCCCGGATCCTCGAAGGGGTCCTCCTCCTCATCGCCCGCCATCGGGTCCTCCGCATCCTTGCCATCGCCTGGGTAACCATCATAGATTGAAGGTACCACGGGAAAGGGTCAACTTCTCAAATAATCATAGAAATAGCAAATCATAACACAAAGATAACAAGATGCACAATTCTCAAAACGCCACTCATATCTCCTACGACACTCTCAACAACTCCGGAAAGCAACGTCGATCCATCCACTGAATACCAGCCGTAGCCTTGGGTTTCATCACCACCTGGGTTATTCAGGTTAAGTTCCTTGACAATGCAGATGTAACGACCCGATTTCCAGGGCGCTACTAAGTCAGTATCTTGACAATTGTTTACGTATTTCTGAAAGGTGAAATACTCTGCCTTGCACGTTTTCCAAAAATGTGGTTCTATATTTTATTTTTTTTAAACTTCTTTTTCAAAAATGACTGTCAGAGTATTGCAGCGACTTTAGAAACATGGCGGAATTATTTAAAAACACTACCTAACCACATTCAATTATTTCATCAATTCACGTCTAACAATACATGTCCTGAAACATAACAGATATTTATTACAATACTGAACAACGATGATTATTCTATAGCTGGCCGGCACAATACGTTCCCTACTAGACTACCAGTAGACTCTACATACAATCAAGCTAGTTAACCATCTACAGCTGTTTCTTCCTGCAGTTCCAATCCTCTGCTTGTTCCGCCATCTGGGTTACAATCATTAATTGACAGAACCACTGGCAAGGGTCAACTTCTCAACAGATCATGATAAACCAAAGCATAAAGCAATAAGCAACCACATTTTATACAATTCACAGGTATTAAGCAAACAACAATGCATATCATTCACAGAACGTGACTCAACTCTCTCACTCTAGACTCGACTCGACTCACTACTCATTTTCTCTCGACTCAACAATTATTAGGAAGCGAACCGCATCCATCAACTGACATACCAGTAGTAGCCTTGGGATCTTTCGCTTCTCCCTAGATATGCACGATGCAGGTTCCTACGCCGCGACGCTAGTCAATCTCCGTAAACAAAAGGGGACCTAGCACCCTTAGTTATCCGGTCACGGCTCAAAACGTCATAACGACTGCCTAGCTCTCTCACTCGATGAACAGCTCTCCGCTACAATATTCAAAGAGTGACGCATAAAATTACTTGACCGCATATCAAATAAAGAGAGCATGCTTAACATGAAGAAAACGCACTCGACATTTTAAGCAATAAAAACACCTGCATGAAGAAACGCAATTCAACATCAACACGCAATTTGTGGCATATATTCAATCTCATATCAAATAATGCATAACTCAATCATATCACAACATTACATGCTTGACACGCAAATCAAGGAATCCATCCCTCTGCAACTCAATGGAATTAACAGAGAGGTACAAACAAGTGGGGGTTGGGTTCAGCAGACCAACCACAAAGTTTTCACCCACGAATGACTCGGAATATGTTCGACCTTACGACAACAATAAACGAAGGGTTCGAGACCCTAACTTCGAACTCGTAGAGTTCTCAGACTTCTTCGTATTTAAATAAAGCAATTTAAATAACAAACAATAGCTTAAGCATATCCAAAGTTGTCCTTACACAAGGACATAAAAATAAAGCTTCAATAATGTCTAAGAGTTGCCCTTACCGAACTCCAAGATGCGCGTATTCACGTATTCCTCGATTTCCGCACTGTACGATCCGGGATTACTCGAGCCTAACACCACAACAACTTAGTAAAATTCTATAATTTCTAAACTAGCTTAAGCTCTCAAGCCTAACCCTTTTTCTAACCAAAAGCAAGCATTTAAACTACTAGATAATTGAAAAGGATAAGATCTTTGATAATAAAGAGTTTTCTTGCATTTTAAGTAACATCAAACCATTTTCATAAGTTTTCAAAACCTTAGCACATAATTTAACATAAGACCTCATGCTTCTCATGTTTTAAGAATAGGAAAAATTCTAAAACAACATGTTACACATACTTACACAAAACTATAACCTAAATCATGTCATAATCATGTTAGAAATTTAAATAACCTCTTGATCAATTCCTACATGTCATTCTAGTCCCTCAAGAACCAAATCTTGCATAAACATCAACTAACACCCATGCTACTACATGCATATTCATTCCAACAACCTTAAAATTAACCAAAAACATATCATTTAACAATTGAATATATGATTCTACAACATAAACCCTTATTTCCACAATTTAAAGAAGAGATTTAAACCATAAAACAACTAGTTAATAGGTTGATTCCAAATTACTACCCCAAATTAAAGAATAGGGCTAAACCCTTAAACAACAAGTTTAGCATGCCAAATTAAAAACTATTTCTTAAACAAGCATCAAACAACTTCAAATAGCTCAAATAAACAATGACAATTTCACAACCCAAGCCTAATCAAGTCTAAAAATACCCTACAACATTTCAAGAGTCCACAATCTTCAAATAAATTACCTAATCATGCTTCTAATCCAAAATTATCCATTACAACAACAAGAACAACACCTAGCAAGATAAAAACAACACATAATTGCAAGATTGTTCATCATGTGTCATTCTTTACACCTAAAATAAGTGTCTTGGAGCCCAAACTCATACCAATAGGCTAGCTCGGGTGGCGAGCCAACTGACAATCCAATTCATACATTTTAGCAAACATAATAATCACATAAATAATCCGAGTGAGGCTCGATGGAGCTCACAAATGTAACAAACATCAAACATTGGTTTAGGGGGTTGGGGCAGCCGTCAACCCTATTTCAATCAATCCCCATACAAGACCATTCAAGATGACTAATAAGCTGATTATCGAACTAATAAAATTAATAATAAAACCTAGTACACTCTAAGGGAGGTTTTGGAGGAATTCTATGGTACCTGAGTAATCCCAAGTTAGGGATTTCAATTCCAAAAATCCCCAAATCCTAGACATCCTCCATTGAAGCTCCATCCAAGTTCTTCACATCCATCTTCTTCTTCTTCAATCTCTCGATCTCTCTCTGATTCGGCCCCCCCTTCCTTCTCTTTCTCTCTCTCTCAAGCTGTATCTCTCCCTTTCTCGCTCTCGGCTTCAACCTTCTCGGCCGTGTTCTGCTTCTTCCTGCTCCTCCGGCGCGATGGTGCGCCGTCCCACGTCCAGGCCATGGTGGCGTCTCCCCCTTTCTTCCCTTCTTCCTCCTCTTTCTCGGTCTCTCACTCCATCTCTCTCAGTCACTGTCCATCTCCCTCTCTCGGCCGTTCTGCTTCTCGGCGCCACCACCACGAGCTTCCTCCTTCTCTTCCTCCACCGTCGCGATCATCTCCTCTCCTCTTCCTTCTTCTTCTTTCTTTCTTCTTCTCCCCTGCTCCTCGTTTTCCTTTTCTTTTCTTCTTTCGTTTCCCTGTTCTTCATTCTCCCTTCTTTTCTTTTTTTTTCTTCCAGCTATTGCTTACTTCTCACGCTGGGGGGAGTAAATAGAGGGTGTAGGAGGGTGCTATGGTGGGGAAGATATAAGTGTAGTGTACGGTAGGACAACAGACATATATTTAATAAAATAACCTAGTAACCCCTATTTACATATCATAAATAATAAAAACCATATAATACACTCAAAAATATTCACAAGCAGTTATGATTCGATTTTCATCGAAATCGGAGTTCATTTTAAATTTTAATGCGGATAAAAATAACCCGGCAAATTCAAAACGCGGTGAAACTTCGTTAGAGTTTTCCGACGATTTTCGAATCATGAATTAATATTAAATATTAATTCTTAAATTTAATTTCATCTTGATTTAATTCAATCAATTTCTTAGTCAACAAAAATACGCGTTACCGCGTCACACCGAAAACTTATAATAAATATAATTGATGAATTCTCTTTAAAAGCAGCATACGTCTACGCTGTCAATTAATTCGAATTGACATCATGAATAATAATTATTTATAATAAATAAATTATTTAAAATGAGTCAAAATAATTCCACGTACTCTCAGTAAATCATTGAGGTGATCAATCTCTATGACTTATCTTCAAGTATTCAGGATTTTACCGTTAAAATTACTTTTCTTAAAAATTGGGATGTTATAATACCATCCCCCTTAAAATAGTTTCGTCCTCGAAACTACACTGATAGTAAAATACAAAAAAAAAATTACTATACCCAAATCCATAAAATAATTTGCACACAAGGACACTCTAGTACGTATTAATATATGCAATATTATAATAATTATAGCTACATAACATAGCATGCAATAGTAGCAATCACAAGGCATAAACATGTAGCACACCACAAAGTAAGCGTAGCTAGTGGACGGAAAAATTCCTTGCGGCTGACTGATGCTTCATTCCAGAGCCATGTTCTTTGCTTAATCTCGAACGCGAATACCAACACGAACACGGACACGAGAATGACTATGGCTTCACACCATTACTACGGAAATAATGCTAACCTATTCGCAGGTATCCACGTTTACGCATATCAGGAATATCAAAAATTCACTTAAAACTTACAGAAAGGTTAAAATTCTTTTCTCAAATCATTCATTTTTCATAAAACAACATCAAAGCTCTTAAGAATCATATTAAATGAAGAACTGGTAAAACAAACTTTCTCAAGACTCAACCATTCTCTTGGACATTAGAGTCCCTTTGAGATTAGGTTTTCATTGTCTCAAAATCATTACACATACTTTAATTAAAGTCTAAAAGTAACTCTAAATTTTAAATCGCCGCTCAGTTGATTTCAAAATAATAAGATAGTACCTACGAATTTTCGTCTCTCAAGAGCTTTTGTAATTATAGGACTCATGCTAAAACAAATTGAAAATTTTAAATGTCTAAGTCCCTAAGACTCCACCTCGTTTAGGAATACTAGGATTCCCTTGACGTTAGGTGTTTCATTGTCTCAAAATACTACAATAACATTTTACAAAATTCTTAGCTTAACCAAACTTGTTCCATTAACTTATGATTTAATAGAATTCTTTTAAAACTTGAAACTATTTTCAACAAAAACCATTTTTTTTTTTGTAAATAGGCTGAAATCACTTATAAGTTTCCAAGGAAGTAAACAAGAACCAAATGAAATTAAAGTTTCTAGTACTCTACTCCAAAAGTCTTTTCAAAACCATACTTACCCATATATGGACTTATAGTAAAAGGTTTAATCATCAAAACTACTATCTTTTTCACAAAAGAGAACAAAATCATTTTCAAGCTTCATTACAAAAATCAGGATTTAACAAGAATCATAAAGAAAACTTAAGACTATTGTCAACTAGATCATTAACAAAGGTATGGCATTGAAACAAAAGGACTAAGACACTCACCTAGAATCTTCCAGGAACTCGCGTTTTGGGGAGGGACAGGAGGATTGCTATGATCACCAACCATAAAATTGCCCACAACATCACCCAAGTGCAGAGGATATAAGGAATAGTCGTCACTTGACATTTTGGCTCTACTAAGGACTGGAAGGAAATGATTTCTAAGTTTCTCACACACTTCAAATGCCACAAGGTCTAGCACTACTTAAGGGAAGGATCGAATAGCATAGGGGTCCCTTAATAGAATTTATCCAAAACGCATAAAAGGAAAAGAAGGAAGGAATCGAGGGTTGTCACCTTCTAATTTTTTTTTTCCTTTCACGGTTCCTCCCACTTCTCACCATTACACGGCTTATTTAGGAAAAGGATTGGACAAGAATGAGGATCCCTTGTGTAAAAAAAAACGCACTGTACATAAGGGAAGGAAAAGAAAGAGAACTAGGTTCCCTCTATCTTTCTAGGCCCACAATAGAACTCATAATACAACTAATTATTCTCTCCCACTTTTCTAAACTTAGTGTCACCTAAGGAAGGAATTGAAGAATAGTGGGGGTCCTTTAAGTAGGATTTGTTCGTGATATACCCTAGAAGGAAAAGAAAGGAATCCAAATCCAACACTAGGACCAATAATGCAAAATGAATTATTCTCCCTTTTTTTTTTAAACCGTCAACGCAAATTTAAAGGAGGGGAAAAATTCACAAACTTTTGGTCCAAGGACTTCATCACCTACTAGCACTAATTCTAAAATGTAATATTTCCTTTTGCACTCTTTACAAGCGTGTGGTCGGCCAAGTAAATACAATGAAAGATGAAAATAAATTATTCCGCTTTGCTTGGCTCTCTTCTTAAAAGGAAAATTCTGTGATCTAAAATTCGGGAGAAGGTTTAGTAAAAGAATTTTGGTTACTACCCACTACTAGCTAGGCAACCTGTCACGTACTAAAACCATTACCCGCAACTCTCACAAATTTTCTAGCTCCCATTCAACGGAGTCAAATGGTTCCCACATAAATTAAGTTGTCACAAGACAATTAATCAAGGCTTGCTAGAAAGTAGTCGCGTTTAATATTTCCTTTGGAAAATATTAATGCGCTAACACAAATATCAAACATACCATCAATTATATACATTCACAAAGATTGCTAAGGTAGACTACTGCGAAACATAGATGTTAGTAGCAAACATGTAGCATTCAGAAAATCATGAAACAGTTTTCATTTTCAAATTTAGTACGTATCAAAATAATTCAAACGACAAACATTGTGGCTTATACTTAGAACCACTAATACTTCAAGGATCACATATATGCAATAATGCTAATAACGTCTCCTATGAACTATCTCTATTCCAAATCTCCGCCTGTGCATAACACCTCATTGATGTGTTCCCTGAGATAAATTCTTCAGCTGCTAAGCTCTTTCCTTTGCTTAATGGGAAGACACGTCCCTGCGTCTGGAATCTGAGCCATCCAATTCCTCTGATCCATCTCTGACTTATCTACCAAAACAGGAACAACCATTCGTTTTGGAGGTATTGGATTTCCACGAGATTTCTCAACCTAATAAAAATCCCACAATAGGTTTGGTGCGTCTCAGCACACGTTGTTTCAATTAAGGAACAATGTCAAACAATTACAAGTAGAGTTAATCCACTTGAGGAACAATCACACAAGCATAGTTTGACTCCCAACAAAACACATGTTGACTCCCAACAGGCTAACTTCTATCCTCCCGACACTTGACCAGCTATAGTTTGCCCAGCTCACAGTCCGGTTAGAACCGAACTGCTCTGATACCACTATTGTAACGACCCGATTTCCAGGGCGCTACTAAGTCAGTATCTTGACAATTGTTTACGTATTTCTGAAAGGTGAAATACTCTGCCTTGCACGTTTTCCAAAAATGTGGTTCTATATTTTTTTTTTAAACTTCTTTTTCAAAAATGACTGTCAGAGTATTGCAGCGACTTTAGAAACATGGCGGAATTATTTAAAAACACTACCTAACCACATTCAATTATTTCATCAATTCACGTCTAACAATACATGTCCTGAAACATAACAGATATTTATTACAATACTGAACAACGATGATTATTCTATAGCTGGCCGGCACAATACGTTCCCTACTAGACTACCAGTAGACTCTACATACAATCAAGCTAGTTAACCATCTACAGCTGTTTCTTCCTGCAGCCTAATCCTCGCTTGTTCCGCCATCCGGGTTACAATCATTAATTGACGTAACCACCGCAAGTGGTCAACTTCTCAACAGATCATGATAAACCAAAGCATAAAGCAATAAGCAACCACATTTTATACAATTCACTGGTATTAAGCAAACAACAATGTATATCATTCACAGAACGTGACTCAACTCTCTCACTCTAGACTCGACTCGACTCACTACTCATTTTCTCTCGACTCCACAATTATTCCAAGCGACGCAGATCCATCAATCGACATACCACCGTAGCCTTGGGATCTTTCGCTTCTCCCTAGATATGCAGTACCCGGTTCCTACGTTGTGACGCCTAGTCAATCTCCCGTAAACAAAAGGGGACCTAGCACCCTTAGTTATCCGGGTCACGGCTCAAAAACGTCATAACGACTCGCCTAGCTCTCTCACTCGATGAACAGCTCTCCGCTTACAATATTCAAAGAGTGACGCATAAAATTACTTGGCCGCAGATCAAATAAAGAGAGGATGGTTAACAAGAAGAAAACGCACTCGACATTTTAAGCAATAAAAACACTGCATGAAGAAACGCAATTCAACAAAGAACACGCAATTAAGTGGCATATATTCAATCTCATATCAAATAATGCATAACTCAATCATATCACAACATTACATGCTTGACACGCAAATCAAGGAATCCATCCCTCTGCAACTCAATGGAATTAACAGAGAGGTACAAACAAGTGGGGGGTTGGGTTCAGCAGACCAACCACAAAGTTTTCACCCACGAATGACTCTAATATGTTCGACCAAGACGACAACAATAAGCGAAGGGTTCGAGATTCTAACTTCAATTCGTAGAGTTCTCAGACTTCTTCGTATTTAAATAAAGCAATTTAAATAACAAACAATAGCTTAAGCATATCCAAAGTTGTCCTTACACAGGGACATAAAAAAATAAAGCTTCAATAATGTCTAAGAGTTGCCCTTACCGAACTCCAAGATGCGCCGAATCACGTATTCCTCCACTTCCGCCTGCATGCGATCCGGGATTACTCCAGCCTAACACCACAACAACTTAGTAAAATTCTATAATTTCTAAACTAGCTTAAGCTCTCAAGCCTAACCCTTTTTCTAACCAAAAGCAAGCATTTAAACTACTAGATAATTGAAAAGGATAAGATCTTTGATAATAAAGAGTTTTCTTGCATTTTAAGTAACATCAAACCATTTTCATAAGTTTTCAAAACCTTAGCACATAATTTAACATAAGACCTCATGCTTCTCATGTTTTAAGAATAGGAAAAATTCTAAAACAACATGTTACACATACTTACACAAAACTATAACCTAAATCATGTCATAATCATGTTAGAAATTTAAATAACCTCTTGATCAATTCCTACATGTCATTCTAGTCCCTCAAGAACCAAATCTTGCATAAACATCAACTAACACCCATGCAACTACATGCATATTCATTCCAACAACCTTAAAATTAACCAAAAACATATCATTTAACAATTGAATATATGATTCTACAACATAAACCCTTATTTCCACAATTTAAAGAAGAGATTTAAACCATAAAACAACTAGTTAACAGGTTGATTCCAAATTACTACCCCAAATTAAAGAATAGGGCTAAACCCTTAAACAACAAGTTTAGCATGCCAAATTAAAAACTATTTCTTAAACAAGCATCAAACAACTTCAAATAGCTCAAAAATGACAATTTCACAACCCAAGCCTAATCAAGTCTAAAAATACCCTACAACATTTCAAGAGTCCACATTCTTCAAATAAATTACCTAATCATGCTTCTAATCCAAAATTATCCATTACAACAACAAGAACAACACCTAGCAAGATAAAAACAACACATAATTGCAAGATTGTTCATCATGTGTCATTCTTTACACCTAAAATAAGTGTCTTGGAGCCCAAACTCATACCAATAGGCTAGCTCGGGTGTCGAGCCAATTCAGAATCCAATTCATACATTTTAGCAAACATAATAATCACATAAATAATCCGAGTGAGGCTCGATGGAGCTCACAATGTAACAAACATCAAACATTGGTTTAGGGGGTTGGGGCAGCGGCCCAACCCTATTTCAATCAATCCCCATACAAGACCATTCAGTATGACTAATAAGCTGATTATCGAACTAATAAAATTAATAATAAAACTTAGTACACTCTAAGGGAGGTTTTGGAGGAATTCTATGGTACCTGAGTAATCCCAAGTTAGGGATTTCAATCCAAAAATCCCCAAATCCTAGACATCCTCCATTGAAGCTCCATCCAAGTTCTTCACATCCATCTTCTTCTTCTTCAATCTCTCGATCTCTCTCTGATTCGGCCCCCCCTTCCTTCTCTTTCTCTCTCTCAAGTTGTATCTCTCCCTTTCTCACTCTCGGCTGACCTTCTCGGCCAGTGTTCTGCTTTTTCTGCTCCTCCGGCGATGGTGCGCTGGCCCCACGCCCAGGCCATGGTGGCGTCTCCCCCTTTCTTCCCTTCTTCCTCCTCTTTCTCGGTCTCTCACTCCATCTCTCTCGATCCTTTGTCCATCTCCCTCTCTACTGCTCGCTTCTACGCCACCACCACGAGCTTCCTCCTTCTCTTCCTCCACCGTCGCGATCATCTCCTCTCCTCTTCCTTCTTCTTCTTTCTTTCTTCTTCTCCCTGCTCCTCGTTTTCCTTTTCTTTTCTTCTTTCGCTTCCTGTTCTTCATTCTCCCTTCTTTTCTTTTTTTTTTCTTCCAGCTATTGCTTACTTCTCACGCTGGGGGGTAAATAGAGGGTGTAGGAGGGGGCTATGGTGGGGAAGAGATAAGGGAAGAGTACGGTAGGACAACAGGACATATATTTAATAAAATAACCTAGTAACCCCTATTTATATATCATAAATAATAAAACCATATAATACACTCAAAAATATTCACAAGCAGTTATGATTCGATTTTCATCGAAATCGGAGTTCATTTTAAATTTTAATGCGGATAAAAATAACCCGGCAAATTCAAAACGCGGTGAAACTTCGTTAGAGTTTTCCGACGATTTTCGAATCATGAATTAATATTAAATATTAATTCTTAAATTTAATTTCATCTTGATTTAATTCAATCAATTTCTTAGTCAACAAAAATACGCGTTACCGCGTCACACCGAAAACTTATAATAAATATAATTGATGAATTCTCTTTAAAAGCAACATACGTCTACGTCAATTAATTCGAATTGACATCATGAATAATAATTATTTATAATAAATAAATTATTTAAAATGAGTCAAAATAATTCCACGTACTCTCAGTAAATCATTGAGGTGATCAATCTCTATGACTTATCTTCAAGTATTCAGGATTTTACCGTTAAAATTACTTTTCTTAAAAATTGGGATGTTATAGCAGACGCCCACTGTGCAATTTGAACACCAGTCGTGGCTTCGGGCTTCTACACCACCAGATGCCAACTGAGCAATTGAACACCAGCCGTGGCTTCAGGCTTCTGTACCACCTCAGCCGTGGCATCGGGCTTCCACACCACCCTTAGTTGTTCGGGCCACTGAACACCAGCTTTGGCTTCGGGCTTCTTCACCACCCAGCCGTAGCTTCGGACATCTACACCGCCCTTGGCTGTTCAGATCGAACTCCAAAAACGTCACGACACTCGACGATTCGACTAAACTCTCGCACTCCAACGAATAAATCACCGCATACGATAATTCAAGAAATAATTTGAATAATGATTCAACCGCAAGTTAAATATATATTCATGCAAAGCTCAATACAATACAACTCAGTCCAACAGTAATAAGCAATCAACACAACCAATCTTATCACGACCATCAATCACATAATCTATCCCTCTACAACTCAGTGGAGTTGACAGAGAGGAACAAACAAGTGTGGGGGGTTGGGGACAGCTACCAACCACTTGCAGACAAGCCCACTAAAACTCAGTATAGATATCAGACAATAAAAAGAAACGAAGGGGTACAAGACCCTCACTTCGAACCCTGAGGTTCTCAGACTTCTTCGCTTAAATACTTGAAATTAAATTCATATAGTATCTAAAAGTTGCAATTACACATAAACATATAAAACGTAACCTTAGATATGTCTAGAAGTAGCCCTTACCACTTGTCGTCACTAACGTCGCTTCAACGTCCTTAAGTCTGCATCGCTCATATTCCTCGGTTTCCGCACCGCACGATCTCGGGTCACTCGAGCCTAACATCACGACGAACTTAGCAAAATCTATAATTCTAACTAAACTTAAGCTCTCAACTTAGCCCTTATTCTAGCCAAATTCATTCAAGGATTTTAAATAATTAGCTACTTGAAAATAAATATGGTTTTTAAAATCAAAATACTTCTTGAAAGATAACTTATCACATAACAACTTATAAACCTTAACTTACTTGAAAGAAATAAAGTTTTTGAACTAAAAGCGTTTCTTGAAAATTAACTAACACCTAACACTTAACTTAAGAAGATGCTAACTTCTAAAGAAATCTTTTTTTTCTTGAAACCTTAAGTTTAACACGTATCAATAAACCACTTGCATAAATTTTCAAAACCTAATACATAATCACACAAGCATTTATACATGTTAACAAAAGCATCTTCCTACCCAAAATCCTCTAGGCCTTGCGGCCATCTCCTCTATTTTTCCAAAATGTTTGGTAAAATCTTGTTTCTACAACTAAACAAATCCAAAACCATTTTAATCATGTTACAAACATTCACACACTTAGCATTTCTACTACAACCCACCAATCACAACTCACAACTCCAAATTAACTAAATTTTCATAATTAGTTTTCAAGCATCTTCAAGACAACTAGGCAATCACCCAAAATCTTACATAATTAAGTCATAAAATAAAAGCCAATCAAAACAAAGGTTTCTAAAAATCTTTGCCAACATTCTTTTCCAAAATTTAAAAGAATCACCACTAATTAATTTCATCAAGTTAAAAATCATTTCACCAAAGTCAATAACCATTTCTAGTCATTTACTTACTCCAAGACATCAAATTATCAAACACATTTCAAAGCACATTCTAAAACAAATCCCAAACTCCAATTGCCATGCATATACTTAAATCAAGCATTAAACTATTTCCTATTCAACTTACTCAAAAAGTACAAAATTTGGCAATTTTTACGCTATTTAAAATAGCAATTTTCCTACTACATCAAACAAACTCCGTTTCTTATGAAACTTTTTATGCAAGTCCTTGACATACATATACTCATCAACATATTTTTATTTGGGTAAAAATCATTACTAATAAGTGCAGAAAAATCATTTGATTTTCGGATTTAGGACACAAATTCTTCAATAAAACTGTTTTGGGTTCATAATATCCTAGAGGTCTCAAAACTTATCCAAAAATTACAAAATTTAATATGGGAGATCCCAACACACATATGAATCATCTCCAAGTGGTCCCATGTCAAAATCATAATTCATTAATTCCCAGTAATTCAAAGAGTAAAAGGTTGTTTTCATGGAAGATATCTATCTAATCACCCAAAATTCTAAACCTTTCAAGAGTAAGTTTTTCCCCAAAATTTATTTCAATCCAACCAATCCCAATTTCAAGAATCCTAAGACACTTACAACATTGCCATCATCATGCCAAGAATTTAAAGAACCAATTGATCCATTCCTACACACCATTCTATCCTCCAAGAATCAAATTTTTGCATAAACATAAACTATGCCTATGCTACTTCATGCATATCTATTTAACAACTTTAAAATTAATCTAAACATATTATCTAATACTTAAACACATAATATAACATCAAAACCTCATGTTTCTTATAGTTCAAGAATAGGAAAAATTCCAAAAATCACAAGTTACACATGCTCATTAAAACTATAACTCTAGTAGGCATCATACAACTTCCAATAGCAATTAAATTAACCCAAACATATTATTCAACAACTAGGAACATGATCCAATAATTAAAACTCACATTTTTATCACTTCAAGAATAGGTGTTCTTCATAAAAATTACCTAATCATGATTCAATCAGTAAACTATCAACTACAATATAAGGAATATCACTTAGCAAATTAGAAACAACAATTGATTACATGTCTTGACCACCAAAACCAACATTTTCACCACTTTAAGAATGAGTTCAAACCCTAAACAATTAATTAAACATGCTAGTTCCAAAACTATTGCTCAACAACAATCAAACAACTTCCAATAATTCAATTAAACCTCTAATTACTTGATTCAAGTGAGGATCACACAATTTCCCTCTTTCCACCACTTAGGGTTTTTGCTCTAGAGCTCAAAGAAAGGGGTGAGAGTGTTTCATCTCCTCTTGATCATCATTAATCAACAAACAACACACAACAAGCAAGGAATTAAAACTAGAAACAATAAAAATCACAAAACAAGAAAAAGGGGGAGGGGCTGTTGGGCGCTGATTATGGGGATGTTTTAGGGCCAAAAAAATTTGATTTTCTACTACTCAAATGGTTGGACATATAGGTGATAGAGTATAGAAGAAAACCTAGCAAGAAAACTAAGTATGGAAGCAAAATCACAAGAGATGAAATGGGGGTGGACATCACGATTTCAAACAGAAAAATGGAGGAAGAAAATCTGTTTTTTCCTTACTTTAAATGGTGAAGTTGATGAGGAACTAGGTGGAGATGAAGGATTGAAGCAAGTTTGATGAAGACTTCAAGTTGTAAAGCTCAAAGGAAGTGGAGGAATCAACCATGGAAGCTTGGAACCCTTGTCTTGCTCTAGAGATGGAGATGAAGTAGATGAAGAGGAAAATGGGGGTGCTGTCCACGACTTGGGCAGCTAGGGGGGTTTTATAATTTTTTTTTTTCACTTAATCACTTAATAATAAAAGGATTTAATTAAAAGGTAAAATTTTGAAATAACCCACAAGTTAAGTGACACCTAATTACCTTTATTAGATGTTAATCACATCACTCACTCTATCCCATCTAATCTCACTTCACTCATGATTCCCCTCTAATCTAGAGTCTTAAGGTTTAAAAACAGCTGACGAAACCATAAAACCGATTAATTTCTCGTCGGAAAAATCCCGAAAAATTAATTCGCGGGGAATTAATTCTCCGCATGATAATATTATTTCATAAATAATAAAAACAATATAATTCACTCAAAAATAATTAAAACAAGTTACGATTCGATTTTCATCGAAATCGGGGCTCATTTTGAATTTTATCTCATGCGTAAACTGCCATTATTTGAAACGCTAAACTTCGTTAGAATTTTTCGACGATCTTCGAACCGTGAATCAATATAAAAATATTAATTCTCAATTATATTAGCTCTTGATTTAATTAAGTCACTTACTTAGGGAACAAGCAACTGCTTTATTAAAGCATAATTACGACAAAAGTACAATATTACCGCTAATTAACGTATTGTAAAAATACGCGTGTTACACAAGTTCTTTCCACCTTCCAAGATAGCCCACTTCAGAGCTCAGATTACCTCCTTCACTCAAAAGAGGGGCAATCCTTGTCGGAAGGGTGGGAAAGGTACAAAGCATATTTGGAGGCATGTCCCCATCATGGACTCCCTAAGTGGTTGCTTGTCCACACCTTCTACAATGGCCTGACATATCCTGCAAAGGCGACTTTGGACTCCGCTGCAAATGGAGCTTTCATGAACAAGTCCCTCAACGAAGCCTCTACAATAATAGAAAACATTGTCACTAACCGTTCTCAACGGGGCAGTGAAAGAAGCAACAACCCGAAAAAGATTGCGGGAGGTAAATTTGAAGTTGAAGGGGTTGACTTAATAATGGCCAAATTTGATGCTTTGAACCAACGCTTTGATAAGCTTGAGAAGGGTAAGACCAATGTCAATACAGTAAGTGCCTCCAATGTTATGTGTGAATTTTGTGGTAAGCTGGGACATTCTACCTGGAATTGTCAATTTGGGATTGAGCAACCAGAGGGGCAAGTGAATGCTATTAGCGGCTTTGGTCAAAGGAAACAAAATGATCCATATTCTTCCACGTACAACCCCGGTTGGAGAAATAATCCAAATTTTTCTTACCGGAACAACCAGGACCAAGCCGGGCAAGGTAACGGTTGACCTTCTACAAGTCAACCTCAGGTACAAAAATCTAAACTTGAATCTCTTCTAGAAAATTTTGTTGAATCCCAAATGAAGCAAAATGAGGAGTTTAGGCAACATGGGCAAGTTGTAACTGGAGCTATTAAGGAATTAACATCTAAGGTAGACAGTTTGGCGATTCACAGTAAGATGTTAGAAACCCAAATTGCCTAATTAGCTAGCTCCTCTAGTGGTCCTCAAGGTAAACTTCTAGGAAAGCCCGAAGTTAACCTAAATGAGCATGTTGTAGGGAAATCGCACATACAAATAGATATAAAATGCTACGGAAAAATAAAATTTCCCTTCTAAGGATCCTTGCGAAAGATCATGATTCAGGGATTGTACGATTTACCTCTTGTAGAGCAGTCTTTTGATGACGAAAGTTGGAGTTGAATACAAACGTTGTACAGCTGACAACGTCTCTACGTAGTCCACATGAACAGACTTTGAATGGAAGTGGCCACCGTCTACAGTGCTACCTGACGAACGGAGCCGGCAGTCTCAATGTAACACAGGTCATACGGCTAGGGTAAGAGTTTCGTGTCAAGACTTTAGCTTAAGTGTTCTATTTATAGAACCACCTAAGACTGACCTAGCGCATCGTACCTTACCTGTGCTACGTTACTCTTGACTTACGCTGGTGCTTTATAATAGCGTACCACTGAATAAATGAGTCTTACTCATTTATTTTTAATCTCCCATTAATCTGTTCTCATGTGTGTGACCCTGTAGGTTCCCGTAACATTGGCAATAATATTAAATCTGTTCTCATGTGTGTGACCTTATCTAGCAACACATCACTGCTACTCAAGTAACGAGAATGTCAGTAGTTTGACGTAACCTTTCCGTGATGATGATCATGTGTATAATTACCCTTTTGCCCTTATATCTATATTGAACATAAGGCATATTATGTGTCACCCTTGCATAGTTCAACATTATATTCCACGATATCCAAGTAGATTTAGTAACAACAAATAAGATCAATATCTCATATTGACTTATTTCAGCATGGCCATGCATTTTACAGTCATACTCTATCAAGGGGCCCACAGATATTACCTCTGCTATGTAGGAGGGGAAAATCCCATCTAGGTCACTCATGTCCCTCTGCATGACTCGTGGAGTGCCCAGTTAACCGACTTTATAGTTGTCCTGTTACAGATAATGTTTGACGGCAATGAAACACTCAACTCCTCATGTAGGTACCATAGTGGTTTCAGTTCAAAGGGTGGCATACACCACTATCACTATGAGAATAACTTATGACACTTACATAACGCACTATGTAGTATTCTCATGGTGGGTCAATCCATTACATAATTACCCTGATGTGTACCTATGCGGTGACTTGATATCTCATATCTATAACCTGTGAAATGAGGTTATCAGTTCACAAACATAATAGTCTTGATTTTATTATTATTGCCCTCTATAATAATACTCAACTATGGATGTTTAAGAGTAAAGTTTTATAGTATCTCACAACCGAGTCATCCACTCGATGTTCTATTAAAATCATACTTTTACTTTAGGGCTTTATTACGTTAAAACAAACATAATAACTGAAATGCCTCATATCATAGATAAATAGCATGATACAAATTCTAAGTTCAAATGAAAAACATTGGCCTCTATGGCTTACACCAACACATGTTAACGCCATAACAACCAGAAGTGGTAGGCAAACAAAGGACCCCAAGCCTAGGAAGGAGAGTGATAAAGTAGAGGGGGATGTAGATGTAGAAACTGCTAAGACACCAAATTTGAATGAAAATGAAAAAGAAGCGGTGTCTACTTATACTCTCCCAAAGCCGTATCAACCTCCGGTACCTTTCCCTCAAAGGTTAGTCAAAGCCAAACTTGATAAGCAATTTGAGAAATTTTTGGAAGTTATTAATAAGCTGCATATTAATATCCCATTCACTGAGGCTTTGCAACAAATGCCTGCTTATGCCAAATTTTTGAAAGATATTTTGTCTAAGAAAAGAAGGCTAGGGGAAGATGAGATTATGGCTTTGACTGAGGAATGTAGTGCTGTAATTCAGAATAAGTTTCCTCCTAAACTAAAAGATCCGGGTAGTTTCACTATCCCTTTTTCTATAGGAGACACTAATTTTGAAAAGGCTCTTTGTTATTTCGGAGCTAGTATGTGTCTCATGCCCTTTTCTATTTGTAAAAAATTGGGCCTAGGTGAACTAAAGCCTACAAGACTCTCACTAACTTTGGCGGATCAATCCGTCAAATACCCCACTGGCATCTTGGAGGATGTTCCTATTAGAGTGGGGAAATTCTTTGTCCCTGTTGATTTTGTTGTTCTTGAAATGGATGAAGATAAACAAATCCCCATTATTCTTCGTAGACCATTCTTGGCCACTGCTGGTGCCATAATTGATGTCAAGAATGGTAAATTATCTGTGATTGTGGGGGATGAAAAGGTTGAATTTGATCTGTTTAAATTTGTTGAACAACCTTCTTTTGAGATCTCTTGTTGCAGGGTTGATATAGTGACTAAAAATATGCAAGAGGAGCCTATCAAGGCTCGTCCCAAGGAACCTTGCGAAGAGAACCCTCCACTGCCACAAGTGACAAGGATACTTCTCAACAGTCGAAGGTGACTGACAAAGAGAAGAAGAAGGCCAAGTGCAGAGCTGACAAGCGTGCTCGTAGGAAGCTGCTTCCATCGAGACTTCCTTGGTCCCTTGATGCTAAAGGTAAAAATTCTGATACAACGGGGAAGGTGAAGGGACCAAGAATCCTTAAAATCTGGAAGGTGAAGGGGAGTGTCACCGCCAAGTTGGAACCGGGATGAGCACTTACAAGGGTCAAGCTAGTGACTTTAAACAAGAGCTTCTTAGGAGGCAACCCAAGTTTTTAGTGAGTTCTTTTCTTCTCATCGTTGCTTCAACTTAATTCCTTACATTGGGGACAATGTAAGCTTTTAAGCTTGGGGTAAGGGGTTTCACTTTCATTTTTGCATTTAGTCTTGCATCTCATTTTAATTTTTGCATTTTGTGTTAATTTTTATTTTGTTCGCATCATTTTATCCCCCAATTTCTGTTAATGTGTGTCATATAATCATTGTGGAATTTGGAGATTGCTATGATTTGGAACCCAATTATTTTCTCTAGTGATAGGCTTAAAGGTAGTCTTCTTAATGTACATAGAGATAATCTTTTGATAAGTTGATGATTAGCATGTGGCACTCTGATTTGATGTTTCTAACTGGGTTTAACTTCTAAATGTGAGATTTGAGCTTATATTGGGGCTTGTGCTTCATCATGTTTTTATGCCCCTTTCTCCTTGTATTAGTGTGTTCCTCTTGATTGTGCTCTCTAGAACTTGACTTGAAACCTTTTCAAAACTTGAAATTTTTTTGATTGCACACTTGAAAATGATTAAGGCAATTTAGGCAATTTGTTTCAAGCTTCTGATTTTTGAATGAAAGCTTCCTCTAGTTGCCCCTTTTGAGCCTTGATTGAAATAAATTTTCTTGGTACCCATAATGTTTTAAGTACCCTTTTAGAGTATGTTTAAGGGAGCAATTGGATGCTTGCTTGTTTGAAAGTTGATGCTTGATCTTGGGATCTCTTCTATAGTTTAGTTCCTCCCTAATAATTATTGCAAAATCTCAAATGAAGGAGAATAAAAAAAATAGAAAAGAAAAGCAACAGAAGAGGAGGAAAAATAAAAAGATTTTGAAAGCAAAAAGGGAAAAATGGATTGCTTCACTTATTATGCTTTGAAAGGGTTGCTTTAATTGTTTAGGTTGATAGCCATTGAATTTCCCCTTTCTTGTTTTTATCCCACCTTACAAGTAAAATCCCATGGCCACGTTACAACCTTTTGAAAGACCTTTTGATTCTTGTATGTTTTCATTAATTAATTGCTGAGATTTGGTTAATAGTCATGCCTTTGGTAGAACACTCACATTGAGGGATATGAGCAAAATGTCTTAACCTTTAAACACTAGGAGAGTGGTAAGGAGAGTGTCCCTATCAGTGAGAGACATGATTTCAGAGAGCCTAAATTTCTAATTGGACTTGATTTTGATTGTCTCTATTGTCTTTGTTAGTCCTCTAGCTATTGCTTGATCTTGCTTTTATCTCGGGATCCTTATCTGTTGCATCACTTATTTCCCATTCTATCTTTGGCCACAACAATTGCTTGAGGACAAGCAAAATTCTAAGCTTGGGGTAATTTGATGCGTTCAAAATAGCATACAGTTTTGTGTTAGTTTTTGCATACATTTTAGTCATTTTAACCATTTTCATACATGTTATTATTTGCATTTTTGTTTAATTTCAATAATGCTCTTGGTGTTGGTTGTTTTGTGCTAAAAGGAAGGTATTTGACCTTAGGAAATGGAGAAAAATCGCTTGGACAGATGTTGGGACCAATTCGGGAGCTTAAAACACCAAAATACGCAAAAACCGGGTGAAGCACGGCCTGCCCATGCTGGGGAGCATGGACGTGCTTCGACGCGAAAATCTGCATAAGTTCAGCAAGAGATAGAGCCAACCACAGCCTGGTCGTGGCCTGTAGCACGCCCGTGCTGCGTGAACCCCCTGACGCGGATTTCAGCGCTGTTACGTATTTTGACTTACTTTTAACTCTTTTGTGACCTAAACTATAAATAGACAACTTGTCTAGGGTCTGAACTTTGATATTTTGGAGGCATGGTGAAGGATATGATTCAATCTCTTCCTCTCTTCTTCATGAATTTTTGGTTTGGATGTTCTATCTCCATGGATTCTATTGTAACAACCATGTTAGAGTAGTTTCCTTTATTCTAGGATTTGGGGCTATGCCTTTTGATTGTTTTTGGATGATTATCTGAATTACTCTCTAATTACTTTTAATGCAATTTGATTCCGTTCTTATTATTATTATTATTATTATTATTATTATTATTATTATTATTATTATTATTATTTCTTATGAATTCTGTGGCCACTTATTCATATGAGTTAGATTTCTAGGGATGAACCGAGAGGTAAACCTTTGTTATCGGAACTATAAGATCGAAACTTAGGACTAAATTCACGGAGTAGTTTTTAGTCCTTCGAGGATAAAACAAGCTATCATATTGCTTAATGGGTTTAATTCGATTTCAATTACCACGAAATTAGGAGTTGTATCGCTTAAACACGATTTTTGTATCTTGAGAGAGAACTTTTACTAATTTAGGATAGCTTGCCTTCAATTGAATTCATTCGTTAATAAGAGAGTATTCATTTAGGATTTCAGAGCATCATTGTGGTACCCCCGGATCCTAGAAGCTTTTCCTTATTATTAAAATCATCAATTACATCGTTCTTAATTTATTTTATTTCTGTCACAACAACAGATTCTATTTCTTGAATTAATTTAATTAGCGTAAAAGCAGTCCCTGTGGGATCGATGTTTTATTACTTGACGACAACTCCGTGCACTTGCCGATTTGAACCACCATTATACCCTAATTTTGTCCAATCTCTTTTTAAATTTATTTTGCTTATTTTATGTGTGTTATTAATAAATAAGATTTTTAATAATCTAGTTTAATTAATAATTATATTTTGATTTCAAAAATATTAAACAAAATTATCTTCACTTTATTAAAATACGACATATTTTATTAGAAATATTTATCTAAAATGAGCTAAGTGAGAGTAAGAATAATCTTAGGCTGAATAGGAGTTGGGAGGAATTATGTGAGTCAGGAAGATAAAAGTTTGTGCATATCGGTTGACATGATTAGTTGTAATTATTTTTTGACACACAACTAGTTTTTATGTTGGCAAATGTGAGTGTAATGATAAATGTAGTTCTTTTTTCGACACACAACTTGTTGCAATGTTGGCAAATATGAGTGGAATGATAGGTGTAATTCTTTTTTCGACGTATAACTAGTTGCAATGTTGGCAAATGTGAGTGTAATGATAAGTGTAATGTGGTATTTATAAGGGAGGGTTTAGGTGAGTGTAACGATAAGTGTAATAAATGCTTTAAATTAAATATCTTGATATTTTTTACCGTACTTCTGCCATGTTAAGAATAAAAAAATTTGCAGCAATTAAAATAGTTTGTATTAAAACAATTAGTGTGTGGGTGTGGGAGCGTGTGCGCACACACGCATATGTCTAGTGTGCGTCTGTGTGGGTGCGCGCACATATTTGTTTGTGTGTGCGCCTACGCGTGGGTGTGCACACAGGAGCGTGCGTGTGCATGCCGGTGTGCGCGCGTGTGCATGTGCGTGGTGCACCAATTTTTCATATCAGACAAGACACCCGAAATGTAATGGGATGGCTCTGTATATGTACACATATATATAATAAGCAAAAACTTAAAAGAAAAGAGGCCGAACAAAATTAGGGTATGACACATGTATTGCATATACTTGTCTTGATCACCTGACTTCTGCAGCTCCAACCTTCGAGTCGTGGTTCTCACCATTGTTTTGATTATTGTTGTTGTTGTTGTTGTTTTGAATGACATTAGCCGCAAGCTCAATTGCCATAGAAGCAATGCCAAAAGCTGGGGCGATTGGTGCAGGCTCGGCATTGACAAGGGCATTACCATTCTTCTTTCTACAAATCCAGAATTGAAAGAGCACAAGGACGATAAATATGAGACCACTCACAAATTGAGAAATTTGAGGCTTAAGTTGGTCAGCGAGGGATGAGTTTGGATCGGAAATGAGCTGAGTTGGAGTAAGAATAATCTCATGCTGAATGGGAGTTGGAAGAAATTGTGTGAGTGGGGGAGAGAAAATTTTGTGCATATCTGTTGACATAATTAGTTGCATTTCTTTTTTCGACACATAACTAGTTGCAATGTTGGCAAATGTGAGTGTAATGATAAGTTTAAAGGGGTATTTATAAGGGGGTGTAGGCAAATGTACTGATAAATGTAATGAATGCTTTAAATAAAATATCTTGATCTTTTTTACCGTACTTCTGCCATGTTAAGAATAAAACAATTTGCAGCAATTAAAACAGTTTGTATAAAAACAATGTGTGTGGGTGTCGGCCCGTGTGTGGGCGCATGTATGTGTGTGTGGGTGCACGTGTGCATATGTGGGTGTGCGCGCCTGTGCGTGGCTGTGCGTGCAGGTTCGTGCATAGGCGTGCAGGGGCGTGCGCGTGTGCATGTGCGTGTGCGTGGGGCACCAATTTTTCATATCTGACAAGATACCCAAAATGTAATGGGACGGCCCTGTATATATACACACACACACACACACACACATATATATATATATATATATATATATATATAAAAAACTTTAAAGAAAAGAGGCCGAACAAAATTATGGCATGAGACATGTATTGCATATACTTATCTTGATCACCTGACTTTTGCAACTCCAACCTCCAAGTTGTGGTTCTCACCATTGTCTTGATTATTGTTGTTATTGGTGTTGTTTTGAATGACATTAGCCGCCAGCTCAATTGCCATAGAAGCAATGCCCAAAACTGGGGCGACTGGTGTAGGCTCGGCATTGACAGGGGCATTATCATTCTTCTTTCTACAAATCCAGAATTGAAAGAGCACAAGGATGATAAATAAGAGACCACTCACAAATTGAGAAATTAGATGCTTAAGTTGGTCAACAAGGTATGAGTTTGGAACGGAAATGAGCTGAGTTGGAGTAAGAATAATCTCATGCTGAATGGGAGTTAGAAGAAATTGTGTAAGTGGGGGAGTGAAAAGTTTGTGCATATCGGTTGACGTAATTAGTTGCATTTCTTTTTTCGACACATAACTAGTTGCAATGTTGGCAAATGTGAGTGTAATGATAAGTTTAAAGGGGTATTTATAAGGGGGTGTAGGCGAATGTAATGATAAATGTTATGAATGCTTTAAATTAAATATCTTGATCTTTTTTACCGTACTTCTGCCATGTTAAGAATAAAAGAATTTGCAGTAATTAAAACAATTTGTATAAAAATAATTATATGCTGGTGTGGACGCGGGTGTGGGCGCATGCATGTGTGGTGTGTTGGAACCTAAATGGTTGAGAAGTTTAGACCCTCATTAATTTTGATGATAACAAAGTACTTGCAAGTGAACAAATTATCTTCTAATAAGTCTTGAAGTGTGCAGGTATTAAAATTGTTTACGCTTTATAAGTCACTCAAGCAAGAAGTAGAAATTCACAAGAAATTGAATACATTCCATGTGTGTCAGCATCCGGTTCACTCCAACGTCTTGTGTATAGCGAGCGTCCGGAAGTGTTATTCTTTAACACGTGGATTACTCAATTACTGCGAGCGTTCGTCTATTATTCTGAGCAAGCATCTGGTCTTTTAATGAAGCACGTGATGGTCGCGTTTATGCTCTCCTACCTCAGTTATTTGGAATGGAACTCAAATTTGATTTTGTGCACTCATTTTGAGAAAAGCAGATAGTACAAAAACGATAATGTGTACTATTCTGATATTCTCTAGAAAGGAAAAAAAGGGTAGCATTTCAAATTACCTCACTCAATGATATGGAGCTAAAATTTACTGCAACGGTAATATCCCTCAGAGACTCCTATAAATACCTCAAGGTATTCATTGAAGAAGGTTGCCAAAAACTGCTAGAAGCTACATTCTGAAAGAGCTATTACTCAAATGACCAATCAAGTTTTATGCCAAGTTTTTGGACACCAAGAACTGAACCTCATCGTCTTATATTCTTTCTTTTAGAAAGTTATTTGTTTTTTAGCTTAATCTTTTCATCCTCTCTGTGAGAGTTATTTGATTGTATTTAAAAGAATATTACTTTGTAAAAATTGTTCTGCCTAGTTAAGGCTTTGTTCCTCAAAGACTCGAACGTACTGAGTCGTTTTGAGAAGTTAAGAGTATTGTCAAGTTTGTGACAATAGAATACTCTTAAGGAATTTGTAATCAGTTGATTATAGTAGAAATCCTTCATGAACGAAGAGACTAGATGTAGCTACCAATTTGGTGGTGAACTAGTATAAATCTCTGTGTCTCTTACTTTACTGTTTTACATTTGTTCTTATCTTGCAAAGAAAAACAAGTTTTCTTAAACTTCATTTCCAGCGTCTGGTCATACTCCAGCATCCAATAACTTACTGTTTTAAAATCATGAGTTCAAAAGTGTTTTTAACTTAAAGTTTGTGAAAAGTTTTCAACACAATTAAACCCCCTTCTTGTGTTCACGTTCAGTTGGTACCAGAGCTCGGCCTCTTAGTTGAGCACTTAACAGTGTTAAGAGAAAAGATCCTATACTGTGAACATGTCTGCAGAAGGTGGTCACATGAATTGTCCTCCTCTATTTACTGGAGAAAAATTAACTACTGGAAAGATAAGATAAAAGTTTTCTTTGAGACACAACAACTTGAGTTGTGGGATATTGTTGAAAGTGGTTACATTCTTCCCACTAATGCTACTGGTGTTGCTATAGCCAGAGAAAATTGGAATGATGAGCAGAAAAAGAGATATCAAACCAATCAAAAAGCTAGATTCATTCATATCTGTGCTATATTAGAAAAGGAATATGACAAATGTGGCAAATTTGATACTGCCATAGAAATTTGGATTCTCTTGTTTTGTCTTATGAGGGCTCTGCCCAAGTAAGAGAGACTTAAGCTAGCATGTTGGTTCGCCAATATGAGCTGTTCAAAATGGAAGATGGTGAAAACATTGAATCTATGTTTGGAAGGTTCCAAACACTTGTTCATGGGTTACAGGCCCTTGGAAAAAGTTATACCACTCATGACCATGTGAGAAAGATAAAGAGAACTTTGACCAAGCAGTGGAGACCCAAAGTCACTGCTATTCAAGAAGCAAAAGATTTAAATGTCTTAAGACATGAAGATCTCTTGAGTTCTTTGAAAGCTCGTGAACTTGAACTGAATGACGAAGAACCTGGGAAGAAAAGCAAGTCTATTGCTTTGAACGTCAACAAACATAAAGCCAGTACTTCTAAAGCCCTTCAGGCTAAAGAAGAATCAGAAGATGAAGCTTCAGAAGGAGACGTTGATGGGTCGAATGATGAGCTTGCGTTCATATCCAGGAAGATCCAAAGAATGTGGAAGAAAAGAAACTTCAAGAAGAAATTCCACAAGAAAGATGTCGAGGACAAGAAGGAAAGCAAAGACAAAAGCCAAGTTATTTGCTATGAATGTAAAATGCCTGGACACTTCAAATCTGAATGTCCTAATCTTAAGAAGAAGCCCACAAGAAGTTCCTTCAAGGGAAAGAAGAAGAGTCTCATGGCCACATGGGAAGATTTGGATTTATCCTCCTCTGAGGAAGATAATGAAGAAGAAGCCAATCTTGCCCTCATGGCAAATACTGACTTAGACTCTGAAGAAGAAGTTGAAGAGGTAATAATATATGATTTTATTCTGAATTTCAACTTACATTCGATGATTTTCTTAAGGACTCTGCCGCTCTCTCCACTGAGTACAAAGCTTTGAAAAAGAAATTTTCAAAATTATCACAAGAATTTCAAGTTTTGAAAAATGAAAACTCAAAGCTCAGTGAAGAGAATCGGTTTAAAATCGAAAATCAGCATCCGTGGATAGTAAGTGGTCCGTGACATATCAAAGAACTGAATCTGAGAGCTCTCAAACTGAATGCTCTGAAGCTAAAGGCAATCCTAAGTGTAAATCAAATGATTATGAATATGCCTTTCAAAAGTTTCTTTTAGAGAGTGTAACTCGAAGCAAGCAAGCTTCAATAATCTGGGGTGTCAGTAAAACAATAACTCAAGGTCTTGGCTACATATCAGATGAACCCTCTTTAGAAAATAAAAATCCTGCATCTAATAAATCCAATGATCACTGTGAATGCTTGCATTGTACTTACTGCAACAAACCTGGTCATTTGAAAAGTGCATGTACTGCTTTTAAGACTAAGAAGGACAAGTATCCTTCAAGAACTAACAAGAAAGGACAAAAAAAGATATGGGTACCTAAAGATAAAATAGTCTATGTTGCAGACATGCTTAGCAACAAAGTCAACACACCTATCTTGGTACTTAGACAGTGGATGCTCACATCACATGACGAAAGAAAAGCATATGTTCCAAGAGCTAAGGCCTAGAGAAAAAGGATTTGTTGGTTTTGGAGGATTTGTTACTTTATGTTGAAGGACTAAAGCATAATTAATTGAGCATAAGTCAATTATGTGACAATGGTTATGATGTCATTTTAACAGAAACTGGATGTTTAGTAAAAAGCAAGAAAGATAGCTCTATTTTCTTTACAGCAAAGAGGAAACAAAATATTTATAAAATTGATCTTTCTAAACTTGCAAAACAAGATGTCAAGTGTCTCATGTCTGTTGAAGATGAACAATGGATTTGGCATAAAAGACTGGGTCATGCCAGTTTGAGATTAATCTCAAAACTAAACAAGTACAGTCTTGTTAGAGGCTTACCAAATCTTAAATTCCAATCTGATGCTCTCTGTGAGGAATGTCAAAGAGGAAAACAAGTTAAAACTTCTTTCCATTCGAAAAATGTTGTTTCAACCTCTAGACCACTTGAGCTTTTGCATCTTGATCTTTTTGGTCCAACAAGGACAGCCTCTTTAACTGGAAAGAAATATGGATTAATCATTGTTGATGATTTTACTAGATGGACATGGGTTAGATTCTATGCCCACAAGGATGATTCATTCAAAGTATTTACTGTTTTCTGCAAATCAGTTCAAAATGAAAAAGGAATTTGTATTTCTTCAATTAGAAGTGATCGTGGGAGAGAATTTGAAAATGAAAGTTTTAAAAAAATTTGTGAAGAAAATGGCATCTCCCACAATTTCTCCTCTTCTAGAACACCACAACAAAATGATGTTGTTGAAAGGAAAAATAGGTCCCTCCATGAAATGGCCTAGACCATGATCAATGAAGCTGATATTGCAAAACATTTTTGGGCAGAAGCAGTAAACACAGCTTGCTACATTCAAAATATAATTCTTATTAGACCTATTTTGAAGAAGACTCCATATGAACTGTGGAAAGGTAGAAAACCAAACATATCTTATTTTCATCCCTTTGGTTGTATATGTTATATTCTGAATACGAAGGATCAACTTGGTGAGTTTGATTCCAAAGCTGACAAAGGTATCTTTTTGGGATACTCTGAAAGATCTAAAGCTTTTAGAATATACAATAAAGAAACTTTGATAATGGAAGAATCCATTCATGTCAAGTTTGATGGCAAGAGGCCTGACACTGCCATATCAGAGCTAGATGAATTATTTTCAGAATTGAAAATTGGTGGTACAACAAACAGTGAATCTGTATCTTTAGCATCTGGTGGTGACCAGACACAGGATTCTACTCAAGCAGAAGCTGAAACCACAAAGTGTTGGAGATACAAAACCAATCATCCAAAGGATCAAATCATAGGAGAACCTGGAGATAAAGTAAGAACCAGATCCTCTTTCAAAGAGCATGCAGATATTACACTTCTTTCTGAAATGGAACCTAAGATGATTGATCAAGCGTTGGAAGATGAAGGTTGGATTCTGGCTATGCAAGAAGAGTTGAATCAGTTCCAAAGAAATGATGTGTGGAAATTAGTCATTTTACCAGAAGATAAACAAGCTATTGGTACTAAATGGGTATTTAGAAACAAGGTTGATGAAGATGGTAAGGTAGTGAGAAACAAAGCAAGATTAGTTGCTCAAGGTTACTCACAAGACGAAGGTATTGATTTTATAGAAACTTTAGCACCTGTTGCAAGGTTAGAAGCTATTTGCATCTTACTTTCATTTGCTGCACACCATGAGATAATTCTTTACCAAATGGATGCGAAAAGTGCTTTCTTAAATGGTTTTATAACTGAGGAAGTCTATGTGAAACAACCTCATGGTTTTGAAGACATTGAATTTCCAGAACATGTTTTTAAGCTTAAAAAGGCTCTGTATGGTCTTAAGCAAGCTCCTCGAGCTTGGTATGATAGACTAAGTTCCTTTTTAATGGAAAATGGTTTTATCAGATGTCAAGTAGACACTACTCTATTTAGAAAAACATCAAACAAGCATTTTATACTTGTTCAAATTTATGTTGATGATATTATATTTGGAGCTACTAATGAAAGCCTTTGCAAAGAATTTTCAAAGCTAATGTAGGCTGAATTTGAAATGAGCATGATGGGTGAATTAAAGTTTTTCCTTGGAATTCAAATCAAGCAATGCAATGATGGTATTTATATACATCAAACCAAATGCATCAAGGAATTGCTAAAGAAATTTAAGATGGTGGATTGCGAGCCAATGAGCACACCTATGCATCCTACATGTACTCTTAGTAAAGATGAAACTGGTAAGACGGTAGATCAGAAAATGTACAGAGGTATGATTGGATCTCTACTTTATCTTACTACTTCAAGACCTGATATTATGTTCAGCGTCTGCCTATGTGCTAGATTTCAATCTGATCCTAAAGAATCACACTTGAGTGCTGTTAAAAGAATATTTAGATATTTGCAGTGATCTACTAATCTTAATTTGCTTTATAAGAAATCAAAAGATTACAAGTTAGTAGGTTTCTGTGATGCTGACTTTGCTGGAGACCGAATTGAAAGAAAGAGCACAAGTGGAGGCTGCCAATTCCTTGGAGCAAATCTTGTGTCTTGGTCAAGAAAAAGACATAGCACAATTGTACTCTCAACAGCAGAAACTGAATACATCTAAGCAGCAAGTTACAACTCTCAACTTCTATGGATGAAATATCAACTTGAAGACTACCTGATAAAAGTGAGTAACATTCGTATCTTTTGTGATAATACATCTACAATTTGTCTTACTAAGAATCCAATATTGCATTCTAGAGCAAAGCACATTGAGATTAAACATTACTTCATAAGGGACTATGTTCAGAAGGGTATTCTTGAAATAAAATTTGTAGACACTAATCATCAGTGGGCTGACATCTTTACAAAACCCCTTGCTGAAGATAGATTCAATTTTATAAGAAGAAACTTAATTTTCATCTTATAGAAGAAAGATTAATCTCAGCATCTTATGATATGCATCATTCAACATCCGGTATGACATAAGCATTCACACGTGTACACATATGATATGTCATTCACATCACATAACTCAGCGTCTAGTGAATTCGTTTGCGTTAATCCGAGCACATACGTGTCACACGCGTGTGGGACTTAAGCGTCTCATCACACCTACTCTGAGTCATGATTATTTAAGTTTTCAATAAAATCTTTTTCTTGATTTGATCTTTATTTTGGCAACTGCATTTAATGAAAATGGGAATCTTTATTTTATTTTCTTTTAGATTTATTTTTTATTCAGAGGAAATGTGAAGAGGTTTTTGAAAAAACTAACTGTACTGTTTTATCAAAACTTTCCCACTACTCCACCTCTTTCGCTCCACACTCACTCTGTTTTTGTCTGCGAAAACTGCTCTCTCTCTCTCTCGATGTGTGATTTCATTGAAACCCTAAACCTCCATCACCTACTCTCCAACTGCAATCATGACTGATGTTAAGGTCGGAGAATACTCTGCTATCTACGACACCATGAAAGAAGCAAAGCTTTTGAATGAGAACAGGATTGATTTGGAGAAGTTCAAAGTCTATTGTTTCAACTTCGATGAAGGTTTTGAGGCTATGGGTTGGTCAAAATATTTCTTTTCGAGTTCTATTGTTGAAGTTATTGTTACTTCTATTAAAGAACTTTGGGGAAATATTACTTTTCTAGATGGAAAAATCGGAGGCCATGTCAGAGGATTTCAGTTAGAGTTTACTCTCAACGACATTGCTGATGTTACTGGTTGTTCATTAGAAGGAATTAGTTTTTACAATGGCTGGGAAAAAGCTTTCAATGGTATGGAGAAAGTGAATGAAGCCTTGTTTGAGAACTATAAGCAGTTGAAGGAATCTGGGGAAACTCCTACTGCCAAGCATCTGAAGAGTCACTTCAGAGTACTTCACAAGATCATAGCCAAGAGTATTCTTCTAAAGGTTGGGTCTAGTGATATAGTGAACTATGAGCAGAAGTTCATTATCAGGACTTATTTGGCAAGACAGAAGGGGAACCTGCCTAGATTGGTCTACAACAATCTGGTTCAAGCTATTATGAGTTCGAGGAAAGGCACTGTAGAAAAGAAAAATATCTACAAGAAGATACCCTATGGTGTTCGTCTTATTGCCCTGTTAATTAAAGCTGGTATTCCCAAAAAGCTTGGAGCTTTGGAAGGAAAAGAAAGGGAAAAGTACTTTGGTGTTGGTGCTCTTGTGCGTCCTGATGTATTTGGTGTATACAGTTTGGTAAGAAAGCAGCTGATAACTGGTCAAAGAATGAAGGAAGTAAAATAGGAGCAACAACAAGAACAAGCTGGTGCTTTTGTTGGTGAAGAAGCTGAAACAAAACCCACCAGAAGCTCTGGTATGAAGAGAACTGGTGAGTCTCCAACAAGGGAGACAAGAAGCAAGAAGTAGAAGGTGCCTCCTGCACCTAAAAGGAGAGATCACTAGTGCAAAATAGGGATTCTAAATCAGAGATTTTAAATCAGTTATTAGAAAACTGATTTAAAATCCTATGTGGTGACCCTTTTAAGTCGGTTATTAAGAAAACCGATTTAAAAACAACCCTTTTTAAATCGGTTTTAGGAATAACCGAGTTAAAAAAGTGTTCTTATGAAACTCTAAAACATTTTAACTCAGTTTTTAAAAAATGCGATTTGAAAAAAAAACTTCTAAACTCAGTTATTAAAAAAACCGATTTAACAAATATGAAACTCTAAAACATTTTAAGTCCTTTTTTAGAAAATACGATTTAAAAATATTAGACCTTTACGTTCACGCGGGAGTCCCAAAAGGCCAAAACCCTCGCTCATCACTCCCAAACCCAACAGACCCTCTCCTTTCGCTCCCAAACTCATCGTGCCAACCGAACACGCTGTTCTCCCAAACCCGCCGTTCTGATTCTGAATCGCGCGCTGTGACAAAAAGAGTGCAAGCCTCCGCCGTTCTGCTTGCCGTCATCGACTCACCGGCGCACCGCCGTTCTGCTTGCTGTGCTTGCTCTGAATCGCGTTCTGCTTGCTTTCCAAATCAGGTATGTAGCTTTCCAAATCGTGCCTTTATGAGTTCAGAAAATACAATTGCTCAGATTTGATTGCTCGTTATACATCAAAAAATCGTGCCTTCTATTCTGCGTAAAATACAGTCCAAATCGTAAAATATCCAATTTATTTTCTGCTCAGATTTATTGTTCTCATATTTATTATGTCCAAATCGTGCCTTCTATTTTCTATTCTGCTCAGATTTATTATGCTCGTTATATATCAAAAAATACAGTTATTTTTTGTTCAGATTTGATTGCTGAGTGCACAGCATGCCGTATGTTGACTCAAACAGAAGCTGAAAATCTGCACAAACAGGCAGATTCAAATTTATTTATTTTTGACTCAATTAGGTCCTTAATTTTTTTTTTCAATAATTGTTATGTTATGGAATATGGAGTCTCTAATTTCTTTGTATCTTTTGCTTACGTAAACACCTAAAAACAACATTGATAGTAGCTCTGGACACACAGGATCAATTCTTTGAATATTGAGCTAGTCAAGTTTGAGGTATATTTTACTCAAATTTATTTACTGTTTTTAATTCTTGTTTTAATAATAATAAGTGATTATACCTATTACCTGTATTGAATTGAATACAAGTACAACTTGTAGATAGAGATTTTTGTGTCTTCCCTTCAAAGTAATGCCAACAAAATCACAGTCATGGAATTATCACTAAAAAAGATATATGAAATCTGAAGACTAGCACAATAACACAGAGACAGATAGGAAAAATGTCACAGTCATGGAATTAGAACAAAAAAACTATGCTAATTTGATCAGTGTAGAGTCTCTTTCAAGCAGTATGCACATGCTTTACCCAACCATGAGTGTCCATCAATGGAAAAAGAGATTAATTTCCCATAATGTTTTCTTATTTGACTGACTTTTCAGTGCTCTTGACCCATCCATCACTAAGATCCTCTAAAAAAACATTCATTCCTTGATGTCTGTGTAATAAACTCATGCTATTGAAAAAGAGAGAGAAAGAGAGAGAGAAAATGGAAAAGTGTTACCTTGAAGAGATCAAGCTCAGACTGGCTGAACATGTCCAAGTTTTGTTTCTTCATTGCTTGCTTCTGTTCCTTCTTCAGCTCTCTGTCCAAGTTGGAAATGTCTCCAACCTGAAAAAGAATAATACACAGAGTTTCATGCTTAAATTTAAATGAATGAGTTCTTGTTAATTTTCTGTATCATTAATTATATCTTGTGTTTATATAAATACATGGTGCACCAACAAGTTTTATCTAGTTGATATGCTAAAGAATTTGTTTAAGAAGGACTTCATTTTAAGAAGGACTCATATATGCTTCATGTGTGTGTGTGTGTGTGTGTGTGTGTGTGGTGATCAATGGTAACCAACATGTTAAAATAATCTACACAGTTTATATATCAACTATAATTGGTTAAGCTAAATAGTTTGAAAGTTTTTTTCAATGAGTCTTGCTTGTTGTTTGAACAGTTGGATCCTTAAGTTCATTCACATGATTACATCTTCTTTACATACTACAATAAAAGTATAAAAAAAAAACGCTCCAAAGTGAATTTGGCATTCTGCATATATATGAATCTGCTCCCTTGTCACTGTATTTGGCATTCTGCATATATATGAATCTGCTCCCTTGTCACTGTATTTGGTATTTGGTATTGTCTATTTTTAAATTTGGCATTCTGCATATATATGAATCTGCTCCCTTGTCACTGTATTTGGTATTTGGTATTGTCTATTTTTATTACTTTCACATTGATAATTAAACAGCATATCCGTTCAAATAAAAGATAATTAAACAGCATATTAATTATTTATTTATTTTTGAATGGCAACAGCATATTAATTAATTTGAACCGCACCTTGGTTTGATATCATTTTGTGGCATAAAATGAGGAGGATTAATTCAATATATATAAACAAATTAATGCACACTAGGGTAGGAGTATAGAAGAAAGAAGAAGAGGAGGGGGGGAGAGAGAGATTAGAGACCTTCAAACAATCCAAGTGAGCTTCAACCAGCAGTCCATAGAGAGGATGGCTAGATATTCTTCTCTTAAGGATCTCATTGCTTTCCTCTTCATGATCATCACCCTCCTGTTCTTGTTCTTCTTCTAATTCCAATTCTTCTTCTTCTTGTTTGTAGCTCTCATCAAAACTACTGTTTCTCTTAGATTCCATATTCTATTTTTGTGTAGATGAAATGAACCTATGATATAAAGGTACACAACAAAATCAAAAATTCAAAAAATGCCAACAGATACCCAAATCCCAAATCCCAGAATTGATACCCAAATCCCAGAATTGATTAAATATCTTCACAACATCATCAGTTCTTTTGGCTTTTTCCATAGCAATGAACAAACATGGTTAGAACAAATATGTGAATTTGGAGCCAAATCAGCACTTTGTAGTTTGTTATTCGATCAGCCATTAACAGTCACCAATGGTTGAATTGAGTATTATTTGTCAGTCTGTCATTAGCACAGAAATATGATAACAGCATACCTTAAACTTGCTTGCTTGCAAAAATTTACAATATCTTCTTTTGTCTCCAATGATAAACCGTATAGCGAGATATTGTGGGGACAAAATTGATTTGCTATCTCTGCAATTCAAAATTTCCTGATGACATTAGCCTTACTAGCGTAAAACCATCATGCTCATCTGGTTCACAAATCATAATGTTCATTGCTTAAAATGCCAAATCCCAAAACTTTGTTTTTCTTCCCTCAAGAGACAATTTCCACGACGGCTAGATAAATTGATCTCTAATGGAAGCTCCTGCCACGTAAGGTTGTGTTGATCTTCTCAAGCTTGGAAGTAATAGATCTTTTTCGAAATGGAAATGCACATCCATAGCAGAATATATTGAACTCACTATTCCAAAATGATCCCAAGATAATGCAAAATCTCGATTTTAAAGCCAACTTAAAAGTATCTATCTTTGAGTGGGACCTCAACATAGACAAGCTTAATACAGTTAAGGCTTCAATCAACTAAAAAGACAAAGATCGTAACATGCAACAATCAAAATCCTAGGATGCCAACTAAATTCACAACTCAACCAAGCCTTGTTTTTAGAATAGTTCAAATCATTCTTCCATGGTACTCTCAACCATGAGACTCCAAATCATACAAGAACAACTGACCACTTTCTAGCAAAACCAATTTCTAGTATCCATAATTCATAAATTTATACTCTCTTCAAACTTTACAATTATTAAACTTTTCAAATGGAAAATCCTCCTCCTTGTTCTCCTCATTTTGGGCTAGAGGTAATGACAATATTTAGGAATGTCCTCGATAATCATTCTTTTAGACAAGGGCTCAAGGATTTTCCATTATTTTAGACAAGGGCTCAAGGACAGCTACATCCTTTTACAAAACACCATTTCCACCATATTATATTTTTAATACTACAAATTTATATACAATCATTCCTAAAAATTATATACAAGTTTGCCCCCACAAGTTAAAATTTCTGGGTCCGCTATTGTCTACAATAGGCTTGCAAGACAAATGCATTATCTTAATATTATTGATGCCATATTATTTCTGAACGTAGATATGGATCGTAGTTGGATGCAAAGTAATCGCATGAGTGAAGAGTATGAGAATGGAGTGGAAGAATTTCTAAAATTTGCTGAAAGAAATCTTCCCAATAATAATGGAAGATTTTACTGTCCTTGTGTTAGATGTTTTAATCAGACACCACTAAATGTTGATGAAATAAGGAATCATCTTCAATGTTTTGGGATTTGCAAGAGTTACACGACATGGACATGGCATGGTGAAGTGTTGGATATGCCAAGTGTGTCCCAAAGAGAGAAAGTTGATGTAGATATGGACGATCGACTAGAGGACATGATCCGTGATATTGGAGAAGAGTCTTTCCAGCGAGCACATGTGTATGATACTCTATGTAGTGACAAGGAACAACCATTGTATCCGGGGTGTACAAATTTCACACGGTTGTCAGCAGTGTTGAGATTGTTCAATCTGAAGGCAAAAAATGGGTGGACTGATAAAAGCTTCACTGAATTGCTTGAGTTGTTGAATGACATGCTTCCAGAAGGCAACACATTGCCGAACCGTAACTATGAGGCGAAGAAGATATTATGTCCGATGGGTGTGGAGTATAAGAAAATACATGCATGTCCCAATGATTGCATATTGTATTGGAAAGAGCATGAAGACAAAGAAAAGTGCCCCAAGTGTACAAAATCACGCTACAAAAAGAAGGATGGTGATGATAGTTGTGATGTGAGCACAAAGGGTCCTCCTGCAAAAGTGTTATGGTATCTTCCAATTATTCCAAGGTTTAAGCGATTGTTCGCCAATGTAAATGACGCAAAGAACCTTAAATGGCATGCAAATGAGAAGAAATGTGATGGAAAGCTTCGCCATCCGGCTGATTCTTTGCAATGGAAGAAAATTAATTCTTTGTTTCCGGATTTCGGCAGTGAGCCAAGAAACCTTAGGCTTGGACTTACTACGGATGGAATGAATCCATATGGTAACTTAAGTAGCATCCATAGTTCATGGCCGGTTCTCTTGGTAATTTACAACCTATCTCCTTGGTTGTGCATGAAACGCAAATACCTTATGTTATCCATGATGATTTCGGGACCAAAACAACCAGGAAATGACATAGATGTTTTCCTCCGTCCCTTAATTAAAGACTTGAGAACGTTGTGGGAGGAAGGTATTGATGTGTTTGATGGGTATTCCCGTGAATATTTCAAGTTGCGTGCCATGTTATTTTGTACCATCAATGACTTTCCAGCATACGGTAACTTGTCCGAATATAGTGTTAAAGGACATAAAGCGTGCCCTATATGTGAAGAAGGTACATGCTATCATCAACTGAAACATGGAAGGAAGACTGTTTATCTTGGGCATCGGAGATTTCTCAGACGTAATCACCCGTATCGTAAGTTGAAAAAGGCTTTTTATGGATGTCAGGAGAATGAAATTGCTCCAAAAGCCTTAACTGGAGAAGAAGTTTATCAACGACTGAAGGACATCAATGTTAGTTTTGGAAAGAAGGTATAGCTTCATCGAGAAAACCATATGGAAGAAGCGGTCAGTGTTCTTCGATCTTCCGTACTGGTCTAGTCTTGATATAAGACACTGTATTGATGTGATGCATGTAGAGAAAAATGTGTGTGATAGTGTAATCGGTACGCTTCTCAATATTAAGGGGAAAACAAAGGATAGTGTGAATGCCCGTCTAGATCTGGTTGCGATGGGTATAAGAGAGCAGTTAGCTCCACAGCCAAGAGGTAACAAGACATATTTGCCACCAGCATGTCATACCTTGTCAAAACAAGAGAGAGGAAGTTTCTGCGAGTGTCTCCGTGGCGTGAAAGTGCCACAAGGTTACTCTTCAAATATCAAGAGTCTTGTCTCAATGAAAGATCTCAAATTAGTTGGGTTAAAGTCTCATGACTGTCACGTCTTGATGCAACAACTACTATCGGTGGCTATTCGTGGTATCTTACCAAAAAATGTTCGGCATGCCATAACTAGATTGTGCCTATTCTTTAACGTTGTATGCAGTAAAGTCATTGACCCTCACAAATTGGACGAATTGGAAATTGAGGCTGCTATTATCTTGTGTCAGTTGGAGATGTTCTTTCCTCCCTCATTTTTCGACATCATGGTTCACTTAATTATTCATCTAGTGAGGGAGATTAGAGTGTGTGGCCCAGTTTATCTAAGATGGATGTACCCTGTCGAGCGATACATGAAGATTTTGAAAGGTTACGTGAAGAATCAATACCATCCCGAAGCATCGATTGTTGAAAGGTACATCACAGAAGAAGCCATTGAGTTTTGTACAGACTACTTGTCAGAAGCAGAACCTGTAGGGCTTCCTAAGTCTCATCATCAGGGAAGATGTGACGGTAAGGGTACACGAGGTCTAAAGGTTAAGAACATGGGTCGAGCGGAAGTGCTTCAAGCACATTTGTATATATTAAATAACACTGATGAGGTTGAGTCATACTTGTCTGCTCACAAAACCATTGTCAAGGCCAAAAACCCTCGAATGAACGAAAAATGGGTATTGAACGAGCATAACAAAACATTCCTAACGTGGTTTAAAGATCAGATTATGAATGCTGATACTGCTTCTGATACATTAAAATGGTTAGCACATGAGCCTAACTTCAATGTCTTAACCTGGAGTGGATATGATATTAATAAATATTCCTTTTATACAAAGTCAAAGGATGATAAGAGTACGGTACAGAACAGTGGGGTTATGGTCATGGCTTCTTCTATGCACTTCTCTAGTTCAAAGGATAAAAACCCTGTTCTAGCATCTATAGCTTATTTTGGGGTCATTGAAGAGATTTGGGAGGTTGATTACAGTAAATTTAGAGTGTCTCTTTTTAAGTGTAAGTGGGTTAACTATAACAGTGGTGTACAAACCGATGATTTAGGTTTTACATTGGTGGACCTTGACAAGGTAGGTTATAAGGACGAACCTTTCATTATGGCGTTCCACGCAAAACAAGTGTTTTATGTCACTGATCCTTCTAGCAAAAGGTGGTCTGTGGTCCTCCAAAGAAAAAACATGCATAAGAGTGATGAAAGTCAAGATTCAACTCTAGATTGTGAAACTCCTCTTTTCTCAACACAAAGATCTACTTTTACTGATGATAATGAAGTTGATGATGTATATGCCACGCGTGATGATCATCAAGAAGGGATATTGGAGGACATTCAAACTTGACCATCAAAGACTTTATAAGTTAATACATGTTTGTTATTTATAATTTATAAGTTAATACATTTTGTTATTTATCCATTATTTATGTTCTGACATTCGTTCTTTTTTGTATAAACAGACACTATGGCTGATTCATCGGGCAAAGACTCACCCAAAAAAAAGACTAGACGTGCCACGACCTTATCACATGTTGGTGCTAAGCTTCAGACTGGTGAGAAGTACAGTGTAGAGTTTGATAATGTTTCTGGCCACCCCATTGGTAATAATGCAGACTTATTCATTAGTTATGTGGGGATGCTTGCCCGAACCAAGGCTAGTATTTTGGCCGACAAATGGAAAGACATTCATGGGGACATAAAGAATTTGATTTGGCAAGATATCTTGGTATTTAACTTTTATTCTCCATGCTTTGTAATTATATTGTATTTAACCATATACCTGATCAGCAATCTAACACCACCATTTTGTTGTGTATTGTAGTTAAAATTTGATATTCCTGATACTAAAGAGCTTAACAAGACATGGATTTCTTTTGCGGGTGAGCGTTGGAAGGCATTTAAGACCGTACTCACCAGGGTGTACGTTTTTGGACCTGGAGATAAACATGGTAATGCATCGCCTTGTTCTATGTATAGTTTCATTGATGAGGAAACATGGCGATTGTTTGTTGCGAGCCGACATACACCTGAGTTTCAGGTTAGTTGGAATTATAGTTTTTTAGTTAGTCATTCTAATTTATTTTTTAGCTGAATTTTGTGTTGTGATATTTGTAAAAGATAAAAAGACTTAAGGCGAAAAAAAACCAGTCAAACAATCAATGCCCCCACAGATTGTCTCGTGGGGGTTATCGAAAGCTTAAGCGTGATATGAAGCAAGAGTCTTTGAGAGTATTGCATGAAGAGGTGGGTGATCCAACCTTACTTTTAGAGCCTCCATCTCCACCGTGCTATGAGCAATGGAAGAGGGCCCGACAAAAGCCATCGGGAGGTTATACAAGTGAGGCGTCAGCCTCAATTGCTGATAAGATTGTAAGTAAAGAGCTTCCACATTGTCTCATTTCATCAATGTTATTGTAAAAAGCTTACACATTGTGTTAATTCATCAATGTTATATGTTGTAGGAGTCCCTTGTTGAAGAGAGCCAGCAAGGTGCTTTTGTTCCGCATGGGCGTCAAGATATCTTGACCACCGCCATTGGAACACCGGAGCATCCTGGCCGTGTTCGCGGTGTTGGACGAGGTGTGGGCCTAAAGAAATTCTATGGAGGACCTTTGTGCCGCCCCGCAGGAGCTATATATACTGAGGAGCAATTGCAGGCCTTCAGGCAGGGCATCATAAAGGAGGTTACACAGAATTTTAATCAACAGTTAGACAAAATTTTGGAACAGGCGGAAGTGCATGAAGAAAATGTGAACGCTAAGAGCGTTAAGGATAGTTGTTCACCGGCGGAAGTGCATGAAGAAAATGTTTTAAGAGATTTGGATGCACTGGCGATGGAGCTTGACGAAGGAAGTGCAAAAATAGAGTTGGAGCATGAACACCATGAACACTTTTACATTGACAAGAAGGACCTTTTGCACTTGTGTTCGGGTACTGAGTGGCTTGAGCTATCCCACTTGGCAGTATGGTGCACGTAAGTATTAATTATGTGATACATTTTCCTAACTTTCAATTATAATGAACATTTATTTCGACATCTCAGATATCTGCATCGCCTCAGATACGAAGGACACCAGTCATTTGTATGGATTATTGGATCCATACCACATTAATGGTACCATCATTACAGGTACCAATAATCGTGAAGAATCTATTCGTCAATACATCCAGAAAAAACTACTAACAGAACCGACAAAAGACTGTTATCTAGGACCGTACGTAGGTACATGCATGTTACTAACTATATTGTCAAATTGGTAGCCTAGCTAGTTTCCTTTTATGTGCTTCTGATACACCATTACTTTTGCAGTGGCCATTGGCAATTTTTTATCCTTTGTCCTAAGAGTAATTTGGTAGTCTGGATGTGTTCGATGCATAGTAAGGCAAATGGTTCCATTTCGCGCCCAATTAATGCGTAAGCTTTCGGCCATTCATTGTCTTTGTAGAATGTATTATTACTTTCGATATATAACTTACTTTTCATTAATGTTATTTTATCAGAGCTATGGAAGGATATAATTTTATGCAAGGTTTTAGAAATAAGAAGCCTGAATGGGTGATTCCCGTAGTAAGTACCTTAAAGACCGAAATTAATTTATAGCTTATACTAGTTAATGTGTATAATTTTTACTCATTATATTTTTAGGTGCCTAAACAAAATAACGGTTATGCATGTGGATACTATGTCATGCAAAATATGTTGACTATTGTCTCCGCAAATATTGTTTCATCGTGGAAGGAAGTAATAGAATTTTTAACCTTTTATAATTCTTCATTTTTGGACTAGATATTATCTTATTGGTCTTATTACTAATAGTTAATTATGTTTTAACTTTGCAGACATTCAAAGACAAGTCACCATTGGAACTTGCTGTAATGCAAAACCTTCGTAAAACTTGGGCACAATTTTTTATAAATATGTATGGGGCCTTGACCAAGTAACTTGGTAAAACCAAGGCGATTAAGGAAATCATGACTACTTGATTCTTAGATATGTTTTTGTTGTTAGAAATGACTATTTGACGGTTACAAATGACTACTTAATGGTATTGTTATTTTTTATATTACTTCGTATTTTGGTGAAGTATTATTTAGCTCACAATATTGTTTGAAATGTAGACTTTTGTCTGTTTTATAATTTGGCAATTTTGGTGCCAATTATGGTTTTGAATGGTGTAGTTTACCATAGTTTGTTCTTCAGGTTGCTGTAACGAGTGCACGCTAGAAAAAAAATTAAAAAAAAATTTAACTTTTTAAATCGGTTATTAAGAAAACCGATTTAAAAAGTGTGACCATTTAAGTCGGTTGTACAAATAACCGAGTTAAAAAGATTGATCTTTTAAGTCGGTTTTAAGAAAAACCGACTTAAAAACCGACTTTTTAAATCGGTTTTATGGTTAACCGATTTAAAATAGTCACAATTTTCAAGTCGATTTTTCAAAAAACGTATCTTTTTAAATCGGGTTTTTTAATAACCGATTTAAAAAGTGAGTTTTTAAGTCGGTTTTTTAACCGATTTAAAAACTTGATACATACTAAGTCTGCTGAATATAAGTCGGTTTCAAAACCGACTTAAAAGGCCCATTTTAATCGACTTAGTATCCCAAAACTGCACTAGTGGATGATCCAGAAGATGATGAGGACCGAGTCCCCATCAGAAGCATTATGGAGAAAAAGAAAAAGGCAGAAGTTGAAAAGCCTGTTTCAGCGTCTGGCCCTAAGAAGCAAGTTCCTCCACCTCCTCCTCCTGCTGCTGCTCCACAAGGAAAAAGAAAGAGATTGGTTAGGCACTCTGAGGTTAACCCAAAGGTACTGGATTTTACCATTGATGATTCCATTACTACCTTTGGTTTTGATGACACTATTCCTGCTCCACCACTCTCTGTTTTATCACCATAAACACACTCCACACAACCATCACTCTCCAAAACAGTAGCCAAGAAAACCACAAAAACCAAATCTCAAACCACTGCCCTTATCACTCAACAACATCCATTAACCGAACCACAAACCTCCCAATTAACCACAAAATCCAGAACACTTACATTTCCCTCACCACAACTGTAACAGCCGGGATTTGGCCTTCGCTTAGCTCTTTGCCATCCCGCACCATTACTCATAGGACTTCACCCTCCCCCCGGGGTGTTTTTGCCTTTCGCTTGGCTCGATCCCAGGACCTGGAGGACTTAAGTACCTGGGGAGCACCTCGCTATTACCAACTGAGCTAAGTAGCTCAGCTGGTAATAGCGAGGTGCTCCCCAGGTACTTAAGTCCTCCAGGTCCTGGGATCGAGCCAAGCGAAAGGCAAAAACACCCCGGGGGGAGGGTGAAGGCCTATGAGTAATGGTGCGGGAGGGGAAAGAGCTGCTTAAGGTTAATCTCCGTTACAATAAAAGGCGCCTTTTATTGTAACACCCTGGGTTTTAATTCCCAAGCGTGCCACTCATAGGACTTCTCCCCCCCTCTAAGGGAGTTTTTGCCTTTCGCTTGGCTCGAACCCGGGACCAGAGGACTTAAGTACCACGGGAGCACCTTGCTATTACCAACTGAGCTACTTAACACCTTACTTTCATTAACTTGAAAATAGGATAATTATCATTAGGTACAGTATTCCCAATATAAAATTTAAACTTAAAGTCCAACATTAAGTCCAAATGTCATACAACTAAAATTTAAGTACATAGGTTCGCGATGGTACAACACCAATACAAAATTCTAGAATTTCCACCTTCAAGGTGTTACTTTAAACTACTACAAAATAAACAAGCTCTCCAGAGCTAGCAAATCGATCTTCCTTGGGTACTGTGCATCCAGAAATATAATTAAATAAAGGAGTGGGGTGAGATAAAAATCTCAGTGAATCCTCCCTTCGACTCCTCACCATTAACTCATGTAATAAACTATCATACAAGACTTAATATCAGACATTTATGCAATGCATATTCTTACTATGAATTTCTAATTCATCTTTGGCTCGCATTCATGGGTAGCGTTGTATGCTTACGTCCATACAACCCCATAAATACGCTTTCGATATGGTGGTTAGACGTCTTAACCGTCCGAGGGCGTCCCACACGGCTAACCATATCGATCACCCCCTTTTTGAGGCATCTTAGTGTCTTTTAGAGAATTTAATTCACCAACTATGTCCTTAAATGCACGCTTTATTCTAATGTAGAATTACAATTAGGAGCTACTCTAACTCAACATGCAACTGAACATATTCAGGTAAAAAAATACATTTCAAATTTAAAAGAGAACATATATCATAATAAGTCAAGGAAAATACATCAAGACAAAAATCACTTCCATTAGAGCTCCATGGAGCTCTCAATGGTCAAACATTCATCTCACCATCTATAGGGGTACAACATTACCCCCTTAATCAGTCCCAATAACACATGTATAGCTATTAACACTAAAACTGTACATAGAAAGAGGGATTTGGGGAAATTCCTAACATAGGGTTCAAGGGTTTTCTTCAAGGGGACCCTAATGTGGGACTTATGGGTGCCCATCACCTAAGAGAAGGGAGAACTCACCAACGAAACCAAGATTCAAGCTCAAAGGTTGATGTTCAGCCCCTTCTTCTTCCTCCTTCACGTTCTGCTTCTTCTCCTTCAAGCTTGCCTTCTATGGATTTCTTCCAACTTCCCAAACCAAGAATAAATACTCCCCAACTTGGATTCAAGCTAAGATTGATGATGAATCTAGCATGAATCCATGTTTTCCCCTTAAAATATGAACCCTAGTGTTTAATCCCCTTTCTCTTCTCTCTCTCGCATCCTCTCTCTAACCCTATCTCTAAAAATCGCGTTACGTTTCTTTTCTACCGAAGTTTTCTGATATATCAGAATGTGAATCGATTCACAAAGATAGGTGAATCGATTCACTCAGTGCAAAAATGACAGGAATCGCAGTTTTTAGTGGATGAATCGATTCCTGCAGCTCCCAGATTCGATTCACAGAGAACTGATTTTCGTGAATCGATTCAAGCTTCGATTCACAAAGAATCAACCTTTGTGAATCGATTCATTCTCTGATTCACTGAAAGCCTGATCGAGTCCCAGCAAACTCACAGTCCTGAATCGATTCACAGGGCCTGGGAATCGATTCACACTGGGCAGAAATTACTAAACACAATATTCACCCATTCAATTTTGACAATCAATGACGAAATCACTTAAAATTCATCATTAAGCCATACTAAGCTTATGCATGCATATCAACCAAGCTTGAGGAAATTTGGGGTGTTACACTACTACCCTCCTTAAAAAAAAAAATTTGTCCTCAAAATTGGATAAACTTACATACCTATTGAAAAAGTTGCGGATATTGGCTTCGCATCTCATCTTCAAGTTCCCAAGTGGCTTCTTCGGGAGTGGATCCTTCCCAGATCACCTTGACCAAAGGGATAGTCTTATTCCTGAGTGCCTTGGAAGCTCGGTCCACTATTTGGGCCGGTTCAGGCTGGTACGTGCAATCAGATCTCAGCTGTATAGACTCATGGTCTATAGAGTGGAATGGATCTGGAATGTATTTCTTAAGCTGAGACACATGAAAAACGTTGTGGAGATTTGACAAAGAAGGAGGTAAGGCAATTTGGTATGCGACCGGACCAACTTGACTGAGGATTTGGAAAGGACCCACATACCGAGGGGTCAACTTTTTGGCCCTAAGGGCTCTACCAATGCCTACAGTGGGAGTGACTTTCAGGAATACATGTTCCCCTTCATCAAATTCAAGGGGTTTGAGCCTACGATCTGCATAACTTTTCTGCCTACTCTGAGCAGTCTTTATCTTCTCCCTAATCATCTGAATCTTATCAGTGGTTTCCTGAACAAGGTCGGGGCCTAACAATTGTTTCTCCCCCACTTCAAACCAACATAGAGGAGTCCTACACTTGCGACCGTAGAGAGCCTCGTATGGTGCCATTCCAATGCTAGAGTGATAGCTGTTGTTGTATGAAAATTCAATTAATGACAAGTACTTGTTCCAACTACCGCCATCCTCTAAAACACAGGCTCTAAGCATATCCTCTAAAGTTTGGATGGTTCTCTCCGACTGGTCGTCTGTCTGGGGTGGTAGGCTGTGCTAAGACTCAGCCTCGTCCCTAAGGCTTGGTGAAGTGCCTTCCAAAACCGAGAGGTAAACTTTGGATCCCTGTCAGAGACAATGTTAGTTGGAACTCCGTGGAGTCTAACAATCTCTCTGATATAGATCTCAGCTAACCGGGCAGTTTTGTAAGTGGACTTTATGGGAAGAAAATGAGCAGATTTGGTTAATCTGTCCACTATGACCCATATAGAGTCATACCCTAACTGAGTGTAGGGTAATCCTCCCACGAAGTCCATTGCTATACTATCCCACTTCCACTCGGGAATTTCTAAGGGGTGGAGGAAACTTGAAGGCTTTTGGTGTTCTATCTTGGTTTTCTGACAAACCAAGCATTGAGCTACAAATTCTGCCACATCATTCCTCATGCCTGGCTACCAATACCTTTGTCTAAGGTCCTGGTACATCTTGGTGGAGCCAGGGTGTACCGAGAATCCACTCTTGTGGGCTTCTCCTAGAACCTGCTGCTTAATGGAATTATCCTTTGGTATGCAGATTCTCTGATGGAACAATAAAGTGCCATCCTCAGCTTCAGAAAAACCGGGGCGGTGTTTGCTAGATTGCAACTCTACATCTAAACTCTGGGCAAGTCTAATCTGTTCCCTAAAATTACAGGAAATATCTAGATGATAAAGCATGAGACTGTTCACTGATGGGAAAATTCCAAGGTTAAGGTCCCTAAAGGACTCCAACAACTCCATTTCTTTTATCATCAGTGAAGACGCATGCAAGGATTTCCTACTCAAGGCATCAACGACCACATTCGCTTTGCCCGAATGGTACTTCAAATCAAAGTTATAATCTTTTAGGAACTCAACCCATCTTCTTTGCCTCATATTAAGTTCCTTCTGATCAAAAAGGTATTTCAAGCTCTTATGATCACTAAACACTTCAAACTGAGCACCATAAAGATAGTGTCGCCAAATCTTTAGAGCAAAGACAATGGCTGCGAGCTCTAAGTCATGAGTAGGGTAGTTCTCCTCATGGGGCCTTAACTGCCTGGATGCGTAGGCTACAACTTGTCGATTCTGCATGAGAACACATCCTAACCCTTTCTTAGAGGCATCACTATAAACTTCAAATCCCAATGCTGGGTCAGGGATAATCAAGACCGGGGTGGAAGTCAACCTGATCTTAAGCTCTAGGAAACTACTCTCACAACTCTTAGTCCACAAAAAAGGCTCCCCCTTTCGGGTTAACCTTGTTAGGGGAAGTACCATCTGCAAAAATCCCTTAATGAACCTTCGGTAGTACCCGGCTAATCCTAGAAAGCTCCTAACTTCTGTGATTGTGGTTGGTCGTTCCCAACTAAGGACGGCTTCCACTTTACTAGGATCAACCGACACTCCCGCTTTAGAAATCACATGACCAAGAAACTTAACTTCACTGAGCCAGAACTCATATTTCTCAGGTTTTGCGAAGAGGCTCTTTTCCCTAAGGGTACTTAGAACAATCCTAAGGTGTTCCTCATGCTCTCGAGGATCCTTAGAATAAACTAGGATATCATCTATGAAGACTACTACAAACTTGTCAAGGAAAGGCCTAAAAATTCGATTCATATAGTCCATAAATACGGCTGGAGTATTGGTCAGACCAAAAGGCATAACCAAATATTCATAGTGCCCGTATCTAGTCCTAAATGCCGTCTTTGGAACATCCTCTACCTTAACTCTAATATGGTGATAACCAGATCTTAGATCAATCTTGGAGAAAACTGAAGCTCCCCTAAGTTGATCTAACAAGTCATCTATTCTGGGCAAGGGGTATCTATTCTTCACTGTGATCTTATTGATTTTTCGGTAATCAATACATAACCTCATACTCCCATCTTTCTTCTTTACCAAAAGGACAGGTGCGCCCCAAGGTGACACACTAGGTCTAATAAACTGCTTAGCAATCAAATCTTCCAACTGTGCTTTTAGTTCCCTCAACTCCAAGGGTGACATCCTGTAAGGTGCTATGGAGATTGGTCCTGTTCCGGGAACCAGTTCTATTGAGAACTCCACTTCTCTCAGGGGGTAAGGTCGCTACCTCGTTAGGAAACACATCTAAGAATTCGTTCACTATAGGGATAGTGGTCAGATCCAGGTTAACCTCTGCAGTTGAAGAAAGTAAGATCATGTATCCTGCAAGACCTTCCACTAGACAGCGACTCAATAAAAGATCATTACTTTGGGTAACATAACTTGACTCTTCAATAATAGAATGCACATTTGGAAACTCAATCGTTTTACAAAAACAGTTCAAAACAACTTGATTGGCGGAAAGCCAATCCATACCCAGGATAATGTCCATTCCCTTGAGAGGTAGACACACAAGGCTTACTAAAAACATTCTCCCTTGAATTAGGAGAGGACAATTCTCACATATCAAGGAAGTAGAAATGCGATCTTCGGTGGGTGTATACACGTGCAATGGGGATTGTAAAGAAGTAAGACACAACCCTAGCCTTTGAACACATGTACAAGAGATAAAGGAATGTGTTGCTCCCGAATCAAATAAAACAACTAGAGGTTCATCCTGAAAGAAACAAGTACCTTTCATCAGATTTTCCGCTCCCTTTGCTTTCTTAGCGTCAAGCGTAAAGACTCTCCCTTGGTTAGGATCACCAGACTTGGCTCCTTTTCCCTTAGTGTATTGGGGGCACTCCTTAGCCAAGTGCCCTGGTTGGTGACAAACAAAACAAACATTCTTGCCCTTCATACACTCTCCCTGATGCACCTTTCCACAATTCGAGCATGCATGATAATCAGACTCGGAGGTTTGAACCTGCTTTCCCTTGAAAAGATTTCCTTTCGGTCTCATGTGTTGAGCGCTCTTATCCGCATCCTTCTTTTTGTTCTTATCTTGCCACCTAGTTTGCCTATCCTTATACATCCTCTTCACGCTTGCTTCAGCCACGTAGCTCTGATGGACTACCTTGGCGAACTCAGTGAATCCAGTCTGTGAAATGCTGTTTTGGATGTCTGGCCTCAGTCCCCACTTGAACTGCTTAATTTTCCAATTATCATTCGGAGCAAATTGAGCAACAGATGAGTACCTTACCAACTCCTCAAACTTGTTCACATACTCTGAAACCGTAGATTTTCCTTGCTGAAGTTGGACTAATTCTCTATCCATCATATCTTTCACGGTCTGTGGAAAGTACTTCTCCAAGAAGACCCTCTGAAAGTTCACCCAAGTTAACGGTGTCCCTTGAGCCACCATATAAGCTCGAGCCCCTTTCCACCGCCAAAGATCCTCTATGAGCACATGAGTAGCTAACTCGACCTTTTGCTCCTCGGTACAATGGACAACCTTAAAACTCTTCTCCACGGCTTCCAGCCAGTGTTGGGATGCCATGGCTTCTGTTTTTCCATTGAAGGTTGGTGGCTTCGTCTTAAGGAACTTAAGGAATTTTCGGTCTAACTCCTCCTCTTGCGGGGGTGGTTGGGCTTAGTACTGCTGTTGTTGGGCTAACTGAGCCGCAAGATTATTGGTTGCGATACTCTAATTCTGAATAGCCTACAATATCCCTTGTAGCCAAGCATTCTCTTGTCCTGGTGGATTCGGTGGTACCGCAGCATTCCTTCTGGGTCTCCCGTGCCTTCTAGAACCTGAAGCCATAAATCTGCATAGAATGCACCAAGCATTGAGTTGATCAAGCTCAATATCTCTTAGCATAATAAGTAGAAAACAGCAGCAGACTCAAGAAATTCACGAAACTATCCCTAGTAACCCCTACAGTCCGATTAGAATCGAACTGCTCTGATACCATAATGTAACACCTTACTTTCATTAACTTGAAAATAGGATAATTATCATTAGGTACAGTATTCCCAATATAAAATTTAAACTTAAAGTCCAACATTAAGTCCAAATGTCATACAACTAAAATTTAAGTACATAGGTTCACGATGGTACAACACCAATACAAAATTCTAGAATTTCCACCTTCAAGGTGTTACTTTAAACTACTACAAAATAAACAAGCTCTCCAGAGCTAGCAGCTGTCAGTCTTCCTTGGGTACCTGTGCATCTGTAAAATATAATTAAATAAAGGAGTGGGGTGAGATAAAAATCTCAGTGAATCCTCCCTTCGACTCCTCACCATTAACTCATGTAATAAACTATCATACAAGACTTAATATCAGACATTTATGCAATGCATATTCTTACTATGAATTTCTAATTCATCTTTGGCTCGCATGCATGGGTAGCGTTGTATGCTTACGTCCATACAACCCCATAAATACGCTTTCGATATGGTGGTTAGACGTCTTAACCGTCCGAGGGCGTCCCACACGGCTAACCATATCGATCACCCCCTTTTTGAGGCATCTTAGTGTCTTTTAGGGAATTTAATTCACCAACTATGTCCTTAAATGCATGCTTTATTCTAATGTAGAATTACAATTAGGAGCTACTCTAACTCAACATGCAACTGAACATATTCAGGTAAAAAGATACATTTCAAATTTAAAAGAGAACATATATCATAATAAGTCAAGGAAAATACATCAAGACAAAAAGCACTTCCATTAGAGCTCCATGGAGCTCTCAATGGTCAAACATTCATCTCACCATCTATAGGGGTACAACATTACCCCCTTAATCAGTCCCAATAACACATGTATAGCTATTAACACTAAAACTGTACATAGAAAGAGGGATTTGGGGAAATTCCTAACATAGGGTTCAAGGGTTTTCTTCAAGGGGACCCTAATGTGGGACTTATGGGTGCCCATCACCTAAGAGAAGGGAGAACTCACCAACGAAACCAAGATTCAAGCTCAAAGGTTGATGTTCAGCCCCTTCTTCTTCCTCCTTCACGTTCTGCTTCTTCTCCTTCAAGCTTGCCTTCTTTGGATTTCTTCCAACTTCCCAAACCAAGAATAAATACTCCCCAACTTGGATTCAAGCTAAGATTGATGATGAATCTAGCATGAATCCATGTTTTCCCCTTAAAATATGAACCCTAGTGTTTAATCCCCTTTCTCTTCTCTCTCTCGCATCCTCTCTCTAACCCTCTCTCTAAAAATCGCGTTCTGTTCTTTTTCTGCTGAGTTTTCCTGATATACTGCAGCTGTGAATCGATTCACAGCATAGGTGAATCGATTCACTCAGTGCAAAAATGACAGGAATCGCAGTTTTTAGTGGATGAATCGATTCCTGCAGCTCCCAGATTCGATTCACAGAGAACTGATTTTCGTGAATCGATTCAAGCTTCGATTCACAGAGAATCAACCTTTGTGAATCGATTCATTCTCCGATTCACTGAAAGCCTGATCGAGTCCCAGCAAACTCACAGTCCTGAATCGATTCACAGGGCCTGGGAATCGATTCACACTGGGCAGAAATTACTAAACACAATATTCACCCATTCAATTTTGACAATCAATGAGGAAATCACTTAAAATTCATCATTAAGCCATACTAAGCTTATGCATGCATATCAACCAAGCTGGAGGAAATTTGGGGTGTTACAACAACCCTCATCAAACACATCCCTCACTACACACATTTCATCACTCCACTCTCACCCTTTCAACCTACTCTTCGAAACCCATCCAAACTAACCCAAAACATACAAAGTCAAGGTGACTTGCCCTCTCCTGCTTTCTCTCACTGTCAAACCTACCAACTACTATGGTGCCAAGAAATCTGTGTCATCTATAAACAAACCACAGTTTGTAAGAGAAGAAGTTTATCATTCCATCTATGATCACCTTTCTCTGTGGCACTTGAACACATTCACCTCTGGGGTTGCAAGACTGGAGATTGCCCCTCATTCACGCCTCACTATCTCTGAAGATGGTGAGAAAGTGGAAAGGTCATTTGGTGTAAGGTTAAGACCTCTTTTAAACAGAGGAATTATTCCTTTCTCTGTTGATCTTCCTCATGTTCTGCCACAACACGAACCTCTCACTCTAGAGGAATGGGGAAGATGTATCACAGATGATGAAAAGTCATTCATGGCTCACTGCCTTGAAATGAAGAAGATGGAATTGGTTTATCTGAACAAAGATCCCTCTTCAGCATTTGTAAAGATTATGCCTGATAGGCAAAGGTGGTGTCCTGGTCTATCCCTGATAAAAGGAAGGAACCAGCTTCTGGTAAACCTCCAACATCTATTGGTCTCAAGGAGTATGAAGAAGCTCCTAGGAAATACGATGTCAAAGCATTCTCTGAGCTTCCGGTTAAGAAGCTATCTAAAAACCATGCTCGGCGTGTGTATCTAAACCTCCTCAAAAGAGATGATTGGAGAACTGGTTTGTAACAGCCGTATTTTTTCGATATGTTATTGAGCGTTATTATAGTATATTTTATCGTATTTATGCTATAATAAGCAATTTCATGTTCGCTAAGTAAGTGATTTAAATAAATCAAGAGCAAATTAGAATTGAGAGTTAATATTTTATATTAACCCATGGTTCGAATATCGTCGAAAAATTCTAACAAAGTTTCGTCGCGTTTTGAATCGCCGGACAATTTTGCCGCAGATAAAATTTTAAATGAACCCCGATTTCGATGAAAATCGAATCGTAGCTTGTTGTGGATATTTTTGAGTGTTTTATATTGTTTTATTATTTATAATTAAATATTATTACGCGATGAATTAATTTCTCGCTAAATTAATTTTCGCGAATTTATCGGCGGGGAATTAATCGGTAACGCAGTTATTTGACGCCGTGTTTTGGCAACCCTTAGACTCTAGAATTAGAGGGTAATCATGAGAGATGTGAGATTAGATGTGTTAGATTGATTGATGTGATTTATGAGAGATGTCACTTTTTGTGTGATTAAAATTTTATTACTTTCTTAAAACCATTTTTAACCACATGTTTTTACATAAGTTATTTTTTTTATTTCTCCTCCTCCCTTACACAGCCCAAGCTGCGCCCCTCCCCTCTCTCTACCTCATTTTCATCTCATCTTCTTCATTCTTAGTGAGAGAAAGTTCCAAGCTTCCATGGAGGTCATCTTCCTCCTTACTTCTTAAGCTATTTCAGTTCTATTTTTCCATTCTTCTTGCAACCAACTTCTTCTTCTCCTTGCTACTATTTACCTATCCATTCAAACAAGTTGAGAGCACCAACTTCCTCCCCCAAAACAGCCCCCTTGGCTGCGATCTCTTCTAGGTGGAGAGGTAGTTGCTTTTCTTACTTTGTTCTTTATTTTGAGTCTTGAAAATTGTTTGATCATGATCAATGTTGGAAGTGAGCACCCAAATCCCCAAACCTTGGAACCCTAAGGGGAAAAGAGGGATGGTGTGATCCTCAAGTGAATCAATGTAATTAATTGATGATTTTGAGCTTAATTGGTGTTGTAGTTGTTGTATTTGTTCATAGTTTTGGAATTAGAAGTTTTTTGCGTAATTTTTATGATGAACACCTATTCTTGACAAAGAAGGATTACGGGTAATTAATTTGTGAACCATGAAATTAGTTGATGATTCTTGTGTTTTAGTTAGTATAAGTGTTATTGAGTTTGTTGAGTTTGTTAAAATAAGAAAGTTAGTAAGTTTTACTGAAAAACCTTGTTCTTGAAATGGGTTTCGAAAGGGATTGGTTTTGATTGAGCTTTAAATTGTGAATTGAATTGTTGTTTTGTGAAAAAAAAAATTGGACTATGGAAGGATGTCATTTAATTGTTTGGAAGTTTTGAAATTGTTTCCTATTTCCTTGATGTTGGCCGCGAGCTCTTTAGGAGATTTGGGAGAGAAATTGTTTTGCATTTTAATTTATAATTATTGTGTTGATGAATGATTAAGTTTTGGAAAATTTTGGAAGAGGTTTGATTGGAATTGGATTTGTTTTGAAATTTTAAGGCTATGAAGCATATGAGGTGATTTGGGTTCCTTGAGACCCAAGGTACCTAGTAGAGCCTTAACTTAAGGTTTTAGATAAAATGAAGTTGATTTTAATATTAAATTGTGTTTCAAAATTTTGAAGGACTTGAACTTAGTTAGTAGAACCTTATTTTTCCAACTTATGTATATTTCAAGAAAAATAATGGTGCATTATGTTTTAGATCTCAAGAGATAATTCTTTGCACAAATATTTCAAATATGTGACATTGTATTTTAAAGTAAATTCTAAGTGGAAGTGTTTGGTTTAGGAAAGGGTTAGGTTTTGAGGGCCTAAGGTTACATAATTTAGTCTTAGAATTGTCCTAAGCTTACCCCGTGTGTTAGGAGTCAAGGTATCCAAGTTCGTGCGACGTGGGATCAAGGATCGAGGAGTACGTGGACACGCGACTTGGCGCTTCGGTAAGGGCTACTTTTAGACTAATCTAGGGTTATGTTTTATAAGTTTATGTGTAAGGGCGCTTCACATTTTACATGCTTATGTTTTGTACACTTGTGAGTAAGGGCAACTCTTAGATATGGATAGGTTTAATATTTATTTTCTGTCAAAATGCGAAGAAGGTTGAGAACCTCAGGGTTCGAAGTGAGGGTCTCGTACCCCTTCGATTTTGTTGTCAAATGTATGCTCCGATTTGTTTGTGGGCTTGTCTAAAAAGTGGTTGGTCGCTTGACCCAACCCCCACACTTGTTTGTTCCTCTCTGTCAACTCCATCGAGTTACAGCGGGATGGATTCCGTGATTGATGGTCGTGATATGATTGGTTTTGATGATTGCTTATTATTGTTGGACTGAGTTTTCTATATGAGCTTGCGTGAATATTTATTTAATATGTGATTGAATAATTATTCGAATTGCTTCTTGAATTATCGTATGCGGCGATTTATTCATCAGAGTGCGAGAGTTTAGTCGTGACGTCTTTGAACTATATCCCGAACATCCTAGGGTGGTCGTGGAGCCCAAGGTTAATGGCTGGAATTCGGCTGCTTAGTTAGGCGTCGTGTCGTTGGGAGTCGTCGTAACGTTTTTGGAGTTTCGATCTGAACAACCAAGGGCAGTGTAGAAGTCCGAAGCTACGGCTGGGTGGTGAAGAAGCCCGAAGCCAAAGCTAGTGTTCAGTGGCCTGAATAACCAATGGTGGTGTGGAAGCCCGATGCCACGGCTGAGGTGGTGTAGAAGCCCGAAGCCACGGCTGGTGTTCAAATTGCTCAGTGGGCATCTGTGTTGTCAACCTGAATAACCCGGGTGGTGATGAAGCCCAAGGCTATGGCTGGTATTCAGTGGATGGATCGGCGTTGTTTTTCGAAATTATCGAGAGTGACTTAAGGGAGAGTTTTGAGTGGCGTTTTGAGAAATTGTGCATCTTGTTGTCTTTTGCTTGTGATTTTCTATTTCTAAGATTATTTGAGAAGTTGACCCTTTCCCGTGGTGCCTTCAATCAATGATGGTTACCCAGGCGATGGCGAGGACGTGGAGGACCCGTTGGTGGACGACGATGAGAAGGACCCCTTCGAGGATATGGGCAACAACTTTTATTTGTCGTGATTAGCTGTTGCACGCTTGCATTTCGGATGGCTGTAGGATTTTGTTTATAGTGTACAGTTGTTGTGGTGACCAGTCAAGCTTTTAGTGTTGTTCTATGTGCACTACAGGGTAGACTGGTGGCATACTTTTGGATCAGCCCCCTACGTGGGTGTTTACCGGGAGTACCCCCGGGGTGTGATCGTCCTCACAAGGATTCTCATACTTTAGGTGTATTTCTTGTACATAGTTATGCACCATTTTATTTTGTATGCACTGCTTATGTTTTGTATGTACTGATAGGGATGTCATGCTTGTATATATTATGTGGATGCGTTTCCAGTGCATAGTCTTGTGTCTTAAGATTGCATCATGTTTCTAAATACTGTGGTGACTCTGTGTGTAATTTGCGGGCGCTGTTGTTGTTTTAAAATAAAAATATAGACCACATTTTCCCAAAGGACACAAGAGTACTATTTTAAAAGTACATCGCATATAGAGTTAGTTCTAGTTTAGTAGCGGTCCGGAAACGGGTCGTTACAATAGTGGTATCAGAGCAGTTCGGTTCTAACCGGACTGTGTATTGGGTAATTAAGCTGGTCACCATGTCGAGTTTTATTTTGTCAGGTAACTAGTTGTGTTGTATTGTCATTGTTTGTTGAGTGAAGCAGTTTTGCTTGCCAATTGTTTGAATTGTTTCTTGACTGAAGCAATGTGTGCTAACGCGACACTTGATTATGAGGTTCTGACAGGTTCTAGACTTTGTAGAATCTAATGCCACCTCACAGAGATACTACAGCCGGACCAGATAACCCCACGATGGAGATAACGATTCAACCGATGACGGAGATGGCGGCGGCTATGGCTCAACAATCGGCTGCTGCGACTCAACAATCTAATGTTGTGGCTCAGCAGACTGCGGCTTTGACCCAGCATAATCTGCAACAACAGCAGAGGGCGAAACGGAATGCGGAGATGAGAGGATTAGCGGATTTCCGTAAGCATGACCCACTGAAGTTCTACGGCGAGCCAAACCCGGATAAGGTAGACCTTTAGATGCAGGAGATAGAGAAGATCTTCACGACACTTCATTGTCCAGAGAATGTCAAGGTGGACTACGTAACCTACTTGTTGCTGGGAGATGGTGAGTATTGGTGGAAGGGAGTGAAACAGACTTTGATGGCAGAGCATCGTGAGATTACTTGGGAAGTTTTCCACAGGAGATTCTTGGACAAGTATTTTCCTGATACTGCATGAGCAGAAAAAGAGCAGGAGTTCCTTCGACTATAGCAAGGTAGCATGACGGTGTCAGAATATGCTGCTAAGTTTGAATCACTTGCAAGGTACTTTAGTCCTTTTTGTGACCGAGCTGACCAGGGTTGGTTGAGCGAGAGATTTCAACGAGGATTGAGATTCGACATCCAGAAATCTGTGACATCTCTAAGAATCCGAAACCTTCAAGAGTTGATTGATCGGTGTGTTGAAGTGGAAGGAGTGAGGAACCACAAGAAAAGGAGTGGTATAGGTGGACCAATGAGACCCCAGAGCACAGGCCAGAGGTTTGCTCAGAAAGGAAAGCAGCAGGAGAAGCCGTATAATCGACCTCAAGGGAACAACGACAAAGGACAATATCGTCTGATGGCTCAGAACGCGAGAGGCGAGAGTCAGACTAGCACCGACGTGACTTGTTACCGTTGCGGTAAGCCAGGGCACTATGCAATCAACTGCTCTGAAGAGAAGAACAACGTGTGCTTTAATTGCAGGAGACCGGGACACAGGGCTAGAGACTGCAAAGCTCCTAAATCTAAACCAGTGGTGAATGCCGCAGAGGCTAAAGGGAAGCGTCAGATGGTCAAGGGTAGAGTCTTCTGCATGGGCGGCAAAGAAGCAGAGCGATCAGGAGATCTAACTCAAGGGAATTACGAAGTTGAGGGTAACTCTCTATCCATATTCTTCGATTCTAATGCCGCACATTATTTGATTTCTTTGGTTGTGTGAGCTAATCTAAAATTTCTTGTGACTGTTTTATCTTTTGGCTTAGTAGTGATTACCCAACTGCTAAGACTCTAGTTTCTAACACTGCATGACTTCGTTGTGTAGTGATTGTTGAGTGTAGAAAGACCTTGTCAATTCGAGTCGCGTATCTTTAAAAGTCTTACCATTATTCTTAGGTTGGATTGGTTTTCGAGTCACCATATCCCTTGGGACTATGCCCAAAAATCGTAGTTTTCCCAATTTTGGAGTTTTCAAATATCTTTCTGATAATTCTATTGAAGATTCTTGTAAGATAGAGCTCACGATTTCATATTCCCTCGCTAGTTTAGAAGTTACCAAGTGACCGAGTTGAAGAATGTACCAGTTCGCGATGGTATTTACGGACGACATCCAGATTTATTCGAGGAGCAGAGAAAAGCATGAAGAGCATCTATGCCGAGTACTGCAGTACTACGAGAGAAGCAGCTTTATGCTAACCTTTCTAAGTGCGAGTTCTGGCTTGAAGAGGTGAATTTTCTCGGACATGTGATAACTAAGAATGGAATAGCTGTGGATTCAGCCAGGATTGAAGATGTGTTAGCATGGGAATAGCCGAAGACTAAAACAGATATCAGAAGTTTTGTTGGATTAGCAGCTACTACCGGAGATTTATTGAAGGTTTCTGGAAGATCGTATCACCGCTTACACGACTTACGAGGAAGGATCAACCATTTGCTTGGACTAAAGAGTGCGAACCCAGTTTTCAGTGGCTGAGGGAACTTTTGACAACAGCACCTGTGTTAATTTTGCCTCAACCGGAAGAATCTTACGAGGTTTACTGCGATGCGTCACACAAAGGAATAGGATGCGTGCTGATGCAACATCGGAAAGTTGTGGCTTATGCTTCGAGACAGCTCAAGATTCACGAGAGAAACGACCCTACGCACGATTTGGAGCTTGCTGCAATGGTTTTTGCACTGAAGATTTGGAGACACTACCGTTATAGGAGTACGTTCACTGTTTACAGCGATCACAAGAGCCTGAAGTACTTGTTCGATCAGAAGGAGCTCAACATGCGACAACAAAGATGGACAGAATTTCTGAAAGACTACGACTTCACTTTGGAATATCATCCAGGGAAGGCGAACGGGGTAGCTGATGCACTGAGTAGGGAGAGCGTTTTAGCTTCAGCAATGATGATTAAGGAATTGGAGATGCTAGAGAAGTTCCGAGACTTGAGGCTGAACGTGGGAGCTGGAAGAGAAGATGAGGGACTAGTATCCAGAACTTTTTCTTGATACGTATCTTACCCGTAGTTTCGAGGACGAAACTATTTTTAGAGGGGGAGTATTGTAATAGCCGTATTTTTTCGATACGTTATTGAGCGTTATTATAGTATATTTTGTCATATTTATGCTATAATAAGCAATTTCTTGTTCCCTAAGTACGTGATTTAAATAAATCAAGAGCAAATTAGAATTGAGAGTTAATATTTTATATTAACCCATGGTTCGAATATCATCAAAAAATTCTAACAAAGTTTCGTCGCGTTTCGAATCGCCGGACAGTTTTGCCGCAGATAAAATTTTAAATGAACCCCGATTTCGATGAAAATCGAATCGTAGCTTGTTGTGGATATTTTTGAGTGTTTTATATTGTTTTATTATTTATAATTAAATATTGTCACGCGATGAATTAATTTCTCGCTAAATTAATTTTCGCGAATTTATCGGCGGGGAATTAATCGGTAACGCAGTTATTCGACGCCGTGTTTTGGCAACCCTTAGACTCTAGAATTAGAGGGTAATCACGAGAGATGTGAGATTAGATGTGTTAGATTAATTGATGTGATTAGCATCTTTACTTTGTGAGAGATGTCACTTTTTGTGTGATTAAAATTTTATTACTTTCTTAAAACCATTTTTAACCACATGTTTTTACTGAAGTTATTTTTTTTATTTCTCCTCCTCCCTTAAGCAGCCCAAGATGCGCCCCTCCCCTCTCTCTACCTCATTTTCATCTCATCTTCTTCATTCTTAGTGAGAGAAAGTTCCAAGCTTCCATGGAGGTCATCTTCCTCCTTACTTCTTAAGCTATTTCACTTCTATTTTTCCATTCTTCTTGCAACCAACTTCTTCTTCTCCTTAATACTATTTACCTATCCATTCAAACAAGTTGAGAACACCAACTTCCTCCCCCAAAACAGCCCCCTTGGCCGCGAGCTTCTCTAGGTGGAGAGGTAGTAGCTTTTCTTACTTTGTTCTTGATTTTGAGTCTTGAAAATTGTTTGATCATGATCAATGTTGGAAGTGAGCACCTAAATCCCCAAACCTTGGAACCCTAAGGGGAAAAGAGGGATGGTGTGATCCTCAAGTGAATCAATGTAATTAATTGATGATTTTGAGCTTAATTGGTGTTGTAGTTGTTGTATTTGTTCATAGTTTTGGAATTAGAAGTTGTTTGGGTAATTTTTATGATGAACACCTATTCTTGACAAAGAGGGATTATGGGTAATTAATTTGTGAACCATGAAATTAGTTGATGATTCTTGTGTTTTAGTTATTATAAGTGTAATTGAGTTTGTTAAAATAAGAAAGTTAGTAAGTTTTATTGAAAAACCTTGTTCTTGAAATGGGTTTGGAAAGGGATTGGTTTTGATTGAGCTTTAAATTGTGAATTGAATTGTTGTTTTGTGAAAAAAAAATTGGACTATGAAAGGATGTTATTTAATTGTTTGGAAGTTTTGAAATTGTTTCCTATTTCCTGGATGTTGGCCACGAGCTCCTTAGGAGATTTGGGAGAGAAATTGTTTTGCATTTTAATTTATAATTATTGTGTTGATGAATGATTAAGTTTTGGAAAATTTTGGAAGAGGTTTGATTGGAATTGGATTTGTTTTGAAATTTTAAGGCTATGAAGCATATGAGGTGATTTGGGTTCCTTGAGACCCAAGGTACCTAGTAGAGCCTTAACTTAAGGTTTTAGATAAAATGAAGTTGATTTTAGTATTAAATTGTGTTTCAAAATTTTGAAGGACTTGAACTTAGTTAGTAGAACCTTATTTTTCCAATTTATGCATATTTCAAGAAAAATAATGTTGCATTATGTTTTAGTTCTCAAGAGATAATTCTTTGCACAAATATTTCAAATATGTGACTTAGTATTTTAAAGTAAATTCTAAGTGGAAGTGTTTGGTTTAGGAAAGGGTTAGGTTTTGAGGGCCTAAGGTTATAGAATTTAGTCTTAAAATTGTGCTAAGCTTACCCCGTGTGTTAGGAGTCGAGGGATCCGAGTTCGTGCGACGTGGGATCAAGGATCGAGGAATACGTGGACATGCGACTTGGCGCTTCGGTTAGGGCTACTTCTAGACATATCTAGGGTTATGTTTTATATGTTTATGTGTACAGGCGATTCACATTTTACATGCTTATGTTTTGTACACTTGTGAGTAAGGGCAACTCTTAGATATGGATAGGTTTGATATTTATTTTTTGTCGGAATGCGAAGAAGTCTGAGAATCTCAGGGTTCGAAATGAGGGTCTCGTACCCCTTCGATTTTGTTGTCAAATGTATGCTCCGAGTCATTCGTGGGCTTGTCTGAAAACTGGTTGGTCGCCTGACCCCAACACCCCACACTTGTTTGTTCCTCTCTGTCAACTCCATCGAATTGCAGCGGGATGGATTCTGTGATTGATGGTCGTGATATGATTGGTTGCGTTGATTGCTTATTACTGTTAGACTGAGTTTTCTGTATGAGCTTGCGTGAATATTTATTTAATATGCGTTTGAATAATTATTCAAATTGCTTCTTGAATTATCGTATGCGGCGATTTATTCATCGGAGTGTGAGAGTTAAGTCGTGACGTCTTTGAACTATATCCCGAACATCCTAGGGTGGTCGTGGAGCCCAAGATTAATGGCTGGAATTCGGCAGCTTAGTTAGGCGTCGTGTCGTTGGGAATCGTCGTGATGTTTTTGGAGTTTCGATCTGAACATCCAAGTTTGGTGTAGAAGTCCGAAGCTACGGCTGGGTGGTGAAGAAGCCCGAAGCCAAAGCTGGTGTTCAGTGGCCCGAACAACTAAGGGTGGTGTGGAAGCCCGATGCCACGGCTGAGGTGGTGTAGAAGCCCGAAGCCACGACTGATGTTCAAATTGCGCAGTGGGCGTCTGTGTTGTTAAGGAACTTAACCTGAATAACCCGGGTGGTGATGAAGCCCAAGGCTATGGCTGGTATTCAGTGGATGGATTGGCGTTGCTTTTCAGAATTGTCGAGAGTGTCTCAAGGGAGAGTTTTGAGTGGCGTTTTGAGAAATTGTGCATCTTGTTGTCTTTTGCTTATGATTTGCTATTTCTATGATTATTTGAGAAGTTGACACTTTCCCTTGGTGCCTTCAATCAATGATGGTTACCCAGGCGATGGCGAGGACGTGGAGGACCCGTTGGCTGACGACGACGAGGAGGACCCCTTCGAGGATCCGGGCAACGACTTTTATTTGTCGTGATTGGCTGTTGCACGCTTGCATTTCGGATGGCTGTAGGATTTTTTGTTTATAGTGTACAGTTGTTGTGGTGACCAATCAAGCTTTTAGTGTTGTTCTATGTGTACTGCAGGGTAGACTGGTGGCATACTTTTGGAGCAGCCCCTAGCGTGGGTGTCTGTCGGGACTACCCCTGGGGTGTGATCGTCCTCACAAGGATTCTCATACTTTAGGTGTATTTCTTGTACATAATTATGCACCATTTTTATTTTGTATGCACTGCTTATGTTTTGTATGTACTGATAGTAATGTCGTGCTTGTATATATTATGTGGATTTGTTTCCAGTGCATAGTCTTGTGTCTTAAGATTGCATCATATTTCTAAACGCTGTGGCGACTTTGTGTGTGCTTTGCGGGCACAGTTGTTGTTTCAAAAAAAAATATATAGACCGCATTTTCCCAAAGGACACAAGAGTACTATTTTAAAAGTACGTCGCATATAGAGTTGGTTCTAGTTTGGTAGCGGTCCGAAAACGAGTCGTTACATGGTTCTTCTGGCTACTGTAACGCAGAAAAGGTAACCATCCATACTGTTGGCTCTATCAGCAGAGTAACAAACACAAACCTCGCTTTTGTTCATTTTGATGACATGTTTATTTGTACTGTTATTAGGCCTCTAAGTGTTATGAAAATTGAAGACCAATGGGCTATTATTTGCAAACATTTTGATATTGGATTCAGTTGGAGTAAACTGACTATGTCTTAGAAAGACAAAGCCATTCTACCTCACTTTAGGCCTCTCAATATTGAAGAAGATGATAAGGAGAATTTGCATAGATTGTATCAGGATGAAAATGAAGGACTTATCTTCATTTTTTATGGAATGGGAGTCTTTCTAAGAAGCAATTTTGGAGAAGATGCTTTTACAAAATTTGATGCATATGTTGAAGATCTACTTAAGCACAGGGAAAAATCATGGAAATGGAGCTTACCAAATGATGGTGTCTTTCAGAGGGTCAAGGAAAGAAAGGATTTGAAACTGAGATTGTCACAGGCAGTGCTAGCAGAGCACCAGAAGATGGAATCTCAACGAGCTGTTATTATTGAACTTATTCCAGAAGCTGAACTTTCTTCTGCTCCTCCTACTGCAAATGATGATGTTGTCATCTTGCCTAGAGCTGAATTTGAAGCTATCATGGCTACAAATCAGAAGGTGTACCAGCTGAAAAGCACTATGAACCTCCTCTTGGAACGCTTCAATCAACTTCTTCCTCCTCCTCCACCACTAAACCCTTAAAAACATTTCATTTATTTTATTTTATTTTATTTTGTATTACTGTTAAGTTGGTACAATTCTTTTTTACTTGGTTCATATTTTGAATGATCTAACCTTTCTTGATCTAATTTTTGGTACAATTCAAATTTTTCTAGTATTATTACTTACCGTTTTGACTATAATGTGTTTTACACTCTTTTTGTCTAATGACAAAAGAGAGAGTAAAAGAAAGGTCTGATGAACACGCTGAACACGTTGAAGTATTACACATTTCATGCATAAATCATACAAAGCATATCTTTGAATTGCTGTAATACTCATTATTATCTGTTGGCAATTTTTATAATAATCGGTACAATGAATTTCAGCATCTGATCCTCAATAAATTGCTTAAGTATATGCATTATTGGTACAATGATCTCAGCATCTGCTCTCAACATTTAATAGAATATATGCTCTGATACTTGTATGCCTTTTGCGATCACAATGCTCTGATTATTAAAAATCTCTCTAATACCTGAATTATTTAATTATATCTGAGTTATTGAACTCAGGGGGAGACCCTTGAAATTATTTTTTTTAATTAAATTGTTCATCAACCTTGGATATTTTTCATCATCAAAAAGGGGGAGATTGTTAGAACCTAAACGATTGAGAAGTTTAGACCCTCATTAATTTTGATGATAACAAAGTACTTGCAAGTGAACAAATTATCTTCTAATAAGTCTTGAAGTGTGCAGGTATTAAAATTGTTTACGCTTTATAAGTCACTCAAGCAAGAAGGAGAAATTCACAAGAAATTGAATACATTTCATGTGTGTCAGCATCCGGTTCACTCCAACGTCTTGTGTATAGCGAGCGTCCGGAAGTGTTATTCTTTGACACGTGGATTACTCAATTGCTGCGAGCGTCCATCCATTATTCTGAGCGAGCATATGGTCTTTTAATAAAGCACATGATGGTCGCATTTATGCTCTCCTACCTCAGCTATTTGGAACGGAATTCGAATTTGATTTTGTGCGCTCATTTTTATGTACGAGGTATCAAAGGTGACACCTTTAGTATAAGACAAAATTCGTACAAGGCAATTGTGAAAAGCAGATAGTACAAAAACGGTAATGTGTACTATTCTGATATTCTCTAGAAAGGAAGAAAAGGACAACATTTCAAATTACCTTACTCAATGATATGGAGCTGAAATTTACTACAACGGTAATACCCCTCAGAGACTCCTATAAATACCTCAAGGTATTCATTAAAGAAGGTTGCCAAAACTACTAGAAACTACATTCTGAAAGAGCTATTACTCAAGTGAGCAATCAAGTTTCGTGTCAAGTTTCTGGACACCAAGAACTGAACCTCATCATCTTATATTTTTTCTTTTAGAAAGTTATTTGTTTTTGAGCTTAATCTTTTCATCCTCTCTTTGAGAGTTATTTGATTGTATACAAAAGAATATTACTTTGTAAAAGTTGTTCTACCTAGTTAAGGCTTTGTTTCTCAAAGGCTCGAAGGTACTGAGTCGTTTTGAGAAGTTAAGTGTATTGTCAAGTTTGTGACAGTAGAACACTCTTAAGGAATTTGTAATCAGTTGATTATAGTGGAAATCCTTCAGGAACGAAGGGACTAGACGTAGCAACCAGTTTGGTGGTGAACTAGTATAAATCTTTGTGTCTCTTGCTTTACTGCTTTACATTTATTCTTATCTTGCAAAGAAAAACAAGTTTTCTTAAACTTCATTTCCAGCGTCTGGTCATACTACAGCATCCGATAACTTACTGTTTTAAAATCAAGAGTTCAAAAGTGTTTTTAACTTAAAGTTAGCAAAAAGTTTTCAACACAATTCAACCCCTTTGTTGTGTTCACGTTCATGGTGTGTGTGTGTGTGTCGGGGTGCGCGCGCATAGGTGTGTGTGAGCGCCTGCTCATGGGTGTGCGTGTGCGTGGGGCACCAATTTTTCATATCGGACAAGACACCCGAAATGTAATGGAACGACCCTGTATATATACACATATATATAATAAGCAAAAACTTAAAAGAAAAGAGGCCGAATAAAATTAGGGTATGACACATGCATTGCGTATACTAGTCTTGATCACCTGACTTCGGTAGGGCCAACCTCGAGGTCCTAGTTCTCACCATTGTTTTGATTACTGTTGTTGTTATTTTGAATGACATTAGCCACCAGCTCTATTGCCATAGAAGCAAAGCCCAAAGCTGGGGCGACTGGTGCAGGCTCAGCATTGACAGGGGCATTATCATTCTTCTTTCTACAAATGCAGAATTGAAAGAGCACTAGGACGATAAATATGAGACCACTCACAAATTGAGAAATTAGAGGCGTAAGTTGGTCAGCAAGGGATCAGTTTGGAACAGAAATGACCTGAGTTGGAGTAAGAATAATCTCAGGCTAAATGGGAGTTAGAAGAAATTGTGTGGGTGGGGGTGAGAAAAGTTTGTGCGTATCGGTTGACATGATTAGTTGCATTTCTTTTTTCGACACACAACTAGTTGCAATGTTGGCAAATGTGAGTGTAATGATAAGTGTAATTATTTTTTCGACACACAACTAGTTGCAACGTCAGCTAATGTGAGTGTAATGATAAGTGTAAACGGGTATTTATAAGGGGGTATAGGCGAATGTATTGATAAAAGTAATGAATGCTTTAAATTAAATATCTTGATCTTTTTTTACCATACTTCTGCCATGTTAAGAATAAAACAATTTGTAGCAATTAAAACAGTTTGTATTAAAACAATTAGTGTGTGGGTGTGGGCGCGTGTTTGTGCGCACGCTTGTGTGGTGTGTGTGTGTGGGTGCGCACGCGCATATATGTGTGTGTGCGTGTGCGTGGGGCGCCGATTTTTCATATCGAACAACACACCCAAAATGTAATGGGACGGCCTTGTATATATACACTTATATATAATAAGCAAAAAGTTAAAAGAAAAAAAGCCGAACAAAATTAGGGTATGACACATGTATTGCATATACTTGTCTAGATCACCTGACTTCTGCAGCTCCAACCTCCAAGTCGTGGTTCTCACCATTGTTTTGATTATTGTTGTTGTTGTTGTTGTTGTTGTTGTTGTTGTTGTTTTGAATGACATTAGCCGCCAGCTCAATTGCCATAGAAGCAATGCCCAAAGCTGCGGCGACTGGTGCAGGCTCGGCATTGAAAGGGGCATTATCATTCTTCTTTTTACAAATCCAAAATTGAAAGAGCATAAGGACGATAAATATGAGGCCACTCACAAATTGAGAAATTAGGGGCTTAAGTTGGTCAGCGAGGGATGAGTTTGGAACGGAAATGAGCTGAGTTGGAGTAAGAATAATCTCATGCTAAATGGGAGTTGGAAAAAATTGTGTGAGTGGGCGAGTGAAAAGTTTGTGAATATCGGTTGACATAATTAGTTGCATTTCTTTTTTTGACACATAGCTAGTTGCAATGTTGGCAAATGTGAGTGTAATGATAAGTTTAAAGGGGTATTTATAATGGGGTGTAGGCGAACGTAATGATAAATGTAATGAATGCTTTAAATTAAATATCTTGATCTTTTTTACCGTGTTTCTGCCAAGTTAAGAATAAAATAATTTGCAGCAATTAAAACAGTTTGTATAAAAACAATAAGTGAGTGGGTGTGGGTGCGGTTGTGGGCGCATGCGTTTGTGGGTGTGCACGGGTATATGTGTGTGTACGCACCTACGCGTGGGAATGCGTGTGCGTTTGGCACCAATTTTTCATATTGCACAAGACACCCAAAACGTCAGGGATGGCCCTGTATATATACACATATATATGATATGCAAAAACTTAAAAGAAGAGAGGTTGGGCAAAATTAGGGTATGACACATGCAATGCATATGCTAGGCTTGATCACAAGACTTCTGCCGCCCCAACCTCCAAGTCCTGGTTCTCACCATTGTTTTTTATTACTATTGTTGTTGTTATTTTGAATGAAATTAGCCGCCAGTTCAATTGCCATAGAAGCAATGCCCATAGCCTGGGCGACTGGTGCAGGCTCGGCATTGATAGGGGCATTATCATTCTTCTTTCTCCAAATCCAGAATTGAAAGAGCACTCGGACGATAAATATGAGACCACTCACAAATTAAGAAATTAGAGGCATAAGTTGATCAGCAAGGGATGACTTTGGAGCAGAAATGAGCTGAGTGGGATTAAGAATAATCTCAGGCTGAATGGGAGTTGGAAGAAATTGTGTGAGTGGGGAAGAGAGAAAAGTTTGTGCATATCTGTTGACATGATTAGTTGCAATTCTTTTTTCGACACACAACTAGTTGCAATGTTAGCAAAAGTGAGTGTAATGGTAAGTGTAATTCTTTTTTTCGACACGCAACTAGTTGCAATGTTGGTAAATGTGAGCGTAATGATAAGTGTAAAGGGGTATTTTAAGGGGGTGTAGGCGAGTGTAATGATAAGTGTAATGAATGCTTTAAATTAAATATCTTGAACTTTTTTACCGTACATCTGCGATGTTAAGAATAAAACAATTTGCAATAATTAAAATAGTTTGTAATAAAACAATTAGTGTGTGGGTGTGGACGCGTGTGTGGGCGTGCACGTGCGTGCGTGTGCGTGTAGGTGCGCGCACATGTCCGTACGCGTGGGGCACTAGTTTTTCACCTTGCACAAGACGCCTGAAATGTCAGGGACGGCCCTGTATATATACACATATATATGATGTGCAAAAATTTAAAAGAAAATCGGTCGGACAAAATTAGGGTATGACACATGCATTGCATATACTAGTTTTGATCACGTGACTTCTGCAACTCCAACGTCTAAGTCCTGGTTCTCACCATTGTTTTTTATTATTGTTGTTGTTGTTGTTGTTTAGAATGAAATTGGCCGCCAGTTCAATTTCCATAGAAGCAACGCCAAAAGCATGGGCGACTAGTGCAGGCTCGGCATTGACAAGGGCATTATCATTCTTCTTTCTCCAAATCCTGAATTGAAAGAGCACTAGGACGATACATATGAGACCACTCACAAATTGAGAAATTAGAGGCATAAGTTGATCATCAAGGGATGACTTTGGAGCAGAAATGAGCTGAGTGGTAGCAAGAATAATCTTAGGCTGAATGGGAGTTGGAAGAAATTATGTGAGTGGGGGAGAGAGAAAAGTTTATGCATATCGGTTGACATGATTAGTTGCAATTCTTTTTTCGACACACAACTAGTTGCAATGTTGGCAAATGTGAGCGTAATGATAAGTGTAATTCTTTTTTTGACACACAACTAGTTGTAATGTTGGAAAATGTGAGTGTAATGATAAGTGTAATGGGGTATCTGTAAGGGGGTGTAGGTAAGTGTAATGAATGCTTTAATTTAAATATCTTGAGTTTTTTCCCGTACTTCTGCCATGTTAAGAATAAAACAATTTGTAATAAATAAAATAGTTTGTAACAAAACAATTAGTGTGTGGGTGTGGGCGCGTGTGTGCGCGCATGCATTTGTGTTGTGTGTGGGTGAGTGCGGCGAGCGCACATATGTGTATGTGCGTGTACGTGTGTGTGTGCGTGTGTGAGCGAGCACGTGTGTGCGTGTGCGTGCAGGAGCGCACGTGTCAGTATGCATGGGGCACTAGTTTTTAATGTGGCAATTAGTGTGAGCGGGGAAGAGAGAAAATTTTATGCATATCGGTTGACATGATTAGTTGCAATTCTTTTTTTGACACACAACTAGTTGCAATGTTAGCAAAAGTGAGTGTAATGGTAAGTGTAATTCTTTTTTCGACACGCAACTAGTTGCAATGTTGGTAAATGTGAGCGTAATGATAAGTGTAAAGGGGCATTTTAAGGGGGTGTAGGCGAGTGTAATGATAAGTGTAATGAATGCTTTAAATTAAATATCTTGAACTTTTTTACCGTACATCTGCGATGTTAAGAATAAAACAATTTGCAATAATTAAAATATTTTGTAATAAAACAATTAGTGTGTAGGTGTGGGCGCGTGTGTGCGTGCACGCATATGTGTTGTGTGTGGGTGAGTGCTGCAAGCACACATATGTGTATGTGCGCGTGCGCGTGTGTGGGCGTGCACGTGCGTGCGTGTGCGTGTAGGTGCGCGCACATGTCCGTACGCGTGGGGCACTAGTTTTTCACCTTGCACAAGACGCCTAAAATGTCAGGGACGGCCATGTATATATACACATATATATGATGTGCAAAAACTTAAAAGAAAATCGGCCGGACAAAATTAGGGTATGACACATGCATTGCATATACTAGTTTTGATCACCTGACTTCTGCAACTCCAACCTCCAAGTCCTAGTTCTCACCATTGTTTTGATTATTATTGTTGTTGTTGTTGTTTTGAATGACATTAGCCGCCAGCTCAATTGCCATAAAAGCCACACTTAAAGCATGGGCGACTAGTGTAGGCTCGGCATTGACAGGGGCATTATCGTTCTTCTTTCTCAAAATCCTGAATTTAAAGAGCACTAAGACGATAAATATGTGACCACTCACAAATTGAGAAATTAGATGCGTAAGTTGATCAGTGAGGGATGACTTTGGATTAGAAATGAGCTGAGTGGGAGTAAGAATAATCTCAGGCTGAATGGGAGTTGGAAGAAATTGTGTGATTAGGGTGTGAAAAGTTTGTGCATATCGGTTGACATGATTAGTTGCATTTCTTTATTCGACACACAACTAGTTGCAATGTTGGCAAATATGAGTGTAATTGTAAGTGTAATTCTTTTTTCAACACACAACTAGTTGCAATGTTGGTAAATGTGAGCATAATGATTAGTGTAAAGGGTATTTTTAAGGGGGTGTAGGCGAGTGTAATGATAAGTGTAGTGAATGCTTTAAATTAAATATCTTGAACTTTTTTACCGTACATATGTGATGTTAAGAATAATACAATTTGCAGCTATTAAAACAGTTTGTATCAAAACAATTAGTGTGTGGGTGTGGACGCATGTGTGCGCGCACGCATATGAGTGGTGTGTGTGTGTGGAAGCGTGCACATATTTGTGTGTGTACGTGCGTGCGCTTGTGTGTCCTTGCGTGTGCGTCCATGTGCGTGCGTGGGCATGAAGGTGCATGCATTTAACACCCATACCTCAATGTAAATTGAAAGTTTGACAGATTACATTAAAGCACATGAATTACTAATAATTTACAAACTTGATTACAGTGATCCAAGTCATAAATTAAAACTTAAATCATAAATCTAATAAATGGATTACAACTTATACAATACTTGGAATGTCAAATTCCATTACAATATAAAACTAGTCTATGAGTCCCAAGCCTGGGGCTTTGCCTCATCAATCTTCGGTACATGTTTATCTGTAAAAGAATAAAATGGAACAGGGTGATATTAAAAATCTCAGTGTGCCCTTCACGGACTCCTCACCATTCTCTCTTCGATTCTTACTAGCCTGAAAAGACTAACTAAGCTTTACCGATCAAGACTTATCTTTTATTCTATCCTCTAATCAAAGCTAACTTTGAAACTTAGTACTTGATAGGCACCTTACGTTTGAAACCCTAGGACGCACTACCTTGAACTTAAACTTATACTTAAACATAGTACATTGCTGGTCGTAATTATCCCAGTCCAACATACACAGTGACTGTTTTTGGTAAGCTACGCCTAAAATTGCATAGCGCACACACATAAATCATATAAACACTCTTTACTATGTTACTTTTATTGTAACGCACAGGGATTATGTTATCACCACAGGCCTTGTTCAATCACGTGGCTTACTTGCTACGTCACTCCTAGGACTTCACTCGACAAAGTCAAACATCATATAAACATTCTTTTCTATGTTGTTGGACTTGGTCATAAGACCCCACTTCTAATGTAACACCCGGGACTATTACCCACTGGACTATTGACCATTGGCCTTGTGCCAAGTGGCTACCAGATGGCTACCCGTACTGCCACTCAACGTAGCTAACGGTATGGTGGTTACATGTCATTAACCTCCAAGTGGCGTCCCACGAGACTAACCATACCGTATACTCTCCTCTTATGAGGAATCTTGGTGTCTTTTAAGACTCTTAAACATGACTTATACTTTTATGCAAGTTTACAATCAAGTAAAACAAACAAACTAGGATTTTAAATCCTTATACTCAGTTAACTATTCCAAAACATGCATCTTCAATGATCAAATAAACATGACAAACACAAGCTCAATGAAACTTAAACATCCATAAACATATCTTTCGCTTAACTCTTGTTTGTCCTATAATTATTTTTAGCCACATCTCATTGCAATCTTTACTTATTTAAACTATCACCTGTGAACTCTAACAAAATCAAGGATTTAAGTTTAATAAGAAAAAGAGAGCATTACATACATGAAACTCACATTATAGACCATATTATGGCTAAAACATCAATAGGGTCAACTAGAATTGAACAACTCACTTGAGTCTAATTCCTTATGAGCCAAACACTCATCTCCATCGGAGCTCTATGTAGCTAACAAAGGAGCCAAACATCAAACATTTTGAGATAAAAATCATAACTTAGGAGATTTAACTCATATTACATATAACTTCACATAATCATATAAACATGGCAAGACACATTTTCACATGAAACTCTACATAATCTTAAGTCAAGAAAACATTTCAAAACCAAGACATTTTCCCATTGGAGCTCTATGGAACATCCAATGATTCAAACATCAAACATACAACTTATGGGGGGTTAGGGGCAGCCATCCAACCTCTTACAGTCAAACCCACTAAATAGACATAACAATAACCATAAATTAAACTTGTAATCAAAGGGTTTAACAAACCTTGACTTTGAAACCTTTGGGTTCAAAGACTTTTTTGAGAAAAATACTAATGTGGGACTTATGGGTGCCCATCACCTAAGGGATGAAGAACTCCCATAATTCTTCAAGACCTTGAGCTAGAATGGTTGAACTTTGACCTCTTTGATCCTCTTCACGTTTTTCCTCTTTCTTCATCTTAGGGTTTCTTCAACTTTTCCCAAATCTTGATCCACACCTTTAATCCTCTTCTTCATGCCTAAGAACTTGAGCCATTCTTGAATAATCTTGATCTTCTTCCTCCTTCATCATGTTCTTCTTCTTCTTCTTCTTCCATCTTCTAGGGTCCCTCCAAATCCCCCTTTTCAACTAAATCTCAACTCTCACAAATCTCTCATAGGATTATGAAACCCTAGAGTTTTCCCCCTCTTCTCTTTTCTCCAAATCGCTCTTCCTTTCCTTTTTTCCTTCCTTTTCGTTTTGTTCGTAATTCTGCTATTTTTAAGCAAATTTTACAGTTGTGAATCGATTCACAATGATGTGTGAATCGATTCACACAGCCAGAAAATATGCCTGCTCGAGTTTAAGTGAGTGAATCGATTCCCTGCAGCTCCCAATTCGACTCCCAGTGACTTGTTTTTTGTGTGAATCGATTCACTGGGGTGTGAATCGATTCACAACTGATGAAATTCGATTCCCAGAGGGATTTAAGTGTCTGAATTGATTCAAGAGGTATGGGAATCGATTCCTACTGCATAGAAATCAAAGAAACTCAATTCTAACACCACATTAACATTTCCAATCATCTTAGGATTAAATCCAACTCATTTCTTAACTCAAAATCAACAACTTACACCTTAAAACTTTTTGTAATCATATTTTCTCAATTTGAAACCAAATTAAGCTTAAATACAATAGCGCAACTCCTTATACTCAGGGAATTTGGGATGTTACAGCGCGTGTATACATATATATGATATGCAAAAATTTAAAAGAAAAGAGGTCGGACAAAATTAGGTTATGACACATACTTGCATATACTAGTCTTGATCACCTGACTTCTGCATCTCCAACCTCCAAGTCCTGGTTCTCACCATTGTTTTTTTTTATTGTTGTTGTTATTATTGTTGTTGTTGTTGTTTTGAATGAAATTAGCCGCCAGCCCAATTGCAATAGAAGCAACCCCCAAAGCTTGGGCGACTGGTGCAGGCTCGGCATTGACAGGGGCATTATCATTCTTCTTTCTCCAAATCCAGAATTGAAAGAGTACTAGGACGATAAATATGAGACCACACATAAATTGAGAAATTAGAGGCATAAGTTGATCAACTAGGGATGACTTTGGAGCAGAAATGAGCTGAGTGGGAGTGAGAATAATCTCAGGCTGAATGGGAGGTTGAAGAAATTGTGTGAGTGGGGGAGAGAGAAAAGTTTGTCCATATCTGTTGACATGATCAGTTGCAATTCTTTTTTCGACACACAACTAGTTGTAATGATGGTAAATGTGAGTGTAATGGTAAGTGTAATTCTTTTTTCGACACACAACTAGTTGCAATGTTAGAAAATGTGAGTGTAATGAAAAGTGTAATGGGGTATTTGTTAGGGGGTGTAGGTGAGTGTAATGATAAGTGTAATGAATGCATTAATTTAAATATCTTGATCTTTTTTACCGTACTTCTGCCATGTAAAGAATAAAACAATTTGTATTAAAACAATTAGTTTGTGGGTGTGGGCGCGAGTGTGTGTGCGCATGGTGTGTGTGTACGAGTGCGCGCGTGCATATGTGTGGTGTGTGCGCACGCGCGTGTGTACGTGGTGTGTCTGTGTGTGTGCACGCCCGTGTAAGTGCATAAATGTGCGCGTGCGTGTGCGTAGGGCACCAATTTTTCATATCCCACAAGAAACCCGGAATTTCAGGAACGATCCTATATATTTACACACATATATAGTCTTAAATACCATTTTGGTCCCACAACTTATTTTTGAGGTTCAATTTAGTCCTTTAACTATTTTTTGGGCCAAATAAGTCCTTTAAATTTTTAAGGTGAGCCAAATAGGTCCTTTTTGACCAAAAGTTAAAAGAAAAGAGGCTGGACAAAATTAGGGCATGACACATGCGTTTCATATACTAGTCTTGATCACCTGACTACTGCAGCTGGAACCTCCAAGTCCTGGTTCTCACCATTGTTTTGATTATTGTTGTTGTTGTTGTTGTTGTTGTTTTGAATGACATTAGCTGCCAGCTAAATTGCCATAGAAGCAACGCCCAAAGCTTGGGCGACTGGTGCAGGCTCTGCATTGACAGAGGCATTATCATTCTTCTTTCTCCAAATCCAGAATTGAAAAAGTACTAGGATGATAAATATGAGACCACTCACAAATTGAGAAATTAGAGGCATAAGTTGATCAGCGAGGGATGACTTTGGAGCAGAAATGAGCTGAGTGGGAGTAAGAATAATCTCAAGCTGAATGGGAGTTGGAAGAAATTGTGTGAGTGGGGGAGAGAGAAAAGTTTGTGCATATCCGTTGACATGATCAGTTGCAATTCTTTTTTCGACACACAACTAGTTGCAATGATGGTAAATGTGAGTGTAATGCTAAGTGTAATTCTTTTTTCGACACACAACTAGTTGTAATGTTAGAAAATGTGAGTGTAATGATTAGTGTAATGGGGTATTTGTTAGGGTGGTGTAGGTGACTGTAATGATAACTGTATTGAATGCATTAATTTAAATATAGGCTTAAATACCATTTTGGTCCCTTAACTTATTTTTGAGGTTCAATTTAGTCTGTTAACTGTTTTTTGGGCCAAGTAAGTCCTTTAATTTTTTAAGGTTGGCCAAATAGGTCATTTTCGACCAAAAAGTTTTTAAGTTGGCCAAATAGGTCCTTTAAGTTTTTAAGTTGGGCCAAATAGGTCCTTTAATTTTTTAAGTTGGGTCAAATAGGTCCTACGTGGCAATGACTCATTTGGCCCAACTTAAAAACTTAAAGGACCTATTTGGCCTAACTTAAAAACGTAAAGGACTTATTTGGCCGAAAAAATAGTTAAAGGACTTATTTGGCCTAACTTAAAACTTAAAGGACTTATTTGGCCCAAAAAATAATTAACGGACCAAATTCAACCTCAAAAATATGTTAAGGGACCAAAATGGTATTTAAGCCTTTAAATATCTTGATCTTTTTTACCATACTTCTGCCATGTAAAGAATAAAACAATTTGTATTAAAACAATTAGTGTGTGGGTGTGGGCGTGAGTGTGTGTGCACGCATATATATGTGCGGTGTGTGTGCGAGTGCTTGCGCGCGCATATGTGTGGTGTGTGCCCACGCGCGTGTGTATGTGGTGCGTGTGCGTGGGGCACCAATTTTTCATATCCCACAAGACACCCGAAATTTCAGGAACGACCCTATATATTTACACATATATATAATAAGCTAAAACTTAAAAGAAAAGAGGCCGAACAAAATTAGGGCATGACACATGCGTTGCATATACTAGTCTTGATCACCAGACTACTGCAGCTCGAACCTCCAAGTCCTGGTTCCCACCATTGTTCTGATTATTGTTGTTGTTGTCATTGTTTTGAATGACATTAGGCAACAGCTCAATTGCAATAGAAGCAACGCCCAAAGCTTGGCGGCCAGTGCCGAGCAAGCATTGTGGGGCATTATCATTCTTCTTTCTTAAAATCCAGAATTGAAAAAGCACTTGGTCGATAAATATGAGACCACTCACAAATCGAGAAATCAAAATCGTAAGTTGATCAGCAAGGGATAACTTTGGAGCAAAAATGAGTTGAGTGGGAGTAAGAATAATCTCGAAATTTGAATGGGAGTTGGAAGAAATTGTGTGAGTGGGGAGGGAAAGTTTGTGCATATCGATTGACATGATTAGTTGCAATTCTTTTTGACACACAACTAGTAGCAATGTGGGCAAATATGAGTGTAATAATTAGTGTAATGGGGTATTTATAAGGGGGTGTAGGTGAGTGTAATGATAAGTGTATTGAAAGCTTTAAATTAAATATCTTGATCTTTTTTACCGTACTTCTGCCATGTTAAGAATAAAACAATTTGTGTTAAAAAAATTGGTGTGTGGGTGTGGGTGCAAGTGTGCGTGCATGCAAATGTATGGTGTGTGTGTGATTGCACGGACACACTTATGTGTGGCGTGTGCGCACACCCGCGTGTATGTGGTGTGTGTGTTTGTGTGTGCACGCGTGCGTGCATAAGTGCCGGCACGTGCACGCGCGTGTACGTGTGCGTGAGGCACCAATTATTCTTATCCCAGATGATACCCGGAATTTTAGGAACGGCCCTATATATTTACACATATATATAATAAGCAAAAACTTAGAAGAAAAGATGTCGAACAAAATTAGGGCATGACACATGCGTTGTATATACTAGTCTTGATCACCTGACTACTGCAGCTCCAACCTCCAAGTCCTGGTTATCACCGTTGTTCTGATTATTGTTATTGTTGTTATTGTTTTGAATGACATTAGCCGCCAGCTCAATTGCCATAGAAGCAACGCTCAAAGCTTGGGTGACTTGTGCAGGCTTGGCATTGATAGGGGCATTATCATTCTTCTTTCTTCAAATCCAGAATTGAAAAAGCACTAGGGCAATAAATATGAGACCACTCACAAATTGAGAAATCAGAGGCGTAAGTCGATCAGCAAGGGATGACTTTGGAGCAAAAATGAGCTGAGTGGGAGTAACAATAATCTCAGGCTGAGTGGGAGTTAGAAGAAATTGTGTGAGTGGGGGAGGGAAAAGTTTGTGCATATCAGTTGACATGATTAGTTGCAATTCTTTTTTGACACACAACTAGTAGCAATGTGGGCAAATGTGAGTGTAATGATTAGTGTAATGGGGTATTTATAAGGGGGTGTAGGTGAGTGAAATGATAAGTGTATTGAATGCTTTAAATTAAATATCTTGATATTTTTTACCGTACTTCTGCCATGTTAAGAATAAAACAATTTGTGTTAAAAAAATTCGTGTGTGGGTGTGGGTGCAAGTGTGCGTGCATGCAAATGTGTGGTGTGTGTGTGTGTGATTGCACGCACACACTTATGTGAGGCGTGTGCGCACACGCGCGTGTATGTGGTGTGTATGTTTGTGTGTGCACGCGTTCGTGCATAATTGCCGGCACGTGCACGCGTGTGTGCGTGTGCGTGGGGCACCAATTTTTCTTATCCCAGATGATACTCGGAATTTCAAGAACGGCCTTATATATTTACACATATATATAATAAGCAAAAACTTAAAAGGAAAGAGGCCGAACAAAATTAGGGCATGAGACATGCGTTGCATATACTAGTCTTGATCACCAGACTACTGCAGCTCGAACCTCCAAGTCCTGGTTCCCACCATTGTTCTGATTATTGTTGTTGTTGTCATTGTTTTGAATGACATTAGCCGCCAGCTCAATTGCTATAGAAGCAACGCCCAAAGCTTGGGCGACTGGAGCAGGCTGGGCATTGACAAGGGCATTATCATTCTTCTTTCTTCAAATCCAGAATTGAAAAAGCACTAGGACGATAAATATGAGACCACTCACAAATCGAGAAATCAAAGGCGTAAGTTGATCAGCAAGGGATAACTTTGGAGTAAAAATGAGTTGAGTGGGAGTAAGAATAATCTTAGGCTGAATGGGAGTTAGAAGAAATTGTGTGAGTGGGGGAAGGAAAAGTTTGTGCATATCGGTTGACATGATTAGTTGCAATTCTTTTTTGACACACAACTAGTAGCAATGTGGGCAAATGTGAGTGTAATAATTAGTGTAATGGGGTATTTATAAGGGGGTGTAGGTGAGTGTACTGATAAGTGTATTGAATGCTTTAAATGAAAAATCTTGATCTTTTTTACCGTACTTCAGCCATGTTAAGAATAAAACAATTTGTGTTAAAAAAATTAGTGTGTGGGTGTGGGTGCAAGTGTGCGTGCATGCAAATGTGTGGTGTGTGTGTGATTGCACACACACACTTATGTGTGGCGTGTGCGCACCCGCGCGTGTAAGTGGTGTGTGTGCACGCGTTCGTGCATAAGTCTTGCGACGCGTGCAGCGCGTAATGTGCGTGTGCGTGGGGCACCAATTTTTCTTATCCCAGATGATACTCGGAATTTTAGGAACGGCCCTATATATTTACACATATATATAATAAGCAAAAACATAAAAGATAAGAGGCCGAACAAAATTAGGGCATGACACATGCGTTGTATATACTAGTCTTGATCTCCTGACTACTGCAACTCCAACCTCCAAGTCCTGGTTATCACCGTTGTTCTGATTATTGTTGTTGTTGTTATTGTTTTGAATGACATTAGCCGCCAGCTCAATTGCTATAGAAGCAACGCCCAAAGCTTGGGCGACTGGTGCAGGCTGGGCATTGACAAGGGCATTATCATTCTTCTTTCTTCAAATCCAGAATTGAAAAAGCACTAGGACGATAAATATGAGACCACTCACAAATCGAGAAATCAAAGGCGTAAGTTGATCAGCAAGGGATAACTTTGGAGCAAAAATGAGTCGAGTGGGAGTAAGAATAATCTTAGGCTGAATGGGAGTTGGAAGAAATTGTGTGAGTGGGGGAAGGAAAAGTTTGAGCATATCGGTTGACATGATTAGTTACAATTCTTTTTTGACACACAACTAGTAGCAATGTGGGCAAATGTGAGTGTAATAATTAGTGTAATGCGGTATTTATAAGGGGGTGTAGGTGAGTGTAATGATAAGTGTATTGAATGCTTTAAATTAAATATCTTGATCTTTTTTACCGTACTTCTGCCATGTTAAGAATAAAACAATTTGTGTTAAAAAATTCGTGTGTGGGTGTGGGTGCAAGTGTGCGTGCATGCAAATGTGTGGTGTGTGTGTGATTGCATGCACACACTTATGTGTGGCGTGTGCGCACACGCGCGTGTATGTGGTGAGTGTGTTTGTGTGTGCACGCGTGCGTGCATAAGTGCCGGCACGTGCACGCGCGTGTACGTGTGCGTGAGGCACCAATTATTCTTATCCCAGATGATACCCGGAATTTTAGGAACGGCCCTATATATTTACACATATATATAATAACCAAAAACTTAAAAGAAAAGAGGTCGAACAAAATTTGGGCATGACACATGCGTTGTATATACTAGTCTTGATCACCTGACTACTGCAGCTCCAACCTCCAAGTCCTGGTTATCCCCGTTGTTCTGATTATTGTTATTGTTGTTATTGTTTTGAATGACATTAGCCGCCAGCCCAATTGCTATAGAAGCAACGCCCAAAGCTTGGGCGACTTGTGCAGGCTTGGCATTGATAGGGGCATTATCATTCTTCTTTCTTCAAATCCAGAATTGAAAAAGCACTAGGGCAATAAATATGAGACCACTCACAAATTGAGAAATCAGAGGCGTAAGTCGATCAGCAAGGGATGACTTTGGAGCAAAAATGAGCTGAGTGGGAGTAACAATAATCTCAGGCTGAGTGGGAGTTAGAAGAAATTGTGTGAGTGGGGGAGGGAAAAGTTTGTGCATATCAGTTGACATGATTAGTTGCAATTCTTTTTTGACACACAACTAGTAGCAATGTGGGCAAATGTGAGTGTAATGATTAGTGTAATGGGGTATTTATAAGGGGGTGTAGGTGAGTGTAATGATAAGTGTATTGAATGCTTTAAATTAAATATCTTGATATTTTTTACCGTACTTCTGCCATGTTAAGAAGAAAACAATTTGTGTTAAAAAAATTCGTGTGTGGGTGTGGGTGCAAGTGTGCGTGCATGCAAATGTGTGGTGTGTGTGTGTGTGATTGCATGCACACACTTATGTGAGGCGTGTGCGCACACGCGCGTGTATGTGGTGTGTGTGTTTGTGTGTGCACGCGTTCGTGCATAAGTGCCGACGCGTGCGTGCAGCGTGTGTGCGTGTGCGTGGGGCACCAATTTTTCTTATCCCGGATGATACTGGAATTTCAAGAACGGCCTTATATATTTACACATATATATAATAAGCAAAAACTTAAAAGGAAAGACGCCGAACAAAATTAGGGCATGAGACATGCGTTGCATATACTAGTCTTGATCACCAGACTACTGAAGCTCGAACCTCCAAGTCCTGCTTCCCACCATTGTTCTGATTATTGTTGTTGTTGTCATTGGTTTGAATGACATTAGCCGCCAGCTCAATTGCTATAGAAGCAACGCCCAAAGCTTGGGCGACTGGTGCAGGCTCGGCATTGACAGGGGCATTATCATTCTTCTTTCTTCAAATCCAGAATTGAAAGAGCACTAGGACGATAAATATAAGACCACTCACAAATCGAGAAATCAAAGGCGTAAGTTGATCAGCAAGGGATAACTTTGGAGCAAAAATGAGCTGAGTGGGAGTAAGAATAATCTTAGAATTTGAATGGGAGTTGGAAGAAATTGTGTGAGTGGGGAAGGAAAAGTTTGTGCATATCGGATGACATGATTAGTTGCAATTCTTTTTTGACACACAACTAGTAGCAATGTGGGCAAATGTGAGTGTAATAATTAGTGTAATGGGGTATTTATAAGGGGGTGTAGGTGAGTGTACTGATAAGTGTATTGAATGCTTTAAATTAAAAATCTTGATCTTTTTACCGTATACGCCATGTTAAGAATAAAACAATTTGTGTTAAAAAAATTCGTGTGTGGGTGTGGGTGCAAGTGTGCGTGCATGCAAATGTGTGGTGTGTGTGTGTGTGATTGCACGCACACACTTATGTGAGGCGTGTGCACACACGCGCGTGTATGTGGTGTGTGTGTTTGTGTGTGCACGCGTTCGTGCATAAGTGCCGGCACGTGCACGCGTGTGTGCGTGTGCGTGGGGCACCAATTTTTCTTATCCCAGATGATACTCGGAATTTCAAGAACGGCCTTATATATTTACACATATATATAATAAGCAAAAACTTGAAAGGAAAGACGCCGAACAAAATTAGGGCATGAGACATGCGTTGCATATACTAGTCTTGATCACCAGACTACTGAAGCTCGAACCTCCAAGTCCTGCTTCCCACCATTGTTCTGATTATTGTTGTTGTTGTCATTGGTTTGAATGACATTAGCCGCCAGCTCAATTGCTATAAACAACGCCCAAAGCTTAGGCGGCCAGTGCGAGCTCGGCATTGACGAGGGCATTATCATTCTTCTTTCTTCAAATCCGAATTGAAAGAGCACTAGGGCGATAAATATAAGACCACTCACAAATCGAGAAATCAAAGGCATAAGTTGATCGTGAGGATAACTTTGGAGCAAAAATGAGTTGAGTGGGAGTAAGAATAATCTTAGGCTGAATGGGAGTTGGAAGAAATTGTGTGAGTGGGGGAAGGAAAAGTTTTTGCATATCGGTTGACATGATTAGTTGCAATTCTTTTTTGACACACAACTAGTAGCAATGTGGGCAAATGTGAGTGTAATAATTAGTGTAATGGGGTATTTATAAGGGGGTGTAGGTGAGTGTACTGATAAGTGTATTGAATGCTTTAAATTAAAAATCTTGATCTTTTTTACCGTACTTCTGCCATGTTAAGAATAAAACAATTTGTGTTAAAAAAATTCGTGTGTGGGTGTGGGTGCAAGTGTGCGTGCATGCAAATGTGTGGTGTGTGTGTGTGTGATTGCATGCACACACTTATGTGAGGCGTGTGCGCACACGCGCGTGTATGTGGTGTGTGTGTTTGTGTGTGCACGCGTTCGTGCATAAGTGCCGGCACGTGCACGCGTGTGTGCGTGTGCGTGGGGCACCAATTTTTCTTATCCCAGATGATACTCGGAATTTCAAGAACGGCCTTATATATTTACCCATATATATAATAAGCAAAAACTTAAAAGGAAAGACGCCGAACAAAATTAGGGCATGAGACATGCGTTGCATATACTAGTCTTGATCACCAGACTACTGAAGCTCGAACCTCCATGTCCTGCTTCCCACCATTGTTCTGATTATTGTTGTTGTTGTCATTGGTTTGAATGACATTAGCCGCCAGCTCAATTGCTATAGAAGCAACGCCCAAAGCTTGGGCGACTGGTGCAGGCTCGGCATTGACAGGGGCATTATCATTCTTCTTTCTTCAAATCCATAATTGAAAAAGCACTAGGACGATAAATATGAGACCACTCACAAATCGAGAAATCAAAGGCGTAAGTTGATCAGCAAGGGATAACTTTGGAGCAAAAATGAGTTGAGTGGGAGTAAGAATAATCTTAGGCTGAATGGGAGTTGGAAGAAATTGTGTGAGTGGGGGAAGGAAAAGTTTGTGCATATCGGTTGACATGATTAGTTGCAATTCTTTTTTGACACACAACTAGTAGCAATGTGGGCAAATGTGAGTGTAATAATTAGTGTAATGGGGTATTTATAAGGGGGTGTAGGTGAGTGTACTGATAAGTGTATTGAATGCTTTAAATTAAAAATCTTGATCTTTTTTACCGTACTTCTGCCATGTTAAGAATAAAACAATTTGTGTTAAAAAAATTCGTGTGTGGGTGTGGGTGCAATTGTGCGTGCATGCAAATGTGTGGTGTGTGTGTGTGATTGCACGCACACACTTATGTGAGGCGTGTGCGCACACGCGCGTGTATGTGGTGTGTGTGTTTGTGTGTGCACGCGTTCGTGCATAAGTCTTGGCTGCGTGCAGCGTGTGTGCGTGTCGTGGGGCACCAATTTTCTTATCCCAGGATGATACTCGGAATTTCAAGAACGGCCTTATATATTTACACATATATATAATAAGCAAAAACTTAAAGGAAAGACGCCGAACAAAATTAGGGCATGAGACATGCGTTGCATATACTAGTCTTGATCACGGACTCATCAAGCTCGAACCTCCAAGTCCTGCTTCCCACCATTGTTACTGATTATTGTTGTTGTTGTCATTGGTTTGAATGACATTAGCCGCCATTTCAATTGCTATAGAAACAACGCCCAAAGCTTGGCGGCCAGTGCGAGCTTCGGCATTGGCGAGGGCATTATCATTCTTCTTTCTTCAAATCCGAATTGAAAGAGCACTAGGGCGATAAATATAAGACCACTCACAAATCGAGAAATCAAAGGCGTAAGTTGATCGTGAGGATAACTTTGGAGCAAAAATGAGTTGAGTGGGAGTAAGAATAATCTTAGGCTGAATGGGAGTTGGAAGAAATTGTGTGAGTGGGGGAAGGAAAAGTTTGTGCATATCGGTTGACATGATTAGTTGCAATTCTTTTTTGACACACAACTAGTAGCAATGTGGGAAAATGTGAGTGTAATAATTAGTGTAATGGGGTATTTATAAGGGGGTGTAGGTGAGTGTACTGATAAGTGTATTGAATGCTTTAAATTAAAAATCTTGATCTTTTTTACCGTACTTCTGCCATGTTAAGAATAAAACAATTTGTGTTAAAAAAATTAGTGTGTGGGTGTGGGTGCAAGTGTGTGCGCATGCAAATGTGTGGTGTGTGTGTGATTGCACGCACACACTTATGTGTGGCGTGTGCGCAGCCGCGCGTGTAAGTGGTGAGTGTGTTTGTGTGTGCACGCGTGCGTGCATAAGTGCCGGCCCGTGCACGCGCGTGTGCGTGTGCGTGGGGCACCAATTTTTCTTATCCCAGACGATACCCGGAATTTCAGGAACAGCCCTATATATTTACACAAATATATAATAAGCAAAAACATAAAAGAAAAGAGGCCGAACAAAATTTGGGCATGACACATGCGTTGTATATACTAGTCTTGATCTCCTGACTACTGCAGCTCCAACCTCCAAGTCCTGGTTACCACCGTTGTTCTGATTATTGTTATTGTTGTTATTGTTTTGAATGACATTAGCCGCCAGACTCGGTGCCATAGAAACAACGCCCAAAGCTTGAAGCGTAGTGCGAGCTCGGCATTGACAGGGGCATTATCATTCTTCTTTCTTCAAATCCATAATTGAAAAAGCACTAGGACGATAAATATGAGACCACTCACAAATCGAGAAATCAAAGGCGTAAGTTGATCAGCAAGGGATAGCTTTGGAGCAAAAATGAGTTGAGTGGCAGTAAGAATAATCTCAGGCTGAAAGGGAGTTGGAAGAAATTGTGTGAGTGGGGGAGGGAAAAGTTTGTGCATATCGGTTGAGATGATTAGTTGCAATTCTTTTTTGACACACAACTAGTAGCAATGTGGGCAAATGTGAGTGTAATGATTAGTGTAATGGGGTATTTATAAGGGGGTGTAGGTGAGTGTAATGATAAGTGTATTGAATGCTTTAAATTAAATATCTTGATCTTTTTTACTGTACTTCTGCCATGTTAAGAATAAAACAATTTGTGTTAAAAAAATTAGTGTATGGGTGTGGGTGCAAGTGTGCGTGCATGCAAATGTGTGGTGTGTGTGTGATTGCACGCACACACTTATGTGTGGCGTGTGCGCACACGCGCGTGTATGTGGTGTGTGTGCACGCGTTCTTGCATAAGTCTTGAAGTGCGTGCAGCGTGTGCGTGTGTGCGTGGGGCACCAATTTTCTTATCCCAGATGATACTCGGAATTTTAGGAGCGGCCTATATATTTACACATATATATAATAAGCAAAAACATAAAGATAAGAGGCCGAACAAAATTAGGGCATGACACATGCGTTGCATATACTAGTCTTGATCACCAGACTACTGCAGCTCGAACCTCCAAGTCCTGGTTCCCACCATTGTTCTGATTATTGTTGTTGTTGTCATTGTTTTGAATGACATTAGCCGCCAGCTCAATTGCTATAGAAGCAACGCCCAAAGCTTGGGCGACTGGCGCAGGCTGGGCATTGACAAGGGCATTATCATTCTTCTTTTTCAAATCCAGAATTGAAAAAGCACTAGGACGATAAATATGAGACCACTCACAAATCGAGAAATCAAAGGCGTAAGTTGATCAGCAAGGGATAACTTTGGAGCAAAAATGAGTTGAGTGGGAGTAAGAATAATCTTAGGCTGAATGGGAGTTGGAAGAAATTGTGTGAGTGGGGGAAGGAAAAGTTTGTGCATATCGGTTGACATGATTAGTTGCAATTCTTTTTTGACACACAACTAGTAGCAATGTGGGCAAATGTGAGTGTAATAATTAGTGTAATGGGGTATTTATAAGGGGGTGTAGGTGAGTGTACTGATAAGTGTATTGAATGCTTTAAATTAAAAATCTTGATCTTTTTTACCGTACTTCTGCCATGTTAAGAATAAAACAATTTGTGTTAAAAAAATTCGTGTGTGGGTGTGGGTGCAAGTGTGCGTGCATGCAAATGTGTGGTGTGTGTGTGTGTGATTGCATGCACACACTTATGTGAGCGTGTCTTTGCAGCGCATGTATGTGGTGTGTGTGTTTGTGTGTGCAGCGTTAGTGCATAAGTGCCAGGCTTGCGTGCAGCGTGTGTGCGTGTCGTGGGGCACCAATTTTTCTTATCCCGGATGATACTCGAATTTCAAGAACGGCCTTATATATTTACCCATATATATAATAAGCAAAAACTTAAAAGGAAAGACGCCGAACAAAATTAGGGCATGAGACATGCGTTGCATATACTAGTCTTGATCACCAGACTACTGAAGCTCGAACCTCCATGTCCTGCTTCCCACCATTGTTCTGATTATTGTTGTTGTTGTCATTGGTTTGAATGACATTAGCCGCCAGCTCAATTGCTATAGAAGCAACGCCCAAAGCTTGGCGGTAGTGCGAGCTCGGCATTGTGAGGGCATTATCATTCTTCTTTCTTCAAATCGAATTGAAAGAGCACTAGGGCGATAAATATAAGACCACTCACAAATCGAGAAATCAAAGGCGTAAGTTGATCGTGAGGATAACTTTGGAGCAAAAATGAGTTGAGTGGGAGTAAGAATAATCTTAGGCTGAATGGGAGTTGGAAGAAATTGTGTGAGTGGGGAAGGAAAAGTTTGTGCATATCGGTTGACATGATTAGTTGCAATTCTTTTTTGACACACAACTAGTAGCAATGTGGGCAAATGTGAGTGTAATAATTAGTGTAATGGGGTATTTATAAGGGGGTGTAGGTGAGTGTACTGATAAGTGTATTGAATGCTTTAAATTAAAAATCTTGATCTTTTTTACCGTACTTCTGCCATGTTAAGAATAAAACAATTTGTGTTAAAAAAATTCGTGTGTGGGTGTGGGTGCAATTGTGCGTGCATGCAAATGTGTGGTGTGTGTGTGTGATTGCACGCACACACTTATGTGAGGCGTGTGCGCACACGCGCGTGTATGTGGTGTGTGTGTTTGTGTGTGCACGCGTTCGTGCATAAGTGCCGGCACGTGCACGCGTGTGTGCGTGTGCGTGGGGCACCAATTTTTCTTATCCCAGATGATACTCGGAATTTCAAGAACGGCCTTATATATTTACACATATATATAATAAGCAAAAACTTAAAAGGAAAGACGCCGAACAAAATTAGGGCATGAGACATGCGTTGCATATACTAGTCTTGATCACCAGACTACTGAAGCTCGAACCTCCAAGTCCTGCTTCCCACCATTGTTCTGATTATTGTTGTTGTTGTCATTGGTTTGAATGACATTAGCCGCCAGCTCAATTGCTATAGAAGCAACGCCCAAAGCTTGGGCGACTGGTGCAGGCTCGGCATTGACAGGGGCATTATCATTCTTCTTTCTTCAAATCCAGAATTGAAAGAGCACTAGGACGATAAATATAAGACCACTCACAAATCGAGAAATCAAAGGCGTAAGTTGATCAGCAAGGGATAACTTTGGAGCAAAAATGAGTTGAGTGGGAGTAAGAATAATCTTAGGCTGAATGGGAGTTGGAAGAAATTGTGTGAGTGGGGGAAGGAAAAGTTTGTGCATATCGGTTGACATGATTAGTTGCAATTCTTTTTTGACACACAACTAGTAGCAATGTGGGCAAATGTGAGTGTAATAATTAGTGTAATGGGGTATTTATAAGGGGGTGTAGGTGAGTGTACTGATAAGTGTATTGAATGCTTTAAATTAAAAATCTTGATCTTTTTTACCGTATACGCCATGTTAAGAATAAAAAAATTTGTGTTAAAAATTAGTGTGTGGGTGTGGGTGCAAGTGTGTGCGCATGCAAATGTGTGGTGTGTGTGTGATTGCACGCACACACTTATGTGTGGCGTGTCTTGTGACGCGTGTAAGTGGTGAGTGTGTTTGTGTGTGCAGCGTGCGTGCATAAGTCTTGGCCGATGCTGCCTTGGCGTGTGCGTGTGCGTGGGGCACCAATTTTTCTTATCCCAGACGATACCCGGAATTTCAGGAACAGCCCTATATATTTACACAAATATATAATAAGCAAAAACATAAAAGAAAAGAGGCCGAACAAAATTAGGGCATGACACATGCGTTGTATATACTAGTCTTGATCTCCTGACTACTGCAGCTCCAACCTCCAAGTCCTGGTTACCACCGTTGTTCTGATTATTGTTATTGTTGTTATTGTTTTGAATGACATTAGCCGCCAGCTCAATTGCCATAGAAGCAACGCCCAAAGCTTGGGCGACTGGTGCAGGCTCGGCATTGACAGGGGCATTATCATTCTTCTTTCTTCAAATCCATAATTGAAAAAGCACTAGGACGATAAATATGAGACCACTCACAAATCGAGAAATCAAAGGCGTAAGTTGATCAGCAAGGGATAGCTTTGGAGCAAAAATGAGTTGAGTGGCAGTAAGAATAATCTCAGGCTGAAAGGGAGTTGGAAGAAATTGTGTGAGTGGGGGAGGGAAAAGTTTGTGCATATCGGTTGAGATGATTAGTTGCAATTCTTTTTTGACACACAACTAGTAGCAATGTGGGCAAATGTGAGTGTAATGATTAGTGTAATGGGGTATTTATAAGGGGGTGTAGGTGAGTGTAATGATAAGTGTATTGAATGCTTTAAATTAAATATCTTGATCTTTTTTACTGTACTTCTGCCATGTTAAGAATAAAACAATTTGTGTTAAAAAAATTAGTGTATGGGTGTGGGTGCAAGTGTGCGTGCATGCAAATGTGTGGTGTGTGTGTGATTGCACGCACACACTTATGTGTGGCGTGTGCGCACACGCGCGTGTATGTGGTGTGTGTGCACGCGTTCTTGCATAAGTGCCGGCACGTGCACGCGCATGTGCGTGTGCGTGGGGCACCAATTTTTCTTATCCCAGATGATACTCAGAATTTTAGGAACGGCCCTATATATTTACACATATATATAATAAGCAAAAACATAAAAGATAAGAGGCCGAACAAAATTAGGGCATGACACATGCGTTGCATATACTAGTCTTGATCACCAGACTACTGCAGCTCGAACCTCCAAGTCCTGGTTCCCACCATTGTTCTGATTATTGTTGTTGTTGTCATTGTTTTGAATGACATTAGCCGCCAGCTCAATTGCTATAGAAGCAACGCCCAAAGCTTGGGCGACTGGCGCAGGCTGGGCATTGACAAGGGCATTATCATTCTTCTTTTTCAAATCCAGAATTGAAAAAGCACTAGGACGATAAATATGAGACCACTCACAAATCGAGAAATCAAAGGCGTAAGTTGATCAGCAAGGGATAACTTTGGAGCAAAAATGAGTTGAGTGGGAGTAAGAATAATCTTAGGCTGAATGGGAGTTGGAAGAAATTGTGTGAGTGGGGGAAGGAAAAGTTTGTGCATATCGGTTGACATGATTAGTTGCAATTCTTTTTTGACACACAACTAGTAGCAATGTGGGCAAATGTGAGTGTAATAATTAGTGTAATGGGGTATTTATAAGGGGGTGTAGGTAAGTGTACTGATAAGTGTATTGAATGCTTTAAATTAAAAATCTTGATCTTTTTTACCGTACTTCTGCCATGTTAAGAATAAAACAATTTGTGTTAAAAAAATTAGTGTGTGGGAGTGGGTGCAAGTGTGCGTGCATGCAAATGTGTGGTGTGTGTGTGATTGCACGCACACACTTATGTGTGGCGTGTGCGCACACGCGCGTGTATGTGGTGAGTGTGTTTGTGTGTGCACGCGTGCGTACATAAGTGCCGGCCCGTGCACGCGCGTGTGCGTGTGCGTGGGGCACCAATTTTTCTTATCCCAGAAGATACCCGGAATTTCAGGAACGGCCCTATATATTTACACAAATATATAATAAGCAAAAACTTAAAAGAAAAGAGGCCGAACAAAATTAGGGCATGACACATGCGTTGTATATACTAGTCTTGATCACCTGATTACTGCAGCTCCAACCTCCAAGTCCTGGTTATCACTGTTGTTCTGATTATTGTTATTGTTGTTATTATTTTGAATGAGATTAGTCGCCAGCTCAATTGCCATAGAAGCAACGCCCAAAGCTTGGGCGACTAGTGTAGGCTCGACATTGACAGGGGCATTATCATTCTTCTTTCTTAAAATCCAGAATTGAAAAAGCACTTGGTCGATAAATATGAGACCACTCACAAATCGAGAAATCAAAATCGTAAGTTGATCAGCAAGGGATAACTTTGGAGCAAAAATGAGTTGAGTGGGAGTAAGAATAATCTCAGGCTGAATGGGAGTTGGAAGAAATTGTGTGAGTGGGGGAGGGAAAGTTTGTGCATATCAGTTGACATGATTAGTTGCAATTCTTTTTTGACACACAACTAGTAGCAATGTGGGCAAATATGAGTGTAATAATTAGTGTAATGGGGTATTTATAAGGGGGTGTAGGTGAGTGTAATGATAAGTGTATTGAAAGCTTTAAATTAAATATCTTGATCTTTTTTACCGTACTTCTGCCATGTTAAGAATAAAACAATTTGTGTTAAAAAAATTGGTGTGTGGGTGTGGGTGCAAGTGTGCGTGCATGCAAATGTGTGGTGTGTGTGTGATTGCACGGACACACTTATGTGTCGCGTGTGCGCACACCCGCGTGTATGTGGTGTGTGTGTTTGTGTGTGCACGCGTGCGTGCATAAGTGCCGGCACGTGCACGCGCGTGTACGTGTGCGTGAGGCACCAATTATTCTTATCCCAGATGATACCCGGAATTTGAGGAACGGCCCTATATATTTACACAAATATATAATAAGCAAAAACTTAAAAGAAAAGAGGCTGAACAAAATTAGGGCATGACACATGCGTTGTATATACTAGTCTTGATCACCTGACTACTGCAGCTCCAACCTCCAAGTCCTGGTTATCACTGTTGTTCTGATTATTGTTATTGTTGTTATTGTTTTGAATGACATTAGTCGCCAGCTCAATTGCCATAGAAGCAACGCCCAAAGCTTGGGCGACTGGTGCAGGATCGACATTGACAGGGGCATTATCATTCTTCTTTCTTAAAATCCAGAATTGAAAAAGAACTTGGTCGATAAATATGAGACCACTCACAAATCGAGAAATCAAAATCGTAAGTTGATCAGCAAGGGATAACTTTGGAGCAAAAATGAGTTGAGTGGGAGTAAGAATAATCTCAGGCTGAATGGGAGTTGGAAGAAATTGTGTGAGTGGGGGAGGGAAAGTTTGTGCATATCAGTTGACATGATTAGTTGCAATTCTTTTTTGACACACAACTAGTAGCAATGTGGGCAAATATGAGTGTAATAATTAGTGTAATGGGGTATTTATAAGGGGGTGTAGGTGAGTGTAATGATAAGTGTATTGAATGCTTTAAATTAAATATCTTGATCTTTTTTACCGTACTTCTGCCATGTTAAGAATAAAACAATTTGTGTTAAAAAAATTGGTGTGTGGGTGTGGGTGCAAGTGTGCGTGCACGCAAATGTGTGGTGTGTGTGTGATTGCACGGACACACTTATGTGTGGCGTGTGCGCACACCCGCGTGTATGTGGTGTGTGTGTTTGTGTGTGCACGCGTGCGTGCATAAGTGCCGGCACGTGCACGCGCGTGTACGTGTGCGTGAGGCACCAATTATTCTTATCCCAGATGATACCCGGAATTTTAGGAACGGCCCTATATATTTACACATATATATAATAAGCAAAAACTTAAAAGAAAAGAGGTCGAACAAAATTAGGGCATGACACATGCGTTGTATATACTAGTCTTGATCACCTGACTACTGCAGCTCCAACCTCCAAGTCCTGGTTATCACTGTTGTTCTGATTATTGTTATTGTTGTTATTGTTTTGAATGACATTAGCCGCCAGCTCAATTGCCATAGAAGCAACGCCCAAAGCTTGGGCGACTTGTGCAGGCTTGGCATTGATAGGGGCATTATCATTCTTCGTTCTTCAAATCCAGAATTGAAAAAGCACTAGGGCAATAAATATGAGACCACTCACAAATTGAGAAATCAGAGGCGTAAGTCGATCAGCAAGGGATGACTTTGGAGCAAAAATGAGCTGAGTGGGAGTAACAATAATCTCAGGCTGAGTGGGAGTTAGAAGAAATTGTGTGAGTGGGGGAGGGAAAAGTTTGTGCATATCAGTTGACATGATTAGTTGCAATTCTTTTTTGACACACAACTAGTAGCAATGTGGGCAAATGTGAGTGTAATGATTAGTGTAATGGGCTATTTATAAGGGGGTGTAGGTGAGTGTAATGATAAGTGTATTGAATGCTTTAAATTAAATATCTTGATATTTTTTACCGTACTTCTGCCATGTTAAGAATAAAACAATTTGTATTAAAAAAATTCGTGTGTGGGTGTGGGTGCAAGTGTGCGTGCATGCAAATGTGTGGTGTGTGTGTGTGATTGCACGCACACTTATGTGGCGTGTGCGCTGCAGCGTGTATGTGGTGTGTGTGTTTGTGTGTGTGCAGCGTTAGTGCATAAGTGCGACGCACGCGTGTGTGCGTGTGCGTGGGGCACCAATTTTTCTTATCCCAGATGATACTCGGAATTTTAGGAACGGCCCTATATATTTACACATATATATAATAAGCAAAAACTTAAAAGAAAAGAGGCCGAACAAAATTAGGGCATGACACATGCGTTGTATATACTAGTCTTGATCACCTGACTACTGCAGGTCCAACCTCCAAGTCCTGGTTATCACTGTTGTTCTGATTATTGTTATTGTTGTTATTGTTTTGAATGACATTAGTCGCCAGCTCAATTGCCATAGAAGCAACGCCCAAAGCTTGAAGCGGCCAGTGCGAGCTTCGACATTGGCAGGGCATTATCATTCTTCTTTCTTCAAATCCGAATTGAAAAAGCACTAGGACGATAAATATGAGACAACTCACAAATCGAGAAATCAAAGGCGTAAGTTGATCAGCAAGGGATAACTTTGGAGCAAAAATGAGTTGAGTGGGAGTAAGAATAATCTCAGGCTGAAAGGGAGTTGGAAGAAATTGTGTGAGTGGGGGAGGGAAAAGTTTGTGCATATCGGTTGAGATGATTAGTTGCAATTCTTTTTTGACACACAACTAGTAGCAATGTGGGCAAATGTGAGTGTAATGATTAGTGTAATGGGGTATTTATATGGGGGTGTAGGTGAGTGTAATGATAAGTGTATTGAATGCTTTAAATTAAATATCTTGATCTATTTTACCGTACTTCTGCCATGTTAAGAATAAAACAATTTGTGTTAAAAAAATTAGTGTATGGGTGTGGGTGCAAGTGTGCGTGCATGCAAATGTGTGGTGTGTGTGTGATTGCACGCACACACTTTTGTGTGGCGTGTGCGCACACCCGCGTGTATGTGGTGTGTGTGTTTGTGTGTGCACGCGTGCGTGCATAAGTGCCGGCACGTGCACGCGCATGTGCGTGTGCGTGGGGCACCAATTTTACTTATCCCAGATGATACTCGGAATTTTAGGAACGGCCCTATATATTTACACATATATATAATAAGCAAAAACTTAAAAGAAAAGAGGCCGAACAAAATTAGGGCATGACACATGCGTTGCATATACTAGTCTTGATCACCAGACTACTGCAGCTCGAACCTCCAAGTCCTGGTTCCCACCATTGTTCTGATTATTGTTATTGTTGTTATTGTTTTGAATGACATTAGCCGCCAGCTCAATTGCTATAGAAGCAACGCCCAAAGCTTAGGCGACTAGTGCAGGCTCGGCATTGATAGGGGCATTATCATTCTTCTTTCTTCAAATCCAGAATTGAAAAAGCACTAGGACAATAAATATGAGACCACTCACAAATTGATAAATCAGAGGCGTAAGTCGATCAGCAAGGGATGACTTTGGAGCAAAAATGAGCTGAGTGGGAGTAACAATAATTTCAGGCTGAGTGGGAGTTAGAAGAAATTGTGTGAGTGGGGGAGGGAAAAGATTGTGCATATCGGTTGACATGATTAGTCGCAATTCTTTTTTGACACGCAACTAGTAGCAATGTGGGCAAATGTGAGTGTAATGATTAGTGTAATGGGGTATTTATAAGGGGGTGTAGCTGAGTGTAATGATAAGTGTATTGAATGCTTTAAATTAAATATCTTGATCTTTTTTACCGTACTTTTGCCATGTTAACAATAAAACAATTTGTGTTAAAAAAATTAGTGTGTGGGTGTGGGTGCAAGTGTGCGTGCTTGCAAATGTGTGGTGTGTGTGCGATTTCACGCACACACTTATGTGTGGCGTGTGCGCACACGCACGTGTATGTGGTGTGTGTGTTTGTGTGTGCACGCGTTCGTGCATAAGTGTCGGGACGTGCACGCATGTCTGCGTGGGGCACAAATTTTTCTTATCCCAGATGATACTCGGAATTTCAGGAACGGCCCTATAAATTTACACATATATATAATAAGCAAAAACATAAAAAGAAAAGAGGCCGAACAAAATTAGGGCATGACACATGCGTTGCATAAACTAGTCTTGATCACCAGACTACTGCAGCTCGAACCTCCAAGTCCTGGTTCCCACCATTGTTCTGATTATTGTAGTTGTTGTCATTGTTTTGAATGACATTAGCCGCCAGCTCAATTGCTATAGAAGCAACGCCCAATGCTTGGGTGACTGGTGCTGGCTCGGCATTGACAGGGGCATTATCATTCTTCTTTCTTCAAATCCAGAATTGAAAAAGCACTAGGACGATAAATATGAGACCACTCACAAATCGAGAAATCAAAGGCGTAAGTTGATCAGCAAGGGATAACTTTGGAGCAAAAATGAGTTGAGTGGGAGTAAGAATAATCTCAGGCTGAAAGGGAGTTGGAAGAAATTGTGTTAGTGGGGGACGGAAAAGTTTGTGGATATCGGTTGACATGATTAGTTGCAATTCTTTTTTGACACACAACTAGTAGCAATGTGGGCAAATGTGAGTGTAATAATTAGTGTAATGGGGTATTTATAAGGGGGTGTAGGCGAGTGTAAAGATAAGTGCATTGAATGCTTTAAATTAAATATCTTGATCTTTTTTACCGTACTTCCGCCATGTTAAGAATAAAACAATTTGTGTTAAAAAAATTAGTGTGTGGGTGTGGGTGCAAGTGTCCGTGCATGCAAATGTGTGGTGTGTGTGTGATTGCACGCACACACTTAAGTGTGGCGTGTGCGCACACGCGCTTATATGTGGTGTGTGTGTGTTTGGGTGTGCACGCGTGCGTGCATAAGTGCCGGCACGTGCACGCGCGTGTGCGTGTGCGTGGGGCACCAATTTTTCTTATCCCAGATGATACCCGGAATTTTAGGAACGGCCCTATATATTTACACATATATATAATAAGCAAAAACTTAAAAGAAAAGAGGCCGAACAAAATTAGGGCATGACACATGCGTTGCATATACTAGTCTTGATCACCTGACTACTGCAGCTCCAACCTCCAAGTCCTGGTTTTCACCGTTGTTCTGATTATTGTTATTGTTGTTATTGTTTTGAATGACATTAGCCGCCAGCTCAATTGCCATAGAAGCAACGCCCAAAGCTTGGACGACTGGTGCAAGCTCGGCTTTGACAGGGGCATTATCATTCTTCTTTCTTCAATTCCAGAATTGAAAAAGCACTAGGACAATAATTATGAGACCACTCACAAATTGAGAAATCAGAGGCGTAAGTCGATCAGCAAGGGATGACTTTGGAGCAAAAATGAGCTGAGTGGGAGTAACAATAATCTCAGGCTGAGTGGGAGTTAGAAGAAATTGTGTGAGTGGGGGAGGGAAAAGTTTGTGCATATCGGTTGACATAATTAGTTGTAATTCTTTTTTGACACACAACTAGTAGCAATGTGGGCAAATGTGAGTGTAATGATTAGTGTAGTTCTTTTTTCGACACACAACTAGTTTCAATGTTGGCAAATGCGGGTGTAATGATAAGTGTATTGAATGCTTTAAATTAAATATCTTGATCTTTTTTACCGTACTTCTGCCATGTTAAGAATAAAACAATTTGTATTAAAAAAATTAGTGTGTGGGTGTGGGTGCGAGTGTGCGTGCGTGCAAATGTGTGGTGTGTGTGTCATTGCACACACACACTTATGTGTGGCGTGTGCGCACGCACGCGTGTATGTGGTGTGTGTGTTTGTGTGTGAGCGTATAAGTGCTGGCACGTGCACGCGGGTGTGCGTTTGCGTGGGGCACCAATTTTCCTTATCCCACATGACACCCGAAATTTCAGTAACAACCCTATATATTTACACATATATTTAATAAGCAAAAACTTAAAAGAAAAGAGGCCGGACAAAATTTGGGCATGACACATGCGTTGCATATACTAGTCTTGATCACCTGACTATTGCAGCTCGAACCTCCAAGTCCTGGTTCTCACCATTGTTCTTATTAATGTTGTTGTTGTCATTGTTTTGAATGATATTAGCCGCCAGCTCAATTGCTATAGAAGCAATGCTAAAAGCTTGGGCGACTGGTGCAGGCTCGGCATTGACAGGGGCATTATGATTCTTCTTTCTTCAAATCCAGAATTGAAAAAGCACTAGGACAAAAAATATGAGACCACTCACAAATCGAGAAATCAGAGGCGTAAGTTGATCAGCAAGGGATAACTTTGGAGCAAAAATGAGTTGAGTGGGACTAAGAATAATCTCAGGATGAATGGGAGTTGGAAGAAATTGTGTGAGTGGGGGAGGGAAAAGTTTGTGCATATCGGTTGACAAGATTAGTTGCAATTCTTTTTTGGCACACAACAAGTAGCAATGTGGGCAAATGTGAGTGTAATGATTAGTGTAATGGGGAAATTATAAGGGGGTGTAGGTGAGTGTAATGATAAGTGTATTGAATGCTTTAAATTAAATATCTTGATCTTTTTTACCGTACTTCTGCCATATTAAGAATAAAACAATTTCTATTAAAAAAATTAGTGTGTGGGTGTGGGTGCACGTGTGCGTGCATGCAAATGTGTGGTGTGTGTCTGATTGCACGCACACACTTATGTGTGGCGTGTGCGCACGCGCGCGTGTATGTGGTGTGTGTGTTTGTGTGTGCACGCGTGCGTGCATAAGTGCCGGCACGCGCACGCATGTGTGCGTGTGCGTGGGGCACCAATTTTTCTTATCCCAGATGATACCCGGAATTTCAGGAATGGCCCTATATATTTACACATATAAATAATAAGGAAAAACATAAAACAAAAGAGGCCGAACAAAATTAGGGCATGCCACATGCGTTGCATATACTAGTCTTGATCACCTAACGACTGCATCTCCAACCTCTAAGTCCTGGTTATCACTGTTGTTCTAATTATTGTTATTGTTGTTGCTGTTTTGAATGACGTTAGCCGCCAGCTCCATTGCCATAGAAGCAACGCCCAATGCTTGCACGACTGGTGCAGGCTCGGCATTGACAGGGGCTTTATCATTCTACTTTCTTCAAATGCAGAATTGAAAAAGCACTAGGATGATAAATATGAGACCACTCACAAATTCAGAAATCAGAGGCGTAAGTTGATCAGCAAGGGATGGCTTTGGAGCAAAAATGAGCTGAGTGGGAGTAACAATAATCTCAGGCTGAATGGGAGTTAGAAGAAAATGTGTGAGTGGGGGAGGGAAAAGTTTGTGCATATCGGTTGACATGATTAGTTGTAATTCTTTTTTGACACACAACTAGTTGCAAAGTGGGAAAATGTGAGTGTAATGATAAGTGTATTGGGGTATTTATAAGGGGGTGTAGGTGTGGCTAATGATAAGTGTATTGAATGCCTTAAATTAAATATCTTGATCTTTTCTACCGTATTTATGCCATGTTAAGAATAAAACAATTTGTAATAAAACAATTAGTGTGTGGGTGTGGGCGTGAGTGTGCGTGCACGTAAATGTGTGGTGTGTGTGTGTGATTGCACGCACACACTTACGAGTGGCGTGTGCGCACGCGCGCGTGTTTGTGGTGTTTGTGTTTGTGTGTGTGCGCATGCGTGCGCAAATCAGTGGGGACGTGCACGCACGTGTACTTGTGCGTGGGGCACCTATTTTTCATATCCCACAAGACACCCGAAATTTCAGGAACGACCCGATATAATTAACCATATATATAATAAGCAAAAACTTAAAAGAAAAAAGGCCGGACAAACTTAGGGCATGACACTTGCGTTGCATATACTAGTCTTGATCACCTGACTACTGCAGCTCCAACCTCTAAGTCCTGGTTATCACCGTTGTTCTGATTATTGTTATTGTTTTGAATGACATTAGCCGCCAGCTCAATTGCCATAAAAGCAACGCCCAAAGCTTGGGCGACTGGTGCAGGCTTGGCATTGACAGGGGCATTATCATTCTACTTTCTTCAAATCCAGAATTGAAAAAGCACTAGGATGATAAATATGAGACCACTCACAAATTCAAAAATCAGAGGCGTAAGTCGATCAGCAAGGGAAGACTTTGGAGCAAAAATGAGTTGAGTGGGAGTTACAATAATCTCAAATTTGAAAGTGGGTGTTAGAAGAAATTGTGTGAGTGGGGGAGGGAAAAGTTTGTGCATATCGGTTGACATGATTAGTTGTAATTCTTTTTTGACACACAACTAGTTGCATTGTGGGCAAATGTGAGTGTAATGATAAGTGTATTGAATGATTTAAATTAAATATCTTGATCTTTTTTACCGTATTTCTGCCATGTTAAGAATAAAACAGTTTGTAATAAAACAATTAGTGTGTGGGTGTGGGCGTGAGTGTGCGTGCACGTAAATGTGTGGTGTGTGTGTGTGATTGCACGCTCACACATATGTGTGGCGTGTGCGCCTGCGCGCGTGTATGTGGTGTTTGTGTTTGTATGTGTGCGCGTGTGCGTGCGTGCGCGCATAAGTCTTGGCTGCGATCGCATCGCGTGTACTTGTGCGTGGGGCACCAATTTTTCTTATCCCAGATGATACCGAAATTTTTGGAACGGCCCTATATATTTACACATATATATAATAAGCAAAAACTTAAAAGAAAAGAGGCTGGACAAACTTAGGGCATGACACATGTGTTTCATATACTAGTCTTGATCTCCTGACTACTGCAGCTCCAACCTCCAAGTCCTGGTTATCACCGTTGTTCTGATTATTGTTATTGTTGTTACTGGTTTGAATGACATTAGCCGCCACTCAATTGCCATAGAAACGCGCCCAAAGCTTGGCGACCAGTGCAGGCTCGACATTGATAGGGGCATTATCATTCTACTTTCTTCAAATCCAGAATTGAAAAAGTACTAGGACGATAAATATGAGACCACTCATAAATTCAGAAATCAGAGGCGTAAGTCGATCAGCAAGGGATGACTTTGGAGCAAAAATGAGCTGAGTGGGAGTAACAATAATCTCAGGCTAAATGGGTGTTGGAAGAAATTGTGTGAGTGGGGGAGGGTAAAGTTTATGCATATCGGTTGGCATGATTAGTTGTATTTCTTTTTGACACACAACTAGTTGCAATGTGGGCAAATGCAAGTGTAATGATAAGTGTATTGAATGCTTTAAATTAAATATCTTGATCTTTTTACCGTACTTCCGCCATGTTAAGAATAAAACAATTTGTATTAATAAGGGGTGTAGGTGTGGGTGTGGGCGTGAGTGTGCGTGCACGCAAATGTGTGGTGTGTGTGTGTGATTGCACGCTCACACATATGTGTAGTGTGTGTGCCTGCGCGCGTGTATGTGGTGTTTGTGTTTGTGTGTGAGCGTATAAGTGCTGGCACGTGCACGCGGGTGTGCGTTTGCGTGGGGCACCAATTTTCCTTATCCCACATGACACCCGAAATTTCAGTAACAACCCTATATATTTACACATATATTTAATAAGCAAAAACTTAAAAGAAAAGAGGCCGGACAAAATTTGGGCATGACACATGCGTTGCATATACTAGTCTTGATCACCTGACTATTGCAGCTCGAACCTCCAAGTCCTGGTTCTCACCATTGTTCTTATTAATGTTGTTGTTGTCATTGTTTTGAATGATATTAGCGCCACTCAATTGCTATAGAAGCAATGCTAAAAGCTTGGGCGACTGGTGCAGGCTCGGCATTGACAGGGGCATTATGATTCTTCTTTCTTCAAATCCAGAATTGAAAAAGCACTAGGACAAAAAATATGAGACCACTCACAAATCGAGAAATCAGAGGCGTAAGTTGATCAGCAAGGGATAACTTTGGAGCAAAAATGAGTTGAGTGGGACTAAGAATAATCTCAGGCTGAATGGGAGTTGGAAGAAATTGTGTGAGTGGGGGAGGGAAAAGTTTGTGCATATCGGTTGACAAGATTAGTTGCAATTCTTTTTTGGCACACAACAAGTAGCAATGTGGGCAAATGTGAGTGTAATGATTAGTGTAATGGGGAAATTATAAGGGGGTGTAGGTGAGTGTAATGATAAGTGTATTGAATGCTTTAAATTAAATATCTTGATCTTTTTTACCGTACTTCTGCCATATTAAGAATAAAACAATTTCTATTAAAAAAATTAGTGTGTGGGTGTGGGTGCACGTGTGCGTGCATGCAAATGTGTGGTGTGTGTCTGATTGCACGCACACACTTATGTGTGGCGTGTGCGCACGCGCGCGTGTATGTGGTGTGTGTGTTTGTGTGTGCACGCGTGCGTGCATAAGTGCCGGCACGCGCACGCATGTGTGCGTGTGCGTGGGGCACCAATTTTTCTTATCCCAGATGATACCCGGAATTTCAGGAATGGCCCTATATATTTACACATATAAATAATAAGGAAAAACATAAAACAAAAGAGGCCGAACAAAATTAGGGCATGCCACATGCGTTGCATATACTAGTCTTGATCACCTAACGACTGCATCTCCAACCTCTAAGTCCTGGTTATCACTGTTGTTCTAATTATTGTTATTGTTGTTGCTGTTTTGAATGACGTTAGCCGCCAGCTCCATTGCCATAGAAGCAACGCCCAATGCTTGCACGACTGGTGCAGGCTCGGCATTGACAGGGGCTTTATCATTCTACTTTCTTCAAATGCAGAATTGAAAAAGCACTAGGATGATAAATATGAGACCACTCACAAATTCAGAAATCAGAGGCGTAAGTTGATCAGCAAGGGATGGCTTTGGAGCAAAAATGAGCTGAGTGGGAGTAACAATAATCTCAGGCTGAATGGGAGTTAGAAGAAAATGTGTGAGTGGGGGAGGGAAAAGTTTGTGCATATCGGTTGACATGATTAGTTGTAATTCTTTTTTGACACACAACTAGTTGCAAAGTGGGAAAATGTGAGTGTAATGATAAGTGTATTGGGGTATTTATAAGGGGGTGTAGGTGTGGCTAATGATAAGTGTATTGAATGCCTTAAATTAAATATCTTGATCTTTTCTACCGTATTTATGCCATGTTAAGAATAAAACAATTTGTAATAAAACAATTAGTGTGTGGGTGTGGGCGTGAGTGTGCGTGCACGTAAATGTGTGGTGTGTGTGTGTGATTGCACGCACACACTTACGAGTGGCGTGTGCGCACGCGCGCGTGTTTGTGGTGTTTGTGTTTGTGTGTGTGCGCATGCGTGCGCAAATCAGTGCCGGGACGTGCACGCACGTGTACTTGTGCGTGGGGCACCTATTTTTCATATCCCACAAGACACCCGAAATTTCAGGAACGACCCGATATAATTAACCATATATATAATAAGCAAAAACTTAAAAGAAAAAAGGCCGGACAAACTTAGGGCATGACACTTGCGTTGCATATACTAGTCTTGATCACCTGACTACTGCAGCTCCAACCTCTAAGTCCTGGTTATCACCGTTGTTCTGATTATTGTTATTGTTTTGAATGACATTAGCCGCCAGCTCAATTGCCATAAAAGCAACGCCCAAAGCTTGGGCGACTGGTGCAGGCTTGGCATTGACAGGGGCATTATCATTCTACTTTCTTCAAATCCAGAATTGAAAAAGCACTAGGATGATAAATATGAGACCACTCACAAATTCAAAAATCAGAGGCGTAAGTCGATCAGCAAGGGAAGACTTTGGAGCAAAAATGAGTTGAGTGGGAGTTACAATAATCTCAGGCTGAGTGGGTGTTAGAAGAAATTGTGTGAGTGGGGGAGGGAAAAGTTTGTGCATATCGGTTGACATGATTAGTTGTAATTCTTTTTTGACACACAACTAGTTGCATTGTGGGCAAATGTGAGTGTAATGATAAGTGTATTGAATGATTTAAATTAAATATCTTGATCTTTTTTACCGTATTTCTGCCATGTTAAGAATAAAACAGTTTGTAATAAAACAATTAGTGTGTGGGTGTGGGCGTGAGTGTGCGTGCACGTAAATGTGTGGTGTGTGTGTGTGATTGCACGCTCACACATATGTGTGGCGTGTGCGCCTGCGCGCGTGTATGTGGTGTTTGTGTTTGTATGTGTGCGCGTGTGCGTGCGTGCGCGCATAAGTGCCGGCACGTGCACGCACGTGTACTTGTGCGTGGGGCACCAATTTTTCTTATCCCAGATGATACCCGAAATTTTTGGAACGGCCCTATATATTTACACATATATATAATAAGCAAAAACTTAAAAGAAAAGAGGCTGGACAAACTTAGGGCATGACACATGTGTTTCATATACTAGTCTTGATCTCCTGACTACTGCAGCTCCAACCTCCAAGTCCTGGTTATCACCGTTGTTCTGATTATTGTTATTGTTGTTATTGTTTTGAATGACATTAGTCGCCAGCTCAATTGCCATAGAAGCAACGCCCAAAGCTTGGGCGACTGGTGCAGGCTCGACATTGATAGGGGCATTATCATTCTACTTTCTTCAAATCCAGAATTGAAAAAGTACTAGGACGATAAATATGAGACCACTCATAAATTCAGAAATCAGAGGCGTAAGTCGATCAGCAAGGGATGACTTTGGAGCAAAAATGAGCTGAGTGGGAGTAACAATAATCTCAGGCTAAATGGGTGTTGGAAGAAATTGTGTGAGTGGGGGAGGGTAAAGTTTATGCATATCGGTTGGCATGATTAGTTGTATTTCTTTTTGACACACAACTAGTTGCAATGTGGGCAAATGCAAGTGTAATGATAAGTGTAATGGGTTATTTATAAGGGGGTGTAGGTGTGGGTGTGGGCGTGAGTGTGCGTGCACGCAAATGTGTGGTGTGTGTGTGTGATTGCACGCTCACACATATGTGTAGTGTGTGTGCCTGCGCGCGTGTATGTGGTGTTTGTGTTTGTGTGTGTGCGCGTGCGCGTGCGTGTGCGCATAAGTGCCGGTACGTGCACGCGCGTGTACGTATGCGTGGGGCACCTATTTTTCATATCCCACAAGACACCCGAAATTTCAGGAACGGCCCCCTATATTTACACATATATATAATAAGCAAAAAGATAAAAGAAATGAGGCCGGACAAAATTAGGGCATGACACATGCGTTACATATACTAGTCTTGATCACCTGACTACTGCAGCTCGAACCTCCAAGTCCTGGTTCTCACCATTGTTCTGATTATTGTTGTTGTTGCCATTGTTTTGAATGATATTAGCCGCTAGCTCAATTGCCATAGAAGCAACGCCCAAAGCTTGGGCGACTGGTGTAGGCTCGGCATTGACAGGGGCATTATCATTCTTCTTTTTTCAAATCCAGAATTTAAAAAGCACTAGGACGATAAATATGAGATCGCTCACAAATTGAGAAATCAGAGGCATAAGTTGATCAGCAAGGGATAACTTTGGAGCAAAAATGAGCTGAGTGGCAATAAGAATAATCTCAGGCTGAATGGGAGTTGGAAGAAATTGTGTGAGTCGGGGAGGGAAAAGTTTGTGCATATCGGTTGACATGATTAGTTGTAATTCTTTTTTGACACACAACTTGCAGCAATGTGGGCAAATGTGAGTGTAATGATTAGTGAAGTTCTTTTTTTGACACACAACTAGTTTCAAAGTTGGCAAATGTGAGTGTAATGATAAGTGTAATGGGGTATTTATAAGGGAGTATAGGTGGGTGTAACGATAGGTGTATTGAATGCTTTAAATTAAATATCTTGATCTTTTTTACCCTACTTCTGCCATGTTAAGAATAAAACAATTTGTATTAAAAAAATTAGTGTGTGGGTGTGGGTGTGATTGTGCATGCACGCAAATGTGTGGTGTGTGGGTGATTGCACGTGCACACTTATGTGGGTTGTGTGTGCCTGCGCGCGTGTATATGGTGTTTGGCTTTGTGTGTGTTCGCGTGCGCGTGCGTGTGCGCATAATTGCCGGCACGTGCACACGCGCGTGCGCGTGCGTGGGGCACCTATTTTTCATATCCCACAAGACACCCGAAATTTTAGGAACGGCCCTATATATTTACACATATATATAATAAGCAAAAACTTAAAAGAAAAGAGGTCGGACAAAATTAGGGCATGACACATGCGTTGCATATACTAGTCTTGATCACCTGACTACTGCAGCTCGAACCTCCAAGTCCTGGTTCTCACCATTGTTCTGATTATTGTTGTTGTTGTCATGGTTTTGAATGATATTAGCCGCTAGCTCAATTGCCATAGAAGCAACGCCCAAAGCTTGGGCAACTGGTGTAGGCTCGACATTAACAGGGGCATTATCATTCTTCTTTCTTCAAATCCAGAATTGAAAAAGCACTAGGACGATAAATATGAGACCACTCACAAATTGAGAAATCAGAGGCGTAAGTTGATCAGCAAGGGATAATTTTGGAGCAAAAATGAACTGAGTGGGAATAAGAATAATCTCAGGCTGAATGCGAGTTGGAAGAAATTGTGTGAGTCGGGGAGGGAAAAGTTTGTGCATATCGGTTGACATGATTAGTTGTAATTCTTTTTTGACACACAACTAGTAGCAATGTGGGCAAATGTGAGTGTAATGATTAGTGAAGTTCTTTTTTTGACACACAACTAGTTTCAATGTTGGCAAATGTGAGTGTAATGATAAGTGTAATGGGTTATTTATAAGGGGGTATAGGTGAGTGTAATGATAGGTGTATTGAATGCTTTAAATTAAATATCTTGATCTTTTTTACCGTATTTCTGCCACGTTAAGAATAAAACAATTTGTATTTAAAAAATCAGTGTGTGGATGTGGGTGCGATTGTGCGTGCACGCAAATGTGTGGTGTGTGTGTGATTGCATGCGCACACTTATGTGTGGCGTGTGCGCACGCGCGCGTGTATGTTGTGTGTGTGTTTTTGTGTGCGCGTGTGCTTGCGTGCGCGCATAAAGGCCGGCACGTGCACGCGCGTGTGCGTGTGCGTCGGGCACCAATTTTTCTTATCCCACATGACACCCAGAATTTCAGGAACTGCCCTATATATTTACACATATATATAATAATCGAAAACTTAAAAGAAAAGAAGTCGAACAAAATTAGGGCATGAGACATGCGTTGCATATACTTGTCTTGGTCACCTGACTACTGCAGCTCCAACCTCCAAGTCCGGGTTATCACCCTTGTTCTGATTATTATTATTGTTGTTATTGTTTTGAATGTCATTAGCCGCCAGCTCAATTGCCATGGAAGCAACGCACAAAGCTTGGGCAACTGGTGCAGGCTCGGCATTGACATAGGCATTATCATTCTTCTTTCTTCAAATCCAGAATTGAAAAAGCACTAGGATGATAAATATGAGACCACTCACAAATTCAGAAATCAGAGGCGTAAGTCGATCAGCAAGGGATGACTTTGGAGCAAAAATGAGCTGAGTGGGAGTAACAATAATCTCAGGCTGAATGGGAGTTAGAAGAAATTGTGTGAGTGGGGGAGGGAAAAGTTTGTGCATATCGGTTGACATGATTAGTTGTAATTCTTTTTTGACACACAACTAGTTGCAATGTGGGCAAATGTGAGTGTAATGATAAGTGAAGTTCTTTTTTCGACACACAACTAGTTTCAATGTTGGCAAATGTGAGTGTAATGATAATTGTAATGGGGTTTTATAAGGGGGTGTAGGTGAGTGTAATGATAGGTGTATTGAATGCTTTAAATTAAATATCTTGATCTTTTTTACCGTACTTCTGCCATGTTAAGAATAAAACAATTTGTATTAAAAAAATTAGTGTGTGGGTGTGGGTGCGAGTGTGCGTGCACGCAAATGTGTCGTGTGTGTGTGATTGCACGCGCACACTTTTGTCTGGCGTATGTGCACGCGTGTGTGTATATGGTATGTGTGTTTGTGTGTGTTCACGTGCGCGTGCGCGTGCGTGCGCGCATAAGTGCCGGCAAGTGCACGCGCGTGTGCGTGTGCGTGTGGCACCAATTTTTGTTATCCCACATGACACCCGAAATTTCAGGTACGACCCTATATATTTACACATATATATAATAAGTAAAAACTTAGAAGAAAAGAGGCCGAACAAAATAAGGGCATGATACTTGCGTTGCATATACTTGTCTTGATTACCTGACTACTGCAACTCCAACCTCCAAGTCCTGGTTGTCACAATTGTTCTGATTATTGTTATTGTTGTTATTGTTTTGAATGACATTAGCCGCCAACTCAATTGCCCTAGAAGCAACGCCCAAAGCTTGGGCGATTGGTGCAGGCTCGGCATTGATAGGGGCATTATCATTCTTCTTTCTTCAAATCCAGAATTGAAAAAGCACTATGATGATAAATATGTGACCACACACAAATTCAGAAATCAGAGGCGTAAGTCGATCAGTAAGGGAAGACTTTGGAGCAAAAACGAGCTGAGTTGGAGTAACAATAATCTCAGGCTGAAAGGCAGTTAGAAGAAATTGTGTCAGTGGGGGAGGGAAAAGTTTGTGCATATCGGTTGACATGATTTGTTGTAATTCTTTTTTGACACATAACTAGTTGCAATGTGGGCAAATGTGAGTGTAATGATAAGTGTAATGGGGTATTTATAAGGGAGTGTAGGTGAGTGTAATGATAAGTGTATTGAATACTTTAAATTAAATATCTTGATCTTTTTTACCGTACTTCTGCCATGTTAAGAATAAAACAATTTGTATTAAAACAATTAGTGTGTGGGTGTGGACGTGAGTGTGTATGCACGCAAATGTGTGGTGTGCGTGTGATTGCACGCTCACACACATGTGAGGCGTGTGCGCCTGCGTGTGTGTATGTGGTGTTTGGAATTGTGTGCGTGCGCGTGCGTGTGCGCGTGCATGCGTGCATAAGTGCCGGCACGTGTACACGCGTGTGCTTGTGCGTGGGGCACCAATATTTGATATCCCACATGGCAACCGAAATTTCAGGAACGACCCTATATATTTACACAAGCAAAAACTTAAAAGAAAAGAGGCCCAACAAAATTAGGGCATGACACATGCGTTGCATATACTAGTCTTGATCACCTGACTACTGCAGCTCCAACCTCCAAGTCATGGTTCTCACCATTGTTCTGATTATTGTTATTGTTGTCATTGTTTTGAATGACATTAGCCGCCAACTCAATTGCCATAGAAGCATTGCCCAAAGCTTGAGCGACTTGTGGAGGCTCGGCATTGACAGGGGCATTATCATTCTTCTTTCTTCAAATCAAGAATTGAAAAAGCACTAGGACGATAAATATGAGACCACTCACAAATTGAGAAATCAGAGGCGTAAGTTGATCAGCAAGGCATGACTTTGTTGCAAAAATGAGCTGAGTGGGAGTAAGAATAATCTCAGGTGGAATGGGAGTTGGAAGAAATTGTGTGAGTCGGGGAGTTAAAAGTTTTTGCATATCGGTTGACATGATTAGTTGTAATTCTTTTTTGACACACAACTAGTAGCAATGTGGGCAAATGTGAGTGCAATGATTAGTGAAGTTCTTTTTTCGACACACAACTAGTTTCAATGTTGGCAAATGTGAGTGTAACGATAATTGTAATGGGGTTTTATAATGGGGTGTTGGTGAGTGTAATGATAGGTGTATTGAATGCTTTAAATTAAATATCTTGATCTTTTTTACCGTACTTCTGCCATGTTAAGAATAAAACAATTTGTATTAAAACAATTAGTGTGTGGGTGTGGGCGTGAGTGTGTGTGCACGCAAATGTGTGGTGTGTGTGTGATTGCACGCTCACACACATGTGAGGCGTGTGCGCCTGCGTGTGTGTATGTGGTGGTTGGATTTGTGTGTGTGCGCATGCGTCTGCGCGTGCATGCGTTCATAAGTGCCGGCACGTGTACACGCGTGTGCTTGTGCGTGGGGCCCCAATATTTGATATCCCACATGGCAACCGAAATTTCAGGAACGACCCTATATATTTACACAAGCAAAAACTTAAAAGAAAAGAGGCCGAACAAAATTAGGGCATGACACATGCGTTGCATATACTAGTCTTGATCACCTGACTACTGCAGCTCCAACCTCCATGTTTTGGTTCTCACCATTGATCTGATTATTGTTGTTGTTGCCATTGTTTTGAATGACATTAGCCGCGAACTCAATTGCCATAGAAGCAATGCCCAAAGCTTGGGCGACTTGTGGAGGCTCGGCATTGACAGGGGCATTATCATTCTTCTTTCTTCAAATCAAGAATTGAAAAAGCACTAGGACGATAAATATGAGACCACTCACAAATTGAGAAATCAGAGGCGTAAGTTGATCAGCAAGGCATGACTTTGTTGCAAAAATGAGCTGAGTGGGAGTAAGAATAATCTCAGGCTGGAATGGGAGTTGGAAGAAATTGTGTGAGTCGGGGAGTTAAAAGTTTTTGCATATCAGTTGACATGATTAGTTGTAATTCTTTTTTGACACACAACTAGTAGCAATGTGGGCAAATGTGAGTGCAATGATTAGTGAAGTTCTTTTTTCGACACACAACTAGTTTCAATGTTGGCAAATGTGAGTGTAATGATAATTGTAATGGGGTTTTGTAAGGGGTTGTAGGTGAGTGTAATGATAGGTGTATTGAATGCTTTAAATTAAATATCTTGATCTTTTTTACCGTACTTTTGCCACGTTAAGAATAAAACAATTTGAATTAAAAAAATTAGTGTGTGGGTGTGGGTGCGAGTGTGCGTGCACGCAAATGTGTCGTGTGTGTGTGATTGCACGCGCACACTTATGTCTGGCATATGTGCATGCGTGTGTGTATATGGTATGTGTGTTTGTGTGTGTGCACGTGCGCGTGCGCGTGCGTGCACGCATAAGCGCCGGCAAGTGCACGCGCGTGTGCGTGTGCGTGTGGCACCAATTTTTCTTATTCCACATGACACCCGAAATTTCAGGTACGACCCTATATATTTACACATATATATAATAAGTAAAAACTTAAAAGAAAATAGGCCGAACAAAATAAGGGCATGACACTTGCGTTGCATATACTTGTCTTGATTACCTGACTACTGCAACTCCAACCTCCAAGTCCTGGTTATCACCATTGTTCTGATTATTGTTATTGTTGTTATTGTTTTGAATGACATTAGCCGCCAGCTCAATTGCCATAGAAGCAACGCCCAAAGCTTGGGCGATTGGTGCAGGCTCGGCATTGACAGGGGCATTATCATTCTTCTTTCTTCAAATCCAGAATTGAAAAAGCACTATGACGATAAATATGTGACCACACACAAATTCAGAAATCAGAGACGTAAGTCGATCAGTAAGGGAAGACTTTGGAGCAAAAACGAGCTGAGTTGGAGTAACAATAATCTCAGGCTGAATGGAAGTTAGAAGAAATTGTGTCAGTGGGGGAGGGAAAAGTTTGTGCATATCGGTTGACATGATTAGTTGTAATTCTTTTTTGACACACAACTAGTTGCAATGTGGGCAAATGTGAGTGTAATGATAAGTGTAATGGGGTATTTATAAGGGAGTGTAGGTGAGTGTAATGATAAGTGTATTGAATACTTTAAATTAAATATCTTGATCTTTTTTACCGTACTTCTGCCATGTTAAGAATAAAACAATTTGTATTAAAACAATTAGTGTGTGGGTGTGGGCGTGAGTGTGTGTGCACGCAAATGTGTGGTGTGTGTGTGATTGCACGCTCACACACATGTGAGGCGTGTGCGCCTGCGTGTGTGTATGTGGTGGTTGAATTTGTGTGTGTGCGCGTGTGTGTGCGCGTGCATGCATGCATAAGTGCCGGCACGTGTACACGCGTGTGCTTGTGCGTGGGGCCCCAATATTTGATATCCCACATGGCAACCGAAATTTCAGGAACGACCCTATATATTTACACAAGCAAAAACTTAAAAGAAAAGAGGCCGAACAAAATTAGGGCATGACACATGCGTTGCATATACTAGTCTTGATCACCTGACTACTGCAGCTCCAACCTCCAAGTCTTGGTTCTCACCATTGTTCTGATTATTGTTGTTGTTGTCATTGTTTTGAATGACATTAGCCGCTAACTCAATTGCCATAGAAGCAATGCCTAAAGTTTGAGCGACTTGTGGAAGCTCGGCATTGACAGGGGCATTATCATTCTTCTTTCTTCAAATCAAGAATTGAAAAAGCACTAGGACGATAAATATGAGACCACTCACAAATTGAGAAATCAGAGGCGTAAGTTGATCAGCAAGGCATGACTTTGTTGCAAAAAAGAGCTGAGTGGGAGTAAGAATAATCTCAGGCCGGAATGGGAGTTGGAAGAAATTGTGTGAGTGAGGGAGCAAAAAGTTTGTTCATATCGATTGACGTGATTAGTTGTAATTCTTTTGTGACACACAACTAGTAGCAATGTGGGCAAATGTGAGTGTAATGATAAGTGTAGTACTTTTTTTGACACACAACTTGTTTCAATGTTGGCAAATGTGAGTGTAATGATAAGTGTAATGGGTATTTATAAGGGGGTGTAGGTGAGTGTAATGATAGGTGTATTGAATGCTTTAAATTAAATATCTTGATCTTTTTTACCGTACTTCTGCCATGTTAAGAATAAACCAATTTGTATTAAAACAATTAGTGTGTGGGTGTGGGTGCGAGTATGCGTGCACGCAAATGTGTGGTGTGTGTGTGAGTGCACGCGCACACATGTGTGGCATGTGTGCACGCGTGTGTGTATGTGGTGTTTGTGTTTGTGTGTGTGCGTGTGCACGTGTGTGCGGGCAAGTGCACGCGCGTGTGCGTGTGCGTGGGGCACCAATTTTTCATATCCCACAAGTCACCCAGAATTTTAGGAATGGCCCTATATATTTACACAAATATATAATATGCAAAAACTTAAAAGAAAGGAGGTCGGACAAAATTAGGGCATGACACATGCGTTGCATATACTAGTCTTGATCACCTGACTACTGCAGCACCAACCTCCAAGTCCTGGTTCTCACCATTGTTCTGATTATTGTTGTTGTTGTTATTGTTTTGAATGACATTAGCCGCCAACTCAATTGCCATAGAAGCAATGCCCAAAGCTTGGGCGACTTGTGCAGGCTCGGCATTGACAGGGGCATTATCATTCTTCTTTCTTCAAATCCAGAATTGAAAAACCACTAGGACGATAAATATGAGACCACTCACAAATTGAGAAATCAGAGGCGTAAGTTGATCCGCAATGCATGACTTTGTTGCAAAAATGAGCTGAGTGGGAGTAAGAATAATCTCAGGCTGAATGGGAGTTGGAAGAAATTGTGTGAGTGAGGGAGGGAAAAGTTTGTGCATATCGGTTGACGTGATTAGCTGTAATTCTTTTGTGACACACAACTAGTAGCAATGTGGGCAAATGTGAGTGTAATGATAAGTGTAGTTCTTTTTTCGACACACAACTAGTTTCAATGTTGGCAAATGTGAGTGTAATGGGGTATTTATAAGGGCGTGTAGGTGAGTGTATTGATAAGTGTGTTGAATGCTTTAAATTAAATATCTTGATCTTTTTTACCGTACTTCTACCATGTTAAGAATAAAACAATTTGTATTAAAACAATTAGTGTGTGGGTATGGGTGCGAGTATACGTGCACGCAACTGTGTGGTGTGTGTGTGAGTGCACGCACACACATATGTGCGGCATGTGCGCTCGCACGTGTGTATGTGGTGTTTGTGTTTGTGTGTGTACGTGTGCACGTGCGTGTGGGCACGTGCACGCGCGTGCTCGTGTGCGTGGGGCGCAAATTTTTCATATCCCACAAGTCACCCAGAATTTTAGGAACGGCCCTATATATTTACACATATATATATAATAAGCAAAAACTTAAAAGAAAGGAGGTCGGACAAAATTAGGGCATGACACATGCGTAGCATATACTAGTCTTGATCACCTGACTACTGCAGCTCCAACCTCCATGTCCTGCTTCTCACCATTGTTTTGATTATTGTTGTTTTTGTTTTGAATGATATTAGCCGCCAGCTCAATTGCCATAGAAGCAACGCCCAAAACTTGGGCAACTGGTGCAGGCTCGGCATTGACAGGGGCATTACCATTCTTCTTTCTCCAAATCCAGAATTGAAAAAGCACTAGGATGATAAATATGAGGCCACTCATAAATTGAGAAATTAGAGGCGTAAGTTGATCAGCAAGGGATGACTTTGGAGCAAAACTGAGCAGATTGGGAGTAAGAATAATCTCAGGCTGAGTGCGAGTTGGAAGGAATTGTGTGAGTGAGGGAGGGAAAAGTTTGTGCATATCGGTTATCATGATTAGCTGTAATTTTTTTTGACACACAACTAGTTGCAATGTGGGCAAATGTGAGTGTAATGGTAAGTGTAGTTCTTTTTTCGACACACAACTAGTTTCAATATTGGCAAATGTGAGTGTAATGATTAGTGTAAAGGGGTATTTTTAAGGGGGTGTAGGCGAGTGTAATGATAAGTGTAATGAATACTTTAAATTAAATATCTTGATCTTTTTTACCGTACTTCTGCCATGCTAAGAATAAAACAATTTGTATTAAAACAATTAGTGTGTGGGTGTGGGCACGAGTGTGTGTGTATGTCGTCTTTTTGTGTGTGTGCGCGTGCGCGCGCGCTCTTGTGCATGTGCGTGGGGCACCAAATTTTCATAACGTACATGTCACCCGAAATGTCGGGAACGGCCTTGTATATTTACACATATATATAACAAGCAAAATCTTAAAGGAAAAGAGGCCGGACAAAATTAGGGTATGAGACATGCGTTGCATATACTAGCCTTGATCACCTGACTTCTGCAGCTCCAACCTCCGAGTCTTGGTTCTCACCATTGTTTTGATTATTGTTGTGGTTGTTGCTGTTGTTGTTGTTGTTGTTTTGAATGACATTAGCTGCCAGCTCAATTACCATAGAAGCAATGCCTAAAGCTTGGGCGACTTCTGCAGGCTCGGCATTGACAGGGGTATTATCATTCTTTTATCTCCAAATCCGGAATTGAAGGAGCGCTAGGACGATAAATATGAGACCACTCACAAATTAAGAAATTAGAGGCGTAAGTTGATCAGCGAGGGATGGCTTTAGAGAATAAATGAGCTGAGTGAGAGTAAGAATTATCTCAGGCTGAGTGGGAGTTGGAGGGAATTGTGTGTGTCGGGAAGAGATAAGTTTGTGCATATCGGTTGACATGATTAGTTGCAATTCTTTTTTTGACACACAACTAATTGCAATGTTGGCAAATGTGAGTGTAATGATAAGTGTAATTCTTTTTTCGACACACAACTAGTTGCAATGTTAGCAAATGTGAGTGTAATGATAAGTGTAAAGGGGTACATATAAGTGGGTGTAGGTTAGTGTAATGATAAATGTAATGAATGCTCTAAATTAAATGTCTTGATCTTTTTTACCGTACTTCTGCCATGTTAAAAACAAAACAATTTGCAGCAATTAAAACAGTTTGTATTAAAACAATTAGTGTGTGGGTGTGGGTGCGCGTGTGTGTGTACGCATATGTGGGGTGTGTGAGGGGGGGTGTGCGCGCGTGCACGTGGTTCTGCATGCTGGTGCCCGTGCATGGGCGTGTGCGTGGGGTACAAATTTTTCATATCGGACAATACACCCGAAATGTAATGGGATGGCCCTGTATTTATACACATATATATATTAAACAAAAACTTAAAAGAAAAGTGGCTGAACAAAATTAGGGTATGACACATGCATTACATATACTAGTCTTGATCACCTGACTTTAGCAGCTCCAACCTCCAAGTCCTAGTTCTCACCATTGTTTTGATTATTGTTGTTGTTGTTGTTGTTTTGAAGGACATTAGCTGCCAAATCAATTGCCATAGAAGCAACGCCCAGAGCTTTGGCGACTGGTGCAGGCTAGGCATTGACTGGACGTTATCATTCTTCTATCTCCAAATCCCGAATTGAAAGAGCACTAGGACGATAAATTTGAGACTACTCACAAATTGAGAAATTAGAAGCGTAAGTTGATCAGTGAGGGATGACTTTGGAGTAGAAATGAGCTAAGTGGGAGTAAGAAGAATCTCAGGCTGGGTGGGAGTTGGAAGAAATTGTGTGAGTGAGGGAGAGAAAAGTTTGTGCACATCGGTTGACATGATTAGTTGCATTTCTTTTTTCGACACACAACTAGTTGCAATGTTGGCAAATGTGAGTGTAGTGATAAGTGTAAAGTAGTATTCATAAGGGGGTGTAGGCGAATGTAATGATAAGTGTAATGAATGGTTTAAATTAAATATCTTGATCTTTTTTGCCGTACTTCTGCTATGTTAAGAATAAAACAAATTGTATTAAAAAAATTAGTGTGTGGGTGTGGGTGCGAGTGTGCTTGCACACAAATGTGTGGTGTGTGTGTGATTGCATGCGCACACTTATGTGTGGCGTGTGCGCACGCGCGCGTGTATGTGGTGTGTGTTTGTGTGTGTGCGCGTGAGCGGGCGTGCGCGCATAAGTGCGGGCACGGGCACGCGCGTGTGCGTGTGCGTGTGCGTGGGGCACCAATTTTTCTTATCCCACATGACACCAGGAATTTCAGGAACGGCCCTATATATTTACACATATATATATTAAGCAAAAACTTAAAACAAAAGAGGCCGAACAAAATTAGGGCATGACACTTGCGTTGCATATACTTGTCTTGATCACCTGACTACTGCAGCTCCAACCTCCAAGTCCTGGTTATCACCATTGTTCTGATTATTGTTATTGTTGTTATTGTTTTGAATGACATTAGCCGCCAGCTCAATTGCCGTAGAAGCAACGCTTAAAGCTTGGGCGACTGGTGCAGGCTCAGCATTGACAGGGGCATTATCATTCTTCTTTCTTCAAATCCAGAATTGAAAAAGAACTAGCACGATAAATATAAGACCACTCACAAATTGAGAAAGCAGAGGCGTAAGTTGATTAGCAAGGGATAACTTTGGAGCAAAAATGAGCTGAGTGGGAGTAAGAATAATCTCACGCTGAATGGGAGTTGGAGGGAATTGTGTGAGTGAGGGAGGAAAAAGTTTGTGCATATCGGTTGACATGATTAGTAGCAATTCTTTTTTTTGACACACAACTAGTTGCAATGTGGGAAAATGTGAGTGTAATGATAAGTGTAGTTCTTTTTTCGACACACAACTAGTTTCAATGTTGGCAAATGTGAGTGTAATGATTAGTGTAAAGGGGTATTTTTAAGGGGGTGTAGGCGAGTGTAATGATAAGTGTAATGAATACTTTAAAATAAATATCTTGATCTTTTTTACCGTACTTCTCCCATGTTAAGAATAAAATAATTTGTATTAAAACAATTAGTGTGTGGGTGTGGGCACGAGTGTGCACGCACGCATATGTGTGGTGTGTATGTGAGTGCGCGCGCGTGCATATGTGTCGTGTGTGCACTCGTGCATGTATATGTGGTGTTTGTGTGTGTGTGTGTGCGCGTGCACGCGTAGGTGCATGCACGTGCGCGCGTAGGTGCATGTGCGTGCGCGCATAGGTGCATGTGCGTGGGGCACCAATTTTTCATATCGTACAAGATGCCTGAAATGTCAGGAACGGCCTTGTATATTTACACATATCTATAACAAGCGAAAACTTAAAGGAAAAGAGGCCGGACAAAATTAGGGTATGACATATGCGTTGCATATACTAGTCTTGATCACCTGACTTCTGCAGCTTCAACCTCCGAGTCTTGGTTCTCACCATTGTTTTGATTATTGTTGATGTTGTTGTTGTTTTGAATGACATTAGCTTCCAGCTCAATTACCATAGAAGCAATGCCCAAAGCATGGGCGACTTCTTTATGCTCGTTATTGACAGGGGTATTATCATTCTTTTTTCTCCAAATCCGGAATTGAAGGAGTGCTAGGACGATAAATATGAGACCACTCACAAATTATGAAATTAGAGGCGTAAGTTGTTTAGCGAGGGATGGCTTTAGAGAAGAAATGAGCTGAGTGAGAGTAAGAATAATCGCAAGCTGAATGGGAGTTGGAGGGAATTGTGTGAATTGGGGAGAGAAAAGTTTGTGCATATCGATTGACATGATTAGTAGCAATTCTTTTTTCGACACACAACTAATTGCAATGTTGGCAAATGTGAGTGTAATGATAAGTGTAATTCTTTTTTCGACACACAACTAGTTGCAATGTTGGCAAATGTGAGTGTAATGATAAGTGTAAAGGGGTGTGTAAAAGTGGGTGTAGGTTAGTGTAATGATAAATGTAATGAATACTTTAAATTAAATGTCTTGATCTTTTTTACCGTACTTCTGCCATGTTAAAAACAAAACAGTTTGCAGCAATTAAAATTGTTTGTATTAAAACAAATAGTGTGTGGGTGTGGGCGCGCGCGTGTGTGTGTACGCATGTGTGGGGTGTGTGAGGGGGTCTGTGCGCGTGTGCGTGTGGTTCTGCGTGCTGGTGCGCGTGCGTGGGCGTGTGCGTGTGGCACAAATTTTTCATATCAGACAATACACCCGAAATGTAATGGGATGGCCCTGTATATATACACATATATATATTAAGCAAAAACTTAAAAGAAAAGTTGCTGAACAAAATTAGGGTATGACACATGCTTTGCATATACTAGTCTTGCTCACCTGACTTTAGCAGCTCCAACCTCCAAGTCCTGGTTCTCACCATTGTTTTGATTATTATTGTTGTTGTTGTTGTAGTTTTGAAGGACATTAGCTGCCAACTCAATTGCCTTAGAAGCAACGCCCAAAGCTTGGGCGACTGGTGCAGGCTAGGCATTGACTGGACGTTATCATTCTTCTTTCTTCAAATCCAGAATTGAAAGAGCACTAGGATGATAAATATGAGACTACTCACAAATTGAGAAATTAGAAGCGTAAGTTGATCAGTGAGGGATGACTTTGGAGCAGAAATGAGCTAAGTGGGAGTAAGAATAATCTCAGGCTGGGTGGGAGTTGGAAGAAATTGTGTGAGTGGGGGAGAGAAAAGTTTGTGCACATCGGTTGACATGATTAGTTGCATTTCTTTTTTCGACACACAACTAGTTGCAATGTTAGCAAATGTGAGTGTAATGATAAGTGTGATTCGTTTTTCGACACACAACTAGTTGCAATGTTGGCAAATGTGAGTGTAGTGATAAGTGTAAAGGAGTATTCATAAGGGGGTGTAGGCGAATTTAATGATAAGTGTAATGAATGGTTTAAATTAAATATCTTGATCTTTTTTGTCGTACTTCTGCTATGTTAAGAATAAAACAAATTGCAGCAATTAAAAGAGTTTGTATTAAAACAATTAGTTTGTGGGTGTGAGCGTGTGTGTGCGCGCACGCATATGTATGGTGTGTGTGTCAGGGTGCGCGCTCGCATAAAGGTATGTGCGCGCGTGCGCGTGTGTGTGCGTGCGTGGATGTGCTGGTGCGCTCGCGTGTGCGTGTGCATAGGGCACTAATTTTTCATATCGCACAAAACACCCAAAATGTTAGGGACGGCCCTGTATATATACACATATATATAATAAACAAAAACTTAAAAGAAAAAAGGCCGGAAAAATTAGGGTATGACACATGCATTGCATATACTAGTCATGATCACCTGACTTCTACAGCTCCAATCTCCAAGTCCTGGTTCTCACCATTATTTTGATTATTGTTGTTGTTGTTGTTGTTGTTTTGAATGACATTAGCTGCCACCTCAATTGCCATAGAAACAATGCCCAAAGCTTGGGCGACTGGTGCACTCTTGACATTGACAGGGGCATTATCATTCTTCTTTCTCCAAATCCAGAATTGAAAGAGCACTAGGACGATAAATATGAGACCACTCACAAATTGAGAAATGTAACACCCCGTTTTCGGAGCACTACTAATCCAATTTTCTGACAAGAGTTAACATATTTTTGAGAAATGAAATACTCTGTTTGCATGATTTCTGAAAATGTGGTCCTATTTTTTTTAAAACTTCTTTTAAAAGAGCAGTCAGAGTATTACAACGATTTTAGAAACATGATGGTGAATAAATAAAGTCACCAAAATAAAACCACAATAACCATACTAATAAATTTATTCAATCATGCACACATGACAACTCAAGTCTTAAAAGCATCATATATTTTATTACAACAGTGCAATTAACACATTAGACACCCTATAGCTGGTCGACGCGCTACAACACTTACTAGACCTCTAGTAAGTTGCAAACAAATACACAAGGTAGAAAGCCAGACAGGGCTATCCTCAGCTATGCTTGTCAGCAGCCTCGAACACTCTGCAATCTTCATCATCTGGGTAACATTCATTGATTGAAAGAACCACGGGCATGGGTCAACTTCTTAATTTTAAATAGATAACACAGTATAACATGACATACAATTCAATAAGAATGCATAAATGCTCTGCAATGCGACTACATGCCACTGTTTATATTCCGAAATTCCATACGCCATGGTCAATAGTTCTGTACGTACCAGAGTCGATACTTTTCCATGCAATGGTTAAATTAACGATGTTCCTGAATTCCTTTGGCCTTGGTGCAATTCCACTACCCCAGGATATTGAGGTCGAAGTTAGACCACAATGCATGACAATGCATTCCACCTACTCCACTGAACATATCAATGCATATGATATTTCAATATGGCATAATTAAATAAATATTCAATTATCCAGCACCACCCAACAGCATATATCTCCACATGATTTAAACATATATCCAAACATATCATGTAATCAATTCAGAGTCACAACAATTCAGACCCACAATAGTGCAACAATCCACAACGATCCACACTCGCATATTGAAAATCACCAGTCATAAGCATACGATAGTTCATACATTAAAACAATAAGAACTACTGAATGTGAAGTGCCCTTACCAAAGTCAACATTCCACATGTCAAACCACGTCACAGTCCTACTCAACACATACTCAAGTCCTCAAGTCCTAAACAATACACACCAAACTTAGCACAATTATAGTTCACCCAACAATAATTCCCTAGGTTATGGTTTAATTCTAACCCCCAGGTTTCTCAACCTCAAGAATCTTTTTAATAAAACACACATATTTGAAATAATACATAAAGTTGAAAATTAAAGTTTTTAATGATTAAAAATTCACTTTCTTTTAAATCTTGAAACAAGAAATAAGTTCTAAAATCAAATGCCTTTCATAATAATTAGTTGATCAAGGCTCCACTTGGTTTAGGAATACAAGGATTCCATTTTCCTTAAGTGTTTCATTGTCTCAAATGCCGACACAACTTCTCAAACTCAATTAACTCTCTCCAAAAATTTTCAAAACTTTAACAACAACTAATACACATGATTCAAGTCCAAGAACATAAAAATTTTCTCTTTCCTTTTCTTCCTAGGCTCACGGCTACACACACAAAATTAGGGAAAAATTGTAAAACTTCCAAATCAATAAAACTACACCATTCAATACCTAATTCCTTTTCCAAACCTCTCAATTTTTCATAACAAAACCATTACACTAAATACTTTACCCTATCATGGCTTGTTCAAGCATCAAGGGTTTCCAAAAACATAATTTCATTTGATCAAATTCAAATTAACAAGAACAATAACAATTTCAAGTATCAAGGAGCAATAACCCCAATCTAATTACATGATTCACATGAGAAATCACCATTCCCCTTTTCCTTGAGCAAATCGGCCTAGGGTTTGGAAAATTTGGGGAAAATTTTGATCCTTTCTCTCATGATCATAATCAATACATAAATAAAGCATTAAACAAGAAAATAGAACCAAAAAAAAATTAAAAGGAATCTCACCCAAGCTCCCTAGGGTCCACGGTTTTGGGGCTAAAAGGGAAGGGAAAATCTTGGCTCCAAGACTCTCAAGAACGCAAACACACCAACATCATGATATTGACACAATGATACTAACAATTTTTAAGAATATGGAGGTTAGGAAGTGGGGTACATCACGACTGGAAATTAGAGAAGAAGGGGAAAATTTTGTTTCAAAACCCTTACTCTAATGTTTAAGGATCCAGCCCCAAAAATTTGAGGAAGCAAAGATGAAGATGGTGGGGATGTTTACGGTGGAAAGGGCCACGACTGGAAAAAACAAAAGAGATGGGAAGGGAACTTGGCTTCCTTTCTTATTCCACAACACTAATACACTTAGGAAAAAATATAAAATGAAGGGAAGGTGAAGGAAGGAGGCTACGGCCTGATGAAAAAAAGAAGGGAAATGAACTTTTGTTTTTTTTTTCTTGGCCTTGCTCACCCTTGAAAATTAAGAAAGAAAAAAAAGAAATGAGATAGTAATTGGGGGTGGCAATCTCGCCTGATCATCTAAAAAGGACGGGAAGGAAAAATTATTTAATCATATGGAAAAGGCTTAGCTCCTATAGATTGGGGATTAGGATAAGATCAACTAAGATTTTTATTTTCAGCCAAATGAATAGATGACACCTTACCTTAAGTATCTTGGAGGCAAAGTAAAATGAATGTGACTGAGTGAGAATGGGATAGGACTCACGCTGGTTGTGATTAAAGGGGAGGAAAAAATAAATTAATGCGGGTAATTTCACTTGGCTAGGATTAACCTAAAAGAGATATTTTCTAATTGGCCATGGAAAGCTTGACACCTAAACACTTAGGAGAAGGTATTTTGAGCTTAACCCACATAATCTTGACACCTAATCACTCCTCTCAAAATTACCCACTAATTCTAGAGTTTTGGTGTCTTAAAATTACAGCGTCGAGAAATCACGTTAACACTAATTCGCTCGCCCAAAAAAATCGCCAAAATTAATTTACTTAGAAATTAATTCACCGCGTGATTTAAAACCACTCAAGCATCATCACAATAAGTTACGTTTCGATTTTCATCGAAATCGGAATTCATTTTAAATTTTTATGCGGATAAAAATTACCTGGCAATTCAAAATACGGCAAATATTCAAAAGAATTATTCGACGAGTTTTGAACGATGAATTAATATTAAATATTAATTCTTAAATTAAATTTCATCTTGATTTAATTCATTCACATTCTTAGTCAACAAAAATACGCGTTACCGCGTCAAACAGAAAACTTATATAAAGTTTATTTGATGGATTCGCATTAAAAGCAGCATACGTCTACACTGTCTATTAATTTGAATTGACATCATAAATAATAATTATTTATAATAAATCAATTATTTAAAACAAGTCAAAATAATTCCTCGTACTCTCAGTAAATCATTGAGGTGATCGGTCTCTACGACTTACGTTCAAGTATTCAGGATTTTATCGTTAAAACAATTTTTCTTAAAAATTGTGGTGTTACACTACCACCCCCTTAAAATAGTTTCGTCCTCGAAACTACGGTGGTATTAAAATACGAGAAATTATTTTACCCAATCCATAAAAATAATTTGCAACACATAGGCACTCACAATACATATTAATATAAGTAATACTATATTATTTATAATTACATAATATTACAATCACATCACAGCATGCAACAATAACACTCAAACTCAACAACACAGTAATGTGCACATAATACGATATACGAAGAAATCCTTACGATCCACTGACGCTTTATTCCAGAGCCACGATCTCTGCTTATTCACTATCATGAACACGAACACGACTACATCTACACGCCATCACTAAGAAAATATTACTAACCTATTCACACACACAACCACGGTTACACATTACAAAATAGAAGGATCAATTAAAACCCTTTTCTTAACTCAAACAGTTTTCTAAAACAACACCAACATAAAGAGTTACTAAAAACCCGACCTTTTCTTTCAGACTCAACCATTCTTATGAACACTAAAGTTCCTTTGAGATTAGGTCCTCGTCATCTCAAAATCATGAATCACGCTTCAATTTAAGTTTAAAAGTAAACCTCCAATTTTAAATCAACAATTCACTTCTCTTTAAAATTCTTTTGGATCAAAACTTTTCTAAAATATTCTTCTTTTATACATCAACAACAATAAAATTACTAACCACTAAGTGTCAAAAAATTGAAAATCCCTTTTCTTTCCTCAAGAGCTTCACGGTTCACATACCCACTCCAAAATTTCATTTCTCAAAATTACTCTAACTCACACTTAAACCTTTTCAACCAAAAGTTCAACCCTAACATACTTATCAATAACTCCTAAATCACTATAAATACAACATCATTAAAGACTTAAGTTAGAAAAATTTGAAATCAAACCTCACACATAAATATATGTGGTCACAGGTTCTTACTTCAATTTAACAAAAAACTTTCAAAATTTTTCTTCAACAAAATAAGATTAAAACCTTGAAATTATCAACTTCTTTTTTTTTTCCTTATACAAGAAGAAGAATGAAAACATTTGCCAATAAATCATCTTCAACAAGATCATTTACAACAATATAAAAATTAAAAGCGAAAGAGTTAAAATGCTCACCTAGAGCTCCTCCAAGAACTCGCGATATTAGGAAATCACTAACAGAGAAGAACTCTCACAAAAATCAACCACAAAATCACAAATAACATTACCCATAGATACAGAGGATATAAAGGGCAACCCTCACTCAACATTCTTTCAAAGTTTACAGCTTGATTTAGGGAAATGGGAAAAAAATGCAACTCTCTAAACCTCTCAAGATCTTTCACATACTTCCCATCACCACACGGTTGGGTATCACCTAAGGGAGGATTGTATAAAAATGGGTGTCTCTGGAGCTGAATTTATTCGTGCCGCACTAGGGGAAAAATAAAGGGAACTAGGTTCTCTCACCTCATCACTTACCACACTAAGACTAAATGTAATATTCTCTCCTCCTCCTATTGTGAACAAGTAACCGGTCAAGTAAGGGACGAAAGGTGGAAAATGAGTCATCCAACTATACTTGGCTCTCATTTAAAGGAAATATTCCATGATTTAAAGAAATAAGGATAAGGTTTCGTAAAAATTTTAGGTACTACCCAATACTAGCTAGACAACTTGTCACACACTAAACCACTACCAGCAATTCCCACTAACCCTCCAGATTCCATTTAACTGAGTCAAATGGGTCTCGCGTAAAATAAATTATCATAAGACATTTAATTAACGCGCTAAGATAATAGCGTATAATATTTTCATTGGAAAATATTAATACGTTAAAAATAACTAAACAATCACACAATAAACCACATATAATCACAGCAGTACAAGAATACAGTTCCGCGAAACACAGATGTTAGTGAAAAACATGTCACACTCTGAAAATCATGAAATATTTTTTATTTTCAAATATAGTACATATCAAAATACTTCAAACATCAATCATTTATGTGATCTATATCTAGGACCACTAATACACCAAAGATCATACTAAACAATAATAATAATAATAACAGCATCTCCTACAAACAATCCCAGAATCTCATCTCTCATTTCCCGAAGGACTTAAGAGGTTCATGGTGACAAAAAGGTTAACCAATTCTTTAGTCTCTGCAGCTTGCTCTTCTCCCTGCTGTCCCAGCAGTCCACATTGATTCTCCGTAGCAGTCTGTTGAGCAACAGCAACTAGTATCCTAGCCACAGCTGGGCTATCTGAATCCTCTAATCCATCTCTAAATTATTAGCTCTATCAGAAAGAATTTCTCGTTTTTGAGGTACTACATTCCCACAAGGTTTTACAACCTAGTCAGAACCCCTCAACAATTTTGTGTGTGTCAGCACACATTATTTCAATTAAGAAACAATCCACAAACAATTACAAGTAGAGTTACTCCACTTGAGGAACAAGCAAGACACAAAAACACAATTTGAACCCTCACAATCTGATCTCTATAAAACCCGACACTTAACCAGCTATAGTTACCCAACTCACAATCTGGTTAGAACCAAACCACTCTGACACCACCTTGTGATACCCTGTTTTCGGAGCACTACTAATCCAATTTTCTGACAAGAGTTAACATATTTTTGAGAAATGAAATACTCTGTTTGCATGATTTCCGAAAATGTGGTCCTATTTTTTTTAAAACTTCTTTTAAAAGAGCAGTCAGAGTATTACAACGATTTTAGAAACATGATGGTGAATAAATAAAGTCACCAAAATAAAACCACAATAACCATACTAATAAATTTATTCAATCATGCACACATGACAACTCAAGTCTTAAAAGCATCATATATTTTATTACAACAAAGGTAATTAACACATTAGACACCCTATAGCTGGTCGACGCGCTACAACACTTACTAGACCTCTAGTAAGTTGCAAACAAATACACAAGGTAGAAAGCCAGACAGGGCTATCCTCAGCTATGCTTGTCAGCAGCCTCGAACACTCTGCAATCTTCATCATCAGGGTTACATTCATTGATTGAAAGAACCACGAGCAAGGGTCGACTTCTTAATTTTAAACAGATAACATAGTATAACATGATATACAATTCAATAAGAATGCATAAATGCTCTGCAATGCGACTACATGACACTATTTATGATTCCAGAATTCCATACGCCATGGTCAATCATTCTGTACGTACCAGAGCCGATACTTTTCCATGCGATGGTTAAATTAACGACGTTCCTGAATTCCTTTGGCCTTGGAGCAATTCCACTACCCCGGAATATTCAGGTCGAGTTAGACCACAATGCATGACAATGCATTCGACCTACTCCACTGAACATATCAATGCATATGATATTTCAATATGGCATAATCAAATAAATATTCAATTATCCAGCACCACCCAACAACATATATCTCCACATGATTTAAACATATATCCAAACATATCATGTAATCAATTCAGAGTGACAACAATTCAGAACCACAACAGTGCTACAATCCACAACGATCTACACTCGCATATTGAAAATCACCAGACATAAGCATACGCGAGTTCATACATTAAAACAATAAGAACTACTGAATGTGAAGTGCCCTTATCAAAGTCAACATTCCACGTGTCAAACCACGTCACAGTCCTACTCAGCACGTACTCAAGTCCTCAAGGCCTAAACAACACACACCAAACTTAGCACAATTATAGTTCACCCAACAATAATTCCCTAGGTTATGGTTTAATTCTAACCCCCAGGTTTCTCAACCTCAAGAATCTTTTTAATAAAACACACATATTTGAAATAATACATAAAGTTGAAAATTAAAGGTTTTAATGATTAAAAATTCACTTTCTTTTAAATCTTGAAACAAGAAACAAGTTCTAAAATCAAATGCCTTTCATAATAATTAGTTGATCAAGGCTCCACTTGGTTTAGGAATACAAGGATTCCATTTTCCTTAAGTGTTTCATTGTCTCAAATGCCGAAACAACTTCTCATACTCAATTAACTCTCTCCAAAATTTTTCAAAACTTTAACAACAACTAATACACATGATTCAAGTACAAGAACATAAAAATTTTCTCTTTCCTTTTCTTCCTAGGCTCACGGCTACACACACAAAATTAGGGAAAAATTGTAAAACTTCCAAATCAATAAAACTACAGCATTTAATACCTAATTCCTTTTCCAAAATTCTCAAATTTTAAAAACAAAACCATTACACTAAATACTTTATCCCATTATGGCTTGTTCAAGCATCAAGGGTTTCCAAAAAACATAATTTCCTTTGATCAAATTCAAATTAACAAGAACAACAACAATTTCAAGTATCAAGGAGCAATAAGCCCAAACTAACTACATGATTCACATGAGAAATCACCATTCCCCTTTCCCTTGAACAAATCGGCCTAGGGTTTAGAAAATTTGGGGAAAATTTGGATCATTTCTCTCATAATCATAATCAATACATAATTAAAGCATTAAACAAGAAAATAGAACCAAAAAAATATTAAAAGGAATCTCACCCAAGCTCCCTAGGGTCCACGGTTTTGGGGCTAAAAGGGAAGGGAAAATCTTGGCTCCAAGACTCTCACGTTCACAAACACACTAACATCATGATCTTGACGTAACGATAGTAAGAAATTTTAAGAAAATGGAGGTTAGGAAGTGGGGTACATCACGGTTGGAAAATAGAGAAGAAGGGGAAAATTTTGTTTCAAAACCGTTACTCAAATGTTTAAGGATTCAGCCCCAAAAATTTGAGGAAGTAAAGATGAAGATGATGGAGGTGTTTAAGGTGGAAAGGGCCGCAGTTGGAAAAAACAAAAGAGAAGGGAAGGGAACTTGGCTTCCTTTCTCATTCCACCCACACTAATACACTTATGAAAATTATAAAATGAAGGGACGGTAAAGGAAGGAGGCTACGGCCTGATGAAAAAAAGATGTGAAATGAACTTTTGTTTTTTTTTTCTTGGCCTTGCTCACCCTTGAAAATTAGGAAAGAAAAAAAAAGAAATGAGATAGTAATTGGGGGTGGGGATCTAGCCTGATCATCTAAAAAGGAGGGGAAGGAAAAATTATTTAATCATATGGATAAGGCTTAGCTCCCATAGATTAGGGATTAGGATAAGATCTACTAAGATTTTTATTTTAAGCCAAATGAGTGGATGACAACTTACCTTAAGTTTCGTGGAGGCAAAGTAAATAGAAAGTGAGTGAGTGAGAATGGGAGGGGACTCACGCTGGTTGTGAGAAAAGGGGAGGAAAAAATAAATTAATATGGGTAATTTCACTTGGCGGGATTAATCTAAAAGAGATATTTTCTAATTGGCCATGGAAAACTTGACACCTAAACATTTAGGAGAAGGTGGAAACTGCAAACTGATTTGTAAACTGGAATACTACTGATGGCTCTGCTAGGGTTTGCTTTTTCGTAATCCTAATTCGGCTAGGGTTTGGCTTGCATGGCTTCCAAGCCAATTTGCTCAAGCGCTGCACAACTCATGTGCTATCCCCCAAACCTGCTGTCAAAACCATGCTGGAAAGGAGATGATCTTGCGATCAAGATTTCGCAAGATGAATACTTCGCAGGAGTGGAGAGTTGCAAGAATGTAATTCTTGGCAGATTAACCCTGTCCAAAGGAACGGCGCCACCTCAATTTATAGACCTAAAGTCGTGCATTTTGAAGCTGTCGAGAACTAGTGCTGATTGGTCAATGATATCTCTTGGCAAAGGATGCTACGAGTTCATGTTTTCATCTTTGGAGGACATAAGAACTGTTCGTTCGATCGGTTCTTGGAACCTTCAACCTGGAGTGCTGCGTCTTTTTGCCTGGACACCTGATTTCAACCCTCAACTTATCCGCCACACCAGTGTGTAGGCTTGGATTCGAATCTGTGGGATTTCAAGGGAATATTGGCGACCAAAGATCTTATTTGAGATAGCAGGTGCAGTTGGAGTTCCTTCGGCGGTTGATGAGGCTACAACGAAGCATACCATGGGTCACTTTGCTAGAGTTCTAATCGATTTAGGCCTAAATTCCTCTATGCTGGAGCGCCTTCTTGTGGAGAGGGAGGACTATACCTTTCACGTGAAGGTGGAGTATGAGAGAGTCCCTCCCTTTTGCACCTCATGCCAAGCAATCGACCACTTGATCGAAAATTGTAAACACTTGGTTATGCAGAAGAAGACCAGAGTGAATAAGCCGCCTCCTAAGAAGAATGCGACTCAGCTTGTTCCCAAACAGGCTGCTGTTGCTAACCCCGTGGAAGGAGATCGGGATGCCAATAATAGTTCGGACAAAGGCAAGAATACAACCTTGCCAATTCAGGAACCCTCTTTTGATAAAGAAACTGCACCAGGTCCCTCTTATTGTGCTAAGCAGGAGGTTTTAATTCAAAAAGTGGTGGATCGTGATGCATTCAGTGGGGTTAATAATATACCCTGGGTCAATCAACCACCCACCAATCCTCTAATGGGTTACAATAATGAGAGAGAACCGAATGCTACACAAGTAAGAAACGATGATAATTTTCTCACAATTTTGTTGCTGTTGCAGGTCTTACGCAGCAACGAAACTGCAAGTTTCCAGCAGCCATCAACAACATTTTATGCAACATAGCTGACTTAGCTATCCAAAGTCTTGATAATCAAATGGTCTCAGCTGAGCTTGGCTCTGTGGTGGCTAGTTCTTTCCAATCCATTGAGGACACCGTGACTGGGAAAGCAATTGAAACTCCTCTAGATCACTGTAATGCCGTAGTGGTCCAGGATGCAGGTTGCTAGTTGTCTCTGGTGTAACTCTGTTGAGGAATCATCTGATGATGAGGCATATTTTGTTGCTGATAGCTTCTCTAACGTGTTTGTGCCTGATGCTTCCAAGTACTTGGCTGATTCGGGTTGCACACAGCAGGCAGATGCTGCTGCGACTGATGCTGCAGGTAATGCTGCAACAACTTTCATTGAGGTGTTGTCCAAATCCCAGAGGTAAGTTGTCATCCATTCATTTGGCTAAAATAAAAAGTGAGTGAGTGAGAATGGGAGGGGACTCACGCTGGTTGTGAGAAAAGGGGAGGAAAAAATAAATTAATATGGGTAATTTCACTTGGCTAGGATTAATCTAAAAGAGATATTTTCTAATTGGCCATGGAAAGCTTGACACCTAAACACTTAGGAGAAGGTGGAAATTGCAAACTGATTTGTAAACTGGAATACTACTGTTGGATCTGCTAGGGTTTGCTTTTTTCGTAATCCTTATTCTGCTAGGGTTTGGCTTGCATGGCTTCCATGGCTTCCAAGCCAATTTGCTCAAGCGCTGCACAACTCATGTGCTATCCCCCAAACCTCCTGTCAAAACCATGCTGGAAAGGAGATTATCTTGCGATCAAGATTTCGCAAGATGAATACTTCGCAGGAGTGGAGGGTTGCAAGAATGTGATTCTTGGCAGATTAACCCTGTCCAAAGGAACGGCGCCACCTCAATTTATAGACCTAAAGTCGTGCATTTTGAAGCTGTCGAGAACCAGTGCTGATTGGTCGATGATATCTCTTGGCAAAGGATGCTACGGGTTCATGTTTTCATCTTTGGAGGACATAAGAACTGTTCGTTCGATCGGTTCTTGGAACCTTCAACCTGGAGTGCTGCGTCTCTTTGCCTGGACACCTGATTTCAACCCTCAACTTATCTGCCACACCAGTGTGTAGGCTTGGATTCGGATCTATGGGCTTTCAAGGGAATATTGGCGACCAAAGATCTTATTTGAGATAGCAGGTGCAGTTGGAGTTCCTTTGGCGGTTGATGAGGCTACAAGGAAGCGTACCATGGGTCACTTTGCTAGAGTTCTAATCGATTTAGGCCTAAATTCCTCTATGCTGGAGCGCCTTCTTGTGGAGAGAGAAGACTATACCTTTCACGTGAAGGTGGAGTATGAGAGAGTCCCTCCCTTTTGCGCCTCATGCCAAGCAATCGACCACATGATCGAAAATTGTAAACACTTGGTTATGCAGAAGAAGACCAGAGTGAATAAGCCGCCTCCTAAGAAGAATGCGACTCAGCTTGTTCCCAAACAGGCTGCTGTTGCTAACCCCGTGGAAGGAGATCGGGATGCCAATAATAGTTCGGACAAAGGCAAGAATACAACCTTTCCAATTCAGGAACCATCTGTTGATAAAAAAACTGCACCAGGTCCCTCTTATTGTGCTAAGCAAGAGGTTTTAATTCAAAAAGTGGTGGATCGTGATGCATTCAATGGGGTTAATAATATACCCTGGGTCAATCAACCACCCACCAATCCTCTAATGCATTACAATAATGAGAGAGAACCGAATGCTACACAAGTAAGAAACGATGATAATTGTTCTCACAATTTTGCTGCTGTTGCAGGTCTTACGCAGCAACGAAACTGCAAGTTTCTAGCAGCCAACAACAACATTTTATGCAACATAGCTGACTTAGCTTCCCAAAGTCTTGATAATCAAATGGTCTCAGCTGAGCTTGGCTCTGTGGTGGCTAGTTCTTTCCAATCCATTGAGGACACCGTGACTGGGAAAGCAATTGAAACTCCTCTAGATCACTGTAATGTCGTAGTGGTCCAGGACATGCAGGTTGCTAGTCGTCTCTGGTGTAACTCTGTTGAGGATTCATCTGATGATGAGGCATATTTTGTTGCTGACAGCTTCTCCAATGTGTTTGTGCCTGATGCTTCCAAGTATTTGGCTGATTCGGGTTGCACACAGCAGGCAGATCTTCTTTGCGAATCGATCTTTGCAGGTAATGCTGCAACAACTTTCATTGAGGTGTTGTCCAAATCCCAGAGGTAAGTTGTCATCCATTCATTTGGCTTAAAATAAAAAAGTGAGTGAGTGAAAATGGGAGGGGACTCACGCTGGTTGTGAGAAAAGGGAGGAAAAAATAAATTAATATGGGTAATTTCACTTGGCTAGGATTAATCTAAAAGAGATATTTTCTAATTGGCCATGGAAAGCTTGACACCTAAACACTTAGGAGAAGGTGGAAATTGCAAACTGATTTGTAAACTGGAATACTACTGATGGCTCTGCTAGGGTTTGCTTTTTCGTAATCCTTATTCGGCTAGGGTTTGGCTTGCATGGCTTCCATGGCTTCCAAGCCAATTTGCTCAAGCGCTGCACAACTCATGTGCTATCCCCCAAACCTCCTGTCAAAACCATGCTGGAAAGGAGATGATCTTGCGATCAAGATTTCGCAAGATGAATACTTCGCAGGAGTGGAGAGTTGCAAGAATGTGATTCTTGGCAGATTAACCCTGTCCAAAGGAACAGCACCACCTCAATTTATAGACCTAAAGTCGTGCATTTTGAAGCTGTCGAGAACCAGTGCTGATTGGTCGATGATATCTCTTGGCAAAGGATGCTACGGGTTCATGTTTTCATCTTTGGAGGACATAAGAACTGTTCGTTCGATCGGTTCTTGGAACCTTCAACCTGGAGTGCTGCGTCTTTTTGCCTGGACACCTGATTTCAACCCTCAACTTATCCGCCACACCAGTGTGTAGGCTTGGATTCAGATCTATGGGCTTTCAAGGGAATATTGGCGACCAAAGATCTTATTTGAGATAGCAGGTGCAGTTGGAATTCCTTTGGCGGTTGATGAGGCTACAAGGAAGCGTACCATGGGTCACTTTGCTAGAGTTCTAATCGATTTAGGCCTAAATTCCTCTATGCTGGAGTGCCTTCTTGTGGAGAGGGAGGACTATACCTTTCACGAGAAGGTGGAGTATGAGAGAGTCCCTCCCTTTTGCGCCTCATGCCAAGCAATCGACCACATGATCGAAAATTGTAAACACTTGGTTATGCAGAAGAAGACCAGAGTGAATAAGCGCCTCCTAAGAAGAATGCGACTCAGCTTGTTCCCAAACAGGCTGCTGTTGCTAACCCCGTGGAAGGAGATCGGGATGCCAATAATAGTTCGGACAAAGGCAAGAATACAACCTTGCCAATTCAGGAACCATCTGTTGATAAAAAAACTGCACCAGGTCCCTCTTATTGTGCTAAGCAGGAGGTTTTAATTCAAAAAGTGGTGGATCGTGATGCATTCAATGGGGTTAATAATATACCCTGGGTCAATCAACCACCCACCAATCCTCTAATGGGTTACAATAATGAGAGAGAACCGAATGCTACACAAGTAAGAAACGATGATAATTGTTCTCATAATTTTGCTGCTGTTGCAGGTCTTACGCAGCAACGAAACTGCAAGTTTCTAGCAGCCAACAACAACATTTTATGCAACATAGCTGACTTAGCTTCCCAAAGTCTTGATAATCAAATGGTCTCAGCTGAGCTTGGCTCTGTGGTGGCTAGTTCTTTCCAATCCATTGAGGACACCGTGACTGGGAAAGCAATTGAAACTCCTCTAGATCACTGTAATGCCGTAGTGGTCCAGGACATGCAGGTTGCTAGTCGTCTCTGGTGTAACTCTGTTGAGGATTCATCTGATGATGAGGCATATTTTGTTGCTGACAGCTTCTCTAATGTGTTTGTGCCTGATGCTTCCAAATACTTGGCTGATTCGGGTTGCAAAACTTTAATTTACCAAAACTTTAATTTACCAAAACAGACAAACACATTAGCAAAACTTTTCACAACTTTAATTTACCAAAACTTTTAATTTTTAAATTAACCAAAACTCATTCTTTTAAAACCAAATTAAGGATATAACTTCTAAATACCTAATCATCAAATTACTAATAATTTAAACAAGTAAAAGTTTAAAAACAACATCAAACTCAATTAACCCCACGGCTTTAACTTCTAAAAACAACCCAATTTTTTTTTTCTTTTCAAGTCTTTTCCAACAATAAAATCATCATCAAAATTAAAGGTTTTGGATCTCCCAAAATTTTAAGACTCCACCATCTTTGAGAAGCACAAAAAATTTCTCTAAGATTTAGGTGTTTCATATTCTTAAATTATCAAAAAAATTCTTAAACAACTTAAATTAAATCCAAAACTTTCAAAAGCTTCGAAACTACTACAACGACAAAATCCCTAAAGAAATTAACGATTTAAACTAAAAAAATCATCTCCTTCCTCTACCAAGGCTCAGGCCTCTAGGGTATTTTTAGGGGAAAATCTTCAATTTTATTTTTAGGCAAAACAACAACAACAATAACAACAACAACACAACACCAAACCCTAACAATCAAACTTAAATCTTCAAGTAAAAATTTCCACAAACTCTCCTCTAGGTCATAGCTTGAACAAGCTCAAGGAGAAGAAACTCTTAATTCTTTTCTTGATCAAAATTTTAACAAGGAATTCTTTTCAAGGAGAATAAATTCTTAATTCTTTTCTTGATCAAAATTTTAACAACAACAACATCTAGGATTCAAAACGAGCAAAATTGTTTCTTTCTCCTCTTTACATGTAACGGCCTAGGGTTATTAAAGGAGAAGAAGAATTCTTCATTTTTTCTTCCTAAATCATCATCAAACACTACACAAAAATTTAGGAATAAAATCAAGAATTCTTACCCAAAATTTCTTCCAAAAGGTTCAAGACTTTAGGGTTTTAAACAAGGGAAAACTCTTGATTCATAATCTCATGTATATGATCAAGGTTCCTAACATGAAATTGGAGGAGAAAAATTGAAGAAAAGGTGATGTTTTAGAGGGGGACATCCATGGTTTTGGAGAGGGAAATAATAGGAGAAAACTTACTTTCTTTTCTTCTAAAACTCATAAACATGAACAAGTAAAAAAAATGAGATTTTCCCTTCTTTTTTTCTCCTTATCCGATCAGCCTAGAGGGGATATGGAAGGGATTTTCTTCTCACAATTCTTTACTTGGCCAAGAAAGATCTAGGAGATAAGAATCATACTTAGTGAAAATTACAACCAATCAAAAACTAACCATTTTTCACCTAAGCTTTATGATTCACCTCACTAATTAAATTTTAACCACATAAATTCTCATGACTCGTCTTAATCATGATTACCCTTCATGTTAAATGTTCCAATAGAAAAATTCCAAGTGTCACAATTTTGTTTCGTCGCGTAAATTAATTTACCGAGAAATTAATTTACCAAGTAACTAAGAAATTATTCGCTCCCGTAAAAAAAAAAGAAATTATTCGCAAATAATTTTTTCACTAATAAATCATGAATTTAATTTAATACAGTCACAGCAAGTCACGATTTGATTTTCATCGAAATCAGAATTCACTACAGATTTTATTGCGGATAGAAAATTATCTGACAATTCAAAATACGGCAAAATTCCACGGAGAATTTTTTGACGAATTTTGAATCATGAATTAATATTAAATACTAATTCTCAAATTTAATTTTATCTTGATTTAATTCACTCATTTTTTAACAAAAAAATTTGCATAATTATTGCATAAATACAGCAAATTTACAATATCTTAACGATAATTACATACAGTAAAAATATAGACATTACATTACTCCCCCCTAAAATAGTTTCGTCCTCAAAACTATAAGCTATGAAAATAACTCAGGATACTGATCTCTCATCTTATCTTCTAACTCGCAAGTTGCATCACCAGTCGTCTGGTTCCAAATTACGTACCTTGACTAGTGGAATTTCTTTGTTTCCTAAGCTGCTTAATCTTTCTATCTACAATCCTCACCAGAGGTACTTCAAAGGATAAATCATCTCTCAATTGAAGCACGTCAGGTTCAATAACGTGAAACGGGTCAGGAATATATTTTCTCAATTGAGAGACATGAAAGACATCATGAATTTAGACAGAAAAGGAGGCAAGGCTATTTAATAGGGAACTGGACCTACACGATGAAGAATTTGATAGGGGCCAATGAATTTAGGAGTGAGCTTCTTAGATTTAATCACTCGACTAACTCTGGTTGTAGGCGTGACATGGAGAAATACATGGTCACCTTCTTCGAATTCTAACGGTCAACTATGCTTATCTGCATAATTTTTCTGTTGGCTTTGAGAAGCTTTCATCCTTTCTTTAATCTTCTTCACCTTCTCCATAGTTTGTCGTACCATGTCTGGTCCTAGAATAGAGCTTTCACCATCTTAGTACCAGCAAAGTGGCATTTGACACTTTCGTCCATATACGTATACTCGCATGATAGCCATTATTGTAGGTAAATTCAATCAGCAGTAACAAGCAATGTTTTAAAAACCGGACCGGAGATCAAACCGGTGAGACCTCCGGGTTATGGTTCAATTGGTTCATCCGGTTGATCCGTCGGTTGAACCGGATGATAAAATAAATAAAATAAATAAATAAATTTCATAGGGTTTTTCATATAAAATAGGCTTTTTCATATTAAAAAAATGATTTCATAACCCAAGCCTTATCATAATTGTCACATGTGTCAAAAAAATTCACATCTGTCACAAAACTAGAGAAGAGCACCACAAATCACTGACCCCGCGGGAAGCACTCACATCACATTTTTTTTCAAGATGAAAGATTTATCCTACCAACTGCCAAGCACTCACATTTCAAGATGCTCTCCCAATGTGTCATTCACTTCTCACACAAAATGCTCTACTACTTCTCACTCAAAAAATCTCACCTTTCTCACTCATCACTCATCACCCGGCCCGATGCGCGGCAACTCCCTCGGTCGTCGGCCGATGCGATCTCCCTCATCTCTCCACGGTCGATACGAGCAGTGGTCGAGCTGCATCAACATGCGAACAGCGTGCAATGGCGTGGAGAACGGCGGGAGCGAGCTACTACAGCGTTCAGGTTGAGGTAAGGAAAAGAAGAAAATCAGATTGGTTTTTGGTTGAGATGTGGGAGAGAGGATCGCAAATCAGATTGGGAAATTAAGGGAAAAGCTGTTCCAAAGTAAAAAAAAAAAAAAATCAATTGCTGCTTCTAGACTGGACGGTTTTCTAAAACTGGTCCCGGTTCCTTGGTTTTCTTGGTTCAGGGCGGTCCACGACGATCCAAACGGTTTTTTCCCAGTTCCTTATGACTGCCGGTTTTTATGGGCTGACCAAGCCGTTTGCACACCTGGGTCCCAGTCGGACTAACATTGGTAACAAGTCATCCTAACTCCCTTGATTATCTAACGTAAAAGCTCTCAACAAATCTTCGAGCAATTGAATTGTTCTTTCAGTCTGACCATCTGTTTGGGGATGGTATGCAGCGCTAGATCTTAACTTGGTTCCCAAAGCTTCCTGTAGTGTTCTCCATAAGTGAGAAGTAAACTCTGGATCTCTATCAGAAACAATACTGGAAGATACCCCAGGCAATCGTACAATCTCCGTAATATAAATTTGGGTCAGCTTCTCAACGTTATATGTCATCCTTACAGATAAGAAATGTGTAGACTTGGTTAACCATCAATGATTACCCAAATTGAGTCATGTTTCTTTTGTGTTCTTGGCAATCCCATGATAAAATCCATTGATATGTTGTCCCATTTCCATTCTAGTACATCTAGTGGCTTTAACATCTCAGTTGGTCGTTGATGCTCCACCTTTGCTTTTGACATGTTAGACATGATGCCACATATTCTGCCACTTGTTTCTTCATTTCAGGCCACCAAAACTTTTGCTTCAGATCCTTATACATTTTGGAATGCTTAATTTATGCTTGTGTGCTTCTTCTAAAATAGTTTTCTTAAGCTCCGCTACATCTGGTACACACACACGTCTATTGCACCTTAAGATATTGTCTGAACTAACTTTGAATTCTGGTGCTTTCCCTTGTACTATCAACTCTTTCTTTTCATGTAGCAACTTATCATTAACTTGGTGCTCCCTAATATCATCTAACAAGTTACTGGAAATAGTGATCGTTCCAAAACATCACTTTCCTGGTGATGGCTTCATGTCTAAATGCAAGTCTCGGAATTTTTCCAACAACTCTAATTCTTTAATCATCATCATTGAGACTAAAACATTTTTCCTGCACAGAGCATCGGCTACAACATTTGCCCTCCTTGGATAGAATTCCAGCGTGAACTCATAATCTTTAAGAAACTCCATCCACCTTCTTTGTCGCAAATTGAGCTCTTTTTGATCAAACAGATACTTTAAGCTCTTATGGTCACTGCAAATTGTAAATGTACTTCTGTATAAGTAATGTCTCCAACCTTTAACGCAAAAACTACGGCAGCAGGCTCCAAATCGTGTGTAGGATAGTTCCTTTCATGTGTTTTCAACTGTCTTGAAGCGTAAGCCCCCACCTTCTTATGCTGCATTAGGATGCATCCAAGCCCCTGATGAGAAGCATCGCAGTAAACCTCGTAAGGTTCTTCCGGTTGCGGCAAAACAAAAACAGGTACCATTGTCAGACGTTCCTTTAGCAGTTGGAAACTAGTTTCACACTCTTCTATCCAAGCAACAGGTTGATCTTTTCTCGTGAGCTGAGTAAGCGGTGCTACAAAATTCAAAAATCCTTCAATAAATCTCCGATAATAATCCTCCAATCCAACAAAACTTCTAATGTCAGACACTGCCTTGGGCTGTTCCCAGGCTAACACAGTTTCAACTTTAGTGGGATCTACAGCTATTCCCTCCTTAGAAATCACGTGACCCAAAAATTTTACTTGTTCTAACCAAAATTCACTTTTTGAAAGATACAACTGTTTTCACTACAAGAATTGTTGGCATTTCCTAGGGCCAAAAGCCCTAGGTAAGGGCAAAAAGCCCTAGAAAATGGCTAAGTTTCAGAGGGCCCACCGAGGGCCACGAGGTTGTAGGGTATTCGCTGGTAGGAAACGGTTTCCAATGGTTAATATTGTGAAACCGTAGGAAATTTCCTAGGGCTCCTGCTGTAGGAAATTTCCTAGGGCTAAGAGCCCTTTGAAATTTCCTAGGGTTTCTAACCCTCGAAAATGGCAGTGAGATTATAAAAAAAAAACAGAAATTAAATTAAATTTCTGATTTTAATAAGTTTCTGATTCAATTTATTAAATTTAATTTCTGATTTTAAATAAATCTATTTATTGAATAGATTTTGTTAAATATAATTTAACTATAAAAACTTAATTTTAATTATATTATTAAATTACAATGACCATAACCATAACCAGAAAATTACCAAAAAATTACAAAAATTACGAATTTACATAACCATAATCATAACCAAAAAAAATTACAAAATTACAAAAAAATTACAAATTTCAGAAATACAAATTAAATTTTTCTTGATTACAGATTTCAGAAATACAAATTAAATTACAGAAATACAAAAAAAATTACATATTACATAACCAGGGGGTAATTGTAACACCCCGCCTAATTCAATTATTCAATTAAATTAATTTAGGCTTTGAAATGCTTTGAATTGATTGTTAAGTAATTGAAATAGGGGACAACATTTAGAAATGTTGGGGGTGTGAGTAGCAAGGTGTAGTGTAGTTAAGTGATTGAAGGAAGGGTAATTTGGTCAAGCCACATTTTCCTTCTCCCTTTCCTCTCCTCACCCACGACATCCAGCCCTATTTTCTACTCTCTCTCTCAATTTTTCTGAACAAGGAAAGAAGAGGAAGAAGGTGGAGAGCTAGGGTTTTGGTTTTGGGGGGGAGGAGAAGAGGAGAATTGGTGCTTCCTTCATCCTTTCTTGCTTTTAAGCATTTGGAACTGAGTATTTGGAGCTACATTGAAGATTTGGAGCTACTCTAGACCATTGGGAGAGAAGCTCGAATTTGAAGAAGAAGAAGAGGAGGAGAGGATCTCAAGTCTTCAAGCTTCCTAGCTCATCTCTTTGAGCCAAAAGTGAGTTCTTCACACTTAGAGGTTGGGCAACCCATAAGACCCACCACTTAGGGTTTTCCTTTTTAGCCTCATTTGTGTATCTTCTTGATTTCTAAGTTGGAAATGGTTGGAATACATGAATGGGTTTGGGTAAGAAGGAATATGCTTAAGTTAATGCTTTGATGTTTTTGATATGTTGAAGCATGATGGATTGTGTTTTTTGTGTTATAGATTGTTTTTAATCTTATAGATCAGTCATATTCTTCATTTTAAGTCTTAATCTTGATGGTTGTTGGTTGGGATTGAGGAGAAAGTGAGTTGGAAGTTAGAAATATGCAGAAAAACACGTTTCTGCATAATTCTGCAGGTTGCGCGTGATGCGCCTCACAAGTGCGCGCGACGCGCAGCATTACAGAGCCAAAATGGAAAAATGCGCATGACGCGCTGTACAAATGCGCGCGACGCGCATAGAAACAGAAGCAACTCGCAAAAATGCGCGTGATGCGCTACTGTGTGCGCGCGGTGCGCAACTCTGCCGTACGTTAAATTTGGGGATTTTATTAAAATATCAAACAATGTCGGAATTGAGCATATGACCACTCGTTGGAAAGCTTAGGATGTCTAGTTTCTAAATCTAATTTTTAATTTAGGAAATATCCAACCAATTAGTGCAGTTTTGAGCTACAAGCTAGGGGGTTCAGAAAACTGAACACCAATTGTCCCCCAATTTGTAACATAAATGTGTATTTTCACTTCTAAGTTCATGAACACTGGTTTCTAAGTGTTCTAAACCCTTAATGTGCGTAAACCTTATGATGTGTTCTGAACTTATTGTGTATTGTTTATTGAAGAGCTCCATGAAAAGTCATTGCAATACTTTCTTGGACTCATTGTGTATTGTTTATTGAAGAGCTCCATGAAAAGTCATTGCAATACTTTCTTGGACTCATTGTGTAATGTTTATTGAGGAGCTCCATGGAAAGTCACTGCTAAACTTTCTTGGACTCATTGTGTATTGTTTATTGAGGAAGTCCACTGAGAGTCTATTTTATACTCCTTTGGATTCATTGTGCAATTTTGATTGCTTATTGGATTGTGACGATATTGTGAATTTCCTTTATAATGTTGTATTGGGAACTGATGTGGTGAGGGGTCCGTGGGGGGGAACTCACTGAGATTTTTATCTCACTCTTTTCTATTGTTTTTCAGATTCCCAGGATCCGAAAAGTGATCAGGCGAAATAGAGGCTTGACTTTCATTTAGTTCTATTGTGTAGTTTGGAAGGGTATAGACTCCTTTATCATTTTGGATAAAAAAAAAAGGGAACCTTGTTATTGTATTTTGTGCTTCCACGTATTTAACGATTACAAAGTTGTAATCTAACTTTTAGATTATTGACTATGCGTGGAGTTTGGACTTGTAATTTAATTACCAAGTTTAAAGTATTATCAACTTTGAGCGATTTATGTAAATCTTCGTTATTTCGAGTAAAATTGAATTACGGGTGTTACATTATGGTATCCGAGCGGTTTAGTCCATTAGGGACTGTGGTCTAGTATTGCGGATTTCCTTTTTGCTTGAAATTCTCTCTATATTCTTGTACTTAGTATGAAATATTAAGTCTGATCAGCTTAATACTTTATACCATGTATGCAGAATATGGCAGATGAACATGGAAGGCACAGGAGGAGACACCACAGGCGAGATGCGGAGGAGGCTCGCTGGACTGATATGATGCAAATGTTGAAGGATCAGAATGAACTTCTGAGAGCCCAAAATGAAGCCACTAACAATATGATGCAGCAATTTCTCCAGCAACAACAGCAAGTCCCGCAACCACCTCCACCTGAGCAACCAGCTGTTCAACCAACTGACCCACATTCAGCTTTTCTTAAGTTTCATACGCTTAATCCTCCGAGTTTCCCTGGAAGTGATGATGCTATGGAGGCTCAACATTGGCTGGAAGCTATGGAACGAATATTCAAAGTGGTGCCATGTACGGAGGAACAAAAGGTAACCTTCGTTACACACTACCTCATCAAGGGCTGCCCATTGGTGGGAGAGGCACGGGCATATTTGGAAGAAGATGAGAGCAGTTGAATGGAAAGACTTCAAGGAAGCCTTTTTGGAGAAATATTTTCCCCAAACGGTCAAGGATCGGAAGGAACGCGAGTTCACTCATTTTAAGCAAGGGGATCTGACTATGTCTGAGTATGTCAGGAAGTTTGAGGAGTTGGCGAGGTTTTCTTCTCATGCCAAATATGCACCGGATGAGACATGGAAGATAAACCAGTTTATGTGGGGACTTAGGGCTGACATTCAGAATAACTTAGCCCAAACTGAATTCTATACTTTTGCCTCGCTGGTTCGCAAAAGTTACAAAGCCGAAGAAAGCTTGAAGAAAATGTATGATGAACGTCAACTCCTATGGAAAAAGAGGAAGGATGACGGCAAGCCATCCCAACCCTTCAAGGGTAAAGGAAGAAAGGATAAAGGAAAACAAGTTCAATCTTCTGAGGCTCCCAGGTCGAAGGAATGTTCCAAATGTGGCAAGGTCCATACGGGAGAGTGCAGTGCAGGAAACTGTCTGCTTTTCTTGCCAAAGAACCAGGACACTTCATTAAGGATTGCCCCAAGATGAAAGCAAGGGAGGCGTCCCGACCTGATGACCAGTTGCAGGGACGTGTTCACACCTTGAGCGGTAAAAAGTCGAAGGGTGTGGAAAATTTGATGAAAGGTATATGTCTGCTTCATGATCACACTTTAGTAGTATTGTATGATTCTGGAGCGACCCATTCGTTCATTTCTCATAAGTGTGTGAAAAGGCTAGAGTTAAGTGTTTCTTCCCTACCTATTCCTTTGAGTGTCCAAACCCCAGCGGAAGGTAGTATTCCCACTTTCCTGATATGCGAGACTTGTCCTCTCGTTATTCAAGGAAGAATGTTTGTGGTTAATTTAGTTTGTCTACCCTTAAAAGGAATGGACATCATCCTGGGTATGGATTGGTTATCGGCTAACCAAGTGGTTATGAATTGTTTTACAAAAACTATAGAATTCCCCTTAACTCAGTCCTTTCCTACTCAGGCTTGTCTGAATGAGATGGCTAGTGTTTTTCAATTGCACCATTGCTTATTTGAGGGACACTTGGGTTATATTTTGTTACTCTCTTCAATTTCAGATGTTGAATTAGAAACCGTTCCTATAGTGAATGAGTTTTTAGATATATTCACAGATGAGGTTACTTCTTTACCACCTGAAAGAGAGGTTGAGTTCTCAATAGAGTTGGCTCCAGGAGCGGGTCCAATTTCTATAGCACCGTATAGGATGTCCCCGTTAGAACTGCAAGAACTTAAGGTTCAATTGGAGGATTTGATTTCTAGATGGTTCATTAGGCCTAGTGCTTCTCCTTGGGGAGCACCTGTTCTCCTTGTCAAGAAGAAGGATGGTAGGATGCGTTTGTGCATAGACTATAGGCAACTGAATAAGGTTACGATTAAGAATAAATATCCGCTTCCTAGGATTGATGACCTGTTAGACCAACTTAGGGGAGCTTCGGTATTCTCTAAGATTGATCTTAGGTCTGGATATCACCAAATCAAAGTCAAGGCTGAGGATATACCGAAAACCGCATTTAGGACTCGGTACGGCCATTACGAGTATGTTGTGATGCCTTTTGGTTTAACAAACGCTCCGGCAATATTCATGGATTACATGAATAGAATTTTTCGACCTTACCTTGATAGATTTGTGGTGGTATTCATTGATGATATCCTTATATATTCTAGGGATTCCCAGAGCACGCGAACACCTTAGAATTGTGTTAGGCATTCTTAGGGAGAAGAGATTATTTGCAAAACCAGAGAAGTGTGAGTTACGGCCGAGGAAGTTAAGTTTTTGGGTCATGTCATTTCTCAAAGTGAGTAGCGATTGATCCTAGTAAGGTAGAGGCCGTTCTTGAATGGAAGCGACCAGCATCATTCACGGAAGTTAGGAGTTTCTTAGGATTAGCCGGGTATTACCGAAGGTTTATCTATGGATTCTCTCAATTGGTTCTTCCATTGACTCGATTGACCCGCAAGGGACAACCATTTGTGTGGGATAAAAGTTGTGAGGACAGTTTCCTAGAACTCAAGTTCCGGTTGACAAATCTGTGGTTTTGATTATCCCTGACCCGACCTTAGGTTTCGAAGTTTTCAGTGATGCTTCTAAAAAAGGTTTGGGTTGTGTCTTAATGCAGAATAGGCAAGTAGTCGCTTATGCATCTAGACAATTGAAGCCCCACGAGGAAAACTATCCAACTCACGATCTAGAGCTTGCAGCTATAGTCTTTGCCTTAAAAATTTGGCAGCATTACTTATATGGTGCCCGATTTGAAGTATTCAGTGATCATAAAAGTTTAAAATATCTGTTTGATCAAAGGGAGCTGAATATGAGGCAAAGGAGGTGGGTAGAGTTCCTTAAGGACTATGATTTTGATCTAAAGTATCATCCGGGTAAGGCAAATGTAGTTGCTGATGCCCTGAGTCGAAAATCTCTTCATGCCTCTTCTATGATGGTTAGGGAGATGGCATTGTTAGAATCTTTTAGAGATTTAAACTTAGGAATGTTCACAACTGGGGATAGTTTGATTGTAGGACACCTAGAGATCACTTGTGGTTTTAGAGACCAGATTAGGGATGCTCAAGCTTTGGATGCAGAATTGCAAACTAGGAGACATCACTATGGATTCTCCGAATCTGATGATGGTATGATCCTTTTCAATCAAAGGATTTGTGTTCCAAAAGATGTGGCACTCAAGAGTCAAATTCTTGAAGAAGCCCATAAGAGTGGATTCTCGATACACCCTGGTTCTACCAAGATGTATCATGACCTTAGGCAAAGGTATTGGTGGCCGGGAATGAAAAATGACATAGGTGAGTTTGTTGCTCAATGTTTGGTATGTCAAAAAACTAAAATAGAGCACCAAAGACCCTCCGGTTTACTTCAACCTCTAGAAATTCCAGAATGGAAATGGGAGGGCATATCCATGGACTTCGTGGCGGGTTTGCCCCACACACGGTCTGGGTATGACTCCATTTGGGTCATTGTTGACAGGCTAACTAAATCTGCCCATTTTCTCCCAATCAAGTCCACTTACAACACGGCGAGGTTAGCAAGGATATATATTAGAGAAATTGTTAAACTCCATGGAGTACCCACTAGCATTGTCTCTGATAGAGATCCTAAATTCACCTCCCAATTTTGGAAGCATTTCCAGCAGGCCTTAGGCACAAGGTTAAGCCTTAGCACCTCTTATCATCCACAGACGGATGGTCAGACAGAGCGTACTATCCAAACCCTAGAGGATATGCTTAGAGCATGCGTGTTAGATGATGGAGGGAGTTGGGATGAGCATTTGGCTCTCATTGAATTCGCTTACAACAATAGCTATCACTCTAGCATAGGCATGGCGCCGTATGAGGCACTCTACGGTCGCAAGTGTAGAATTCCTCTATGTTGGTTTGAGGTAGGTGAGAAAAGATTGTTAGGTCCAGACCTAATTCAGGAAACTACAGATCAAATCCGGAAGATTAGGGACAGGTTGAAAATTGCTCAAAGTAGGCAAAAGAGCTATGCCGATGAGAGAAAGAAACCCCTTGAATTTGAAGAGGGAGAACATGTGTTCCTAAGGGTCACTCCTAGGATAGGCATTGGTAGGGCACTCCGAGCTAAAAAGCTTTGTCCTCGTTATATCGGCCCCTTTGAAATCCTTCAAAGAGTCGGTCCTGTTGCTTATCAAATCGCTCTACCTCCATCTCTGTCAAGTCTACACAATGTGTTCCATGTGTCTCAGCTTAAAAAGTACATTCCTGATCCTTGTCAACCCTTGGATCATGAGTCGATACAACTGAGATCAGATTTGACATACCAGCCTATGCCGGTACAAGTTGTGGACCGCAACCTTAAGAGGTTAAGGAATAAGGACGTTCCCTTGGTCAAGATCATCTGGGAAGGATCTACTTCTGAGGAGGCTACTTGGGAGACTGAGGAAGAAATGTGAACTCACTACCCGTATCTATTTCGATAGGTATGTATCTTGTTTCATTTTTGAGGACAAAAATTTTAAAAGGTGGGAAGTAGTGTAACACCCCGCCTAATTCAATTATTCAATTAAATTAATTTAGGCTTTGAAATGCTTTGAATTGATTGTTAAGTAATTGAAATAGGGGACAACATTTAGAAATATTGGGGGTGTGAGTAGCAAGGTGTAGTGTAGTTAAGTGATTGAAGGAAGGGTAATTTGGTCAAGCCACATTTTCCTTCTCCCTTTCCTCTCCTCACCCACCACATCCAAATTTATTTTCTACTCTCTCTCAATTTTTCCAACAAGGAAAGAAGAGGAAGAAGGTGGAGAGCTAGGGTTTTGGTTTTGGGGGGGAGGAGAAGAGGAGAATTGGTGCTTCCTTCATCCTTTCTTGCTTTTAAGCATTTGGAACTGAGTATTTGGAGCTACATTGAAGATTTGGAGCTGCTCTAGACCATTGGGAGAGAAGCTCGAATTTGAAGAAGAAGAGGAGGAGAGGATCTCAAGTCTTCAAGCTTCCTAGCTCATCTCTTTGAGCCAAAAGTGAGTTCTTCACACTTAGAGGTTGGGCAACCCATAAGACCCACCACTTAGGGTTTTCCTTTTTAGCCTCATTTGTGTATCTTCTTGATTTCTAAGTTGGAAATGGTTGGAATACATGAATGGGTTTGGGTAAGAAAGAATATGCTTAAGTTGATGCTTTGATGTTTGTGATATGTTGAAGCATGATGGATTGTGTTTTTTGTGTTAAAGGTTGTTTTTAATCTTATAGATCAGTCATATGCTTGATTTTAAGTCTTAATCTTGATGGTTGTTGGTTGGGATTGAGGAGAAAGTGAGTTGGAAGTTAGAAATATGCAGAAAAACACGTTTTACGCATAATTACTGCCAGGTTCTTGGCGTGATCGCCTCACAAGTCTTGTGACGCCTTGCATTCTGAGCCAAAATGGAAAAATGCGCATGGCCATTTGTACAAATCTTGCGCGACGCGCATAGAAAGCAGCAACTTCGCAAAAATGCGGCGTGATGCGCCATCGTCTTGTGCCGGTGCACTGACTCGTCACGTTAAATTTGGGGATTTTATTAAAATATCAAACAATGTCGGAATTGAGCATATGACCACTCGTTGGAAAGCTTAGGATGTCTAGTTTCTAAATCTAATTTTTAATTTAGGAAATATCCAACCAATTAGTGCAGTTTTGAGCTACAAGCTAGGGGGGTCAGAATCGAACACCAATTGTCCCCCAATTTGTAACATAAATGTGTATTTTCACTTCTAAGTTCATGAACACTGGTTTCTAAGTGTTCTAAACCCTTAATGTGCGTAAACCTTATGATGTGTTCTGAACTTATTGTGTATTGTTTATTGAAGAGCTCCATGAAAAGTCATTGCAATACTTTCTTGTACTCATTGTGTATTGTTTATTGAAGAGCTCCATGAAAAGTCATTGCAATACTTTCTTGTACTCATTGTGTAATGTTTATTGAGGAGCTCCATGGAAAGTCACTGCTAAACTTTCTTGGACTCATTGTGTATTGTTTATTGAGAAAGTCCACTGAGAGTCTATTTTATACTCCTTTGGATTCATTGTGCAATTTTGATTGCTTATTGGATTGTGACGATATTGTGAATTTCAACGTTGTATTGGAAACTGATGTGGTGAGGGGTCCGTGGGGCGGAACTCACTGAGATTTTTATCTCACTCTTTTCTATTGTTTTTCAGATGCCCAGGATCCAAAAAGTGATCAGGCGAAATAGAGGCTTGACTTTTATTTAGTTCTATTGTGTAGTTTAGAAGGGTATAGACTCCTTTATCATTTTGGATAAAAAAAAAAAGGGAACCTTGTTATTGTATTTTGTGCTTCCACGTATTTAACGATTACAAAGTTGTAATCTAACTTTTAGATTATTGACTATGCGTGGAGTTTGAACTTGTAATTTAATTACCAAGTTTAAAGTATTGTCAACTTTGAGCCATTTATGTAAATCTTCGTTATTTCGAGTAAAATTGAATTACGGGTGTTACAGTAATACTTGTAACTGGGGGTAATACTTGTAACTCTGGTGTTATTGGCTCAACCTGAGCGAACAAGGAAGGAAGGGCGCTGCAGGTGGAGTATGTTAATCAATTAGCTATGATACTTGCAATTGGTTCATTGATAAACTCATAGTGGGTTGCAACTAGGGAAAACAACAACTACACTATTCTTGTAATGCTATGTCTTTTCCATGTATTCACTGCGCTAAATTTTTCTGATTGTTGCCCAAGGTTTGGAGTTTTAGACAGTGACTTTGTTTTAATTTCATTATACTGTCTAAAGGATGTTGTAGCCACTATCTTGACTTTTGGACTCAATGTATCATCCTTGTATTTGCATTGGTCAAGGCTCTCCTTGAGCCTTGCTCATCACTATTAATAAAATTCTCCTTTTGCTTTTGCAAAAAAAAAAAAATACAGAATGAGAAAAAGAAAATACAAAAAAAAACAAACAGAAATAAAAAAATACCAAAACACAAACAAAATAAACAAAAAAAAAGCCCTGAGGTGCGATTCCTTTTCTTCTTCATATCTCCAGACCTACAAAAAAAAATAAGTTATCCAGAATCAAAAAAAAATTAAAAACAAAATAAAAATACAATTAGAGTAAATAAAAAACATAAAAAACCTAGAAATTTAAAAAAAATGATAAGGATGAAAAGAGGAAGACGGTGGTGGTAACTGAAGGCATTGGTGGCGGTGGAGGGAGTTGTTTCTTCTCATCCTTCGGCGTTCGCACGGGGTGAGGACGAAGAGAAAAAAGAAGCTGAGAGAAAGGGGAAGAGAGAAAGGGGCGAATCCAAATGGGGGTGACAGAATGGGCGAGGGTGACGATGATGGGTGTTGGTGGACGGTGGGGGACGGACATGGAGGATGGTGAGGGACGGTCATGGGGGAGGGTGGTGGTGGAGGAAGGAGAGAAAGAGGGGAGATCTAGAGACAGAGAGGCCGAATGGGCGGGTGAGGGAATGGGGAAGTGGACGGTCGATGGTGGTTGTTGATGGTGGTGGTGGAGGAAGGGGGAGAGAGAGAGGGGAGGAGGCAGCTTCCTCAGAGAAAGAGACGGGAGACAGCGAGAGCGAGAGAAAGAGATTAGGGCAGGGTACAGGAGCGCTGAATTGGGAGGGAGGGGATTAGTTGAGTTTAAATACTCAATATTAGGGTTTAATTGGGTTGACTTTAATTGGGCTGGGAATAAGTGGCCTGCGTAGTGTGTAGAAGCAAAATAAGGGGTGTGCGTAGCAAACGTAAGTGGGCTGAACCAGCAGATTGCTAGTGGCACCCCACTGTTTGCATTTTGCACCCCTTGTCTTTATTTTATAAATTTTTTTATTTTGTAATTATATTTTTAACCATAAAATCTTATATATATTTATAAAAAAATTCTAATTGTTTGTTTTTTTAAATTTTTTATTCAATATTATATTTTTCAATTTTAATTATATTCAATTTTGCACTCCACTTGTCAAATCCCTATTGTGCCATTTGTCGAATCCCTATGATGCCAGTAGAAAATATACTTTCATATTTTCTTTTACCAAAAAATTATTATGACATATTAAGAATCCTCCCTGCGTTGTCATCATTCATGTGAATGTTATTTTTCGGAGCGCGCCCAATTTCTCTGTCGTATAACGATTTAAACGCTAGAAAATATTCTATAAAATATTCTATAATATTTTCTGTCGCCCAAAAATTTTCAAAAATTCCAATAAATCATAATATTGGTAAAAGCTTAAATCTCAAATTTTGTAAAAGGTAAGTGGGCTGCATAGGGGTTTTTAGGTGATGTGCGCATAATAATAACCAATGGGTTGTGCTAGCATATTGCTAGTGGCACCCCACAGTGGAAGTTTTGCACCCCCTGTCTTGTTTTATTTCTTAATTTAATTAATAATTAATTTCTAATTGACATAAATATTTTATTTTTATATTCAATAATTTTTTTAATTATAAGTAATAAATTGTAATAATATAAAATATAATAGAATAAAATAGCTTAAGTATTTTCATATTATTTGTCAAAAAAAAGTATTTTCATATTACTATAATATGAAATAATAATATACTTATTTATAGTGAAATTTTTGTACACGAATGACTTATTTATAATATACTTATAATTTTTTTAATTATAAGTTATTTTTTTGAGCAGCAAAAAGTTGTGTATATATATTAATATAAAGAGTACAAGGAGTACCCCAACCCAAAATACAAATGAGTTCCCACAATTAGGACTACCACTCGGGCAATAACCCAAAAGTAACAATCACTCAAAACACCCCTTAACATCATTATACCTTATTATTACAATCAACAGGATCCATACACCATTCATACCAAAGACAAAGGCCCCCTTTTACCCTCCCCAAGAACCATCTCCAAGACAAAAGCTTGATCCTTTTGACCACGTCCAGGGCATCCAGTACCACAGCAGAAAAAATAAAACCATTTCGTAACTCACAAATAGACCAAAGTACAGAGTGCCAAATCCGTGCGAACCCCCTTTTCCCTTTCCTTTTCGTTCCCAAGGAAACAAAATATAAATAGAGGTGTACCAAATCACCTGGCATCACAATAATAACTCCTAGCCACCTACAGACCGCATACCAAACAGCAGAGGAGAAATCACATCTAACAAAGAGGGTAGGTTTCAATCTCCACTCCACCCAAACATAAAAGCACAGTTTGTCCCCGAGGCATCCCCAATCACCTTCCTCTTAAAAAGATTCAGACGAATAGAGGCCTTATGTAGGAAGACTTGCCAAGAGAAGGCTATGACCTTTGATGGTGCAAAACTTTCCCATTGGTCACCAAGCACAAAACTGCCTCAGAAGAGAGGGATAGTGGCGCAATAAATTTGACAGAAAGAGTAGAGTATGCATCCTTCACAGAAAATAGACCCCCATTTAGTCCCTTCCATGACCTCCTATCCACCTCTATGGAAAGAGGAGCACTACAGATGAGGTTACGCAGTCCCTCAAATAGTTCCTTCTCCCACACAAAGAATCTCTGCCTCCATAGCAACTCTCAGCTCCACTCTCCCCCCTCCCACCTCCCCATTTCGGACACCTTGCAATCCCCCTAGTAAAGATAGCAAATAACCTTGGGAATGTCTCTCGTAATGGCGAGTGGTTAACCCATGTATCATGCCAAAAAGAAACAGATGACCTATTTCCAACCTTCCTTCGCACACACTCCGCAAATCAATCGTGATAATAACCGACCACCTACCCAACCTACATATATCCTTCCACCAAGTGGAGCCACATGAACCCCCAAGAGCCCCCTGCAAGTCCAGGGTCGATCCCACACAAGCCCCGTATCTATCCATCAAGAGATCCTTCCATAGGGAAGGCTTATCCACCAGCAGCCTCCACTGCCACTTAGCAAGTAAGCCCAAATTAAACAGTCTTAGGTCCTGATGGGATCCTGGTAAGTGTACCGAATCGTTGCAAGTAATAAAACAGTGAGAACCGGATATCATCAATAGGGATTAGTTACCAAATAGCGATTCACAAATTAAACAACTACTTAAATCTATCTCTGTTATGAAGAGGGATCAAACATAAAATAAAGCAACAAAAGCAATTAAATATTTTTGGTTTTCTTAAGTAGCAAAAACAATACGAGAATCAAGACAAAGATAAAAATGCTAGGGGTTTGATTTCATCCAGTTATGAATCCAAATTCCTCATAGACAAGGAATTTTATGAATTATCAAAACTCTAATTATCCCAATTCCAATTGATATGTTGAAGGACAAATTCCCTTAATTAATTGAAGCCTAATTCCTTAGTGAATCAATTCTACCAAACCTCATTATTTATCCTAATTCCTTAGGTCTAATTAACAGGATATGGTGGTAAAAGCTCTATGAAATTTGTGAAAGACCCACATTAACCAAGTTACCTATTCCTAGATTAAATCAGTTAATGGTAATGATTACGAGAGGCAAGTCCATAAATCACTATTCCTAGCATATAGATGAACCCTCAAAACACAAGAATGGTAGCTAAACATTCAAATGTCATTAAGCAAAGTAAACACCACATCAATAATACCAAATGATCATGAGATAATCAAAGAGTCAAATAAAGCATCATCATAAAAGGATTACATCAAAACCCCAGCTTAAAAGGAATTTAGCTAGACATGCTAAACCATAAAATAAAATAGAGTGAAAGAGGGAAGAGAAAACTGGATAAAAATGAAGACAATCCTTCAAAGAATGTGTGCAAAGATCCAATCGGCTTGGCACTTGGCGACCGGTTTCACGCCGCTTTTTTACCCTGTCAAAGACCTCCTCACGTTCATGTTCTCCCCCCTGTTTATTTCTCCCTGCGGCTTCTTTTGTAGGTCAGCGCCCAAAAGTCCCTTTTCTTACACATTGGGCCCCTCATATGACTTGGGCCTTCTTTATTTAAAATCCCAGGATGCAGCGCTTGTTTCTTCTAGGCTCCATGTCTTTTTTTTTTCCAAAGCAAGCTGGCCTCATTTTTTAATATTCCAACTCCTTTCCATTTTATGTTAGGCATGACTCACACCTGCTCATGGAATATGCCTCCAGCTTTTCATTTTAAATCCAACAAATCCTCTCTTCTTTCTATTATTATCTTTTTTTTTTCTTTATCCTCCAAGGTTCAAATTTATGCATATCTCACTTCTTTTTCTCCTAAAATTAATAAAATGCAAAATATATGAAAATATATTTAAAAATCTAAATAACACTAATAAAACAGATAAATTGACTCTTAATACTATACTAGTCAAACAAAGTCAAATTTAGGCAAAAATAAGCATTCAACTCAATTTAATTATTGAAATCCACTTTAAAATAATAGATAAAATATCATAAGCCAGTGAATTATCAAAATACCCCAAACTTAAATTTTGCTTGTCCTCAAGCAAATAAAGACTCCACTAACACAAAAACAAATGAGTTGACATCAAAACCAATGGACCGAAAATCATGTATGCCCCACTTTAGCTATACCACTGCCGCAAATATTCAATTCAATTATGTCTTCCTAAAATCAAAATGTAACGACCCGTTTTCGGACCGCTACTAAGCTAGAACAACTCTAAATGCAAGTAGGTTTTCAAAATAGTACTCTTCGTGTCTTTTGGAAAATGCGGTAATTTTTTTTTCTTTTTATAAACAAGAGTCTTTCGTAAAACACAATCAGAGTACCAACAACGTTTTCGAAACATGATGGATTCTTACCATGCTAGAGACTAAAGCAACTGAACATACATACATATTTTACAATTTCCAAAAGAGAGACAGTAAAGTTTTACACCATGAAAACAGTGAATAAATACGCACCAGAAGGAATACGCCTAGAGTATGAGACCCTACAAGAGTAATCATACATACTGAGGTACCCTCGGCAGTTACCCACGCAGGGGGCTGCTCCAAAAGTAAAACCTCGACACCTAAACAACAACTGTCACAAAGTCAAACAAATTGACAGACTGGCCACTAACCCAAAGCTATACACAAAATAGTTAAACACCGTCAGCTACCAACCACTCAAATCTTTTGCATCAAGTCATCTGCATCCTCGTCGGTTCCTCCACGCGAAGGTCTCTAACACGCCTACCATACATACATCTCAGCCGAGAGTGGGGCTTAACTCCTAGCCGAGGGAATCTTCATGCTCGGGAAGTCAGAAGCCATCTTCAATGATGTCGTCGTCCCTGGAATCTCCACCACGTCCGTCAATGCCTGGGTTACCATCATTAATTGAAGGAACCACTGGCAAGGGTCAACTTCTTATCGCAACAAGATATAACGAGTCATAAAGCAATAACAAACAACAATGTATACATATTACGAGACGCAACTCGAGACTCTCTCACGACTCATCTCACAACTCATCTCTCTCGACACCTCGACAATTTTCCGGAATAACCCACACAGTGGACAATCGCTTGGTATACTCGACCGAAAATGTTCCACGCGATAAATCTCAGTTATCCCGATGACACTGACCTTCCTTGTGACATACTTCACCCTAGGGCAATCAGGTTCAGGAATAACGCCGACACTGAACTTCCTTGTGATACTTCACTCTAGGGCAATCAGGTACACTGAACTTCCTTGTGATACTTCACTCTAGGGCAATCAGGTACACTGAACTTCCTTGTGACAATTCACTGCAGGCAATCGGTCTAGTTCCTTAACGCTACAACGCTTAGAAGCCCCCGTAGACCAAGAGGACCTAGCACCCTTAGTTGTCCGGGTCGCGACTCCTAAATGTTTTGACGACTCGCCTAGCTCTCTCACTCGATGAACAGTTCGCCGCATACGATAGTCAAAGAGTGGTACACAAGATTATTCGACCGCATATCAAATAATAAGAGCATGCTTAATATGAAGAAACACAATTCGATAATTTAAGCAATAAAAGCATATTACATGGAGAAACGCAATTCAACAAGCAATACATAATTCGCAGCATATATTCAATCTCATATTAAATAAATGCATAACTCAATCATATCAACAGATATCACATGCTCGACACGCAAATCAAGAAATCCATCCCTCTGCAACTCGATGGAATTAACAGAGAGAACAAACAAGTGTGGGGGGTTGGGGACAGTTGCCAACCACTTGCAGACAAGCCCACTAAATAATCAGTATATAACAAAAATAAAGCGAAGGGGTACAAGACCCTCACTTCGAACCCTTAGGTTCTCAGACTTCTTCGCATAAACACTTGAATTTAAATTCTAACAATATCTAAGGTTGCCCTTACATACGGACATACAACAATAAATATAAATGTGAAGCGCCCTTACCACTTGTCGTCACTAACGTCACTCCGAAATCCTCAAGTCTGCGTCCACGTATTCCTCGGTCTCCACACCGCGCGAACCCGGATCACTCGAGCCTAACATCGCAACAAACTTAGCACAATCTATAATTCTAACTAAACTCAAGCTCTCAATCTTAGCCCTTTCTCTAACCAAATTCATTCGAGCATTTTTCAATAATTAGCTACTAGAAAATAAATAGGGTTTTTAAATCAAACACTTTTCGAAAGGTAACGCATAACACTTCACTTTAGAAAAATGCCAACTTACTTGAAAGTTTTAAAGTAAGCACAATTTAATTAATCAATTTTCATAACTTTCAAAATCTTAACACTTACCCAAACAAAACACTTGCTTAAAACTTTAAGCATAAAGCGTAACTACTAACCACTTACATAAAACTGATAAGACCCAAAACACATGTTCAATTAAGCTTTTAAACAAGTCTGCAAACCAAAATCTCTTTTCCAAAAACACCTATGGCGTCACGACCTCTACTTCCTCTTTTCTCAAAAATGTTTGCAAGCCTTCCTTCCATATCGATGGTAACTTCCAAGTTATTTCCAAATGCAATTTCAAACACACTTCAAGGCAATAGAACAACAACTATAGCTAAACATAATTCAAGCATAATCTAGAATACTTTCCAAAAACAAGAGTTTTTAAGGATTCTTTCAAACAACCATATCTAAACCCCTTTTCCTTTCAAAGACAAGTTATTTTCAATTTCCTATTTAACACACATTGAATCATGTCATCATCATGTTAGAAATTTAAAGAACAATTTGGTCAAATCCTACATACTATTCTAATCCTTCAAAAACCAAATTTTGCATAAGACATAAGCTACAATCATGCTAACTCATGCATATCTATCTTACTAGCCTTAAGTTATTCTAAACATGTTATCTAATACTTAAGCACATAATTTAACATCAAGCCCTCATTGTAAAACAATATTCTAAGACAAGTCCTTCCAAATCAATTTTCATTTCAAAGTAAATTTTCAAAACCAATGAGGAGTTACAAAATAAATTTCCCTTTTAATTCCCTCTAGGGCTCGCGGCCCTTTCTCCCTCTTTCACAAAAGAAAATTGCAACTATTTCAACTCTTATTCAAACACTCTTAATCACATTCAAAGCAAAGCTAGAAATTTAGAACAAGCCAATCATACTTCACATGTCAACTTAGTCCCTCCATAGTCAATTGTTTTACAAAACATAAACTACACCTATGCTCATTCATGCAACTCTACCTCAAAAACCTTGAAATTAACTAAAACATTTTAATTAAACACTTGAACACAAGGTTATACATCACCACCCAATTTCTCTATAGTTTTTAAGAATAGGCAAAACCTTAAAATAACAATTTATTCATGCTCACTAAAACTCTAACTCTAATATGCATTCACACAACTTCCAAAATCAATTAAATCACCCCAACAATTTTAATTAGACAATTCAAGGCAATGACCCACAACTAGAACCCACATTTTCTCTAGTTCAAGAATGAACATAACCCAAAAATAATAAACTAAGCATGCTCATTACAATTTCTAACCTAATCAAGCATCATATAACTACAATTAACACAAACAAATCACTAATTGTTTGATTCAAAGAGAATCACCTCATTTTCCCCCTTTCTAACACTTAGGGTTTTCACCTTAAAGCTTAATGAGATGGTTTGAGGATGTCTCATCTTCTCTTGAACAAATCAAACCAACAAACAACACATAAACATCAATTAATTAAAACTAGGAAAAGCAAAATCAATTAATCAAACAAAAGGGGTGTGGGGCGCTGTTCAAGGGGCTGTTTTGGGGCCAAAAAAATTTGATTTTCTCATGCTCAAATAGTTAGGATACATAGATAATGAAGTATGGGAGAAAACCTAACAAGAAACAAGGTTTGAAAGCAAGAAAAAGTCAACTACACAGAGGGGAGGGAAATTTGCGATTTTAAACAGTAAAATGGGAGGAGAAAAATTATGTTTTCTCTTACTTAGATGGTGAGGATGAAGAAGAACTAGATAGAGGAGAAGATATGGAGCAACTTTGATGAAGGAAGTAAGACCAAAATCTCAAAGGTGTGGAAGTTGTTGGCTATGGAAACTTAAAACCCATTTCTTGCTCAAGAGGAAAGAAAGAAGAAGATGAAGATGAAGAGTGAATGAGGGGAGGGGGGGTCACGGTTCTAGGCTGAAAAAAGGGGGGTTGTTCACCTTATTCACTAAAAAAAATAACTCATTATTAATAATAATTTACAATAGGTAAAAAGTAATAATTTTTTTTTAATAAATCACACACTATGTGACACCTATCACCTAACCACATCATCTAGTCTTACCCACCTAATCTCACATCTCTCATGATTACCCACTAATTCTAGAGTCTAGGGGTTGTTTAAAACACGGCGACGAAATACCGCGTTACCGATAAACTCGCGAAAATTAATTTAACGAGAAATTAATTCATCGCGTGAAAATATTTAATTATAAATAATAAAAATCATGTCAAATATTCAAAAATAGTCTCAACAAGTTACGATTCGATTTTCATCGAAATCGGAGTAGAATTTTATCTGCGACAAAACCGCCCGGCGATTCGAAACGCGGCGAAATTTCGTTAGAATTTTTCGACGATTTTCAAACCGTGGATTAATATAAAATACTAATTCTCAAATTTAATTTGATCTTGATTTAATTAATACGCTTTCTTAGGGAATAAGAAATTGCTTTATTATAGCGTAAATACGATAGAATTACACTAAATAACGTTAACTAACGTACCGTAAAAATACGCGTGTTACACAAAACAATCAACTTGAAAGATGCACTCAAAGGTAGTCAAATAGAGAATCATACAGCCATGCAATCATCAATCAAAGTTTGGAATCATGATAACTTAGCACTTTTCATCACAAAATATTGGGTCTTAAAACCTCACAAAGGCAAATAAGTCACTCAACCACTCAAGTGTCTAGGTTTGTGTTTTCTCTCAAATTTTCACTTATCAAGCACACACTCCATGAGTTTGATTTTCATCTCAATCATATAATCACATAGTCACATGCATGCAAGAGTCAAAAGGACTTGTCAAGGTTGTAAGGGGCCAAGGTGAAAGGTAGGTAAGAAAAAGGATAAACAAGGCTAAGTACCCTTAGGAAATAAGAAAGCATTTGTGAAATACAATTCATCCCCTTTCACATCTTAGAACCTTTGGAAAAGAGAAAAAAATGACATTTTATTTTGAAGTTTTTTTTTCAACTGTTTTTTTTTTCATTTGTTTTTTTTTCTTTTGTTTTTTTTCTTTTTTTTTTATGTTCAGTTCTTTCTTTCTTTCTCTTACCCTTTTTTTTGCAATTTTTTTCAAGAATTTCATTCCCAAACATGCCGCTAATAAATACCCCAAACTTGGTATTTTGCTTGTCCTCAAGCAAACAATTATGATTCAATGCTCACTTAATCCTTTCGGGTAGGTAATGAGATTTTTTTTTGGTGGCATTAAAGTAGGCAAACAAAGAATAGGCTTAAGGCTCAAGAGGGCAAGCAATGGAAAATTTAGTGTAACACCCGTATTTTTACGATACGTTATTTAGCGCTATTGTAGTGTATTTCTGTCGTATTTATGCTATAATAAGCAATTTCTTGTTCCCTAATTAAGTGAGTTAACTAAATCAAGATCAAACTATATTTGAGAATTAATATTTTATATTAATTCACGGTTCGAATATCGTCAAAAAATTTTATCGAAGTTTCGTCGCGTTTCGAATCGCCGGGCAGTTTCGCCGCAGATAAAATTCTAAACGATTCGATGAAAATCGAACTGTAACTTGTTGAGACTATTAGTGAGCGTTTGATGTAACACCCCAATTTTTAAGAAAAATTGTTATAGCAATAAAATCCCAGTTACTTGAATGTAAGTCGTGGAGACTGATCACCTCAATGATTTACTGAGAGTACGAGAAATTATCTTGTTTCATTTTAAATAATTTATTTATTATAAATAATTATTATTTATGATGTCAATTCAAATTAACAGATAGCATAGCCTATCAAAAAAAAAATTAATAGATAGCATAGACGTATGCTGCTTTTAAAGTGAATTCATCAATTAAACTTATTATAGGTTTTCTGTTTGACGCGGTAACGCGTAATTTTTGTTGACTAAGAAAGTGATTGAATTAAGTCAAGATGAAATTTAATTTAAGAATTAATATTTTATATTAATTTATGGTTCAAAATTCGTCGATTAAATCTAATGGATTTTCGTCATATTTTGAATTTTCGGGTAATTTTTATCCGAAATAAAAAATTAAAAACGAATTCTGATTTCGATGAGAATCGAATCGTAACTTGTTGTAATATTGTTTGCGTGTTTGTAAGAAATTCATTTTCTTCAAGAAACTATATTATATATATATATATATATATATATATATTGTTATTTTTATTTAAAGTAGAATGATATTCTTATTCTATGATTTCTTACACCACTTTTTCTTTTAATCAGATCCTTTAAATCATGATCTATGATACACCATCAATCACTTAAAACCACTAAATTCTCACCCAAAATCCCTTTTCCTCTCATTTATGTTCCAGCGTGACATTATCTATTTTTCCCTTAGACCACCGTGCACCCTCATTCACTTAAACTCATTGTATCATTACCCAAATGACCACTTCCTTTTATTTCCTTCATCTGCGAAGTTTCCAGCTTCATCTTCTCTTTTATTTTTTTTTTCTTTTTCCAGAAACGCAAGAGGCCACCACCACCGTCTCTCTCTCTAAAACCGCCACCTTCTCTCTAAATTTTCGACCATCATGAGGCTCAAACCAGAAAACTAAGACCATATTCTTACTCCTCTCTTCATCCTCTTTCTACATGTCCGGTTAGAATTTTGATTGGAGCAAATCGAAAAATGGGTCTCTCCTTGGAGCTCGTTTTTCGGCAATCTCTGGCCGTGTCTCAACAAACGACGACCACCACTGTGATGTGCTCATCATTCTCTACCAAAAGATCCCATCTTTTTTATGAAAACCCACGGATCCGAAAACCCAAACCGCCACTTTTCCGGCGAGATTCCGGCCGCCACGGGCCTCCTTCAAGAAACTAAGTGGATATTTGGAATCCTCTCCTCGTTGGCAACAGAACGCACAAAGAAATTTTACGATCAAAGAACCTTCCGCCGGCGACCACCGCGCCGGAAAGTTAATTTATTTGGAACCCTTGGTTTAATTTTAGAAGCTTTGAAAATTGTTGTATTGTTGCTATTGTTAAAAATTTTAGTTTTGGTACTCCTTGAGCTTGATTCAAGCAATGAGATAGGGGAGAGTTTTTAGAAAAAGTTGTTACTTAGTCTTGTTTTGATTGTTAGGATTTTAGTAGTTGTTTTTGATGTATTTGTTATTGAAGTTTTGTGGAAGGAAATTAAATATTTTTTCCCTAATTTTTTGTTATTGAAGCCGTGAGCTTCAAAGGAGGAAAGAAGAAATTTTTGGTGATTTAAAACTTATTTATTCCATAGGTTAGTTATTGTTATAGTTTAGTAATTTTTAGAAAAATTATATTTGATTTAAAGTTGTTTTTTTTAGTGTTGTTTGGGTTGAATAAGACTATGAAACACCTAAAGTTTAAAGAGATTTTTGTATTTCTTGAACAAGGTGGAGTCTTGAAAATATTAGTGTGAAGAATATTTTATTTTAGTATTGATTTTATGGTTTTGAGATTTGGAAGAAAATGATTTTCTAGTATTTTTAAAATTTCAAGTTTAGTTAGAAAGTTATAAGGATTTGAATAAGTTGTAAGTATTTAAAATATTATTTTTAATATGGTTTAGTGTTTTTAAGTGTGAGGATTACTAAAAAGAATTCTTGGGCTGTGTACTCTAGGGGTTTGTTTGCAAACCATAACCTAGGGGTCATTTTCGAGTGATTTAGAGTTTTTTTTAAGATTTAGTGTCTTTGTCTTAGGGTTGTTGAGGTCGTGAGTACGTGCGTGCAAGAGTTTGGAACGTGTCCTGATGTTAGCGTGGACGTGGAACTCTATTTATGTAAGGGCACTTCTAGATAATTGTAGGCTTTTATTTTTGTATGCCTTTGTGTAATGGCAACTTTTAGATACGATAGGAATTTAATTTCAAGTGTTTATGCGAAGAAGTCTAAGAACCTCAGGGTTCGAAGTGAGGGTCTTGTACCCCTTCGTTTTATCGCTTTTGATATGTTGATTATTTAGTGGGCTTGTCTGCAAGTGGTTGGCAGCTGTCCCCAACCCACCACACTTGTTTGTTCCTCTCTGTGAACTCCATCGAGTTGCAGAGGGATGGATTCTATGATTTGATTGTCGACTGTTGTTGTTGAGCTGTGCAATTATTTAATATGCGATTGAATAATGCTGTGAATTGCTTATGCTGCTTGTATTGTTGAATTGCGTTTCTCCATGCAAACTGCTCTTATTGCTTAAGTTGTTGAATTGTGTTTCTTCATATTAAGCATGCTCTTATTAATTGATATGCGGTCGAATAATCTTGCGTACCACTCTTTGAATATCGTATGCGGCGAATTGTTCATCGAGTCCGAGAGCTTTGTCGAGTCGTCGAGAAGTTTTTGAGCTGTGAGCCGGACAACTGAGGGTGCTAGGTCCCCTTCATTCATGGTGGATTAGCTAGGCGTCGCAGCGTTAAGGAACCAGAGCTGAATGTCATAGGGAGAGCGAAGATCCCAAAGCTACGGCTGGTATTCAGTGGATGGATCGGCGTCTGCTTTCCGGAAAAATTGTCGAAGGTCGAGAGAAAATGAGTCGTGAGATGAGTCGTGAGTGAGTCTTGCATTGTGACTTGAGAACTGTGCATATTGTTGTTTTGCCTATTGTCATGATTTGCTAATTCCTGTAATATATTGTGCTATTACATGCTTTGTTGCCGAATGTGTTGTCGAATATGTGTACCTGTCTCTTTTATTTTAAGAAGTTGACCCTTGCCAGTGGTTCTTTCAATTGATGAATGTAACCCAGATGGCAGAGCAAGCGGAGGATTTGGAACCGCAGATGGGAGCAGCTGAGGATAGTCGTCCAGCCTTCTTTTTGTGTTATGCTGTGGAATTTACTAGTAGTCCAGTGAAGAGTATAGCTTGTGGACCAGCTATAGGATATTTGTCATTTAATTCAGTGTTGTAATAAATCTCAGTTATGTTTCATGACACGTTTGTTATATATGATTTGACAGAATAAATGAATGTGGTCTATGTGGTGTCTTAAGTTATTTTCCGCCATGTTTCTAAAAGTCGCTGTGATGCTCTGACTGCTTCTTTAAAGAACCTTTAAAAAAAAATAAGACAACATTTCTCGAAAACCCTACGAGCAGAGTATTCCACCTTTCGGAAATATGTCAACTGTTATCAGAATATTCACTTAGTAGCACTCTGGAGACATGGTGTTACATTTGACATGATTTTTATTATTTATAATTAAATATTATCACGCGATGAATTAATTTCTCGTTAAATTAATTTTCGCAAATTTATCGGTAATGCGGGTTTTTCGACGCCGTGTTTTAACAACCCCTAGACTCTAGAATTAGTGGGTAATCATGAGAGATGTGAGATTAGATGGGTATGACTTATTGATGTGTTTAGCATCTAATAAAGGTGATAGGTGTCACTTTGTGTGTGATTAATTTGGAATAAATTAGCTTTTCACTAAAATATCTCCTAATTAACTAGTTTTAATTTTTTTTAAGTAGAATGAAGAGGAGAGGACCCCCCAATCAGCCTATATTGCGTGACCCTCCCCTCCCCTTTATCTTCTCATTTTTAATTCTACTCCATTATTAGTTCTTAAGCTATTAAGTCTTTTTCTATTTTTGAGTTATATTGTTAAATGCTTGTTTTAATTATTTTAAGTGTAACAAAAAGAAATGGAGACCCCTAATCAGCCCACCCCATCGTGATACCCTCTCTCTAAACCCATTCCATCTTCTTCTTCTTCCTCCTTAGAGTGAGAAAGAGCTCTCCAAGCTCCATAGCCTTCAACCCCCATTTTCTTGCACTTTCAACCTCCAACCTTCATCAACCTTGTTCATGAGCTTCAACTACATCTAGTTCTTCATTCCTAGCCATCCAAGTAAGAAGAAAAACAGATTTCTCCCCCCTTTTTACTGCACAAAAACAGTGCCTCCCCTCCCTTATTCTGGTTATGTGATTTTGCTTTCCAATCCTTGTTTTCCATGCTTGTTTGTTGTTGTTGATGGTTTGGTTTGTTCAAGAGAAAATGAGATACTCTTAATCCTTTCCTTGAGCTCTAGGGTGAAAACCCTAAGAGTTAGAAAGAGGGAAAATGGTGTGATTCTCTTGAATCAACCAATTTGTGATTTATTTGGGGTTAATTGAAGTTGTTGGATGCTTGTTAAGTTATAGTTTTGATTAAGCATGTATAACTTGTTGTTTTTGGGTTTTGCCTATTCTTGAACTATAGGAAATATGGGTTTTTGATGTTGAATCATGTGTTAAATGTTATATGATATGTTTTGGGTGATATTAAGACTATTGGAAGTTGTTTGATGATTATTTGAGTTATAGTTTTTGATTAGCATGTTTAACTTGTGATTTCATGATTTTTGGCCTACTCTTGAACTAGCGGAAGTATGGGTTAAAATTGTGAATTTTGTCTTAAAGGTTAAATTGAATATTTTAGGTAATTTTAAGGTTTTTGGAATAGTTATGCATGAGTTAGCATAAGAGTTAGGTTATGTTTTGTGCAAAATTGATACTTGGAGGACTAAATTGACATGTGAAGCATGATTAGGTTGTTCCTTAATTTTTAGTTTTGACATGAACATGATTTTTAGCATGATGATGGCAATGTTTTAAATGCCTTAGGATTCTTGAAATTGGGATTGAGTTGATTGAAAGAAATTTTGGGGAAAAACCTATTCTTGAAAAAGTTAAAAATGAGTTTTTGGGAACTTAGTAATTTAGTTTAAATGGTTGGCTCATGTGTTGATTGATGTATAGCATGTTTGTTGAATTTAATTGTTATAGGAATTGAGTTTTGAAATGAAAATTGATTTAGAAAATGTCTTACAACATGTTTCAAATGTGTATGAATTATGTTTAGATAAGATTTGATGTTTTGTTGCCTTTAAATGTGGTTGAATGGCTTGAAAATGTTAGTAGTAATGAAAAGGAGATTTTTCAAAATAATTTTGGGAAAAGGGGTATGGAGGCCGAGAGCCCTAGATGTAAGTCTGGTATGCAACCTAAGAGGGGGGGTGAATTAGGTTGACCAATTTTCGAGTGACTTTTAGAGATTTCTTGTTCTTTTGTTTTATGGATAAACAGATGAAGTTTGATTGATAAAACAAAAATAAAAGGATAAGGAAGAAGATTGAGACACAAGAATTTATACTGGTTCCCCTAACCACTTGGGTACATCCAGTTCTTCTGACACCTGCAGAGCAATCCACTATGATAGAAATTCTTGTTACAAGCAAGCCTCACCCCAAGGCTCCCTAACAATCTCTATACAACAAGATAGCACCCCACTATCTTTTCAAACCAAAAACTCAACACAAGGATGAATTTACAATAATGAAGAATGGTATGGTCAGAATGCATCAATATCACTTTATAACTATACAACTTAGTGCTCAAGAACTTTTTCAGAATATGAAAATTATATCAAAGTTCTAGGCAAGAAAGTTTTGAAGGTTTAAAACTTGTAAAAATGATATTGAACTCTTATGATTGAAAGAATGAAAGTTGTATATGTTTTCTGATGTAAAAAGGTATATATATAACCATCAGATCGTGTATGAAGCAAGGTGATCATTTGACAACTTTTCAGAAACCAAACCACACCATTTGAAATCACAACGTTTCAGAAAATTTGATTTTGTAAAAGGGTAATCGATTACGTCGTTATGGTAATCGATTACATGTGTACGTTGAAAATCAGATATTCAAAATTTAGTTAATGTAATCGATTACACAATTAAGGAAATCGATTACATGTGCATCATAGGAGTTTATGTAATCGGGTACACATTATAGGGAATCGATTAATGAAACTAAGAAAATGTTTGTGCACATCACCGAGCATTTATGTAATCGATTACAAACTTGAGGTAATCGATTCTCAAAGCGAAAAATGTTTTTCTTAAGATTTCAAAAGGTTTGCTTCAACACTAACTTTGCAAATAACTTAGATTAAGTTTTTAAACTTAAGGAATGATTTGTTTGAGCACATCTAAGTTATATAATCACAGTTTTGCAATATGTCAAAGATACGAACCATACTTACAGAGAATTGAAAAAACATAATTAACAACTCTGTAGAATCTTTGACTTGATCTATCGGAGTCTTTTCTTCTTTTTGATCAGCAATCTTGTCATCATCGAAACCCAGCCAAGTTTAAGAAGGAAATCTTCTTCACACTAGAGGCTTTGGAGAAGGAAAATTACTTTGTGTTTAGTTCTTCTTAGTTGTATGTAAATGTTGCGTAAGTTTGAAAATCTAGAATAATGTTTTGGTTCTTGCTTTTGATGATTCTTGATGATCATGACTAAGCTTAGTGATTTCACTAAGTTTAAGAGAAAGAATCATGTGAAAAGGAGTATTGTTTTAAGTTTAGATCTTAGAAGTTTCCTTTGATCTTGCTCTTGGAAAATATGTTTTTGATCTTTTGATATTTGGATTGGTTGAATTAAAGTGTGTTTAAACTTTGAAAAATCATAGGATTGGTTTGATTGAAATTGAAGTTGTTTTGGATTTTAGGCCATGAAGCACACAGGGTAAATTGGACTCTTTGAAATCCTAAGAACCTAGTGGAGCCTTAGTTAAGCATTTTGAGAAAAAAGAATTGGATTGTAGCATTGTTCATGTTCCAAGTTTGAAAAATGAATAAGTCTTAGTTTTAAAACCTAATTCTTTTAATTGGTTATTAACTTTTTAAGTGTATGTGACTCTTCAAAAATATGTATTTTAAATTAGGTATTTTAGTATGAGTGATTTGGTTTATTAAGAGGTTTTTTTTGGGGTTTTGAGAGCCTAAGGTATTAGAGTTAGTTTATGCCTAGGTTATGCTAAGCTGTGGTCGTTTTAGGATTTGAGAACCCGAGTTCGTTCTGCGTAAGACCGAGACGGGGTTGTCACGAGAACTGCTTACCTTCGATAAGGGCTACTTCTAGACATATCTAAGGTTATGTTTCATATGTTTATGCGTAAGGGCAACTTTTAGATTGATAGGAATTTAATTTCAAGTATTTATGCGAAGAAGTCTGAGAACCTCAAGGTTCGAAGTGAGGGTCTTGTACCCCTTCGTTTTGTTGCTTTTGATTTTATGATTATTTAGTGGGCTTGTCTGCAAGTGGTTGGCAGCTGTCCCCAACCCCCACACTTGTTTGTTCCTCTCTGTCAACTCCATCGAGTTGCAGCGGAATGGATTCTGTGATTGATGGTCGTGATATGATTGGTTGCGTTGATTGCTTATTACTATTGGACTGAGTTACACGGTATTAAGCTTGGTGTGAATATTTATGTGATATGCAGTTAAATACTTATTTGCATTGTTTCTTGAATTATCGTATGCGGCGATTTATTCATCGGAGTGCGAGAGTTTAGTCGTGACGTTTTGGAGTTTCGATCTGAACAGCCAAGGGCGGTGTAGAAGTCCGAATCTATGGCTGGGTGGTGAAGAAACCCGAAGCCAAAGCTGGTGTTCAGTGGCCCGAACAACCAAGGTGTTGTGGAAGCCCGATGCCACGGCTGAGGTGGTGTAGAAGCTGAAGCCACGGCTGGTGTTCAATTGCTCAGTTGGCATCTGGTGGTGTAGAAGCCCGAAGCCACGGCTGGTGTTCAAATTGCGCAGTGGGCGCCTGTGTTGTCAAGGAACTTAACCTGAATAAACTGGGTGGTGATGAAACCCAAGGCTACGGCTGGTATTCAGTGGATGGATCGACGTTGCTTTTCGGAATTATCGAGAGTGTCTCAGGAGTGATGAGTGGCGTTTTGAGAAATTGTGCATCTTGTTATTTTTTGCTTTATGATTTGCTATTTCTATGATTATTTGAGAAGTTGACCATTTCCCGTGGTGCCTTCAATCAATGATGGTTACCCAGGCGATGGCGAGGACGAGGAGGACCCGTTGGCAGACTGCGACGAGGAGGACCCCTTCGAGGATCCGGGCAACGACTTTTATTTGTCGTGATTAGCTGTTTGCATGCTTGCATTTCGGATGGCTGTAGGATTTTGTTTATAGTGTACAGTTGTTGTGGTGACCTGTCAAACTTTGGGTGTTGTTCCATGTGTACTGTAGGGTAGACTAGTGGCATACTTTTGGAGCAGCCCCCTGCGTAGGTGTCTGCCGGGAGTACCCCCGGGGTGTGATCATCCTCACAAGGATTCTCATACTTTAGGTGTATTTCTTGTACATAGTTATGCACCGTTTTTGTTTTGTATGCACTGCTTATGTTTTGTATGTACTGGTAGGGATGTCGTGCTTGTATATATTGTGTGTATGTGTTCCAATGCATAGTCTTACGTCTTAAGATTACATCATGTTTCTAAATGTTGTGGTGACTCTGTGTGTGCTTTGCGCTCTATGTGTGCTTTGCGGGCACAGTTGTTGTTTTTAAAAAAAAAATAGACCGCATTTTCCCAAAGGACACAAGAGTACTATTTTAAAAGTACGTCGCATATAGAGTTGGTTCTAGTTTAGTAGTGGTCCGGAAACGGGTTGTTACATTTAGCATTAGGAAAGCTTTTTGGCCAAAACTAGTTATTCCAAGAAAATGCCTTAATCATACTCATGCAACATGCAACCATGGAAAATTGATGAGATTCAAGCAAACCTAAGAGCATGCAACTCAATAGTGATTCTCACAAGAATAAATCATGTTGAAGGCTCAAAACAACTCACTAGGACACATGTTAGAGACCCATTCCAATATTTATTGAGCCAAGAACTCCACCACCCCAAATTTATCTTGAATCATGCATGTAAGTTATGAAACTTCTAACTCTAAGTGCAGTCTCACATAGCTTCAAGTTCATCAAAAAGGAATAAACATGCAATAAGGTTCTAGCGGCATGGCATTTTCAAATTGGACTTAACACAATTAATCCATAATATCAACATCAACTCAATGACACAAAAATAAATCACACAAGGACTCAATATAACTAATTTATTCAAAGCATGAAACAAATAAAGAGAAAGGTTTAGAAACCACCCGGATCCCATAGCTTGTGGTAGAAAGACCAAGGTGTGCTCCCAACATGAGACCTTCCTCCCGGATCCCATAGCTTGTGGAAGAAGGGCCAAGTGATGATGAACATACAAGAGCTTCCTCCTGGATCCCATAGCTTGAAGCATGGCAATGGTAGGAAAAAAGGCTTGAGAAATATGGTGGCCTCTTCTACCGATAAATGATAAGCTCCTAATTTGACCTCTTCATGCATAAATTCTCCATGAAGCACCAGAGGCTTAATTTTTGGAGCTGACTTTGATGCATCCACATACGCATCCAAACCATCATACTTAACCAATTCAACAATCTCATGTCCACCACTAAGCATCAGAGGAAATCCTTCCTTCTTATAATCGTCCTCCATCACCACTTCACCTTCAATAAAGTCCACCCCTGAAATCACATTCTCTACAATTCTTGTTTCATGAGGCTCTTCTACTAACTGTTTACAAATTTTCTCAACTTGCATTTTAAAATTTTGCTCCAGAGCTTCAATACAGTCACAATTGGCTCTTGTTTTGGCCTCAGAGTTGGATAACTCTTGTGCAAATTGTGCCAGAGCAATTTCCCACGGTTTTGGCTCTTCGAAGATTACTTGTAAGCACGGTGGTGGTGGTGGTGGCAAAGATGATGAAAATGATTCTCATTCCTCCTTGGAGAATTTATATACAAGCTTATTCGTCACAAAATCAACTTGTGCTTAAGGATCTTGATATCCCAAATTTACGTAGTCTCCTCCACACAAGTTATTCTCCAGTGTCTGTCTTGTGCCATGCTCATCAGATGGATAATGATAGTTGTCCATGGATTGCATCAACCTTGTGCAGGCAAAACTTTCACAAGAAATAAAACTAAACAAAAATTCAAACCAGAAAAATAACAATGGGAATAAAAAAATTAGGCTAAATTACAAAATTAGTCCTCTAAGTTTATTTTAGGTTTCAATTTGGTTCTCTACGTTTTATTTGTTTCATTTTGGTCCTCTACATTTTATTTTAGTTTTCAATTTGGTCCTTTCCGTCACTAAAAGTCAATTGTCCGTAACTAGAAGTCCATTTTTCAAAATGTTATTTGGCTTTTAGCTACGGACAATTGGCTTTTAGTGACGGAAATGACCAACCTGTTGTAACTTTTAAAACGTAAGGGACCAAAACGAAATAAATAAAACATAGAGGACCAAATTGAAACCTAAAATAAACATAGAGGACCAATTTTGTAATTTAGCCAAAAAATTAACAAAACAGAAAAAAAAAATTTAAAGTAGTTGTCTTCTTTGTTACTAATGATATTGGCAAAACCAATTCCCAGCAACGGCGCCAAAAACTTGATGGGATCCTGGCAAGTGTACCGGATCGTTGCAAGTAATAAAACGGTGATAACCGGATATCATCCACAGGGATTAGTTACCAAATAGCGATTCACAAATTAAACAACTACCTAAATCTATCTCTGGTATGAAGAGGGATCAAACATAAAATAAAGCAACAAAAGCAATTAAATATTTTTGGTTTTCTTAAGTAGCAAAAACAATACGAGAATCAAGACAAAGAGAAAAATGCTAGGGGTTTGATTTCATCCAGTAATGAATCCAAATTCCTCATAGACAAGGAATTTTATGAATTATCAAAACTCTAATTATCCCAATTCCAATTGATATGTTGAAGGACAAATTCCCTTAATTAATTGAAGCCTAATTCCTTAGTGAATCAATTCTACCAAACCTCATTATTTATCCTAATTCCTTAGGTCTAATTAACAGGGTATGGTGGTAAAAGCTCTATGAAATTTGTGAAAGACCCACATTAACCAAGTTACCTATTCCTAGATTAAATCAGTTAATGGTAATGATTACGAGAGACAAGTCCATAAATCACTATTCCTAGCATATAGATGAACCCTCAAAACACAAGAATGGTAGCTAAACATTCAAATGTCATTAAGCAAAGTAAACACCACATCAACAATACCAAATGTTCATGAGATAATCAAAGACTCAAATAAAGCATCATCATAAAAGGATTACATCAAAACCCCAGCTTAAAAGGAATTTAGCTAGACATGCTAAACCATAAAATAAAATAGAGTGAAAGAGGGAAGAGAAAACTGCATAAAAATGAAGACAATCCTTCAGCAATGTGCAGCATCCAATCGGCTTGGCACTTGGCAGCACCGGTTTATTTAAAATCCCAGGATGCAGCGCTTGTTTCTTCTGGGCTCCATGTCTTTTTTTTTCCAAAGCAAGCTGGCCTCATTTTTTAATATTCCAACTCCTTTCCATTTTATGTTAGGCGTGACTCACACCTGCTCATGGAATATGCCTCCAGCTTTTCATTTTAAATCCAACAAATCCTCTCTTCTTTCTATTATTATCTTTTTTTTTTCTTTATCCTCCAAGGTTCAGCCCATGCATATCTCACTTCTTTTTCTCCTAAAATTAATAAAATGCAAAATATATGAAAATATATTTAAAAAATCTAAATAACACTAATAAAACAGATAAATTGACTCTTAATACTAAACTAGTCAAACAAAGTCAAATTTAGGTAAAAATAAGCATTCAACTCAATTTAATTATTGAAATCCACTTTAAAATAATAGATAAAACATCTTAAGCCAGTGAATTATCAGGTCCCTAATGTGACGTCCTGATTTTCAAATCAATATTAGAAAAATAATTTTATCTATAGTTAGGTGATAAACGGGTGTTTAAGACCATAATTAGGGATAAAATGGGCTTAAATGAGACCCAGAAACCCTAGTAATAATATAAATCATGAGAAAGGCCTAAAATACCCCAGATAGGTACAAAACACCCTAGAATCTTCTAGAAAGACGAAAATCCAGATCTTTCTGGTTAAGGATCGTCGCGACGCGACGGAGAATACAAAAAAGAGCATCGTGACGCGATTAAGTCAGTGAGTAAGTCGGTGGATCGGAGCGTGGGATTGTTGACACGTGTCTCTCATCGCGACACGATGGCCTTTGTGCCTGAAGACCATCGCGACGCGATGGACCGAAAATGCTTATAAATTTTATCCTTCACCCTCCATTCTACTTACCTTCTTCCAAAGGATCCTTTGGGGGTGCGTGGAGGAGCTTTGGAGGCACGACGGGATACGGGCAGCGGCAGTCTTCTAAGCCAGGTAAAAGGGAAGATACCTTAATCAGTAGGGAAAATAGGTAGTAGAGTAGTACTGTTAGCATGCGTAGGGGACCTTAACCCTACTAGGGGTTGATAGCAGCAACACCTCAGGAGAGGGGTTGTGGTGTGCGGTGGCTAAGGATAGTCACCGTAGACCTATCAATCAACATAGGTTGACTTATGTGTGGTTAGTTGATAGTCGCCTACGCGACACTAGGAATAATTTATATGCTAATAAATTATGATTGATGATTTACATCTGATGTATATGTGCTAGTTGTATATCATATATGTGAATATGATGCATGGTCTTAGATTCAAGGGTGCCGCCCTCTAGTTAGAGGTTTGTGAATCCCTAGATGGTGATAGCGCATATTACCGTCGATACTCTGTCTACTAGTGGTGATTGCCGGGACGGTGTACCCGAGGTTGGTGTACCTGAGGTATCGACGGAATGGTCTTGAGGTAGTCGGTGGCCTTGAGGGGTATGGACTCGGCCAAGACCTTGAGGGGTATGGACTCGGTCTATAACACCCTAATTTTTAAGAAAAATTGTTTTAGCGATAAAGTCTCAGATACTTGAAGGTAAGTCGTAGAGACTGATCACCTCAATGATTTACTGAGAGTACGAGAAATTATTTTGATTTATTTTAAATAAATTATTTATAATAAATAATTGTTAATTATGATGTCAATTCAAATTAATTGACAGCATAAACGTATGCTGCTTTTAAGGTGAATTCATCAATTAAACTTATTATAAGTTTTCTGTTTAACGCTGTAACGTGTATTTTTGTTGACTAAGAAAGTGATTGAATTAAATCAAGATTTAATAAAATTTGAGAATTAATATTTAATATTAATTCATGGTTCAAAAATCATCGGAAAACTCTAACGAAGTTTCGTCGTATTTTGAATTGCCGGGTAATTTTTATCCGCATTAAAATTTAAAACGAACTCCGATTTCGATGAAAATCGAAGCGTAACTTATTGTGATGATGTTTGAGTGTTTTTAATTATTTTTATATTTATACATAATTTATTTATCACGCGGTGAATTAATTTATAAGTAAATTAGTTTTCGTGAATTTATCGGCGAAGAATTAATCGGTAACACGATTACTCGACGCCGTATTTTTTTTTAGTACACTTTAAGACTCTAGGATTAGAGGGTAATCATGAGAAGAGATGGATTAGATGTTTATACTTGTGATTAGATTAGAATCTTGCTTTAAGTATCTAAGTGTCAAGTTTTTGGTAATTAATTTGGTAGTCCCTATGCTATGATCTCTTACACCCTTCTTCTTTTAATCACATCCTTTAACTCATGACTTATGGTACACTAGCAATTAACTAGAAGCACCCAAATTCCACCTTTCTTTCATTTTTCCAGCGTGACTTCACCTCCCTTTTTCTTAGACCATGATGGACCATTATTTACTTAAGAGCACTCAATACCTACTCAAAATACCACTTCCTCCCCTTATTTCTCAGCTGGCTGAGACACCCCCTCTCATTTGCTCACTCTTATTTTTTATTTTCTTCTTGTCCAAGTGTGGAGAGAAAAGCAAGAACCAAGCTACTTCCATGGTTTCCTTCCCTTCCTTCCTTGCGTGACCTTCATTCCTTCCTTCATCACCATTTGCTTCCAATTTCTTTCTCTAAATATCATCTTCTTCTTGGCCTAAAGAGTGAGTGCAAGAATCAACTCCTTTCCCTTTGTTTTTTTGAGCTGAAAACCGTGGCCTTGTAGGAGTTCTAGGGGATGATTTCTTTGATTTCTTTCTTGTTTAATAGTTCTATTTTGGCTTGATTGTGATCATGAGTCAGATGATCAAAGTTTCCCCCAAATTTTGGGAACCCTGGGTTAATTGGTCTAAGGGAAAAGGGGCTTTGTGATTTCTCAAGTGAATCATTCAATTGATTTGTGTTTCGTGTTCCTTAATAACTGTCGTTGTTGTTGTCGTCAATTTTAGTTTTTATCAAAGGAAATTGTGATATTGGGAAACCCTTGATTCTTGGTTGGACATGATAGGGTGATGTAGCTATGTAATGGTTTCTGTTTTGGAAAATTTTGATGATTTGGAAAGAAAATTAGGTGTTGAAGGATGTGGTATAGTTGATTTAAAATTTTACAACTTGTTCCCTATTTTGGGTGTGTAGGCCGCGAGCTCCTATGAGCTTGGAGGAGAATATTTTTGTGTTCTTTGGTTTATATTAGTTGTATTGAAGTGTGTTTAAGTTTTGGGAAAAATTTGGAAATAGTTTAATTAGTTTGAAAGTTGTTTTGATGGTGAAGGCAATGAAACACTTAGGTGAATTGGATTCCTTGAAATCCTAAAAGCCAAGTGGAGCCTAATTAAGGATTTGATCGAGTTTGGGATGAAAAGTATTTAATCTTAATGTTGTTTAATGTTTCAAGTTTTGAAGAAAGTGAGTTCTAGTCTTTAAAACCTTTTTTTTCAATTTTGTGCATTCTTTCAAATAAGTCTTAAGTCTTTAAAAACATTTAATTTTAACTTGCATGTTATTTCAAGTGAGTGATCTAGTAAAAAGATTTTGGGATTGAGTAACCTAGGGGTTAGAGTTCAACTGTGAATACATGCCTTGACAGGATGGTTTTGATGATTGACAAAAGGGAGTTTTGCAAATAGTCAACCGTGCAAAAAGTGGAAAAGAATACCAAGACGCGTAACAAGAATGATAGTTTCTCAAGTCTTTGGGTTTTGGGTATTTATTTATTTTTATTAAGACTATTTGTAAGTAGTAATAAAAAGCTCTCGATTAAAATAAAATCACACACTCACAAAATGATTTTTATTCTAAAATTGATTTTATGATAATTTTTTCTAAATTATTTTTAGGCACAAAGTATTTTGAAAAATTCTTAAGTTGTATTCAAAATATTGTTTGGAAAATATTTCAAGTTTTCTTTGGAAAATATTCTCCGTGCCGAGCTGTGGGGAAGTCGCGTCGAAGCCGAGGTCGCGCGGCCGAGCCGTGGGGAGGTCGCGCGTCGAGCCGCGGAGAGGTCGATGTCGAGTCAGGAGAGGTCGATGCCGAGCCTGCGGGAGAGGTCGTATGTCGAGCTGTGTGGAGAGGTCGTATGCCGAGCTAGGGAGATTGTATGCCGAGCTGGGGAGATCGTATGCCGAGCTGGGGAGAGGTCGTTTGGAAATACGATGTCGAACACCAAGTGTGTCCGAGAATCATTTCCGTATCCGTGTTTCAATTTTTTAATGCTGCAACGGACAAATCCCTTTTAATGCTGCAACGGACAAATCCCTTTAATGCTGCAACGGACAAATCCTCTTAAATGTGACACTCCTCTCAGTGCCTATAAAAGCACTGCACCATGAGCATTGTTTTAAAAACACAACGCTAGTGCTTAATTTTTATGCTGAAACTCTGTCAAAATATTCTCCATCACTCACACTTATTTGAGCACAATTTTTTGAGAGCTTTTTTATTCTACATAATTTAAGTTGTATTATTTGAGCTTCAATTTGTTATATCTGCACTATTGAGTGTATCTTTCTCATCTCATTTTATTTGTAAAAAAAACATTTCTTTTTGGGTAGGAATCCCAAGGTGTTCATAGAGAGGTGATATCTCTTGAACGTATTGCTCTGGTATAGAGTTGTAAAGGTTTCTAGCTGAACCTGATTTAAAAGCTAGTGATTTAGTGAAAATCCCACAGTGCTTTGCCTTGGGGACAGGACGTAGGCCACAGGGGTGTTTGGTGGCCGAACCTGTATAATCTGCTGCGTGCTCTTCTTTGCTCTCTGTCTCTTTATCATTCAAGCACTTTATTTATTTATTTTTATTTATTTTTTTTTTATTTTATTTATTTTTCGGTCATTTATTTTCTGTCATTTATTTATTGCAATTTAATTCCTGCAATTTATTCTTCAAGTTATTTATCTTTTCGCAATTTATTTCTTTCAAGTTTCTTTTAATTCAGTAATTTATCTGTAATTTTTTTATATAAGCACCGCTATCACAATTCACCCCCTCTTGTGTTTGAAGTCACTTGGTAACAAGTGGCATCAGAGCTAGACTCTTGTATAAAGGACTTAACCGTCTCAAGAGAATGACTTCAAACAATAACGAGGGAACTTCCATGAACAGACCCCCATTTTTCAATGGTGAGGGGTATGGTTATTGGAAGGATAGAATGCAAATCTTTCTTGAGGGTGTTGATCTTGATATTTGGGATCTTTGTGGAAAATGGTCCATTTGTCCCCACTCAATCAATTAATGATGCAGTGGTAGACAAACCAAGATCACTTTGGACCGAAGATGATAAGAAAAGGTCCAATACAATTTGAAAGCTAAGAACATCATCACTTCGCTTTAAGCTACGATGAGTTCTATAGGGTCTCAAATTGCAAGATCAAGCTAAAGAAATGTGGGACACCCTTCTATTGACCCATGAAGGTACTACCGAGGTCAAGAGGGCTCGAATGAACACATTAACCCATGAGTATGAGTTATTTAGGATGAAACCAAGTGAAAACATACAAGATATGCAAAAAGGTTCATCCATATAATAAACCATCTCGTAGCTCTTGGGAAAGTCTTCAAGAATGAAGATTTAATTAATAAAGTTCTTAGATGTTTAAATAGAAGCTGCAACCCAAGGTTATCGCTATATCTGAATCTAAAGATTTATCTACTATATCATTGGCAACCTTGTTTGGAAAATTGCAGGAACATGAACTTGAACTAAATCGACTCACCGAGAGTGAAGAAAGTGATAAGAAAGAAAGGAATTGCTCTCAAAGCAATCGTAAATGAAAAAGAGGAATCGACAACAATGATAGTCTAAATGAGAATGAGGAAGACATAAGTCCGATGGTTCAAGGTTCAAAAGGTTCATGAGGCAAAAGGGGAGAACGGGCAAGGTACAAAATCCTCAAAAGAAAAATGAGGAAGGAACTTCTTTTAATCCAACTTGCTATAAGTGTGGTCAAAGGGACATATAAAACCCGATCGCCCTCATGGTCGTAAGAAAAAGCGAAAAATTTGATAGAAGACCACAAAAGGAATCAAAAGGAAGAAGAGCCTACATTGCCTGGGATGACAATGATATGGACTCGTCTGATGAATCGAGAAAATGAGGAGGCCAACTTATGTCTCATGGCAAAACACGAGGAGAATGAGGTAAATGCTCTTGAACTCGAATCTCCTTTAACTTATGATGAGTCGCTTATTGCTTGTGAAGAATTAAATAATGAAACGACTAGACTTGAAAAATTATTTCTTCTTCTAAGAAAACCATCTCTTCTCTTGAATCTAAAATTATTTTCTTAAACCAAGAGATGGAAGTTTTTAAGGAAAAACAAGTTGTTGTGGATGAAGTTTCTACTTGCACCTTTGTGAAAACCAAAAGATTGATACTTTCAAGTATGATGAATGCAATGTTTTGAAAAACAAGATTGAAGATTTGGAAAACACCGTTGCCAAATTTACCATGTGAAGGGATAACTTAAACATTCTATTGGGAAAACAAAAGGATACCTTTGTGAAAGCCCGGTTGGGATATAATCCACAAAAGCAAGAAAAATCCTGTAAACTTGTTAATCACAACAACACTTCAAGCAAACTTTCATTAAATACTTTCACTGTGGTAGAAATGGTCACACTGCCTCCATTTGCAATATTAGAAAGAACAAGAATGTGGTTGGCAAAAGGATATGGATTCCAAAGGGTACTTTGCCAAAAACTAACTCATCTGGACCCAACATGGTTTGGGTACCAAAGGTTAAAATATGATTTGATGATGTAGGTGTGCTTGAAAGCCAATGACTTAAATTGGTATCTTGATAGCGGCTGTTCAAAGCACATGACAGGAGACAAAAGCAAGTTCTCCTCATTGGTACCTAAGAATAGTGGTTATGTCCAGTATGGTGACAACAACAAAGGTAAAATTCTTGGGATTGGTTCCATTGGTAAGAGTCCTAATCCCACTATTGAAAATGTTTTGTATGTGGATGGCTTGAAGCACAATTTGCTAAGTATTAGTCAACTTTGTGATAAAGGGAACAAAGTGGTTTTTGATTCTTCAAAATGCATGGTTATGAACTCAGAATCAAAATGTTGTTCTTATTGGACCTAGAATTGGAAATATCTATATGCTTGATTTAGACAAAATACCTTCAAATGATGCATGTTGTCTTATTAGTAAAGAGGATGAATCTTGGCTATGGCATAGGAGAATGGCTCATATTCACATGGATCATCTTAATAAGTTGGTTCAAAAGGACTTAGTAATTGGCTTACCAAAGCTTCGTTTTGAAAAAGATAAATTATGTGATGCCTGTCAAAAAGGAAAACAAGTAAAGGCCTCTTTCAAATAAAAAAATATTGTTTCCACAAACCGGCCTTTACAACTTTTACACATGGACTTATTTGGACCATCTAGAACTAAAAGCTTTGGTGGAAATTACTATGCCCTTGTTATTGTGGATGACTATTCTCGCTATACATGGACTTTATTTCTTTCTCATAAAAATGACGCTTTTTGTGCCTGTCTTAATCTTGCTAAAGTTATCCAAAATGAAAAAGGAATGAACATAGTATCCATCCGAAGTGATCACGGTGGGGAATTCCAAAATGAGGCATTTGAGGCCTTTTGTACTGAAAATGGAATTGAGCATAATTTTTCCGCACCTAGAACACCACAGCAGAATGGAGTGGTGGAAAGGAAAAATCGGTCTCTTGAAGAGCTTGCGAGGACGATGCTCAATGAGACCAACCTTCCTAAGTATTTCTGGGCAGACGCGGTAAGCACCGCATGTTATGTAATGAATAGAGTCCTCATAAGACCTATTCTAAAACAAACGCCCTATGAAATTTACAAGGGAAGGAAGCCCAACATTTCCCACCTTCACGTATTTGGATGTAAGTGCTTTGTTCTAAATAACGGTAAAGATAACCTTGGTAAATTTGATGCTAAAGCTTATGAAGGTTTATTTCTTGGATATTCCACTTCTAGTAAAGCCTTTCGAATTTTTAATAAACGTACTTTAACTGTTGAAGAATCTGTGCATGTTTATTTTGATGAATCTAACCCCAAATCTTCAGTAGAAGAAAGTGTTGATGATCTTGCAGAAGTGTTAGGAGATACCTATTTAGAGGAACAAGAGAGATCAAAAGTTCAAAAGGAGGATCAAGAGTCCTTGCCTCAACCCTCTCAAGAACTCTCTCACTCAAATCTTCCAAAGGAATGAAGAGTCTCAAAGAACCATCCTCTTGACAACATAATAGGTGATATCTCAAAGGGTAACGACTGAAACTCTCTTAATCATGCATGTCATCATATGGCCTTTGTCTCTCAAATTGAACCAAATGACGTCAATGAAGCCATCTTTGATGAGCATTGGACCCTTGCTATGCAAGAGGAATTAAATCAATTTGAGAGAAATGATGTTTGGGAACTTGTCCCTAGGCCTAAAGATCACCTAGTCATTGGGACCAAATGGGTCTTTCGCAACAAGCTTGATGAAAACGGTATCATTGTTAGAAATAAAGCTAGACTTGTTGCAAAAGGCTATAACCAACAAGAGGGCATAGATTTCGATGAAACCTATGCACCCGTGGCTAGATTAGAAGCTATTTGCATGCTTCTCGCATTTGCATGCATCATGGATTTCAAACTTTTTCAAATGGATGTTAAAAGTGCATTTCTTAATGGCTTTATTCAAGAAGAAGTATATGTTGATCAACCTCCCGGTTTTGAAAATTTTGAATTTCCAAATCATGTTTTCAAATTGAAAAAGGCTTTATATGGTTTAAAACAAGCTCAGAGCTTGGTACGAGAAGGTTGAGCAAATATTTACTTGAAAAAGGTTTTGAAAGAGGAAAAGTTGATACCACTCTTTTCATTAAACACAAAAATCATGACATTTTACTTGTTCAAATTTATGTTGACGATATCATCTTTGGTGCTACTAATGAGTCCTTGTGTGAAGATTTTTCCAAAATCATGCAAAGTGAGTTTGAAATGTCCATGATGGGAGAGCTCAACTACTTCCTTGGTCTTCAAATCAAACAAACAATGTAAGGAATTTTTATAAATCAATCCAAATATTGCAAGGAGTTGCTTAAAAGATTTGGAATGAGCAACGCCAAAGAAATCTCAACTCCAATGAGCACATCATGCTATCTTGACAAAGATGAAGGTGGTAAGTCGGTCGAAGTAAGTAAGTATCGAGGTATGATAGGATCTCTTCTCTATCTCACCGCAAGTCGTCCGGATATTATGTCTAGTGTTTGTATGTGTGCACGTTTTCAAGCAAATCCTAAGGAATCACATCTCTTAGCGGTAAAGCATCATGAGATATCTCACCGCACACAAACTATGGGTTTATGGTACCCCAAAGGTCTTGTTGCACACTTATTGGGTACTGGATTCGATTTTGCGGGTTGCAAAATGGACCGAAAGAGGACTAGGGGGACATGGCAGTTACTTGGGAATGGCTTGGTTTCATGGCATAGTAAGAAACAAGCCAGTGTGGCTTTGTCCCTTCTTTGAAGCGGAATACGTTGCAGCAGGTAGTTGTTGTGCACAGATCATTTGGATGAAACAACAGTTGAATGATTATGGAATCAATCTGAAAACTGTTCCAATTAAGTGCGACAATACTAGTGCCATAAACCTCACGAAAAATCCGGTTTATCACTCCCGGACCAAACACATAGAAATTAGGCACCATTTTATTAGAGATCATGTTCAAAAAGGAGATTGTGTGATTGAGTTTGTGGAAACATCTAGGGGGAGTGGTTTATTTTATGCATATTGTGAGGGGGAGTTTTTCTGATATCTTTTTTTCTAAATATTGTGAGGGGGAGTTTTTCTAAATATTGTGCTTAAACTCTGATATCTTTTATTGAAAAACCATGCTTATATCTCATTGCCATATCATGATTATATTTTACTAAATTCCCTCCATGAGATGTTTGTCATCATCAAAAAGGGGGAGTCTGTGAATACATGCCTTGACAGGATGGTTTTGATGATTGACAAAAGGGAGTTTGCAAATAGTCAACCGTGCAAAAAGTGGAAAAGAATACCAAGACGCGTATCAAGAATGATAGTTTCTCAAGTCTTTGGGTTTTGGGTATTTATTTATTTTTATTAAGACTATTTGTAAGTAGTAATAAAAAGCTCTCGATTAAAATAAAATCACACACTCACAAAATGATTTTTATTCTAAAATTGATTTTATGATAATTTTTTCTAAATTATTTTTAGGCACAAAGTATTTTGAAAAATTCTTAAGTTGTACTCAAAATATTGTTTGGAAAATATTTCAAGTTTTCTTTGGAAAATATTCTCCGTCGAGCCGTGGGGAAGTCGCGTGCCGAAATGAGGTCGCGTCTTGAGCCGTGGGGAGGTCGCGTCTTGAGCCGTGGGAGAGGTCGTATCTTGCCGAGTCGTGGAGAGGTCGTATCTTAGCCTGCGTGGAGAGGTCGTATGTCGAAATGTGTGGAGAGGTCGTATGCCGAGTCGGGAGATTGTATGCCGAAATGGGAGATCGTATGCCGAGCTGGGGAGAGGTCGTTTGGAAATACGATGTCGGACACCAAGTGTGTCCGAGAATCATTTCTGTATCCGTGTTTCAATTTTTTAATGCTGCAACGGACAAATCCCTTTTAATGCTAAAACGGACAAATCCCTTTAATGCTGCAACGGACAAATCCTCTTAAATGTGACGCTCCTCTCAGTGCCTATAAAAGCACTGCACCATGAGCATTGTTTTAAAAACACAATGCTAGTGCTTAATTTTTATGCTGAAACTCTGTCAAAATATTCTCCATCACTCACACTTATTTGAGCACAATTTTTTGAGAGCTTTTTTATTCTACATAATTTAAGTTGTATTATTTGAGCTTCAATTTGTTATATCTACACTATTGAGTGTATCTTTCTCATCTCATTTTATTTGTAAAAAAAACATTTCTTTTTGGGTAGGAATCCCAAGGTGTTCATAGAGAGGTGATATCTCTTGAACGTATTGCTCTGGTATAGAGTTGTAAAGGTTTCTAGCTGAACCTGATTTAAAAGCTAGTGATTTAGTGAAAATCCCACAGTTGCTTTGCCTTGGGAGACGGGGCGTGAGGCCACAGGGTGTTTGGTGGCCGAACCTGTATAATCTGCTGCGTGCTCTTCTTTGCTCTCTGTCTCTTTATCATTCAAGCACTTTATTTATTTATTTTTTATTTATTTTTTTTTATTTTATTTATTTTTCGGTCATTTATTTTCTGTCATTTATTTATTGCAATTTAATTCCTGCAATTTATTCTTCAAGTTATTTATCTTTTCGCAATTTATTTCTTTCAAGTTTCTTTTAATTCAGTAATTTATCTGTAATTTTTTATATAAGCACCGCTATCACAATTCACCCCCCTCTTGTGTTTGAAGTCACTTGGTAACATCAACCACACCTAGGGAATTATTTTTGAGTGGGTTAGATTTGTACTAAGCCTTGATGTGTTGCTAGGATCCTTGAGGAATTGTTCGTGCTGAGTAGGATTGCGACATGTTTAACACGTGAGCTATTTGTTTTCGGTAAGGGCACTTCACATTCTCGGTGTTTATGTGTGTATAGTATATGGAAGGGCTACTTTTAGACATTGTTAGTAATGAATGTTTGATATCATTGTAGTGATGTGCATGAGTTATTGTATGCTTGTGTCTGATGATTTTCAATATGTGAATGTTTAAATTGTTGTGGATTGCTGGACTGTTATGTGTAACACTCGTATTTTTACGATGCGTTATTTGGCGTTATTTATTGTATTTTGTCGTATTTATGCTATAATAAGCAATTTCTTGTTCTCTAAGTAAGTGAATTAATTAAATCAAGATCAAAATATATTTGAGAGTTAATATTATATATTAATTCACGGTTCGAATATCGTCGAAAAATTCTAACGAAGTTTCGTTGCGTTTCGAATCACCGGGCAGTTTCACTGCGGATAAAATTCTAAACGAACTCCGATTTCGATTAAAATCGAAACGTAACTTGTTGAGACTTTTTTTGAATGTTTAATATGATTTTTATTATTTATAATTAAATAATATCACGCGGTGAATAAATTTCTCGCTAAATTAATTTTCGCGATTTTATCGGCGAATAATTAATCGGTAACACGATTATTCGACGCCGTCTTAGAATTAGAGGGTAATCATGAGAGATGTAAGATTAGATGGGTAGGATTAGATGATGTGATTAGCACCTCATAAAGTTGCTAGGTGTCATATTTTGTGTGATTAGTTTTTTTTTTACTTTTCCTAAACCATTACTAACCAAGCATAGTTTTAATTGAAAAAAAATAAAATATCCCTCCCCTTATTTCAGCCCTAGGCCGACCCCTCCCTCTCTCTACCCTTCATATCTTCATCCTCTTCATTTCTTGAGAGAGAAGCTCTCCACCTCCATGGATGCTCCTTTACCAAAACCTTGATCCACTTCATTTCCTACCTCCATCTTCTTGCTAGTTCTTCTCCTACTACCTCATCTCTACCTAGCTCATCATCAAGCTTTTGGAGAAGCAATTTTCCTCCCCCAAAACAGCCCCTTGGCTGCGACCTCATAGGAGGAAGAGGTGGTGGTTCCTTTCTCTTTTCCTTCTTGTTTTTATGCTCGTTAAAGTGTTGTTTGTGATTGTGTATGATTGAATGAAGGAGATGAACATATAAATCCCTAATCTTGAGAACCCTAGGCGCAAGTCAAAGGGGAAAAGAGGGGTAATGTGATCTTGAGGTTCAATCTTGCCATTGGTTGTTTAATTGAGTTATTGGAAGTTGTTTGATGATTGTTTAAGCAATAGTTTTGTGATAACATGTTTAACTTGTTGTTTCATGATTTATGCCTATTCTTTAAGTTGGAGAAATATGGGTTTTGGTTGTTGAATCATCTGTTTAAATGTTAAATTAAATGTTTTGGGTGATTTAATTGCCATTGGAGTAGTGATGCATGATTAAGTGCAAGAATTGGTTTATGTTTTGTGCAAAATTGGTTCTTGAAGGACTAGAATGGCATGTAGGACCCAATTAAGTTGTTCTTTAAATTCTTAGCATGATTATAGCCATGATTTAAATGGTTTTGGGATTCTTGAAATTAGTCTAATTGAAAGAACTCTTTGAGAACTCTTGTTTTTGGAAATTGTCTTAGAACATGTCCTTAAATGTGCTTGAGTTATGTCTTGTGTTAACTTGATGTTTATTGCCTTGTAGTATGATCAAAAATGATTTTGAAGTAAATTGTGGTTTGTGAAAGAAGTTTCTGTAAATTTTTTTGAGGGAAAAAGGGATTGTGGCCGAGAGGCCTAGGGAGGTTTTGGAAGGAAAATTTCTTGATGTGAACTTGTCTAAATGCTTGAATGAGTATGTGTTTTAGGCCTTGAAGATTTATGAAAGTGGTTTATTGCTTGATGTTTACCTTGAAGTGCAAGAAAGGTTTTTTGTTTCAAAACTTTATTTTTTTTCAAGTAAGATAATAACTCTAAATTGTTATGTGTGATGTTACCTTTTCAAGAAAAGCTTTTAGTTTCAAATCTTAACTTTTTCCAAGTAGCTAGTGACTCAAGTGTTTAAGTGAATAGTTGGTTAAAAAAAGGTTAAGCATGAGAGCTTAAGTTTAGTTTAGAATTTACAGAATTGTGCTAAGTTAATTGTGGTGATAGGCGTTACGATTCCGGAGATCGAGCGACGTGGACTTGAGGATTGTGGTGCCTCGTTAGCGAACATCTATGGTAAGGGCAACTTTAGAGATTGATAGGAATTTAATTTCAAGTATTATGCGAAGAAGTCTGAGAACCTCAGGGTTCGAAGTGAGGGTCTTGTACCCCTTCATTTTACTGCTTTTGATATACTGACTATTTAGTGGGCTTGTCTGCAAGTGGTTGGCAGCTGTCCCCAACCCCCCACATTTGTTTGATTGCCTCTCTGCTAACTCCATTGAGTTGCAGAGGGATGAACTGAGTTGTTGAATGTCGTTGTTTGCTGAGTTATGATTATTGAGATGAATTGCTTATACTGCTGAACTGTTCGCACTGTTTTGAGCTTGGCGTGAATATTATTTGATATGTGGTCTAATAATTATTCAATTGTTTCCTGAATTATCGTATGCGGCGATTTATTCATTGGGGTGCAAGAGTTTAGTCGAGTCGTCGAGTGTTGTGACGTTTTTGAGCTGTGATCCGATTAACCTAGGGTGTTAGGATCCCCTAAACGGCTCCGACAGGTTTTTCGGTAGATTATCTAGGCGTGGTAGCGTCAAGGAACCTAAGCTGAATGTTCTAGGGTGAGCGGAGAGCCTAAGGCTACGGCTGACGTTCAGTGGATGGATCGGCGTTACATTCCAAAAAATTGTCAAGTGTCGAGAGAATATGAGAATTGAGTCGAGTCTTGCGAGAGTTTGAGTTGCGTCTCGAATAGTGTGTATATGTTTGTTTTGCTCATTGTTATGTGTGGTTATTTCATGATTGATTGAGAAGTTGACCCTTTCCCGTGGTACCTTCGATTCATGATGGTTACCCAGGTGATGGCGAAGAGTGTACCGATACCGGCGATGAGGACGTCACTGGAGATCTTCTTTGATTTCCAAGACTTGGAGCTACCCGCGGCGATGGAGTTCGACCCCATCTCCCGTCGCGTTGTATATACCGGGGATGTTGTTCAGAGTTTCAGAGAGGATGGTATTGTGGTGAGACAGGAGACTTCACGACGCACGATGAGCTTTTCAGTCCGGATGATGCAGATAGTGGACGCCTGGCGTACTATGGAGGGAGAGAGGACTGCACCAGCTTCGTCTTCCCCACCTGAGGGACCTCCAAATGTTCCGAGGCATACTACTCCCTATTTTGCTTCCCGAGGATGAGGACGAGGACCGAGGATCAGAGTGACCGCTCGCAAGAGCGTGATTCGACGCGGAACTGCAGGAGCGTCTACTTCCAAAGCTGCGGCCATCCTAACTCCTCCAGTTGTGCCGGTTTCCCCTCCTGTTGTTAGGACCTCCACTCCACCAGCGGATCCACCTCCTGTCTGTGCTGTGTGCGGTGAGGCTGATTGTCTTGGGGCGAGATCTGATGAGGACGATATGGTCAGAGAGTATGTGCCTAGTGATGTACCAGAGGATGTGCCTGCTGCGGTACCTTTTATCGACTTGACTGGAGAGGACTCGATGGATGAGGAGGAGGATCCATCTGAGGATCCGAGTAGTTACCTGTAGTTATCGTGTTGTCTGACTGTTGTTATGTTATTTTGGATGATTGTAGTATTTACTTTTGGTGTACAGTTAGTTAGTGACCAGTCGGGCTCGGGATGTTTTTTTGTACTACAGGGTAGACTGGCGGTTTACTTTTGGAGCAGCCCCCTGCGTGGGTGTCTGCCGGGAGTACCCCCGGGGTGTGACTACTCTTATGAGGGTCTTCATACCATAGGTGTATTCTTTGTACATTTATGCACTGTTTTCTTTTGCACTTACTGTATATGATGACTTGTCTATATATGCATGTATGTATTCCCAGTGCATGTGTCTTGTGTCCTAGATTGCACCATGTTTCGAAACGCTGTAGTTACTCTGTGCGTGCTTGCGGATGATGTTGCTTTTAAAAAAAATGTACCGCATTTTTGGAAGGACACAAGAGTACCGTATTAAAAATGCATCGCATACAGGTTTAGTTCTAGTTTAGTAGCGGTCCGGAAACGGGTCGTTACAATGGTGGTATCAGAGCGATTCGGTTCTAACCGGACTGTGCATAGGAAATTTGGAACTGGTCACCGTGTTGGGTTGTGTTTGTTGAGTGATTAGTTGCATTGTATTGCTATTGTTTGCTGAGTAAAGCAGTTGTCTGCCAATTGTTTGAATTGTTTCTTGATTGAAGCAATGTGTGTTAACACATCACTTGTTTGTGAGATTCTGGCAGGTTTTGGATTTTGTGAAATCTAATGCCACCTCACAGAGACCCTACAGCCGGATCAAATAACTCCGACATGGAACGAGCAATTCAGGCAATGACGAAAACGGCAGCGGCTATGCCTCAACAATCGTTGCTCTGACTCAGCGATCCTAATGCTATGGCCCAAATAGACGGCCGGCTTTGGCCCAAATAGACCGCAAAGAACAAAGAAAGAGCAGAGCGGAATGTAGATTCAAGAGGATTGGCAGATTTTCGGAAGCATGACCCGCCAAAGTTTTTCGGAGAACCAAATCCGGATAAGGCAGATTTATGGATGCAGGAGATAGAGAAGATCTTCGAGGCACTTCATTGTCTAGAAAATGTCAAGGTGGACTACGCAACCTACTTGTTGCTCGGAGATGCTGAGTATTGGTGGAAGGGAGTGAAGCAAACTTTGACGGCAGAGCATCGTAAGATCACGTGGGAAGTTTTCCGCAGGAAATTTTTGGATAAGTACTTTCCTGACACTGCAAGGGCTGAGGAGGAGCAAGAGTTTCTTCGACTAGAGCAGGGTAGCATGACGGTGTCAGAATATGCTGCCAAGTTCGAATCACTTGCTAGGTACTTCAGTCCGTTCCGTGACCGAGCTGACCAGGGATAGTTGAGTGAGAGATTCCAGCAAGGCCTAAGGTTCAACATCCAGAAGTCGGTGACATCTCTAAGAATCAGGAACCTTCAAGAACTGATTGACAGGTGTGTTGAGGTGAAAGTTATGAGAAGCGCCAAGAAGAGGAATGGTATTGGTGGACCAGTCAGACCCCAAAGCACAGGACAGCGGTTTGCTAAGAAGGGAAAATAGCAGAAGAAGTCGTATAGTCGACCCCAAGGGGACAACAACAAGGGACAGTATCGTCCGATGGCCCAGAACGCGAGAGGCGGGAGTCAGACTAGCGCCGACGTAACTTGTTACCGTTGCGGGAGGTCAGGACACTATGCAAGCAGCTGTACTGCGAAGGAGGATATATGCTTCAACTGCAAGAAGTTGGGACACTTCGCCAAGGATTGTCAGGCACCTAAGGCTGAACCGGCAATGCACGCAGCAAAGGCTAAAGGAAAACACCCGATGGCTAAAGGCAGAGTCTTCTGCATGAGCGGTGAATAGGCGGAGCAAGCTGAGGATCTCATCCAGGGAGACTGTGAGATTGAGGGTAAATCCCTATCTGTTCTTTTGATTCCGGTGCAACCCTTTCTTTTATTTCCTCGGATTGCGTAGATCGTTTAAAATTGATTGTGACTGCTTTACCATTCAAACTAGTAGTTACTACCCCAGCTGCTAAAACCTTGGTTACCAACACTGCATGCCTTAATTGGGTAGTGGTCATCCAGGGTAGAAAATTTGTGGTTAATTTGGTCTGTTTGCCACTTAAGGGTCTAGATGTCATTCTCGGGATGGATTGGTTGTCTCACCATCATGTCCTTTTGGACTGTGCCCGAAAAACCGTGGTTTTTCCTGACCTCAGAATTTTTAACTACCTATCTGTTAATCACATTGGTGTTTCATTGAAAGAGGGAACTCAGGAATACATGTACTTGGCTAGTTCAGAAGCTTCTCAAGAGCTCGAGTTGAAGAATGTTCCTATGGTTTGTGACTTTTTCGACGTTTTTCCGGAAGATGTGTCGGGATTACCGCCAGCTAGGGAAATCAAATTCTCCATCGATTTACTTCTCGAAACAGGACCGATTTTGATAGCGCCCTATCGGATATCCCCAGCTGAGATGAAAGAGTTGAAGTCTCAGATTGAGCATTTGGAGTCGAAGCAGTTTATACGACCGAGTGTGTCGCCATGGGGAGCCCCAGTGCTGCTAGTGAAGAAGAAGGATGGACGATCAAGATTGTGCGTGGATTATCGCCAACTCAATAAAGTTACTGTCAAGAATCGATATTTGTTGCCACGTATCGATGATTCGATGGATCAACTATGAGGAGCTGCGATATTTTCCAAGATTGACTTGAAGTCAGGTTACCATCAGATTCGAGTGAAGGAAGAGGATATCCCCAAGACAGCTTTCAGGACGAGATACGGTCACTACGAGTACTTAGTGTTGCCATTCAGAGTGACGAACGCACCAGCAATGTTTATGGACTACATGAACAGGATCTTTCACCCATTCTTGGATCAGTTTGTGGTAGTGTTCATCGACGACATTTTGATTTACTCGAGGAGTAGAGAGGAGCACGAAGAGCATCTACGCCGAGTATTGCAGATACTACGAGAGAAGCAGCTTTATGCTAACCTTTCTAATTGTGAGTTCTGGCTCGAAGAGGTGAACTTTCATGGACACGTGATAACCAGAGATAGAATAGCTGTGGATCCAGCTAAGATTGAAGCTGTGTTAGCATGGGAACAACCGAAGACCGTAACAGACATCAGAAGTTTTGTTGGATTAGCAGGCTACTATCGGATATTTATCGAAGGTTTTTCGAAGATTGTCGCACCGCTTACACGACTTACGAGGAAGGATCAACCTTTTGCATGGACTAAAAAGTGTGAATCCAGTTTCCGGAGACTGAAGGAGCTTTTGGCAACAGCACCTGTGTTGATTTTACCCCAACCAGAAGAACCTTACAAGGTTTATTGCGATGCGTCACACCAAGGATTAGATGCGTGCTGATGCAACATCGGAAAGTTATGGCTTATGCCTCGAGACAGCTCAAGATTCACGAGAAGAATTATCCTATGCACGATTTGGAGCTTACTGCAGTGGTTTTTGAACTAAAGATTTGGAGGCACTACCTTTATGGGAGTACATTCACTATCTACAGCGACCACAAGAGCCTGAAATACTTATTCGATCAGAAGGAGCTCAACATCCGACAGCGAAGATGGACAGAATTTCTGAAAGACTATGACTTCACTTTGGAATACCATCCAGGGAAGTCGAACGTGGTAGCTGATGCACTGAGCAGGAAGAGCATTTTAGTTTCAGCGATGATGATCAAGGAGTTGGAGATGCTAGAGAAGTTTCGAGACTTGAAGTTGAGCGTGGAAGTGTCACCAGGAAAGCTGAAGTTTGGGATGCTCACCATTTCTAATGGATTATTGGAGGAGATTAAGGAACAACAGGCTCATGACAAGCTACTACAAGAGAAGGTTGAGCTGATAGCACGAGAAAAAGTGACAGAATTCAAGGTTGGAGCGGACAACATCTTGAGATGCGATGGACGTGTCTGTGTACCCAACGTACCTGAGCTGAGGAAGTTGATTCTCGACGAGGCACACAAGAGTAGTTTAAGTATTCATCCGGGAGTTACAAAGATGTATCAGGACTTGAAGAAGCACTTTTGGTGGCCCGGAATGAAGAAACAAGTGGCAGAGTATGTGGCTTCCTGTCTAACTTGCCAGAAAGCGAAGGTAGAACATCAGCGACCAGCAGGGATGCTACAACCGCTTGATGTGCCTGAGTGGAAGTGGGATAGCATTTCTATGGATTTCGTTGTGGGATTGCTGAGGATGCAGAAGAGGCATGACTCGATTTGGGTGATGGTCGACCGATTGACCAAATCTGCTCATTTTCTACCGGTGAGGTCGACGTACAACGTAGAGAAGCTGACAGAGATTTACATCGCAGAGATTGTGCGACTGCATGGCGTACCTTCTTCTATCGTTTTCGATCGGGATCCGAAATTTACATCTCACTTTTGGAAGTAATTACAAGAAGCGATGGGAGCCAAACTCAAGCTTAGCTCAGCTTATCACCCTCAGACCAATGGTCAGACCAAGAGAACGATTCAATCACTAGAAGATTTATTACGAGCGTGCACATTGGATCACAGAGGGAGTTGGGACGATGTCTTACCGCTAGTGGAGTTCACCTACAACAAAAGTTTTCACGCGAGTATCGGTATGGCACCTTATGAAGCGTTGTATGGACGTAAGTGTCAGACGCCTCTTTGTTGGTACCAGAATGGTGAGAGTTCTGTCGTGGGATCAAACATGATCCAACAAACTACCGAGAAGATCCGACAGATCAGAGATAGGATGCGGACGTCTCAGAGTCGACAGAAGAGTTATGAGGACCAGGGTCGCCGATCGCTAGAGTTTGAAGAGGAAAAGCATGTATTCCTCCGAGTCACACCTATTACTGGAGTTGGTCGAGCGATCAAATCCAAGAAACTTACTCCTAAGTTCATTGGACCTTACCGATTATTCGTCGTATTGGTCCAGTGGGATATCAGATTGCTTTGCCATCCTTCTTGTCAAACATTCATGACGTCTTTCACGTCTCACAGTTGCGGAAATATGTTTCCATCCCCTCTCATGTCATTGAACCGGATGTGATTCAACTAAGGGACGACCTATCATTTGAAGCATCACCTGCAAGGATTGTCGATCGAAAGACCAAGCAGTTAAGGAACAAGGAGATTCAACTTGTCAAGGTCGTGTGGGATTAGAAGACCGAAGATGCTACATGGGAGCTGGAAGAGAAGATGAAGAACCAGTATTCAGAACTTTTTATCGGTACGTATCTTAACCGTAGTTTCGAGGACGAAACTATTTTTAGGGGAGGAGTATTGTAACACTCGTATTAATTAAATCAAGATCAAAATATATTTGAGAGTTAAAATTATATATTAATTCACGGTTCGAATATCATCGAAAAATTCTAACGAAGTTTCGTCGCGTTTCGAATCGCCAGGCAGTTTCGCTGCAGATAAAATTCTAAACGAACTCCGATTTCGATGAAAATCGAAACGTAACCTGTTGAGACTATTTTGAATGTTTGATATGATTTTTATTATTTATAATTAAATAATATCACGCGGTGAATTAATTTCTCGCTAAATTAATTTTCGTGATTTTATCGGCGAATAATTAATCGGTAACGCGATTATTCGACGACGTGTTTTAGCAACCCTTAGACTCTAGAATTAGAGGGTAATCATGAGAGATGTAAGATTAGATGGGTAGGATTAGATGATGTGATTAGCACCTCATAAAGTTGCTAGGTGTCATATTTTGTGTGATTAGTTTTTTTTTTACTTTTCCTAAACCATTACTAACCAAGCATAGTTTTAATTGAAGAAAAAATAAAATATCCCTCCCCTTATTTCAGCCCTAGGCCGACCCCTCCCTCTCTCTACCCTTCATATCTTCATCCTCTTCATTTCTTGAGAGAGAAGCTCTCCACCTCCATGGATGCTCCTTCACCAAAACCTTGATCCACTTCATTTCCTACCTCCATCTTCTTGCTAGTTCTTTTCCTACTACCTCATCTCTACCTAGCTCATCATCAAGCTTTTGGAGAAGCAATTTTCCTCCCCCAAAACAGCCCCTTGGCTGCGACCTCATAGGAGGAAGAGGTGGTGGTTCCTTTCTCTTTTCCTTCTTGTTTTTATGCTTGTTAAAGTGTTATTTGTGATTGTGTATGATTGAATGAAGGAGATGAACATATAAATCCCTAATCTTGAGAACCCTAGGCGCAAGTCAAAGGGGAAAAGAGGGGTAATGTGATCTTGAGGTTCAATCTTGCCATTGGTTGTTTAATTGAGTTATTGGAAGTTGTTTGATGATTGTTTAAGCAATAGTTTTGTGATAGCATGTTTAACTTGTTTCATGATTTATGCCTATTCTTTAAGTTGGGGAAATATGGGTTTTGGTTGTTGAATCATCTGTTTAAATGTTAAATTAAATGTTTTGGGTGATTTAATTGCCATTGGAGTAGTGATGCATGATTAAGTGCAAGAATTGGTTTATGTTTTGTGCAAAATTGGTTCTTGAAGGACTAGAATGGCATGTAGGACCCAATTAAGTTGTTCTTTAAATTCTTAGCATGATTATGGCCATGATTTAAATGGTTTTGGGATTCTTGAAATTAGTCTAATTGAAAGAACTCTTTGAGAACTCTTGTTTTTGGAAATTGTCTTAGAACATGTCCTTAAATGTGCTTGAGTTATGTCTTGTGTTAACTTGATGTTTATTGCCTTGTAGTATAATCAAAAATGATTTGGAAGTAAATTGTGGTTTGTGAAAGAAGTTTTTGTAAATTTTTTTGAGGGAAAAAGGGATTGTGGCCGAGAGGCCTAGGGAGGTTTTGGAAGGAAAATTTCTTGATGTGAACTTGTCTAAATGCTTGAATGAGTATGTGTTTTAGGCCTTGAAGATTTATGAAAGTGGTTTATTGCTTGATGTTTACCTTGAAGTGCAAGAAAGGTTTTTTGTTTCAAAACATTATGTTTTTTCAAGTAAGATAATAACTCTAAATTGTTATGTGTGATGTTACCTTTTCAAGAAAAGCTTTTAGTTTCAAATCTTAACTTTTTCCAAATAGCTAGTGACTCAAGTGTTTAAGTGAATAGTTGGTTAAAAAAAGGTTAAGCATGAGAACTTAAGTTTAGTTTAGAATTTACAGAATTGTGCTAAGTTAATTGTGGTGATAGGCGTTATGATTCCGGAGACCGAGCGACGTGGACTTGAGGATTGCGGTGCCCCGCTAGCGAACAACTGTGGTAAGGGCAACTTTAGAGATTGATAGGAATTTAATTTCAAGTATTATGCGAAGAAGTCTGAGAACATCAGGGTTCGAAGTGAGGGTCTTGTACCCCTTCGTTTTACTGCTTTTGATATACTGACTATTTAGTGGGTTTGTCTGCAAGTGGTTGGCAGCTGTCCCCAACCCCCCACACTTGTTTGATTGCCTCTCTGCTAACTCCATTGAGTTGCAGAGGGATGAACTGAGTTATTGACTGTCGCTGTTTGGTGAGTTATGATTGTTGAGATGAATTGCTTATACTGCTGAACTGTTCGCACTGTTTTGAGCTTGGCGTGAATATTATTTGATATGCGGTCTAATAATTATTCAATTGTTTCCTGAATTATCGTATCCGATGATTTATTCATTGGAGTGCGAGAGTTTAGTCGAGTCGTCGAGTGTCGTGACATTTTTGAGCTGTGATCCGATTAACCTAGGGTGCTAGTATCCCCTAAACGGCTCTGGCTGGTTTTTCGGCAGATTAGCTAGGCGTCGTAGCGTCAAGGAACCTGAGCTGAATTTTCCAGGGTGAGCGGAGAGCCCAAGGCTACGACTGACGTTCAGTGGATGGATCGCCGTTACATTCCAAAAAATTGTCAAGTGTCCAGAGAATATGAGAATTGAGTCAAGTCTTGCGAGAGTTTGAGTTGCGTCTCGAATACTGTGTATATGTTTGTTTTACTCATTGTTATGTGTGGTTATTTCATGATTGATTGAGAAGTTAACCCTTTCCCATGGTACCTTCGATTCATGATGGTTACCCAGGTGATGCCGAAGAATGTACCGATACCGGCGATGAGGACATCGCCGGAGATCTTCTTTGATTTCCCAGACTTGGAGCTACCCGCGGCGATGGAGTTCGACCCCATCTCCCGTCGTGTTGTATATACCGGGGATGTTGTTCAGAGTTTCAGAGAGGATGGTATTATGGTGAGACAGGAGACTTCACGACGCACGGTGAGCTGTCCAGTCCGGATGATGCAGATAGTGGACGCTTGGCGTACTATGGAGGGAGAGAGGACTGCACCAGCTTCATCTTCCCCACCTGAGGGACCTCCCGATGTTCCGAGGCATACTACTCCCTATTTTGCTTCCCGAGGACGAGGACGAGGACCGAGGATCAGAGTGACCGCTCGCAAGAGCGTGATTCGATGCGGAACTGCAAGAGCGTCTACTTCCAGAGCTGCGGCCATCCTGACTCCTCCAGTTGAGCCGGTTTCCCCTCCTGTTGTTAGGACCTCCACTCCACCAGCGGATCCACCTCCTGTCTGTGCTGTGTACGGTGAGGCTGATTGTCTTGGGGCGAGATCTGATGAGGACGATATGGTCGGAGAGTATGTGCCTAGTGATGTACTAGAGGATGTGCCTGCTGCGGTACCTTTTATCGACTTGACTGGAGAGGACTCGATGGATGAGGAGGAGGATCCATCTGAGGATCCGGGTAGTTACCTTTAGTTGTCGTGTTGTCTAACTGTTGTTATGTTATTTTGGTTGACTATAGTATTTACTTTTGGTGTACAGTTTGTCGGTGACCAGTCGGGCTTGGGGCGTGGGTGTCAGTCGGGAGTAACCCCGGGGTATGACTACTCTTATGATGGTCTTCATACCATAGGTGTATTCTCTGTACATTTTTGCACTGTTTTATTTTGCACGTACTGTATATGATGACTTGTCTATATATGCATGTATGTATTCCCAGTGCATGTGTCTTGTGTCCTAGATTACACCATGTTTCGAAACGCTGTATTTACTCTGTGCGTGCTTGCGGATGATGTTGCTTTTAAAAAAAATGTACCGCATTTTCGGAAGGACACAAGAGTACCGTATTAAAAATGCATCGCATACAGGTTTAGTTCTAGTTTAGTAGCAGTCCGGAAACGGGTCGTTACATGATGATTCTAAAGTGGTTGAATTTCTGAATTGATTATACGATGTGCTTGCATGTATGCTTAAACTGTGTTGAAATATATGCTGAGGAGATTGGTGACCGGATAATTAAATGCTTATTTGATTATGCCATAATTGAAATATCAAATGTGGTGATATGTTCATTGGGGTGGTGGAAGGCATTGTCGTGTCTTGTGGTAACGTCGACCTATCTATCCTGGGTTGTGGAATTGCCCATGGCCAAAGGAATTCAGGAACATCGTTAAATTAACCATCGCATGGGAAAGTGTCGGTTCTGGTATGTACAGCCCGATATGACCATAGCGTATGGATTCCGGAGTTAAAAATTGTAATGGCATGTAGTTGCATCAATAGGGTATTGGGTGCATCCTTATTAATTGTTCTGAATGCTATTGACATGATTATTTATATGTGTTGGAGAATGTGGTTTCATATCATATTATATCTGTGTAATATGATTGGCTGTTGTATCTGCTGTTATATTGTATCTATCTCTTGTAAGAAGTTGACCCTTGTCTGTGGTTCTTTCAATCAATGATTGCAACCCAGATCATAAAGGCTGCAAAGTGTTCGAGGTTGCTGACAAGCGTTGCTGAGGATAGCCCCATCTGGCTATCCGCCTTGTGTGTCCGTTTGAGCTTACTAGAGGTCTACTAAGGGTTGTAGCGTGTCGACCAGTTATAGTGCATGTACTGTTTTAATTACAATGTTGTAATAAGTGTATTTTCGTTTTCAAAACTTGGATTGTCATATGTGCAATGCTTGAATAAATAGATGAGTATGATTATTGCGGTTTTATTTTGGTGTCTTCATTTATGCACCGTCGTGTTTCTAAAATCGCTGTAATACCCTGACTGTTTTTTTAAAGAAGTTTTTTTAAAAGAAAAAGAAAGGAAAAAAAATAGAACCTCATTTTCGGAAACCATGCAAGCAGAGTATTTCTCCTTTCAGAAATATGTCAACTGCTATCAGAAATACTAGTTTAGTAGCACTCCAGGGACGGGGTGTTACACAGTTTTTCCGACGAGACTCTCCATGTCCATGGTACTGAAGGTACGGAGTAGTTTGGAGATAGTCGGTGTCCTTGAGGGGTATGGACTCGGTCATCCGGACGAATCTCCAGGACTCCACGTCTGACAGGTGGATAATCTTGGCCATTCCCTATATAGGAAATGTCGTCCTTGTGCATGGAACGGTACCTTACTCCGATAATTGGATGTGGTGATGCTCAGTATGGGGAACACTGAACCGGTGATCGGAGATGGTAGCGTATGAGGATATGTTCCCGGGACAACCAACTATGTCTCATTTTCTATACCCTGAGATTTGTGATCAGTCTAAGGAGTAGGGCGTTAATGGCCCGCAATATTCAGCGATGGTCTGGGACAATAGGGTCGGTAATGGGCTTGAGATGTCCAGTGGTCGGTGTCAAGTTGTGGAACCAAAGTTTGATGTGGTTTGTAACCATGTGGCCAAGCTTGTCATATGCTATATCAGTCGGGTATATGACCATGTGCTTAGAAGTCTGAGTATGGTAACAGTTATGTTGATAGTTGTGATGTCCATGATGACGATTGTTATGTATATGCTATTATGGTTGTGTTGTACATGGTAACAGTATCTCTATTATGCTGTTTTCCTATTTGTTAGTGATTGATGTGTGTCTTATCCCTTCGTTTCATATGTTTTCTATATTATTATATGATGAATAGCATATAAACTAGAAGATCATGTACTTAGAGCCTGGGAAGCAGCACTTAGCGGAGGAGACCGTTGTGGGAAAACTGTATAGGAACAGTGTTACATCACGACTAGTGTGTCCATTCGCGTACTCTGATAATGAATAAAGTGTGTCATTGCTTTGAACATATGTGTCAGGATAAAGTGGCGCTCTGTCTCGGCGGGGTGTTACACCTAACATGAAGTCCCCATCCCTTTTAGGCCCATAAACGTCAAACCACTTCACCCAAGGAATTTTCCTAGCACCTGAGCACCCTCCCCAAAGGAACCTACATTGAAATTGCACCACCATCTTCCACACTTTTACAGTCATTCTCATAAAAGAAAGGTAGAAAATAGGAATACTATTGAGGACAGAATTGAGCAGCACAATTCTCCCTCCAAGACTGACGTACTTATTCTGCCAAGACCTAAGTCTACTAGTCAAGATATCTAGCAACGACTGCCATGTTAAAGTTTGCCTTGGATTCGATCCCACCGGTAGCCCAAGGTATCTGAATGGAACTGATGTCACCTTACAATGGAGGAACTCCTCAACCATTGTAAGGAAATACTGGTCCACATGCACACCTACCAGACAGCTTTTTGAGAAGTTTAGCTTTAGCCCAGATATAAGTTCAAACCACCTCAGTATCGCCTTCACCACCCACAGGTTATCAACAGTAGCTTCTCCCATAATCAGAGTATCATCAGCAAACTAAAGATGGAAAATAACCATATCAGACCTTCCCACCTGAACCCCCCTAAACCTGCCACGGGACACCGCTTCCCTCATAAAACCCTAGCCCCTCTGCCACCATAAGAAAAAGAAAGGGAGCCAGCAGGTCACCATGTTTTAGGCCCCTGTGAATATCCACCTAATCTGTAGGGCATCCATTTACCAATACCGAAAGACTCCCTGAGAATACATAAGCACGAGAATACATAAGCACGAATACAAGCCCTCCATTTATCATAGAAGCCCAATCTCCCCATCATGTAGTCAAGGAAAGCCCAGCTCACTGAATCATAGGCTTTCTCAAAATCAACCTTGAAGATAAAGCCGCTCTGTCTCGATTTCTTTAATAGATCCACCACCTCATTCATAACCATCACTTCATCCATTAATTATTGCCCACCAATAAAAGCTAATTGGTTGGAGGTAATGATAGAATCCATAACCTTCCCAGTCTGGCCGCAAGAACCTTGGCCACCAACTTATAGAGGCAACCAAGTAGAGAAATAGGCCTAAAATCCCCAAGAGATTGGGGACAATCCACCTTCGGGATCAGGCTAATAAAACGAGAGGAGAAGCTGCGTGGAAGGCATTCGTTCTGAAAGAACTCATCAAACATCTTCCCCACTTCCCTCTCTAGCAGGGTCCAAAAAGACTTAATGAAGTAAAAATTGAAACCATCTGGCCTAGGACTCTTGTTACCATCTGAAGAAACCACCACATCGTGAATTTCCTCTAAGGAGAATTGGCTCACCAATATATCATTTTGTGCCCTAGAAAGCATCTGATAGGATCACGGCAAGTGTACCGGATCGTTGCAAGTAATAAAATCGGTTAAGTACCAGATATCGTCCTCAAGGATTGCGTGTCAAATATCAAATCACTAATTTGATTACTATTTGAATGGGAAACAATGTTTGGTTTAGTAGACTATGAAATTAAAGAAAGCAAGGAACAATATTTTTTGGTTTTCTTATATTGACCAAAAATCAAACACTTGGTGTGCGTCAACAATACCAACTATCAAACACTTGGTGTGCACAAATAATATGGATAAAAGTGGCTAGGATTTGAATCCCCTTTGTTTTTCTCTTCTCATGCAATCAAACTCAAACCCAATACAAGTCAAATTCATGCAATTGAAGTTCAAATTCACTTAGTTAGATTAATCTCAATTCCTTGAGCAAAAGTCCCTTTAGATTAAACCAAGAACCCTAATTCCTTAGGCCTTCCTAATTCAACTAAGCATTAAGTGTAAGAATTCAAAGGAACACATAAGCATGAAGTCCTATCCCTAGGATCATCACAAATATGGCAATCAACTTCATATCTAACATAACAACCAATTTTCCAATTGTGAAATCACACTTAGAATTAATTCAAAGATAGCCAATCAATGAAAAGCATTAAGGATCGAAGAAATTGCTCAATCAACACAAATACAACTAGTATTAAGCATTAGAAGTCATATTACACAAGAATCCAACAAAGGTTCATCATGCCTAAACAAATGAAAAAACCAGAAATGCATAAAAGAGAGAGGAGAGATAGAACTAGATGGATGGAGAGGTGGTGGATGATCCATTGAAGCTCCAAGGTCTCTTCCAAGACTTGAATCTTCAAGGGAGATGGAGATGAGATGGATTTAGGGTTGCCTCTTGGCTCCCCTAGGGTTTAGGAGTGAGAACATATGAAAAGGAATGACCAAAATGAAAGTGTGTTTGAATAAGTGTCAGGCCGAGATGAGGCACAGGGCGCCCAAAATTGATCAAGCAGGTGCAGGGCGCCCTCCTGGGCGCAGGGCACCCTCCTGCACCCGTTCTTCCATGTTGTGCTACCTTTTTCACCTCTTTAAAGTCTGAATTAGCTCAAAGTATCTTCATGAAAGTTAAAGATATGGATCTTAGCTTTCCAATGGCATCAGTTTCAGCTCATTTGGACACCTAAAACTCCAGATTTGATTGAAATATCGAACAGATATCAGGTTGGGATAGCATCAACTTGTCAATGTGTAGCACAAATTATCCCAACTTAGAGATTGATTTAAGTCTCGAGTCTGTCGTCAAAGTTGTATATAATTCAATTACATTTCTAACAAGACCAAGATCATCTCATTTGGATGAGTGTAGCTTCAGATATAGTCTTTGGAATCTTCTTTGTCAGTGTTCGAAACCACATTCTTATCAAATAATGCACGATTCTTGCCTCTTTCAACACCTTCAATCAAAACATCACAAATGAGGTTATTGTGCTCACGATTTCCATTCAAATCAACCAAAACCTCAAAATGAATTAACAAATGATGCATGCTTAATCAACATGAAATTGTGGTTGAAACAAAGCATAAGTTAGGAATACATGGTGATTTCCACTTCAAAGAGAATAGAAAAATTAGATAATCTAGAGGATTATCACACCCCAAACTTAGTCTTATGCTTGTCCTCAAGTAAAATAAATCAAAAATCAGGGATTGGAGCGGAAAACATGAAGTCATCCCCACTCTACACTCTCATCCATAACTCAATCACCATCTCAAATTTTCTACATGGCATATGCAATCACCACAAGACAAAGTCACTTCGTCAACACTCATGCATCACAATCAAGCAAGTTTAGTGACTCAAACCATTCTCAACCAAGAGCAACACAAAGCAATCATTCTCCTCACAAGCTTATGTGTTTCTCTCATCTCTCAAGTGTTTAAGGAAGCACACTCATCATCATTCACATGCAATCCCTATCATAAGCTTGGCAAGCTTCTAGACACATAAATGCAATATCAATGTCACACACTACAAGAGGACTTTATTGGTTATAATGAAGCTTGGGTAAGGGTAGGATAAAATTTGGGAACTAGCTAACCTAGTTGGAGTTAAGAGACACTTTTTCCTCACTAATGTTCCACACCTTCTTTTCTTTCACAAATAAACCCCAAAAAGGAAAGAAAAATAGAGGATTAAGCATACTTCTGTTTGCTTTTTTTTCCTTTTTTTTTTGTATATGCATTTTTTGTTTTTGCACATATACCATTTTCTTAGTTTTTTTCTTTTTCAGTGCTTGAAATTTTTTTTTTCATTTTTTTTGAACAAAAAAAAGATTAAAAAAATAACAAATATATACCCACCCCAAACTTAGAATGTTGGTTGCCCTCAAGCAACCTCAAACTTAAGATAAGACCATACCTACAAAGAAGGCACATCTCCCAACTCCAACTAGAAGGGACTTATTGTTTTTCAGGGTATTGGCTTATAGTGTAGCTCAAGTAACCAGAAAAGTGGGTTATAGGCTCAAAGTGCTCACACAAAGGATAACATGCATGGGTAGGCATATTTGGCTCAATCTTTCTACCAAAAAAAATGGTGCCTTAAGTATAAGTGGGTGCAACAAAATCATGCAAAAGTGAAAAGAAACAAGCCAAGTTCTGCAGAGAAATACATGGAATTACGCTTAAGAGAATGAAAAATTACTGTTTAGGCTCAAACACTCACAGGTTATGAAAATCATGCATCATGTGCCCTCAATCTCAAACAGTCCCGTCACATCAAACAAGCAAGAAAGATCCACAATTATACGTTGTTTTTAAAATTTAAGCCCTATGGATCATACAGAAGCTTGCATCCAACTGTTAACATTTTTCAAGCATGGACAAGAAATGTAACCAAAAATTTCTACAATGCAACCACTCAAAATTAGGTGACCACCAACCCAAACTTAATACCATGCCATGTTTCTAACCCAAAGTATGAAAGCTCAAATAAAGAGATAAGGATCAGAAAGCTTCTTCGCAAGAAGAATACTGCATGAAGCATAACAGAGCTGGCAGTCAAGAGGGTGAGGTCACTGCTTCTACACACATGCCTCTTGCCTCTTTCTCTTTCTCTTTTTGTGACCCTGAAAAATGAATTTATGTCCAGCCTCTCCAATTATTTTTAGTTCAACCAAGAAAAAGACAAAATTAAAAGCTAAAACAAAATGAGCATAATAAAGCATGAAATCAGAAAATTGCTTGGGCTGCCTCCCAAGAAGCGCTTATTTAACGTCATTAGCTTGATGCTTCAACACCCAGTTTAGGGTGGATAATATGACACAAAGAATACAACACCCTTCTTCTTTCTTTGCATAGGCAGGAAATCCATGAACTTGAGATATAAATGATTTTTCTTCCATGCCCTCTCAAGGTGGAGGATGATGAATAAGGCATTGAGGGTATCTAAAAATTGATCAAACTCTTCATCCCTCTCTTCCTTGATACTCAAATAATGAGAAAGAAAATTGATTTGGTGGTGAATATCTTGTTGGACTTTCACGTCTTCCCAAATTTTGGAAACTTTTGTTTCTGTAACACCCCATTTCCGGAGCGCTACTAAACTAATATTCTTATCAAAAGCTGACATATTTCTGAAAGTGAAATACTCTACTTGCAGGGTTTTTCCAAAGTGTGGTTCTATTTTTTTTTCCCTCTTTCTATAAAAACTTCTTTTAACAGAACGGTCAGAGTATCACAGCGATTTCAGAAACATGATGAAATATAAATAAATAAAACATCAAAATAAAACCACAGGAATCGTACTCATAATTTATTAAGTATTACACATATGACACTCCGATTTTTGCAAACTGAAAATATATTTATTACAACTTTGAAATGAACTACAAATATCCTATAGCTGGTCGACACGCTACGTCCCTTACTAAACTCCTAGTAAGTTACCACAGATACCTTGACAGATAAACGGGTAAGACTACCCTCAGCTATCCTTGTCCGCAACCTCGAACGCTCGTGCAGTCTTCATGATCTGGGTTACAATCATTGATTGAAAGAACCACGGGCAAAGGTCAACTTCTCAAATAAGCATAAAAACAACAAACATAATTCAAGAGACAACAATATGCATAAATGCCCCATAATGCAACTCAAGACACTCTCTACAATTTCCGGAAAGTAACACCAAATGATCCACTGAATACCAGCCATAGCCTTGAGCTCTCCTCTCACCCTAGGACATTCAGCTCAGGTTCCTTGACGTTACGACGCCTAGCTAACTCTACCGAAAAACCGGCCGTAGCTTTTTAGGGGATCCTAGCACCCTAGGTTAATCGGCTCAAAGCTCACAAACGTCACGACAATACTTCCACAACCCCAATGAATGTATCAACTCATATGATAATTCAAGAAGCATAATCAAATAGATATTCAATCTCCTATTAAATAAATATTCAATCAGAACTCATCACAATACAACTCAGTTCAACAATACATAGCAAATCAATCCAATCAAGTCATATCGCAACGATCAGCACACAATTCATCCCTCTGCAATGTAGTGGAGTTAACAGAGAGGAAAGCAAACAAGTGTGGGGGGTTGGGGACAGCTGCCAACCTCTTGCAGATAAGCCCACTAAATAATCAGTATAGGTATCAGACAATAAAATAAACGAAGGGGTACGAGACCCTCACTTCGAACCCTGAGGTTTTTTAGACTTCTTCGCTTTAAGACTTAAAATTAAATCCTATGCAATATCTAAAGTTGCCCTTACTCACACTACACTATATAAAATATATAATGTGAAGCGCCCTTACCGAAACGCCAAGCCACGTGTCCACATACTCCTCGATTCTACACTGCACGATTTTAGATCACTCAAAGCCTATCACACGAAACAAACTTAGCATAATCTAAAGTCTTAATTCTATAACCTTAGGCTCTCAAAACCCAAACCTCTTAACTAACCAAATCACCTACACTTAAAACATAATTTGAAATACTTGTTTTCAAAAGAATTCCATACACTTGAAAAACTACTCACAATTAAAAGACTAAAATTTCAAAGACTAAGAATCTATTATTTCCAACTTTAAAAACTTGACACAACATGATTTAACAAATTCTTTTCTCAACTACTTAAGTCAAGGCTCCAATTGGTGTCTAGGACTTCAAATAGTCATTTTCACCTTAATTGTTTCATAGCCTCAAAACCGAATCAACTCTCAAATTTCAATCCAATCACTTTTCTAAACAATTTCCAAAGTCCATACAATTCTTAACACCTAATTTACAAGTTAGAAACACAAAAATACTTGCCTCCCAAGCTTGGAATAGCTCGCGGCCAACACCCAAAAATAGGAGACAAATTGCAAATTCTCCAACTAGTTAGGCAACATCCATTCACATACTAATTAGTTCACAAAACAACCATCACTACCCCAAAACAAAGCCTATTCTACAACCAACTTCACTTAACCCTCTTTCAAAAATAAATTTTCATCACAAAAATACACAATCAAAATTCTAGTTCCAAAACTACCAAATAAAACAACAACAACCACATCAAAACATAGACATAATCCAAATCAAATTACTCAAATCATGCTCTCCAAGAATAGGTTTTTCATGAAATCTACTAACTCCTCTTATTTAAATTAAAATTGACAACAATAACAACAATAGCAATTATTAAGAACTAAGAAACACAAATCAATTTGATGATTCACTTGAGAAATCACAAAGCCCCTTTCCCCTAGGTCATGCGCCCTAGGGTTCCCAAAAATTGGGGGAAACTTTGATCCCTTTGCTCATGATCATAATCAACACAAAATAGAAACATTACACAAGAAATTAAACAAATAAATCAACTCCTAATTCATAAATTAGAGCCATAGTTCTGCTCAAGGAAAAAAACAAAGGAGAAAACTTGATTCAAACCCTTACCCACTTCATCTTCTTCCTCTGATTCGGCCCCCTCTGTCTCTCTCTCAAGCTGCCTCTCTCTCCCCCTCTCTCGCGATCTCTCTCTCCCTCGTGATCTCTCTCCCTCTCGGTCTGTCCTGCTTTTTCTTCCTCCTCTCTCGCTCACGGTCCTGCTTCCTAGCGCCACCACCACGAACCTCCGCCCTCAGGCCGCCGTGGTTTCGTCCCTGCTCCCCCTTCCTCCATCGCGCGCCTCCCTCCTTTTCTTCCTTTTTCTTTCTTTCTCCTCTATTCTTCGTTTTCCTTTCTTTTTTTTCTGTTTGCTCTTCACGCAAGGAAGGGGATAAAAGGGAATAGGGAGGGTGCCAGGGTGAAAGACATATAAGTGTGGTGTATGGTGGAGTACAGACCATGATTTATTAAAAATAAACCAATTAACTCCTATTTAACTATCATAAATAATAGAACAAGTGAAAACACTCAAAAATAATCTCAAATATTACGATTCGATTTTCATCGAAATCGGAGTTCGTTTAAAATTTTATTCGCGGACAAAAACTACCTGGTGGTTCAAAACGCGACGAAACTTCGTTAGAATATTTTGACGATATTCGAACCATGAGTTAATATAAAATATTAACTCTTAAATTTAATTTTATCTTGATTTAATTCAATCACTTTCTTAGTCAACAAAAATTCGCGTTACCGCGTCAGACAGAAAACTCATAATAAGTATAATTGATGAATTCATCTTAAAAGCAGCATAAGTCTACGCTGTCTATTAATTTGAATTGACATCATGAATAATAATTATTTATAATAAATAAATTATTCAAAAAAACTCAAAATAGTTCCTCGTACTCTCAGTAAATCATTGAGATGATCAATTTCTATGACTTATCTTCAAGTATTCAGAATTTTATCACTAGAATAATTTTTCTTAAAAATTGGGATGTTACAGTTTCCCTCAAAACTAAATATTCATCCAAACGCATTCTTTTTCCTTCATCATCTTTCTTCTCTAATTCCTCTTCTCTTGGGCCATGCTCATCTTTTGCAGATTTCTCTTCTAACTCAATGACTTTAGCTCCATTAGCATTTGGGATGATGTCATTCAGTAGATAACCATGAAACTTTTCTTCTAATTGCTTGACCAGTTGCCAAACTTGAGCCTTTAGATTTCTGATGGAAGCCTCTTGATTTTTGGAGCGTGTCCTTGTCTCTTCCATAAAAGATGAAGATTGCATAGCCAATTTTTCAATAGCAATTTTTCATGGCTGCTTTTCTTCATTGGATGGTGAAGTGGAAGAGCCTCCTTGTCCCATATTTGGCATGACATCATCCTCATAGTAGTCATTTGGATGATCTCCTCCCCAATATTCACAAAAGTGAGGTTGAGCATGTTGCTCACATACATAGTCCTCCGTATAAAAGACCTCATATGGTTCCTCACAAATGCCATTTATATGATCGCCCCCACAAAAATTACAATTAAGTGGGAGGGGTTGGATGACCTTTACTTGCATAGCTTGGAGTTGGTTAGACAACAACTCTAATTGTTGAGACATACGCTTTTTCTGAACAAGAATAGTCAACAACTTCAATTGTTCAGACATAAACTTTTGCTAATGAAGAATAGTGTCTAAAACAGATTCCATTGCTTGAAGTGGATTTACCTGAGTTGCACAAAATCAAGAGAAGTGATAGCGATTTGGGAAAATGGGAGATTAAAAGAAAATAAAATATGCACAAGCAAGAAAAATAAAGGTTCAAAGTAGTAATCTCATAGGCTAGGTGATACTTGAAATAGCAATCCCCGGCAACGGCGCCAAAAACTTGATAGGATCACGGCAAGTGTACCGGATCGTTGCAAGTAATAAAATTGGTTAAGTACCGGATATCGTCCTCAAGGATTGTGTGTCAAATATCAACTAACTAATTTGATTACTATTTGAATGGGAAACAATGTTTGGTTTAGTAGACTATGAAATTAAAGAAAGCAAGGAACAATATTTTTTGGTTTTCTTGTATTGACCAAATATCAAACACTTGGTATGCGTCAACAATACCCACTATCAAACACTTGGTGTGCACAAATAATATGGATAAAAGTGGCTAGGATTTGAATCCCCTTTGTTTTTCTCTTCTCATGCAATCAAACTCAATCCCAATAATACAAGTCAAATTCATGCAATTGAAGTTCAAATTCACTTAGTTAGACTAATCTCAATTCCTTGAGCAAAAGTCCCTTTAGATTAAACCAAGAACCCTAATTCCTTAGGCCTTCCTAATTCAACTAAGCATTAAGTGTAAGAATTCAAAGGAACGCATAAGTATGAAGTCCTATCCCTAGGATCATCACAAATATGGCAATCAACTTCATATCTAGCATAACAACCAATTTTCCAATGGTGAAATCACACTTAGAATCAATTCAAAGATGGCCAATCAATGAAAAGCATTAAGGATGGAAGAAATTGCTCTATCAACACAAATACAACTAGTATTAAGCATTATAAGTCATATTACACAAGAATCCAACAAAGGTTCATCATGCCTAACCAAATAAAAAAACTAGAAATGCATAAAAGAGAGAGGAGAGATAGAACTAGATGGATGGAGAGGTGGTGGATGATCCATTGAAGCTCCAAGGTCTCTTCCAGGGCTTGAATCTTCAAGGGAGATGGAGATGAGATGGATTTAGGGTTGCCTCTTGGCTCCCCTAGGGTTTGGGAGTGAGAACATATGAAAAGGAATTATCAAAATGAGTTAAAAGTGTGTTTTAATAAGTGTCAGACCGAGATAAGGCGCAGGGTGATCAATGCATTTTAATGCACCTTTTATAGCTTTGCACTTTATGTTTTTAAATGTGTGTCATACCCAATAATTACTTTTTAACATGTTTGATATCTTTGGGTCTTAATTTGGGCTTTAGTGAAATTCTTTGTTAATTTTTGGATTTTGTTACATCCTGACCCATGTTCCTTCTGCAGGCCATAACTTGGGCTATACTTATCCGATTGCAGTGATCTTTGTGGCGTTGGAAATCTAAGAAGCAGAGCTACAACTCTTATGTTGACCCAAAGCCCAGTTCGGACGTTTTGATGGTCAAAAATGCCAATTACTGAAGCTGGCGAGACTGATTGCAAATTCTGGATCACTTACTCATGTGATTAGTTGTTATTGGGCTAATTAACCTCTTATGGGTCCTTCTCTTTGGTCATAAACTGAAGTTTACCTAGGTTAACCTAAGGAGACATTATAAATAGGATTTTTAGAGTCTTAGGAACTACCTTTTAATTACTTTTGAATCTTTTGCCATTTTTGAGTTTTAGCAATCTTTTCTCCTTCTTCATCTCGTTTTTGTCAAATCCTTCCATGGAAGGCTAAGACCTTAGATTAATTCACTGGTTAGGGAGTTTTTATAAGGATCTTGAGGTTTGATTATTATTGTTAATTTCGAATTCTATCACTTTTCTTGCTGATCTTTCATCTCTTTGATCTTTGTTTGCAAATTCGTTTTAGGTGTTGATGCTTAATCATATCAATTTCGTTTTTGCTCTTTGAGATTATTTGAAATATTTTGAACGCTTGTTTTAATCTGTTTCTAATAGAGATCAATAGGATCTACAGCGCATGACGTAGGTTTGATTGAATTCGGTAGTTAAATTAATTATGTTTTTGTGACGCTTGTTCCTTAATCATGATTAATCGATTTTGTGATGCTTAGTTGATGCTTAATTAATTCTGTATTACAGTATAAATTCTTATAAAGTTAATTGACGCTTGATTGGTTAATTTTATGGCCAAACAAGAATAGAATCACGAAATAGAATAATCCTTTGAAACCCGTGATAGATCCAAGTATTAATTATCCTGGGCCAGTGGATTAATCGTTTTTATATATTAATATTTTCATCTTTTAAATTCTGTTTCTCATAATCGAAACCCCCTTTTTTATTTCTTCGTACCTTCTTGTTTTTTTGTTATTGTTATATTAGAGATCCTTGTGAGACGACTAAGGTTGAATTACCTTGTTACTACATTTACTATTTTTAATTATTTGACATGTGCGCGATAGCGGATCAAATTGGTGTCGCTGCCAGGGATCTCTGATCAAAAATAGCCAATTCAAGAACCCTGCTAACGTCTCTAACCTTTGATTTTGTATTTTAGTTGTGTTTCAGGTTCTGACATTGGATTTTGCATTGAGCTAGTGAAAAAAAAAACGGTTTTCAGTCAACTTGCTCGGATTGCTCCGAAATTTGGCCAGAAAATCCAAAAAAATCAAGGATCAATACTCCCTTATCAAAGACTGATATTGGGACTACATGCTCAAATTCCAAAATTCCATCGTTTAGACCACTTTTTAATTTTTTTTAAATTTTTCGTATCTTTAAAAAAATCTAAAAAAATTGTGTTATCTTTATTTGATTTTTAGAGATTTTTTGTGCTATTTTCAGATTTTTTTTAGATTTTATTTGATACATTTTGTCAATTTATTTCTTGTTTTAGCGATTAGGACATTGTTGGTATTTTTTGATTTGTTGTGTTGCCTTCATATGTGCTCATGATGCATGACTAGGTCCAATTCTGAAATTCTGCATTCTTTTGATCCAAAAATAGATAGGACTTTTCATTCACTTTATAGACTTAATAAGGCTAGTACAAGTAATAACATAGGTAGTGATCATATAGGTGATAGTGATACTGATAGCATTAGCATATTTAGTCATACTCTCTTTGACACTGATTTTGATTCTGAATTTATTGTTGATACCATGACTGCTAGAACATTAAGGGAACTTGCTGCACCTGATGTTACTTATAATGCTTTTTGCATTGAATACCCTGATGTTGAAGTACCTTTTGAACTTAAATCTGGTTTGATACATTTGCTTCCTAAGTTTCATAGTCTTGTAGGTGAAGATCCTCACAAACATCTTAAGGAGTTCCATATTGTGTGCTCTACCATGAAACCTCAAGGAGTCCCGGAGGATCACATCAAGCTGAGAGCCTTTCCATTCTCATTACAAGACACTGCTAAGGACTGGTTGTACAACCTTCAACCAGGTTCTGTGACAAGCTGGAATGAATTGAAGAAGTTATTTCTGGAAAAGTTCTTCCCTACCTCTAGAGCTGCTTCAATCAAAAAAGAAATATGTGCCATCAAGCAGATTGGCAGAGAATCTTTGCATGAATACTGGGAGAGATTTAAGAAGTTATGTGCAAGCTGCCCTCACCATCAAATTTCTGAACAGTTGCTCATCCAATATTTTTATGAAGGCTTGCTGCCTATGGATTGAAATATCATGGATGCTGCTAGTGGAGGAGCACTTATGGATAAGACCACAGCAGATGCAAGAAGCCTGATTGAGAACATATCCATTAATTATCAGCAGTTTACTACCAGAAGCAATTCAGTGATGCTAACAAGGGGAGTCAACGAGATACAAGCTACTTACCATAAGAACTTAGAGAGCAAGCTCGATGAACTTGTTTCATTGGTAAAAAAGTTAGCAGTTACTAAAACTCAGACAACGAGAGTTTGTGGTATTTGCACTTCTGCAGAGCACCCTACAGATGCATGTCCTACATTGCAGGAGAGTGACAATGCTAATACTCCTCAGGCCTATGCTACAAACATATTCAATGATAGGCCTCAACTCAACTATGATCTGTCTTCCAATAGGTACAACCCCGGTTGGAGAAACTATCCAAACCTGAGATGGGGAGATGCCTCTACACAGCAGCCCAGGCCACAACCTCCCTCAGCTGCAAAATCTGAACCTTCATTGGAAGACCTTGTTAAACAGATGGCAGTCCAGAATCTCCAATTCCAGCAGTGAACAGATTCAACCATTCAGAATTTGGAGGTAAAAATTGGACAACTAGCAACCTCCATTAATCAGATACATTCTCAGGGGTCAGACAAAATGCCTACCCAGCCAGTAATGAATCCAAATGTCAGTGCAAATGTCAGTGCAATCACTCTCAGATCTGGAAAAGTTGTTGACACTCCAGAACCTCCTCCAGCAGAAAACACAAGTGGCAGGAAAAATGATAAGCCACCTTTTGTATCTACCTCTACTGATGATGACGATGCACAGCCAATACCATTTCCCTTCCCTCAAAGGGCTATGATAACTAAGAAGATGGATGAGGTAGATAAAGACAAGAAAATTTTGGACACATTTAGGAAGGTTGAAGTTAATATACCTCTCCTTGAAGCGATTAAGCAGATTCCAAGATATGCTAAGTTCCTAAAAGAGCTATACACACACAAAAGAAGGCGGAGGCTGAAGGGAAATGAAAAGGTCAACATGAGTCGCAATGTTTCTGCACTCATACAATCCATGATGCCCAAAAGTGCAAGGATCCAGGAATTTTTACAATTCCATGTACCATAGGCGATAGTAAATTTGAAAATGTCATGCTGGATTTAGGTGCTTCCCTTAATGTTATGCCTACATCTATTTTTAACTCTCTGGCTCTTCGACTTTACAGCATACAGGTGTTGTTATTCAATTGGCAAACAGGAGCAGTGCTCACCCTACTGGACTTGTAGAGGATGTGCTTGTTAAAGTTAATGACTTGATTTTTCCAGGAGATTTTTACATTTTGGACATGGAAGGAGAGAAAAAAATCCAGTAGGGCACCTATCATCCTAGGCAGACCATTCCTAAGAACAGCAAAAACTAAGATTGATGTCCATGCTGGAACACTGTCCATGGAATTTGGACATAGCATAGTTAGATTTAACATCTTTGATGCTAAGCATCCCATGGAAGAGCATTATCTTTTCCAAATAGAATTACTTGCTGACTTAGTTGAAGATACTTGTTCTGATGTTACAGATTGCAATGTTGTACCTGTTAATATTACAAATGATGTTGCTGCACTGTAAGCTGCTGATGTAACTCCGTCCACCAGAATAGTTCCCTCCATTGAGCAGCCACAAAGAAGACTTAATCCCTTGATTTTGGATGTTTTGAAGAAGAAAAAAAACCAAACACTTCCATGTGTTCAACTCTCACGTTAAAATCATGGCGGGTAAACTTCGATCCAAGTGGATTAGCTCTTTTGTTGCTACTAACACTGTTCCTTATGGTGCAATGGGGATAAAAAGTGAAACCACCAATAAAGTCTTCAAAGTCAATGGGCATTGCCTCAAGCTTTGCCATGAGAGCCCCGCACTTGAAGAGCAGACTGTAGAAGAGCTCTCCTTGAAAAAGCCACCTTGAAGAGGGAGTTTTCTTTCCTTACTCCTTACTCTTATTTTATACTTGTTGCTTACATTGAGGACAATGTGTGATTTAAGTGTGGGGGGCGATCTTTTAACATAGTAGTTTTATTTTGTTTTTGTTTTACATTTTCGTTTAAAAAAAATTGTTATTTTTGCATGCATTTTCGTTAGATATGAGTTGGGAGTGATTTCAATATTCTAGGACTATAGGTCTTGTGGCATGATATGGATGACTTCCTTGCATTCTTAGTATGATAAGTTGGATTTGAATACTAAATTGTGCATCATTTGTGATAGATTATTGTCCTTGGTGAGATTTGGGCCTTATAATGGATGGAATACACTTTGTCATTCTCTTTCTTTCTTGTGTGATTTCACTCATGATTGTTAGTTACTCTAGAACTTGACTTGACTCTTGTTGAAACTCTTGTTTACGTGCATGCATTGAAATGATCTAGGCAATTTTTGTTCTTATTAAACCACTAGCTAAATAAGCCTACCTTGCAATTATCCCTTTGCTAGCCCCTTTGAGCCTATTTATCTCATTCTTTATTATATAGCTCATTACAAGCCTAAAAGTGAAAAACAATGATATGACCCAATCTTAGGGGATAAAGGAGCTTTGCTTTGGAAAAAAAATTGATAATAAATATTGCATAAGTGTGGGGGTGCTCAAAGATGTGGTTATCTTAGAATATCTAAATGTTGTGCTTCATTGGAAATTTAGCAAGTGCAAAAAAAAAGGAAGAAGGTGATAATAAAGAAGGAAAGTGTGTAAGTGAAAAAATGGATTGAAATTTGGTTGAATTGCCCCCATGATTATTTAGCAATTGTTTTCTATTGCTCCTCTATCCTCTGTGATTTTATAGCCTAGTGACCCCTTTCAATTATCCCACCTTGACCTTGGCCCCATTATAACCTTTATAAAGACCTTTTGATCATTGTGTGCATGTGTTTCAATTGTGGATGTTAGAGGCTTGTCAAGCCTATGGTAGTGCTAGCTTTTATGATGTGCTTTGAGTGTAAACACTAGCCTAGACACTTGAGAGTTTGAGAGAACTTTATTTCTTGTGAGGATTCTATCACTTATGATTCATTCTTTGGTTATTCTATCCTCTTGTTTGCTTTGAAGGTAATAAGATGCTATTCATGATTGCCATGGCTCCTTGAAATCTTGAATGAGCATTTCACTTGCCACTTTGCATCCTTAGGGTTCATTCAAAATGAATCTTTGCTTTGTTTGTTTCCTTTTGAAACTTTCCAGTCAACTTGCTCGGATTGCTCCGAAATTTGGCCAGCAAAACCGAAAAAAAATCAAGGATCAATACTCCCTTATCAAAGACTGATATTGGGACTACATGCTCAAATTCCAAAATTCCATCGTTTAGACTACTTTTTAATTTTTTTGAATTTTTCGTATCTTTAAAAAAATCCAAAAAAATTTGCGTTATCTTTATTTGATTTTTAGAGATTTTTGGTGCTATTATCAGATTTTTTAGATTTTATTTGATACGTTTTGTCAATTTATTTCTTGTTTTAGCGATTAGGGCATTGTTGGTATTTTCTGATTTGTTGTGCTGCCTTCATATGTGCTCATGATGCAGGACTAGGTCCAATTCTGAAATTCTGCATTCTTTTGGTCCAGAAATAGATAGGACTTTTCATTCACTTTATAGACTTAATAAGGCTAGTACTAGTAATAACATAGGTAGTGATCATATAGGTGATAGTGATACTGATAGCATTAGCATATTTAGTCATACTCTCTTTGACACTGATTCTGATTCTGAATTTATTGTTGATACCATGGCTGCTAGAATATTAAGGGAACTTGCTGCACCCGATATTACTTATAATGCTTTTTGCATTGAATACCCTGATGTTGAAGTACCTTTTGAACTTAAATTTGGTTTGATACATTTGTTTCCTAAGTTTCATGGTCTTGCAGGTGAAGATCCTCACAAACATCTTAAGGAGTTCCATATTGTGTGCTCTACCATGAAACCTCAAGGAGTCCCGGAGGATCACATCAAGCTGAGCGCCTTTCCATTCTCATTACAAGACACTGCCAAGGACTGGTTGTACAACCTTCAACCAGGTTCTGTGACAAGCTGGAATGAATTGAAGAAATTATTTCTGGAAAAGTTCTTCCCTGCCTCTAGAGCTGCTTCAATTAGAAAATAAATATGTGCCATCAAGCAGATTGGCAGAGAATCTTTGCATGAATACTGTGAGAGATTTAAGAAGTTATGTGCAAGCTTCTCTCACCATCAAATTTCTGAACAGTTGCTCGTCCAATATTTTTATGAAGGCTTGCTGCCTATGGATCGAAATATCATGGATGCTGCTAGTGGAGGAGCACTTGTGGATAAGACCCCAGCAGATGCAAGAAGCCTGATTGAGAACATGTCCATTAATTCTCAGCAGTTTACTACCAGAAGCAATTTAGTGATGCTAACAAGGGGAGTCAACGAGATACAAGCTACTGACCATAAGAACTTAGAGAGCAAGCTCGATGAACTTGTTTCATTGGTAAAAAAGTTAGCAGTTACTAAAACTCAGACAACGAGAGTTTGTGGTATTTGCACTTCTGCAGAGCACCCTACAGATGCATGTCCTACATTGCAGGAGAGTGACAATGCTAATACTCCTCAGGCCTATGCTACAAACATATTCAATGATAGGCCTCAACTCAACTATGATCTGTCTTCCAATAGGTACAACCCCGGTTGGAGAAACTATCCAAACCTGAGATGGGGAGATGCCTCTACACAGCAGCCCAGGCCACAACCTCCCCCAGCTGCAAAATCTGAACCTTCATTGGAAGACTTTGTTAAACAGATGGCAGTCCAGAATCACCAAAACCTCAAAATGAATTAACAAATTATGCATGCTTAATCAATATTAAATTGTGGTAGAAACAAAGCTTAAGTTAGGAATACATGGTGATTTTCACTTCAAAGAGAATAGAAAAATTAGATATCTAGAGGATTATCACCGTCGAAAAAGCCACCCCATCTATAGTAGGCCATGCCCAGCTCTCCTCTAAAAAGTGTTGTGAGAAATACCGGACCACCTCACTCCGCACCGCACCAGGACCTTTAACCCAGCCATCATGAACCTTCAATGTCGAGATTGAGTTCAGCTTACCTCTAGCCCGAACACAAGCATGAAAGAAACTCGTATTTGTGTCACCTTCTTTGAGCCACCTCGACCTAGATCTTTGGAACATCAGATTATCTTTACTATTAAGTAGCAGCCAAAGATCACTAAAATCATTTTTTCTCGCCACCACTTCTTCCACAGAAAGGCCCATTAATTCACATTTAAGGTCAGCTGCCTTAATAGATTCTACCAACACCTGGATCTTCATGTCAATCCCACCATAGACCTCCCTATCCCACTTCTTGAGATCCACCTTAAGGGCTTTTAAGTTTTTCCTTAAGGATGAATCTCATCTAACTAGTAACAGTACATGATCTCCAGCAAGCGGAAACCACATCCACCACCAATTTGTCCTGCAACCAATGATTGTTAAATCTAAAAGGTTTCGAGCCCCAATCCTAAGAAGCATACCTGAGGACAAGTGAACAAAGATCAGACACATCACGGTCCAGTGCCCACAGTGTGAGGTCACCCCACCCAGAGCACCACCCTGGCGATACCAATATGCGGTCCAGCCTTGACATTGCTTCCCCATTAGAGCGGACCCATGTAAACCTCCGGCCAAGAAGCGATAAATCAATCAACCCCATAGCATCCAAAAAGCAATTATAAGTAATAAATTACACTTATTCTCAGTTCTAAACTAATAATAATAATAATAATAATAATAATAATAATAATAATAATAATAATAATAATAATAATAATAATAATAATTAAATTCATGACAAACAGGTGTTCATATATAGTTATTAAATAGAAGAGTTACAAACATAACAGTGAGCATGAACATGTCCGGTGAATATGAAAACACATAGTCTAAATACCATCTCTCCCATCCGCTTAATAATCATTATGGGGACTTGAAAGTAAGCTAGTAAAATCACCATTTATATCATCTGTAGGTGGGGTGCCCTGACCTGCCTATGTCGCCTGCTGGGGCATGACTGGCTGTGGGCGGTAGGGTTGCTGTGGTTGTTGGCTTGGCAGCGGCCCGTAGTAATACTACTGACCAAGCGGTGGCTGTGGCGAAAAAAACCTATGTTGCTGTGATGGCGATGGCCCATCATGCTGATGTGAATCGACGGGCCATGTCGGTCCCCGGTAGAACTGTGGAATTGGCGATGAAGATGTCCCTCCCTACAGCTGTGAATCAACAGGCCATGACGATGGCGGTAGAAGTGTGGAATTGACGATGGGTCTAGCCTCCACTACTGTTGTTGTTGCATCATCTCCATCACATGTCTGATCTGCTGCTCCATCATCTGGATCATCTGCTACTCCATCGCATGTCGCTGCTCCATCATTTGCTGCTCCATCTGCTGGGTCATCTGTTGCTCTGTCGCCTGTCGCTGCTCCATCATCTACTTCTCCATCTACGTCCGTAACTGCTGACTTTATTTCATAGCCACCTCCTCCTTATGGTTTGCTTCATCTACCTTTCTCTGCCACTCCGCATCATGAGAATGACCTGTAATGGCAGAAGAAGAAGAAGAAGAAGAAGGCTCATTAATATCAAGGTGAGAAACCCCTCTCCTGTAACATGTCGAGAGGTACTCGGCGCCGTACACTCGTAGCTTCTTCTTGCCGCCAGTCGTATCCACCCATATGGTACGCTCAACACGACCCAGTTCCTCAGGGTAAGACTGGGTGTCTGAGCCGCTGGATGCCTGCTGAGCATGATATCGATCCATCGCCAACTGAAATTGCTCCTGATATATGTGCATTATTAGAAACAAATAAGTCGATACTGACAATGGGGTAAACATGAGAATTAACAAAGTTATATGTTTTCAAAATTACCTAAACTCCCCTCGATCGCAGATCAATAAGTCATTCCTGACCATTATCACTGTCCCTCCAAACATGCATATGACGATGCAGCTCGTGCAACGGCACATGTCGCCCGAGCCTTTTCTCCTATTTGAAAGTAACACAACATAAATTAACATATAACTGATGGCATGCAGCCAAATTAATATTAATTAATTAAGTTTCAAATAACAATAATTATATATATACACACACACACACACACCAAGCTAGTCAGGATCTGTGCAGTGTTGAGGGAACATCCTGATGTGTTCGAAATAGCATGCAGTTTAGTGTTAGTTTTACATGCATCTTAGTCATTTTAGCTATTTTCATTCATATTATTTTATGCGTTTTGTTTGATTTGAATAATGCACTTGGTTTTGGTTCATTTGTGCAAAAAGGAAGGTAATAGACCTTAGAAAGCGGAGCAAAATCACTTGGACGGAGGCTGGAACCAACTCGGATGCCAAAGTACTAAAAATGGGCAAGAAATGGTGAAGCACGGCCTTCCCATGCTGGAAGCACGACCGTGCTTCTAGGCAGATTGCGTAACAGATAGTGAGAAGCACGGTCGTGCTACGACAGCTCCCAGAATCTGAATTTTTGCGTTTTCTCACGTTTTAGCTTGTATTTTTCCTCTTTTTGACCCTGCCTATAAATAGGCATTGGAAACACTTGCCTAGGGTCCAAAATTGGAGAATTGGGAGGCACGATGGAGGAGAGGAATCGATCTCTTCATCCCTTCTCTCTCAATTTTCTAGTTTGAATGTCTTTCTTAATGGATTCTATTTTGACTATCTTGTTAGAGTAGTTTCCCTTGTTCTAGGATTTAGGGCTCTGCCCTTTGATGTCTTTTGGGTGATTATTTGATACTCTCTCCATTACTTTGAATGCAATTTGATTTCGTTCTTATCATTATAATTATTTCTTATGAATTTGATGGCCACTTGTTCATATGCGTTAGATTCCTAGGGATGAACTGAGAAGTGAACCTAGTTATCGGAACTATAAGAACGGAACTTAGGATTAAAATCACGAGAGTAGTTTTTAATCCTTCGAGGATAAAATAAGCTATCACTTTTCTTAACAGGTTTAATTCGATTTCAATTACCACGAGAGTAGGAGTTGTTTCGTTTAAGCACGATATTTGTATCCTGAGAGGGAACTTCTACTAATTTTGGATAGCTTGCCTTCATTTGAATTCATTATTAATAACAGAGTAATCAATTAGGACTCCAGAGCATTGTGGTAACCCCGGTCCTAGAAGCTTTTTCCATATTATAAAAATCATCAATTGCATTGTTCTCATCTCAATTTATTTAATTTTTGTTACAACAACAATCTCTCTTCGTGAATTAATTTAATTAGCGTAAAGCAGTCCCTGTGGATTCGATATTTTATTACTTGACAACAATCTCGTACACTTGCGAAATTTGCACATCACCTCCTGTGTGCAGACTTCCACCCTTTGTTGAGGCCCCCTGTTAGTCTTCCCACCTTTTGGTACACCTTGCTAAATTGAAAGAATAACTGTCTGACATCATAAGTTCTGTTATCCACTGATAAACCGATTTTGCATCTTCAGGGGATAATGTGTAATTGGCCACCGGTTTTAAGGTCTTTAATCATGCACCAACCACAAGTCCTTTTGCCTACAGTAAATTTCTAAGTCCCTCCGCGCTTTCTCGTTGTCTGGTTTTGCCCATCACATTCATCACAGTGTACCATATGTTATCAAAAAAATTCTTCTCAATGTGCATAATGTCGAGATTGTGTCTCAATAAATTGTCTTTCCAATAAGGAAGATCCCAAAAAATACTTCTTTTTGTCCAATTATGCCACCATCCATAACCTTTCGGTCGGTGAATCTCACCGTCAATCAGTTCTACTTTTGGCAGATTCTGAACTCTTGTTCATACCTCTTACGGTGTTAACCTCCGTGGTGGGTCTTCATTTTCAACTATTCCTTTTACAAAGACATTCTTCTGCTTCCTAAATGGATGATCGTTTGGTAAGATTTTGCAGTGCGAGTGAAACCAAGACGACTTCCCCCGTGCTCCAAGGTAAATGCCTTCGTGTCCTCCATTCAAATCAGGCACGCCAATTTACCATGAGTCCCCCATCTAGATAACATGCCATAAGCAGGAAAGTCATTAATAGTCCACATTAAGGCTGCTCTCATCATATAATTTTGCTTTCGCACAATATCATACGTCAAAATACCAGCCCACAACTCTTCAAATCATCGATCAAAGGCTATAAACAGATATCAATACTGGCCGTTGGTGAATTTGGGCCCAGAATGACACAAGCTAAGAACATGTAAGGCTTAGACATGCACATATCAGGAGGAAAATTGTATGGGGTGACAGTAACTAGCCAGCAAGAATAGGGTCTAATCGACGACTGGATATATGGTGTAAACCCATCAGAGCGTAACCCAAGCTGGACATTGCGAGGATCCATGGCAAAATCAGGATGTACCCGATCGAAGTGCTTCCATGCCTCACCATCACATGGGTGCCGCAAATGACCCAAAGTTCTTCTATTTTCATAGTGCCACATCATTTTACCTGCGGTTTGCATCGATGCAAATATTCTTTGCAGCTTTGACACAATGATCAAATAAAAAATTGCCTTCCTTGGAACTGGTTTACCCCTTCTCGTCCTAGTTTTGCGCTGGCAATATCTTGGCTCATGAAAAAATCTACATTCCATCAACACGGCGTCATTTGTGCCAAATTCGTTGTCGTAATACAACATGCAACCAGTAACACAACAATCGATCCTCTGAACACCTAATCCCAGCTTCGATCCCCTTTTTGTTCAATTAGATACTCTGTTGAAGCCTGCCATGGAAGGGAAAGCTTTTCAAACAGACAGCATAAAGGCATTGATGAGCTAAAGGAGCAAGCAGAACGTGAAGAACATCAATTCCTTCGCTTCCAACTCTTAGAAAGAAAGTCAACCAATGCTTTTGCGCAGCCTTAAAGAGAGAAGCCTAATCCAAGAAATGCTGAATCCTGGACGGGAGAAGGTGCTAACAAGATGTTAGCTCCACTTATCAATAGCAGTGAAGTCGCAAAAAGACACCTTTGAAGAACCTTTTAGCATCATAATAACTCTGTGGCAAACCATCTTTAATAGTTGCGTCCAACATCATTCTGGTCATAGCATCCATGCACTATTCCGAAGCATTATAGGTTGACCTGATACCTAAAAGCCTCACACACATTGATAAGGTAGAGTCTTCAGACCCTTCGTACAATGGCTTATTTGTCTCTGTCAAAAGATTATAAAATCTTTGTGTTGCCTCATTCGAAAGTTCTTCGATGTCTTCGTTTTGGTGCTCCTCGAACGACACATTCACATCAAGAGCATCAAAAATCATCCCCTGCATCACATCAAACTGCTCATAACATTGACATCCCATATCCGGTAGGCCACTGTTCGAAGCACTTATGCAATTCTCTTCAACCGACCGTAAATTGATGTTGGGAGCAACTTCGCCATGACTAGTTCAAATCCAATAATTAGGCATGAACCCGTGCTTATACAAGTCATGTTTGACCTCACTTGGAGTCTTAACAGGTACAAACTCGCATGCATGGACATCTCATCCTACCTTCAATTGTGAAACATTCCTGATGCCTTGCGTGGTGAACAAACACTTTAACCCCTTTTACAAAATCTTCTTTCAAAATCCCTTCTTCCAGGAAACAACCTATCGTACATCTAACTACAATCCATTTTCCGCTAGGTAAACACGATACATCAGCCTTACAGACAACTACTCCTTTTTCTTAAATGGTATGAACCTATCACATTCAACAAATTTTTTTTTCAAAACTCGTGAACTAGTTACTTCTTATTTTCTCATCGAACCTCAAACAAGAATTACAACTAGGCTTTCTCTCCGATATTTAAATTAAAATGACAAACAATAAAATAAAGCTAATAAATTGTGGTCCCCGACAGGCTCTCACGTCAGTATACTAAGCTAATATACAATACAAACAATTATAACAATAAAAAATATTGTTATAATTAAGTAATCTAATAGTATAACTTAATATACATTTTCCCCAACATATAATTTGAAATTATCCTAATATATAACAATTAACAAATATCATGACTAAAATATAATTTATTAAACTATTTAACACATATATGTTAATATATAAATCCATTCAAAAAAGCTCTATTATGGCTAATTATTAACATATATTAATTAACATATATTATAACGAAATCAACATATTTTATTTATTACAACTAATCTACATTTTTCATAACATGTATTTTTTATAATCATAGCATAATAATAATAATATTTAAAATTAAATATAATATAATAAACCTTGAAAGTAACTTATATTCATTAAAAATTAAAAATATAAATAATAAACAATTATTTCAGAAAAAATACTATATATATATATAACAAAAATACAACATATATTAACATATTACTAAAAATATAATAATATATTAATAAAAAAATCAGTTATAAAATATCAAAAAAAAAAATTAGAGTAGGTCAAAAATATTATATATTTTCATTAAACCAATAATTTTAAAACGTATAATATATATATATATATATATAAGAAAATAGTTTTCTAGTTATATATGTGTGTGTGTAGATATATATTTCTATAATTAAAAAATAAAAAAAATAGAAAGTAACTATAATATACAATTATAAAAATATAAAATAAATAATTAAACACATATATAAGATTATCCTAAACTATATTTATGTAATTCAAAAATAATAAAATTTATTTCAGAAAAAAAACAACTATATATATAACAAAAATACAACATATATTAACATATTACTAAAAATATAATAATATATTAATAAAAAAATTCATAATCTAAAATATCAAGAAAAACTATTAGAGTATGTCAATATATATATATATATACACACATATCCGTGTGTGTGTGAACTTATAAAATGTCAAGTCCAATTTATTTTGTTGTGTTCATCCTGTCACCTCGTGGAAATGTGAATTGTCAAAGATAATTGAAATTTTACAAAACTTGAAGATTAATGGGTATGCATTATTTTTTTATTTATATTTTTATATTAACTAATTTATATACCAACAAACTGCCTATTTAAAATAGAAGAGATATAATTTTTAAAAATAAGTGGAGTTGTTTTTTTTAAATAAAAGGTGATATTTAGCTAGTGGGTTTCCTAATTCTTAGCTATTTAAAAATAAGAGGATGAATTTTTAAAAAAATACTTTGGTATGTTTAATGAGCATCTCATACGTGTCTAAGCAAAAGTATTAATTTTTATATATAATAAATAGATAAGTTTTAACTTCTAAATTTAATTATTGATAATTTATTATCCTTTCAAAATTCTTTTTTGGTCAAGTTATTTTATTTTGCAGTTAACTTAAATTTAAATATTTTCATCTCACCTAACTCTATTTTCTCACTCATTTAAAGAATTGGTTTTTAAAAAAAATTAATTTTGCAATCAACTTATATTTGAATATTAAATCAAAATTTATTTAAATTAAATTTACTATCTATTAAAAATAAAATTATATGTAAAAAAATTATATTTTATACTATTTAGAAATTTATTTACGGACAATTTCTTCCAAATTTCAAATATTCGAATACTTATATTTAAATTTCAATATTGCTTATTATTTTTTGACAGGATATATTCATTTGATCTTTTCTTATTTATTAATTGTTAAAATTCTAATTTTGAATATGCAATTAATTTATATATATTATTATTATTATTTTAAATATAGTTATCATTTAATAGAAATATAAAACTTAATTTCAAATATTTTATGATAAAGTTTCAAATTTTTATTCAATAAATTTTATTTGAAATTTGGAAATTTAAATTTGAATTTTAGTTTCAAATTTTAGATTTAAAAAAAATCCGATTTAAAATCTAAATAATATACCATATTAAAAAATTATATTATTTTTTTTTGTTTTTTTAATTTCTGAATTTAAATATAGATAATTTATTCAGAATTTATATTTTAAGGTATTTAAAAAAGGTTTTTTTATGCCACATGTTAACACCCTATTTTTGGCATATTTTTAAATTATTCAAGCAATATTATGTAAAGTTATTTTTTCTTAATCTTTGTGGTGCATTAAATTATTTACAAGTTTTAAAACGGTATTAAATATTTTAAAAATCTTTCTGGTCAAGTTATACTTTCATTAAATTAGCTTAAATTTTAATATTTTTATCTCACCTCATCCTATTTTCTTGCTCATTTTAAGACTTGATTTAAAAAAAACTTTAAATTTTGCAATTAACTTAAATTTGAATATTAAAACAAATTTTATTTAAATTCAATCTATTATTAGTTAAAAAAATTACATGTTAAAAAAATCCTATTTTAAAATATTCAGAATTTAATTTAGAAATTTATAACATCTTGGTTTCTTAATCTTTGCAAATGTCAATCTTTGCAAAAGGACGAGGGAACTGGAGAGAGAAGCAGCCTGTCAGGCTTTGCAAAAGGTAAATTAGAAAGAGTTACTGACAAATATATGTGGAGGTTGACTGTGGAGGTAAATCTGAAAATTTGTCTCCTAGACATTTAGCAATTGTGATAGTAAAGTTGTTTGATATGGATCAGTTGAAATTCCATTATCTGATGTGAATGTAAGCTTGAAAATGTAAGAGAGGCACATCCCTTTTTTGTTGAAAATGTAAAGAAGATTGTTGACTAAACTTGATTGGATAGTAAACATTATTTAGTGATATTTTGGTTGGTTAATTTTAGCTGAAATCCTTTCACAACTAATTTACAAGGTTTCCTCCACCATCATCAAGTGATTTCTCAAATTGAAACACACAGACACACATATATAAAACATAAGGCAACCTGCTTACAAATATAAATATGTTTTTGCATTGCTTACAAAATCTGGTTTAGATACACACAAACACACACTGACACACACATGAAACATAAGGCAACCTGCTCCAGAGTTTTGGATTGAACTCATTGTTTCACTCTCAACTTTTGTTCCTTTTAGGCTATGTGTCATTTGAACCAAAGTACATTAGCTGTAATTCCATCAAAAATTTCCTAGTAATGTACCTTGAGAATCTAACTGTCTGCAATATGTAAACTTTAAGATGTAGAAAATTTAAATTCTATAAAAAATTTCCTCTTAATTGGAAGACAGAGATCCTTTACTTTTATTTCAAATTTAATTATCCAGACAACGGTTAGAGCTCAAACGAGGCTCTCACCAAGGTAAATAATTTTCCTATCAATCTTCTCGCGCTTCGATCCTCTCAAACCTTTCATTTTGTGCTGATTGTTCCTCTTAGTTTCTTATTATTAACCATTGATAATTCTCAATTGTGTGTGTTTGTTTTGGGATAGAGAATGAATCCTAAATAGCCTAGTATGGGTCTGTTTGTTGGATTGAAGCTAAACAAGGGTCACGCCACCAAGAAGGAATTGGCTCCACGTCCCTAAGATGGCAAGGGTGTCAGTTTTATTTTTCTTTGGTTTGCTTTTTCAGTCTCATATTTTTCTATACTATGACAAGCCAATTTTAAAGATGTAAAGTTTACATGTGTTAGTATATAGAATCAAGATGTCTGTATAGTTGTTGCTTTAAAATGATTGCATTTTTAAGCTTCTTTTCTCAACTTTGTAATTGTGAATGTTATAAATTTCCATTTCTTGAATTGGAATGTCCAAAGCTGGTCAATTATAATTCTATAAGTGCACGTATTTAGATTGTATTGTACAGTCAATTGGGATGTCGTAAATCTTTTCAGTTACCATTTCTTTTGTATCTATTTTTTCCATTAAACTTGGACTTTGAGATGTTTATTATGCTAATATTGAGCTCAAAACCATCAATATCGGTGCACCAGTTAGCAATCACAATAAGCAGCTGATATAGGGACTACTGTTTTTTTATTAAAAAATTAGCCATTGTTTAACCGTGGCTAAACACAATTTTCAAAAAAAAAATGACTTTCTACATCGGTTGCTTAAAATAACAAATGTAAAAATGGTACTTTTAACATCGGTTATTTAAAAACCGATATGAAAAGGGTACTTTTAACGTCAGTTTTGGTGAAAAATCGATGTGAAAATGTACTTTTAACATCGGTTGTTGTAGGAACTGATGAGAAAGGTTTTTCACATCGATTCATTGTCCGATGTAAATAGTCATCGCTTTTAATATCACCTGAATCAATAACATATTTAGAACCGATGTGAAAAGCCATTTTTAACCGATGTTAAATGTCTAAACTGCAGTAGTGTTTGATCCCTCGTCTCTCTCTCTCTCTATATATATATATTTTAAAAGGGAGTGGGGGAAGATGATATATTATTATTTCAATGGCACTAATAGCCATGTTACAACTGACTCCGAGGGGATTTGATCCATGTCTCTTGAGATTACAAGGTCAAACTCCTACCAATGAGCTGGCACCCCATGGACTATATAACATATATATATATATATATATATAAGTATTATACAATTTACATAATAAAATTATATATAATAAATTATAATATATATATATCACAATAGTATATTTTATATATTTTACATATAATAAAGCAAAACAATATGATATATATATATATATATTGTAACATTTTTATGTAAAACAATAAGATATATATCTACGCGTAGTACTTATGAATAAGTTCTCATGTGATACACATTTATATTATAGGCTAAATTATATTTTTGATCCCCCAATTTTAACCAATTTTTTATTTTAGTCCCCCTATTTCTAAATTCAGACATTTAGTCCCCCTATTTTAAAAAATTCAGACATTTTGCCTAACTCTTAAATTGACATGTCAAATTGATGATGTGGCACTACAAGAAAAATCGCCATTACCGACGGCCATTTTCCGTCGGTAATACAATAAGGCCGTCGGTAAATAATGATTACCGACGGATTACCGACGGCCTCGGGGCCGTTGGACAATGCCTCGTTGGAAATGTATTACCGACGGCCAATTGAATCCGTCGATATTACCGACGGCTAATATTTAAAAAAGCCGTCGGTAATCCGTCGGGAGTTTTATTAATCGTCAGATTTTACGACGCTGTTGCCGTAACACGCCACCGCAGCACGCGGCAGATATCGACGGCTTAGCCGTCGGTAATATTCACGTGAATTACCGACGGCTAAGCCGTCGGTAATTTACAGACGGCTTAGCCGTCGGTAATTTACATCGGTAATTCACGCGAAATACCGACGGCTTAGCCGTCGGTAATGTTCACGCGAATTACCGACGGCTAAGCCGTCGGTAATAAATACGTGACAGTCATGACTCTTCATCCCGTACATTTGCCCTCTATTAACATCTGCACATCTTGCCAAATTTGAAGCATACCCATCTGGCATCTTAACCTCCTTCACCCACTTCATCACATTCTTTGCCTCATTTGAAGAAAGACAATAATTTGCCTTTGGTTTTGTCATTTTTCCATTGGCTTTTGGAATCAACTCCAAGTCACTACGTTGGCATATGAGGCCCAAGTCCATTCTTGCTTTTTCATTGTCCTTTGTTCTGCCCTTAACATTCATGACTGTATTAAACACATTATCAAATACATTTTTCTCTATGTGCATGACATCTAGATTGTGCCTTAGTAAATTGTCTTTCCGATTATGGAAGATCCCGTAATATGCTTCGCTTTGTCCAATTGTGACTACGTCCATACTCAGGTAACTTATCAACTTTTCCATCTTCTACCACACTTGGAACCCCACTGACCCAATTCCATATGATATCACCTGTCAGTATTACAGGAGGCCCATGTTTCTCAACCCTGTTTTTTGTAAACCTCTTTTTACTTCTTCAATTTGTGTTCACGTGGTAAAAATCGACGGTGGCAATCGAACCAAGAGTTTTTTCCCCATATTTTAGTCTAAACGACTTTGTATCATCCATACATACGGACAAGCCAATTTACCTTGTGTACCCCACCCGGACAACATACCATATGCGGAAAATCATTAATTGTCCACATCAAGGATGCTCTCATTTGAAAGTTTTGCTTTTTAGAGATATCATAAGTCAAAACACCTCACTCCACAATCTTGCAGCTCGTCTATTAAAGGTTGTAAGAACACATCTATTTTTTCTTTCGGATTTGATGGTCCGGGTACAAGGCAAGTCAAAAACATAAATGGTTTAGTCATACACATTTCAGGGGGGAGATTATATGGGGTCACAACAACCGGCCAACATGAATATGGGGTTGTAGATGCCTGAATGTAAGGTGTGAACCCATCGGAACATAAACCGAGCCTTACATTTCTTGGTTCATTTGCGAAGTCTGGATACACCGCATCAAAATGCTTCCAAGCTTCACCATCAGATGGATGACGTAAAATGTCTGACCCAGATCTATTGTGAGAATGCCATCTCATTTCAGCTGCAGTCTCCGTTGATGCATACAGTCTTTTCAACCTAGGAGTGATTGGCAAATAGAACATCCTCTTTCTTTGGAACATCGTTGTACTTACCCATCCCAGTCTTACTGGAACATACCGTGGTTCTTGACAAAACTTACATTGTCGTTCTGCACTGTAATCCTTGTAGTACAACATACACCCATTAACACAACAATCAATTTTTTGAGATTCCAAACCTAGCATCGACACCAATCTTTTTGCTTGGTAAATTTTTTTTGGCAATTTCTCCTTTGAAGGACACACGTCTCCCAACATACTTGCAATGAAATCAAGACACTTTTGAGGAATGTTCCAATTTGTCTTGCATGCCAACAATTTCACGCATATTGAAAGGTTTTTTGCAAAAAAAAAAAAAAAAATACCAGAGAGAAAGGCGAGAACCAGAGAGCAGAGAGAAATGTGTTCAGTTAAAAAAAAAAGTGGAACATTAAGCACTCTTAAAGCAAATTTGAGCACTGAGCACAAACGAGTACAGGGAAACCAAAACGGTGCAACGACAGAATACGCATGGCATGGGAAACATAAAATTACATTATTGTCCTTTTAACTTTATAGTATAACAATTAAAATTAAGCTATAATATACCTACAATCCTATAAAAAGCTAGACAGAGCAAAATCAAAATATTTGGATCAAATGAAAAAAAAGGCAAGAACTGCAGCGTACTGCTGTTGCTGTACTGGGTTGTTACACTCCGAATATTGTTTCAATTATAAATATTTTTTTTACCTTATTACAATAGAAGATATCAAATTATCACCAAGATAAGCCCAGCCTTAATGTCAAGGCAAAGTCATCAACAAATCTAGACAAAAATGAAAATGGCTCTGATGGAGTTGGAATGGTAAAGTTGAGCAATTTAAAGGGGGAATATTAAAGCATTACCATAAGATGCTCAGGTTCGTAAGTTTTTGTATCATCATCATCATCATCATCATCATAGATACATTTCAGGTTTGAATTTTGTTTTATAAAATGAACATCTTGATTGCATATGATCTGCAGGGTTTTGCTGAGAAGCTGTTCTCACGTTTACAGAATTGTAATGAACGATTTGAGGTGGATACTCTAATTAAAATCAAAGCAGCATGCCTATATTGTTGTAAATGAAGATTTGTAGCTCCTTTTCATGTCTTCTCATGGTTATTCAAGATAACATATTTACTGGTTTGTACAATTACTGTCTGTAAATTTTAGATCAAGATGATGTTGTTGAAATTGATTGCTCGAACAGTTGGGCTTCACCGGTTAATTTTGTTAAATTTTTACCCTTATCTTCATAAATTTATGTGTTATGGGTTTGATCTAGGATGCCATTTTTCCTTCAGACCAATCAAGGGGTTACACCAAAACAATCACAAACAAATCTAAGTAAATAATACTAACATTTAATAATAGTTAAATAGAATACCTGCAAGCTATACTTTTCAATCTCACATGCCCAGCTTAAATCATAGTCAAAGCAGCTTAGCAGGATCGGTCAATACTACAAAATAACAAAGAAAGACCGATCAACAAATATCCACCACAATTATCATTAACAAGTATCGCTTTCATTTTCTAAACCATAACCATATGCAGTGAAACACACGGCTAGTTCAAATTATGCGGTTCTACAGAGACTCTGTAGCGCAACAGATTAAATTTAATCCATTAAGTATCATTTAAAGACCTATTTATTAAGTTTAAAGTAATTTCCATTACAAGACCGATCACCAATGTTAGGTTTGCCAGTAATGCCCAGCTTGGCAATCCTATAAATTTCAGTATTCATGTAAATGTCTTTTTCCCAAATTCAAATAGTTCTTAGCTGATTTATATCTATGAATTAAAAATAATCTCATTATCATATTTATGTTAAACAGATAGGAAATATATACTCTGTTAAGTTATTTGGGTTTTCCTCAATTTTGTTTTGGGTTTGAGTTTTGATAAATTTCCATCTGTTGTTCTTCTAAACTTTCCCATTACAAGGAGAAAAATTAAGTTCCATTACAAGGAGAAAAATTAAGTTTGCATGTGTGTGAAATTATGTTAGCATCTGGACACGAAAGGAACTACTGAAATAGTTAAACAAAGATAGAAAAATATGGAACTGGAAGGCGGAAAGTGGGCGACAAAGTTTAAACTTCACATCCAAACAAATGAAGGACCCAAAATCCGCACATGACGGAAGAAGTACACAGATAAGCAACAATCAGTTGAAGACGTTTTGCCTGCAGACAAACCCAACACAATAGATTGCAACCCAAATGCTCCAAGTCAGAAATTTCAAAATTTTCACCCAAATTTTGTCTAAAAAGGATTTTCAAAAAACCCAAAAAGCGAGAAGCGGCAGTAAATAAGCAAAGAAGCGGAGAGTGTACCTTGTAACCTCCGTGAGTACCGTCGGCGACACCTTGATGTCTTGGCGCGACGGCAGTAACAGAGGTAGCGAGGCGACCTTGGCGAGCGTGGCGCGGTCGATCTGTGGTGGGTTTCTCAGATCTGTGGTGGGCAAGGATCGCTCCTTAGATTCGTGCAATTTTGGTCCGTAGAAGTTGGCGAGATCTTGATTTGGTCCGCAGAGAAGGAAGAAGAAGCCTAGGCGAGGAAGAAGACGCGATGGGGAAAGAGGGAGAGGTGCAATTTACGTTCTATTACGGCGAAAGAAGACGCTTGAGGAAGAAGACGCAGCGAGGAAGAAGACGCAGTGAGGAAGAAGACGCAGCGATGGGGAAAGAAGACGTAGCGTAGAGAAGGAAGACTGAACGGAGGAAGGGTTGTGAGGATGCAGATCTGTGTGAACGGGAGGCAAGGAGTTAGTAAAAATAAAAAAAACTGTGTGAAGATTACCGACGGCTTAGCCGTCGGTAAGGATAAACATAAATAAATAAAAAATTTGGCGCCCAACCTGACTACTTACCGACGGCAACCCGTCTGTAATTACCGACGGCTAAGCCGTCGGTAATTTGGCAAAAAACATTTCGCTTTCAGTTTTTTTCCCGACGGCTTACCGACGGTTTAGCCGTCGGTAATTAAAAATTTACCGACGGAGTCGAGGCCGTCGGTAATTTTCCGTCGGTAATTCACCCTTTTCTTGTGGTTTCCTTAAGTTTATGTGACATATGACTGGGTAACACAGGTGATTGCCACATCATTTAAACAAGCCATGTCACTTAGTGACCATTACCATGTCAGAATATTGTTTTATTAATATTAGAATTACAAAAATAAATTATTAAATTTGGAAATGAGAACGACCCATCTTCTTCCACCTTTTGAAAATGAGAACCAGAACCACTGGTCTTCTCAACACAGAGATGAGAGAGTGTGCGTCTCATGGAAGCACGGCCACCACAAAATCCTCAACATGCTCCTTCACTATCCTCCAAATCCTCTGCTACACCACCAACATCGCCAACCAGTACCGCTACCTCGCCCTCCTCCTCGACCCTAATCGGAACCCCTTCACCTTTGCCGGCCACGCCTTCTCTCTCGTCCACGATGCTTGGTCTGTTCTCTCTGATCCTGCAAAGAAGGCCATGTACGACAACGACCTCCGATTGCTCACTTCTCCATCGAAGAGAAAACCTAGATCGAAGGACGACGCGACCGAGCCGACTCGGCAGAATCGGAACCCGAGCGATCCTGACATCTTCTTCCATCTTCTTCCGTCTTCTTCCACCAAAACCAGGATCTCGATCCTGACATTGGGTGACCCAGGCGAGATGTAGAACCTCAGATTTGGGGATTTAGGGTTTTCGAAGGGTGGAAGAAGATTGGTCGAGTTTCTGGTTCTCATTTTCAAACATTCTTTTATTTCCTATTTCTCATTTTCAAACATTCTTGACGGGGCGACCGAAGAAGCCATGGAAGACGTTGTGGGTGATGGTGGCGAGGGAGCAGAGGGAGAAGACAAGGAGTATGTGGTTGTTGTTGGAGTTGGAGGAGGTGAGGAGGTGGAGGAGGGTGGGGGAGGCGATGAGAGAGAAGGAGGAAGATGACAGAGAGAGTGAGGAAGATGACGGAGAGAGTTCTCAATTTCTGATTTTGGTGAAATTGAAATTAAAATTCATCTTCCATTTTTTTTAGTTTTAAACTGTTATGATTTAAAATTAATTGAACTTGTGACATGGCAGTTGACATAGCACTCATTTAATGACTTGGCGACCACATGTGTGTCTTAGTCGGTTGTCATTTAAGCTAATGAACATCACATCAACTCCACGTCATCAAAATTGAGAGCCAAGTTTTCATTTGGGCAAAATGCCTAAATTTTTGAAAATAGGGGAACTAAATGTCTGAATTTAAAAATGGAGGGACTAAAATAAAAAATTGGTCAAAATAGGGGGACTAAAAATGTAATTTAGCCTATATTATAAGCTATCTAGCAAAATGAGGCTTATGTACAATGACAAGTCTTTTCAATGGCATAAAGGAGCCAAGAGTCTTCGCTCCCCAAACTTATTTAAATTAGTAATACTACTTATACACACATAACGAAACATAAAGACAGATCAAATATATGCGAGGATAATATCATCATTCTTTTTTTTTTTTTGGGTGCTAGATAATATCATCATTCTAACTCTCCACCTTAAGTAAATAATGAAAAATATGATAAAGACTAGTATATAGGCACAAACAACAAAAGTATCCACAATCCACAGGTTAAGACAATTGTATTTTACCATATGACTTAGATGGATTTGTGGTACTCATTAGTTATCCAGTCAATTATATTAGTAAAAAAAAATTTAAGACCTTTTTTTGTCAAAAAATTTTGAGGCCTTTTTTAGTCAAAACATTTTGAGGCCTAAAGCCCTTGCTTGGACTGCTTTAGGGTTGGATCGGCCCTACTAGTATACTACAAATAATTAGTAAAGTAAAATCATATTCACGAATAATATCTTTAAAGTTGGCCCCCTTAAATAAATTATTGAATCTCTGACACTGCCAATATATGTATATATATATAGAGAGAGAGAGACTAGAGAGAGAGAGGAGATAAGAAATAAATGGAGAGGGATAAAAAGAGAACAAAAAGAAGGAGAACATATATTTTAAACAAGAACGAGTACTTTTGTCTTTTTGATTAATTAAATATAGAATAATTACTTTTATTTTATCTAATCTCTTATTTCTGATTCTCAATTTCCCCCTTCCAAAAATGTTCGATTAAATGCCATATCGTAGGGAAGCATAAGGCGCTTTTAACAACATGCACACTGGGTGCATGATGCACCTATTAATGTGCAAATTTCCAAATTTGGATTTCAAGTAAACATAGGATGTGAGTTTTTGTATTATACTATTTCTTCTCTCTAAGTGAGATGCTCTCAAGGTTTTCTTCTCTCTAAGTGAGACTATCTCTTTGGTTCTCTATCTGATCTCTTTTCATGGAGGCACATATGCAAGGCCTATCATTAATGGAGGACGCTGATGAAGGAATTTCCTTTGATGTGAATCGGAGGCTGATACAATCAATGATGTTCGTTTCTGTTTGGTTGGTCGTTTTCTTACCGAGTGGCCTATCAGATCTCACATCATGAAGGAGTATTTGGCGAGTATTTGGCAACCGGTAAATGGTATGTTAATTAAGGAGACTTTACCAGGAATTTTTCTTTTTCAATTCTTTCATCGAATTGATCTAGAAAATGTCTTAAAAGGAGGCCTTTGGACCTTTGATAATCATATCCTAATTCTAGCAAGGCTGCACATTGGAGTTCCCTTGGATAGTATCCCCATAAATCATGCAGATTTTTGGGTGCAAGTTCACAATCTTCCCACGGGTTTCATGTCAGAACTAGTGGGTAAGCATTTGGCTGCGTACATTGGTGAGTTTATTAAGTATGATCAATCCAATAACAGTAGTTTTTGGTGGAACTATATGAGAATTCAAGTCCGTATTGAAGTTAGTCAAACACTAAAGATTGAGAGAAAGGTGCGAACGATGGGTGAAGAGAGTGGTGCATGGTCAAATTTAAATATGAGAAGCTCACTGTCTTCAGCTTTTTCTGTGGTTACCTAGGGCGCATAGAAGAAAAATGTGATGCTTTGTTTAACCTTGAGAATGACGATGGGGTGAGGAAGTGGAGCTCGGAATTGAGGGTGGAACCATGACAACAAGGTGGTGGAGCAGTAATAGATGGCTCAAGGGCGATAGGGATGATTGTAGAAACCCTAGTGTTTGTTAGAGGCGGGTGACACAATTCGAATTCAAACTTTGAAGACCCCACTAATTTCGGCCCCATTCGACCAACTGATTCAACTGGTGTGGTTAAGGACATCAACAAAAATAACAGTAATTCTGTTGTCAATAATGAGGTGGTGTTATTCAACTTTAATGCTAGGAGTCTTGTTCCCACAAGTGGTCATGGGGCCCAGAGTCAAAATGTGTTGATCGTTTATCAGTCAACATTAACTACGGTCAACAGAAGTACTAATTTGGTACAATTCTCTAATCCACTTTTTGTGGATACGTCAGCAATGAATATTGATGATTCGGTTAAGAGAAAAAGAAGGAGAGATGATTCAAATGACCCCATTCACGATAATCACATCCAAATTATCATAGTAAGGCAACCTGGCTGTGATGATAGTGGCAATGCTAATACATCGCATCATTTTTTTAACGGCAGATCCTGGCAGCCAGGACCGCTGGGAGAAATGAATATTATTATTTGGAACTGCCGAGGATTGGGTAATCTGAGAGCAGTTCCTACATTAAAAGATTTAACCCGGTCTCACAATCCGGATATTGCTTTCCCTAGTTTCGGTCCTTTTGTTCAGAAAGTGGAGGAAATTTCATAAAGGAGGTCAAAGGGGAAAGTGGTGATTGACTGGTTTCTATGGCTGCCCCGAAACCACTAGGTGCAAAGAGTCCTGGAATCTCCTTAGTCCTTTGTCAGGCATGTCACAACTACCTTGGTGCATTGTTTTGTTACTTCAATGACTTATTGGCTGTTGAAGATAAGAGGGGGAGGGTGGATAGACCTCAATGCTTTATTACCGGCTTATGTGATGTTATGCTAGAGTGCAACCTTGTTGAAGTCCCCCTGGAAGGCTTTCCATTTACTTGGGTTTGTAAAAGAGGGACACTTGACATGGTTGAGGAACGTCTTGATAGAGGTTTTGCTACCCTTTGTGGTGGGACCTTTTCTCGCAAGTAAAACTTACAAATTTACTTGCTCCAACCTCTGATAATAGTCCATTACTGTTGTCTATGGAGAACTAGCCCCTCTTGGTAAGGAGGAGAAAATTTTGGTTTGAAAATTACTGGCAGTCTGAAGATGGTATAGGTGACCTAGTGAAGGAGAGTTGGTCTAGCTATGGAATTGAATCTCTTGTAGAGAAAATTGATCAATGCTCTGGGGATCTTGCTAGATGGAGTAAAACTGTGCAGCCTTCTTTCTGCAAAGACATTGAAAGATATAAGAAAAGCATGGAAGGCTTGAGAAAATGCACCGATTCAAGAACGTCCTGTCAGTATAATGCTCTTCGTGATCAACTAAATATTTCCATGCTGCTGCCTCAGCTAGAAGGAAAATAAACTTGATCTCGAAGCTGCAAGATGACTCAGGTCAGATTGTATAATCTCAATGAGGGCTGTGCTATCTTGCTCATGACTATTTATATACTATTTTTGCAGGTTCTAGACAGGATTTGGCTAATGTTATCGATGTTGTTCCCATAAAGTTGTCAGTTGAAGATAACAAAGTGCTTTTTATTTCTTTCTCAGATGTTGAATTTCAGCTAGCCATTTTCCATATGAGCCCTGATAAAGCTCCAGGCCTGGACGAGCTTAATGCAGGTTTCTTTCGCCAGTTTTGGGACTCGTGAGGTGCTGATGTAATCTAGACTTGTGGAGATTGGCTTGATAGTGGATGAATTCCAGCTTCTATCAGTAAGACCAACATTTCTTTGATCCCGTAGTGTGACCAGCTAGCTAGCATGCATGACATAAGGCTGATTTCATTATGTAATGTGGCCTATAAGATTTTGGCTAAAACTCTTGCAAATAGAATATGCAAAGTCATGAAAAAAATGTATTTCTGAGGAGTTGTTCGCTTTTGTTGGAGGTTGTTCAATAGTGGATAATGCTCTTATTGCCACAGAGGTAATCCATTATCTGAAGTGTAAGCAGAAGGGTCATAGAGGGGATCTTGCTCTGAAGCTCGATATTAGTAAAGCATATGACCGAGTTTGTTGGGACTAACTTGAAGCGATCATGCTTAAAATTGGCTTTCCTCTCCAATGGGTGAAGTGGATTTTAATGTGTGTCTCTTTGATTAGTTATTCTATCCTGATGAACAATGATGAAGTAGGACTTATTGAGTCGGGTCGTGGCCTCAGGCAAGGTGATCCTTTGTCCCCGTATCTCTATATTCTTTGTGCGGAAGGTTTGTCGAGCCTATTGAAATATGTTATGGCTCGCGGTCTAGTTCATGGTGTGCATATCTGTAGGAAGGCTTCTATTCTCTCTCATTTGCTATTGGCAGATGACTCTTTCCTTTCCCCTCAAGCCACAAATCAAGAGGCTGTGGTTGTCAAAAGGTTGCTTCAGCAATATGAGAATGCATCAGGCAAATCGATTAATCTCTCAAAATCTGAAATTCTATTTTCTCAAAATGTCCTTCCTAAGCAACGCCAACTTATTTCTGATTTACTGGGTGTCAAAGAGAGTTTGGTTGCTAGAGTCTGAATCATGGAATGTGACATTGGTAAGGAATTTATTCCCGCCCCAATCGATTGAAATGATCTTGGAGACTCATCTCTTTAATTCAGTCACAACAAATCGTTTGATATGAAGTCCTGCTATCAATGGATGTTATTCAGTGAGGTTAGCGTATAACGATGCTATGAGCAACATGGTAGATACAAGCCACTTATGTGACTCGAGTGATTGGCAGCTCATTTGGTTAATACGGTTCCCCCAAGAGTTAAGATGTTGCTCTGGAGAATTTGTCGCAATTGTGTGCCAACTAGAGCTCTACTACAATGTAAAGGGGTTCAGTGCACTTCTGATTGTGTGCTTTGCGAGTCGGATTTCGAAATCCCCTAGCATCTTTTCCTGACAAGTCTCGTAGCCAATCTTGTTGGAACCAATTTCATCTTTGGAACGATATTAGTAGCAATATGCAGGGTGTTGATTCATTTAAATTGTTGTGTTTCAAGTTACTGGCCATTTGGGACACACATAAGAAAGCTAGATTTGCTATGATGATCTGGACCATATAGCGTATGCGAAATGACAAGCTATGGGAAGTATCTAATACTGCTATCCAAGGTAATTAAAACCGGACCGAGCATTGAACTGGAGAAGGCCAGGGTTCGGGGTTTTTTGGGTCAGACTGGGGTCGGACCGGGGTCGAACCAGGTTCAAATAAAATATTATTTTATATATATATATATATATATCAAATATATAATATATATACATAATATTTCAATTTATATACAAAATAACATGTCCCGGAACTAATAAAATATTATTTTTTAAATATATATATATATATATAACATCAATTTATATTTGTAGTTATTTTATTATTAATGTTTTATATATAATAATAATAATTATTATGAAAAGAGAAAAGTTTATGAAGGCTTTTTATTTTTTATTTTGGTCAGAATTGCTGGGGATACTACAAGCCCTGAAATGACTAACCCATTGGCCCAACAAGCCTGGGACCAATTAAGGGACGTGTTGCCAAGTATTAGACTTGAATCAACTTGCAAAGCAAACACACAACTCACAAGCAAACAAGGGGCGCCACATCTCTCCCAAGCTCACCTCCTCTCTCAAGCTAGTAGGGGTCTGTAGATCCAACAGCGCCGCAACAGAGCTCATCAGATCTTCTATTTCTTCTTCCCCTTCTCTCATCTGTGTTCTTCTTTGATTCTTCTTCATTTCGACCAGAAAATGCAACTGCTTCTTCAGTTCTTCTTCTCTCATCTCTCATCACGGCGGAGACAACGTAGAGCACACCGGAGACGAAGCGAAGTACGCAGAGCACGTTGTTTTGCCCTTTTTTTTTTTAAAAAAAAATTGGATTGTTTTTTGAATCGGCCGGTTCCGGCGAAAACCCGGTTTTCACCGATTTTCCCGGTTTTCAAGCCGGTTTCCGGTCCTTTCTTCCGCTTCCTGCCAAGTCAGTCGATGGGGTGATTCGACCGGATGGTGCGGTTCAGTCGACCCGGCCGGTCCGGTCCGGTCCGGTTTTTGTTATCTTGCTGCTATCGACCAAGTGGGTGTTCTGGCATTGCAGTATCTCTCTGGTTGGATGCAGGCCAAAGGCAATTCACTAAATGGAGCTAGTGCTCAGACGCATCATCAGGCTACTCGATGGAGTTGCACCACCAGATGGATTTGCGAAGATCAATGTAGATGCTAGTTTCTCAACAACCTCGAGTAAAACAAGCTTTAGTATCTACTGCAGAGACTGTGAATGTAGCTTTCTAATGGCAAGAATCGAGTGCATGCCCTTTTGTCTCCTGCCTGCTGAAGGAGAAGCGATTGGTTTGTTGAAAGCCATCTAGTGGGCATGCGGCTTGAAAATAGACCATGCGACCCAATACACCCCATGCGATAGGCTTTGATATCATATTAGGATTTTGGGCCTAACTCATCCTTACAAAACCGGCTTGTAAGGTGAGGGGTGCCATTTGCTAATAAACTTTTTTGATGTCTTATCTCTAGTCTATGTGGGACTTGAGTTTTTCCCGATAGCTAGCCCTCGAGATTTTAATTATATCTCCCTTTATATTGAATATTTGATTATTAATGAAATGAGTTAAATTCCTATTCTCGAAAAAAAAACTCTTATTTTTTATAAAACAAATGATCAATTCGTTGTATTTTTCTTTTTTTCTTGTTTTGGGTTGGACTTCCTTCTATTTTTCCCGTAACAAGGATTTACAACTTGTACCAAAATAATAACGTGCGTAAAATCTCAGGGTACAAGCCAGCGGCGCATCCGAAAAATCATGCTCGGCATTCTCCTTACAAAAGCGGCCACGTCATCATGTACATGCTGTAAAGCAGAGACAGACATATACATCATACAGTGACAGTAATAAACCAACCAAGCCTATAATAATAAGATTCACTCACTCCCGTTGCAAGACAAACCCAACACACTTAACACACACACACAGCAAAATAGCAACAAAAAAAAAAAAAGAAAAAAAAAAGAAAGAAAGAAAAAGCAACCCTTACTTACTTTACTTCCTCCATTCCAGCTTTGTGAGTTCCCAAACCCTCGTGCCTTAGAGCTCCTTCAAGTCCTTTGCTTTTTCTTTTTTTTCCCCTGTTTTGCTGTGTTTCTTGGATCGCTGCGGGTTTCATGTGTTATTTGGAACTAAGACGGAGATTGTGAAAGTTCTCTTTCTTTCTATTTGTAGCGATACGATATGTACGTTGTACCTCCACCTCAGCGATCGGATCCGGGTTCAGGATCCGGTGATTTGCGGGTTTACCAAGCTTGGAAGGGTAGTAATGTGAGAGTTTCTGACTCTTTATTTTATTTCTTACTGATGTCTTCCAATTATTATTATTATTATTGTTGTTGTTGTTGTTGTTGGATGTTGTTGTGTTTTCCTTATCAAATTTGTTATTGGACACGTCATGATTCTATTTTAGCTTAATTTGCAATCAGTCACATTCTCTTTTTTTTTTTTTTACCTTTATTGTTTATTTTTTTTTAAAAATTATGGTGGAATTTGGGGTTTATCTTAAGGGGAAAAGTAAAATGGAAAATGAATCTGACTTTAGGATGTATGGGGAACTAAGTGCTTTGATTTTGATAGATGAGGATTCACATATTTGAGGGTGCTGTTGTTTTCAGATAGGTTCTGAAGCAGCATTAGTAAGTGATCTATGGTGGTGACTTTTTATTCTTTTTTTTTTTTTTTGTTTATTCTTGTTGAAGTTAAGAAATGAATTGATTTTTATAATGCTGCTTTTTTTTTTTAGATTTTTTTTCTTCCTGGAAGCTACTATTTTTAGCTTCATAAAAGGCTACTATTTTTTAGTTTGTTTGAAGTTTGAATTTGTAGATGTGACATTAAACTTTTCTGCTTCCTTTTTTATGTTGCTGGAAAGATTTAAGACTGTACTTGCTATGAAGTGTGAACCAAATAATGGAGTTGATAAAACCGACAGAAGTCATCCTCTTCCCCTCTGGAACTGGGGCATTGTCTTCCTTGTAATATCTAAAAATTGAACCTTTGTGTTAAATACATAGCATTTATTAAGTTACCCTATAACACAATTGTAACTGGTTCTTGATTTTGCATTCACCCGTAAATTTTTATTTTTTTAGGAATTTGAATCTAAAATTTTGTAAAAGTTTAATATTAAAAATGAGGATGTGGCAAGGACAGTGGATTGATTGGCCATGATGCATTTTTTTAGTTGTGATAAAAAAATAATTGCTTGTTATTTTCTCAAGTTGATGTTTTAAATTTTGGTTGAACCCTTGTCCTGGAATTTGGACAATGGTGACTGACATATAATTATCACAACAAATTATTTATATTGTGAGATAAAAGTATTGATAGTTTACATCACGTACTTTCTTTTGATTAATGTTCTTGTCCACAGAATTTATAAAGAATGGAGATATGTTAGTGATTGTTGCTGCAATCTTATTTGGAATATGTTTCTGTTCTAGTCGTGTTCTAGTCTTTTTCTAATTATGCAGATGCATACTAATTGTTTTAATCCCTTTCTTGCAGAAATTTTTTCTTCAGGGCAGGTTCATATTTGGACCAGATGCAAGATCGTTGGCCCTGACAATTTTTCTTATTGTTGCTCCTGTTGTAGTTTTCTGTGTCTGTGTTGCCAGAAAACTGATAGATGATTTTTCTGATCACTTGGGGATAACCATAACAGCAGTTGCTGTTGTGTTCACAATTTATGTGAGACTCTCTCTCTCTCTCTCTCTCTCTCTCTCTCATACACACAAACACAATTTTTTTTCCTTTCATCCTACATTGTTCCACTGTATTGGTATTGCCCTTTGTTTACTTATACGAGATGCATTGCTCTGTTGCAACTTACAAACACTTGTCTGGAGTAAAGCTAGAAGCTGGAATTTGATGAACTTTGTAATGAATTACAACCTGGCCGACACCCTTTATATTTCAGGATAACAAAAACAAAAACTAACCATAATCATAATGAGACTAATATGATTTACTAATGCGACGGATGCAATTTTAATCCTAACAAAATTATGGAATCCATGGCTAAGCCAAATATCACGTGATAGTGTCATTTTGCTTAGATTAAAGAAAATATTTTATTAAGGGGAAACAAAGAGTAGAAAGGGTAGGTGGATGATAGAACCTGACCAGAAATGGATGAACAGATAGATTGTTTTGCAGAAACAGCCCTGAACAATTTCAACATAACACAGAATCAGAGGACAGGAATGATGCAATGATATTTTGTCTATATCCCTCTAATTCCCTGGTATTAAATAGACCTGGTTCTCTCCCTCCTCGTATTCTTATTTCAAGACTAAAACCTGTCCTCTTTTCTTTATTTCCCTCAATTCTTTATATACATTGTCTGCTGTTCTAACCAACTAACAGTTGATACAGTTTTCAAGATACTTGGTCTGTTCTACCTAAATAATGGTACATGGGGCCAAGTGTATAACAAATATCCCCTGGAAGCTTCACATTGTCATCAGGGTGGAGTTAAAAAAAACAGTTGTTCTTCACTGATGATCTTGTGACAATCCAACACATCCTGCCCTTAATATTTTCCATTGATATTACATGGAATTTCTTGTTCTTGCATATACGATCTCCTAATACACTTCCCCTTCTTGATTTTCTCTTGTAATTCTGCATTCAATAGGCTTTTGAACCCTCCTTAGCTTCTGAATGTACCATTATACCTGCTAGTTGCAGAGACCATGACTGAGCTTCCTCTTTGATGTGTTAACTCCTGTATGCTTCTCCACAGTTGCTGTTCTGGGAGCTTTCCTTTGTTTAAAATCTGATTCTTCTCAGTAATCCACTGAGTGTAATTCATCATCTTCGATAAAGATTCTCAGTCACAACTTCAATTTGGCCTTATTTCTTCCCTCAGCATATTCAAGTAAATTCCTCTAAGGCAGTCTTGATCCGTGCCACATAAGCTTCTGTTTCAGTCCCAACAGCAGTTCAAATGGATTTTGCATCATTGAAATCTTCAATTCACCACATCTCTGAAATAGAAAGGGATTCTGCAAACATAATTCCCATTATTGGAACCAAGAAAGGGATCAACCCTCCGTAGCTACCATCAGCATTCAGCAGTTGTATTCTTTCCTTGCTCCACTCCTTTGTGCTTGAAATAATGCTCAACTATGTTTACCCACCCATAAATGTCCTCTCTGAAAACAGTGGAAGGCGAGCTTCCTCCAGTGATCTTCTCCTCCCTTCTAACCTTGAACCCACACTCACTGTCTACTGTTCTAAATACTCCCTCCATCCCATTATAAGTGTCACATTAGGAAGTTTTACACATATTAAGGAGAAATTATAAATAAATGAAAGAGTGTAACAATTTTACAAAATTATCCTTTTTAACCATTGGGTATTAACAATTGTCATGAATGCATAGTAAAGTATCATGACTTGGGAGTGATGTACTCATTATTAATTTGAGGGTAAAACTGGAAAAAAGTAATTAATATTACATTGAAAACTTAACATGACACTTATTTTGGGACTGATTTTTTTTTTTTTTTTTTTTTTGTGACTGGCACCGAGCTGGTTGGTTAGGATGGTGCGCTAGTTCTCAATTACTGAAATGAACTCGTCTTTTGCTGTGTTTAAGATTGTTCGCGCGTGTTTAAAGTGCAGTTTTAATTTTAAAGAAGAAAGAAATAATCCTAGTCATGACTCTTTATAATGGGACGGAGGGAGTAAATAATTATTGATACAGTTGTCAACATGTTGCGTCTGTTTTAACTAACTGCTGATTTTGGGTCAGCTTCCCAACATTGGATTGGACATCCTCCTCCTTAAACCTATAATCCAAATAATAATGAAAGCCACTGAGATCCCTCTACTGCTTAGCTGTAGAAGAGTCTTTCTGAAAAACTACACGAGTTTGATGGCCAAGAGAAGCCATGGCCATGGATACAGTTTATTCCATATCAAGTATAAAGATGGTGATTTCCCCTGTAATTGTATTCAAGTATATGGTTCTAACTAGAGGCTTTAAATTTTAATATGCATGACAACCGCCATAAAACTTTATTGCCCATGCTTTTACAACAACCTTTTGATTTAGTTGAGATAAACTGCTCCAAGCAATAGGGTTCACAGCCATTAACTTTTTATAAGCTGGTTAATTATCATTTGGGCTATTTTCTCATAAGGTGGAGCCACTAATGCACCAATTTTTTGGATGCCTATGGTCATCTGCTGTACTATGAGTGCTGAAATACATTATTTCCAATTGTATGTTGATGCTTTAATGTTTTGTCAGGTTTTAGCTCTTCTCTTGTCAACATCTGGCCGAGACCCTGGCATAATCCCGCGCAACGCACATCCTCCAGAGCCAGAAGGTCTTGAAGGTGGTCTAGATGTTGGGGCTGGTCAGACTCCTCAATTGCGGTTGCCTCGCATCAAGGAGGTTGAAGTCAACGGAATTACTGTTAAGGTCAAGTATTGTGATACTTGCATGCTCTATAGGCCTCCTCGATGCTCTCATTGCTCAATTTGCAACAACTGCGTAGAGCGGTTTGATCACCACTGTCCTTGGGTTGGGCAGTGCATTGGGCTGGTAAGTTGGACCTTTTGTTTGAACAGGTTTATTTTTAATTGCAAATCTAGTCTGCAGAATGTTGCATGCTAGACAGAAAGATTAGCATGGTATTTGGGTGAGTAGATTCTATTAGCTGTCTTAGTGAAAGAGATGGGCAATTCTTTGCCGGCATGGAACTTGTTGAAATGGTTCATATTTTGTACAAGGGCTCTGCTGGAAAAACTTGCATGCTTTAGAATTTTTGATAATAATCAACACCATTATTTTTAAAATTTAATTTAGGCTCCTGGAGTCAAGTGAAAAATTCATCGTGAGTGACTTAATATAATTTTACTTTCATGTTTATTATAGTTGGCAATACATAATAATGTGAAGTTCTAGAACAATTCAGGTATTAAATGGAAAATAGTGGATAAACATCGTCCTTATGGTAAATTCTGTTGTGGAAGATTTCCTTTCAAACACCTCCTTTATAGGTTTTGTGCCTTCAAAATATGATTATATGAGCTAGCATTTGCTTTATAGTGAAGTAGGAAAATTTTCTTGAGTCCCATCTTGGAAATCTTAAATACAATCTTGTTGGGATGAGGTGGGGTGTGATTTATTAACTACAGCAATGCTTCCCAAATATGTGTAGCTTCCAGTAAACCCAAATAAGTTCCTTTGTATTGGAACTCCTTTTACTTTCATGGAAAAATTTCAGATATTAGGTTGAATTGAATTTAGACTTAATATATGGGTTTAAATGCACTTTTAGTCTCTCGACTATAGCTAATGTGTGATTTTGATCCCTAGTAATTTTTTGAGTGAATTTAACTTCTCAAAAATTGGGATGAGAATTGGAAGTTGAGGTAGGGTGGGGGGCAGAAATTGGGATTTTTTTACCCCACTCAGTAAGAAGTTGTCATCTTATTTAGGTGCTCAGCTCCTTTGTAAAAGTGGTTTAATTGGAGTTTTCTTTCCGTTTTGCATTTGAGCATTTCTTTTCCTCCTTTCAATTGTGTATAAATATATTTATGGTATGATGACTTTTCAGTTGTCATTTGCTAGATGTCATTCTTGATATGTTGTATATCTGAATGTGTGCAAATTGTTATGCAGCGTAATTATCGCTTCTTCTTCATGTTTGTCTTCTCAACTACGCTACTTTGTATATATGTTTTCGCATTTTGTTGGATCTACATTAGAAGGATTATGAAGTCTGAGGAGATAACAATTTGGAAGGCAATGATCAAAACTCCAGCCTCCATAGTATTAATAATTTACACCTTCATTTCAATGTGGTTTGTTGGTGGCCTTACTGCCTTCCATTTATATCTGATAAGTACAAATCAGGTAATTACTTCTTTATCAATCTTTATATGCTTTAAAAATAACCTAGCTATGTTAATGTATTTACAACTTCATATTTGTATCCATTGCTCTTGCAGACTACATATGAGAACTTCAGATACCGATATGATCGACGGGCCAACCCATATAACAAAGGAGTGATCAATAATTTTAAAGAGATATTCTTCACCAGCATTCCCCCATCAAAGAACAATTTCAGGGCGAAGGTGCCAATTGAACCGGTATTACCTACTCGATCGGTTGGTGGAGGCTTTATGAGCCCGAGTATGGGAAAAGCTGTTGAGGACATAGAGATGGGAAGGAAAACAGTCTGGGGTGACATGGGTGCTGGCATTGATCATTCTGAAGGTCAGCTAAACAATCGCGTGGCGATAAAGGATGGTGAATTTGGTGAATTGTCTCCAGAAATTAGGACAACAGTAGATGAGACGGGTGACCGTGTTGGAATACATCCCAGGAGATCTAGCTGGGGAAGGAAAAGTGGAAGTTGGGAAATGTCCCCTGAAGTTCTTGCATTGGCAGCCAGGGTTGGGGAACAAAATCGTGTGGGCGGTGGTAGCAGCAGCAGTTTGAGCACTGAGAACAGACATTCATAGCCACTGAAATGAATGGCCTGGCCAAGGATTTCATTGACACTAATTAAAAGAATGTTAAATCTACAGCAAAATTAATTGTATCTGAAAGTGTGGGGAATGAAAGGCTTTGCAGGGTGTTTGTTGGTGTTGTTTTAACCATTCTGCTTTTAGGAAGGTGTTGTTTTGGTGTTCTGAGAGTGAGGTTTCCTTTGGCTGATGTTGTATTGAGCTTACAGATTAACTAGCCTTTGCATCTATTAAAGTAGCTACTGCCCTCTCCCTCTCCCCCCTCTAGTTGAGTGGCAGTATCTTTTCTCAAACCTTGGACGCTTTTAAAATTGGTATGGATGATAATCAATCTCATGTCATAACTCTACTATGACAGATTATATTATTTCTTAAAAAGGAAAATGTTAACAAGTGTACTTAGGGTATTGGTTAAGGAATCAAAAGAGGTGTTTGTATGAAAAAATAATGTATTTAGTCCATTGAAAAATGTTTAACTTGTATTCTTAAGACAAATTTTGCTTTTATGGATTCTTTAACCAATGTCTTTAGGGTACTCGTTAGCAATATTCTTCTTAAAATATGTAATGCCCCCAAAAATTGTTTTTTCTTTTTTCTTTTGATTAACAAAAATTTCTATTTCTAACAAACCCCTTAAATAATTAATTACTAATTAATTATTTTTTTAGGAAACTATAGGAATGAAGCAAGAAATGATTGGTCTTGACTGTGGTAATTTGGAGCAAGCAACATTTTCTGTTTTTCTGGTTTATGACATGGTAGTAAGTTGATTCTAACGTGTATTAATGTGGTTAATATAACTACATGTTGAGTTTGAAAAGAATCAAGACAAGTATGAACCTTGAAATAGGAAGAACTTAATGAAAGAGCTTATGGGTGCTTATGCTGATTTGAATTTATTGCCATGATTTAGTTTTGTTGTTGAGATTGGTCTTAGAAACTCATTTCAGTGTTTATTATTAGTCATGCAGAATGCTAGGTTGAAAGTTTGGTCAAACTTGATTTTATTTGATCCTCAAAGATCGAAGAATCCGAGTTATAAACATGTGAGTTCTATCTTATGGCCTCTGATTTTGCATGTTTTGGTAGCTTTTATACTTGTTATAGTGGACACAAGTTAGGAACCAAATGAATTGAATTAGTAAACCCTAAGTTATTATATAAAATTTTATTACTAGTAGCTACATGCTGCATAATTGAACTAAATACTTGATTGTGAACTGATTTAGAGGGTAGACTTAAGATTTAGCATGAGTGAACAAAGATTTAGATGTAGTAGGTATTAAGTAGGAACTGAAGTGTAGTAAAACTTGGATACTTGAATGCATGTTTGTACCAAGATTCAGTTTTCTGCATAAATTCTATTTTGCAACTTAGCAGCTTAATTATTTGAGTATAACTGACTTTGAAGAGAGATATTGAGAGTTCAGAGGGTCTTAAAGGTTTGGCTATAGTGAACACAACTAAGGAGCCTACCCCTATTTATGAATTCAGTGTATATCAATTCATGCGGTTCAACGAGTATGGTCCACTGGTTCGACCAGTGACTCACTGATCCAATATCTCGACTGAGTCAATGACTGGTCTGAATTTGATAACATTGATATGAATGTAGTGGAAACCATTGGCTTGACTTGTAGTCAAGCTAGTAAGCTTTCCTTTGATACGAACGGGTTGCTAATATTCGAAATTTAATTACAACACAGGGATAACAACACAGCCAGATCTGATTCATTACAAAATGTTTCATGGAGTTTTACATATGAGAAAGATTGGAATTTCCAAAGGCAAAATCTATTGAGGGGGAATAATGACATTTCCAATGTTGTTGTGCCATGGATCAGCCAAGTGAGTCGCCAAGTTCTCCAAGGGCCCAGTGCCAGGATAAGCTGATTGTTGAACACAGATTCCCACAAAAGCTAACAAAGCAAGACGTCCTAAACATTGAACAAGTAATAAATTTGGTCAGTTTTCTATACAACATGCAAATGTCATGACCAATAAGGTTTTGAAAAAAGGTTGCAACATCATGGTTTTTAATGTTGTCGCAACCGCAGTACAACGGCGGCTGAAGCTGCATCAGCCGCATTTTACTGTAATATCAAGGATCGCAATGTGACCACAATTGTGTCCGCGATGATGATTTAAAACCTTGATAACCAAATATTTAGATAGATAGATAGATAGACATCTTTAGGATCAGATGTCCTTATTACCATTCTTAACTTCTTTAACTTTGTATTCATGGAACTTTTTAGGGTCCTTAGAGTATCCCAAAGGATCAAAAGCACCACCAGGGTATTTCTTCTTCTCTGGGTCTTTCTCCATGCTCCTTTGGTGCTCCACAAAAGCAATAGAAAGGAATTCAATGACCAAAATGGTGGGGAGAGTGCCCCATGGAACAGGGTTGCCTAGGTAGGTTGCTTGTCCCCCAGGAACTGCTGCCCATTCCTGAGCTTTTACCCAATTGCCTAAACCCAATGCCTCTGGCACCAAAATCCCTGGCTGCAAAATATACGAAATTTCAGTATACTAAAGTTTTTTTTGGTTCCATGTTGTTTTGTTTTAAATTATTGGGGACAACAAAACAACATATCTAAAATGCAAGAAATTTTCAAATTGTGGTTGAGGGTATCTAGTTATACAAATTATTCTATTAAGTGAAACTGTGTAAAATTCAGCCTCAATTACAAATTATCGATATGTTGATGTATTCAATTGCAATTTTTTTTTTAATTCAACAACTTATTTAAAAATTCTAAAATAATTATTTCCTCAAAATAAAAATCTCAAATAATCCAGAGGCATACAAGTCAATTAAACCAAGAGAAAACTAATAAACCTCTCTTCATATAAAGAGAGAGACTTACAACAGCAAGCATGGCCCATCTGCAGTGAATGAGTTCTGACTCTTTGAATCTCTCAAGATTCTCTGGCACTTCACCAAGACGAAGAGGGTCGAATCCAAAGTCACTGAAACACAAAAACATGGAAGCACCAAATTTTCACCATAAAAAACAAAAACCCACAAAGGATTTAAAATCACTAAAATGCTACTACAACATTAGTACATTACAACTCTCTTTAACCTTATTGAATTCACCAATCTATATGATAAAATTTCATATCATTTTTGTTAAACCCTATAAAATTGATAAAATTTGACTTTATTCCTTATAAAAATTTATTCGTTTTTTGTCCTACATTTATAAAAAATAGTGTGTTTTTAATCTTTTATCAGTCTCATCAAGGCTAAAAGAACACAGTTTTTGTATTTTTATAGACTAAAAAAATAAAATTAAGGACTAAAATTAAATTGGGTTAAATGTGTATTTTTTGTTTTTAGTCTCTGTACTCATTTTTTAATCTTACAAATTAAAAAAAAAATTATATATTTTTAGTCCCCGGAGCGAGACTAAAAACATGAAGTTTCATACTCCCTCTGGTCTCGATTATAAGCAACAAAGTACCTTTCCACATTCGTTAAAAACTGTATGTGAAAAGATACTTTGTTGCTTATAATCGAGACCAGAGGGAGTAATTTGTAGTGACTAAAAAGTAGGTGTAGAGACTAAAAACAAAATTCGAGATAATTATAGTGACTAAAAGCATGTTTAGCCCAATTAAATTTTACTAATTTAATAGGTAAAAACACATATTTAACCCTGCTATTTTTATTTTATTTATTTTTACTAAAGAAAATGGGAAATTGATGGATGCATACCCAGGAGCGGAACCATCAAGATAAGGGGGTCTAGGCTGGCCAGGCATCCAATCAGCAGTCATGGTGAAGCGAGAAGAGGAAGAAGCATTGTAAGCAAAAGAGGAAAGTGGAACTGCAGTGGCGAATCTTGATTTTGAGGAAGAAAGAAGAGATGGGAAGGCTGATATAGCAGAACTCATCAACGTGTTGGTAGCCATTCTAAGAGGTTGGAATTTGCGTGTATGGGTTGTGATGGGATGAGAACGGGACTTGCAATATGTTATGTGAAAACAGAGAGAGAAGAGAGGAGAATATAGGAGAATGGGTTGGTGTGGATATAGGCAAATCCAAAAGTGGATTGCTATTGGGTAATGATGTTAGCCTTTTACTTGTTATTGGTCCACGTTGATATTTTCTCCATCTAGTTTCAATGTTGAGCTGGAACTACTCGTGGATATCTGGCAAGTTTGTCTGTGTGGTGGAGGTCGCATGTCATCTATATCATATCATATATTTACTAAAAAAATCTACAAGATAGTCTATGGTAGAGTCATTTATGTGGAAGGTAATTTATATTGAAAAATACGTTACAGTGTGTATGATCAGCACGAATAGGTGTTAGTGGCAAGGAGTTTAGTTTGTTTTACAAATTCAAGTATCTACTAGTCTATTTTACTAGTCTATTTGGGTGAGATAAACGTAATTTTATTCATCAGTACTCACTGAGTTTGAAGGTTTTCCTTATTTTAGACTGGAGCATCATTTCCTCACCCTAAATTTTTTTAATCAAAAAATAAAAAATATAGGTCGGAAGAGCTTTACTCTCTTATATGGGAAACCTAACTCGACTTGGTTATATATATATATATATTGAAAAATACGTTACAGTGTGTATGATCAGCACGAATAGGTGTTAGTGGCAAGGAGTTTAGTTTGTTTTACAAATTCAAGTATCTACTAGTCTATTTTACTAGTCTATTTGGGTGAGATAACTGTAATTTTATTCATCAGTACTCACTGAGTTTGAAGGTTTTCCTTATTTTAGACTGGAGCATCATTTTCTCACCCTAAATTTTTTTAATCAAAAAATAAAAAATATAGGTCGGAAGAGCTTTACTCTCTTATATGGGAAACCTAACTCGACTTGGTTATATATATATATCAATGGTCTAAACAAACAAAATTGTATGTATGTATAAAATTAGAAATGATATTTTAATATAATTTTTACTTTTTGTTACCCTACTTTAATTAAGAAAAATAAAAAATAAAAAGTCTTAGAACATGTAGTTTTTATTTTATTAATAAATAAAAATATTATAAAATAATGTGATAAAAAAACTTAAGAGGTTGGTCCACTAGAGGGTGTACATGGGCCGATTTGGATGGATTTTGGTCAAATCCAATGCCCGATCCGATCAATTTGATTGGTTTGGATTTCAAAAAAAATCTGCAGTTTTTCTAAATGGCCCGAACTGAACCAAACTGGTGTTAAACGGGTTGGATTGGATTGGGCTCGCGGGTTGTGAAACAAACAAAGTTAAATTCCGAACGAAAAAAAAATTAAAATCTGATCGCATATAAAATAAAATCCAAGAAGGTCTACACTTAGTTCTACAACATTTAGTTCTAAGCAACATCTTACAACACTATTAAATTAAAATCAAACAGCATTTTTCACTGCCCTCCTCTCATTGTAGGGAAACCCTCAAATTAATAATAATAGTATAGTTCACGAGCTAGCTATCTATCACAAACATGCATGAGTTAACAACGGATCTGGGATGTTCATAGAGATGTAGGCAAGAAAGTTACCTGTTTGGATGAAAAAGGAACCAAAAAAAAAATGAAATAAAACATCAATTAGAAACTTTGCTGAATCTCCGAGAAATGAGATGCCAAATGAGATTGAGATTGAGTTGAGAGTGAGAAATTAGATTAGAATATTGAGTCTAAGTATAAAAAAATAAAATTAAGTAACACCACCGGGTCGGGTTTGCGGGCCATTGGGTTTGGAATTTCAAATCCGTAACCAGAACCAAACATCACCAGGCCTGGTTGGTTCGGATCGGGTTGGACCCGAACTTGATTGGTTTGGGTAAAAAATGGGTTGGATCCGGGTTGGGCCACCGGGTCGGCCCGAACCCGTGTACACCCCAAAGCAAGATAGAGTCTCAAATCTAGGTTAGGTAAATGTAAGTCTTCTGTAAGTGTTCTATTAGACCGGAGGTTTTTCCTGCCTTAGATTGAGACACCACTCTCTTACCCTAAAATTGTCTTTCACAAAAAAAAAATGTTATAAAAATGATTATAAAATTTATTCAGTAAAAAAAAATTATTAAAAATAGGGAAAATACCATTTTTAGTCCCTGTAATTTGGACGAATACCGATTTTAGTCCCTATAATTTTTTTTTCCAGATTTCATCCCAGTAATTTGAGATTCGTCTAGTTTTAGTCCCTTCCCTGACCAGTCAATGCTAACGTGGCAATTTTAGGTGATGTGGCCTTATATTCTTGCCAGTTGGCAACTGACTCACTAATAAAAATAATTAAATAATTAATTAATTTATTTATTAAATAATTAATTGAGGAGAGGAAGAAGAAGCAATAACACACGACCTCCACCTCCACCTGCCCAGCCCCACCACCACCTCCACCTGCCCCCACACCACCTCCACCTCCACCTCAACGCATCATTCAGTATCCTCCTCCCCATCCCTCTCGATAAGTAGAGGCACACGCAACTCAAGGGTTTTGTGAACTCAGAAATAGCGGTTTTGCCAGTAATCAGATTGTTCGCTGTCGCTACCTCACGACGCTGCAAGCACACCTCCTCCAGTACCAACACTACCGACAATACTTATACTATTCCAACCCCATTTCCACCAGGCCTATTAAGATTTCCCCTTCCTCCACCGCCACCAACACCTTGACCCTGTCTCACCAAACCCTCATTTCCCACACTCCTAACAACACCACCATCATTACCCCTATGCTCTTCAATTTCACTCAATTTCCCAGATGCCTACCCTAATTCAACCTTAATCCCACCTCCACTCCCCATCGCCGAACCCGATCCAACTCCATAATTACTCCCTCTAAACCCCTGATTCTGAAACCCCTCAACACTCCCAGAAAACCCTCAATTCCCCACCTCCACTAACGGCACCAGTAGTACCCTCATCGGAGCCACTGACACCTGGTAATGAAACTCCACTGGGATCTTGCACAGCCGGACCCGATAGAAGCTTCTTGTCGTCGCTGTCATCGTTTCTAACCCCCGAATCATCATTTTTGCGCAACGATTGAAGGAAACCCTCTTCGACATTTACATCGTTGTAAAGGTCCTCGTAATCGTCGTCTTCCTCGATCATGCACACAGTGGTAGGTTTCTCTGACTTGAAAATGAAACCAAAGAAACAGATTTGCTTCTGCCCATTGCCGGTCTTCAGCTAGGAGAAAAAGGAGAACAGAGACGATGAGAGGCGACGAGCGATTATGCTCCAGGAGGGAACAGAGACATCGAACCCTAATCCCTTCTTCTTCTCCTCAATTAATTATTTAATAAATTAATTATTTAATTATTTAATTAATTTACTTAGTGACTCAGCTTTTTTTTTTGGGTGGTCATACTTAGTGACTCAGCTGCCATAAACCCATCTTGGCATGCCACGTCACCCAAAATTGTCACGTTAGCATTGACCGGTCAGGGGAGGGACCAAAACTAGACGAATCTCAAATTACAGGGATGAAATCTGAAAAAAAAAATTACAGGGACTAAAAGCGAAATTCGTCCAAATTACAGGAACTAAAAGTGGTATTTTCCCTTAAAAATATTATCTTTTTCCATACAAATTATTACTTTCGCGGCTATGGCCTTGCTCTCTATGGGTTTTAAAGAAAACATATTAGATTAACGTTTGAAAGATAATGTTAAAAAATAATTTAAATATTTGTATGTGTGATTATAGTCATGCTAGCTAACAATTCATTGATTTATTCTATTTGTTACAATTCATGGATCCAGATTCTTTTCTACCATCACTTTATAGCCCTTCCTGCATCATCTCCATCTCTCTCATCTTGTAGATGCAGCATGTAGCGGAGGATCTAATTGCCATCCTATCAGAAATAGTTTAGTGTAAAATATACAAGTATGTGTGAGCTACTGAAAAATTTAGACAACCAGGTAATCTGGTTCCCCCAAAAAATAAATACATATTTAATTAAATAATAAGCGAGATTTAAATAACGTACCTAGGTATTCAATGATAACTTATTATAATATAGGTAGTAAAATTGCTAAAATATCCAAAAAACAAGTAAAAAATAAATTAGTCATATATTTTGTGCAGCTTCAAACATCATTTTCTTATTTCCACAAATGGTTCTCACTAGTTGCTACATACTAAGATCTACAATTTTTGCCCATCTCATGTTGGGGAGAAAACCAATGAAACAGTAAAGTTCATACACAAAACAAAGAAACTTGGAAGAGAGCACAAGAGGGAAAACAGAGAACTTGATTAACTGAAAAAACAACTTCTTCTCATTATTAGTTTATTGCACTATACACCATGGTTTTATACACAGCCTTAACAGGCCTATGAAACATCAATGCAAGGCCCAAAACAATTGGTCCATTTACTATACTGCTAACAGTTTAAGTAACTAACCATTAACAGCACTTAACAAACATAACAACTTAAACTAACTTGATTAAATTGCTTTCTAACACTCCCCTTCAATTTAATCACTCATCACAATTATGCCCAACATACTTCTCAGTTCCTTGAACCTCTCAATCTTCAAAGGCTTTGTAAATGCATCGGCTACCTGCTCTTCTGTGCTGCAGTGACATAGCTCCAACTTTCGTTTGCTTACTTGATCCCGAAGAAAATGGAGAAAATGGTATTAAGTCTCAATGTGCTTTGACTTGCCATGAGATACCAGATTCTTTGCCAAGCTAATTGTTGACTTGTTATCCACAAGCAGATGTATTGGTTTCTTGTACTCAATCTTCAAATCATCGAGCAATGATTCCAGCCATAAAGCTTAACAGGCTGCTAGTGAAGCTGTACCATATTCTGCTTCACATGAAGATAGAGCAACAACGTTTTGCTTCTTAGAGCACCAGGAAATAGGTGCACTAAGAAACTTGAACCAATACCCCGAGATGCTCTTCCTCTCCACTTTATCCCCACACCAATCAGAATCGGAGTAGGCTTCAAATTCTGCAGCACATCTCTCATTCTTTCCAAGAAATAGGAATCCAAGATTTTGAGTACCTTTAGATATCTTAGGATCCTTTTAGCAGCCACCATATGAGAGATTTTAGGCTCATTCATGAACCTACTGACCAATCCCACTGCCAATACTATGTCTGGTCTACTATTGCAAATATACCTCAAAGATCCCACAATCTGCTTGAACAAAGTTGGATCTACTGGTTTTTCTTCTTCTTCTTCTCCTTTTGTGAGCTTCAGGTTTCCTTCTGCTGGTGTGTGTAACACCCCATTTCTACCCAACGAATTATATAAAAATCAGAGTTGCAAAATTCCCATCAAGCATATGGAATGTTACACTTTCAACTTAGAACAACGACATGCAATCATTTATAGTTCGGATACATAACACATAAAATTCGGATGAACCGATAACAGCCTATTTAGTCTTTAAAAAAAAATCAAACAAATTTCTTTATTACGCAGCGGATTCACAAATTCAACTGAAAATATCATAACATCTTGTCCAATTCAAAACAACTTTAAGACATCAAGTCTTTTAATGGAAATAACTTGAAAATTCAGCAACATAATTAAATTCAACAACAAAGAAATCATGCGTTCATTCCCCCCCCGAGTGTTACGTATCAGAGCGACGACACCGACTCGAACTAATGAGGGTAAGCAGCCTTCATTCTTGATTACCTGCACGTTACCAACAGAGGGTAACATTCAAATGTAAGGGTGAGATATCGAACTATATAATCGGGTATGATAAATATTATATTATGATCAGATTATATAAAATCACCACTTCACAACTTTCATACAACACCTATCACCACAATTGATCAACACAACAACTTAATTATGCAACACGGAGTGCGACTCGTTACAATGCACATGCATGTGGTACCATTGGAGCGTAACTCCCAACTTAAAATATACGGAGCAAAACTCCCAACTTAAAAATTGCCAATCCAGGCCAACTTAACAGAGCATAAGCTCCCAACTTAAAAATTGCCAATCCAGGCCAACTTAACAGAGCATAAGCTCCCAACATGACATGCTATGTATGCATCAACAAGTATGAAGTTCAACAACACAACAACAACAACAGGCGACACAACAACAAAGAATAAAGCATACAACAACTTAACAGTATGATTTTTCTTGAGCAATTTTTCTCAATTTGTGCGCTAACCAAACTAATAGAGCAGATGAACCAATGAAAATGGAAACGAATTTTACCAAGTGATCGAAAATATATTTCACACAGCTCTAAACAACCCAAATTTATATTTATCACACAAATACCAAAATCAAACAATAGGGTTCAAGGATAATCTCTCCACTTTTTTTTCCTCAAATATTCCCAACTACAATAATCTTCCCCTTACTACTTATCATACAACCCATTAGAAGTCAGAACCCCACCCTTACCTTGGATTGAAGGTTGCTCTAACTCTCTGATTGACTCCTAGATTTCTCCTTGCCGGTAACTTTTCGAATCTCCTCCCAAGCCCTTATTTTCTTCTTTCCTTCTACGCAAACCTCTCAAGAACAACAATAGAGAGAGCCTTCAATCTTCACTCTACTCTCTCTTAAGATCCCAAGGTGTTTAACCGTGTTTCCCAGCCCCTAAAACCTCACAAAGACGCTCAAGAATGGCTGCACACAACCCTAGAAAAGACTGCACGTCGTACCTGACGATTCTGCAGCGTCAGGTTTATATAACCCGACTGTGAATCGATTCACGTGCTAGGTGAATCGATTCACCTAGTTAAAAATTCTCCTCAGACGAGTTAATGAAGTGAATCGATTCCTGCAAGCTTCCCATGCGATTCACAGAGGCGTGCTTCGATTCCCAGAGAACCAAACATGCTTGAATCGATTCCCATAGCTGGGGAATCGATTCCCAGAGGACCAAACATGTTTGAATCGATTCCCATAGCTGGGGAATCGATTCCCAGTGTTCAAGAAACACTTCCAAGTAATTCCATGATCCTCCAAACTGATTTTAAGGCACTCTAACTCCACATCTAACATTCAAATAAGCCCATAACAAATAATAGTATTAATCTAATATCATTCTACAACTTAATTCAACTAAATTAATCCAACCAAAACCAACACCACTTAAATCAATATTTCACAACTTCGAAAACTTAATCGGAAAAATAGTCGAAAATATTTAATTTAATAAATAAGTAAATATCGGGCGTTCTGACTCTCCCCACTTAAAATGTTTTCGTCCTCGAAAATTTACCTGGTTCGAACAACTCGGATAGGATTCCCGCATCTTGCTCTCCAACTCCCACGCCATGCTTTCTCCAAGCCCCTAACCGCATCAAGCTTTCACCAAAGCAATCTCCTTGCCTCTTAGAGTCTTCGTCTCACGATCTGCGATCCGCACTCAAGATCGCTTCCATAGTAAGATTATCCCGTGCTTGCACATCATCCATACGAATCACATGAGATGGATCTGAAATGTACTTAGGAGTTGTGACACATGAAACACGTCATGCAAATTCGAAAGGTTAGGCGGTAAAGCCACTCTATAAGCAACATTTCCGACTCTGTCCAAAATCTGATACGGACCAATAAAACGAGGAGTGAGCTTCTTAGACTTCAATGCACGCCCAACACCGGTCACCGGCGTGACTCTCAAAAACACATGATCACCAGCTTGAAATTCCAAATCTTTCCTTTGCTTGTCATGATAACTCTTCTGTCTACTTTGAGAAGCTTTCATCTTTTCTCGAATTAGCTTCACCTTCTCCGTAGTCTCTCGAACAATTTCAGGTCCAAGCACTACACTTTCCCCAGATTCATGCCAACATAAAGGAGTTCTACATCTCCGACCATACAACGCTTCAAAAGGTGCCATTCCAATACTCGAATGGTAACTGTTATTATAAGTGAACTCTATTAACGGAAGGTAAGTGTCCCACGAACCTCCCTGCTCAAGAACACATGCCCTCAACAAATCCTCTAATGACTGAATAGTCCTCTCTGTCTGTCCATCCGTCTGAGGGTGATACGCCGAACTCAACCTCAACTTGGAACCCAACGTCGCTTGCAGACTCTTCCAAAAATCAAAAGTAAACCTCGGATCTCTATCCGACACAATACACAAAGGAACGCCATGCAGCTTTACAATTACACTGGTATAAATCTCTACCAGCTTCGATACCGGAAAACTGATGTTAATAGGAATAAAATGAGCCGAATTCGTAAGCCTATCAACAATCACCCAAATCGAATCATGTCCCCTTGAAGTATTAGGTAATCCCGTCACAAAGTCCATTGAAATGCTATCCCATTTCCACTCTGGAACTTCCAACGGTTGCATCAATCCTGCAGGCTTCTGATGTTCAACCTTCGACTTCTGACAAGTTAAACATGCATACACGAACTGCGCCACATCACGCTTCATCCCCGGCCACCAAAACAAATTCTTCAAATCTTGATACATCTTTGTGGCTTCCGGATGAATACTCAAATTGCTTCTTCTCCTTCAAAACTTGCAATACTAGTCTTAAGTGTTCTACATGTTCTTCCTCCGATTTAGAGTAAATCAAAATGTCATCAATGAATACAACCACAAACCGATCCAAATAAGAATGGAAGATACGGTTCATGTACTCCATGAATACTCCCGGCGCATTAGTAACACCGAAAGGCATCACCGTATACTCATAATGTCCATATCGCGTTCTGAAGGCCGTCTTCTGAACATCTTCATCCTTCACCTTAATCTGATGATAACCCGACCTCAAGTCAATCTTGCTAAACACACGAGCACCCACCAATTGATCCATCAAGTCATCTATTCTTGGAAGCGGATACTTGTTCTTAATCGTTACTTTATTCAATTGTCTATAATCAACACAAAGCCTCATACTCCCGTCTTTCTTCTTTACTAATAGCACTGGAGCTCCCCACGGCGACACACTTGGTCTTACAAACTTCTTTTCAAGTAAATCTTCCAATTGCTTCTTTAATTCTGACAATTCAGATGCAGACATCCTGTATGGTGCCATAGAAACCGGCCCGTACTGTACAAGATCAATAGCGAATTCAACTTCTCTTTCTGGTGGTACATCAGGAATTTCATCAAGGAAAACTTCAGGAAATTCGCGCACCACTTGTAACTCCTCAATTATAGCTTGGTTCTCAATAGATAATGACGCCATCAACGAGAACACCTGAGCTTCCTCTTGCATCAACCGCCCTAACTGCTTAAGAGACAATAACCCAGCTTCCTCTTCTTCGGGAGTAGAAAACCTCACGGACTTGCTATAACAATTGATATGAACATAGTTATATTCTAACCAATTCATACCTAAGATCACATCCATCCCACTTAACGGCAAACAAACCAAATCAATAAAGAAAGTCTCTGTAAAATCGACACAGGACACTTTAAACACACAAGAGAAGTGGTCACCGATCCCTTAGCTGGAGTCTCGATGACCATCTCTCCATTCATAGAAGACAACGTAAGACCCAATCTTTTAACGCAATCAGCAGCAATAAAGCAATGAGTAGCACCAGTATCAATAATAGTAATTAAAGGAGTACTATTAATGAAACATGTACCTCTGATGAGTCTGTCCTCATTAGCTGTCTGAGTCCCAGCCAAAGCGAACACTTTCCCACTAGTTTGCGCCTTCTTTGGTTTCTGACACTGACTACCAATGTGTCCTTCTTCACCACAGTTAAAACAAATCATCTCTTTATGCTTGCATTCAGATATTACATGACCGGTCTTGCCACAACGGAAACACCTCTTTTCCTCAAAGAAGACACACATTACTCTTATGGCCAGGTTTCCCACATTTGAAACAAACCACACCAAAGAGAACATCTCCCCACTAGTCCTCTTGCCATCACCACTTTCTCTGTTTACCTTTACCAACTGGAGCATCATAAGGCTTGCCACGATTCTCGTTGGCGCTTGCTCTTCCTCTCATTAATGATCTTATAATGAGCATTGTTATCCTCTTCATAAATCCTGCATTGTCAATCAAATCGTGAAGACACGAATCTTTTGGTATCCAATCGCTTCTTGATTTTCAGGCGCAACCTGCTCTCAAACTTGATGCACTTTGAAAACTCAGCGGTTGCCCTCTATAGTGAGGATAAAACTTAGCCAACTCAACAAACTTTGCAAAGATATTCAAGAATCGACATATTTCCTTGCTTCACTCAAGAAACTCAATTTCCTTCTTACCACGAACATCCTTCGGATAATACTTCCTCAGGAACTCCCTTCGGAACACATCCCAAGTGATACCTTCACTTGTAGCTTCCAACCTCTGACGAGTCTCTAGCCACCAGTCATCAGCCTCGACTGCTAGCATATGAGTCCCATATCGAACCTTCGTCTGGAGTGCGATCCATCACACTAAGATTCTCTCCATCTCCTTCAACCACCCCAACGCTCCATCAGGGTCATACTTACCCTTGAAGGTAGGCGGATTCTCCCTCTGAAAAGTCGCCAAACTACGAGATCCGGATTCTCACAAGATTCTGATTTTGCAAAGCTTGAGTCATTGCTTGTAAAGCGGAAGAATTGCAGCATCGTTCCTTCCAGCCATCTCAACTTGTCACTATAACATAAACAAGGTTAGAACTAATTAACAATACTCGATTGTTAAACAAAACTACGACTCGACAACTTGGCCGGACGGACCAAACTGCTCTGATACCACTGATGTAACACCCCATTTCTACCCAACGAATTATATAAAAATCAGAGTTGGAAAATTCCCATCAAGCATATGGAATGTTACACTTTCAACTTAGAACAACGACATGCAATCATTTATAGTTCAGATACATAACACATAAAATTCGGATGAACCGATAACAGCCTATTTAGTCTTTAAAAAAAAATCAAACAAATTTCTTTATTACGCAGCGGATTCACAAATTCAACTGAAAATATCATAACATCTTGTCCAATTCAAAACAACTTTAAGACATCAAGTCTTTTAATGGAAATAACTTGAAAATTCAGCAACATAATTAAATTCAACAACAAAGAAATCATGCGTTCATTCCCCCCCGAGTGTTACGTATCAGAGCGACGACACCGACTCGAACTAATGAAGGTAAGCAGCCTTCATTCTTGATTACCTGCACGTTACCAACAGAGGGTAACATTCAAACAGAAGGGGTGAGATATCGAACTATATAATCGGGTATGATAAATATTATATTATGATCAGATTATATAAAATCACCACTTCACAACTTTCATACAACACCTATCACCACAATTGATCAACACAACAACTTAATTATGCAACACGGAGTGCGACTCGTTACAATGCACATGCATGTGGTACCATTGGAGCAGAACTCCCAACTTAAAATATACGGAGCAAAACTCCCAACTTAAAAATTGCCAATCCAGGCCAACTTAACAGAGCATAAGCTCCCAACTTAAAAATTGCCAATCCAGGCCAACTTAACAGAGCATAAGCTCCCAACATGACATGCTATGTATGCATCAACAAGTATGAAGTTCAACAACACAACAACAACAACAGGCGACACAACAACAGCAACAGGCGACACAACAACTTAACAGGGCGTGATTTTTCTTGAGCAATTTTTCTCAATTTGTGCGCTAACCAAACTAATAGAGCAGATGAACCAATGAAAATGGAAACGAATTTTACCAAGTGATCGAAAATATATTTCACACAGCTCTAAACAACCCAAATTTATATTTATCACACAAATACCAAAATCAAACAATAGGGTTCAAGGATAATCTCTCCACTTTTTTTTCCTCAAATATTCCCAACTACAATAATCTTCCCCTTACTACTTATCATACAACCCATTAGAAGTCAGAACCCCACCCTTACCTTGGATTGAAGGTTGCTCTAACTCTCTGATTGACTCCTAGATTTCTCCTTGCCGGTAACTTTTCGAATCTCCTCCCAAGCCCTTATTTTCTTCTTTCCTTCTACGCAAACCTCTCAAGAACAACAATAGAGAGCCTTCAATCTTCACTCTACTCTCTCCTAAGATCCCAAGGTGTTTAACCGTGTTTCCCAGCCCCTAAAACCTCACAAAGACGCTCAAGAATGGCTGCACACAACCCTAGAAAAGATCGCACGTCAGACATTCGATTTATTCGGCAGTCAGGTTTATATAACCCGACTGTGAATCGATTCACAGGCTAGGGTGAATCGATTCACCTAGTTAAAAATTCTCCCCTGCACGAGTTAATGAAGTGAATCGATTCCTGCAAGCTTCCCATGCGATTCACAGAGGCGTGCTTCGATTCCCAGAGAACCAAACATGCTTGAATCGATTCCCATAGCTGGGGAATCGATTCCCAGAGGACCAAATATGTTTGAATCGATTCCCATAGCTGGGGAATCGATTCCCAGTGTTCAAGAAACACTTCCAAGTAATTCCATGATCCTCCAAACTGATTTTAAGGCACTCTAACTCCACATCTAACATTCAAATAAGCCCATAACAAATAATAGTATTAATCTAATATCATTCTACAACTTAATTCAACTAAATTAATCCAACCAAAACCAACACCACTTAAATCAATATTTCACAACTTCGAAAACTTAATCGAAAAAATAGTCGAAAATATTTAATTTAATAAATAAGTAAATATCGGGCGTTACAGTGTGGCTGCCTCATTGCATTTCTCCATCTGAAACCTTCTCAGAACTTCTCTAATATATTTGTTCTGGTGCACCACTATGCCCCTGCTGTTGTAGACAAACTCAAAGCCAAGAAAATAACTCAATACACCTAGATCAGTCATTTCAAACTCAGCCATCAATCTCCCCTTGAACTTCACAATATCATTCTTGTTATTCCTTGTGACTAACAAATCATCTACATACAACCATAGCAGAATCATATCTTCATTGTTCTTCCATTTCGCATAAATTCCAAACTCAACATTGCACTTGACAAATCCTTGCTGATGCAGGAAATCATCTATTCTTTTGTTCCAAGCCCGAGGGGCTTGTTTTAACCCATACAAGGCTTTCTTCAACTTATACACTCTATTTTCCTTACCTTGCACCTCAAATCCGAGTGGTTGCATCACATAAACCTCCTCATCAAGTGTCCCATTGAGAAATGCCGATTTAACATCCAACTGATACAAAGGCCAATCTCTTAAGCTTGCATAGGCCACCACCAACCTGATTGTCTCCAACCTAGCCACAGGAGCATACATTTCTGAGTAATCAATGCCAGCTTTTGAAAAAATCCCTAGCTATAAGCCTTGCCTTGTGCTTTGCAATAGATCCATCTGATTTCAGTTTAAGCTTGAAAACCCACTTTCACTCCCATTGATTGCTTGTTGGCTAGTAAGTCTACAAGCTGCCAAGTTTGGTTTATCTATATTGCATTCATTTCTTCCCTCATAGCATTACTCTACTCCTTCTGTTTCACTGCATCTTCCCACTGCACTGGTTCAACATCAACCATGAATCCTAGATGCACCAGCTCACCTTCATCATTGACAGCATCATCTGGAATCACCTCATATCCTGATAACCTGACAGATGGAAACCTTTGTCTCTGAGATTTCCTTGCCTCCTGCTGCTCTCCGTGCCTTTTAGTTTGCAACTCAGCCTGCTTTTCGTTATTTAGTTGAAAAAAACACCTTTATTCAACCCTTTCCTGCTACTTAATGATGCAGTTTCGTCAATCACAACATCTCTACTGATCACTATTTTCCTTTGATCCGGATCATAGAGCTTATAAGCTCCTGTTGGATGATATCCCACCAACACAAGTGCTTCACTTTTATCATCAAGCTTCCTTCTTCTTTCATCTGGAATGTGTCTGTGACGAATTGAGCCAAAAATCCTGAGGTGCTTTACATTTGGTTTTGATCCGGACCAGGCTTCCTCAGGAGTCATATAACACCCCGTTTCCGAAGTGCTACAGTAATAATAATAAATAAATAATTAGACATTATAAGTATACTAAAAATAACATTTTATTAAACTTAAAAATATTATCCTGTACAAGAGAGTAAATAGCTTTACGGAACCCATGGCTTGGGCTCACAAGTTGTTTGATATACATATACAGACTCTAACTTTTGATTTTGACTCACTGGCTGTGACACGTAACAGAAGCGAGTTGCTCACACTGTGTACTCTCTGTACACTCCCGGCGATATCTTTATCCATGTATCTGCTTTATAAATAAATTACAAAACAAAGAAAACAGAATAAAGGAGCTAAGAAACACAATACACACTATAAAAGTGGGAAAGTAGAGATAGAATGCATATATAAATGGCATCTTTATACAAACACAGTAATTATTATTACTTGGATTCATCTTCATTATTCTTAGGAACCTGTTAGATGATCTTTTCAATGCGCTCGGCTGACACCCTCTGCTAGGGTTCCCTCTTCCGCCGTCGGCTCTCATGGCTACAGCCATGGCTTCATCAGCGCCGATATGCCATTGGCCTTGTCTCGGCGCCTCCCCTCCACCTCCTACGGCGCCTCTCTCTCCGCGCCCCCACTCCCCACGCCGTGATGCTCCTTCATCGCCCCTGCTGACCCCCATCGCGGCTGCCCAAAAAAGAAGCTTCGCTGATGCTCTTTCCAAGTCGTGTGCCATTCCACTCGACCTCCTCCCTTCACCCTTGCACAAAGGCGACGCCCTCACCATTCAAATACCAGAAGACGAGTATAAGGCTGGTCTTGAGGCCTGCAAAAACAACCTCCACGGCCGGCTAATCCTTGCCAAGGGCGATGCTCCGCTCAAAAATGCAGACTTGCGCAACAAGCTTGCATCGCTGTGGAAGCCTCTTGGGCATTGGCACATGGTCTCTCTAGGCAAGGGTTTCTACGAGTTCTCATTCTCCTCCGCTGAAGATTTACGGTGCGTCTGGTCCTCCAGCTCCTGGTCGTTGAAGCCTGGCGTCCTTCACCTATCACGATGGCAACCGGATTTCCATCCTTCGCTGCAAAGACAGTCTCGCTCGTAATGTCAAGCCAGATTATTGGGCTCCCACAAGAATATCACGACCAAAAATATTGTTCTCCATCGCCTGTGAGCTCGAATTCCCATCGCTTTGGACGAAGCAACCTTGCGCAAAACCTACGGCCACTTTGCTCGGGTGTTGGTGGACTTGGACCTCAAGGACGAGTTGCGAGATCGCTTGCTTGTTGAAAGTGTCGGTCACGCTTTCAATGTCCAGTTAGTCTATGAGAAGCTTCCCATCTTCTGCAACGTCTGCCACACCATTGGTCACACAAACGCCGATTGTAAGGCGGCGCCCACTCCCTCGGTGCTGCCGCCGCAAGCATGTTCAAAGTGCTGGTCATGGTAGGCAGGGCGGAAATAACACGGATTCCAATAGCAACCCAACTGTTGCGGTGCCTCCTGTGCTGGCAGCCCCCCCGGGCGTTGGTGATACGGCCCCCCTTGTGCAAGGTGATACCACTGAGGTCGCCAATCCTGTGCCATTGACCATGCCACATGGTGATACTGAATTGCTTCCCACACTTAACGTTGAGGATGCTAATCATGCCTTGGTCGACAACCAAGTTGCCGAGGATAATCAGCAGCACATCGAGGCTCAACATGAGGATGATGACTCGGTGGAGGTAGTCTCTGACGAGGCGAAGCTCGCTAACTCTCCCACGCTTCACACGGTGGATCGCCACGCCACCCGTTGTTCCGCGCTAATCCTCGCTTCTTCATCAAGTGGTAGAGGATTCCTTGAGTTCTTCACACTCCACGCACCATGTTTAGAGACTATACAGCCGAAGACACCGACTTGGCTGATGTCGCTTCGTAAGGCTATCTGTAAGTCCGCTTTCAATAATTTACCTGAACATGTTAGGAAAGACATGGTTATAGCATCCAAGTTCTGGCGCAATCGGTGATACCGAGAACGCTATTGATACTAACTCCCGCCATGAGGAAGACGAAGAGACTTTCGCTAAGGCTTTAACCAAGTCTCGTAAGAAAAAGCTTAAGAAACAACGACAAGTTGCTTGACTCTGGTGGCTATCTAACCCGATCACGGGCCGGTAATCGCCAGCTTCCCAATGAAGCTTCTCTTTTGGAATGCCCGTGGTGTGGGCAATCCGACACCAGTCGGTTTTACGTAAGCTTTGTTCGATTAATAAGCCTGATTTCTTGTTTATCTCTGAACCTTGGATTCCTCAATCTCGCTTTCCCACCGGGTTTTGGGATTCATTGAACATGAAGGTGGTTCTTTGCCAACAACTGAGGTGATCTCCTTCCTAACCTCTGGTGTTTTTGTTCCGCCAATTTATTTCCTACTATATTATCAAACTCGACCAACATGTTGCTTTTAAGCTAATCAAGTTAACAATCATGATTTTTTCTTTCACGCTATTTATGCTTCCTCTAGTTATATTCACAGCGAAACCTTTGGCAAAGATCTCACACCGCAAAGAAGGCTTCCCTGGTCCTTGGTGTTTCTTAAGTGACTTTAATGCAGTGCTTGGCAGCCATGAGCAAAGAGGCAAGGGCACCCCTAATAAAATCTCTTGCAGGGACTTTTTAGATTGGACTAATCAAGGTACTCTCAATCATTTGGACACTCGTGGGGCTCAATTCACTTGGTCGAACGGTAGGAAAGGCAGATATTTAACGGAGAAGAGATTAGATCGGGTGATTTGTAATGATGATTGGCTTAATGCTTGGTCTAGTGTTGCTGCCTGTACCCTTCCCAGAAGCCAGTCTGACCACTTCCCTATCTTGCTTGTTGCCAAGAATGATACACAGATTGCGGGTTCTTCTTTCAAATTTCTCAGTATGTGGTCTGAACATGAGGATTGTATTAGGCTCATTCAGGAGGTTTGGCAAGAGCCTATCGTTGGCTGCCCCATGTATATTCTCTCTCGGAAGCTAAAGAATTTGAAATTTAGGCTCAAGGACTGGAATCACTCAGTCTTTGGTAATGTTCATGTGCAGGTTCAAGAAGCTTTCTCTGCTGTTCATTCTGTCCAGCAGCAAATTGATTGTTTGGGAGGTAATGAGGCTTTATTTGCCCAAGAGAAAGAGGTGCAGCTCCAGCTTCAGAAAGCTTTGTCCACTGAAGAAACGTTTTGGCGGGATAAGGCAAGAATTAAATGGTTTACTCAGGGCGACCGTAACACAGCCTACTTCCACAAAATTGCCAAAATTAGAGCCGTTTCCAAGCAGATCTCTGTTATGAGGCATGGTGACCAATTGTTATATGATTCAGTTGCTATTGAGAACCATATTTTACAATACTACAACGGTTTGTTTAACTCCACTCCTTGCACTCAAAACTCTGATTTCATTTCCAACATTATCCCTCATCTGGTTTCTGAGGAGGACAACAGCATGCTTACCTCTTTGCCATCTAGGGAAGAGGTTAAACTCGCGGTTTTTTCTCTTAATGGTGATAGTGCCCCCGGACCGGATGGTTTTGGTGGTTTTTTCTTCCACCGCTACTGGGATATCATCCACGAAGAGGTCTACAACTCGGTTTTACAATTCTTCAAGCATGGGTGGTTGTTGCCTAATATTAATTCTAATCTGGTGGTCTTACTTCCTAAAGTCAATCGGTGCATAAAGATTGATCGCTTCGACCCATTGCTCTTGCAAACTTCCAATTCAAAATCATCTCCAAAGTCTTTGGCCGATAGGCTCGCCACGGTGGTCCCCAAAATTGTCTCTCATAATCAAAGAGGCTTTGTCAAGGATAGAAACATTTCGATTTGCGTCTGCTTAGCCTCCGAGGTGGTGAATTTGCTAGATAAGAGATCTTTTGGGGTCAATCGCCATGAAGATTGATATCAAGAAAGCCTTTGATACCTTGGATTGGAACTTCCTTAACACCGCCCTCATTGCTTTTGGTTTTAACACTCAATTTTGCAGATGGATCGATTGCATCCTTCGCTCGCCAAACTCTCCCTTTCTATCAATGGTCATTCGGAGGCTACTTCTCTTGTAATAGAGGTGTTCGTCGAGGGACCTCTCTCTCCTTTATTATTTTGCATTCTTTGAAGAAGTTCTTAGCAGGGGAATTACCAAGCTGGTTCATGAAGGGAAGCTTCAATTGATGACTAGCCCCAGGGGTTACACCATGCCGAGCCATATTCTTTATGCTGATGATATTTTTGTTTTTTGCAGGGCTTCTTGTAGGGTCTTGAAGAACTTGGTTGACTTTTTCAATATATATGCTTCTTGTTCTGGCCAAACAATTAGCCTTGACAAGTCCAAGTACTATGCTGGCTCCATTCCTGTCTGTCGTCAACAGGTTATAGCTGACATTCTTGGTTTCCGTTCTGGTACCACCCCCTTCAGGTACCTTGGTGTGCCGATCTTCAAAGGTCAACCCAAGAAGACTCATTTACAGCCTATCGCCGACTGTCTCAAGTGCAAGTTTAGCCTCTGGAAAGGTAATCTGCTCTCTTTCATGGGGCGGGCCCAGCTCATCAAATCTGTCTTTCAAAGCAGCCTTATGTATAGCTTCCATTTCTACACTTGGCCTGCCTCACTTCTAAAAAAGGTGGACATTTGGCTTCGCAATTTCTTATGGTCTGGTGATATCCACTCCCGCAAATCTGTCACAGTGGCGTGGTCAAAGGTTTGCCGGCCCCTCAAGGAAGGTGGTTTAGGCATCCGCTCTCTCATTGCTATAAACAAAGCTGGTATTCTTAAGCTTGGCTGGGATTTCATATCTACCTCCCTGGAGTGGTGTCAGCTCATGAAGGCTAGGGCCTACCGCAAAAACCAGGTCATCTCTTACCATATCAGCTCCTCCATTTGGTCGGGTATCAAAAAAGTTGTCCCGGTGATCCTCAATAATTCTTCTTGGCAGATTGGCAATGGCTCGGCGGTGAGATTCTGGTTAGACAATTGGCTCCCCTTTTCTATTGCCCAGCGGCTTGGAATCCCTCCTAAGCTTCATTGCAAGCTCAGTGCTAAAGTGTGTGATTTTATCCATGATGGTGACTGGTGCATCCCGCACTCTATTTTGGTTAATATTCCGGGCCTTCATTCGGCTATAGAGCGGATTATCATTCCTGCTGGTGATCTTCCTGACAGGTTAGTTTGGTGTGCTTCTAACTCTGGTTTGCTTACCTTCAAGGAAGCTTATAAGTTCTACAGGCCAGATGCTTTGGACAACTCTTGGTACAAGCTTATTTGGAGGTGCTGCATTCCTCCCTCTAAGTCATTTTGTACTTGGAGGTTGCTTCATAACAGACTTCCCACTGACGAGCACCTCATCGGTGTTGGCTCTGTTCACCCTTCCATATGCTCTCTTTGTAACCGGGCGGCGGAAACTTCCTTTCATCTGTTTCTGAGCTGCCCTTATGCCCAATGCCTATGGTCTTGGATGTCTGATGTTTTTGGTTACAACATCAACGCCAACTCGGTCCCCTCCATTCTTGACTATCAGAATCGCAAATGAGCTCTCAAGCTTTGGATTTAGTTATCGCCAGATCACCAATATCATTTGGGGTATTTGGCGTAGCCACACTAAGGCGAGATTCGAGAATTCTTTCGTTCCCGCTCGAGTTGCCATCCGCACAGTTATCAACCACGTTACTTTGGTGGGTCTTAATAGTAAGGGCACTGCTTTTGATTCTGAATTGAAAATTCTTAGCTACTTTGGGATCGGCGTCGGTGCCTTGTGCTCCGGTCATCACTATTGTTTTGTGGTCCCCTCCTAGTTGCGGTTGGGTGAAATGTAATTCTGATGGCTCTGCTTTCGGCTCTTCTGGTTTATCCGCCCGTGGGGGCATTTTTCGTGATAGCAATACAAATTGCTTTGGGTTGCTTTGCTGCCGCTTAGTTCGCATGATGCCTTACAGGCGGAATTCATCGGTGCCATGGTAGCTATTGAAATTGCTTACTCTAAAGGTTGGCATAGGTTTTGGTTAGAATGCGACTCCTTAATTGTTATTAAAGCCTTCAACAATTCCACTATTGTCCCTTGGTCCCTTCGTAACAGGTGGCATAATTGTGTGGCCCTCACCTCTTCTATGCAGTTCGTTTACTCGCATATCCACAGGAGGGGAATGCTTGTGCGTATAAGTCGCCAAATTCGGGCCTCTCAGATTTAAATTTATTTGGTGGAATAACATCGCCTCTTTTATTGCTGTTGAGTTTTTTAATAATAGGTTCGGCTTCCCTGCCTATAGATTTACTTAATTTTTGTTTGGTTTTCTCCCCCTTGTATTTGGGGCTGCTTTCGTTGATTTCTTTTCCTTTGCATGGGTTTTGGTCTAGTCCCCCCATGCTTTCTCTGTATTCTTTTTCCAATTTTTTCTATTTTAACAGGGAGGAGTACTCTTTTTCCTTCTAGATGTTTTTTCCCTAAGGAGGGTTTTGCATCAGAAGGTTTTAACGAGGCTCCTTTCCTTCATTTAAAAAAAAAAATCTTCATTATGTCTTAGTTTTATATCCTTGTTCCTACACTCAGCTCTATCACCTTCCCTCTCACACTCTATTCGTATTTTACTACAATTTATTCTGTATCTAACTGTTAGTCTAATAAAGTCACTATCCTTTCACCATTCTAATTCAGTTTTTCCTTATAATTTATCAAGTCTATTCTACCAGCTAGGATTTAATAGTATTTGTTTCATATTCCTTTTATATCAATATTGTACCTCATCCATAGGCAGAGTCTACAGTCCAAGACAAAGTGTATTTCAAGCATCAGACAACACAAAAGCACATTATCCAACATATTATTCAGCAACATAGTCACACAGATACTAACAATCATTAGCAACATAGCTCATCAACCATCATCAGTCAACACTTCCTTAATCAGCACCAACTACCAGCAATCATATCAACATCACATCATCCAACATTGATTATTAACTTATGGATTAACCCTAGCGTCGCTTAGGCGACCAACTATTCACATATTACTGATCAGTATACACAGCAATTATAAGTTGTCTACCCTAGGGTTTTCCATTCACACCAACTATTATTCCTATGGTTGACAGACTTCTGACAACTGTCCTCAGCTATCACAGGCCACGGTCCCTCTCCTGAGGTACTACCGTTATCAACCGTTAGTAGGGCTTGGGTCACCCTATGCACATTTATATATACTACTCTATTCTATAATCCCTAGAGTGCAAGGTTTTTTGCTCCTACCTGGATAGAAGACCGTTATAGCTATTGCCACTCTTTGCGTCCTCACTTCTTCTGCTACTCGTACTCCTACGTCTGAATACTCCTACTTAGTTTACCAAGCCACCCTCATCCTCTCCTCTTAGAGGATTACCTACTAAGGACTTTCTGATGCACAAGATCCTTACTTGAGGTAAGTGCAGAGCATACTTGCTCCGTAGTGGCCTCTCCTAAGTCTCACTCATATTCTCAATCTCTAGGATTACTTACTAAGGATTTTCTTGATGTGCCAGATCCTCCTCGGAGGCAAGCACATAGCATACTCACCCTTAGAAATTTCCTAAAGAGAGAATACTAGAGAGAGAAGAGATTGAGACATATCTGGCTTGGAAGACTGCTGATGCTCGTGCTCCGTCACTCTCCGTCGCCCTTTCCTTCTCCCTATGCCCTTTTCTGTGCCCCCAAATGCTCAAATGGATCCCTTGCACGAAATAGGGGTGTTGAACCCTATATTTATACACAAATTGGTCCCATCGCGATGCGATGGACCTTAGTTATAAATGGCATCACGTTGCGATGAATCACACGTGTCAGCATCTCACCGCTCAGCACCACCGACTTAACCACCGACTTAAGCATCGCGTCACAACCCTATTTGCATTGGTCTCTGTCGCGTCGCGAGATTCTTCTTTGAAATTTCCGTCGCGTCGCGACGGTCCTCAAGGACTGAAATTCCATTTTTACCCCTCTAGTTGTTTCTAGAGTATTCCAAACCTTTTTCGATCATTCTTAAGCCTGTTTTCTTCCTAATTAAGGTCTTTAACCACCATTAATCACTTAATCACCAATTTAATTTATACTTAAAGATTATCTAAAAATAGGATGTTACATTACTACCCCCCTTAAATAATTTTCGTCCTCGAAAATTCAGCGGTTGTTACTGCTTTAGAATTAACCTTATTCTTACCTTCTTTATGAAACTTATCCATAACTATTTCTTACCTTAACTTTGCCCAACTTACCTTCCTGCCTCTTCTTGGTTATCAGTTTATCCTAAACATTAAGACCTCCACCATTGTCAACTAAATTATTGAGGTGATCAGTCTCGTAATTTGTTAACAATGTGAAACCACAATGCTGGCATAAACCATCTCAACAACCTATTCTTTTTCAATCAAATTTCTCAATGAAACCTTAAATTGCACCATGGTTAAGAATGTCTGGGTTCATTCTTTACCACTTCCTACTAGAAATTTCATGAAGACTCACCACATCCTGGAATGCATCTACGACTCGTAGTATATTTAACAAATACTTACCTTGTTCACGACTACTACACAGTTACTGTCTTTCTCGTCATGTGTGTAACTACCAATCACAACATGAGAGATAATACAGCTACTACGACTAACATAATTGATGGTCATAACACGAGGGACAACACAACCAACAAGTATTCACTATGCGTGCAACTGCTGCTCGCTGCATGGGAGACAACACAACAACCAACAATTGACACTCACCATGTGTGTAACTACCGCTCACAACATGGGAGACAACACAACAACCAACACTCACCATGCGTGCAACTGCCGATCACGACATGGGAGACAGCTGAACAACTAACATTCACCATGCGTGCAACTGCTGATCACGTCATGGGAGACAACCACTCACCATGTGCACAACTTCTGCTCGTAACATAGGAGACAACACAACTGACACTCCTCATGTGTGCTACTGCCGCTCACAGCATGGGAGACAACATGATTGACACTCCCCATGTGTGCTACTGCCGCTCACAGCATGGGAGACAACACAACTAACACTCACCATGTGTGCAACTCCCGATCACAACATGGGAGATAGCACAACACTCACCATGCGCGCAACTGCCGTTCGCGACATGGGAAACAGCACAACGACTAACACTCACCATGCGTACAACTGCCGATCACGGCATGGGAGCCAACATGACTAACAGCCACTCACCATGTGCGCAAATGCCATTCGCAACATGAGAGTCAACATGACGACCACAACAGACACTCCCCTTGTGTGCAACTGTCGATCACAACATGGGGACGATACAACTACAGGTAATACAACTACGACTCACAGTATGTACGACTGTTGTTCATGATGCTATAAAACTACTACTCTTAGTCCAATGCTCATACTTATATGCAACTGTCATTTGACCGTTTAAAGTACATTATTTCTATTATCCTTACAAGCATTCTCCCTTATATCCTAGTTTATTTATTACCAACTCAATTTTAATAGTTCTATTTAATCAATCCCTTTTTCCTTCTTTCTTCTTGAAATGTCAATTAATCTAACCAATAACATTTCAATCATCCAATACTACTAAGCAAACAAGCAACTATTAACATTCATTATAAGTCGACCAGAGCTTACAAGTAGAAAATATTTATACATAAACATACCTGTTAGTAATCAAAAGGCAAATAGGAGCATAACAACATAAAGCTATACACAAATTTATTTAAGCAGAAGATGTAACAAGGATGAATTAGAAGTTAAATAGGAATACAAATTCATATAAGCAGAAGATATACACATAAGCAAGCATTGAATGTTATTAACAAGAAAATTTATTTATGCATAATAAGTTCATACATTGGTTTTAGCAAAAAGTGATAGGGTTCTATTTACATGAGAAAGATAACTTTCTCGAAACCGATTCTGCTAATCAAGGTCGGGAAGATTTAGTTCCTCACATGTTACCTTAGGAAGTGTCACTTTCTACTTACGAAATTGCCTTTTATGATTTCTTGGAGTCTTTTAGAGTATCCTTTCTCAACCTTTCTTTATATCTATCTCCTGTCCTGTGGGTATCGTTTCCAACCTACATTCTCGAGAGATATGCCCTGGTTTCCCACACTCAAAGCATATGCGTTTCTTAAATGAGCAATCCTTCATCAGGTGCGGTCCTTTGCATTTAAAACATTTTCTCGAGTTCTGATGCCCTCCTTGGATAACTCCCATCTACTACAGAGGTTGGCCATCTTTGCTTCCATTGATTCCTTCAAATTGATCTCTACTATCCCATTCCCTACTTTTATTTCTTTGCTCTCGACCCCTTATAACTCCTTTATTCCAAAACTCATCCTGCTGATGATCGATGTCCTCTAGCTCCATACAACGCTCTACTAAATCGGGAAAGCCAGTTAGACGTAATGGTGTCACCAATCGACGAAGTTCAACTCGAAGCCCATTTTGAAATCGTCGGCACATCCATTCCTCACTAGGGCGAAGCTGGTAATACTCAGAATATTTCACTAGGGATTCAAATCTAGTGGCATACTCTCCCACAGTCATCCTTCCTTGAGTCAATGCGTTGAATTCCCTGGCTTTTTGTTGTGTTGCTATCCTAGGAAAATACTTCTCTAGAAAGCATTCTCGGAACAGTTCCTAAGTAATAGCTCGTCCTTCAGCCTCCAGGACACTCCTTCTATTCTTCCACCATCCCTCAGCTTCACCCACCATCATGAATGCAACATACGTCTCCATTCGATCCTCACTACAGTGCATTGCTGTCAATATCTTCTCAATCTCTTGAATCCAGCGTTCGACTTTTTAGGATCATATTCACCCTTAAACTGAGGTGGTTTTCCTTTCAGAAAAACCATCAACCCAGTATCTTCTATTTTCACTTCCCATTGCTGCCTTATGGCTTCACATTCCTCCCTAAGCATCACTATCAGCTCTGTGATCTGCTGAGCTTGTTGCAGTACAGCAGTAGCCAAATCCATTAAGGATCCTTCTTCAACAGACTTCTCCTTATGATTTTCTGGGTGAGGAGTTTCTGTTTCAATTTCATCATCAATCGGGTTACTAGTTTCCCCAGGAACGGTTCTGGCAGTATTCTCCTCAATTTGATCCATCTTAGTTATAACCACCTAGTCAAGAAGATTAACGATACTAAAATAACTTTATATGTATCAAAATATTCATATATATATATATATATAATACATATATATATAGGGATAACAACTTCTTGCTCGTATAGGTCACCCTTTCTCAATACTGCTCCATACTCTTCCTTGTCTCCTCCATCACACGTCCTCAATTTGCGTCCAAAGAGAAATCCTTGGTTTCCGCCAAGGGATCGACGTAATATACAAGGTATAAGGGGACATATCAATATGGACCCAATACCTTGAGTCATAAGAAATAGTCATCTTTATTTACTAAAATAAAGATAACTGACTAGGCGAACACTCTATCCTTATCCAGACATAATCAATGTCCGGTGGAGACTCTACTAGACACAGCCAGTGAAAACATCCTAATGACCCAACAGTCCGGTTAGGATCGAACTGCTCTGATACCATAAATGTAACACCCCGTTTCCGAAGTGCTACAGTAATAATAATAAATAAATAATTAGACATTATAAGTATACTAAAAGTAACATTTTATTAAACTTAAAAATATTATCTTGTACAAGAGAGTAAATAGCTTTACGGAACCCGTGGCTTGGGCTAACAAGTTGTTTGATATACATATGCAGACTCTAACTTTTGATTTTGACTCACTGGCTGTGACACGTAACCGAAGCGAGTTGCTCACACTGTGTGCTCTCTGTACACTCCCGGCGATATTTTTATCCATGTATCTGCTTTATAAATAAATTACAAAACAAAGAAAACAGAATAAACGAGCTAAGAAACACAATACATACTATAAAAGTGGGAAAGTAGAGATAGAATGCATATATAAATGACATCTTCATACAAACACAGTAATTATTATTACTTAGATTCATCTTCATTATATCTTAGTTTTATATCCTTGTTCCTACACTCAGCTCTATCACCTTCCCTCTCACACTATATTCGTACTTTACTACAATTTATTCTGTATCTAACTGTTAGTCTAACAAAGTCACTATCCTTTCACCACTCTAATTCAGTTTTTCCTTATAATTTATCAAGTCTATTCTACCAACTAGAATTTAATAGTATTTGTTCCATATTCCTCTTATATCAATAGTTTACCTCATCCATAGGCAGAGTCTACAGTCCAAGACAAAGTGTATTTCAAGCATCAGACAACACAAAAGCACATTATCCAACATATTATTCAGCAACATAGTCACACAGATACCAACAATCATTAGCAACATAGCTCATCAACCATCATCAGTCAACACTTCCTTAATCAACACCAACCACCAGCAATCATATCAATATCACATCATCCAACATTGATTATTAACTTATGGATTAACCCTAGCGTCGCTTAGGCGACCAACTATTCACATATTACTGATCAGTATACACATCAATCATAAGTTGTCTACCCTAGGGTTTTCCATTCACACCAACAATTATTCCTATGGTTGACAGACCTCTGACAACTGTCCTCAGCTATCACAGGCCACAGTCCCTCTCCTGAGGTACTATTGTTATCAACCGCTAGTAAGGCTTGGGTCACCCTACGAACATTTATATATACTACTTTATTCTACAATCCCTAGAGTGTAAGGTTTCTTGCTTCCACTTGGATAGAAGATCGTTATAGCTGCTGCCACTCTCTGCGTCCTCACTACTTCCGGTACTCATACTCCTACGTCTGAACACTCCTACTTAGTTTACCAAGCCACCATCATCCTCTTCTCTTAGAGGATTACCTACTGAGGACTTTCTGATGCACAAGATCCTTACTTGAGGCAAGTGCAGAGCATATACTTGCTCCTTAGTGGCCTCCCTAAGTCTGACTCCTATTCTCAATCTCTAGGATTACTTACTAAGGATTTTCTTAATGCGCCAGATCCTCCTCGGAGGCAAGCACAGAGCATACTCACCCTTAGAAGTTTCATAAAGAGAGAATACTAAAGAGAGAAGAGATTGAGACATACCTGGCTTGGAAGACTACTGACGCTCGCGCTCCGTCGCTCTCCGTCGCCCTTTCCTTCTCCCTATGCCCCTTTCCATGCCCAAATGCTCAAATGGAGCCCTTGCACGAAATGGGGGTGTCGAACCCTATATTTATACACAAATTGGTCCCATCGCGACGCGATGGACCTTAGTTATAAATGGCATCGCGTCGCGATGCATCACACATGTCAGCATCTCACCGCTCAGCACCACCGACTTAAGCATCGCGTCGCGACCCAGGTGCACTGGTCTCCATCGCGTTGCGAGCTATCGCGTCGCGAGATTCTTCTTCGAAATTTTCGTCGTGTCGTGACGGTCCTCAAGGACTGAAATTCCATTTTTACCTCTCTAGTTATTTCTAGAGTATTCCAAACCTTTTTGGATCATTCTTAAGCCTGTTTTCTTCCTAATTAAGGTCTTTAACCACCATTAATCACTTAATCACCAATTTAATTTATACTTAAAGATTATCGAAAAATTAGGATGTTACAAGTCATGCTCAACATTCTCTTGGTTGGACACCTATTTAGCACATAGGCTGCTGTTGTCACTATCTCCCCCCACACTACAAGAATACTGCTGTATACTGACGGCCTCGAGTCCGTCGGTAATATTTTAATACGCCGAAAAAATGTTGAGTGAGAATTTAATTTTTTACTACTTTGCCGTGGGTACAAAATTATTTTATTTCTAAGTTAATTTTTAAAATTGCCGATGGCTAAGTCGTCGCTATAAAATTATTTTATTTTTAATTTAGTTTTTATATTTACTTGCGGCTAAATTAAGAAGGCGGAAGGACCATAAGCGTTCACCTCCGTACCGAACTCTTTCGGCGTCGCTCAGCAGGTGCCCCCAGTCGGCGCCGGTGAACGTTCCGATGATGTCTCCGGCGATGATAAGGTTGACGAGGAAGTTCGAGCAAGAGGAAGACGAAATGATGGAGGATGAAGAAGAAGAAAAAGAGACGATGCCTCCGCACGAGTACGTGACAAAGAAATTGACGCTGTCATCGATGCTTTCGTGCTCGGTTCTGGAAGGAGTTGGGAGAACCGTAACGGGAAGAGACTTGCGCCAAGTTCGGAATGCCGTTTTGCACCAAACAGGTTTCCTCGGTTGAAACAGAATGACTTTTGGATTTTCGATTTTCCTTTTTATTCTTCACATTTTAATCATATTTTCTTTCTCTTTGATCTTCAGCCTCCTCTGATTTTCTGCTGGGAAATTGCAAAAGCATAAAAAACCCTATTGAAAGAATATGAAATTGAAGGGTTGATCAATAATGGCTCAGTATTACAGAAGCAAAGGTTCCCAATTTTATTCTTTGTTCGTTGTATATCTATCTCTCTTATAATGAATAAGAATATACCTTTATGTGGACTAATGTTTTCCGTTGGAAGATTTTGCTGTGATTTTTTGGGTTTATGACTTTATGTGAATGAAATGAACTGTCTTGGTCTGATCACGCAGATTATAACTCCTAGTCTGATTTGTGAGATGCAAGATAAGTCACTTGTAGTCTAAATTGCTTACTATTTTTTAGAGAGAAAGGAACACTATGTCCTTATGCCATAGGAACTGGGCAAAGTAGCTTGGTTTTGAATATTTTGGTAGGCATTTGATTACCCGCTATCATTTTGTCCCAAAACAAACTTCAAACGCTTATTTGTAGTGGAAGTAGGATATAATCATATAATGGTTGTTTATATGATTTTGTTGATAGTGGATTTAGGAATCTTGGTGAGTATATTGTTGTTGATATTTTTTTTTTTTTTTTTTTGGTGTCTAAAATCTTACAGTCTAGAAAGCCAATGGCATGGATGATGGATCTAATGTTGCTCTGATTGTGTAGATTATTCTTATATATAGGAATAGAGAGTGGCAAAAAACCTAAGCCTTTGGGTATTCATTGTGTGCATGTTAGGAATGACAAAGGATGGAATAGAAGATGAGTAAAGATTACTGGTTAGTTTCTTTCCTTAACATGCAGCCACCTTACTCCTCCAAATAATTTTTATGCCTGTTTTTGGTATCTTGTATGCTGCTTCTGTTAATAGGCATACATTGATAATCCATACTTTTAAGATCAAACATGATGAAGTCTGAACCCTTCGAACTCATTTAGCTTGGAAAATGGAAACGCATTACCTTGGACTTTTGAAGCTAGGGGGCTTGGTACCTTTCTGACTTATTTAGCTCATAAACCCCATTATCTTGGACTTTCCATGCTAGGGGTTTGTGAACCCTCCAAATAATAATAGCACCCTAAAGTTCCTCCATGAACCTTGTTAAACAGTCATCCTGCTATTTGAACCACTGAGGTTTAACAAACAAGACATCTTCACTCTCATACTCTTAGGTACAAGTTTGAATCCTTTAACCCAAGCCCAACCTGTGGGAGACCTGTTAAACAGGTTCTTTTGTCCTCTCATACTCTTTTGTATTTCTTTTGTGAGTGGTGTTATTTACTACGAGACAAATTATGTGTGTGAGAGACCACTAAATAAGAAGGAAATAGCAAAGAAAGAGGAAGATATTATTACCATAGATTCAAATTTTCTCACTGTACAAGAAAGAAATCTCAAGGTGAGTAAGTGGTAATTTGTCTTAATACAGCAACAGAAACCAGTATCTTTCGCCTGGCATAACTTATGCATCATGCATCCCTATTATAATAGCTAGAATTCAATGGCAATCTCAGAAGAATGTTGATTTCTATTTGCATAATCAGGATTTATTTGTTTATTTTCTGTTTATATTCTGCTTGATTATATATGCATGCTACATTGAATTCTTGCAACTGGCTATGATAAATAATTCTTGGACTGTGCCATTGTTTTAATGTGGTATATGAACATGGTGGTAACAGGAGCGTCCAGTGGTATTGGTGCTGAGACTACACGTGTTTTTGCTTTGCGTGGTGTCCATGTGATTATGGCAGTGAGAAATACGGTTGCTGCTAAAGATGTCAAAGAAGCAATACTTAGGGAGATTCCCTCAGCTAAAATTGATGCAATGGAGTTAGATCTCAGTTCAATGGAATCTGTCAAGAAATTTGCATCAGAATTTAATTCCTCTGGTCTTCCATTGAACATCTTGATGTAAGAAGAGGAAATTACATAGTTATCAATTTTATTTACTGTTTATTTTGACACCTGGTTTTTATTGAAGCTGTTAGTTTAGTTACTCGTTTTCTCTCATCGTGTGTCTGTGTTCCAATTTTTCTCTCTTGATCATGATCATTCAAGGAAACACAGTAGTAGTAATTAAGAACTCAGGAATAAAAAGAATTCAAGGATACACATTTGAGCTTTTGATTCTATCTTTTTTTTTATTCTCATTCTGTTTTTTATTCTCTCGTTTCTATGAGTTTTTTTTTTTTTCATTTCTAGATCACAGTTCGGTAAATGACTGACGGCTACGCCGTCGGTAAATGATTGACGGCTACGCCGTCGGTAAAAGACAACAAAAAAGTTGTTGTTATCGTAGATTTTACTGACAGTCATGAGGCGACATTCCGACGGAATTACCGACGGCTTCATGGTGGTCGTCGGTAAATTTACCGAGCAGGGAAATACCTACGATCCCGTGGCCGTCGGTAATCTTGAATTACCGACGACTTTTGGGAATTACCGACGGCTTTTGGCCGTCGGTAATGACGGAAATTCTTGTAGTGCCAGTACTGCTTTGGTAGTTCCTTCCCTTTCAGCATGCACCTTGCCATATTGAGCAAAGTTCTATTCCTCCTTTTGGCCAAGCCATTATGTTGAGGTGTGTAAGGAGCTGTTACCTCATGCATAATACCCTTTTGATCACAAAACTCCTTAAATTCATTGGAATTAAACTCACCACCACCATTTGTCCTGAGAATCTTTAACTCATTTCCACTTTGCCTCTCGGCCGTAGCACAGAATTTAGCAAAAACAGAGAATACTTCACCCTTTTCTTTTAACAAATACAACCATATCTTTCTAGTGAATTCATCAACAAAGGTTAAAAAATACTTGTTACCTCCTAGTGATGGAGTCTCAATCGGGCCACACACATCTGAGTGGACAATATTCAGTGACTGCTATTGAGGGGCCATAGGATTTGAACCTGGTCCTTGGTTGCTTACTGATGAGGCACCCTTCACACAGCTTCATGGGTTGCTTCATTTCTGGCAATCCCCTCACCATCTCCTTGGCTTGCAACTGATTTAGACTCTTAAAGTTAAGATGCCCAAATCTATAGTGCCACATCCACACCTCATCATCCACTTTGATGCTTGAATAACATTGAATATCAGCAACCTCCAAATTCACCTTGAAAGTCCTATTTCTGGATAGAGCAGACTTCATCACCAGCCTTTGTTTTGCATCAAACACCTTGAGACAATTCTCTTTCGTATCCATGCCAAACCCTTTCTCAAGTAATTGCCCGAGACTTAGCAGGTTATTCTTCATTTAGGGCACATATAACACATCAGTGACAAAGGTGGACTCTCCATTCTTTCCTTTGATCATGACTTTCCCTTTCCCTTATGCAGAAACTGTGCTATTGTCAGCAAATTTGACCCGACTCCTATAACGTCCATCAAATTCCAATAGCCAATCTCTATGCCCTGTCATGTGGTTGGAACAACCCGTGTCTAGGTACCAAGACTCAGTTTTCTCAGTATCCAGATTCGTGGTCACCATTAAAGTAACCTGATCTGAATCTGAACTATCATCATCATGTGCCACATTTGCTTCATCTTCATGTTTAGACCTTTGCTATCCTTGCATTCACTAGCAAAGTGTCCAAACTTTTGACAATTGTAGCATTTGATTCTACTTTTATCAAACTTCTTCTTCCCATTCTTGTTCTTACCCAAACCTCCTTTCTTTGATGTGCCAACATGTTCTTGATCAGATGTGCCTTGATTCCTGCCTTTGTTCTTGAAGTTTCCTTCCTTTCCTTTTCCTTTCTTGTTCTTACCCGAACCTCCTTTCTTCGAGTTTTGAGCCATCAAGACTTGCAATGCTTGTTCAGTGGCTTTCCCTGTCTTTCTCTCATTCAAGCGTTGCTCATGGGCTTCCAAAGAACTCCTAAGCTCCTTAACTTTCATGGAGGACAAATCTTTTGACTCTTCTAAGGCCACGCAGATGTAATCAAATCTTGATGGTAGAGTTCTCATCACCTTATCCACCACCATTTGATCAGAAATGGTTTCACCACAGGATTTCATCTGATTGATGAGACCCTGAAGTCTTGTGAAATAGTCAGCAACCTTCTCTTGAACTTCCATCTAAAACAGCTCCAATTGTCTTCTAAGTGTTTGCAGCCGAACCTTCTTCAACTTGTCATCACCAGCATGGCTTGTCTCCAAAAGGACCCATGCCTGCTTCGCCGTTTCTGCAGATTGGATCTTCTCCCAATTCGCAGCATCCACGCACTGGTGAATTAAGAAATGGGCTTTATAGTCCCTTTTCTTGGACTCTTTTAGGTTGATCTCTACGCCTCACTCGGATTTGCCTCCAGCTCGGTGAATCTGTTCTTCACGATTTCCTTCACATCTTGGAAACCAAATATCACCTCTATTTGCTTCTTCCATCGGTCCCAGTTCTTGCTATCCAAGATCGGTAGATTTCCACCGAAATATCCATTTCCATTTGATCCCGCCATTGATGAAAGTTTCATACAATTCACGGTGTTTTACTCACTCACGCTGTGTCTCTCTCAACACTCACTGATTGGCTTCTAGGATTAGAACCAAGAACTTGGCTCTAGATACCAATTATTGGGGAGAAAACCAATGAAACAGTAAAGTTCATACACAAAACAAAGAAATTTGGAAGAGAGCACAAGAGGAAAAACAGAGAACTTGATTAACTGAAAAAACAACTTCTCATTATTAGTTTATTGTACTATACACCATGGTTTTATACACAGCCTTAACGGGCCCATGAAACATCAATGGAAGGCCCAAAACAATTGGCCCATTTACTATACTCCTAACAGTTTAAGTAACTAACCATTAACAGCACTTAACAAACATAACAACTCAAACTAACTTGATTTTATTTTTTTTTTGGTTTTTGTGCGGTGTTCGTTTGGTCAGATTGACAGATTGGCTTCGATCAGTAAAAGATTCAATGGAGACTTGGGCGTCAACGTTGCAGATCCGGAGGCATGGGTATTCGGGTCACTTTAATTTTGTCACATTTATAGGCACTTTGATTTTGCCATTTGATGCTATTAACCTGGATGCTGTGAGTTTGTTCGCAGATTCATCCTTTTCGATTTTTACCGATATTGATCGATGTAATTTACCAATTTGAATGAATGAATATGTTTTTTAGTAAAAAAAAAAAAAACTCAAACTAACTTGATTAAATTGCTTTCTAACATCTCAAACATGTTCTTGAGTCGGTTGTCTTGTATAGTTTTCTCAGTCTCGAATTGTGTATTCATAAAAAAGGTCCATAGTGAATCCGATAATACTCAAGTTTTTGTTATCTCCACTTTAATTAACTGTAAAAAATCAATAAATAAAAACAGAACAATTATTAGTACTACTGCAACAATTCAATTGAAAAACTATTCAACGATATTTCAAACCTAGTAACAAAATGTTACACTCCAATTCGATTGTCCAGTACATTAATTAAAAATATTAAAATATAATGGTTAAACTGAATACATTAATACATAAATTAAAAACTGATTTTGGTGATTAATACATAAATTAAAAACTGAATACATTAAGCCCTGGGTGAAATTTGAGCTCATAATTCACAGCCGAGCCTAGCCTTGCGCGGGCTACGGGCTTTTCAGGCCGGCCCGGATTATACAAAATAATTATTTTTATGACAAAAAGACTGGAACCCACTATCGAATAAATCATCAAAAATTACACTAGAAGTGGGTCAAGCCAATGGATCAAACAAATCTAAACAAATCAAAAACTCAACAATCAAAATTTTTAGTGCACTTATCAATCAAATCTGAACAGAATACAACATGAAGGGGAAGCACTCAGCCATCCAAAACTCAAAAGAAAATAAAAGAGATCTGAAGAGAAAGCTTCATAGAAATAATCATTGTAGCTTCAAAAAATCATAGAAGGAGAGAAGGAGAACGAGGCGGTGCTTCTGGCTAGCGGTGGAGGAAGAGAAGGAGAACACGTTGTCATCGGTGACAGAGCTGCGATGCTCTACGATGAGGGAGAGAATGACTGCGGCGCTCACGAAGAACGGTGACGCTCGCAGAGAATGGTTACTACGATGACTGTGATGCTCACACTTGAACTGCGTTGCTTGCGTGGGAGAGATACGAAGAAGAAATTAGGGTGAAGGGGGAGAGGGAGAGGAGGTTGGGCCGAGAGAGAGGGAGACAAGTGTGGGATTTGGGTTGGGTGGGTGAAGGTTGGGCCGAGAGAGGAGGGTGAAGGGGGAGGGAGCGCTGCTGGAATGAATGTGAGGAGAGGGAAATGTTAGGGTTTTCATTTAGGTTAGGTAGGTTTGGGCCAGATTTGGGTTGAGGGTTGGAGGTAGAGTTGTCAATTTGGGCCGGCCTAGTCCATTCGGGCCAGCCCATGACGGGCCAAGACAATTTTGGGCCAGGCTGGGTTGGGCCAGAATTTGTGCGGGCTACTAATTTACTAGCCCAGCCCAGCCTTGCTGGCCCATGGGCCAATAATTCTTTAAATTATTGTTTTGTTTTCTAAAGTTAACATTAGCTTTTGGGTTGAGAATTAGACGGCTGTGGTTTTTATTTTTACTGGAACACCTTTTAATTCTAATTCCCACGTTGCACAGTTTGGAACTGTGTTATGGAATTTAAACAAAATGAAATAATGAATGTTTTGCTTATAAGTTTCTGGATAATATCCTTCCTGTCATTTTTTAAGCCCATGGATTGTACCACTTCATGACTTTTTTTGTGTTGGTTTCATGACTTTAAATTCATGGAATTTATAAAATCATAGTGCTGAATGAAAGCTTTTAAATTTAAGTGGAGTACTTGTTTATTTGTTGTTACCTTAAGGAAAAAAAAAAAAAACACAAGCCGTCCTTACATTCAATTCAATAGCCTTGTGATTAATCTCCACTTGAGTCGTGGACTTGATAATTGCTAGGTTCTTTGAATATAGTAATACGCTAGCACTGTGTAAATATCAGTCCAACAACCATACAAAGTTGCAATTTTGCGTGCACGAAAAGTAATAACACCAGCATTTCAGATTTTGATAAATCACAAGAACGCATATTTTTTGATAAATCACCTGCATCTCGTTAAGAAAAATAAAAACGCCACTTTAAAAAAAAAAAAAATTTAAACTCAAATATTTCGGGATAGCGGGTTGGCCTGACTTTTTGGGCAGGGATGGGTTGGGTCAAAATTTATTCGGGCTCATATTTTAGTGGCTCAAGCTCATATTTTTATTGGGCTAAACAGGCCGGCCCTTCGGGCCATGCCCATTTTGGCACCTCTAGCTGGAGGGTTGAGGAAATGTGACCAACAAAACTAAAAAACCGAAGGCAAAATTGCTCTGTAGGTCCCTTAACTTATTTTCTGGTAACGAATCAGTCCTTTATCTTTTTTTTCCCCCGAATAGATCCTTTATCTTTTTTTTTTCCAGAAAACAGGTCCTTCAAGTTTTTAGTATGTTTCAAAAAGGTCTTTTAAGTTTTTAGTATGTTTCAAAAAGGTCATTCAATGAATGGACATATATGCCTGCTTTTCGCCTAAAGGACCTATTCGGGAAAAAAAAAGATAAAGGACTGATTCGTTACCCGAAAATAAGTTAAGAGACCTACAGAGCAATTTTGCCAAAAATGAAATGTCTTTTTTATTATTGGCTAAATTATACATTTGGTCCTCTATGTTTATTTTAGTTTTCAATTTGGTCCTCTACGTTTTATTTGTTTCATTTTGGTCCTTTACGTTTTATTTTAGTTTTCAATTTAGTCCTTTTTGTCAATAAAAGCCAATTGTCCGTAGCTAGAAGTCTATTTTCCAAAACGTTAATTGGCTTTTAGCTACGAACAATTGACTTTTAGTGACGAAAAGGACCAACCTGTTGTAATGTTTGAAACATAAGGGACCAAAACGAAGCAAATAAAACGTAAAGGACCAAATTGAAAACTAAAATAAACATAGAGGACCAAATGTATAATTTAGCCTTTATTATTTGAAGCCCAGCACAGTAACTAAAATAAAAAATATAATTATTTTAATTTTTTGATATTCATACGGGCTGACCGTGGCCCGGTCGAGCCGAAAATACCCATTTTTATCTGGGCTCAGATTTTGCGACCTAAGCCCTATCATTTATCGGGCATTTTCGACCGGCCCATTTTACCAGCTCTAATTAATGATGCTAATTTTGTGACTAATTAATTAATAAAAAACTCAATACATAAATTAAAAAAATTTAAATACATCATTAAAAAAATACAAAGCAATACTAATTAAATTACACGACTAGATTATGAGACATCGCATCTCCTTCATATTGCGGCCAAAATCCTTCATTGGGCATCAACGGGAACTCTTGGTTTTAGACATTTACAACATTCTACAGCTTGTGTTGGAACCTAAACGATTAAAAAGTTTAGACCCTCATTAATTTTGATGATAACAAAGTATCTTCTGATAAGTCTTTGAGTGTGCAGGTATTAAAATCTCTTATGTTTTATCTCACTCAAGCAAAAAGAAGAAATTCACAAGTATTGAATACATTCCATGTGTGTGCATCTGGTTCACTCTAGCGTCTTGTATAAAGCGAGCATCCGGTAGTGTTATTCTTTGACACGTGGATTATCCAATTGCTGCGAGCTTCCGTCCAGTGTACTGAGCGAGCATCCGGTCTTTTAATGAATCACGTGATGATCACGTTGTTGCTCTTCACCTCAGCTACTTTTGGAACAGAATTCGAATTTGATTTTGTGCGCTCAATTTTATGTACGAGGAATCAAAGGTGACACGTTTAGAATAAGACAAATTCGTACAAGGCAATTGTGTAAAAAAGCATATAGCACAAAAACGGCAATACGTACTATTCTGATATTCTCTGGAAAGGAAGAAAATGACAGAATTTCAAATTACCTCACCCAATGATTTGGAGCTGAAATATCTGCAACGGTATTATCCTCAAGACTCCTATAAATACTCCAAGGTATTTATTGAAGAAAGGCTAAAAACTACATTCTGAGAGAGCTATTACTCTAGTGAACAGTCAAGTTTCGTGCCAAGTTTCTGGACTACAAAAGTTAGAAAGTTATTTGTTTTGAGCTTAATATTTTCATCTTTTCTGTGAGAGTTATCTTGATTGTATTCAAAACTATCTTTGTGAAAGGTGTATTGCCTAGTTAAGGCTTTGTTCCTCAAAGACTCGAACGTACTAAGTCATTTTGAGAGGTTAAGAGTATTGTCAAGTTTGTGATAGTAGAATACTCTTAAGAAAATTTGTAGTCAGTTGATTATAGTGAAAAATCCTTCAGGAACGAAGGGACTAGACGTAGCTACCAGGTTGGTGGTGAACTAGTATAAATCTCTATGTCTTTTGCTTTACTGCCTTACATTTATCTTTATCTTGCTCAATAAAACAAATTTTCATAAATCATATTTCCAGCGTCTGGTTTATTCCAGCGTCCGATAACTACAAGTTTTAAAATCAAGTGTTCAGAAAGTGTTTTTAACTTAAAGTTTGCGAAAAGTTTTCAACACAATTCAACTCCTCTTCTTGTGTTCACGTTCAGTTGGTACCAGAGCTCGACCTCTTGGTTGAACACTTAACAGTGTTAAGAGAAAAGATCATATCCTGTGAAAATGTCTGCAGAAGGTGGTCACATGAACCGTCTTCCTCTATTTACTGGAGAAAAATTTGACTACTGGAAAGATAAGATGAAAGCTTTCTTTGAGACACAACAACTTGAGTTGTGGGATATTGTTGAAAGTGGTTACCTTATTCCCACTAATGCTGCTGGTGTTGCTATTGCTAGAGAAAACTGGAATGATGAGCAGAAAAAGAGATATCAAATCAATCAAAAAGCTAGATTCATTCTTATCTGTGCCATTTCTGAAAAATAATATGACAAATGTGGCAAATTTGATACTGCCAAGGAAATCTGGGATTCACTTGTTCTATCTTATGAGGGCTTTGCCCAAGTAAGAGAAACAAAAGCTAGCATGTTAGTTCGCCAATATGAATTGTTTAAGATGGAAGATGGTGAAAACATTGAATCTATGTTTGGAAGATTCCAAACACTTATTCATGGGTTACAAGCCCTTGGAAAAAGTTATACCACACCTGACCATGTGAGAAAAATCCTGAGAAGTTTGACCAAGCAGTGGAGACCTAAAGTCACTGCTATTCAAGAAGCAAAAGATTTAAACGTCTTGAGACTTGAAGATCTTTTAAGTTCTCTGAAAGCTTATGAACTTGAGTTGAATGAGGAAGAACCTGTAAAGAAAAGCAAGTCTATTGCTTTGAAAGTCAACAAACATAAAGTCAATACTTCTAAAGTCCTTCAAGCTGAAGAAGAATCAGAAGATGAAGCTTCAGAAGGAGACGTTGATGGGTCGGATGATGAGCTCGCGTTCATTTCCAGGAAGATCCAAAGGATGTGGAAGAAAAGAAACTTCAAGAAGAAATTCCACAAGAAAGATGTCGAGGACAAGAAGGAAAGCAAAGACAAAAGCCAAGTTGTCTGCTATGAATGTAAAAAGCCTGAATATTTCAAATCTGAATGTCCTAATCTTAAGAAGAAGCCCACAAGAAGTTCTTTCAAAGGAAAGAAGAAGAGTCTCATGGCTACATGTGAAGATCTAGATTCATCATCCTCTAAGGAAGATAATGATGAAGAAGAAAATCTTGCCCTCATGGCAAACACTGACTCAGACTCTGAAGAAGAAGTTGAAGAGGTAATAATATATGATTCTTACTCTGAACTTCAACTTGCATTTGATGATCTTCTTAAGGACTCTGCCACCCTCTCCACTGAGTATAAAGCTTTGAAAAAGAAATTTTCAAAATTATCACAAGAATTTCAAGTTTTGAAAAATGAAAACTCAAAGCTCAGTGAAGAGAACCAGAAGCTGAAAACTAAAATCAGCATCTGGTGGATAGTCAGCGTTTGATGACATGTTAGTAACCAGAAGCTGAGAGCTCTCAACCTGAAAGCTCTGAAAACTAAGGGAGATCCTAAATGTAAATCAAATGATTATGAATATGCTTTTCAAAAGTTTCTTGCAGAGAGTGTAACTCGAAGCAAGCAAGCTTCAATAATTTGGGGTGTCAGTAAAACGACAACTCAAGGTCTTGGTTATATATCAGATGGTCCCTCTTTAGAAAATGAAAATTTTGCATCTGATAAATCCAATGATCAAAGTGAATGCTTGCACTGTACCTACTGCAACAAACCTGATCACTTGAAAAGTGCATGTACTTCTTTTAAGATTAAGAAGGACAAGTATCCTTCAAGAACTAATAAGAAAGGACCCAAAAAGATATGGGTATCTAAAGATAAAATAGTCTATGTTGCAGACATGCTTAGCAACAAAGTCAACACACCTATCTTGGTACTTAGACAGTGGTTGCTCGCGTCACATGACGGGAGAAAAGCATATGTTCCAAGAGATAAGGCCTAAAGAAGAAGGATTTGTTGGTTTCGGAGGAAACCAGAAAGGTAAAATAGTTGGAATTGGTCGCATTGATAAAGGCTTTCTTCCCTCTATTGATAATGTAATTTATGTTGAAGGACTAAAGCATAATCTTTTGAGCATAAGTCAATTATGTGACAATGGTTATGATGTCATTTTTACAGAAATTGGGTGTTCAGTAAAAAGCAAGAAAGATGGCTCTATTTTCTTTACAGCAAAGAGGAAACAAAATATTTATAAAATTGATCTTTCTGAACTTGCAAAACAAGATGTCAAGTGTCTCATGTCTGTTGAAGATGAATAATGGATTTGGCATAAAATATTGGGTCATGCCAGTTTGAGATTAATCTCAAAACTAAACAAGCACAATCTTGTTAGAGGCTTACCAAATCTTAAATTCCAATCTGATGCTCTCTGTGAGGCATGTCAAAGAGGAAAACAAGTTAAAACTTCTTTTCATTCTAAAAATGTTGTTTCAACCTCTAGACCACTTGAGCTTTTGCATCTTGATCTTTTTGGTCCAACAAGGACAGCCTCTTTAACTGGAAAGAAATATGGGTTAGTCATTGTTGATGATTTTACTAGATGGACATGGGTTAGATTCCTTGCCCACAAGGATGAGTCATTCAAAGTATTTACTGTTTTCTGCAAATCAGTTCAAAATGAAGAAGGAATTTGTATTTCTTCTATTAGAAGTGATCATGGGGGAGAATTTGAAAATGAAAACTTTCAAAAAAAAATTGAAGAAAATGGCATCTCCCACAATTTCTCCTCTCCTAGAACACCACAACAAAATGGTGTTGTAGAAAGGAAAAATAGGTCCCTCCAAGAAATGGCCAGGACCATGATCAATGAAGCTGATATTACAAAACATTTTTGGGCAGAAGCAGTAAACACAACTTGTTATATTCAAAATAGAATTCTTATTAGACCTATTTTGAAGAAGACTCCATATGAACTGTGAAAAGGTAGAAAATCAAACATATCTTATTTTCATCCCTTTGGTTGTATATGTTATATTCTGAATACTAAGGATCAACTTGGAACGTTTGATTCCAAAGCTGACAAAGGTATCTTTTTGGGATACTCTAAAAGATCTAAAGCTTTTAGAATATACAATAAAGAAACTTTGATAGTGGAAGAATCCATTTATGTCAAGTTTGATGACAAGAACCCTGACACTGCCATGTCAGAGCTAGATGAATTATTTTCATATTTAAATATTGGTGGTACTACAAATGGTGATCCAGCATCTTCAGCGTCCAATGTAACCAGACTTGGATTTTACTCAAACAGAAGCTGAAGTCAGAAATAATTGGAGATACAAAACCAATCATCCCAAAGATCAAATCATAGGAGAACCTGGAGATAGAGTTAGAACAAGATCCTCTTTCAAAGAGCATGCAGATATTGCACTTCTCTCTGAATGGAACCTAAAACGATTGATCAAGCCTTGAAAGATGAAGGTTGGATTCTGGCTATGCAAAAAGAGTTGAATCAATTTCAAATAAATGATGTCTGGAAGTTAGTCACTCTACCAGAAGATAAGCAAGCTATTAGTACTAAATGAGTATTTAGAAACAAGCTTGATGAAGATGGTAAGGTTGTGAGAAACAAAGAAAGATTAGTTGCTCAAGGTTACTCACAGGAAGAAGGTATAGATTTGACTGAAACTTTTGCACCTGTTGCAAGATTAGAAGCTATTCGTATTTTGCTTTCATTTCCTGCACACCATGAGATAATTCTTTATCAAATGGATGTGAAAAGTGCTTTCTTGAATGGTTTTATAACTGAGGAAGCCTATGTGAAACAACCTCCTGGTTTTGAAGATATTGAATTTCCAGAACATGTTTTTAAACTTAAAAAGGCTCTGTATGGTCTTAAGCAAGCTCCTAGAGCTTGGTATGATAGACTAAGTTCCTTTTTAATGGGAAATGGTTTTACCAAAGGTCAAGTAAACACCACTCTATTTAGAAAATCATCAAATAAGCATTTTATACTTGCTCAAATTTATGTTGATGATATTATATTTGGAGCTACTAATGAAAGTCTGTGCAAAGAATTTTCTAAGTTAATGCAGACTGAATTTGAAATGAGCATGATGGGAGAATTAAAGTTTTTCCTTGGAATTCAAATCAAGCAATGCAATGATGGTATTTATATACATCAAAGCAAATACATCAAGGAATTGCTAAAGAAATTCAAGATGGTGGATTGCAAGCCAATGTGTACACCTATGCATCCCACTTGCATTCTTGGTAAAGATGAAACTGGTAAGAAGATAGATCAGAAAATGTACAAAGGTATGATTGGATCTCTACTTTATCTTACTGCTTCAAGACCTGACATTATGTTCCGCGTCTGCCTGTATGCTAGGTTTTAGTCTGATCCTAGAGAATCACACTTAAGTGCTGTTAAAAGAATATTTAGATATTTGCAAGGATCTACTAATCTTGGTTTGCTCTATAAGAAATCAAAAGATTACAAGTTAGTAGGTTTCTGTGATGCTGACTTTGCTGGAGACCGAATTGAAAGAAAAAGCACAAGTGGAAGCTGCCAATTCCTTGGAGCAAATCTTGTATCTTGGTCAAGCAAAAGACAAAGCACTATTGCACTCTCAACAGCAGAAGCTGAATACATCTCAGCAGTAAGTTGCATCTCTCAACTTCTGTGGATGAAATATTAACTTGAAGACTACCTGATAAAAGAGAGTAAAATTCCTATCTTCTGTGAGAATACATCTGCCATTTGTCTCACTAAAAATCCAATATTGCATTCTAGAGCAAAGCACATTGAGATTAAACATCACTTCATAAGAGACTATGTTCAGAAGGGCATTCTTGAAATAAAATTTGTAGACACTGATCATCAGTGGGCTGACATTTTTACAAAACCCCTTGCTAAGGATACATTCAATTTTATAAGAAGAAATTTAAATTTTCATCTTATAGAAGAATGATTAATCTCAGCGTCTTATGATATGCATCATTCAACATCTGGTATGACATAAGCATTCACACGTGTACTCATATGATATGTCATTCATAATGCATAACTCAGCGTCCGGTGAATTCATTTGTGTGCGTCCGAGCACACACGTGTTGAACTCGTGTGGGACTTAAGCGTCTCATCACACCTAATCTGAGTCATGATTATTTATGTTTTCAATAAAATCTTTTTCTTGATTTTATCCTCATTTTGGCAACTACATTTATTGAGAAAAAAATGGAATCTTTATTTTTATTTTCTTTTTAAATTATTTTTATTCAGAGGAAATGTGAAGAGGTTTTTGAAAAAGTAACTGTACTATTTTGTCAAAACTTTCCCACTACTCGACCTCTTTCGCTCCACACTCACTCTGCTTTCGTCTGCGAAAACTGTTTTCTCTCTCTCTATCTCTCTCTGTGTGTGAATTTCTCTGAAACCCTAAACCTCCACTACCCACTCTTCAACTACAACCATGATTGAAGTAAGAACCTATGAGCACACTGCTATCTATGATCCATTGACTGAAGGAAAGATTTTGATTGAGCATAGAATTGATCTAAAGAAATTCAAGCTTTACGGTTTTAATTTCGATAAAGGTTTGAAGGCTCTCGATTGGAGGAACTACTTTTTCTGGAAACCAGTTGAAGTTTTGGTAACTGCTATAAAGGAATTTTGGGGAAATATTCGAATACACAAGGGTGGTGTTATTGAAGGTCATATTAAAGGCTATCAGTTTGTGTTTACCATAAACACCATTTCTGAGACTATTGAATGTCCATGTGAAGGAATCAGCTATTATGTTGGTTGGGAAAAGACGCCTTCCATGGAATGGAAAGGGTAAACGAAGACTTGTTTGAGAATTACAGGAAGTTGAAGGAATCTAGAGAACCTCTCACCGCAAAGCATCTGAAGAGTCACTACAGAGTGCTTCATAAGATTGTTGCCAAGAGCATCTGGCTCAAGGCTGGGTCAAGTGACATTGTCAACTATGAACAGAAGTTCATAATGAGAAACTACATATCCGGGAAAAAGATAAACTTGCCAAGACTAATTTACAATAATCTGATCAATGCACTGGTCAATTCTAGGAAGGGTGCTGCTGACAAGAAAAATATCTACAAGGCTATTCCTTACGGTGTTCTTCTTACTGCTTGATGATCAAGAATAATGTTGCAAGTAAGCTGGGAGCTTTGCCAGAAGAAGAAAGGCAAAAATATTTTGGTGTAGGAAATGTTGTGCGTCCTGACACTTTTGGGGTTAATAGCCTGGTTAGAATGAAGTTGATCACTGGAGATTTAATAAAGAAAGTGAAACAGGAGCAACAAGAGGAAGAAGCTGGTGCTTCTATTGGTGAAGTTGTGACGAAACCCACCAGAAGTTCAGCATCTGGTGTGAAGAGAATTGCTGAGTCTCCAGCTAGGGAGACAAAAAGCAAGAAGCAAAAGGTGCCTCCTGCACCAGTAAGAAGAGTTGGACCAGAAGATGATGAGGACCGGGTCCCCATCAGGAAGATGTTGGAGAAGAAGAGAAGGACAGAAGCTGAGAAACCTGTTTCAACGTCTGGTCCAAGGAAGGAAGTTCCTCCACCTCCTCCTCCTCCTGCTACCTTTCAAGGCAAAAGAAGGAGATTGGTTAAGCATTCTGAGCTTAATCCAAGGGTACTTGACTTTACTGTTGATGATTCAATAGCTACCTTTGATTCTGATGACACAATTCTTGCACCACCATTATCTGTTTCATCACCACAACCACAATCCACACTACCCTCACCCACCGATCCACAAACCTCCCTATTAACCTTTAAACCTAAAACACTTACATTTCCCTCACCACAAGCCTCTACCTCCTCATACATATCCCTCTCCACATACACTTCATCACTTCACTCTCACCCTTTCAACCTCCTCTTCAAAATCCATCCAAACAAGCCCAAAAACTACACTGTCAAGAAGACTTCATCTATCCTACTTACCCTCACCTACAAACTTACCTCTTTTTCTGGTGCATTTGTATCTGCCATTAACAGACCTAGGTTTGTTAGAGAAGACAAGTATCACTCCATTTATGATCACCCCTCTATATGGCATTTGAAAAGATTCACTTCTGGAGTTGCAAGACTGGAAGTTGCTTCTCCATCAAGAGTTGTATTCAAAGAAGGAGATGAGCAAGTTGATATGTCCTTCAAGGGAAGATTGAGACCTCAATCAAACAGTAGAACAATCCCCTTCTCTGTTGATCTTCCCAGGTTCCTACCACAGAATGAACCTCTTACTCTTGAAGAATGCGGAAGGTGGATAACAGATGAAGAAGTGGCATTTATGACTCATTGCCTGCAGATGAAAAGGCTTGAGCTGATTGGTCAATACGGAGATCCTGCTTCAGCATCTGTCAAGATTGTACCCGATAGGCAAAGGTGGTCGCCTTGGTCTATTCCTGGAAAAAGGAAGGAACCAGCTCCTGGGAAAATGCCATTCAGCAGAATTGGACTGAAGGAATATGAGAAAGTTCCTAGAAGATTCGAAGTCAAATCATCCTCTCAACTTCCAGTCGACAAGCTTGGTGAAGACCATGCTCGGCGAGTATACCTGAACTTGCTCAAGAAAGATGCTTGGAGCACTGGTTCTTCTGGCTGCTGCAATGCAAAGAAAGCAACCATTCCTACAGTTGGCTCCATCAGCAGGGTAACAGACACAAAACTTGGTACTATTTATTTCGATGATATGTTTATGTGTTCTGTTGTAAGGCCTCTGAATGCTATAAAAATAGAAGATCAATGGGCTGTTGTTTGCAAACATTTTGATATTGGCTTTAATTGGAGACAATGGACTATGTCTTGGAAAGACAAAGCCATTCTGCCCTGTTTTAAGCCTCTCAAGATTGAAGAAGATGATAGGGAGAATCTGCATAAGTTATTCCATGCTGAAAATGAAGGACTCACATTCATTTTTTATGGAATGGGAGTTTTTATAAGAAGAATTTATGGAGAAGCTGCCTTGGTGCAATTTGATGCTTATACTAAAGATCTGCTTCAAAGACAGGAAGTCGCTTTTATGCTTATCTTTGTCAGATCCTGAAGAACTTGTGTGTAGATGGGAATGGGAAATGGAACAAGAGAAACTAAAGCTGGGAAGATTCATCAAATGGTCCTTACCAAATGATGACCTCCTGTAGAAGGCTAAGGTAAGAAAGGAAAGGAAACTGAGATTTTCATAAGATGTGCTAGCAGGGCACCAGAAGATGGAATCTCAAAGGTCATTCTGATTGAATCGGTTCAGTCGATGTTGAACCTGCACCTGCAAATGCTGATGTTGTCATTTTGCCTCGAGCAGAATTTGAAGCTATCATGGCAACTAATCAAAAAGTGGCTCATTTGGAAAGCACTTTGAAATTTATGTTGGAACGTTTCAATCTGGATCGTCTACCTCCACCAAACCCCTAAATTTTTTTTCTTACTTTGTATTTGTGTGCTAATTACAATTTCTATTTTTGGTACAATCAAATATTTATGTTACTTGGTACAATTATATTTCAATTGATCTGACCTTATCTTCAAATTTTTCTAAGTATTACTACTTACTGTTTTGACTATGATGTGTTTTACACTCTTTTTGTCTGATGATAAAAGGGGGAGTAAAAGTATAGGTCTGATGAACACGTTGAAAGTCCGATGGACATGCTGAAGTATCACAAATTTCATGCATAAATCATATACATTGCATGTTCCTTAATTGCTCTAATACTCATTGATATTCATTGTCTGGTACTTTGATAATCTTCAATATCTGTTGGCACAATTTTATTCTATTTTGTACAATGAATTTCAGCATCTGATACTTGAGTATATTCATTGTCGGTACAATGTTCTCAGCATCCGATCTCAACGTTTAAATCGAATATATGCTCTGATACTTGTATGTATTTTTGCGATCACATAAATGCTCTAATTATCATAAATCGCTCTGATACCTGATATATTTAATTTTATCTGAGTTATTGAATTCAGGGGGAGACCCTTGAAATTACTTTTGAAATTAAATTGTTCATCAACCTTGGATATTTGTCATCATCAAAAAGGGGGAGATTGTTGGAACCTAAACGATTGAGAAGTTTAGACCCTCATTAATTTTGATGATAACAAAGTATCTTCTGATAAGTCTTTGAGTGTGCAGGTATTAAAATCTCTTATGTTTTATCTCACTCAAGCAAAAAGAAGAAATTCACAAGTATTGAATACATTCCATGTGTGTGCATCCGGTTCACTCCAGCGTCTTGTATAAAGCGAGCGTCCGGTAGTGTTATTCTTTGACATGTGGATTATCCAATTGCTGCGAGCGTCTGTCCAGTGTATTGAGCGAGCATCTGGTCTTTTAGGGTGTGATTGGTTGACGAGAGAAAATGTGAAGAGAGAAATTGTGAAGAGAGAGTATGAAAAGAGAGAAAAAAAGTGAAAAAAAGTGAGAAATATGATAGATTTGAGTATTGATTGGAATAAGTGAAAAAGAAGAGAAAAGGAGAAGAGAGAAGTGTTGATTATTTTTGAAAAGACATTAATGTCCTTGAGTTAAAAAAAGAAGAGAGAAGTGTTGATTATTTTTTAAAAAGAGAGAAGTGTTGATTATTTGATTTGGAAAATAGGGGTAGAATTGGAAAGAGGTGATGATTTCTCTTTTCCACTCATTTTCACGCCAGTTTGGAGAAGAAATAAAAATGACGTGGGACCCATGATTTTTTTTGTCTTTCGTCTCATTTTCTCTCCCGTCCAATCACGATGCGAGTCCATTTTCGTTTCATTCTCTGCGCAATATTTTCTGTCGCCTCATTCTCACCTCATTCTCACCTCTGCCAATCAAAGGCTTAATGAATCACGTGATGATCACGTTGTTGCTCTTCACCTCAGCTACTTTTGGAACGGAATTCGAATTTGATTTTTTGCGCTCAATTTTATGTACGAGGAATCAAAGGAGACACCTTTAGAATAAGACAAATTCGTACAAGGCAATTGTGTGAAAAGCAGATAGTACAAAAACGGTAATACGTACTATTCTGATATTCTCTGGAAATGAAGAAAATGACAGAATTTCAAATTACCTCACCCAATGATTTGGAGCTGAAATATCTGCAACGGTATTATCCTCAAAAATCCTATAAATACTTCAAGGTATTCATTGAAGAAAGACTAGAAACTACATTCTGAGAGAGCTATTACTCTAGTGAACAATCAAGTTTCGTGCCAAGTTTCTGGACTACAAGAATTGAACCTTAGCGTGTGATTCTTTCTGTTAGAAAGTTATTTGTTTTGAGCTTAATCTTTTCATCGTCTCTGTGAGAGTTATTTTGATTGTATTCAAAACTATCTTTGTGAAAGGTGTATTGCCTAGTTAAGGCTTTGTTCCTCAAAGGCTCGAATGTACTGAGTCATTTTGAAAAGTTAAGAGTATTGTCAAGTTTATGATAGTAGAATACTCTTAAGGAAATTTGTAGTCAGTTGATTATAGTGAAAAATCCTTCAGGAATGAAGGGACTAGACGTAGCTACCAGGTTGGTGGTGAACTAGTATAAATCTCTGTGTCTCTTGCTTTACTGCCGTACATTTATCTTTATCTTGCTCAGTAAAACAAGTTTTCATAAATCGTATTTCCAGCGTCTGGTTTATTCTAGCATCTGATAACTACAAGTTTTAAAATCAAGTGTTTAGAAAGTGTTTTTAACTTAAAGTTTGCGAAAAGTTTTCAACACAATTCAACCCCCTTTCTTGTGTTCAAGTTCAACTTGTACTCATCTGGCACCAGCGTCATGTAGTCAAGACAACAATATGAACAAGCAGCAATTACATGTGAACAAGGGATGTGCAGCACCTGAAATTTTCTGCAATCAAACCACCCTCTTTTCAAGTCTGCAAAATTCTCCGTAGATCGTCCGTCCCGTGGATTGATAATCTCATCCACGTAGAATCGCTTGTCGAACGAACATTATGAGTGTTGGCAATTACTAGCTCTTTCTCAATGGCGTTGGTCAGAAGAGGAGTGTAAACACGACCGGATGTGATCGTTGCCTCTGTTTTGCTCCCCATTTTTGGGAATAGTATAGACAACCTAAAATAGGTTATTTTGACCAACACGGTGATTGGAAGGTTTCGCCTCCCCTTCAATACAGAATTAATGGACTCAGCAAGGTTGGTTGTCATGTGACCCCAACGACGGCCTCCCTCCCTCATCAATTGCTTGAGCCCATTTTTCCCTTTCGATATTATCGACCATGTTATCACACCAATTTGTCTACTTTTATAGGGCATTTTTTAGTACTTAAATATATTATTTTTCACTATTTAAAGCACAAATGTATTCATTTATTGCAAAATTATCATAAAGACACCACTCAGAGCAAAAGATGCGAGAGTGGACAAAAAGCTGGTAAGTTTTGGAGAGTTTTAGCACTACTAGACGAGCGGTATGGCCTGACAGTCATTCAGTACAGCCGTACCTAAGTCAGAGATTCAGTAGAGGCGTACCCCCTTAGTCAGTACCACCTGGTGCCGATGAAAAAATCCAGTACGGCCATACACAGATCATGTTAGGGAGTGCAATACGCACAGGTATGGGCCAACGTCGCAAGCAAAGTTCGGTACGACTGTGTATATATCCGATACGGCCGTACCCCGTCCCAGAATGTGCAGATTTGAAAGCCAAATGACCTAATCCGCATCCCATTCTATAAATAGGCTCTCTTAGCCTATGCTGAACACCTTTTGATGAATTCTCAAGTCAAGAGCCCCCCGTTTGAGAGTTATTCACAAACACCTTGATATTGGAGTGATTCTTGAATCATTGGAGCTTCCTGTCAATTCCGTATTGCTGTTGTAGTTTGTGAGGACGTGAGAAACAAACGAGAGGATCACCGTCTTACCGAAAAGGTGTCCCGGTTCTATTTAATCATGTCTTTTAGGAGTTTATGTTTGGATTTATTCTATTTTATTTTGTTAAAAAACAACATGAGTAGCTAATTCCATCACTAGGGGTGATGGGGGATCTTTTACGAAGTCTTTGATGTCTATTTAATTGCTTTTATGAATTCCTTATTATCCTTATGAATGTGTTGATTTTAGCATGCTTAATCTCATTGGAAGTAGCTAATCCTTAATAAATTAGTTAATTGTGGTAACAGGATCACAGTTAGTTAATAGAACTCTAGGATCAACAAAACTCGCTTTATATACCGGATAGGTTATTGCTTGTTTTCAATCGGTTATTAGATTAACAAACTCACTTGTTCTTAATGCTCTCTCCTTTAATTACCTTCTTGGACCAAACGGAGTAATTACAAACTAGGCAGTTCTTAGTAATTTAGAGTGAGTGGTTGGCTTTCAATAAGGAAATACAATTCATAATAGCAAGGAAGTAGATTCAGGATCTAGTATTAGTGAACCCAGTTCTCCTAGGCTTCTCCTATTCAATCTTACTCTAATATTTGAGACTTAAAGTTTTATTCTAATTTTCCTTAGTTTATTTGTTTAATCTCAATCCAATTATTTCGATAGCTTAGAGGACTTAAGATCTTTACTACCCTGGTACTCGCGCATTCCCTGTGGGTTCGACATTCGAAGTCTTAAAAATACTCCACTATTGTTACGAGTTACGATCAGGTGCACTTGTCTGAGCCGTAACAACCCACCTTGTAGCCTGTGTCTGAATTTATGACAATACGGTACCAATATCTGAACGACGACTCATTCAACAAATATCCTGTTATGTTGGAAGAAAATATTATAAATAAAGTTAATAGAAAATTAATAAATTATTTTCAATGTATATGAATGATGTACTAACCCATGTTGACAACTGCTTTCCAAAGGTCAACATTCTTGAACTCTCTCATGAAATTTTGTGCAATGTGTCGAATGAAGTACACATGCACTGTTGACAGTTCTTGCCATCCATTTTTCGGCTATCAATAGGCACTTTTGATTGATTCATGCCTATCTGAAATTAAGCATATGTTGACTTGAGGTGTGACGTGCCTTCTCAAGTTCTTCAGAAAGAAGCTCTAGGTACCCCCAGTCTCACCCTCAACGAGGGCAAAGGCCATGGGAATCAAGAGAGTCCCTTTGTATTTTCCAGACAACCATGTGCCATCAACTTGAACAATAGGCTTGCAGAATGGAAACCCAACGATGCATGTTTGGAACGCTTAGAAAAGCCGATGAAACATACTGACACCAAGAATTATTTCCCTGTCCTGGTTGTATACCGGCAGTGTCTCCAACTCTATGATTGTATCTGGCATAAATGTTTTCATAGTGAGGAGCCACTTTTGTAGTTCATTATAAGACGTCTCCTAGTTCCCGTATATTTGTTCAATAGCCTTTTGTTTGGCTATCCATGCCTTCTTGTATGTGGTTGTGTAGTTAAACTTTTCTTGGATGTGCGCAATCAACATTGACACTGTTACTGATTGGTCATGAGTCGAGCTTGTGATGATCTTATTAAAGCTTGGCTGCTACACATATATGAGGTCCTTCTAAGATGCCGATCTCCCATTGTTGGCTCTTCTTGCGAAGTGAAGCTCTACCCCTCCACAAGCACCCATCAACTTTACATTTGGTAACATACCTTTCATAATCAGACTTAGCACCATGTAATCATAAATTTTCTGATGTGGTAATCCTTAATCGCATGAATATATGACATGGTTTCATCAAAATACAAGATCCTACATATTTTATTATTAATGTATTTAAATTTTTTAATTTATGTATTTTGTTTTTAATTAATTAATCATCAAATTAGCATAATTAATCACCAAAATTAGTTTTAAATTTATGATTTAATGTATTTAGTTTAACCATTGTATTTTATTAATTTAATTAATGTATTTTGTTTTTTTCCCTCTAATTAACACTCAAATTAGCATAATTAATCATCATATTAGCATAATTAGTCACCAAAATTAATTAATTAATTTTTTAAACAATTAAAATAAAAATAAAAACGAAAAAAAAACCAAGTGAGAAATTGGCTGTGCAAAAGCCAAATTCCCACTTTTATTAAAAAAGAAAAATGAAAAAAAAACCATGGTGAGAAATCGGCTATGCATAAGCCAGTTTCTCACCTGCCCAAAAAGTAGGGCAATGGGGGAAATAATTTGGGGAGGGAGTATTTAGGTATATAAAAAAAGGGATATAAAAATAAGAAAGCCCAAAATTTCCACAAAATAGAACAAAAACTTTAATTTCTAAGTGAGCAAGTAGTGTCTCATCTCTCATGAAATGCCATAACTTTTCTTTTGTCAAAAAAAAAGTAGTGTCTCATCTCTCATGAATCATGACCTATGATAATAAATTCATGTCATTGGATTGGGCTCATGGGTTCACAAATTTGAAATTATAAATCCGGTACCTGAAACAAACCACTTCAGGTTTGAAAAGGTCGACTCTGGTTCGCCCCAAATTATGGAAAAGGAAAAAAAAAACCAAACACTTTGGGTTGAGTTGGATTGTTGATTGATCTGGTCGATCGGACAGTGTACACCCATAGAGTGTGTTTGATTTGTATTAAAGCACAGGACAAGCAGAACATCACATGATAGAATTTTGAGTCACTGGACAACTCTTTGTTCTGTATACTGTTTGGTGGACAACGGATAGTACAAACAAATTAATATAAAAATTATTGTAATACCCTTTGTAATATTTACAATATATATATATATATATGAGACATTTCTCCTAGAGACATCAAACAGAATAAAACATAAGAACACTATTAAAAATGGGCAATATCAATTCTTCATCTACTAGCGCATAATATGGAAATGAGACAATCTCAAACATGCCTATGAACTGAAATACTGAATTACTAATTTAGTAATGGCACTCACTAAAGAGTTTTATATACCCACAACTTCCATGAAGACCACGATTCATATAGCATTGTTTATATACCCACACTAATTTAGTTGTTTTATATACCCACAACTTGAGGGTGCATTGTACCAAACAGCTTGAACGTGTAATACCTATACTTGGCATAATTCTAACCGACATAATCCTTCTCAAAAGCAAGAAAAGTGAACCGGGGGGGAGTGTGAGTGTGTGAATCTAAAATTAAGTGAGATACTATTAATTCATAAAAAAATATGGGTGAGGATGTGGATGATAACCAAAGAGATGGCAAGACAATACAGACAGAGTTGAGTAGTCATACAGAGGATATGAGAGGTCTGAGTACGTTGTGTGCTTCTGTAACGACTGTACAAGAAACACTGAGGGCTTGGCGTTCTCGAGGGGATGATGTGGTACGAAGAGAGGAAGAGGCAACGTTTGGGGAAGTGAGGGAGACCATGGTGGAGAGATGGCACTACAAGAATACGGACTATCTGTGGCGGTTCAAATGGCCATCTGCGGCGGTTTGGAATATTTTGTGCACCCTTCATACAACGGTTCTTCTCCATCTCTTGCCAATTCATAAAACTCTTTAGCATCATCCCCTTCTTGAGTTATATCTGGTGTCCCTCTTATGTCTTCGCCACTGTCTTCATCTACACAGTGCCTATCAAATCCAAAAGCTTCATTAATCATGTTACGAATTGGATCTTCATCAATCACAGTGTCTTGTGTTGCATTTGAAACATTGAACTCATCCACTTCGGTAGTTTTCCCTATGCTTGACTCCTCGTGAAAGAACCAAAGGGTGTATCCTTCAGGAAATTTGTTCCAACAAAGGTGGTCATACACCTCAGCCCTAGTTAGCCGATATTTAAAACCACACAATGGACAAGGGCATAATATTTTCACTGTAGAAGGACGTCGAAAAGCAAACTCAATAAAATCTTTAATCCCCTGGTCATACTCGGATGAATTTTGTGGCATCGTAATCCATGACTTATCCATTGATTTTCTTCAAGCACAATACCACTATCAATTGGATTTAAGGAACTGAGTTTGAGTAAGCAAGCAAATGGCATAAAAGATCTAACATTTAACTCCAAATTCTAAAGCAAGAAATGAACTAATCTAATTACTATGCAGTAAAAAGGTACAAATGGCATAAAAGATTAGGAGCAGGTTTGCCCCTTTTCTTCCCAAAAATTTTGCAAGTTCCAAACTACTTAAACAACATCATCCAATCAATTATTTCTTTCATCCAAACAATGATAATTTCACAAATCCAAGCCTGATCAAGACCACCCTAACTCAAGCCTCTTTCAAAAATTCAAGGTTTCATGAAAACTTCTCAATCCAAGCTTTAAATCAAAACCAACAACTAAATAAGCAAGTAACTAAATAAGCAAGTAACTAAATAAGCTAATTGGAGTGATTCACATGACAAGTACTAAAAACATAACTTTCAAATTACAAAATAAATTATTGAAATTTTAAAACAATTTATTTCTTATTTCAAATTACAATACAAGTACTAAAACATAACTTTCTACATCTTCTCAGCAGGCTAATGAACCAACAACATTCTTAAAAGCTTAGAAAAATATGATACAATTGCAAATTTCCCCTTCTCCATCTTCACAAAATTGGACATTTCCTTTAAATATGATACAATTGCAAAAGACCATAACTAATAGGAGAAGAACAAAAGAGAGAAAACATCAAAGACCAAATTCGCGCAGTTGAAAAGTTGGGATCCAAAATCACCAATAGCGAACTTGAGGAACTAAAACTAAAATTAAGAAAATTTACTAACACTAGATTGTTTCTGCTTATATATTCACCTTAAGCAAAAGAAGGCCCAAAAGTAAAAAGAGAGGTTGGTTTAGATCATTATCTACATGGATCCTCACAAGGAATATAGACCTCCCATTTCTGATGACTTTCACTTATATTCTGGCAAGCTATCAGCTTCCAACTAGTGTGAAAAACAAAGAAATTAAAGGATGAAACAAAGAGTTAATTCAACTCATGACATCATCGGTCATCACGTCCAGCACAAAATATTTAATCTATACACCTACAGCTACCATTTTTGACTTGTTTGCTTAAAAGGTCAAAGAAGTCATGATCATATAGTCATATAGAACTATAGTAGAAGCTCACATATATATCATATATCTTGGTGATCAAGTGCATTAATATATGTAGTTGATTACAGTTGTAATGTTTTTTGATGAATTTTTGTTGACTATAAGGATATTGTCTGGTAAGCAATTGTAATTATTTGTCAAAATTGGTTGACTTTATGTTAAACTGCCTAGCTAATGATTTATGTCATTAGTTTCAAACTTCCGCCCCAATATAATTCACCAACCTCAGTTAACGAGGTGAACAAACTTGGCAAACAAAAAGGGAACCTAGGTCTAGAGAAAGCCTATGATCGATATGTGTACTTTGTAGGACGAAAACCGTTTGCAGTGATTCTCAAAACAAAGGCGTAAAGCGATTTCTTCAACTAGATTTATCATGGGAAAAGCTCTAATTAAAAAGCAAAAAGTCTTTTCTTATACTTAATTGACAGCCGCCTGTGAAAATTATCATCTCAGAAATCGCATGCTTAAGAGAAAGTTTAAACAATACTTAAACAATTAGTTATTTAAACTATAAGCAATTAGTTATTTAAACAACAATTTCTTAAGATATGAATTATTATTTCGCTCTGTAAAGTAAAAGGGAATATCCTGAAGCCAGAAAAAACATGAGAGAATAATACTACAACATAAAACAAGGATTTCAAAAACTTGATTTGTGAGTTTGTTTATAGTTGGCAGAAATATAATAGGAGAAGAACAAGGAAAGTAGCATTTCATTAAAGAATCCATCTTAATCAAACCAAAACAGAAAGCTTAAACAGAGAATTGATCTGAGAAGGTGATGACAGTGAGGAGGCTAAGTCCAAATGGTTGTCATATTTCATATATGTTATTCTAACCATAACAGAACTGAGCTATGTATTCAACTCTTACAGACAAGCAGGATTCATTATAGAGTGAATGAAAGCAAGCAACTGATCATATATATATATACTACTGTTCAAATAAAAGCAAGCAAAGATAAAACCCTGATCAGATAACAATGTTGCACAAGGCAGAGACAAACCTGAAGCAGAGGGCTTGACAAAAGAGAACTGCAAATAAGATTTAATGCAGTGAGATGGAGATGGCATAACAAAATGGTAAATAAAATTTTCGAAAGCAGAAATTACAAGTACAATTGTTACAGGCAACTTGCAAATAGATAAAAGCAATTAACAATGTTGGAGAAACCTCCACCAAGGTTTTACGATGATCCAAAACTCAGTCAATGAAGAAGGCCCAAAGGAAATAAGCTATAAATAAATAAATAAACTACAAGGTAAAAAGGGAACTACAACATATACAGTTTTCTACATTTCCTATTCAAACACCTCATTCATTAGTATCCAATTTTAGCCACACAGCCACACCACAAACTATAAACTCCATAGTCCAACAAAGAAAAACAAAGGAGCAGAAACACAGTTCAACACTTTCATCATCCTTCAACTATGAACCCTGCTGCTACAACTAGCCAAGGAAAAAAAGAACCAGAAAAAGTCCTCCTCAACATTTTCATCATCCTTCAAACAGCACCCCAACAAAGACATCACATCTCCTTCTATGAACCCCAAACTGCACCAGAAGAACACAATGCACCCCCAAAAACAACAACCAACGAGATAAAACCACAAACTAATTTTACAATAACAATCAGTCGTAAGAATTTCAAATAAAGAGTCAATGATAGAAAGTAATGCAATGAATTTGGGGTTTAAAAGGGAAACCCCCAAATTCAAATGAACCTAAATAGAAACAGAAAGAAAAGGTAAAAACCAGAGAGAAAGAGGGAGAGATTACGGTGGTCGCTTGTTTCGTTTACACCAGCGTTCTGAACCTAAATGAACAAGAAACAAAATGTCGGTGAGAATCGAATCGGGATTACGAGCGAAACAAAAGAGGAAATCAAAAATGTCACTGAAGCAACGAATCGGGAGTGGCGAATCAAGTTACGGCGGCGAATCGGGAACGGCGAACGAGGCGTAAACGCAGTTTACACGAATTGGGGTTTACAAATCAGGGCAAGTATTCAACCGCCGCTAATCGCCGTTCAACCGCCGCTGAATGAGAGGCAGAAACGCGGGGGTTTTAATATTTTTAACCAACCGCCGCCGGTGTCCTTAAACTGCCGCTAACTTCAAGTATTCAAGGGCGGTTTTACGAACCACCTCGTACACCGCCGCCGCTGTTCACTTGCAGGCGGTTCAGGTTGCAACCGCCGCTAACCAACCGCCGCCGCTGGCCTTGTTCCTTGTAGTGTGGGTGTCTTCGTTCCTTCTTTGTCTGCTTAAAATCGGCATCGTGGCAGCGAGAAGAGAGACTGAGGAAGGAGTGTGACTGAGTTAGTTGGAGAAGACAGCTACACAACGTTCTAGAGAAAGAAGAGAGTCACGTGAGTAACTTAAAAGTATGTTTTAATCTGAGTCGTTGATTTTGATCCTATGGTTGAGAATAGCTCCTCTTACTCTCACATAAAAACCTTCTTTCTCACTTGATATGGCTCTCTCTCTCTCTATATATATACATATATAATGTATCTGATAATACTGTATATAGTATTTTTAATAATAAATAGTATTATATTATACTAGACATGAATCCCGTGCTTCGCACGGGTGCAAGCAAGTAAAATGTAAATTTTATTTATAAATTTTTTGAGATATTATTTATTGTATAATAATATAGATAAAATAATAATTTATTTAAATTTTTCTTATAAATGTGTAAATATAATAACCATAAATATCATTTTTATGATAATACATGGATATTGATTGCAATTTTATGAATTTTTCTTTTTCATTCTTTTTTTAAGAAAAAAATGATTTTATTTTTTAGTATAAGTAGTATGAGTTTTACTGATTTTTTATTTTGACAGATGAATTTTACTGATATAATCATATAAACCTGGTAATTTTTATATTTATTTATTGACATTAATGTACTAATAACTCATTATTCGATAACCTAATACAACGCAATTATACAACAATTTAGGGATTGTTTTTTTAAAAAATTTGAAAGATACAATAACTAAAAAAATAGAAGTATTATGGATGTACATGCGGGGGGAGCGTATATATGGGCTTCTATGCAATATCATTTGGATGAGAGAGCTCCGGTTTCATGATGTTATTTCGAATTGGACTCTAAGTTAGTAGTGGACAATATGAATATCACTAAGGAAGATTACTCGGAGTATGGTGTTATTATTGAAGAGTGTAAGCGCATGCTTTTTTCTTTTTGTAAAAACTCTCATAGAGGTTAGCTAATATGGTTGCCTACTCTCTAGCTCAGGCGGCCATATTCAACGCTAGTCCTCAGTCCTTTATTGATGTCCCAACATATATTGTGTCTTTGATTATTAATGAAATATAGCAACTTATTTTTGTCAAAATAAAAAAAAATTAGAATATGTGGAAACAATTACCAGTGTGGCGTTAAGAAACCAAAATAAAAAGAGCTTCTGTTGATGATGTAAAGTAATAAATAAATAGAATAAAGGAATTAATGTTTCTAAAATTGGTCCTGTCATTTAATCGGTAAAGGCACCGGTTTAAGGTTTACTCCCTCTAGACTCGATTATAAACAAAAAAGTGTCCAAGTTTAGTACATTCAAATATAAACAAATTTCAACTAACCTATCCATATTCAATGCCATTGTTCCAAATATATACTTAAGTTAATTTAACTTTTGTTTCCAAGAATAGCTGTAAGAATCATAAAGATTAAGGGTAGTTTAGTAAATATAATTTCTATTTTATATGAAATGGGTAAAATTAAATGCACTTAACTACCGTTCTTAATCTGGGTGAAATTATGTATTTTTGCTTATAATTAAGTCGATAGGGAGTATTAATCTATTCGTGGTTGAACCAATAATAATCAAATAACATATTTTAAAATTTTAGTATAATATATTAAGTAATATTTTTATGTTGAATATATTAGTAATATTTTAAAGTAATTGTTTTAAGTTATAAGAATATGTTACATAAAAATTAAATATATTAAGTCGTAATTAAATATATTTATTATGTTGAATAAAATTTATTAAGCTAAAGTTATAACAGACCATGAAGTCATTGGACCGCGTGAAAGACAAAAATATGTTTTTTTTTTGTACAAAAAGTGGGCCTAGCCCAAAGAACAAACAAAACAAGAAAACTAAGTTCTGGGTATAGCAACCCCAGAGTTGTTGTCATAAAGTAGCTTCACTAGCTCCCTTGAAGGATGGTTCCAAACTCCATGGAAGACATGCTAACACTATAGTTAGCTAAATGGTCTGCACATCTATTCCCTTCTCGCATGGTGTGATGAAAAAAGATCTGCCAGTCCAGCTGAGCAAACTATAAAATTCGACGAAGGAGGATCGGATCGTCGTCTATCTTTCTTGATCTGTTATGTATCATCGCAATGAGACTCTATGAATCGCTTTCCACAATCAGGTTAGTAATTCGTTCGAGTCTCGCAAGCTCCATGCCCAAAAGCATTCCCCACATTTCAGCCTGAAGAGGGTTACAAGATCCATGTTTCCGCGAATAACCTTTAATCCAACTGCATGAAGCATCCCTAAGAATGCCTCCACACCCTGCTACACGGGTTTCACTCTTGAAGGAGCCATCACAGTTAAGTTTAATCCATCCATCTGGGGGGTGAATCCAACGTACATACCTGACCATGCGAGTAGATGGAAAATTTTGCTGCCACCACACATTATGATTATCAACCTGCTGGGCATAATGGAGAATGTGATCAATAGGATTCACTGGTTTTTGGAACCCCTCCTCAAAGATTTTCATGTTTCTCCACTTCCACAAGTATCAGCAAGCAATGCGAAACAAAGTAGACCAAGAAGTATTTGACACGGTGCCAACATTATCAGAGAGATTGTGAAATACCCACTTTTTAACAATTTGGGAATAGAACTCATGAATTTTATCAGAAGGAACCAACTTAATCCAAAATTGAGTGGCGTAAGTGCAGTCCCGAAGCACATGAATGATGGACTCATACTCCCTTCTGCAATGGCCGCAGGTAGGAGATATGTTGGAGTACCATTTATGTCTTCTTTGATTAGTTAGAAGTTGACCATGAGCTACCAACCGGATGAAAGTTTGAACCCTGCGTGGTCCCTTCCACTTCCACAGGCTTCCCTAGTTGCTGTTAATACCTTGTGACTCTGCAGTAAGATGTATGTGTGCACTTTTGACTGTGAAACGTCCCTGCTGATTGGCTTCCCAGCAAATAGAATCATCCCCATCAGTGCATCTGGGTGTGGGAAGAGCCAAAATTTTTTGTTGAATACCATGAGGCAGCCAAGTGCTCAGGTTGAATAAAAAGAATAAAAGAAAAGCTCGCTAGGCTGAAAACCCAAAAGGGCGGTCTAGGAAAAAGTTAGAGTGACCCGCTGGGTTAAAAACTCGCAAAGAGCAGCCTAGGCAAAAGTTAGGGTCAAATTCACAAACATGTCAACCCGGATCGTACCTCTTGAACCTAAGCATCAATCAAGATGCTAGGGCAAAAGCTGTGCCCATCATCAATAAGCTTCGCATTCAAGATTTCATCCCAGTTTTAGAGCTACACAAAGTGGTCTACCTCTTATCATAGATCCTTCTTCACCTGGCTGGGCAAAAGCCAAAAATACACTAAAAAATCTGAAGATCAAAGGTAGTCGTTCAAATCCTCTCAAGAGCATCCTAAGAAAATTCAATGATCCGCAAAAATAGGCAAGATGATCTATCGAGTGGAAATATGCAAATCTGATGCAAGGTCACCATTTGAACAAGCAAGCCGATAGAAAGTTATTAGCCCATAAGTCTAGGGGCAACGTCCTCAAAGGGATTCAGGGAAAGCAAAAAAAGAGAAAAAAGGAAAAAATTCATTCTTTAAAAACAAAACACTACTCATGCATGGTGTAACACCCCGTTCCCGGAGCGCTACTAAACAAACTGTAGCTCTTGAAAGTTCAAATACTTTTGAAAATGGAATATGCTGCTTGCATGGTTTTCAAACATATGAGTCTATTTTTTTTTTCTTTTAAAAACATCTTTTAAAAATAGCAATCAGAGTATTACAACATTTTCGATAGGTGGTGAATAAACAAAGACACCATAACCAGTTAGTATCAACCATGCAAATAACTTTAGTTACTCATTTCACACAAGCGATCCAAGTCTTGGAATCATGGTATACTTATTACAACACCATACTTAATACATTAATACCCTATAGCTGGTCGGCACACTACAACACTTACTAGATCCTCTAGCAAGTGTACCAAATAATCACATAAGGCAGATAGCCGGATAGGACTATCTTCAGCCACACTTGTCAGCAGTCTCGAACACTCTGCAGACTTCATTATCTGGGTTACAATCATTAATTGAAAAAAACACGGGCAAGGGTCAACTTCTTACACAAACCAATACAATAAGGGAAACCAATTATTCAGCACATATAAATCATCATATTATTGACATTCAGAACAATCAATAAGGATGCACTTATTACCCTATTGATGCAACTATATGACAGTGCATATGATTCCGGAATACCCTACGCAATGGTCAATCGTTTGGTACGTCCCCAACCCGATACTGTTCCATGCGATGGGTTAACGTCCCCAGGACATAACGACGACTCTGAATTCCCTTATGATAACCTCACCTCAGGATATTCAAGTCGAAGTTACCATTATGCATGTCAATGCATCTTCACATACTCAATTGAACATATCAATGCATATGATATTTCAAATATGGCATAATTAAATAAACATTTAATTATCCAGCACAAGTACCAACAACATATATCTCAACACAGTGAAGCATATATACATACAAACTATAATTTCACTTCCACATTTCAGCAGTCACTGCATACAAGTACGCATTCACACACCAATAATTATCAGACATAAGCATACAAAAACATAACACAGTTCTAGATTACAAATCACACAACATCAAATATTGAATGTGAAGTGCTCTTACAAAATAGAGTTTCACGTCCACGCTAACATCATAGATACGTCACGAACTCTCGCACGCACGTACTCACGACCTCAACATTCCTAAGACAACAACGCTAAGTCTTAGAAAATCTCTAAATTTCTATAAGTAACCCCTAGGTCATGGTTTGCAAACAAACCCCAAGGGTACACAACCCAAAAATTCTTTTATTAATACTCACACTTAAAAATACTAAAGCAAAGTTAAAAATAATATATTTCTAATACTTTACCACTTTCTTAAAAACCTTTTAACTAAACTCTTGATTTTAAAAAAAACACTACAAGATCATTTTCTTTCAAAACCAAAGCAAATATTAAACTTCTAAAATACCTAATTAACAAACACTAACATCAAAGACTTTAACACTAAAAATTCTTCTTTTTCTAAAACTTTTACAATAACAAACCAACACTAAGAATTAAAGATTTTGACACTAAATTTTCTAAGGCTCCACCTTGTTCAAGAACCACAAAGATTCCTTTAAATATTAGGTGTTTCATAGCCTTATTCAACTAAAACAACACTTAAAACAACTTTAAGTCAAATCTAATTTTTCTAAAATGTCCTAAACTATAACAAGAACTAAACATACAAGGATCAAGGTTTAAAATACAAAAATTTTCTTCTTTTTTTCCTCTTGAAGCTCACGGCTTCAACAACTAAAATTTGGGGAAAAGTATTTAATTTTCTTCCAACATGCTTTGATAACAAATCTACTAAAAACAACCACTAAAATTCTAAGAATCAAACCAAAACCTTAAGTAACAATTTTTCCAAAAGTTCTCCTCTAAGTCATAGCTTGAATCAAGCTCAAGGAGAACTAAAACTAACTCTCTTTCTTGATCAAAGCATAAAACAACAACAACAACAACAAAACATCAACTAAAAGTAGGATTCACATGAAACAATCCTTTCGCTTTTATTTTTCTTTCTTAGCCCACGGTTTAGGGTGTAACACCCATACCTCCATATAATTGAAAGTACGACAAATTACATTAAAGCACATGAATTACTAATAATTTACAACTTTGGTTACAGTAATCCAAGTCATATATTAAAACTTTAATCATAAATCTAATAAATAGATTACAACTTATGCAATAATTGGAATGTTAAATTCCATTACAATATAAAATTAGTCTATGAGTCCCAAGCCTGGAGCTCCGCCTCATCAATCTTCGGTACCTGTTTATCTGTAAAACAATAAAATGGAACGGGGTGAGATTAAAATCTCAGTGAGCCCTTCACGGACTCCTCACCATTCTCTCGTTGCTTCTTACTATCCTAAGCTTTACCTTTTATTGCAACATACAGGGCTATCCCCATGGTGACTGAGACTATTGACCACTGGCCTTGTGCCAAGTAGCTACCCGTGCCACGGAGCCTTTCCCTTCCAATGCTTACTATCTTCTTAATCAAACTAACTAACTTGAATTATTAACTTAATAGGCACCTTAAGTTGAAGCCCTAGGATGCACTATCTTAAACTTACACTGATTTGTTACACTTAGAAGCCTTGGTATATTGTTGGGCGTGATAATCCACGGTCCAATATACCACTTATCAACTTTTGACAAGACTAGGCATGAACATATATAGCAAGCACACAACATCATATAAACATTCTTTAAACTTATACTTAGCAAGGCAGAAATGAGATGCAATGCAACTTTTAACTAAGAACGTATAGTTCTTCATAATTCGTGCATAGCACGTCTTAACTAGTCCCATATGGTTGGTTTACTATGCAACCAGGAACGGTATGGTAGTTAGACGTCTATAACCTCCAAGTGACGTCTATACCGTGCTCTCCTCTTTTGAGGAATCTTGGTGTCTTTTAAGACTCTTTAACTTGACTTATGCTTTTATGCATGATTACAATCGCGTATAACACACATACTAGGATTTAAATCCTCATAATCATTTAGCTAATCCAAGGAATTGTTCAAACAATCAAGGGATCTAACTTAACATTTATTCAAATCATACATATTTCATAATCATCTAAAAAGAAGTTAAAATGGTCTCATATGAATTCATATACTTAATAACATTGAGCTAACTACTCACTTAGTCATGAAAATCAAAGAATCAAACATACATGTAATTGGATCTCATTTTATTCCAAACATGCATCTTTCATGTTCATATGAACAAGACAATACAAGCTCATGTGAATACAACATCTTAACACATATTTCAATCAATTGAAAGCTCACCATTTAGGATAATAACCCAATGCATGGATCAACCGTTCATTTAGCATTTATGACCTATACCTATTTATGTTAATATCACAAACTTTCATCGAACTATTCTTTCAAACATTCTTACTTTCACATACTCATATAAACAAGTTAAATCACATATTCATATGAAACTTCATACATAACCTCAAGTTAAGAACTCGTCTCAAAACAACAACACAATCCCATTGAAGCTCTATGGAGCATCCAAGGGTGCGCAGATCAAATAATAATTAGGGGGTTGGGGACATAATCCAACCCTATTTCAGTCAAACCACATATAATAGCATAACAATAACCTTAAAATTAAACTTAAAATCAAAGGGGTTAACAAACCCTAACTTTGAACCCTTTGGGGTTCAAAGACTTCTTTGAGAAAAGTCCTAATGTGGGACTTATGGGTGCCCATCACCTAAGAGTTGAAGAACTCACCTTGTTGTTCAAGATCTTGAGCTAGAAGGTGGAGCTTTGGCCTCTTTGATCCTCTTCATGTTTTTTCTCTTTGCTCAACTTAGGGCTTCATCAAATACTTCCCAAATCTTGATCTACACCTTACATCTTCCTCTTCAATCCAAGGACTTGAGCCATCTTGGAAGGAGCTTGGTCTTCTTCCCCTTCTTCTCTTTCAAACTCGGTCTCCTCTTCTTCTTCTCCTAGGGTTCAACCCAAACCTCCATTAAAGTTAAATCTCAACTCTCTAACTCTCTATTCAAGTAAGAGATTGAAGAAATCCAACATGAATCTCTTCAATCCTTCTTAAATCATGAAACCTTAGCTCACTTTCCCTTTTTCTCTCTTCCCTTTTCCTTCTTTTCTTCCCATTTTTCCTCATTTCCGCGTTTCAGCTCGTTCTGTAGCGTTTTTAAGCAATTATGTGCTTGTAAATCGATTCACTGCATATAGGTGAATCGATTCACACAGGCAAAAAGTGTCTGTTACGAATTTAAGTGAGTGAATCGATTCCTTGCAGCTCCCAATTCGACTCCCAGTGACTTGTTTTCGTGTGAATCGATTCACAGGGTGTGTGAATCGATTCACAACTGATCAAATTCAATTCCCAAAGGGTTTTAATTGCTGGAATCGATCCAGGAGTTGTGGGAATTGATTCCCACTGTGTAAAAATCAAAGAGTCTTGACTCCAACACCTTTTCTTGAGTCTTTCACCCCAAATCAACATCAATAAACTCCTAATCAATATTTTCAATCATTTTAGGATTGAATCCAACTTATTTCTCAACTCTAAATCAACAACTTACCCATCAAAACTTTGTATAATCATATTCACTCAATTTGACACCAAATTAAGCGTGAATACAATCACACAACTTCTCATAACTTATTCCTAACTTAACTTAGAGAATTTGGGGTGTTACATAGGGCTTCAAATCAAGGGGGAAAAAATTGTCATCTTGTCTCATGATCATGATCAAAACATAATGGAAGAAATAAGTAAAAAAATCAAGAAAACAACACCTATAACCCCTTACTCAAGGCCACGGTTTTGGCCTCCAAAACCAAAGAAAAGAAGTTGGTCTCGAACTCACCCACTAAATCAAGATCTAGGTGCCGTTTAGGAAGAGAAAATGGAAGCAAAAGATAGTTGTCTTGGTGGTAGAAAGCCACGGCTAGAAGGAAGAAAGGAGAAGGAATGAAACTTGGCTTCTAACTCTCATACTTGATCAACAATCTAACATAAGAGATTAGTTAGGAAAAAATAAGAATTTTGAAGCATAAAAGGAGGGGTACTCTCGGCTGGGAATAAATGGAAGGAGGAGAAGAAAGCTTATTCTCCAACAACACTCATACTCTAGCAATTTTGGAGACATAGAAGAATGAAAATAAAATGGGGGTAGATGGGAGGGAGGAATACGGCTTGAACATCTTGAAGGGAAGGGAAGAAAAAATATTAATCCAAATAAACAGGCCAATGGATAAGATCAAAGCTAAGATATTTTCTAATGACCAACCAGTCACTAGTGCAGAAAAGCGTCTTAACATCTGTTAAAATTGACATTTTACATCGGTTTTTGTGCCGGTGTAGATGCTCTCGATGTTGTATGTTGGGGTTTTTACACCGGTTATTTAACCGGCGTAAAATGTCAATGTTTTACCGGTTATATATATGCAGTGTAAAATTCCAATTTTCGTTTATTTTGAAGCACCTTTTACACCGGTTATTTATATAACCGGTGTAAAAGGTTCAGTTTTTTTTTTCATTACTGTTTTTATCTATTCCCAGCCAGAGGCTTTCAAAAATGACAATAATGCAGGAAATTAATTTGACAAGCTAGATTGGCAGCAAATATATTGGCACCAAATTTGTCCAAAATTCAAATAATAATCTAATTTAGCATTCAATTTTATACATAAATAAAAAAGCAATGACATATCTATATTATTACATTATTTACACATAAATAAAAAGCAATGTCGTTTGTGTCAATTAAAACTAGGCATCGCTTTCTTCTAAGTGCTTCGAAACTAGGATTTTCATCATCGTGCACCAAAGATGGTCAGTCATTAAAAGACATTGTCTGTTGTCAACAGTGGTCAGTCATTACACTTCAAACATTTGGCCATAATTTGAAAACAACAATCCATATAATAACCATCCTAATTACTAATATGTAAAATATATAAACATTCTAATTACTAACATGTAAAAATGTTGATCCTCTAATAACCATTCATCATAACACAATACAGGAGCTGCATCAGAATATCCACAGCCACACCAAACCTTTTCGAAAATCAATGTTATCAATGGCGGATGGCGGTCCGTGACGGACAGCAAAAAATCTGCAAAAAAAAATGGCAGATTGCGTTGCGGGAAATGGCGGACGCCATGGCGGACTGAATATATATATATATATATATACCAAGAGGGGGTCGGAAACAAGAGTTAGATCAGTGGAAAGGAACTACAGTAGGAAGTAGGACTGAGACGGACTCAGCATAAGTTCAGAATGGGGAACAAACCCCAGAAAAGTAAAAGAACTAAAAATAAAACGGAAAACTTAAAGGTTAAAACATGCAAATTAAAACATGCAAATGTTATGCAAGCAGTTAACCAGCCATATAGGCGGAGATGATTGCAGAAAATAAAGAAAACAAAAACTGAAATTGAAAATTGTATTCAAGTAACTATCTATGAGTTACATGATTTGAATTGAGAAAGAGGAAGAAGGGGAAGAGACTCACTCAGAGCTCTCTAGTTTCTCACTCTAGAATTGCCTAAGCCAAAGCGTAGACAAAGCGTACTTAACAATGAGCAAGCGCCTGGCTTATATAGAAAATTGAAAGTACTATTTAAACAGTACAGGTAACTAAACCTAAACTATTACAACAGTACCGGTTACAGATTTTGCTAAGTCTGCTTTACCACTTTCGGTGCTTGTTGGTAGACAAGAGGAATCTTTGACTAGGGCGTGCCGTGATTATGGCTCCATCCTATTTTCCAAATTGTGGAGTTCCACATCATCAAGATCATCATCATCTGAGACTTCTTCGGATGATTGTGGACTGTTGATTTCTTCAAACATTGAAGAATAATTGTTGAAGAAGGGCAATGATATCTTCGTTGGAAGACAGTTTGGGGTTGCCCAAAGGTTGTAAATAGGAGTTTCTCCTATTTTCTTGAGATTGTACCATCCGGTTGGAGGAGTGAATTCTTGTCTGATTAATTCATGTCTTAACCAGAATGAATTGATAAATTCCTTTGATTGGGCTGGCCAATTGATAAAGGGATTGAACATAGCAAGGCTGGCTATAAAATGGTGTTGTGCAGGAACCACATATAACCTGTTGCTTGTTGGCAGAGAAGACTTTATTCTAAAAGTAACTCTCCCTTTTCTTGAGATAATTGCTGCTGCAAGCAGGTATAATTTTTGCGGACCAAAAACTAAGTCAGATGAGTCATTAGTCCAAAAAGAATCTAACATACCCAGATCAAGAAATGTCCAGATAGTATATTCTTTTCCTTTGAAATGAATTGGCTGAAATTGTGGAAGGCTTATTCTAGCCTTTAGAATTCCAGTATAGTGACGTTGAATATCCTCACCATCTTCACAGAGATTGGAAGGAAGGTTAAAGTAAGCCATGGGTTGGCAAACATAGATTCCTTGGGCTTGTACGTTTCTTACAGAAATTTCCCAAAGGCATTCCTGGGCTTGAACGTATTCTTGAAAAATTGATTTGGATAATTTATCTTGGATTAGAAAACTGGTTTCAAAATCCACATGATTGGTTAATTGTCCGATAATTAGAGAGGTGCAGAAACAAACCTTTTCTTCAGATCTTCAAAATTGATTTTAACTAAACACTCAACCTTATAGGACAGTGTTTGATTGTTGGTTTGTGTTTGAATTCTCTCGGAACTCTCACACTCATCCTTACTTTTGAAATTGGCTTTACTTTCCTCAGGTAGATCAATGATCTTATCCTTGAGTTTGAGCTTATGAAATTCAATTTCATAAAATTTCAGAACACTCATAAAATTGAATCCTTTAGGGAGGATTTTGGAAGTAATTATGTTGATGTTTGTATCCCAAAATTCTGGTTCTAATCCTATGATAGGCCAAAAATTTGGTTTTTGAACATATTGGGTTTTGGATGTTCCTGCAACAACAGTTGTAACAGGTTTTGGATTGGCTTGATAAATTGAGTTCTTAGAGTTTTGGATCATAAGATCTAAACTCGCAATTGGTTTTCCTTGGACGGTCTCTGCCCAAGTGTTGGTTGGTAATTGAGTCAAACCCTGTTGGTGGAGGGCTTGGAGAGTCTGAATAGGGAAGAAGTAGTCTTCCTTAGACTCATGTTTGGTTTGGCTACGGGTTTTTGGCCCGGCAATTTGGGCTTGGGTAGAAGACCCAGTTGGACCTTGGATCGATGAACCAGTTGTCAATTAATTTTGGGTCGATGACCCAATTGTTAATTGTTTCTGGGTGAATGACCCAGTTGGACTTTGGGTAGATGACCCACTTGCTATTTGGTTTTGGGTCGAAGACCCAGATTGTTTTTCCTGTGAAAGGACGTCAAAAGGGTTAAGAGTAGTTTTACCTTTGTCTTTCCCTTTGGCACCTTTTCCTTTCCCCGTAGGGAAGGAGGACATTGTTGATATTGGACAAATCTGGTTAACTTCTTTTCCCTGCAAATATTCCCTGGTTAGAAAATCAGGAAGGGAATTTTGAGAACCTTTGAGATATTCAATATCAAAATCAAATATACTTAAAATTGATTGCCATCTGGCAAAAACTTGTTTTGAAGCAAGATTTTTAACATCTTTTTTCAAAATATCTTTTCTTTGATTCTGATCGGCGAATAAGAAACTTACGGTTTAGTAAATCAGATTGAAATTTGGAAATTGATAAAACAATTGCTAAAACTTCTTTTTGTGATGGAGTAATTCTGTGGCGAGATTCCAATGTTTGGAAGTAAAGGCAATAACTTGTTTTTTACCAGAAGTTTTCTGTTTGAGAATGCCGCCATAACCAATGTCTGAGGCATCAGTTTCGACAATCTTTGGAAATTGTGGATTGGGAAGGTAAAGACACGGAAGTTCTTTAACCTGGGTTTTGACCTGTTTGACCACATTGGTATGAACATCAGTCCAAGGAGGAGGATCCTTTTTGAGACGATCATGGAGTGGTTTGATCAGATTGGATAATTGAGGCAAGAAGTCAGAGACGTAATTAAGACATCCAAGAAATCTTTGCAATTGAGTTTTGTCAATCAATTGATTAGGAAATCTATCAGCAAAGCTAATAGCACGGCTAATAGGCACGATAGTTCCTAGGTGAATATTGTGACCAAGGAATCTGATCTTGATGCGAAACAAATTGATTTTTGTTTTGGATAAGGCCAAGCCACTCCTCTTAACGGCGTAAATAAAAGTGTTAAGGTGTTTGAAGTGTTGATCCACAGTTGAGAATAAATTAAAACATCATCGATATAAACAATGATGAATTTGGAATAAGGATTGAAAATGTCATTCATAATTCGTTGGAATTCTGAAGGAGCATTTTTGAGGCCGAATGGCATGACATTCCATTCGTATTGACCGAAAGGGACGGTAAAAGCAGTTTTATACCTGTCCTTCTCATCCACCTGGATTTGCCAGAATCCAGATTTCATATCAAACTTGGAAAAGATCTTGGCATTGTGGAGCCGATTCAAAAGATCTTTTTTGTTTGGAATTGGATACCTAATCCAGCTAAGAGCTTGATTAAGCGGTTTATAATTGATAACGAGACGAGGGGTACCCCTCTCAATCTCAGAAGGTTTGTTGACATAGAAGGCAGAGCAAGACCATGGGCTCTTACTTCTACTGATGAGACCCTTGCTAAGCAAGTCTTTGATCTCAGATTGACAGAATTGAAGGAGTTCATGACTCATTTGGATAGGACGAGCCTTAGTAGGAATTTGCCTATCAGGAAAATCCTTTTCATAGGGAAGATTAACAACGTGTTGTTTTCTTTCCCAAAAAGCATTTGGTAAGTCAGAACAAATTGAGTTTTGAATCTGGTCCAAAAGGCTGTTAATCCTTTCATGAACATCAGATTGCTTTAATTGAGGATCAATGTTTCTGAAAGAAATTTCATCTTTAAGAAAACCAATTTGATTCTGTTTGAGAGAGATGGGATTAAGATCTCTGATAATAGGTGTTTTCAAAAATTTGAAAAGAATTGGTTTACCCAAATGTTGGGCAATAATCCCATTTTCATTTGTTTGATAAGGAAAAAGTAATTTTATAAAGGGGGTTCCCAAAATTACTTTGTTCTTAAGATTTTTGACCAATAAGAAAGAAGTTTCAATCTTAAGGGTTTGATTTTGGATAAACACCGAAGAGAGTTTATAATTGATTTTTAACTTTGAACCATTAGCCGTACTGAGCTTTTCAGTAGTTTTTTCAAAGTATTTAGTAGGAATTAATCCTTCTAAAATACAATTTGAATCAGCTCCAGTATCAAAAAGGGCTTCTGTTTCAAGAGTAAAATCTTTTACAACAATTTTGATGTTTATAAAAAACTTTTGGATACTAACAAGATTGTTAATATCAGAAAAATTGTTTGGGCTTGAAACCATAGTTTCATCATTTTGCAAAACAGTTTGTAAAACGGTTTTGTTATTTAATTGCTTTAGATCTTCAATCTCAGACCTAAGTTTGTTAACTTCGAAACGGAGATTACTAATAGTAATATTCCTACTAGGAGACTCAGAATCGAGAGTATTTAATTGATATTGAGAATTGGAGCAGCTATTCGAGATAAAGGAATTGACATTGATATTGTTGGTTAAGCAATTTTCCCAAAAATGCTCACCAAGAGATTGTTGACTCTGTAGTCAATTTCTTTGCAAATTCTTACATCCAAAATGACAGTAGTATTTTTTGTGACCACTTTATCCGCAATTTGAACAAACATTATTGTGGCGAGAATTGAGACTGTTGATAGGAAGACTATTGTTCCTAATAGTCATGATGGAATTGTTGAGGATATCGACAAAAGGATTATTAGTTAAGATCTTGGGAATCCTAAGATTACTAAAATCCAAATGAATATCAGAATTGATTGGAGTATTAGTATCAGTAGTGAGACAAACTGCGATATCTTTACTAATATCCAAGGGATTGATAGAATCAATAGTATCAGATGAGTTGGAATCAACTATCGTGGCACTATTGTTCAATTGACTAAGAGTAGTGGAGGGGACAGAAGTCACAATCGCATTACTGCTAGGAGCACTAATAATAGAGGTGTCGGCAACAGCGTTGGTGACAGCTGTTACTTTACTATTATCAGTTTGAAAATTGTCAGAAAAAGTTTTTTCAAAATTGTCCTTTTCAAAATTGTCTTTATCATTAAAAGAAGACAAGGTAATAGTATTTCTACTATTATTGGTTTGAAAATTGTTTTTATCATAAAAAGATGAAGACATATCTTTCTCATGCGAATAAGATAAATCCTTATCCTTTTGTTCAAAATGCTTTGGGTATTTTTGAGAAATTATTTCTAAAGTCTCTTGGTGTAAAGATTGACTACTGAAAGGGTAATAGTAATTACTTTCAATAGTACAAGTATTAAACCATTGGAAAAATACCATATTGTAATTGATTGTTTTGATAAATTTATGAAATTTTTCATAAATTATTTTCTTTTGATTTTCAGAAAATTCATTAAGAAACCATTCCCTTTGTGGGGTCCAGTTTTTAGAATGAAAATCTTTTTTGAAAAATTCTTTGTCATCGACAAAATTGGAGGAATTGATTTGGGTATCATACTTGAGATTTTTGGAATTGTCATCAGCTATAGATTTTTCAATAGCTCTGATCCTAGATTGAATCTCATCATCAAAACTTTTCTTTTTAGGAAGAGATTGACGATTTTGTTTGAGAAGAGCTTTGGCAACCCGAAGGTTTTCTTTGGTGGAATTGAATGGATCAAAAGACCCATATTTTGATATTTGACTCGTACTGGATGAGCTAGATAGGTTTGATTGGGTAAATTGGGAGGTTAAGGATTGAGAAGATTGATAAGAACTATAAGAACAAAAAGAAGAATTGTCATCGGAGTAATCAGAATAATAAGACATAATGAAAACAAGATGAACGCATGAAAGAGTATCAATCTTAACAAGCCTTCCTCACCCGTAAGTACCATCGCCATCAATTTGGTTCGTTAGAGACAAGAGGATATTGATCAAGAACTAACAAATCATGTACTAAGATACTTTAACTGGATTTAACCATACATATTTGATAAAGCTGAACTATGGTTATTAAGAAAGAATAAATAGTTACTAATTGATCTGCAAGATTATGAAATAAGCTGTAATATGTTGAGATCATTACCCTGGCGTTACTATACCAGATTAGTTTTAATAAAAGATCAATCGAGTTAGTTGAATATGAACCAGTTAAGTATGAACACCTCTACCTTGCAACTGTATAAAAAAACTTTTGAAGGGAAGAAATTCTTTGAATTTAAATAAAGTAGAAAATAAATATATATCAGTCAAAGACCTTCATTTAATAAACAAAGTTTCTTCCTATCCAACCTGTCAAGAAATGAAAGGCAGACCCATGTGATAAAAGTTGGTCTTAAGTTACATCAAAAGTCGTTCCATCATTACTTTGTCAGAGTACCTCAGAGTCATGAGACTTACTGCCACATCCGTCGGGACTTAATGCTCCTCCTATTACTCTTTCATCACTCTAATGAGACAAAATTTGATGTAATGATACTAGATTTTGAAAATTAAATGCTTGGGCTATCTTCCAAATATAGGTTGAATAAGTCAAAAAGTTGAATATTGAACAAAGACTTTAACAAAATGTTCTATTCATTTCCCATCAAGCTTTATTAAATAAAGACTTTTCACAAGCAACAAAACGTTCCAGTCTTGCAAGGGCACGCATTCAAACCCAGATCAGATTCATACTACCTAACAAGAGACTAATAAAAATAATCATCTGATACATTGAACATAGGTAGCTACAGTGATGAACTCTTTCATGGTTAATCATAAACAGCTAATCAGTATAGTAACAGAGTATTCTAATACAAAATAACATCTTCCCACCGCACTTTAGAATGATTAAACATAGAAAGTATGTTAGATGCATCATCAACAGTTCAAGATCAATATCACGTTCCTACTTCCCCATCAGGCTCTGATACCAAGAGGGGGTCGGAAGCAAGAGTTAGATCAGCGGAAAGGAACTACAGTAGGAAGTAGGACTGAGACGGACTCCTTTGTTCAGGATAATTCCAATTCTGAATATCAATTAAATGTTCTCGACTCTGAGTCTCTTAGTAAGGATATTACTATCAGTGACCTCCGTTTTGAGATTAACAATCTTAAGTCTGATATTGAAAACCTAAAACAAATTCAGACTGAAAACAAAACTATTTCTAAAACTGTTTTGCAAAATGATAAGGCTTTGACCTCCAAGTTCAAAGATTTTTTGGATGTTAACAATATTGTTAGTATCCAGAAGTTTCTTATAAACATCAAAATTGTTATAAGAGATTTTACTCTTGAGACAATAGCCCTTTTTGATACTGGTGCTGACTCAAACTGTATTTTAGAAGGATTAATCCCTACTAAATACTTTGAAAAAACCTCTGAACAGCTCAGTACGGCTAATGGTTCAAAGTTAAAAATCAATTATAAACTCTCTTGATGTTTATCCAAAATCAAACCCTTAAGATTGAAACTTCTTTCTTATTGGTCAAAAATCTTAAGAACAAAGTAATTTTGGGAACTCCCTTTATAAAATTACTTTTTCCTTATCAAACAAATGAAAAAGGGATTATTGCCCAGCATCTGGGTAAACCAATTCTTTTCAAATTTTTGAAAGAACCCATTATCAGAGATCTTAATCCCATCTCTCTCAAACAAAATCAAATTGATTTTCTTAAAGATGAAAATTCTTTCAGAAATACTGATTCTCAATTAAAGCAATCTGATGTTCATGAAAGGATTAACAGCCTTTTGGACCAGATTCAAAACTCTATTTTTCTGACTTACCAAATGCTTTTTGGGAAAGAAAACAACACGTTGTTAATCTTCCCTATGAAAAGGATTTTTCTGATAGGCAAATTCCTACTAAGGCTCGTCCTATCCAAATGAGTCATAAACTCCTTCAATTCTGTCAAGAAGAGATTAAAGATCTCCTCAAAAAAGGTCTGATTCGTAAAAGCAAAAGTCCTTGGTCTTGTTCTGCCTTTTACTTCAACAAACCTTCTGAAATTGAGAGAGGTGCTCCTCGTCTCGTTATCAATTACAAACCGCTTAACCAAGCTCTTAGCTGGATTAGGTATCCAATTCCAAACAAAAAAGATCTTTTGAATCGGCTCTGATACCAAGATCAGTATCAGTGATGAACTGTTGCTATTGAGTGTGAGAGTTCCGAGAGAATTCAAACACAAACCTACAATCAAACACTGTCCAAAAGAGATGAGTGTTTAACTAAAACCAATCATGAAGATATGAAGAAGAAGTTTGTTCTGCGAACCTCTTTAATTATCAAGCAATTAACTAATCATATAGATTCTGGAATTAATTATTTAATTCAGAAGAAATTATATGATTCAATTTTTCAATCATATGTTCATGCTCAGGAATGCCTTTGGGAGATTTCTGTAGGGAACATTCAAGCTCAAGGAATTCATGTTTGCCAATCCATGGCTTACTTCAGTTTTCCTTCCAATTATCCAAAAGACAAAGAAGACATTCAGCGTCCTTTTGTTGGACTCTTAAAAGCTAGAATAAGCCTTCAACAATATCAACCAATTCAATTTAAAGGGAACAATTACACTATCTGGACTTGGCTTGATCTAGGTATGTTAGATTCCTTTTGGACTAAAAACTCATCTGACTTAGTCTATGGTCCACAAAAATTATATCTGCTCACAGCAGCTATTATTTCAAGAAGTGGAGAAGTTACTTTCAGGATAAAGTCATCTCTACCAACTAACAATAGGCTACACGTAGTTCCTGCAAGACATCATTTCATTGCTAGTACTGCTGTGTATTGCTGTTTTACTTACCAGCCAGTTCAATCAAAGGAGTTCATTAAATCTGACTGGTTAAGATATGAGATTGCCAGGCAAGAATTCCTTCCTCCAACTGGATGGTTCAATCTCAAGAAGGTAGGAGAAACATCTACCTACAATCTTTGGGCAGTTCCAGGATGTCTCTCAACAAAGATATCAATGCCTTTTTTGATACTGGTGCTGACTCAAACTGTATTTTAGAATACTTTGTGTTAGATGCACTTTCCGCTGATCTAACTCTGCTTCCGACCCCCTCTTGGTATCAGAGCCTGATGGGGAAGTAGGAACGTGATATTGATCTTGAACTGTTGATGATGCATCTAACATACTTTCTATGTTTAATCATTCTAAAGTGCGGTGGGAAGATGTTATTTTGTATTAGAATACTCTGTTACTATACTGATTAGCTGTTTATGATTAACCATGAAAGAGTTCATCACTGTAGCTACCTATGTTCAATGTATCAGATGATTATTTTTATTAGTCTCTTGTTAGGTAGTATGAATCTGATCTGGGTTTGAATGCGTGCCCTTGCAAGACTGGAACGTTTTGTTGCTTGTGAAAAGTCTTTATTTAATAAAGCTTGATGGGAAATGAATAGAACATTTTGTTAAAGTCTTTGTTCAATATTCAACTTTTTGACTTATTCAACCTATATTTGGAAGATAGCCCAGTACGAATTTTCAAAATCTGGTATCATTACATCAAATTTTCTCATTAGAGTGATGAAAGAGTAATAGGAGGAGTATTAAGTCCCGACGGATGTGGCAGTAAGTCTCATGACTCTGAGGTACTCTGACAAAGTAATGATGGAACGACTTTTGATGTAACTTAAGACCAACTTTTATCACATGGGTCTGTCTTTCATTTCTTGACAGGTTGGATAGGAACGAACTTTGTTTATTAGATAAAGGTCTTTAACTGATATATATTTATTTTCTACTTTATTTAAATTCAAAGAATTTCTTCCCTTCAAAAGTTTTTTTATACAGTTGCAAGGTTGAGGTGTTCATACTTAACGGATTTATATTCAACTAACTCGATTGATCTTTTATTAAAACTAATCTGGTATAGCAACGTTTGTGGCACAGATCTGAACATATTACACGGTTATTTCATAATCTAGCAGATCAATTGGTAACTATTTATTCTTTCTTAATAACCATAGTTCCGCTTTATCAAATATGTATGGTTAAATCCAGTTAAAGTATCTTAGTACATGATTTGTTAGTTCTTGATCAATATCCTACTGTCCTAACGAACCAGGTGATGGCGATGGTACTTACGGGTGAGGAAGGCTTGTTAAGATTGATACTCTTTGGGCGTTCATCTTGTTTTCATTATGTCTTATTATTCTGATTACTCCGATGACAATTCTTCTTTTTGTTCTTATAGTTCTTATCAATCTTCTCAATCCTTAACCTCCCAATTTACCCAATCAAACCTATCTAACTCATCCAGTATGAGTCAAATATCAAAATATGGGTCTTTTGATCCATTCAATTCCACCAAAGAAAACCTTCGGGTTGCCAAAGCTCTTCTCAAACAAAATCGTCAATCTCTTCCTAAAAAGAAAAGTTTTGATGATGAGATTCAATCTAGGATCAGAGCTATTGAAAAATCTATAGCTGATGACAATTCCAAAAATCCTGTTAAGGATACCCAAATCAATTCCTCCAAGTTTGTCGATGACAAAGAATTTTTCAAAAAAGATTTTCATTCTAAAAACTGGACCCCACAAAGGGAATGGTTTCTTAATGAATTTTCTGAAAATCAAAAGAAAATAATTTATGAAAAATTTCATAAATTTATCAAAACAATCAATTACAATATGGTATTTTTCCAATGGTTTAATACTTGTACTATTGAAAGTAATTACTATTACCCTTTCAGTAGTCAATCTTTACACCATGAGACTTTAGAAATAATTTCTCAAAAATACCCAAAACAGTTTGAACAGAAAAAAGATAAGACTTTATCTTGTCCGCATGAGAAAGATACATCTTCATCTTTTTATGACAAAAACAATTTTCAAACCAATAATAGTAGAAATACTACTATTACCTTGTCTTCTTTTAATGATAAAGACAATTTTGAAAAGGACAATTTTGAAAAAACTTTGTCTGACAATTTTCAAACTGATAATAGTAGTAATAATTGGTCACCAACGCTGCTGTTTACACCTCTATTATTAGTGCTCCTAGCAGTAATGCATTTGTGACTTCTGTCCCCTCCACTACTCTTAGTCAATTGAACAATAGTGCCACGATAGTTGATTCCAACTCATCTGATACTATTGATTCTGTCAATCCCTTGGATATTAGTAAAGATATCGTAGTTTGTCTCACTACTGATACTAATACTCCAATCAATTCTGATATTCATTTGGATTTTAGAAATCTTAGGATTCCCAAGATCTTAACTAATAATCCTTTTGTCAATATCCTCAACAATTCCATCATGACTATTAGGAACAATAGTCTTCCTATCAACAGTCTCAATTCTCGCCACAATAATGTTTGTTCAAATTGCGGACAAAGTGGTCACAAAAAATACTACTGTCATTTTGACAGAAGAATTTGCAAAGAAATTGACTACAGAGTCAACAATCTCTTGGCTGAGCATTTTTGGGAAAATTGCTTAACCAACAATATCAATGTCAATTCCTTTATTCAGGATAGCCGTTCCAATTCTGAATATCAATTAAATACTCTCGATTCTGAGTCTCCTAGTAGGAATATTACTATTAGTAATCTCCGTTTCGAAGTTAACAAACTTAGGTCTGAGATTGAAGATCTAAAGCAAATAAATAACAAAACCGTTTTACAAACTGTTTTGCAAAATGATGAAACTATGGTTTCAAGCCCAAACAATTTTTCTGATATTAACAATATTGTTAGTATCCAGAAGTTTCTTATAAACATCAAAATTGTTATAAGAGATTTTACTCTTGAGACAATAGCCCTTTTTGATACTGGTGCTGACTCAAACTGTATTTTAGAAGGATTAATCCCTACTAAATACTTTGAAAAAACCTCTGAACAGCTCAGTACGGCTAATGGTTCAAAGTTAAAAATCAATTATAAACTCTTTTCGGTGTTTATCCAAAATCAAACCCTTAAGATTGAAACTTCTTTCTTATTGGTCAAAAATCTTAAGAACAAAGTAATTTTGGGAACTCCCTTTATAAAATTACTTTTTCCTTATCAAACAAATGAAAAAGGGATTATTGCCCAGCATCTGGGTAAACCAATTCTTTTCAAATTTTTGAAAGAACCCATTATCAGAGATCTTAATCCCATCTCTCTCAAACAAAATCAAATTGATTTTCTTAAAGATGAAATTTCTTTCAGAAATATTGATTCTCAATTAAAGCAATCTGATGTTCATGAAAGGATTAACAGCCTTTTGGACCAGATTCAAAACTCTATTTGTTCTGACTTACCAAATGCTTTTTGGGAAAGAAAACAACATGTTGTTAATCTTCCCTATGAAAAGGATTTTTCTGATAGGCAAATTCCTACTAAGGCTCGTCCTATCCAAATGAATCATGAACTCCTTCAATTCTGTCAATCTGAGATCAAAGACTTGCTTAGCAAGGGTCTCATCCGTAGAAGTAAGAGCCCATGGTCTTGCTCTGCCTTCTATGTGACCAAACCTTCGAGATTGAGAGGTACCCTCGTCTCGTTATCAATTATAAACCGCTTAATCAAGCTCTTAGCTGGATTAGGTATCCAATTCCAAACAAAAAAGATCTTTTGAATCGGCTCCACAATGCCAAGATCTTTTCCAAGTTTGATATGAAATCTGGATTCTGGCAAATCCAGGTGGATGAGAAGGACAGGTATAAGACTGCCTTTACCGTCCCTTTCGGTCAATACGAATGGAACGTTATGCCATTCGGCCTCAAAAATGCTCCTTCAGAATTCCAACGAATTATGAATGACATTTTCAATCCTTATTCCAAATTCATCATTGTTTATATCGATGATGTTTTAATTTATTCTCAATCTGTGGATCAACACTTCAAACACCTTAACACTTTTATTTCTGTTGTTAAGAGGAGTGGCTTGGCCTTATCCAAAACAAAAATCAATTTGTTTCAGACCAAGATCAGATTCCTTGGTCACAATATTCACCTAGGAACTATCGTGCCTATTAGCCGTGCTATTAGCTTTCTTTGATAGATTTCTAATCAATTGATTGACAAAACTCAATTGCAAAGATTTCTTGGATGTCTTAATTACGTCTCTGACTTCTTGCCTCAATTATCCAATCTGATCAAACCACTCCATGATCGTCTCAAAAAGGATCCTCCTCCTTGGACTGATGTTCATACCAATGTGGTCAAACAGGTCAAATCCCAGGTTAAAGAACTCCCGTGTCTTTACCTTCCCAATCCACAATTTCCAAAGATTGTCGAAACTGATGCCTCAGACATTGGTTATGGCGGCATTCTCAAACAGAAAACTTCTGGTAAAGAGCAAGTTATTGCCTTTACTTCCAAACATTGGAATCCTGCCCAGCAGAATTACTCCACTGTCAAAAAAGAAGTTTTAGCAATTGTTTTATCAATTTCCAAATTTCAATCTGATTTACTAAACCAGAAGTTTCTTATTCGGGTTGACTGTAAATCAGCAAAAGATATTTTGAAAAAAGATGTTAAAAATCTTGCTTCAAAACAAGTTTTTGCCAGATGGCAATCAATTTTAAGTATATTTGATTTTGATATTGAATATCTCAAAGGTTCTCAAAATTCCCTTCCTGATTTTCTAACCAGGGAATATTTGCAGGGAAAAGAAGTTAACCAGATTTGTCCAATATCAACAATGTCCTCCTTCCCTACGGGGAAAGGAAAAGGTACCAAAGGGAAAGACAAAGGTAAAACTACTCTTAACCCTTTTGATGTCCTTTCACAGGAAAAACAATCTGGGTCTTCGACCCAAAACCAATTAACGACTGGGTCATCCACCCAAAGTCCAACTGGGTCATTCACCCAGAAACAATTAACAATTGGGTCTTCAACCCAAAACCAATTGACAACTGGGTCTTCTACCCAAGCCCAAACTGGGTCTTCTACCCAGGCTCAAATTGCCGGGCCAAAAACCCGTAGTCAAACCAAACATGAGTCTAGAGAAGATTACTTCTTTCCTATTCAGACTCTTCAAGCTTTCCAACAACAAGGCTTGACTCAATTACCTACCAATACTTGGGCCGAGACCGTCCAAGGTAGACCAACTGAGAGTTTAGATCTCATGATCCAAAACTCTAAAAACCAAGTTTATCAAGCCAACCCAAAACCTGTTACAACTGTTGTTGCAGGATCATCAAAAACCCAATATGTTCAAAAACCAAATTTTTGGCCTATTATAGGATTAGAACCAGAATTTTGGGATACAAACATTAACAAAATTACTTCCAAAATCCTCCCTAAAGGATTCAATTTTGTGCCTTTAGCCCCAAATAAGACTCACCAATTTTATCAGTTAATATTAATTGATACTGAGTCTGCCAAGATCAAACATCATAGGGATCCCAAAGACCCCTCAAATATTACCCATTCGACCCTCCAAATCCTTGAGGTTCTAACACCCTCAGCTTGGGGACAAAATCCCAGCAATTTTCAAAAATTCTCCGGATGCTTTGATCCTATTGGCTTTTGCTATTGGGATTATATCAAGGCCTGGGAGATAACCATTTTGGGTCTTCAAAATAAAAATTTCAAACATTCCTGGTTTATCTATTTTAAGACAGGTACCAGGTATCAATTTCCAAATTGGTTCCTCCAATGGTGGGACTCTTTTGGGCCAATCCCTGAAATCCTTCCCCTTGATGTCAATGAAGGATTCAATTTTTTCAAAACTAAGTATGATCGTGAGGCTGATAGTCTTCCAATCTTACTTAACTTTTTTGTTTATTTTTCTTTGTCTTGGGTATTCTCATGGCAATACAATCTCAACAAAAACCCTCTTCCCAATGTCCACCCCTGGCTGGTACAACAAGCCTATGTTAAATGGTGGTCGGAATTCGATGGGTCCAAAGCTTCAAAAGAAGGAGTCAAGAACTGGTTTAGGAGAAATCCTAAATTATTAAAATATGCTGAGCCCAGCACTTGTCTTCTTCAAAACCAAAAATCTCAAATTACGGCTACTATAGCAGGTTCTTCCTCTGAAGAAGATATGATAAGTAGCCTCCAAAGCATAACTCAGCTTCTCCAAAAGAGAATGGCTGACAACAAGAAGGATGGTCAACCATCCACAAGTAAACAACCAACTATGAAGACGGCTATCAAAAAGAAGAAGTAAATTCTTCAGCCAGCTGCCCTCAAACCAACTGATGAAGGCTCAAGCACTGACATTATCTTCTACAAGTCTGAAGAAGATGATTTGATCTCTGAGCCAGCCAATTCGGATGATGACTTTCTCCCTTCACCAGAGTAGTCAAAGATTCCTTTTGTCTGCCATTATGCACCGAAAGTGGTAAAGCAGACTTATCAAATTTGTAACTGGTACTGTTGTAATAGTTTAGGTTTATTTACCTGTACTGTTCAAATAGTACTTTCAATTTTCTATATAAGCCCGGCGCTTGCTCATTGTTAAACACGCTTTGGCTATGCTTTGGCTTAGGCAATTCTCGAGTGAGAAACTAGAGAGCTCTGGGTGAGTCTCTTCCCCTTCTTCCTCTTTCTCAATTCAAATCATGTAACTCATAGATAGTTACTTGAATCCAATTTTCAATTTCAGTTTTTGTTTTCTTTATTTTCTACAATCATCCCCGCCTATATGGTCAAGTTAATCGCTTGCATAACATTTGCATGTTTTAACCTTTAAGTTTTCCGCTTTATTTTTAGTTCTTTTTACTTTTCCTGGGTTTGTTCCCATTCTCAACTTATCTTTGAGTCCGTCTCGCCCTACTTCCCTCTTTGTAGTTCCTTTTCACGATCTAACTCGCTTCGACCCCTCTTGGTATCGTGAGCCTGATGGGGAAGTAGGAACGTGATATTGATCTTGAACTGTTGATGATGCATCTAACATACTTTCTATGTTTAATCATTCTAAAGTGCGGTGGGAAGATGTTATTTTGTATTAGAATACTCTGTTACTATACTGATTAGCTGTTTATGATTAACCATGAAAGAGTTCATCAACTGTAGCTACCTATGTTCAATGTATCGATGATTATTTTTATTAGTCTCTTGTTAGGTAGTATGAATCGATCTGGGTTTGAATGCGTGCCTTGCAAGACTGGAACGTTTTGTTGCTTGTGAAAAGTCTTTATTTAATAAAGCTTGATGGGAAATGAATAGAACATTTTGTTAAAGTCTTTGTTCAATATTCAACTTTTTGACTTATTCAACCTATATTTGGAAGATAGCCCAGTACGAATTTTCAAAATCTGGTATCATTACATCAAATTTTGTCTCATTAGAGTGATGAAAGAGTAATAGGAGGAGCATTAAGTCCCGACGGATATGGCAGTAAGTCTCATGACTCTGAGGTACTCTGACAAAGTAATGATGGAACGACTTTTGATGTAACTTAAGACCAACTTTTATCACATGGGTCTGCCTTTCATTTCTTGACAGGTTGGATAGGAAGAAACTTTGTTTATTAAATGAAGGTCTTTGACTGATATATATTTATTTTCTACTTTATTTAAATTCAAAGAATTTCTTCCCTTCAAAAGTTTTTTTATACAGTTGCAAGGTCGAGGTGTTCATACTTAACGGATTTATATTCAACTAACTCGATTGATCTTTTATTAAAACTAATCTGGTATAGCAACGTTTGTGGCACAGATCTGAACAAATTACACAGTAATTTCATAATCTTGCAGATCAATTGGTAACTATTTATTCTTTCTTAATAACCATAGTTCCGCTTTATCAAGTATGTATGGTTAAATCCAGTTAAAGTATCTTAGTGCATGATTTGTTAGTTCTTGATCAATATCCTACAGTCCTAACGAACCAGGTGATGGCGATGGTACTTACGGGTGAGGAAGGCTTGTTAAGATTGATACTCTTTGGGCGTTCATCTTGTTTTCATTATGTCTTATTATTCTGATTACTCCTATGACAATTATTCTTTTTGTTCTTATAGTTCTTATCAATCTTCTCAATCCTTAACCTCCCAATTTACCCAATCAAACCAATCTAGCTCATCCAGTATGAGTCAAATATCCAATTATGGGTCTTTTGATCCATTCAATTCCACTCAAGAAAACCTTCGGGTTGCCAAAGCTCTTCTCAAACAAAATCGTCGATCTCTTCCTAAAAAGAAAAGTTTTGATGATGATATTCAATCTAGAATCATGGCTATTGAAAAATCTATAGCTGATGATAATTCCAAAAATCCTGTTAAGGATACCCAAATCAATTCTTCCAAAAATCCTGTTAAGGATACCAAAATCAATTCCTCCGAGTTTGTCGTTGACAAGGAGTTTTTCAAAAAAGATTTTCATTCTGAAAATTGGACCCCTCAAAGGGAATGGTTTCTTAATGAATTTTCTGAAATCCAAAGAAAAATAATTTATGAAAAGTTTCATGAATTTATCAAAAAAGTTCAATTAAATATTTCTTTTTTTTCACTGGTTTAATACTTGTGCTGTTGATGGTAATTACAACTACCCGTTCAATAATAAGTCTTTACACCAGAAGAATTTGAAAACAATTTATCAAAAGATCTTTTCAAACTTTTCTGAAAAGCAAGACTCTTTGTCTTCTTTCCAAAAACATTTTGAAATCAATTTAACAATTTAGAAAAGGACAATTTTGAAAAAACCTTGTCTGACAAATTTCAAACTGATAATAGTAAGGTAACAGCTGTCACCGACGTTGGTACCGACACCACTATTATTAGTGCTCCTAGCAGTAATGTGATTGTGACTTCTGTCCCCTCCACTACTCTTAGTCAATTGAACAATAGTGCCACGATAGTTGATTCCAACTCATCTGATACTATTGATTCTGTCAAACCTTTGGATATTAGTAAAGATATCGTAGTATTTTCCACCACTGATACTAATACTCCAATCAATTCTGATATTCATTTGGATTTTAGTAAGCTTAGGATTCCCAAGATCTTAACTAATAATCCTTTTGTCAATATCCTCAACAATTCCATCATGACTATTAGGAACAATAGTCTTCCTATCAACAGTCTCAATTCTCTCCACAATAATGTTTGTTCAAATTGCGGACAAAGTGGTCACAAAAAATACTATTGTCATTTTGACAGAAGAATTTGCAAAGAAATTGACTACAGAGTCAACAATCTCTTGGCTGAGCATTTTTGGGAAAATTGCTTAACCAACAATATCAATGTCAATTCCTTTATTCAGGATAGCCGTTCCAATTCTGAATATCAATTAAATACTCTCGATTCTGAGTCTCCTAGTAGGAATATTACTATTAGTAATCTCCATTTCGAAGTTAACAAACTTAGGTCTGAGATTGAAGATCTAAAGCAAATAAATAACAAAACCGTTTTACAAACTGTTTTGCAAAATGATGAAACTATGGTTTCAAGCCCAAACAATTTTTCTGATATTAACAATCTTGTTAGTATCCAAAAGTTTTTTATAAACATCAAAATTGTTGTAAAAGATTTTACTCTTGAAACAGAAGCCCTTTTTGATACTGGAGCTGATTCAAATTGTATTTTAGAAGGATTAATTCCTACTAAATACTTTGAAAAAACTACTGAAAAGCTCAAGACTGACTAATGGTTCAAAGTTAAAAATCAATTATAAACTCTCTTCGGTGTTTATCCAAAATCAAACCCTTAAGATTGAAACTTCTTTCTTATTGGTCAAAAATCTTAAGAACAAAGTAATTTTGGTAACTCCCTTTATAAAATTACTTTTTCCTTATCAAACAAATGAAAAAGGGATTATTGCCCAGCATCTGGGTAAACCAATTCTTTTCAAATTTTTGAAAGAACCCATTATCAGAGATCTTAATCCCATCTCTCTCAAACAAAATCAAATTGATTTTCTTAAAGATGAAATTTCTTGCAGAAATATTGATTCTCAATTAAAGCAATCTGATGTTCATGAAAGGATTAACAGCCTTTTGGACCAAATTCAAAACTCCATTTGTTCTGACTTACCAAATGCTTTTTGGGAAAGAAAACAACACGTTGTTAATCTTCCCTATGAAAAGGATTTTTCTGATAGGCAAATTCCTACTAAGGCTCGTCCTATCCAAATGAGTCATGAACTCCTTCAATTCTGTCAATCTGAGATCAAAGACTTGCTTAGCAAGGGTCTCATCCGTAGAAGTAAGAGCCCGTGATCTTGCTCTACCTTCTATGTCAACAAACCTTCTGAGATTGAGAGGGGTGCCCCTCGTCTCGTCATCAATTACAAACCGCTTAATCAAGCTCTTAGCTGGATTAGGTATCCAATTCCAAACAAAAAAGATCTTTTGAATCGGCTCCACAATGCCAAGATCTTTTCCAAGTTTGATATGAAATCTGGATTCTGGCAAATCCAGGTGGATGAGAAGGACAGGTATAAGACTGCTTTTACCGTCCCTTTCGATCAATACGAATGGAATGTCATGCCATTCGGCCTCAAAAATGCTCCTTCAGAATTCCAACGAATTATGAATGACATTTTCAATCCTTATTCCAATTTCATCATTGTTTATATCGATGATGTTTTAATTTATTCTCAATCTGTGGATCAACACTTCAAACACCTTAACACCTTTATTTCTGTTGTTAAGAGGAGTGGCTTGGCCTTGTCCAAAACAAAAATCAATTTGTTTCAGACCAAGATCAGATTCCTTGGTCACAATATTCACCTAGGAACTATCGTGCCTATTAGCCGTGCTATTAGTTTTGCTGATAGATTTCCTAATCAAATGATTGACAAAACTCAATTGCAAAGATTTCTTGGATGTCTTAACTACGTCTCTGACTTCTTGCCCCAATTAAGCAAATTAATTAAACCACTTCATGACCGTCTTAAGAAGGATCCTCCTCCTTGGACTGATGTTCATACTAATGTGGTCAAACAAGTCAAATCTCAGGTTAAAGACCTCCCATGTCTTTACCTTCCAAATCCTCAATTTTTAAAAATTGTCGAAACCGATGCATCGGACATTGGTTATAGTGGCATTCTCAAACAGAAAACTTCTTCTGGTAAAGAGCAAGTTATTGCCTTTACTTCTAAGCATTGGAATTCTGCTCAGCAGAATTACTCTACTGTCAAAAAGGAAGTTTTGGCAATTGTTTTATCCATTTCCAAATTTCAATCTGATTTACTAAACCAGAAGTTTTTGGTTCGGGTTGACTGTAAATCAGCAAAAGATATTTTGAAAAAGGATGTAAAAAATCTTGCTTCAAAACAAGTTTTTGCCAGATGGCAATCAATTTTAAGCGTTTTTGATTTTGATATTGTATACATCAAAGGTTCTCAAAAATTCCCTTCCTGATTTTCTGACCAGAGAATATTTGCAGGGAAAAGAGGTTAACCAGGTTTGTCCAATATCAACAATGTCTTCTTTCCCTACGGGGAAAGGAAAAGGTGCCAAGGGGAAAGACAAAGGTAAAACTACTCTTAACCCTTTTGATATCCTTTCACAGGAAAAACAATCTGGGTCTCCGACCCAAAACCAAATAGCAGGTGGGTCATCTACCCAAAGTCCAACTGGGACATTCACCCAGAAACAATTAACAATTGGGTCTTCGACCCAAAACCAATTGACAACCGGGTCATCTACCCAAGGTCCAACTGGGTCTTCTACCCAAGCCCAAATTGCCGGGCCAAAAACCCGTAGCCAAACCAAACATGAGTCTAAGGAAGACTACTTCTTCCCTATTCAGACTCTCCAAGCCCTCCACCAACAGGGTTTGACTCAATTGCCAACCAACACTTGGGCAGGGACCGTCCAAGGAAAACCAATTGAGAGTTTAGATCTTATGATCCAAAACTCTAAAAACTCAATTTATCAAGCCAACCCAAAACCTGTTACAACTGTTGTTGCAGGAACATCCAAAACCCAATATGTTCAAAAACCAAATTTTTGGCCTATCATAGGATTAGAACCAGAATTTTGGGATACAAACATCAACAAAATTACTTCCAAAATCCTCCCTAAAGGATTCAATTTTGTGCCTTTGGCCCCAAATAAGACTCATCAATTTTATCAGTTAATATTAATTGATACCGAGTCCGTAAAAATCAAACATCATAGGGATCCCAAAGACCCCTCAAATATTACCCATTCAACCCTCCAAATCCTTGAGGTTTTAACACCTTCGGCTTGGGGACAAAATCCCAGCAATTTCAAAAAATTCTCCGGAAGTTTTGATCCGATTGGCTTTTGCTACTGGGATTATATCAAGGCTTGGGAGATAACCATTTTAGGACTCCAAAACAAAATTTTTAAACATTCCTGGTTTATCTATTTTAAAACAGGTACCAGGTATCAATTTCCTAATTGGTTCCTCCAATGGTGGGACTCTTTTGGGCCAATTCCTGAAATCCTTCCTCTTGATGTTATTGAAGGATTTAAATTTTTCAAAACTAAGTATGATCGTGAGGCTGATAGTCTTCCAATCTTACTTAACTTTTTTGTTTATTTTTCTTTGTCTTGGGTATTCTCATGGCAGTACAATCTCAATAAAAACCCTCTTCCCAATGTCCACCCATGGCTGGTACAACAAGCCTATGTTAAATGGTGGTCTGAATTTGATGGGTCCAAAGCTTCAAAAGAAGGAGTCAAGAACTGGTTTAGGAAAAATCCTAAACTATTGAAGTATGCTGAACCTAGCACTTGTCTTCTTCAAAACCAAAAGTCTCAAATTGCGGCTGCTATAGCAGGATCTTCCTCTGAAGAAGATATGATAAGTAGCCTCCAAAGCATAACTCAGCTTCTCCAAAAGAGAATAACTGACAACAAGAAGGATGATCAACCATCCACAAGTAAACAACTAACCATGAAGACAGCTAACAAAAAGAAGAAACAAATTCTTCAGCCAGCTGCCCTCAAACCAACTGATGAAGGCTCAAGCACTGACATTATCTTCTACAAATCTGAAGAAGATGATTTGATCTCTGAGCCAGCCAATTCGGATGATGACTTTCTCCCTTCACCAGAGTAGTCAAAGATTCCTTTTGTCTGCCATTATGCACCGAAAGTGGTAAAGCAGACTTATCAAAATATGTAACCGGTACTGTTGTAATAGTTTAGGTTATTTTACCTGTACTGTTCAAATAGTACTTTCAATTTTCTATATAAGCCCGGCGCTTGCTCATTGTTAAGCACGCTTTGGCTTAGGCAATTCTAGAGTGAGAAACTAGAGAGCTCTGAGTGAGTCTCTTCCCCTTCTTCCTCTTTCTCAATTCAAATCATGTAACTCATAGATAGTTACTTGAATACAAGTTTTCAATTTCAGTTTTTGTTTTCTTTATTTTCTGCAATCATCTCCGCCTATATGGCTGGTTAACTGCTTGCATAACATTTGCATGTTTTAACCTTTAAGTTTTTCGTTTTATTTTCCAGTTCTTTTACATTTCTGGGGTTTGTTCCCCATTTGAACTAATGCTGAGTCCGTCTCAGTCCTACTTCCTACTGTTGTTCCTTTCCGCTCATCTAACTCTGCTTCCGACCCCCTCTTGGGGAACGTGATATTGATCTTGAACTGTTGATGATGCATCTAACATACTTTCTATGTTTAATCATTCTAAAGTGCGGTGGGAAGATGTTATTCTGTATTAGAATACTTTGTTACTATACTGATTAGCTGTTTATGATTAACCATGAAAGAGTTCATCACTGTAGCTACCTATGTTCAATGTATCAGATGATTATTTTTATTAGTCTCTTGTTAGGTAGTATGAATCTGATCTGAGTTTGAATTCGTGCCCTTGCAAGACTGGAACGTTTTGTTGCTTGTGAAAAGTCTTTATTTAATAAAGCTTGATGGGAAATGAATAGAACATTTTGTTAAAGTCTTTGTTCAATATTCAACTTTTTGACTTATTCAACCTATATTTGGAAGATAGCCCAGTACGAATTTTCAAAATCTGGTATCATTACATCAAATTTTGTCTCATTAGAGTGATGAAAGAGTAATAGGAGGAGCATTAAGTCCCGACGGATGTGGCAGTAAGTCTCATGACTCTGAGGTACTCTGACAAAGTAATGATGGAACGACTTTTGATGTAACTTAAGACCAACTTTTATCACATGGGTCTGCCTTTCATTTCTTGACAGGTTGGATAGGAAGAAACTTTGTTTATTAAATGAAGGTCTTTGACTGATATATATTTATTTTCTACTTTATTTAAATTCAAAGAATTTCTTCCCTTCAAAAGTTTTTTTATACAGTTGCAAGGTAGAGGTGTTCATACTTAACGAATTCATATTCAACTAACTCGATTGATCTTTTATTAAAACTAATCTGGTATAGCAACGTTTGTGGCACAGATCTGGACATATTTACACGGTTATTTTATAATCTAGCAGATCAATTGGTAACTATTTATTCTTTCTTAATAACCATAGTTCCGCTTTATCAAATATGTATGGTTAAATCCAGTTAAAGTATCTTAGTGCATGATTTGTTAGTTCTTGATCAATATCCTACTGTCCTAACGAACCAGGTGATGGCGATGGTACTTACGGGTGAGGAAGGCTTGTTAAGATTGATACTCTTTGGGCGTTCATCTTGTTTTCATTATGTCTTATTATTCTGATTACTCCGATGACAATTCTTCTTTTTGTTCTTATAGTTCTTATCAATCTTCTCAATCCTTAACCTCCCAATTTACCCAATCAAACCTATCTAACTCATCCAGTATGAGCCAAGTATCAAATTATGGGTCTTTTGATCCATTCAATTCCACTGAAGAAAACCTTCGGGTTGCCAAAACTCTTCTCAAACAAAATCGTCAATCTCTTCCTAAAAAGAAAAGTTTTGATGATGAGATTCAATCTAGGATCAGAGCTATTGAAAAATCTATAGCTGATGACAATTCCAAAAATCCTGTTAAGGATACCCAAATCAATTCCTCCAAGTTTGTCGATGACAAAGAATTTTTCAAAAAAGATTTTCATTCTAAAAACTGGACCCCACAAAGGGAATGGTTTCTTAATGAATTTTCTGAAAATCAAAAGAAAATAATTTATGAAAAATTTCATAAATTTATCAAAACAATCAATTACAATATGGTATTTTTCCAATGGTTTAATACTTGTACTATTGAAAGTAATTACTATTACCCTTTCAGTAGTCAATCTTTACACCATGAGACTTTAGAAATAATTTCTCAAAAATACCCAAAACAGTTTGAACAGAAAAAAGATAAGACTTTATCTTGTCCGCATGAGAAAGATACATCTTCATCTTTTTATGATAAAAACAATTTCCAAACCAATAATAGTAGAAATACTATTACCTTGTCTTCTTTTCATGATAAGGACAATTTTGAAAAGGACAATTTTGAAAAAACATTGTCTGACAATTTTCAAACTGATAATAGTAAAGTAACAGCTGTCACCAACGCTATTGCCGACACCTCTATTATTAGTGCTCCTAGCAGTAATGCGATTGTGACTTCTGTCCCCTCCACTACTCTTAGTCAATTGAACAATAGTGCCACGATAGTTGATTCCAACTCATCTGATACTATTGATTCTGTCAATCCGTTGGATATTAGAAAAGATATCGTAGTTTGTCTCACTACTGATACTAATACTCCAATCAATTCTGATATTCATTTGGATTTTAGTAATCTTAGGATTCCCAAGATCTTAACTAATAATCCTTTTGTCAATATCCTCAACAATTGCATCATGACTATTAGGAACAATAGTCTTCCTATCAACAGTCTCAATTCTCGCCACAATAATGTTTGTTCAAATTATGACAAAGTGGTCACAAAAAATACTACTGTCATTTTGACAGAAGAATTTGCAAAGAAATTGACTACAGAGTCAACAATCTCTTGGCTGAGCATTTTTGGGAAAATTGCTTAACCAACAATATCAATGTCAATTCCTTTATTCAGGATAGCCGTTCCAATTCTGAATATCAATTAAATACTCTCAATTTTGAGTCTCCTAGTTGGAATATTACTATTAGTAATCTCCGTTTCGAAGTTAACAAACTTAGGTCTGAGATTGAAGATCTAAAGCAAATAAATAACAAAACCGTTTTACAAACTGTTTTGCAAAATGATGAAACTATGGTTTCAAGCCCAAACAATATTTCTGATATTAACAATCTTGTTAGTATCCAAAAGTTTTTTATAAACATCAAAATTGTTGTAAAAGATTTTACTCTTGAAACAGAAGCCCTTTTTGATACTAGAGCTGATTCAAATTGTATTTTAGAAGGATTAATTCCTACTAAATACTTTGAAAAAACTACTGAAAAGCTCAGTACGGCTAATGGTTCAAAGTTAAAAATCAATTATAAACTCTCTTCGGTGTTTATCCAAAATCAAACCCTTAAGATTGAAACTTCTTTCTTATTGGTCAAAAATCTTAAGAACAAAGTAATTTTGGGAACTCCCTTTATAAAATTACTTTTTCCTTATCAAACAAATGAAAAAGGGATTATTGCCCAGCATCTGGGTAAACCAATTCTTTTCAAATTTTTGAAAGAACCCATTATCAGAGATCTTAATCCCATCTCTCTCAAACAAAATCAAATTGATTTTCTTAAAGATGAAATTTCTTTCAGAAATATTGATTCTCAATTAAAGCAATCTGATGTTCATGAAAGGATTAACAGCCTTTTGGACCAGATTCAAAACTCCATTTGTTCTGACTTACCAAATGCTTTTTGGGAAAGAAAACAACACGTTGTTAATCTTCCCTATGAAAAGGATTTTTCTGATAGGCAAATTCCTACTAAGGCTCGTCTATCCAAATGAGTCATGAACTCCTTCAATTTCAGAAATCTGAGATCAAAGACTTGCTTAGCAAGTGTCTCATCCGTAGAAGTAAGAGCCCATGGTCTTGCTCGCCTTCTATGTCAACAAACCTTACGAAATTGAGAGGTGCTCCTCGTCTCGTTATCAATTACAAACCGCTTAACCAAGCTCTTAGCTGGATTAGGTATCCACTCCAAACAAAAAGATCTTTTGAATCGGCTCCACAATGCCAAGATCTTTTCCAAGTTTGATATGAAATCGATTACGGCAAATCCAGGTGGATGAGAAGGACAGTATAAGATCGCTTACCGTCCTTTTCGGTCAATACGAATAGAACGTTATGCCATTCGGCCTCAAAAATGCTCCTTCAGAATTCCAACGAATTATGAATGACATTTTCAATCCTTATTCCAAATTCATCATTGTTTATATCGATGATGTTTTAATCTATTCTCAATCTGTGGATCAACACTTCAAACACCTTAACACTTTTATTTCTGTTGTTAAGAGGAGTGGCTTGGCCTTATCCAAAACTAAAATCAATTTGTTTCAGACTAAGATCAGATTTCTTGGTCACAATATTCATTTAGGAACCATCGTGCCTATAAGCCGTGCTATTAGCTTTGCTGATAGATTTCCTAATCAACTGATTGACAAAACTCAATTGCAAAGATTTCTTGGATGTCTTAATTACGTCTCTGACTTCTTGCCTCAATTATCCAATCTGATCAAACCACTCCATGATCGTCTCAAAAAGGATCCTCCTCCTTGGACTGATGTTCATACCAATGTGGTCAAACAGGTCAAAACCCAGGTTAAAGAACTTCCGTGTCTTTACCTTCCTAATCCACAATTTCCAAAGATTGTCAAAACTGATGCCTCAGACATTGGTTATGGCGGCATTCTCAAACAGAAAACTTCTTCTGGTAAAGAGCAAGTTATTGCCTTTACTTCCAAACATTGGAATCCTCGCCACAGATTACTCCCATCGTCAAAAAGAAGTTTTAGCAATTGTTTTATCAATTTCCAAATTTCAATCTGATTTACTAAACCAGAAGTTTCTTATTCGGGTTGACTGTAAATCAGCAAAAGATATTTTGAAAAAAGATGTTAAAAATCTTGGTTCAAAACAAGTTTTTGCCAGATGGCAATCAATTTTAAGTATATTTGATTTTGATATTGAATATCTCAAAGGTTCTCAAAATTCCCTTCTTGATTTTCTAACCAGGGAATATTTGCAGGGAAAAGAAGTTAACCAGATTTGTCCAATATCAACAATGTCCTCTGTAACACCTGATGACGAGATCGACCTCGTGTCGAGACCTCGTACCAAGACCTCGTGTCGAGATCCCGTGCAAAGATCGCGTGCCGAGGTCATATGTTGAGCTGATGAGGTCGCGTACCGAGCTGAGGAGGTCGCATGTCGAACTGAGGAGGCCGCATGCACGAACTCGTGTTAGAGCCTTGTGCGCTTGCTCAAGCACCCTGATCGACCTCGTGTCGAGACTGTAACACTCGTATTTTTACGAACGTTATTTAGCGTTAATGATTATATTGTTTGTAATATTTATAAATTTATATTATCGGTTTGTAGTTCTCGTCGCTGTGTTTTTAGATCTTTAACCTATAGATTAGAGGGTAATCATGAGAGAGGAGAGATTAGATGGGTAGAATGATTGATGGGATTAGCATCTCATAACAGTAGTTACACGTCACTTATTTGTGTTTTTTTGTTAAAAGGAAAATTCAATTAAATGGTTTCTTTACCAAATTTGTATATCACGATCACCCCTCACAACCCTCACTTTCTTTTCTTCTTTCTTCTTCTCTAAGTTTCCTCTTCCTCTCCAAACTTCCATCGAAGAACCTTGGATTTTATTGAGTCTTTGCACAAACCTTCTTCATCAATCTTGTTCCTCATCATCTCCTCTACATATATCATCATCTTGATCATCATTTGAGGTATGAAAAACAGAATTTTCTCTTCCTTCATGCTACTGTTTAGCGCCACTTCTTCCCTCCATTTTAGCTAGTTTTTATGCTTCCAAATCATGTCATATTGATAGGTTTTCTTCTTCATGATGAAAATATTTTTCAGAAAACATAAACTTAGATTTTGATTAATTTGTGCTTAATATGCTACTTGATTTTAAGCTTGAGTTAATACTTAGGAAAAATGGCTTTGTCTGATGATATGTATGAAAGAAGTTTTAATAAAATTATTAAGAGAAAAGGAGTTAATTTGTAATGCTTGAATTCTTGTTGTATTTGTTTAAGTTCTTGAGTTTTAATATTTACTTGGGTTGTAGTTAAGATTGGGGTAATGAGAGCTAAGTGCTATTAGAACCCATAGATGGAACTAAGTTGTGCTTGTATTAGGAAGTCTGATTCAGAGATCGTGTGATTTCTGAATCGAGGTGTGCGGAGAAGCGAACCCGGGATGTGGGAGCAGTGGGATCAGTTGAGGGCCGGTGCGTGTCGAGGTCGATTGAGGACAGTACGTGTCGAGGTCGTTGTCGAGCTCGATTGAGGACAGCGTAGACGCGTAGCTTGGAGTTCGGTAAGGGCACTTCTAGACATTCTAGGATTTTTATTGTTATATTCCTATGTATGGATTCCTTGATTTGTGTCGAGCTTGAAGTGTTGTGATATGATTGAATATATGCCACGAATTGTGTATTGCTGTTGAATTGCGTTTCTTCATGTTGAGCCTGCTCTTTTTATTTGACATGCGGTTGAATATCTTGCGTATAACTCTTTGAATATCATGAATTGTTCATTGAGTGAGAGAGCTTAGCGAGTCGTTGGCGTTTGAAGTTGCGACCCGGATAGCGGAGAGGGTGCTAGGTCCCCTTTTCCGTTTATGGGGACTTCTAAGCGTCGCCACGCTATGGGACCTGAGTTGACTGTCCTAGGGAGAGCGAAGATCCCAAGGCTTCGGCTGGACTTTCCAAAGATACTGCGGCGTGTGCATTCCTAAAGGTGTCGAGTAGAGAGGAAATGGATCGCGAGTTGAGTCGAGTCTAGAGTGAGATGGTTGAGTCACGTTTGGTGAATGTTATACTTTGCTGTTTACTTATTTCTTTATGCCTGGATTATCTTGATTTGTTGAGAAGTTGACCCTTTCCCGTGGTGCCTTCAATCCATGATGGTTACCCAGGCGAGGTCGAGGCGGCAGGGAACTCGACAGCAGATGATGCCGAGGAGGAGCTTGACGAGGATCACGGCGACGACCTCTACTTGTCGTGATTTGCTTTGTCTATGTTTTTGTGTATAGTGGTTGGATCAGAACGACCCGCTTCCGACCGCCACCGAGCTCAATATACCGAGCTCGAAAGTTACCGAGCTCAACACACCAAGCTCAACATAAACCTATATGAGATGTGTTTTAAAAACAAAACTCTTGTGCCTTTAAAAATGCGATATATTTTTTTTTTTTTTTTTATAAAACCAACTCGTGCACATCGAGTAATTACAACAAACATGGTGCAACTAAGACACAAGACTTAAATTCTAATAAAACATACATGCATAACATACACATATATATATCACTCGAAATAATAATGTATACAAAATACAGAGTAGCAAATGTGCAAAGAAAATACACCTAAGGTACGACAGCTTCAAAAGAGCCATCATACCTGGGTACTTCCCAGACTCCCACGCAGGGGTCGCTCCAAAAGTAAGACCACCACTACCCTCAGAGCAACAACACAACATCGCCTAAACTGGTCACGACCTCGAACACAAAGGAAAACAAGTACACCCTCGTAAACCAACATCCAACAAATAAACAATCACGACAGATAGAGGTCGTCACTCGGGTCCTCGCCGAAGCTCCTCCTCGGCATCGCTTCATCGCCGAAGTTTCCTCGCGCTCGACATCGCCTGGGTAACCGCCATGGATTGAAGGCACCACGGAAAGTGGTCAACTTCTCAATAATTCAAGATAAGCTCGACATAAAAATATAAGCAAACAAAGAAAGTATAACATTCACCGACGTGACTCGACCATCTCACTCTAACTCGACACAACTCACAAATCCATTTTCTCGACTCGACAAATTTTCCGGAATGCACACGCCGCATCAGATGTCGGAAAGTCCAGCCAAGCCTTGGGATCCTCGCTCTCCCTAGGACAATCAACTCAGTCCCGTAGCGTGGCGACGTCTAGTCAATCTCCGTAAACAAAAAGGGGACCTAGCACCTCGCCATCCGGTCACGGCTCAAAACGCCATACGACTCACCTAGCTCGCCACTGATGAACAATTAGCCGTGATACGATATTCAAAGAGTTAAACACAAAATATTCAACCGCATGTCAAATAAGAGAGCAAGCTCGACATGAAGAAACGCAATTCAACATGCAATACACACTTCACGACATATATTCAATCACATATTAAATACATGCAAAACTCAATCATATCACAACATTTCATCTCGACACAAATCAGTAATTCCATACACAATAACATAACCACATAGAATATGAAATGCCCTTACGCTATCATACTACGAAAACATTAATGTGAAGCGCCCTTACATACTATAACAAGTATAAATGTGAAGCGCCCTTACATACTATAACAAGTATAAATGTGAAGCGCCCTTACCGAACTCCAATTTAATGCTGCTCGACAACGACCTCGACACAGCTGTCTTCAAAGAGCTCGACAACGACTTCTCTTACTCGATCTCGACACGGCTGTCTTCAACGAACTCGACAACGACTTCGACACGTACGCTCATCGACCTCGACACGCACGATCCTCGTTCGATTCACGCTCCGCGTCCTTGGATTCGCTTTCCCGTACACCTCGATTCGGAAATCGCTCGATCTCGGGATTCAGACTTCCTAAAACAAACACAACTCAGATCGATCCACGGGTTCCAATACATCTAGCTCTCTCTTCCCCAAACTCAACCACAACCCAGAAAATATAATACTCAAGAACTGAAAGATATTTTTCCTCTAACACAAAGTTAGGGATTTCGATCACAATTCATGAAAAAGTTATCTGATGCTTCAACAGATAGATCGACAACAACAATAATCAGAAGCAACGAATGAAAACAAGAAATCGAACGAACCAAAAATGGAGTTTTCTGGACACTGCCGATTGCAGAAATCAGAGAAAGAAATTTGTTTTACAAGCCCAATTAATCGGTTAAAAAGATAGGTAATATCGTGAATAAGAAAACCCATCAATTTGATATGATTTGGAAGCATAAAACTGGTTAAAAATGGAAGAAGATTTAGCGCTAAACAGTAGCACAAATGAAAGAAAATCTGTTCTTCATACCTCAACGGTGATGTTCGATCAGACGAGATATGGGTCGAGAAGTTGATGATGAACAAAATTGATGAAGAAAGCTTGTGCAGAATCTCGCTGGAACTCACGGTTTCGTCGATGAAGATTTTTAAAGAAAACAACGAAACACAGAGCAGAAGGAAGGAAGAAAGAAGAAAAGAGAAAGAATGAGTGAGGGAAACGGCCGTGGTATACACCGGCGAGAAAGGGGTATAAACGTAACTCCAGCTATAAGATGCCAATCCCATCAATTATCTACCCGTTAACTCGTTCCTCTCATAATTACCCTCTACTGTTTGGCCAACGGCAGTTTCGACAATGTAATAATTACAAACAATATAATAATAACGCTGAGTAACGCTCGAAATAATACGAGGTATCATCTCGACACGATGTCGACAAGAGTGCTCGTGCAAACGCATAAGGTTCTAACACGAGTTCGTGAACGCGGTCTCTCACCGACTTGCGCCCTCATCGCCTCGACGCGACTTCATCAACTCGACACCCGACCTCCTCACCAAAGACTAGTGCATCGTGGTCTCATCACCGACAAAAGATCTCGTGAACGATCTAGTCACGGGATCTCGACACAAGGTCTTGGTCGAGGTCTCGATACGTCGTCCTAATACGATGTCGATCTCGTCCTCAGGTGTTACAATCTCTCCCTCTAAAAAATTTCGTCCTCGAAATTTCAATTAAGATTCTTACCTCAGAAAAGTTCAGGGTACTGAGTCTTCATCTTCTCCTCCAGCTCCCAAGTCGCATCTCCCGTCTTCTGATCCCACACAACCTTGACAAGTTGGATCTCTTTGTTCCGCAACTGTTTGGCTTTCCGATCAACGATTCTTGCTGGTGACGCTTCAAAAGATAGGTCGTCCTTCAGTTGAATCACATCCGGTTCGATGACATGAGAAGGGTCGGAAACATACTTCCGCAATTGTGAGACGTGAAAGACGTCGTGGATGTTCGACAAGAATGGGGGTAAGGCAATCTGATATGCCACTGGACCAATACGACGAAGAATCTGGTAAGGTCCAATGAATTTAGGGGTAAGTTTCTTGGATTTGATCGCTCGACCAACTCCGGTGAGTGGGGTGACTCTAAGAAATACATGTTCTCCTTCATTGAACTCGAGTGGTCGACGCCGTTGGTCCGCATAACTCTTCCGCCGACTTTGAGATGTTCGCATCCGATCTCTCGATCAAACGGATCTTCTCGGTAGTCCGCTGGATCATATCCGTCCTCACGATTCGCTCGCCGCCCTGGTACCAACAAAGAGGCGTCGACATTTCCGCCCATACGCTTCAAAAGGTGCCATCCCAATACTCGCATGGAAACTGTTGTTGTATGTGAACTCCACCAATGGTAAGACGTCGTCCCAACTTCCTCGGTGATCTAACGCATAAGCTCGCAACAAATCTTCAAGCGATTGGATCGTTCTCTCGGTCGGCCAGTCGATGCGTGGATGATATGCCGAGCTAAGCTCGAGCTCGGTTCCCATCGCTCCTTGCAATTCCTCCAAAATGAGACGTGAACTTCGGATCTCGGTCCGACACGATCGAAGAGGTATTCCATGAAGTCGCATTTATCTCCGCGATGTAGATCTCGGCCGCCTTTTCCACTTTGTATGTCGACCACCGGCAAGAAATGAGCAGATTTGGTCAATCGGTCGACGATCACCCAAATTGAATCATTCTTCTTCTCGTCTTCGCAAACCTACAACGAAGTCCATGGAAATATCGTCCCCTTCCATACCGGGTACGCTGTTTATCAGAGCATTCCTGCAGGTCGTTGGTGCTCCACCTTCGCTTTCGACACGCCAAACATGAAGCTACGTGCTCGGCCACTTGCTTCTTCATTCACCACCAAAAATGCTTCTTCAAGTCTTGATACATCTTCGTAACTCTGGATGAATACTAAAGTTGCTCTTATGCGCGCTTCGCCGAGAATCAACTTCCTCGGCTGATACGTTAGGCACGCACACCTCGGCCATTGCACCTCAAGATATCGTCGCTCAGACCTGAAATTCGCCTTCCCTTGCGCTTATCAATCGAATCTTCTCTTGCGAAGCTCGTCACGAACTTGCTGGTCTCGGATCTCGTCAACAATCTGTTAGAAATGGTAAGCATACCAAATCTCGCCTTCCCTTGAAACTTCGACACTCAACTTCAAATCTCTGAACTTCTCGAGCATCTCCAACTCCTTGATCATCATTACCGAGGTTAAAACGCTCTTCCCGCTCAACGCACCGCTACTACGTTAGCCTTACCGATGGTATTCCAACGTAAAGTCGTAGTCCTTGAGAAATTTCGCCCATCTACGCGGACGCATGTTGAGTTCCTTCCGGTCGAACAGTACTTCAAGCTCTTGTGATCGCCGAAAGCGAAGAGTGCTCCCGTAAAGGTAGTGCCTCCATATCTTCGCGCCAAAAACTACTCACGCTAGCTCCAAGTCGTGAGTAGGGTAGTTCTCTCGTGAATCTTAAGTCGTCTTGAAGCATATGACCACCTTCCGATGTTGCATCAAGACGCATCCCAATCCCTGGTGTGACGCATCATAATACACCTCGGAAGGCTCTTACGGTTGAGGCAAAATCAGACAAAGCGCTGCCGCCAAAAGCTCCTTCGGCCGTTGAAAATCAAGCCGCACTCTCGGCCCAAGCAAAGGTTGATCCTTCCTCGTCAATCGTAAGAGGCGCGACAATCTTCGAGAAACCTTCAATGAATCTTGGTAATATCCTCGCTAAGCCGACAAAACTCCCGATCTCAGAATCGCCTTCTACTGTTCCCATACTATCACCGCCTCAATCTTAGTTGGATCCACGGTATCCCTTCTCCTGGAAATCACGTGACCAAGAAAATTCACCTCTTCAAGCCAAAATTCACACTTCGACAGATTGGCATAGAGTTGCTTATCTCGTAATATCCGTAGTACTCGACATAGGTGTTCTGCGTGCTCTTCTCGGTTCCTCGAGTAAATCAATATGTCGCCGATGAACACTACAACGAATCGATCCAAAACGAATGGAAAATCCTGTTCATGTAGTCCATAAACACACCGGGCGATTCGTCACTCCAAACGGCATCACCAAGTACTCGTAGTGACCGTATCTAGTCCTTCGCTTTGGCGACATCTTCCTCCTTCACGCGAACTGATGGTAGCCCGACTTCAAGTCTATCTTGGAAAGATCGCCGCTCCACGAAGTTGGTCCATCAAGTCGCCAATACGTGGTAACGGATAACCGGTTCTTCACGGTAACCTTGTTGAGCTCGCGATAGTCCACGCCACGCCTTGATCGCCCATCCTTCTTCTTAACCAATAACACCGAGCTCCCCACGGTGACACGCTCGGTCGTATGAATTGCTTCGACTCCAAGTGTTCGATCCGGGACTTCACTCTTTCATCTCGGCAGAGACATCCCATGCGGCGCTTTGGAAATCGGTCTGTTCCTGGAATCAGTCGATGGAGAACTTCGACCTCAGATCGGGTGGTAATCCCGCACGCCTTCTGAAAACGTCCTCAAAATCACACACCACTGGTACATTCTTCACGTCGATCTGCTGGAAAACTTCCGAACTAGCTAGATACATGTATTCCCTAGTTCCTTCTTTCAAAGAAACTCCAATACGTTCGGTAGAAAGATAATTGGAGACTCCAAGGTCTGGAAAAATTACAGTTTTACGGACCCAGTCCCAAAGGACATGGTGGTGTGACAACCAATCCATCCCGAGGATAACATCTAAGCCCTTAAGAGGCAAACAAACCAAATTGACCACAAACTTTCTACTCAGAATAATCACTACACAATTAAGACATGCAAGTTTGTGACTAAGGTTTTAGCATTTGGGGTTGTAACTACTAATTTAAACGGTAAAGCGATCACAGTCAAGTTCAAAAGGTTCACACAATCGTAAGAAATGAAGGAATGGGTTGCACCGAATCAAAAAGAACGGATAAGGATTTACCTCGATCTCACATTCACCTTGGATAAGATCATCACTCGACCGCTTCCTCGCCACTCATGCAGAAAACTCGCCTTTAGCCACTTGACGCTTTCCTTTGGCTTTTGCCGCAAGCATAGTCGGTTCACTTTAGGTGTAGGACAATCCTTAGCAAAATGCCCTGGCTTCTTGCAATTAAAACACACCTCCTCCCTTCCAGTACAATTACTCGCGTAATGTCCCGCTTTCCACATCGGTAGCAAATCACCTCGACATCCGACCTCCACTCCTCGGTACTTGGGTCATCGGACGATATCGCCTCTGTTGTTGTTCCCCGAGGTCGGTCGTAAGGCCTCTTCTGCGGTAGTTTCCTTCGCGGCAAATCTCCGCTTGCACTGGGTCTCACCGGCCCGCCCACAATAATCTTCTTCTTGTGGCTCCTCACTCCTTCTACCTCGACACATCGATCAATCACTTGGAGATTTCGGATCCTCAACGACACTACCGACTTCAATGTCGAATCTCAATCCCCGTTGGAATCTCTCACTCAACCATCTCTGGTCAACTCGGTCCACGAAATGGACTGAAATACCTCGCCAACGATTCGAACTTGGCCGCATACTGACACCGCCGAGTCAGTTGCCGCGATTGAAGAAATTCCTGCTCCTTCTCGGCTCGTCTGATGTCAGGAAGTACTTGTCCAAAAACCTTTCACGAAAAAGCTCCCGGGTCATCTCGCGATGTTACGCTATAAACGCTGCTTCACTCCTCTCCACCAATACTCTGCCTCCTAGCGATGCAAGTAGGTGGCATAGTCGACCTTCACGCTGTCCCGCAATGAAGTGCCTCAAAGATCTTCTCGATCTCTTGCATCCAAAGATCGCCTTTATCCGATTTGGCTCACCGTAGAACTTGTGGATCATGCTTCCAAGTCCGCCAATCCTCTCGCTTCAAAGATTTCGCTCGCTCGTTCTTTGTTCGCCGCAAGTTCTGGCTGAGTTAACGCCGCTCTGGCTGAGCCATCGCGTTAGCCTGTTGAGTTCTGGTGATTGTTGAGCCATGGCTGCCGCCATCTCGGTCATAGCTTGAATAGCTCGTTCCATGTCGACGTTCTCGGTTGCGGATGTCGTATTCCTACGAGGTGGCATTTGATTCCACAAAGTTCAAAACCACCTGTCGAATCTCACAACAAGGATGTGTTAAAACACACCGCTTCAATCAAGAAACAGTTCAAACAATTTCTCAAGCAATAAGTGCTTCACTTAATCAAACAAAGAATCAACACAAAACAACTAGGTATCCAACACACAACCCGACATAGTGACTCAAATTCCTATGCACACGGCTCGGTGAATCAATCGCTCGATACCAACAGTAACGACCGTTTCCGGACCGCTACCGAGCTCAATATACCGAGCTCGAGTTACCGAGCTCAACACACCAAGCTCAACATAAACCTATATGAGATGTGTTTTAAAAACAAAACTCTTGTGCCTTTTAAAAATGCGATATATTTTTTTTTTTTTATAAAACCAACTCGTGCACATCAGAGTAATTACAGCTTTTCAAAACATGGTGCAACTAAGACACAAGACTTAAATTCTAATAAAACATACATGCATAACATACACATATATATATCACTCGAAATAATAATGTATACAAAATACAGAGTAGCAAATGTGCAAAGAAAATACACCTAAGGTACGACAACTTCAAAAGAGCCATCATACCCTGGGGTACTTCCGGCAGACTCCCACGCAGGGGTCGCTCCAAAAGTAAGACCACCACTACCTCAGAGCAACAACACAACATCGCCTAAACTGGTCACGACCTCGAACACAAAGGAAAAACAAGTACAGTCCTCAGAAAAACCAACATCCAACAAATAAACAATCACGACAGATAGAGGTCGTCACTCGGGTCCTCGCCGAGCTCCTCCTCGGCATCGCTTCATCGCCGAGTTTCCTGCCGACATCGCACGGGTAACCGTCATGGATTGAAGGCACCACGGGAAAGGGTCAACTTCTCAATAATTCAAGATAAGCTCGACATAAAAATATAAGCAAACAGCAAAGTATAACATTCACCGACGTGACTCGACCATCTCACTCTAACTCGACACAACTCACAAATCCATTTTCTCTCGACTCGACAAATTTTCCGGAATGCACACGCGCATCAGATGTCGGAAAGTCCAGCCGAAGCCTTGGGATCCTCGCTTCCCTAGGGCGGTAACTCAGTCCCGTGGCGTGGCGGCGTCTAGTCAATCTCCGTAAACAAAAAGGGGACCTAGCACCCTCGATTATCCGGTCACGGCTCAAAAACGTCATACGACTCACCTAGCTCGCTCACTCGATGAACAATTCGCCGCATACGATATTCAAAGAGTTAAACACAAAATATTCAACCGCATGTCAAATAAGAGAGCAAGCTCGACATGAAGAAACGCAATTCAACATGCAATACACACTTCACGACATATATTCAATCACATATTAAATACATGCAAAACTCAATCATATCACAACATTTCATCTCGACACAAATCAGTAATTCCATACACAATAACATAACCACATAGAATATGAAATGCCCTTACGCTATCATACTACGAAAACATTAATGTGAAGCGCCCTTACATACTATAACAAGTATAAATGTGAAGCGCCCTTACATACTATAACAAGTATAAATGTGAAGCGCCCTTACCGAACTCCAATTTAATGCTGCTCGACAACGACCTCGACACAGCTGTCTTCAACGAACTCGACAACGACTTCGACACGTACGCTTTCAGTCGACCTCGACACGCATCCTCGTTCGATTCTGCCTGCGTCCTTGGATTCGCTTTCCGCACACCTCGATTCTGAAATCGCCGATCTCGGAATCGACTTCCTAAAACAAACACAACTCAGATCGATCCACGGGTTCCAATACATCTAGCTCTCTCTTCCCCAAACTCAACCACAACCCAGAAAATATAATACTCAAGAATCGAAGATATTTTTCCTCTAACACAAAGTTAGGGATTTCGATCACAATTCATGAAAAGTTATCGATGCTTCAATGTATAGATCGACAACAACAATAATCGTAAGCAACGAATGAAAACAAGAAATCGAACGAACCAAAAATGGAGTTTTTCGACACCGCCATTGCGTAAATCGAGAGAAAGAAATTTGTTTTACAAGCCCAATTAATCGGTTAAAAGATAGGTAATATCGTGAATAAGAAAACCCATCAATTTGATATGATTTGGAAGCATAAACTGGTTAAAAATGGAAGAAGATTTAGCGCTAAACAAGAGCACAAATGAAAGAAAATCATTCTTCATACCTCAACGGTGATGTTCGATCGACGAGATATGGGTCGAGAAGTTGATGATGAACAAAATTGATGAAGAAAGCTTGTGCAGACTCATTGGAACTCACGGTTTAAATCGATGAAGATTTTTAAAGAAAACAACGAAACACAGAGCAGAAGGAAGGAAGAAGAAAGAAGAAAAGAGAAAGAATGAGTGTGAGGGAAACGGTCGTGGTATACAGCTGGCGAGAAAGGGGGAAAAACGGAACTCCAGCTATAAAAAGCCAATCCCAACAATCATCTACCCCGTTAACTCGTTCCTCTCATAATTACCCTCTACTGCTTGGTCAACGGCAAGCCAGACAATGTAATAATTACAAACAATATAATAATAACGCTGAGTAACGCTCAAATAATACGAGGTATCATCTCGACACGATGTCGACAAGAGTGCTCGTGCAAACGCATAAGGTTCTAACACGAGTTCGTGAACGCGGTCTCTCACCGACTTGGCGCCCTCATCACCTCGATGCGCGACTTCATCAACTCGACACCCGACCTCCTCACCAAAGCCTAGTGCACGTGGTCTCATCACCGACAAAGATCTCGCAAACGATCTAGTCACGGGATCTCGACACAAGGTCTTGGTCGAGGTCTCGATACGCCGCCCTAATACGATGTCGATCTCGTCCTCAGGTGTTACAGCTGACCAATGGGCCGGTTATGTTTTGTTATTACAGGTAGATCAAGCGGTTTACTTTTGGAGTAGCCCTGCGTGGGAGTTCGCTGGAAGTACCCCAGGTATGATTGCTCTCTTGAAGTCGCTATACCTTAGGTGTATTTCTTTGTACATTTACTACTCTGTATTTTGTATACATTATCATTTCGAGTGGTATATATGTATATTATGCATGTATGTTTTATTAGAATTTAAGTCTTGTGTCTTAGTTGCACCATGTTTCGAAAAGTTGTAATTACCCTGATGTGCACTAGCTGGATAAAAAGAAAATATACCGTAATTTTTTAAAAGGCACAAGAGTACCGCTTAAAACGACGCATACAAAGTTTAGTTGAGCTCAGAGCGGTCCTAAGTCGGTTGTTACAATGTTGGTATCGAGGCTTGATTCGATTCGGCCGGTGGTGTCTAGGAATTTTGGACTGGTCACTGTGTCGGGATATGTGTGTCGGGTACATGGTTGTACTATACTGATTGCTGTTTGATTAAGTGAAGCACTTATTGCTTGAAAAATTGTTTGAACTGTTTCTTGATTGAAGCAGTGTGTTTTAACACATCCTTGTTGTGAGATTCTGACAGGTTTTGAACTTTGTGGAATCTAATGCCACCTCGTCGGGATACGACAATTTGCAGGAGAACGTCGACATGGAACGAGCAATTCAAGCTATGGCCGAGATGGCGGCAGCCATGGCTCAAGAATCACCGCCAGAACTCAACAGTTAACGCGATGGCTCAACAGACGGCAATGTTAACCCAACAAAACTTACAAAGAACAACAAATGAAAGCGTGAGCAGAAAGTCTTTGGCGAGAGGATTAGCGGACTTTAGGAAGCATGATCCACCAGATTTTACGGTGAGCCAAACCCGGATAAAGCTGATCTTTGGATGCAAGAGATCGAGAAGATCTTCGAGGCACTCCATTGCCCAAACAACGTGAAGGTAGACTACGCCACCTACTTGCTACTAGGAGACGCAGAGTATTGGTGGAAGGGAGTGAAGCAAGCACTGATAGCGGAACGTCAGCGAGATAACTCAGGAGCTTTTTCGTGGAAGGTTCTTGGACAAATACTTCCCAGATACTGCAGGAGTTGAGAAGGAGCAAGAGTTTCTTCAACTACAACAAGGCAGTATGACAGTGCCCGAGTATGCAGCCAAGTTTGAGTCACTGGCGAGGTATTTCACCCGTCAGGAACGAGCTAACCAAGGATGGTTAAGTGAGAGGTTCCAACGGGGATTAAGATTTGACATTCAGAAGTCGGTGGTGTCACTGAGGATCAGGAATCTACAAGAGCTGATAGATCGTTGTGTTGAGGGAGAGAGTGGAAGAAGCCACAAGAAGAAAAGCTGTAGGCGGATGGTGAGACCCCAGTGCGGGCGGAGGTTTACACGTAAGGGAAACATCTGCAGAAGAAGCCTTACAACCGACCTCAGGGGAACAACAACAGGGGACAATATCGTCCGATGACCCAGGGAGCGAGAAGCGGAGGTCAGACCCGTGCCGAGGTGACTTGCTATCGTTGTGGAGGGCCAGGACATTATGCGGGTGGGTGCACTCAGAAGGAGGAGGTATGTTTCAACTGTAAGAAGCCAGGGCATTTTGCCAAGGATTGTTCCACACCTAAAGTGAACCGCAATGCTTGCGGCAAAGGCCAAAGGAAGCGTCAGGTAGCTAAAAGCGAGTCTTCTGCATGAGCGGTGAGGAAGCGAGCGGTGATGATCTTATTCAAGGTGAATGTGAGATTGAGGGTAAATCCTTATCCGTTCTCTTTGATTCTGCAACCCATTCCTTTATTTCCTCGATTGTGTGAACCATTTGAACTTGATCAGGATCGCTTTACCTCAAATTGGTAGTTCTGACCAATTTGCTAAAACCTTAGTCACAAACACCGCATGTCTTAATTGTGTAGTGGTTATTGAGTAGAAAGTTTGTGGTCAATTTGGTTTGTTTGCCTCTTAAGGGCTTAGATGTCATCCTCGGGATGGATTGGTTGTCACACCACCATGTCCTCTTGGACTGTGCCCGTAAAACTGTAATTTTCCCAGACCTTGGAGTCTCCAATTATCTTTCTACTGAACATATTGGAGTTTCTTTGCAAGAAGGAACTAGAGAATACATGTATCTGGCTAGTTCAGAAGTTTTCCAGCAGATCGAAGTGAAGAATGTACCAGTGGTGTGTGACTTTGTGGACGTTTTCCCCGAAGACGTGCCAGGGTTACCATCAGTGCGAGAGGTCGAGTTCTCCATCGAGTTGATTCTAGGAACAGGACCGATTTCCAAAGCGCCATACAGGATGTCTCCTGCCGAGATGAAAGAACTGAAGTCCCAGATCGAACACTTGGAGTCAAAGCAATTCATACGACCGAGCGTGTCACCGTGGGGAGCTCCAGTGTTGTTGGTTAAGAAGAAGGATGGACGATCAAGGCTGTGCGTGGACTACCGCGAGCTCAACAAGGTTACTGTGAAGAACCGGTATCCGTTACCCCGTATTGCGACTTGATGGATCAACTTCGTGGAGCGGCGATCTTTTCCAAGATAGATTTGAAGTCTGGTTATCATCAGATTCGTGTGAAGGAGGAAGATGTCCCCAAAACAGCTTTCAGGACTAGGTATGGTCACTACGAGTATTTGGTGATGCCGTTTGGAGTGACAAATGCGCCAGCTGTGTTTATGGACTATATGAACAGGATTTTCCATTCGTTCTTGGATCAGTTTGTAGTAGTGTTCATCGACGACATCCTGATATACTCGAGGAATAGAGAAGAGCATAGAGGATACCTACGCCGAGTATTGCAGATATTACGAGAGAAGCAACTCTATGCCAACCTTTCGAAGTGTGAATTTTGGCTTGAAGAGGCGAATTTTCTTGGACATGTGATTTCCAAAGAAGGGATAGCTGTGGATCCAACTAAGATTGAAGCTGTGCTAGCATGGGAACAGTAGAGGGCGATCAGCGATATCGGGAGTTTTGTTGGCTTAGCGTGCTATTATCGAAGATTCATTGAAGGTTTCTCGAAGATTGTCGCGCCTCTTTACGACTTACGAGGAAGGATCAACCTTTGCCTGGGTGAGGAGTGCGAATCCAGTTTTCAAAGACTGAAGGAGCTCTTGACGACAGCGCCTGTGTTGATTTTGCCTCAACCAGAAGAGCCTTACGAGGTTTATTGCGATGCGTCACACCAGGGTTTGGGATGCGTGCTGATGCAACATCGGAAAGTGGTAGCGTATGCTTCAAGACAGCTTAAGATTCACGAGAGAAACTACCCTACTCACGATTTGGAGTTGGCAGCGGTGGTTTTTGCGCTGAAGATATGGAGACACTACCTTTATGGGAGCACTCTTACTGTTTTCAGCGATCACAAGAGCTTGAAGTACCTGTTCGATCAGAAAGAGCTCAACATGCGTCAGCGAAGATGGACAGAATTTCTCAAGGACTACGACTTTACGTTGGAATACCATCCCGGTAAGGCTAACGTAGTAGCAGATGCATTGAGCAGGAAGAGCGTTTTAGCCTCAGCAATGATGATCAAGGAGTTGGAGATGCTCGAGAAGTTCCGAGACTTGAAGTTGAGTGTGGAAGTTTCACCGGGGAAGCTGAGATTTGGTATGCTTACCATTTCTAACAGATTATTGGACGAGATCAGAGACCAGCAGGTTCATGACGAACTTCTGCAAGAGAAGATACAGTTGATAGCGCAAGGGAAAGCGACAGAATTCAAAGTCGGAGCGGACAACATTTTAAGGTGCAATGGCCGAGTGTGTGTACCTAACGTAGCGGGTGAAAGTTAATACTTGACGAAGCGCGCAAGAGCAACTTTAGTATTCATCCAGGAGTTACGAAGATGTATCAAGACTTGAAGAAGCATTTTTGGTGGTCCTAATGAAAAAGCAAGTGGTCGAGTAGCCGTGTTTAACGTGTCGAGCGAAGGTGGAGCACCAACGACCGGCGGGAATGCTACAATCGCTGACGTACCCGGTATGGAAATGGGACGATATCTCCATGGATTTCGTTGTAGGTTTGCGAAGACGCGAAGAAGAATGATTCGATTTGGGTGATCGTCGACCGATTGACCAAATCTGCTCATTTCTTGTCGGTGAGGTTGGCGTACCACGTGGAAAAGGCGACCGAGATCTACATCGCGGAGATAGTGCGACTTCATGGTATACCTCTTCAATCGTGTCGACAGAGATCCGGTTCACGCCTCATTTTGGAGGGAATTGCAAGAAGCGATGGGAACCGAAGCTCAGGCTTAGCTCGGCATATCATCCCCAAACCGACGGTCGATCGAGAGAACGATCCAATCGCTTGAAGATTTGTTGCGGCGTGTACCTTAGATCACCGAGGAAGTTGGGACGACGTCTTACCATTGGTGGAGTTCACCTACAATAACGATTTCCATGCGAGTATTGGAATGGCACCTTTTGAAGCATCGTATGGACGTAAATGTCGACGCCTCTTTGTTGGTACCAGGATGGCGGCGTTACATTGTGGGACCAGATATGATCCGGCGGACTACGGAGAAGATCTGCTTTGATCGGAGATAGGATGCAAGCGTCGCAGAGCCGACAGAAGAGTTATGCCGACCAAGGGCGTCGGCGCTAGAGTTCGAAGAAGGAGAACATGTATTTCTTAGAGTCACCCCCACTCACCGGAGTTGGTCGGCGATCAAGTCCAAGAAACTTACCCTAAATTTATTGGACCTTACGGTCTGCGTCGTATCGGTCGATGGCATATCAGACGCCTGCCACCCTTCTTGTCAAACATTCATGACGTCCTCCACGTCTCACAATTGCGGAGATATATTTCCACCCTCTCATGTCATCGAGCGGATGTGATTCAAGCGAGGGCGACTTATCCTTCAAGCATCACCAGCAAGGATCGTTGGCCAGGAAAGCCAAGCGATTCGCGGAACAAAGAGATTCAAATTGTCAAAGTTGTGTGGGATCGTAAGGCGGAGATGCGACTTGGGAGCTGGAGGAGAAGACGAAGACTCGCACTCTGAACTTTTCCGCGGTAAGAATCTTATTTGCAATTTCGAGGACGAAATTTTTTAGAGGAGAGATTGTAACACCTGATGACGAGATCGACCTCGTGTCGAGACCTCGTACTCAAGACCTCGTGTCGAGATCCCGTGCCAAGATCGCGTGCCGAGGTCATATGTCGAAATGATGAGGTCGCTGCATCGAAATGAGGAGGTCGCATGTCGAATCGAGGAGGCCGCGCGGCACGAACTCGTGTTAGAGCCTTGTGCGCTTGCACAAGCACCCTGATCGACCTCGTGTCGAGACTGTAACACTCGTATTTTTATGAACGTTATTTAGCGTTAATGATTATATTGTTTGTAATATTTATAAATTTATATTATCGGTTTGCAGTTCTCGTCGCTGTGTTTTTAGATCTTTAACCTATAGATTAGAGGGTAATCATGAGAGAGGAGAGATTAGATGGGTAGAATGATTGATGGGATTAGCATCTCATAACAGTAGTTACACGTCACTTATTTGTGTTTTTTTTTAAAAGAAAAATTCATTTAAATGGTTTCTTTACCAGCTGTATATCACGATCAGCCACTCACAACCCTCACTTTCTCTTTTCTTCTTTCTTCTTCTCTAAGTTTCCTCTTCCTCTCCAAACTTCCATCGAAGAACCTTGGATTTTATTGAGTCTTTGCACAAACCTTCTTCATCAATCTTGTTCCTCATCATCTCCTCTACATATATCATCATCTTGATCATCATTTGAGGTATGAAAAACAGAATTTTCTCTTCCTTCATGCTCCTGTTTAGCGCCACTTCTTCCCTCCATTTTAGCTAGTTTTTATGCTTCCAAATCATGTCATATTGATAGGTTTTCTTCTTCATGATGAAAATATTTTTCAGAAAACATAAACTTAGATTTTGATTAATTTGTGCTTAATATGCTACTTGATTTTAAGCTTGAGTTAATACTTAGGAAAAATGGCTTTGTCTGATGATATGTATGAAAGAAGTTTTAATAAAATTATTAAGAGAAAAGGAGTTAATTTGTAATGCTTGAATTCTTGTTGTATTTGTTTAAGTTCTTGAGTTTTAATATTTACTTGGGTTGTAGTTAAGATTGGGGTAATGAGAGCTAAGTGCTATTAGAACCCATAGATGGAACTAAGTTGTGCTTGTATTAGGAAGTCTGATTCCCGAGATCGTGTGATTTCCGAATCGAGGTGTACGGGAGAGCGAACCCGAGGATGTGGGAGCAGTGGGATCCAGATTGAGGACGGTACGTGTTGAGGTCGATTGAGGATGGTACGTGTCGAGGTCGTTGTCGAGCTCGATTGAGGACAGCGTAGACGCGTAGCTTGGAGTTCGGTAAGGGCACTTCTAGACATTCTAGGATTTTTATTGTTATATTCCTATGTATGGATTCCTTGATTTGTGTCGAGCTTGAAGTGTTGTGATATGATTGAATATATGCCACGAATTGTGTATTGCTGTTGAATTGCGTTTCTTCATGTTGAGCCTGCTCTTTTTATTTGACATGCGGTTGAATATCTTGCGTATAACTCTTTGAATATCGTATGCGGCGAATTGTTCATTGAGTGAGAGAGCTTAGCGAGTCGTTGGCGTTTGAAGTTGCGACCCGGATAGCGGAGAGGGTGCTAGGTCCCCTTTTCCGTTTATGGGGACTTCTAAGCGTCGCCACGCTATGGGACCTGAGTTGACTGTCCTAGGGAGAGCGAAGATCCCAAGGCTTCGGCTGGACTTTCCAGCATACGGTACGGCGTGTGCATTCCGGAAAAAGTGTCGAGTCGAGAGGAAATGGATAGCGAGTTGAGTCGAGTCTAGAGTGAGATGGTTGAGTCACGTTTGGTGAATGTTATACTTTATTGTTTACTTATTTCTTTATGCCTGGATTATCTTGATTTGTTGAGAAGTTGACCCTTTCCCGTGGTGCCTTCAATCCATGATGGTTACCCAGGCGAGGTCGAGGGCGAGGAACTTCGGCCAGATGATGGCGAGGAGGATCTCGACGAGATCGGCGGCGACCTCTACTTGTCGTGATTTGCTTTGTCTATGTTTTTGTGTATAGTGGTTGTGACCGGTTGGGCGGTTATGTTTTGTTATTACAGGTAGGCGGCGGTTTACTTTTGGAGTAGCCCCCTGCGTGGGAGTCTGCCGGAAGTACCCCCAGGGTATGATTGCTCTCTTGAAGTCGTCATACCTTAGGTGTATTTCTTTGTACATTTACTACTCTGTATTTTGTATACATTATCATTTCGAGTGGTATATATGTATATTATGCATGTATGTTTTATTAGAATTTAAGTCTTGTGTCTTAGTTGCACCATGTTTCGAAAAGTTGTAATTACCCTGATGTGCACTAGCTGGACAAAAAGAAAATATACCGTAATTTTTTAAAAGGCACAAGAGTACCGTTTTAAAACGCATCGCATACAGGTTTAGTTAAGCTCGGTAGCGGTTCGGAAGCGGGTCGTTACATCCTCCTTCCCTACGGGGAAAGGAAAAGGTACCAAAGGGAAAGACAAAGGTTTTGAAAAAACCACAGATCGTCTTAGCACTGCTAACGGTTCTGTTCTAAAAATCAATTTCAAATTGTCTTCTGTTACATTTAAAAACCAGGATTTAAGAATTAACACCTCTTTTTTACTGGTCAAAAATTTAAAAAATAAAGTAATTTTGGGAACTCCGTTTATAAAATTACTTTTCCCTATTCAAATCACTGATGAAGGTATTATTACACAATACCAAAATCAGCCAGTTATTTTCAAGTTTTTGAAAATACCAATTTCTTCAAATATTTTTATTAACCCTGTTAACCATTACGATCCTCTCGAAGAAGATCAAGATTCTGTTTTGCAGGTACCTTATCAAGTAATGAAGTTTAACAATATTAAACTTCCAATGTTCTCTGAAAAGCAGTTCTATCCTCAGCCAAAAACTGAGTTGGATAAAACCCAACAATGTCTTATTGATAATCTTTGGTTATCAACAGACTTAAAAGATAGACTCAATTGCATGAGTGCTCTTGCAGTTTATTTTTCAAAAATGAATTTCTATTTTCAAAATCAAAAAGGATCAAAATGTTTTCCTGATCCACGATTTAAAAATGAATTTCAACCTCAATCTTCCAAACTCAAGGATAAGATCATTGATCTTCCTAAGGGAAATAAAGCCAATTTCAAAGGTAAGGATGAGTGTGAGAGTTCCGAGAGAATTCAAACACAAACCTACAATCAAACACTGTCCAAAAGAGATGAGTGTTTAACTAAAACCAATCATGAAGATATGAAGAAGAAGTTTGTTCTGCGAACCTCTTTAATTATCAAACAATTAACTAATCATATAGATTCTGGAATTAATTATTTAATTCAGAAGAAATTATATGATTCAATTTTTCAATCATATGTTCATGCTCAGGAATGCCTTTGGGAGATTTCTGTAGGGAACATTCAAGCTCAAGGAATTCATGTTTGCCAATCCATGGCTTACTTCAGTTTTCCTTCCAATCATCCAAAAGACAAATAAGACATTCAGCGTCCTTTTGCTGGACTCTTAAAAGCTAGAATAAGCCTTCAACAATATCAACCAATTCAATTTAAAGGGAACAATTACACTATCTGGACTTGGCTTGATCTAGGTATGTTAGATTCCTTTTGGACTAAAAACTCATCTGACTTAGTCTATGGTCCACAAAAATTATATCTGCTCACAGTAGCTATTATTTCAAGAAGTGGAGAAGTTACTTTCAGGATAAAGTCTTCTCTACCAACTAACAATAGGCTACACGTAGTTCCTGCAAGACATCATTTCATTGCTAGTACTGCTGTGTATTGCTGTTTTACTTACCAGCCAGTTCAATCAAAGGAGTTCATTAAATTTGACTGGTTAAGACATGAGATTGCCAGGCAAGAATTCCTTCCTCCAACTGGATGGTTCAATCTCAAGAAGGTAGGAGAAACATCTACCTACAATCTTTGGGCAGTTCCAGGATGTCTCTCAACAAAGATATCAATGCCCTTTTTCAACAATTATTCTTCAATGATTGAAGAACTCAATAGCAAAAATCAACCTAAAGGAGACTCAAACGACGAAGACGATCTCGACGACGTAGAGCTCCACAACCAAGAAAACAGAATGGAACCCAAAGATTCCTTCTCTGATCTCCGCAATTTCCGCCAAGTGCTCTAAACAGGAAAAGTTAAAGTTGTCTGCAATTACCACTGACAACCTGTAGTGCACTAATTGGTCTGAAGACCACTTTTAGATTTTTTATGTAACCGGTACTGTTGTAATAGTTTAGGTTTTTACCTGTACTGTTTAAATAGTACTTTCAATTTTCTATATAAGCCCGACGCTTGCTCATTGTTAAGTACGCTTTGGCTACGCTTTGGCTACGCTTTGGCTTAGGCAATTCTAGAGTGAGAAACTAGAGAGCTCTGAGTGAGTCTCTTCCCCTTCTTCCTCTTTCTCAATTCAAATCATGTAACTCATAGATAGTTACTTGAATACAAGTTTTCAATTTCAGTTTTTGTTTTCTTTATTTTCTGCAATCATCTCACTTTATATGGTGGTTAACTGCTTGCATAACATTTGCATGTTTTAACCTTTAAGTTTTCCGTTTTATTTTTTGTTCTTTTACTTTTCTGGGGTTTGTTCCCCATTCTGAACTTATGCTGAGTCCGTCTCAGTCCTACTTCCTACTGTAGTTCCTTTCCGCTGATCTAACTCTTGCTTCCGACCCCCTCTTGGTATCAGAGCCTGATGGGGAAATAGGAACGTGATATTGATCTTGAACTGTTGATGATGCATCTAACATACTTTCTATGTTTAATCATTCTAAAGTGCGGTGGGAAGATGTTATTCTGTATTAGAATACTCTGTTACTATCTTGATTAATTTGTTTATGATTAACCATGAAAGAGTTCATCACTGTAGCTACCTATGTTCAATGTATCAGATGATTATTTTTATTAGTCTCTTGTTAGGTAGTATGAATCTGATCTGGGTTTGAATGTGTGCCCTTGCAAGACTGGAACGTTTTGTTGCTTGTGAAAAGTCTTTATTTAATAAAGCTTGATGGGAAATGAATAGAACATTTTGTTAAAGTCTTTGTTCAATATTCAACATTTTGACTTATTCAACCTATATTTGGAAGATATCCCAGTACGAATTTTCAAAATCTGGTATCATTACATCAAATTTTGTCTCATTAGAGTGATGAAAGAGTAATAGGAGGAGCATTAAGTCCCGACGGATGTGGCAGTAAGTCTCATGACTCTGAGGTACTCTGACAAAGTAATGATGGAACGACTTTTGATGTAACTTAAGACCAACTTTTATCACATGAGTCTGCCTTTCATCTCTTGACAGGTTGGATTGGAATAAACTTTGTTTATTAGATGAAGGTCTTTGACTGATATATATTTATTTTCTACTTTATTTAAATTCAAAGAATTTCTTCCCTTCAAAAGTTTTTTTATACAGTTGCAAGGTTGAGGTGTTCATACTTAGCGGATTTATATTCAACTAACTCGATTGATCTTTTATTAAAACTAATCTGGTATAGCAACGTTTGTGGCACAGATCTGAACATATTTACACGGTTATTTTATAATCTAGCAGATCAATTGGTAACTATTTATTCTTTCTTAATAACCATAGTTCCGCTTTATCAAATATGTATGGTTAAATCCAGTTAAAGTATCTTAGTGCATGATTTGTTAGTTCTTGATCAATATCCTACTTGTCTAACGAACCAGGTGATGGCGATGGTAGTTCCGGGTGAGGAAGGCTTGTTAAGATTGATACTCTTTGGGCGTTCATCTTGTTTTCATTATGTCTTATTATTCTGATTACTCCGATGACAATTCTTCTTTTTGTTCTTATAGTTCTTATCAATCTTCTCAATCCTTAACCTCCCAATTTACCCAATCAAACCTATCTAACTCATCCAAGATGAGCCAAGTATCAAATTATGGGTCTTTTGATCCATTCAATTCCATCAAGAAAACCTTGGGTTGCCAAAACTCTTCTCAAACAAAATCGTCAATCTCTTCCTAAAAAGAAAAGTTTTGATGATGAGATTCAATCTAGGATCGAGGTATTGAAAAATCTATAGTGATGACAATTCCAAAAATCACATTAAGGATACCCAAATCAATTCCTCCAAGTTTGTTGATGACAAAGAATTTTTCAAAAAAGATTTTCATTCTAAAAACTGCACCCCACAAAGGGAATGGTTTCTTAATGAATTTTCTGAAAATCAAAGAAAATAATTTATGAAAAATTTCATAAATTTATCAAAACAATCAATTACAATATGGTATTTTTCCAATGGTTTAATACTTGTACTATTGAAAGTAATTACTATTACCCTTTCAAGAGTCAATCTTTACACCATGAGACTTTAGAAATAATTTCTCAAAAATACCCAAAAGCAGTTTGAACGAGAAAAAGATAAGACTTTATCTTGTCCGCATGAGAAAGATACATCTTCATCTTTTTATGACAAAAACAATTTTCAAACCAATAATAGTAGAAATACTACTATTACCTTGTCTTCTTTTAATGATAAAGACAATTTTGAAAAGGACAATTTTGAAAAAACTTTGTCTGACAATTTTCAAACTGATAATAGTAAAGTAACAGCTGTCACCAACGCTGTTGTCGACACCTCTATTATTAGTACTCCTAGCAGTAATACGATTGTGACTTCTGTCCTTTCCACTACTCCTAGTCAATTAGGTAATAGTGCCACGATAGTTGATTCCAACTCATCTGATACTATTGATTCTGTCAATCCCTTGGATATTAGTAAAGATATCGTAGTTTGTCTCACTACTGATACTAATACTCCAATCAATTCTGATATTCATTTGGATTTTAGTAATCTTAGGATTCCCAAGATCTTAACTAATAATACTTTTGTCAATATCCTCAACAAATCCATCATGACTATTAGGAACAATAGTCTTCCTAACAACAGTCTCAATTCCTGCCACAATAATGTTTGTTCCAATTGTGGACAAAGTGGTCACAAAAAATACTACTGTCATTTTGACAGGAGAATTTGCAAAGAAATTGACTACAGAGTCAACAATCTTTTGGCTGAGCACTTTTGGGAAAATTGCTTAACCAATTATGACAATTTCTTTGTTCAGGATAATTCCAATTCTGAATATCAATTAAATGTTCTCGACTCTGAGTCTCTTAGTAAGGATATTACTATCGGTAACCTCCGTTTCGAGATTTACAATCTTAGGTCTGAAATTGATAACCTAAAACAAATTCAGACTAAAAACAATTCTATTTCCCAAACTATCTTTCAAAATGATGAAGCTTTGACTTCCAATTTCAAAGATTTTTCTGATATTAACAATCTTGTTAGTATCCAAAAGTTTTTTATAAACATCAAAATTGTTATAAGAGATTTTACTCTTGAAACAGAAGCCCTTTTTGATACTGGAGCTGATTCAAATTGTATTTTAGAAGGATTAATTCCTACTAAATACTTTGAAAAAACTACTGAAAAGCTCAGTATGGCTAATGGTTCAAAGTTAAAAATCAATTATAAACTCTCTTCGGTGTTTATCCAAAATCAAACCCTTAAGATTGAAACTTCTTTCTTATTGGTCAAAAATCTTAAGAACAAAGTAATTTTGGGAACCCCCTTTATAAAATTACTTTTTCCTTATCAAACAAATGAAAATGGGATTATTGCCCAACATTTGGGTAAACCAATTCTTTTCAAATTTTTGAAAACTCCTATTATCAGAGATCTTAATCCCATCTCTCCCAAACAAAATCAAATTGATTTTCTTAAAGATGAAATTTCTTTCAGAAACATTGATTCTCAATTAAAGCAATCTGATGTTCATGAAAGGATTAACAGCCTTTTGGACCAGATTCAAAACTCCATTTGTTCTGACTTACCAAATGCTTTTTGGGAAAGAAAACAACACGTTGTTAATCTTCCCTATGAAAAGGATTTTTCTGATAGGCAAATTCCTACTAAGGCTCGTCCTATCCAAATGAGTCATGAACTCCTTCAATTCTGTCAATCTGAGATCAAAGACTTGCTTAGCAAGGGTCTCATCCGTAGAAGTAAGAGCCCATGGTCTTGCTCTGCCTTCTATGTCAACAAACCTTCTGAGATTGAGAGGGGTGCCCCTCGTCTCGTCATCAATTACAAACCGCTTAATCAAGCTCTTAGCTGGATTAGGTATCCAATTCCAAACAAAAAAGATCTTTTGAATCGGTTTCACAATGCCAAGATCTTTTCCAAGTTTGATATGAAATCTGGATTCTGGCAAATCCAGGTGGATGAGAAGGACAGGTATAAGACTGCCTTTACCGTCCCTTTCGGTCAATACGAATGGAATGTCATGCCATTCGGCCTCAAAAATGCTCCTTCAGAATTCCAACGAATTATGAATGACATTTTCAATCCTTATTCCAAATTCATCATTGTTTATATCGATGATGTTTTAATTTATTCTCAATCTGTGGATCAACACTTCAAACACCTTAACACTTTTATTTCTGTCGTTAAGAGGAGTGGCTTGGCCTTATCCAAAACAAAAATCAATTTGTTTCAGACCAAGATCAGATTCCTTGGTCACAATATTCACCTAGGAACTATCGTGCCTATTAGCTGTGCTATTAGCTTTGCTGATAGATTTCCTAATCAATTGATTGATAAAACTCAATTGCAAAGATTTCTTGGATGTCTTAATTACGTCTCTGACTTCTTGCCTTAATTATCCAATCTGATCAAACCACTCCATGATCGTCTCAAAAAGGATCCTCCTCCTTGGACTAATGTTCATACCAGTGTGGTCAAACAGGTCAAAACCCAGGTTAAAGAACTTCCGTGTCTTTACCTTCCCAATCCACAATTTCCAAAGATTGTCGAAACTGATGCCTCAGACATTGGTTATGGCGGCATTCTCAAACAGAAAACTTCTGGTAAAGAGCAAGTTATTGCCTTTACTTCCAAACATTGGAATCTGCCAAAGATAATTACTCCTTTGTCAAAAAGAAGTTTTAGCAATTGTTTTATCAATTTCCAAATTTCAATCTGATTTACTAAACCAGAAGTTTCTTATTCGGGTTGACTGTAAATCAGCAAAAGATATTTTGAAAAAAGATGTTAAAAATCTTGCTTCAAAACAAGTTTTTGCCAGATGGCAATCAATTTTAAGTATATTTGATTTTGATATTGAATATCTCAAAGGTTCTCAAAATTCCCTTCCTGATTTTCTAACTAGGGAATATTTGCAAGGAAAAGAAGTTAACCAGATTTGTCCAATATCAGCAATGTCCTCCTTCCCTACGGGGAAAGGAAAAGGTACCAAAGGGAAAGACAAAGGTAAAACTACTCTTAACCCTTTTGATGTCTTTTCACAGGAAAAACAATCTGGGTCTTCGACCCAAAACCAAATAGCAAGTGGGTCATCTACCCAAAGTCCAACTGGGTCATTCACCCAGAAACAATTAACAATTGGGTCATCGACCCAAAATCAATTGACAACTGGATCATCGATCCAAGGTCCAACTGGGTCTTCTACCCAAGCCCAAATTGCCGGGCCAAAAACCCGTAGCCAAACCAAACATGAGTCTAAGGAAGACTACTTCTTCCCTATTCAGACTCTCCAAGCCCTCCACCAACAGGGTTTGACTCAATTGCCAACCAACACTTGGGCAGGGAACGTCCAAGGAAAACCAATTGAGAGTTTAGATCTTATGATCCAAAACTCTAAGAACTCAATTTATCAAGCCAATCCAAAACATTACAATTTGTTGTTGCAGGAACATCCAAAACCCAATATGTTCAAAACCAAATTTTTGGCCTATCATAGGATTAGAACCAGAATTTTGGGATACAAACATCAACAAAATTACTTCCAAAATCCTCCCTAAAGGATTCAATTTTGTGCCTTTGGCTCCAAATTAGACTCACCAATTTTATCGATTAATATTAATTGATACCGAGTCTATAAAAATCAAACATCATAGGAATCCCAAAGACCCCTCAAATATTACCCATTCAACCCTCCAAATCCTTGAGGTTTTAACACCTTCGGCTTGGGGACAAAATCCCAGCAACTTCAAAAAATTCTCCGGAAGTTTTGATCAGATTGGCTTTTGCTCTTTGGGATTATATCAAGGCTTGGGAGATAACCTTTGGGACTCCAAAACAAAAATTTTAAACATTCCTGGTTTATCTATTTTAAGGCAGTGCAGTATCAATTTCCTAATTGTTTCTCCCAATGGTGGGACTCTTTTGGGCCAATTCCTGAAATCCTTACTCTTGATGTTATTGAAGGATTTAATTTTTTCAAAACTAAGTATGATCGTGAGGTGACAGTCTTCCAATCTTACTTAACTTTTTGTTTATTTTCTCTGTCTTGGGTATTCTCATGGCGAGACAATCTCAATAAAAACCCTCTTCCCAATGTCCACCCATGGTGGTACAACAAGCCTATGTTAAATGGTGGTGCAATTTGATGGGTCCAAAGCTTCAAAGAAGGAGTCAAGAACTGGTTTAGGAGAAATCCTAAACTATTGAAGTATCTTTGAACCTAGCACTTGTCTTCTTCAAAACCAAAAGTCCCAAATTACTGCTATAGCGAGATCTTCCTCTGAAGAAGATATGATAAGTAGCCTCCAAAGCATAACTCAGCTTCTCCAAAGAGAATGATCGACAACAAGAAGGATGATCAACCATCCACAAGTAAACAACCAACCATGAAGACACTATCAAAAGAAGAAGCAAATTCTTGACCACCGCCCTCAAACCAACTGATGAAGGCTCAAGCACTGACATTATCTTCTACAAATCTGAAGAAGATGATTTGATCTCTGAGCCAGCCAATTCGGATGATGACTTTCTCCCTTCACCAGAGTAGTCAAAGATTCCTTTTGTCTGCCATTATGCACCGAAAGTGGTAAAGCAGACTTATCAAAATTTGTAACTGGTACTGTTGTAATAGTTTAGGTTTTTACCTGTACTGTTTAAATAGTACTTTCAATTTTCTATATAAGCCCGGCGCTTGCTCATTGTTAAGCACGCTTTGGCTTAGGCAATTCTAGAGTGAGAAACTAGAGAGCTCTGAGTGAGTCTCTTCCCCTTCTTCCTCTTTCTCAATTCAAATCATGTAACTCATAGATAGTTACTTGAATACAAATTTTCAATTTCAGTTTTTGTTTTCTTTATTTTCTGCAAACATCTCACTTTATATGGTCAAGTTAATCGCTTGCATAACATTTGCATGTTTTAACCTTTAAGTTTTTCGCTTTATTTTCCAGCTTCTTTTACATTTAAGGGTTTGTTCCCCATTTGAACTAATCTTTGAGTCCGTCTCACCCTACTTCCCTCGTAGTTCCTTTCCACGATCTAACTCGCTTCCACCCCTCTGCGTAAAAATAAAGAAAACAAAACTGAAATTGAAAATTGTATTCAAGTAACTATCTATGAGTTACATGATTTGAATTGAGAAAGAGGAAGAAGGGAAGAGACTTACCTGCAGCTCTCTAGTTTCTCACTGAGAATTGCCTAAGCCAAAGCATAGCCAAAGCGTGTTTAACAATGAGCAAGCGCCGGCTTATATAGAAAATTGAAAGTACTATTTGAACGATGATAGTAAATAAACCTAAACTATTACAACAAAGATTACAAATTTGATAAGTCCGCTTTACCACTTTCTTGCATAATGGCGCATAAAAGGAATCTTTGACTACTCGTGAAGCGGAGAAAGTCATCATCCGAATTGGTTGGCTCAGAGATCAAATCATCTTCTTCAGACTTGTAGAAGATAATGTCGCTGCTGAGCCTTCATCAGCTTGGTTTGAGGGCACCGGGTCAAGAATTTGCTTCTTCTTTTGATAGTCTTCATAGTTGGTTGTTTACTTGTGGATGGTTGACCATCCTTCTTGTTGTCAGCCATTCTCTTTTAGAGAAGCTGAGTTATGCTTTGGTGGCTACTTATCATATCTTCTTCAGAGGAAGAACCTGCTATAGTAGCCGTAATTTGAGATTTTTGGTTTTGAGGAAGACAAGTGCTGGGCTCAGCATATTTTAATAATTTAGGATTTCTCCTAAACCAGTTCTTGACTCCTTCTTTTGAAGCTTTGGACCCATCGAATTCCGACCACCATTTAACATAGGCTTGTTGTACCACCAGGTGGACACTGGAAGAGGGTTTTGTTGAGATTGTATTGCCATGAGAATACCCAAGACAAAGAAAAATAAACAAAAAGTTAAGTAAGATTGGAAGACTATCGACTCACGATCATACTTAGTTTTGAAAATTGAATCCTTCATTGACATCAAGGAAGGATTTCAGGATTGGCCCAAAAGAGTCCCACCATTGGAGGAACCAATTTGGAAATTGATACCTGCACTGCCTTAAAATAGATAAACCAGGAATGTTTGAAATTTTTATTTTGAAGACCCAAAATGGTTATCTCCCAGGCCTTGATATAATCCCAATAGCAAAAGCCAATAGGATCAAAGCATCCCGAGAATTTTCAAAATTGTCGATTTTGTCCCCAAGTCGAGGTGTTAGAACCTCAAGGATTTGGAGGGTCGAATGGGTAATATTTGAGGGGTCTTTGGGATCCCTATGATGTTTGATCTTGGCGCACTCAGATCAAGTAATATTAATCGATAAAATTGGTGAGTCTTATTTGGGGCTAAAGGCACAAAATTGAATCCTTTAGGGAGGATTTTGGAAGTAATTTTGTTAATGTTTGTATCCCAAAATTCTGGTTCTAATCCTATAATAGGCCAAAAATTTGGTTTTTGAACATATTGGGTTTTTGATGATCCTGCAACAACAGTTGTAACAGGTTTTGGGTTGGCTTGATAAACTTGGTTTTTAGAGTTTTGGATCATGAGATCTAAACTCTCAGTTGGTCTACCTTGGACGGTCTCGGCCCAAGTATTGGTAGGTAATTGAGTCAAGCCTTGTTGTTGGAAAGCTTGAAGAGTCTGAATAGGAAAGAAGTAATCTTCTCTAGACTCATGATTGGTTTGACTACGGGTTTTTGGCCCATTTGAGCCTGGGTAAGACCCAGTTTGGGCTTGGGTAGAAGACCCAGTTGTCAATTGGTTTTGGGTTGAAGACCCAATTGTTAATTGTTTCGGGGTGAATGACCCAGTTGGACTTTGGGTGGATGACCCAGTCGTTAATTGGTTTTGGGTCGAAGACCCAGATTGTTTTTCCTGTGAAAGGACATCAAAAGGGTTAAGAGTAGTTTTACCTTTGTCTTTCCCTTTGGTACCTTTTCCTTTCCCCGTAGGGAAGGAGGACATTGTTGATATTGGACAAATCTGGTTAATTTCTTTTCCCTGCAAATATTCCTGGTTAGAAAATCAGAAGCGGAATTTTGAGAACCTTTGAGATATTCAATATCAAAATCAAATATACTTAAAATTGATTGCCATCCTGGCAAAACTTGTTTTGAAGCAAGATTTTTAACATCTTTTTCAAAATATCTTTTCTGATTTACAATCAACCTAATAAGAAACTTCTGGTTTAGTAAATCGGTGAAATTTGGAAATTGATAAAACAATTGCTAAAACTTCTTTTTGACAAAGGAGTAATTCACAAGGTGATTCCAATGTTTGGAAGTAAAGGCAATAACTTGCTCTTTACCAGAAGTTTTTTGTTTGAGAATGCCGCCATAACCAATGTCTGAGGCATCAATTTCGACAATCTTTGGAAATTGTGGATTGGGGACGTAAAGACACGGGCGTTCTTTAACCTGGTTTTGACCTGCTTGACCACATTGGTATGAACATCACCCAAGGAAGAGGATCCTTTGAGACGATCATGGAGTGGTTTGATCAGATTGGATAATTGAGGCAAGAAGTCAGAGACGTAATTAAGACATCCAAGAAATCTTTGCAATTGAGTTTTGTCAATCAATTGATTAGGAAATCTATCAGCAAAGCTAATAGCACGGCTAATAGGCACGATAGTTCCTAGGTGAATATTGTGACCAAGGAATCTGATCTTGGTCTGAAACAAATTGATTTTTGTTTTGGATAAGGCCAAGCCACTCCTCTTAACAACAGAAATAAAAGTGTTAAGGTGTTTGAAGTGTTGATCCACAGATTGAGAATAGATTAAAACATCATCGATATAAACAATGATGAATTTGGAATAAGGATTGAAAATGTCATTCATAATTCGTTGGAATTCTGGAGGAGCATTTTTGAGGTCGAATGGCATGACGTTCCATTCGTATTGACCGAAAGGGACGGTAAAAGCAGTCTTATACCTGTCCTTCTCATCCACCTGGATTTGCCAAAATCCAGATTTCATATCAAATTTGGAAAAGATCTTGGCGTTGTGAAGCCGATTCAAAAGATCTTTTTTGTTTGGAATTGGATACCTAATCCAGCTAAGAGCTTGATTAAGCGGTTTGTAATTGATAACGAGACGAGGGGCACCCCTCTCAATCTCAGAAGGTTTGTTGACATAGAAGGCAGAGCAAGACCATGGGCTCTTACTTCTACGGATGAGACCCTTGCTAAGCAAGTCTTTGATCTCAGTTGACAGATTGAAGGAGTTCATAACTCATTTGGATAGACGAGCCTTAGTAGGAATTTGCCTATCGTAAAAATCCTTTTCATAGGGAAGATTAACAACGTGTTGTTTTCTTTCCCAAAAAGCATTTGGTAAGTCGTAACAAATTGAGTTTTGAATCAGTCCAAAAGGTCAAGTAATCCTTTCATGAACATCGATTGCTTTAATTGAGAATCAATGTTTCAAAGAAATTTCATCTTTAAGAAAACCAATTTGATTCTGTTTGAGAGAGATGGGATTAAGATCTCGATAATAGGTGTTTTCAAAATTTGAAAAGAATTGGTTTACCCAGATGCTGGGCAATAATCCCTTTTTCATTTGTTTGATAAGGAAAAAGTAATTTTATAAAGGGAGTTCCCAAAATTACTTTGTTCTTAAGATTTTTGACCAATAAGAAAGAAGTTTCAATCTTAAGGGTTTGATTTTGGATAAACACCGAAGAGAGTTTATAATTGATTTTTAACTTTGAACCATTAGCCGTACTGAGCTTTTCAGTAGTTTTTTCAAAGTATTTAGTAGGAATTAATCCTTCTAAAATACAATTTGAATCAGCTCCAGTATCAAAAAGGGCTTCTGTTTCAAGAGTAAAATCTTTTACAACAATTTTGATATTTATAAAAAACTTTTGGATACTAACAAGATTGTTAATATCAGAAAAATTGTTTGGGCTTGAAACCATAGTTTCATCATTTTGCAAAACAGTTTGTAAAACGGTTTTGTTATTTATTTGCTTTAGATCTTCAATCTCAGACCTAAGTTTGTTAACTTCGAAACGGAGATTACTAATAGTAATATTCCTACTAGGAGACTCAGAATCGAGAGTATTTAATTGATATTCAGAATTGGAACGGCTATCCTGAATAAAGGAATTGACATTGATATTGTTGGTTAAGCAATTTTCCCAAAAATGCTCAGCCAAGAGATTGTTGACTCTGTAGTCAATTTCTTTGCAAATTCTTCTGTCAAAATGACAGTAGTATTTTTTGTGACCACTTTGTCCGCAATTTGAACAAACATTATTGTGGCGAGAATTGAGACTGTTGATAGGAAGACTATTGTTCCTAATAGTCATGATGGAATTGTTGAGGATATTGACAAAAGGATTATTAGTTAAGATCTTGGGAATCCTAAGATTACTAAAATCCAAATGAATATCAGAATTGATTGGAGTATTAGTATCAGTAGTGAGACAAACTACGATATCTTTACTAATATCCAAGGGATTGACAGAATCAATAGTATCAGATGAGTTGGAATCAACTATCGTGGTACTATTGTTCAATTGACTAAGAGTAGTGGAGGGACCAGTCACAATCGCATTATCGCTAGGAGCACTAATAATAGAGGTGTCGCTTGGCGTTGGTGGCATTTATTACTACTATTATCAGTTTGAAAATTGTCAGACAAAGTTTTTTCAAAATTGTCCTTTTCAAAATTGTCTTTATCATTAAAAGAAGACAAGGTAATAGTAGTATTTCTACTATTATTGGTTTGAAAATTGTTTTTGTCATAAAAAGATGAAGATGTATCTTTCTCATGCGGACAAGATAAAGTCTTATCTTTTTTCTGTTCAAACTGTTTTGGGTATTTTTGAGAAATTAATTCTAAAGTCTCATGGTGTAAAGATTGACTACTGAAAGGGTAATAGTAATTACTTTCAATAGTACAAGTATTAAACCATTGGAAAAATACCATATTGTAATTGATTGTTTTGATAAATTTATGAAATTTTTCATAAATTATTTTCTTTTGATTTTCAGAAAATTCATTAAGAAACCATTCCCTTTGTGGGGTCCAGTTTTTAGAATGAAAATCTTTTTTGAAAAATTCTTTGTCATCGACAAACTTGGAGGAATTGATTTGGGTATCCTTAACAGGATTTTTGGAATTGTCATCAGCTATAGATTTTTCAATAGCACTGATCCTAGATTGAATCTCATCATCAAAACTTTTCTTTTTAGGAAGAGATTGACGATTTTGTTTGAGAAGAGCTTTGGCAACCCGAAGGTTTTCTTTGGTGGAATTGAATGGATCAAAAGACCCATATTTTGATATTTGACTCATACTGGATGAGCTAGATAGGTTTGATTGGGTAAATTGGGAGGTTAAGGATTGAGAAGATTGATAAGAACTATAAGAACAAAAAGAAGAATTGTCATCGGAGTAATCAGAATAATAAGACATAATGAAAACAAGATGAACGCCCAAAGAGTATCAATCTTAACAAGCCTTCCTCACCCGTAAGTACCATCGCCATCACCTGGTTCGTTAGGACAGTAGGATATTGATCAAGAACTAACAAATCATGTACTAAGATACTTTAACTGGATTTAACCATACATATTTGATAAAGCAAAACTATGGTTATTAAGAAAGAATAAATAGTTACCAATTGATCTGCTAGATTATGAAATAACCGTGTAATATGTTCAGATCTGTGCCACAAACGTTGCTATACCAGATTAGTTTTAATAAAAGATCAATCGAGTTAGTTGAATATAAATCCGTTAAGTATGAACAGCTCAACCTTGCAAATCAGTATAAAAACTTTTGAAGGGAAGAAATTCTTTGAATTTAAATAAAGTAGAAAATAAATATATATTAGTCAAAGACCTTCATCTAATAAACAAAGTTTCTTCCTATCCAACCTGTAGAAATGAAAGATGCACCCATGTGATAAAAGTTGGTCTTAAGTTACATCAAAAGTCGTTCCATCATTACTTTGTCGAGTACCTCGAGTCATGAGACTTATCGCCACATCCGTCGGACTTAATGCTCCTCCTATTACTCTTTCATCACTCTAATGAGACAAAATTTGATGTAATGATGCCAGATTTTGAAAATTGCATCGGGCTATCTTCCAAATATAGGTTGAATAAGTCAAAAAGTTGAATATTGAACAAAGACTTTAACAAAATGTTCTATTCATTTCCCATCAAGCTTTATTAAATAAAGACTTTTCACAAGCAACAAAACGCTCCAGCCTTGCAAGGGCACGCATTCAAACCTGCATCGATTCATACTACCTAACAAGAGACTAATAAAAATAATCATCCGATACATTGAACATAGGTAGCTACAAAGTGATGAACTCTTTCATGGTTAATCATAAACAATTAATCAAGATAGTAACAGAGTATTCTAATACGTAATAACATCTTCCCACCGCACTTTAGAATGATTAAACATAGAAAGTATGTTAGATGCATCATCAACAGCTCAAGATCAATATCACGCTCCTACTTCCCCATCGTGCCCGATACCAAGAGGGGGCCTAAGCGAGTTAGATCAATGAAAGGAACTACAAGAGGGAAGTAGGACCGAGACGGACTCAAAGATAAGTTCGTAATGGGGAACAAACCCTTAAAAGTAAAAGAACTAAAAATAAAACTAAAACTTAAAGGTTAAAACATGCAGATGTTATGCAAGCGATTAACCACCATATAAAGTGAGATGATTGCAGTAAAATAAAGAAAACAAAAACTGAAATTGAAAACTTGTATTCAAGTAACTATCTATGAGTTACATGATTTGAATTGAGAAAGAGGAAGAAGGGAAGAGACTCACCAGAGCTCTCTAGTTTCTCACTCTAGAATTACCTAAGCCAAAGCGTAGCCAAAGCGCATTTAACAATGAGCAAGCGCCGGCTTATATAGAAAATTGAAAGTACTATTTAAACAAGATGCGGTAAAAACCTAAACTATTACAACAAAGATCTACATATAAAAATCTAAAAGTGGTCTTCAGACAATTGAGTGCACTACAAAGTTGTTAGTGGTAATTGCGCACAACTTTAACTTTTCCTGTTTAGAGCACTCGCGGAAATTATGAGATCGAGAAGGAATCTTTGGGTTCCATTCGCTTTCTTGGTTGTGGAGCTCTACGTCGTCGAGATCGCCTTCGCTGCTTGAGTCTCCTTTAGGTTGATTTTTGCTATTGAGTTCTTCAATCATTGAAGAATAATTATTGAAAAAGGGCATTGATATCTTTGTTGAGAGACATCCTGGAACTGCCCAAAGATTGTAGGTAGATGTTTCTCTTACCTTCTTGAGATTGAACCATCCAGTTGGAGGAAGGAATTCTTGCCTGGCAATCTCATGTCTTAACCAGTCAGATTTAATGAACTCCTTTGATTGAACTGGCTGGTAAGTAAAACAGCAATACACAGCAGTACTAGCAATGAAATGATGTCTTGCAGGAACTACGTGTAGCCTATTGTTAGTTGGTAGAGATGACTTTATCCTGAAAGTAACTTCTCCACTTCTTGAAATAATAGCTACTGTGAGCAGATATAATTTTTGTGGACCATAGACTAAGTCAGATGAGTTTTTAGTCCAAAAGGAATCTAACATACCTAGATCAAGCCAAGTCCAGATAGTGTAATTGTTCCCTTTAAATTGAATTGGTTGATATTGTTGAAGGCTTATTCTAGCTTTTAAGAGTCCAGCAAAAGGACGCTGAATGTCTTATTTGTCTTTTGGATGATTGGAAGGAAAATCAAGTAAGCCATGGATTGGCAAACATGAATTCCTTGAGCTTGAATGTTCCCTACGTAAATCTCCCAAAGGCATTCCCGAGCATGAACATATGATTGAAAAATTGAATCATATAATTTCTTCAATTAAATAATTAATTCCAGAATCTATATGATTAGTTAATTGTTTGATAATTAAAGAGGTTCGCAGAACAAACTTCTTCTTCATATCTTCATGATTGGTTTTAGTTAAACACTCATCTCTTTTGGTCAGTGTTTGATTGTAGGTTTGTGTTTGAATTCTCTCGGAACTCTCACACTCATCCTTACCTTTGAAATTGGCTTTATTTCCCTTAGGAAGATCAATGATCTTATCCTTGAGTTTGGAAGATTGAGGTTGAAATTCATTTTTAAATCGTGGATCAGGAAAACATTTTGATCCTTTTTGATTTTGAAAATAGAAATTCATTTTTGAAAAATAAACTGCAAGAGCACTCATGCAATTGAGTCTATCTTTTAAGTCTGTTGATAACCAAAGATTATCAATAAGACATTGTTGGGTTTTATCCAACTCAGTTTTTGGCTGAGGATAGAACTGCTTTTCAGAGAACATTGGAAGTTTAATATTGTTAAACTTCATTACTTGATAAGGTACCTGCAAAACAGAATCTTGATCTTCTTCGAGAGGATCGTAATGGTTAACAGGGTTAATAAAAATATTTGAAGAAATTGGTATTTTCAAAAACTTGAAAATAACTGGCTGATTTTGGTATTGTGTAATAATACCTTCATCAGTGATTTGAATAGGGAAAAGTAATTTTATAAACGGAGTTCCCAAAATTACTTTATTTTTTAAATTTTTGACCAGTAAAAAAGAGGTGTTAATTCTTAAATCCTGGTTTTTAATTGTAACAGAAGACAATTTGAAATTGATTTTTAGAACAGAACCGTTAGCAGTGCTAAGACGATCTGTGGTTTTTCCAAAACCTTTGTCTTTCCCTTTGGTACCTTTTCCTTTCCCCGTAGGGAAGGAGGACATTGTTGATATTGGACAAATCTGGTTAACTTCTTTTCCCTGCAAATATTCCCTGGTTAGAAAATCAGGAAGGGAATTTTGAGAACCTTTGAGATATTCAATATCAAAATCAAATATACTTAAAATTGATTGCCATCTGGCAAAAACTTGTTTTGAAGCAAGATTTTTAACATCTTTTTTCAAAATATCTTTTGCTGATTTACAGTCAACCCGAATAAGAAACTTCTGGTTTAGTAAATCGATTGAAATTTGGAAATTGATAAAACAATTGCTAAAACTTCTTTTGACAAAGGAGTAATTCACAAGGCGTGATTCCAATGTTTGGAAGTAAAGGCAATAACTTGCTCTTTACCGTAAGAAGTTTTCTGCTTGAGAATGCCGCCATAACCAATGTCCGAGGCATCGCTTCGACAATCTTTGGAAATTGTGGATTAGGAAGGTAAAGACACGGAAGTTCTTTAACCTGGTTTTGACTGTTTGACGACATTGGTATGAACATCACCCAAGGAGGATGATCCTTTTTGAGACGATCATGGAGTGGTTTGATCAGATTGGATAATTGAGGCAAGAAGTCAGAGACGTAATTAAGACATCCAAGAAATCTTTGCAATTGAGTTTTGTCAATCAGTTGATTAGGAAATCTATCAGCAAAGCTAATAGCACGGCTTATAGGCACGATGGTTCCTAAATGAATATTGTGACCAAGAAATCTGATCTTAGTCTGAAACAAATTGATTTTAGTTTTGGATAAGGCCAAGCCACTCCTCTTAACAACAGAAATAAAAGTGTTAAGGTGTTTGAAGTGTTGATCCACAGATTGAGAATAGATTAAAACATCATCGATATAAACAATGATGAATTTGGAATAAGGATTGAAAATGTCATTCATAATTCGTTGGAATTCTGAAGGAGCATTTTTGAGGCCGAATGGCATAACGTTCCATTCGTATTGACCGAAAGGGACGGTAAAAGCAGTCTTATACCTGTCCTTCTCATCCACCTGGATTTGCCAGAATCCAGATTTCATATCAAACTTGGAAAAGATCTTGGCATTGTGGAGCCGATTCAAAAGATCTTTTTTGTTTGGAATTGGATACCTAATCCAGCTAAGAGCTTGGTTAAGCGGTTTGTAATTGATAACGAGACGAGGAGCACCTCTCTCAATTTCAGAAGGTTTGTTGACATAGAAGGCAGAGCAAGACCATGGGCTCTTACTTCTACGGATGAGACCCTTGCTAAGCAAGTCTTTGATCTCAGATTGACAGAATTGAAGGAGTTCATGACTCATTTGGATAGGACGAGCCTTAGTAGGAATTTGCCTATCAGAAAAATCCTTTTCATAGGGAAGATTAACAACGTGTTGTTTTCTTTCCCAAAAAGCATTTGGTAAGTCAGAACAAATGGAGTTTTGAATCTGGTCCAAAAGGCTGTTAATCCTTTCATGAACATCAGATTGCTTTAATTGAGAATCAATATTTCTGAAAGAAATTTCATCTTTAAGAAAATCAATTTGATTTTGTTTGAGGGAGATGGGATTAAGATCTCTGATAATGGGTTCTTTCAAAAATTTGAAAAGAATTGGTTTACCCAGATGCTGGGCAATAATCCCTTTTTCATTTGTTTGATAAGGAAAAAGTAATTTTATAAAGGGAGTTCCCAAAATTACTTTGTTCTTAAGATTTTTGACCAATAAGAAAGAAGTTTCAATCTTAAGGGTTTGATTTTGGATAAACACCGAAGAGAGTTTATAATTGATTTTTAACTTTGAACCATTAGCCGTACTGAGCTTTTCAGTAGTTTTTTCAAAGTATTTAGTAGGAATTAATCCTTCTAAAATACAATTTGAATCAGCTCCAGTATCAAAAAGGGCTTCTGTTTCAAGAGTAAAATCTTTTACAACAATTTTGATGTTTATAAAAAGCTTTTGGATACTAACAAGATTGTTAATATCAGAAAAATTGTTTGGGCTTGAAACCATAGTTTCATCAGTTTGCAAAACAGTTTGCAAAACGGTTTTGTTATTTATTTGCTTTAGATCTTCAATCTCAGACCTAAGTTTGTTAACTTCGAAACGGAGATTACTAATAGTAATATTCCTACTAGGAGACTCAGAATCGAGAGTATTTAATTGATATTCAGAATTGGAACGGCTATCCTGAATAAAGGAATTGACATTGATATTGTTGGTTAAGCAATTTTCCCAAAAATGCTCAGCCAAGAGATTGTTGACTCTGTAGTCAATTTCTTTGCAAATTCTTTTGTCAAAATGACAGTAGTATTTTTTGTGACCACTTTGTCCGCAATTTGAACAAACATTATTGTGGCGAGAATTGAGACTGTTGATAGGAAGACTATTGTTCCTAATAGTCATGATGGAATTGTTGAGGATATTGACAAAAGGATTATTAGTTAAGATCTTGGGAATCCTAAGATTACTAAAATCCAAATGAATATCAGAATTGATTGGAGTATTAGTATCAGTAGTGAGACAAACTACGATATCTTTACTAATATCCAAGGGATTGACAGAATCAATAGTATCAGATGAGTTGGAATCAACTATCGTGGCACTATTGTTCAATTGACTAAGAGTAGTGGAGGGGACAGAAGTCACAATCGTGACATCGCTAGGAGCACTAATAATAGAGGTGTCGGCAACAGCGTTGGTGACAGCTGTTACTTTACTATTATCAGTTTGAAAATTGTCAGACAAAGTTTTTTCAAAATTGTCCTTTTCAAAATTGTCCTTATCATTAAAAGAAGACAAGGTAATAGTATTTCTACTATTATTGGTTTGAAAATTGTTTTTATCATAAAAAGATGAAGACATATCTTTCTCATGCGAATAAGATAAAGTCATATCTTTTTTCTGTTCAAACTGTTTTGGGTATTTTTGAGAAATTATTTCTAAAGTCTCTTGGTGTAAAGACTGACTATAGAAAGGATAATCGTATCCACTCTCAATAGTACAAGTATTAAACCATTGGAAAAATACCATATTGTAATTGATTGTTTTGATAAATTTATGAAATTTTTCATAAATCATTTTTCTTTGAACTTCAGAAAATTCATTAAGAAACCATTCCCTTTGAGGGGTCCAATTTTCAGAATGAAAATCTTTTTTGAAAAATTCTTTGTCATTGACAATCTTGGAGGAATTGATTTGGGTATCCTTAACAGGATTTTTGGAATTGTCATCAGCTATAGATTTTTCAATAGCTTTGATCCTAGATTGAATCTCATCATCAAAACTTTTCTTTTTAGGAAGAGATTGACGATTTTGTTTGAGAAGAGTTTTGGCAACCCGAAGGTTTTCTTTAGTGGAATTGAATGGATCAAAAGACCCATAATTGGATATTTGACTCATACTGGATGAGCTAGATTGGTTTGATTTGGTAAATTGGGAGGTTAAGGATTGAGAAGATTGATAAGAACTATAAGAACAAAAAGAAGAATTGTCATCGGAGTAATCAGAATAATAAGACATAATGAAAACAAGATGAACGCCCAAAGAGTATCAATCTTAACAAGCCTTCCTCACCCGTAAGTACCATTGCCATCACCTGGTTCGTTAGGACAGTAGGATATTGATCAAGAACTAACAAATCATGTACTAAGATACTTTAACTGGATTTAACCATACATATTTGATAAAGCGGAACTATGGTTATTAAGAAAGAATAAATAGTTACCAATTGATCTGCTAGATTATGAAATAACCGTGTATTATGTTCAGATCTGTGCCACAAACGTTGCTATACCAGATTAGTTTTAATAAAAGATCAATCGAGTTAGTTGAATATAAATCCGTTAAGTCTGAACACCTCAACCTTGCAACTGTATAAAAAACTTTTGAAGGGAAGAAATTCTTTGAATTTAAATAAAGTAGAAAATAAATATATATTAGTTAAAGACCTTCATCTAATAAACAAAGTTTCTTCCTATCCAACCTGTCAAGAAATGAAAGACAGACCCATGTGATAAAAGTTGGTCTTAAGTTACATCAAAAGTCGTTCCATCATTACTTTGTCAGAGTACCTCAGAGTCATGAGACTTACTGCCACATCCGTCGGGACTTAATGCTCCTCCTATTACTCTTTCATCACTTTAATGAGACAAAATTTGATGTAATGATACCAGATTTTGAAAATTCGTACTGGGCTATCTTCCAAATATAGGTTGAATAAGTCAAAAAGTTGAATATTGAACAAAGACTTTAACAAAATGTTCTATTCATTTCCCATCAAGCTTTATTAAATAAAGACTTTTCACAAGCAACAAAACGTTCCAGTCTTGCAAGGGCACGCATTCAAACCCAGATCAGATTCATACTATCTAACAAGAGACTAATAAAAATAATCATCTGATACATTGAACATAGGTAGCTACAGTGATGAACTCTTTCATGGTTAATCATAAACAGCTAATCAGTACAGTAACCAAGTATTCTAATACAGAATAACATCTTCCCACCGCACTTTAGAATGATTAAACATAGAAAGTATGTTAGATGCATCATCAACAGTTCAAGATCAATATCACGTTCCTACTTTCCCGTCAGGCTCTGATACCAAGAGGGGGTCGGAAGCAGAGTTAGATCAGCGGAAAGGAACTACAGTAGGAAGTAGGACTGAGACGGACTCAGCATAAGTTCAGAATGGGGAACAAACCCCAGAAAAGTAAAAGAACTAAAAATAAAATGGAAAACTTAAAGGTTAAAACATGCAAATGTTATGCAAGCAGTTAACCAGCCATATAGGCGGAGATGATTGCAGAAAATAAAGAAAACAAAAACTGAAATTGAAAACTTGTATTCAAGTAACTATCTATGAGTTACATGATTTGAATTGAGAAAGAGGAAGAAGGGGAAGAGACTCACTCAGAGCTCTCTAGTTTCTCACTCTAGAATTGCCTAAGCCAAAGCGTAGCCAAAGCGTGCTTAATGAGCAAGCGCCGGGCTTATATAGAAAATTGAAAGTACTATTTAAACAGTAAAGGTAAAAACCTAAACTATTACAACAGTACCGGTTACAAATTTTGATAAGTCTGCTTTACCACTTTCGGTGCATAATGGCAGACAAAAGGAATCTTTGACTACTCTGGTGAAGGGAGAAAGTCATCATTCGAATTGGCTGGCTTAGAGATCAAATCATCTTCTTCAGATTTGTAGAAGATAATGTCAGTGCTTGAGCCTTCATCAGTTGATTTGAGGGCAGCTGGCTGAAGAATTTGCTTCTTCTTTTTGATAATTGTCTTCATGGTTGGTTGTTTACTTGTGGATGGTTGATCATCCTTCTTGTTGTCAGTCATTCTCTTTTGGAGAAGCTGAGTTATGCTTTGGAGGCTACTTATCATATCTTCTTCAGAGGAAGATCCTGCTATAGCAGCCATAATTTGGGACTTTTGGTTTTGAAGAAGACAAGTGCTAGGTTCAGCATACTTCAATAGTTTAGGATTTCTCCTAAACCAGTTCTTGACTCCTTCTTTTGAAGCTTTGGACCCATCAAATTCAGACCACCATTTAACATAGGCTTGTTGTACCAGCCATGGGTGGACATTGGGAAGAGGGTTTTTATTGAGATTGTACTGCCATGAGAATACCCAAGACAAAGAAAAATAAACAAAAGTTAAGTAAGATTGGAAGGTATCGACCTCACGATCATACTTAGTTTTGAAAAAATTAAATCCTTCAATAACATCAAGAGGAAGGATTTCAGGAATTGGCCCAAAAGAGTCCCACCATTGGAGGAACCAATTTGGAAATTGATACCTGGTACCTGTCTTAAAATAGATAAACCAGGAATGTTTAAAATTTTTGTTTTGGATTCCCAAAAGGGTTATCTCCCAAGCCTTGATATAATCCCAGTAGCAAAAGCCAATCGGATCAAAACTTCCGGAGAATTTTTTGAAATTGCTGGGATTTTGTCCCCAAGCCGAAGGTGTTAAAACCTCAAGGATTTGGAGGGTTGAATGGGTAATATTTGAGGGGTCTTTGGGATCCCTATGATGTTTGATTTTTATAGACTCGGTATCAATTAATATTAACTGATAAAATTGGTGAGTCTTATTTGGGGCCAAAGGCACAAAATTGAATCCTTTAGGGAGGATTTTGGAAGTAATTTTGTTGATGTTTGTATCCCAAAATTCTGGTTCTAATCCTATGATAGGCCAAAAATTTGGTTTTTGAACATATTGGGTTTTGGATGTTCCTGCAACAACAGTTGTAACAGGTTTTGGGTTGGCTTGATAAATTGAGTTTTTAGAGTTTTGGATCATAAGATCTAAACTCTCAATTGGTTTTCCTTGGACGGTCCCTGCCCAAGTGTTGGTTGGCAATTGAGTCAAACCCTATTGGTGGAGGGCTTGGAGAGTCTGAATAGGGAAGAAGTAGTCTTCCTTAGACTCATGTTTGGTTTGGCTACGGGTTTTTGGCCCGGCAATTTGGGCTTGGGTAGAAGACCCAGTTGGACCTTGGATCGATGATCCAGTTGTCAATTGATTTTGGGTCGATGACCCAATTGTTAATTGTTTCTGGGTGAATGACCCAGTTGGACTTTGGGTGGATGACCCACTTGCTATTTGGTTTTGGGTCGAAGACCCAGATTGTTTTTCCTGTGAAAAGACATCAAAAGGGTTAAGAGTAGTTTTACCTTTGTCTTTCCCTTTGGTACCTTTTCCTTTCCCCGTAGGGAAGGAGGACATTGTTGATATTGGACAAATCTGGTTAACTTCTTTTCCCTGCAAATATTCCCTGGTTAGAAAATCAGGAAGGGAATTTTGAGAACCTTTGAGATATTCAATATCAAAATCAAATATACTTAAAATTGATTGCCATCTGGCAAAAACTTGTTTTGAAGCAAGATTTTTAACATCTTTTTTCAAAATATCTTTTGCTGATTTACAGTCAACCCGAATAAGAAACTTCTGGTTTAGTAAATCAGATTGAAATTTGGAAATTGATAAAACAATTGCTAAAACTTCTTTTTTGACAGTGGAGTAATTCTGCTGGGCAGGATTCCAATGTTTGGAAGTAAAGGCAATAACTTGCTCTTTACCAGAAGTTTTCTGTTTGAGAATGCCGCCATAACCAATGTTTGAGGCATCAGTTTCGACAATCTTTGGAAATTGTGGATTGGGAAGGTAAAGACACGGAAGTTCTTTAACCTGGGTTTTGACCTGTTTGACCACATTGGTATGAACATCAGTCCAAGGAGGAGGATCCTTTTTGAGACGATCATGGAGTGGTTTGATCAGATTGGATAATTGAGGCAAGAAGTCAGAGACGTAATTAAGACATCCAAGAAATCTTTGCAATTGAGTTTTGTCAATCAATTGATTAGGAAATCTATCAGCAAAGCTAATAGCACGGCTAATAGGCACGATAGTTCCTAGGTGAATATTGTGACCAAGGAATCTGATCTTGGTCTGAAACAAATTGATTTTTGTTTTGGATAAGGCCAAGCCACTCCTCTTAACGACAGAAATAAAAGTGTTAAGGTGTTTGAAGTGTTGATCCACAGATTGAGAATAAATTAAAACATCATCGATATAAACAATGATGAATTTGGAATAAGGATTGAAAATGTCATTCATAATTCGTTGGAATTCTGAAGGAGCATTTTTGAGGCCGAATGGCATGACATTCCATTCGTATTGACCGAAAGGGACGGTAAAAGCAGTCTTATACCTGTCCTTCTCATCCACCTGGATTTGCCAGAATCCAGATTTCATATCAAACTTGGAAAAGATCTTGGCATTGTGGAGCCGATTCAAAAGATCTTTTTTGTTTGGAATTGGATACCTAATCCAGCTAAGAGCTTGATTAAGCGGTTTATAATTGATAACGAGACCAGGGGTACCCCTCTCAATCTCAGAAGGTTTGTTGACATAGAAGGCAGAGCAAGACCATGGGCTCTTACTTCTACGGATGAGACCCTTGCTAAGCAAGTCTTTGATCTCAGATTGACAGAATTGAAGGAGTTCATGACTCATTTGGATAGGACGAGCCTTAGTAGGAATTTGCCTATCAGAAAAATCCTTTTCATAGGGAAGATTAACAACGTGTTGTTTTCTTTCCCAAAAAGCATTTGGTAAGTCAGAACAAATAGAGTTTTGAATCTGGTCCAAAAGGCTGTTAATCCTTTCATGAACATCAGATTGCTTTAATTGAGAATCAATATTTCTGAAAGAAATTTCATCTTTAAGAAAATCAATTTGATTTTGTTTGAGAGAGATGAGATTAAGATCTCTGATAATGGGTTCTTTCAAAAATTTGAAAAGAATTGGTTTACCCAGATGCTGGGCAATAATCCCTTTTCATTTTGTTTGATAAGGAAAAAGTAATTTTATAAAGGGAGTTCCCAAAATTACTTTGTTCTTAAGATTTTTGACCAATAAGAAAGAAGTTTCAATCTTAAGGGTTTGATTTTGGATAAACACCGAAGAGAGTTTATAATTGATTTCTAACTTTGAACCATTAGCCGTACTGAGCTGTTCAGAGGTTTTTTCAAAGTATTTAGTAGGGATTAATCCTTCTAAAATACAGTTTGAGTCAGCACCAGTATCAAAAAGGGCTATTGTCTCAAGAGTAAAATCTCTTATAACAATTTTGATGTTTATAAGAAACTTCTGGATACTAACAATATTGTTAACATCCGAAAAATCTTTGAACTTGGAGGTCAAAGCCTCATCATTTTGCAAAACAGTTTTAGAAATAGTTTTGTTTTCAGTCTGAATTTGTTTTAGGTTTTCAATATCAGACTTAAGATTGTTAATCTCAAAACGGAGGTCACTGATAGTAATATCCTTACTAAGAGACTCAGAGTCGAGAACATTTAATTGATATTCAGAATTGGAATTATCCTGAACAAAGGAATTGACATTGGTTAAGCAATTTTCCCAAAAGTGCTCAGCCAAGAGATTGTTGACTTTATAGTCGATTTCTTTGCAAATACTTCTGTTATAGTGACAGTAGTATTTTTTGTGACCACTTTGTCCACAATTGGAACAAACATTATTGTGGCAGGAATTGAGACTGTTGTTAGGAAGACTATTGTTCCTAATAGTCATGATGGAATTGTTGGGGATATTGGCAAAAGGATTGGTAGTTAAGACCTTGGGAATCCTAAGCTTACTAAAATCCAAATGAATACCAGAATTGATTGGAGTATTAGTATCAGTAGTGGAAAATACTACGATATCTTTACTAATATCCAAGGGATTGGTGGAATCAATAGTATCGGATGAGTTGGAATCAACTATCGTGGCACTATTGTTCAATTGACTAGGAGTAGTGGAGGGGACAGAAGTCACAATCGCATTACTGCTAGGAGCACTAATAATAGAGGTGTCGGTACCATCGTCGATGACAGCTGTTACCTTACTATTATCAGTTTGAAAATTGTCAGACAAAGTTTTTTCAAAATTGTCTTTTTCAAAATTGTCCTTATCATGAAAAGAAGACAAGGTAATAGTATTTCTACTATTATTGATTTGAAAATTGTTTTTATCATAAAAAGACGAAGACATATCCTTTTCATGCGAATTAGATAAATCCTTATCCTTTTGTTCAAAATGCTTTGGGTATTTTTGAGAAATTATTTCTAAAGTCTCTTGGTGTAAAGACTGACTACTGAAAGGATAATCGTATCTACTTTCAATAGTGACAGTATTAAACCATTGAAAAAAAATACCATATCGTATTTGATTGTTTCGATAAATTTATGAAATTTTTTCATAAATCATTTTTCTTTGAACTTCAGAAAATTCATTAAGAAACCATTCCCTTTGAGGGGTCCAATTTTCAGAATGAAAATCTTTTTTGAAAAATTCTCTGTCATTGACAATCTTGGAGGAATTGATTTGGGTATCCTTAACAGGATTTTTGGAATTGTCATCAGCTATAGATTTTTCAATAGCTCTGATTCTAGATTGAATCTCATCATCAAAACTTTTCTTTTTAGGAAGAGATTGACGATTTTGTTTGAGAAGAGTTTTGGCAACCCAAAGGTTTTCTTGAGTGGAATTGAATGGATCAAAAGACCCATAATTGGATATTTGACTCATACTGGATGAGCTAGATTGGTTTGATTTGGTAAATTGGGAGGTTAAGGATTGAGAAGATTGATAAGAACTATAAGAACAAATAGAAGAATTGTCATCGGAGTAATCAGAATAATAAGACATAATGAAAACAAGATGAACGCCCAAAGAGTATCAATCTTAACAAGCCTTCCTCACCCGTAAGTACCATTGCCATCACCTGGTTCGTTAGGACAGTAGGATATTGATCAAGAACTAACAAATCATGCACTAAGATACTTTAACTGGATTTAACCATACATATTTGATAAAGCGGAACTATGGTTATTAAGAAAGAATAAATAGTTACCAATTGATCTGCTAGATTATAAAATAACCGTGTAAATATGTTCAGATCTGTGCCACAAACGTTGCTATACCAGATTAGTTTTAATAAAAGATCAATCGAGTTAGTTGAATATAAATCCGTTAAGTATGAACACCTCGACCTTGCAACTGTATAAAAAAACTTTTGAAGGGAAGAAATTCTTTGAATTTAAATAAAGTAGGAAATAAATATATATCAGTCAAAGACCTTCATCTAATAAACAAAGTTTATTCCTATCCAACCTGTCAAGAAATGAAAGGCAGACCCATGTGATAAAAGTTGGTCTTAAGTTACATCAAAAGTCGTTCCATCATTACTTTGTCAGAGTACCTCAGAGTCATGAGACTTACTGCCACATCCGTCGGGACTTAATGCTCCTCCTATTACTCTTTCATCACTCTAATGAGACAAAATTTGATGTAATGATACCAGATTTTGAAAATTCGTACTGGGCTATCTTCCAAATATAGGTTGAATAAGTCAAAAAGTTGAATATTGAACAAAGACTTTAACAAAATGTTCTATTCATTTCCCATCAAGCTTTATTAAATAAAGACTTTTCACAAGCAACATAATGTTCCAGTCTTGCAAGGGCACACATTCAAACCCAGATCAGATTCATACTACCTAACAAGAGACTAATAAAAATAATCATCTGATACATTGAACATAGGTAGCTACAGTGATGAACTCTTTCATGGTTAATCATAAACAGCTAATCAGTATAGTAACAGAGTATTCTAATACATAATAACATCTTCCCACCGCACTTTAGAATGATTAAACATAGAAAGTATGTTAGATCCATCATCAACAGTTCAAGATCAATATCACGTTCCTACTTCCCCATCAGCAGTTCTAATACAACTTATGCTATCTAACATACTTTTGAATCGGTTCTAATATCAACTTATGCTATCTGCTTTGTCAGATCAAGATCAATATCACGTACCTACTTCCCCATCAGGCTCTGATACCAAGAGGGGGTCGGAAGCAAGAGTTAGATCAGCGGAAAGGAACTACAGTAGGAAGTAGGACTGAGACGGACTCAGCATTAGTTCAAATGGGGAACAAACCCCAGAAATGTAAAAGAACTGGAAAATAAAACGAAAAACTTAAAGGTTAAAACATGCAAATGTTATGCAAGCGATTAACTTGACCATATAGGCGGAGATGATTGCAGAAAATAAAGAAAACAAAAACTGAAATTGAAAACTTGTATTCAAGTAACTATCTATGAGTTACATGATTTGAATTGAGAAAGAGGAAGAAGGGGAAGAGACTCACTCAGAGCTCTCTAGTTTCTCACTCTAGAATTGCCTAAGCCAAAGCGTAGCCAAAGCGTGCTTAACATTGAGCAAGCGCCGGGCTTATATAGAAAATTGAAAGTACTATTTGAACAGTACAGGTAAATAAACCTAAACTATTACAACAGTACCGGTTACAAATTTGATAAGTCTGCTTTACCACTTTCGGTGCATAATGGCAGACAAAAGGAATCTTTGACTACTCTGGTGAAGGGAGAAAGTCATCATCCGAATTGGCTTGCTCAGAGATCAAATCATCTTCTTCAGACTTGTAGAAGATAATGTCAGTGCTTGAGCCTTCATCAGTTGGTTTGAGGCGGTGGTGAAGAATTTGCTTCTTCTTTTTGTTAGCTGTCTTCATGTTTGGTTGTTTACTTGTGGATGGTTGATCATCCTTCTTGTTGTCAGTTATTCTCTTTTGGAGAAGCTGAGTTATGCTTTGGAGGCTACTTATCATATCTTCTTCAGAGGAAGAACCTGCTATAGCAGCCGCAATTTGAGACTTTTGGTTTTGAAGAAGACAAGTGCTAGGTTCAGCATACTTCAATAGTTTAGGATTTCTCCTAAACCAGTTCTTGACTCCTTCTTTTGAAGCTTTGGACCCATCAAATTCAGACCACCATTTAACATAGGCTTGTTGTACCAGCCATGGGTGGACATTGGGAAGAGGGTTTTTATTGAGATTGTACTGCCATGAGAATACCCAAGACAGAGAAAAATAAACAAAAAAGTTAAGTAAGATTGGAAGACTGTCAGCCTCACGATCATACTTAGTTTTGAAAAAATTAAATCCTTCAATAACATCAAGAGGAAGGATTTCAGGAATTGGCCCAAAAGAGTCCCACCATTGGAGGAACCAATTAGGAAATTGATACCTGGTACCTGTCTTAAAATAGATAAACCAGGAATGTTTAAAATTTTTGTTTTGGAGTCCCAAAAGGGTTATCTCCCAAGCCTTGATATATTCCCAGTAGCAAAAGCCAATCGGATCAAAACTGCCAGAGAATTTTTTGAAATTGCTGGGATTTTGTCCCCAAGCCGAAGGTGTTAAAACCTCAAGGATTTGGAGGGTTGAATGGGTAATATTTGAGGGGTCTTTGGGATCCCTATGATGTTTGATTTTTATAGACTCGGTATCAATTAATATTAACTGATAAAATTGGTGAGTCTTATTTGGGGCCAAAGGCACAAAATTGAATCCTTTAGGGAGGATTTTGGAAGTAATTTTGTTGATGTTTGTATCCCAAAATTCTGGTTCTAATCCTATGATAGGCCAAAAATTTGGTTTTTGAACATATTGGGTTTTGGATGTTCCTGCAACAACAGTTGTAACAGGTTTTGGGTTGGCTTGATAAATTGAGTTTTTAGAGTTTTGGATCATAAGATCTAAACTCTCAATTGGTTTTCCTTGGACGGTCCCTGCCCAAGTGTTGGTTGGTAATTGGGTCAAACCCTGTTGTTGGAGGGCTTGAAGAGTCTGGATAGGGAAGAAGTAGTCTTCCTTTGACTCATGTTTGGTTTGACTATGGGTTTTTGGCCCTGCAATTTGTGCTTGGGTAGATGACCCAGTTAATTGGTTCTGGGTTGAAGACCAAATTGTTAATTGTTTCTGGGTTGATGACCCAGTTGGACTTTGGGTGGATGACCCAATTGCTAATTGGTTTTGGGTCGAAGACCCAGATTGGTTTCCCTGCATAAGAGAATCAAGAAGAGGGTTAAGAACACCTTTACCTTTGTCCTTCCCTTCTTTGGCACCTTTTCCTTTCCCCGTAGGGAAGGAAGACATTGTTGATATTGGACAAATCCGGTTAACTTCTTTCCCCTGCAAATATTCTCTGGTTAGGAAATCAGGAAGGGAATTTTGAGAACCTTTGAGATATTCAATATCAAAATCAAAATTGTTTAAAATTGATTGCCATCTGGCAAATATTTGTTTTGAAGCAAGATTTTTAACATCTTTTTTCAAAATATCTTTTGCTGATTTACAATCAACCCGAACCAAAAACTTCTGGTTTAGTAAATCAGATTGAAATTTGGAAATGGATAAAACAATTGCCAAAACTTCCTTTTTGACAGTAGAGTAATTCTGCTGAGCAGAATTCCAATGCTTAGAAGTAAAGGCAATAACTTGCTCTTTACCAGAAGAAGTTTTCTGTTTGAGAATGCCACCATAACCAATGTCTGAGGCATCGGTTTCGACAATTTTTAAAAATTGAGGATTTGGAAGGTAAAGACATGGGAGGTCTTTAACTTGAGATTTGACTTGTTTAACCACATTGGTATGAATATCAGTCCAAGGAGGAGGATCCTTTTTGAGACGATCGTGGAGTGGTTTGATTAGTTTGGATAATTGAGGCAAGAAATCAGAGACGTAGTTGAGACATCCAAGAAATCTTTGCAATTGAGTTTTGTCAATTAATTGATTAGGAAACCTATCAGCAAAGCTAATAGCACGGCTTATAGGCACGATAGTTCCTAAATGAATATTGTGACCAAGAAATCTGATCTTAGTCTGAAACAAATTGATTTTAGTTTTGGACAAGGCCAAGCCACTCCTCTTAACAACAGAAATAAAGGTGTTAAGGTGTTTGAAGTGTTGATCCTCAGATTGAGAATAAATTAAAACATCATCGATATAAACAATGATGAAATTGGAATAAGGATTGAAAATGTCATTCATAATTCGTTGGAATTCTGAAGGAGTATTTTTGAGGCCGAATGGCATGACATTCCATTCGTATTGATCGAAAGGGACGGTAAAAGCAGTCTTATACCTGTCCTTCTCATCCACCTGGATTTGCCAGAATCCAGATTTCATATCAAACTTGGAAAAGATCTTGGCATTGTGGAGCCGATTCAAAAGATCTTTTTTGTTTGGAATTGGATACCTAATCCAGCTAAGAGCTTGGTTAAGCGGTTTGTAATTGATAACGAGACGAGGAGCACCTCTCTCAATTTCAGAAGGTTTGTTGACATAAAAGGCAGAACAAGAACAAGGACTTTTGCTTTTACGAATCAGACCTTTTTTGAGGAGATCTTTAATCTCTTCTTGACAGAATTGAAGGAGTTCATGACTCATTTGGATAGGACGAGCCTTAGTAGGAATTTGCCTATCAGAAAAATCCTTTTCATAGGGAAGATTAACAACGTGTTGTTTTCTTTCCCAAAAAGCATTTGGTAAGTCAGAACAAATAGAGTTTTGAATTTGGTCCAAAAGGCTGTTAATCCTTTCATGAACATCAGATTGCTTTAATTGAGAATCAATATTTCCGAAAGAAATTTCATCTTTAAGAAAATCAATTTGATTTTGTTTGAGAGAGATGGGATTAAGATCTCTGATAATGGGTTCTTTCAAAAATTTGAAAAGAATTGGTTTACCCAGATGCTGGGCAATAATCCCTTTTTCATTTGTTTGATAAGGAAAAAGTAATTTTATAAAGGGAGTTCCCAAAATTACTTTGTTCTTAAGATTTTTGACCAATAAGAAAGAAGTTTCAATCTTAAGGGTTTGATTTTGGATAAACACCGAAGAGAGTTTATAATTGATTTTTAACTTTGAACCATTAGCCGTACTGAGCTTTTCAGTAGTTTTTTCAAAGTATTTAGTAGGAATTAATCCTTCTAAAATACAATTTGAATCAGCTCCAGTATCAAAAAGGGCTATTGTCTCAAGAGTAAAATCTCTTATAACAATTTTGATGTTTATAAGAAACTTCTGGATACTAACAATATTGTTAACATCCGAAAAATCTTTGAACTTGTAGGTCAAAGCCTCATCATTTTGCAAAACAGTTTTAGAAACAGTTTTGTTTTCAGTCTGAATTTGTTTTAGGTTTTCAATATCAGACTTAAGATTGTTAATCTCAAAACGGAGGTCACTGATAGTAATATCCTTACTAAGAGACTCAGAGTCGAGAACATTTAATTGATATTCAGAATTGGAATTATCCTGAACAAAGGAATTGACATTGGTTAAGCAATTTTCCCAAAAGTGCTCAGCCAAGAGATTGTTGACTTTATAGTCGATTTCTTTGCAAATTCTTCTGTCAAAATGACAGTAGTATGTTTTGTGACCACTTTGTCCGCAATTGGAGCAAACATCATTGTGGCGAGAATTGAGACTGTTGATAGGAAGACTATTGTTCCTAATAGTCATGATTGAAGATTGATTCATAGTGCTGGAGTCATGTCCCGGACTATTGATAAAGATATTGGCGAAAGGATTAATAGATAAGATCTTAGGAATCCTAAGCTTACTAAAATCCAAATGAATATCAGAATTGATTGGAGTATTAGTATTGGTAGTGAGACAAACTACGATATCTTTACTAATATCCAAGGGATTGACAGAATCAATAGTATCAGATGAGTTGGAATCAACTATCGTGGCACTATTGTTCAATTGACTAAGAGTAGTGGAGGGGACAGAAGTCACAATCGCATTACTGCTAGGAGCACTAATAATAGAGGTGTCGGTACCAACGTCGGTGACAGCTGTTACCTTACTATTATCAGTTTGAAATTTGTCAGACAAAGTTTTTTCAAAATTGTCCTTTTCTAAATTGTTAAAATTGATTTCAAAATGTTTTTGGAAAGAAGACAAAGAGTCTTGCTTTTCAGAAAAGTTTGAAAAGATCTTTTGATAAATTGTTTTCAAATTCTTCTGGTGTAAAGACTTATTATTGAACGGGTAGTTGTAATTACCATCAATAGCACAAGTATTAAACCAGTGAAAAAAAAAATATTTAATTGAAATTTTTTGATAAATTCATGAAACTTTTCATAAATTATTTTTCTTTGGATTTCAGAAAATTCATTAAGAAACCATTCCCTTTGAGGGGTCCAATTTTCAGAATGAAAATCTTTTTTGAAAAACTCCTTGTCAACGACAAACTCGGAGGAATTGATTTTGGTATCCTTAACAGAATTTTTGGAAGAATTGATTTGGGTATCCTTAACAGGATTTTTGGAATTATCATCAGCTATAGATTTTTCAATAGCCCTGATTCTAGATTGAATATCATCATCAAAACTTTTCTTTTTAGGAAGAGATCGACGATTTTGTTTGAGAAGAGCTTTGGCAACCCGAAGGTTTTCTTGAGTGGAATTGAATGGATCAAAAGACCCATAATTGGATATTTGACTCATACTGGATGAGCTAGATTGGTTTGATTTGGTAAATTGGGAGGTTAAGGATTGAGAAGATTGATAAGAACTATAAGAACAAAAAGAAGAATTGTCATCGGAGTAATCAGAATAATAAGACATAATGAAAACAAGATGAACGCCCAAAGAGTATCAATCTTAACAAGCCTTCCTCACCCGTAAGTACCATCGCCATCACCTGGTTCGTTAGGACAGTAGGATATTGATCAAGAACTAACAAATCATGCACTAAGATACTTTAACTGGATTTAACCATACATATTTGATAAAGCGGAACTATGGTTATTAAGAAAGAATAAATAGTTACCAATTGATCTGCTAGATTATAAAATAACCGTGTAAATATGTTCAGATCTGTGCCACAAACGTTGCTATACCAGATTAGTTTTAATAAAAGATCAATCGAGTTAGTTGAATATAAATCCGCTAAGTATGAACACCTCAACCTTGCAACTGTATAAAAAAACTTTTGAAGGGAAGAAATTCTTTGAATTTAAATAAAGTAGAAAATAAATATATATCAGTCAAAGACCTTCATCTAATAAACAAAGTTTCTTCCTATCCAACCTGTCAAGAAATGAAAGGCAGACCCATGTGATAAAAGTTGGTCTTAAGTTACATCAAAAGTCGTTCCATCATTACTTTGTCAGAGTACCTCAGAGTCATGAGACTTACTGCCACATCCGTCGGGACTTAATGCTCCTCCTATTACTCTTTCATCACTCTAATGAGACAAAATTTGATGTAATGATACCAGATTTTGAAAATTCGTACTGGGCTATCTTCCAAATATAGGTTGAATAAGTCAAAAAGTTGAATATTGAACAAAGACTCTAACAAAATGTTCTATTCATTTCCCATCAAGCTTTATTAAATAAAGACTTTTCACAAGCAACAAAACGTTCCAGTCTTGCAAGGGCACGCATTCAAACCCAGATCAGATTCATACTACCTAACAAGAGACTAATAAAAATAATCATCTGATACATTGAACATAGGTAGCTACAGTGATGAACTCTTTCATGGTTAATCATAAACATCTAATCAGTATAGTAACAAAGTATTCTAATACAGAATAACATCTTCCCACCGCACTTTAGAATGATTAAACATAGAAAGTATGTTAGATGCATCATCAACAGTTCAAGATCAATATCACGTTCCTACTTCCCCATCAGGCTCTGATACCAAGAGGGGGTCGGAAGCAAGAGTTAGATCAGCGGAAAGGAACTACAGTAGGAAGTAGGACTGAGACGGACTCAGCATAAGTTCAGAATGGGGAACAAACCCCAGAAAAGTAAAAGAACTAAAAATAAAACGGAAAACTTAAAGGTTAAAACATGCAAATGTTATGCAAGCAGTTAACCAGCCATATAGGCGGAGATGATTGCAGAAAATAAAGAAAACAAAAACTGAAATTGAAAATTGTATTCAAGTAACTATCTATGAGTTACATGATTTGAATTGAGAAAGAGGAAGAGGGGGAAGAGACTCACTCAGAGCTCTCTAGTTTCTCACTCTAGAATTGCCTAAGCCAAAGCGTACTTAACAATGAGCAAGCGCCGGGCTTATATAGAAATTTGAAAGTACTATTTAAACAGTACAGGTAAAAACCTAAACTATTACAACAGTACCGGTTACATATAAAAAATTTAAAAGTGGTCTTCAGACCAATTGAGTGCACTACAGGTTGTCAGTGGTAATTGCAGACAACTTTAACTTTTCCTGTTTAGAGCACTTGGCGGAAATTGCGGAGATCAGAGAAGGAATCTTTGGGTTCCATTCTGTTTTCTTGGTTGTGGAGCTCTACGTCGTTGAGATCGTCTTCGTCGTTTGAGTCTCCTTTAGGTTGATTTTTGCTATTGAGTTCTTCAATCATTGAAGAATAATTGTTGAAAAAGTTCCGAGAGATGAGTGTGAGAGTTCATCACTGATTTTTATGTTGATCTTTAAGTAATATCACGCTCGTCTAACTCTTGCTTCCGACCCCCTCTTGGAGGAATTGATTTGATACTTTCTATGTTTAATCATTCTAAAGTGCGGTGGGAAGATGTTATTTTGTATTAGAATACTCTGTTACTATACTGATTAGCTGTTTATGATTAACCATGAAAGAGTTCATCACTGTAGCTACCTATGTTCAATGTATCAGATGATTATTTTTATTAGTCTCTTGTTAGGTAGTATGAATCTGATCTGGGTTTGAATGTGTGCCCTTGCAAGACTGGAACGTTTTGTTGCTTGTGAAAAGTCTTTATTTAATAAAGCTTGATGGGAAATGAATAGAACATTTTGTTAAAGTCTTTGTTCAATATTCAACTTTTTGACTTATTCAACCTATATTTGGAAGATAGCCCAGTACGAATTTTCAAAATCTGGTATCATTACATCAAATTTTGTCTCATTAGAGTGATGAAAGAGTAATAGGAGGAGCATTAAGTCCCGACGGATGTGGCAGTAAGTCTCATGACTCTGAGGTACTCTGACAAAGTAATGATGGAACGACTTTTGATGTAACTTAAGACCAACTTTTATCACATGGGTCTACCTTTCATCTCTTGACAGGTTGGATAGGAATAAACTTTGTTTATTAGATGAAGGTCTTTGACTGATATATATTTATTTCCTACTTTATTTAAATTCAAAGAATTTCTTCCCTTCAAAAGTTTTTTTATACAGTTGCAAGGTCGAGGTGTTCATACTTAACGGATTTATATTCAACTAACTCGATTGATCTTTTATTAAAACTAATCTGGTATAGCAACGTTTGTGGCACAGATCTGAACATATTTACACGGTTATTTTATAATCTAGCAGATCAATTGGTAACTATTTATTCTTTCTTAATAACCATAGTTCCGCTTTATCAAATATGTATGGTTAAATCCAGTTAAAGTATCTTAGTGCATGATTTGTTAGTTCTTGATCAATATCCTACTGTCCTAACGAACCAGGTGATGGCAATGGTACTTACGGGTGAGGAAGGCTTGTTAAGATTGATACTCTTTGGGCGTTCATCTTGTTTTCATTATGTCTTATTATTCTGATTACTCCGATGACAATTCTTCTTTTTGTTCTTATAGTTCTTATCAATCTTCTCAATCCTTAACCTCCCAATTTACCAAATCAAACCAATCTAGCTCATCCAGTATGAGTCAAATATCCAATTATGGGTCTTTTGATCCATTCAATTCCACTCAAGAAAACCTTCGGGTTGCCAAAACTCTTCTCAAACAAAATCGTCAATCTCTTCCTAAAAAGAAAAGTTTTGATGATGAGATTCAATCTAGGATCAGAGCTATTGAAAAATCTATAGCTGATGACAATTCCAAAAATCCTGTTAAGGATACCCAAATCAATTCCTCCAAGATTGTCAATGACAAAGAATTTTTCAAAAAAGATTTTCATTCTGAAAATTGGACCCCTCAAAGGGAATGGTTTCTTAATGAATTTTCTGAAGTTCAAAGAAAAATGATTTATGAAAAATTTCATAAATTTATCAAAACAATCAATTACAATATGGTATTTTTCCAATGGTTTAATACTTGTACTATTGAGAGTGGATACGATTATCCTTTCTATAGTCAGTCTTTACACCAAGAGACTTTAGAAATAATTTCTCAAAAATACCCAAAGCATTTTGAACAAAAGGATAAGGATTTATCTTATTCGCATGAGAAAGATATGTCTTCATCTTTTTATGATTAAAACAATTTTCAAACCAATAATAGTAGAAATACTATTACCTTGTCTTCTTTTCATGATAAGGACAATTTTGAAAAGGACAATTTTGAAAAACTTTGTCTGACAAATTTCAAACTGATAATAGTAAGGTAACAGCTGTCACCGACGTTGGTACCGACACCTCTATTATTAGTGCTCCTAGCAGTAATGCGATTGTGACTTCTTTCCCCTCCACTACTCTTAGTCAATTGAACAATAGTGCCACGATAGTTGATTCCAACTCATCTGATACTATTGATTCTGTCAATCCCTTGGATATTAGTAAAGATATCGTAGTTTGTCTCACTACTGATACTAATACTCCAATCAATTCTGATATTCATTTGGACTTTAGTAAGCTTAAGATTCCCAAGCTCTTAAGTACTAATCCTTTTGTCAATATCCTCAACAATTCCATCATGACTATTAGGAACAATAGTCTTCCTAACAACAGTCTCAATTCACCTTACAATAATGTTTGTTCCAATTGTGGACAAAGTGGTCACAAAAAATACTCGTCACTATAATGTAAGTATTTGCAAAGAAATCGACTATAAAGTCAACAATCTCTTGGTGAGCACTTTTGGGAAAATTGCTTAACCAATGTCAATTCCTTTGTTCAGATAATTCCACTCGAATATCAATTAAATGTTCTCGACTGAGTCTCTTAGTAAGGATATTACTATCGCTGACCTCCGCTTTGAGATTAACAATCTTAAGTCCGATATTGAAAACCTAAAACAAATTCAGATCAAAACAAAACTGTTTCTAAACTGCTTTGCAAAATGATGAGGCTTTGACCTCCAAGTTCAAAGATTTTTCGGATGTTAACAATATTGTTAGTATCCAGAAGTTTCTTATAAACATCAAAATTGTTATAAGAGATTTTACTCTTGAGACAATAGCCCTTTTTGATACTGGTGCTGACTCAAACTGTATTTTAGAAGGATTAATCCCTACTAAATACTTTGAAAAAACCTCTGTACAGCTCAGTACGGCTAATGGTTCAAAGTTAAAAATCAATTATAAACTCTCTTCGGTGTTTATCCAAAATCAAACCCTTAAGATTGAAACTTCTTTCTTATTGGTCAAAAATCTTAGGAACAAAGTAATTTTGGGAACTCCCTTTATAAAATTACTTTTTCCTTATCAAACAAATGAAAAAGGGATTATTTCCCAAAGATCTGGTAAACCAATTCTTTTCAAATTTTTGAAAGAACCCATTATCGAGATCTTAATCCCATCTCTCTCAAACAAAATCAAATTGATTTTCTTAAAGATGAAATTTCTTTCAGTAAATATTGATTCTCAATTAAAGCAACTGATGTTCATGAAAGGATTAATGACCTTTTGGATCGATTCAAAACTCTATTTGTTACGACTTACCAAATGCTTTTTGGGAAAGAAAACAACACGTTGTTAATCTTCCCTATGAAAAGGATTTTTCGATAGGCAAATTCCTACTAAGGCTCGCCCTATCCAAATGAGTCATGAACTCCTTCAATTACGTCAATCGAGATCAAAGACTTGCTTAGCAGGGTCTCATCCGTAGAAGTAAGAGCCCATGGTCTTGCTGCGCATACGTGTCAACAAACCTTACGAGATTGAGAGGTACCCTCGTCTCGTTATCAATTATAAACCGCTTAATCAAGCTCTTAGCTGGATTAGGTATCCAATTCAAACAAAAAGATCTTTTGAATCGGCTCCACAATGCCAAGATCTTTCTAAGTTTGATATGAAATCTGGATTACGGCAAATCCAGGTGGATGAGAAGGGCGGTATAAGACTGCTTTACCGTCCCTTTTCGGTCAATCTGAATGGAATGTCATGCCATTCGCCTCAAAATGCTCCTTCAGAATTCCAACGAATTATGAATGACATTTTCAATCCTTATTCCAAATTCATCATTGTTTATATCGATGATGTTTTAATTTATTCTCAATCTGTGGATCAACACTTCAAACACCTTAACACTTTTATTTCTGTCGTTAAGAGGAGTGGCTTGGCCTTATCCAAAACAAAAATCAATTTGTTTCAGACCAAGATCAAATTCCTTGGTCACAATATTCACCTAGGAACTATCGTGCCTATTAGCCGTGCTATTAGCTTTGTTGATAGATTTCCTATTCAATTGATTGACAAAACTCAATTGCAAAGATTTCTTGGATGTCTTAATTACGTCTCTGACTTCTTGCCTCAATTATCCAATCTGATCAAACCACTCCATGATCGTCTCAAAAAGGATCCTCCTCCTTGGACTGATGTTCATACCAATGTGGTCAAACAGTCAAAACCCAGGTTAAAGAACTTGGTGTCTTTACCTTCCCAATCCACAATTTCCAAAGATTGTCGAAGCGATGCCTCGGACATTGGTTATGGCGGCATTCTCAAACAGAAAACTTACGGTAAAGAGCAAGTTATTGCCTTTACTTCCAAACATTGGAATCACACTTGTGAGAATTACTCCTTTGTCAAAAAGAAGTTTTAGCAATTGTTTTATCAATTTCCAAATTTCAATCTGATTTACTAAACCAGAAGTTTCTTATTCGGGTTGACTGTAAATCAGCAAAAGATATTTTGAAAAAAGATGTTAAAAATCTTGCTTCAAAACAAGTTTTTTCCTGATGGCAATCAATTTTAAGTATATTTGATTTTGATATTGAATATCTCAAAGGTTCTCAAAATTCCCTTCCTGATTTTCTAACCAGGAATATTTGCGAGGAAAAGAAGTTAACTGATTTGTCCAATATCAACAATGTCCTCCTTCCCTACGGGAAAGGAAAAGGTACGAAAGGGAAAGACAAAGGTAAAACTACTCTTAACCCTTTTGATGTCTTTTCACGGAAAAACAATCTGGGTCTTCGACCCAAAACCAAATAACAAGTGGGTCATCTACCCAAAGTCCAAAGGGTCATTCACCCGAAACAATTAACAATTGGGTCATCGACCCAAAATCAATTGACAAGCTGGATCATCGATCCAAAGTCCAACGGGTCTTCTACCCAAGCCCAAATTGGGCCAAAAACCCGTAGCCAAACCAAACATGAGTATAAGGAAGACTACTTCTTCCCTATTCGGACTCTCCAAGCCTCCACCAACAGGGTTTGACTCGATTGCCAACCAACACTGGCGAGGGGACCGTCCAAGGAAAACCAATTGAGAGTTTAGATCTTATGATCCAAAACTCTAAGAACTCAATTTATCAAGCCAATCCAAAACACATTACATTTGTTGTTGCAGAACATCCAAAACCCAATATGTTCAAAAACCAAATTTTGGCCTATCATAGGATTAGAACCAGAATTTTGGGATACAAACATCAACAAAATTACTTCCAAAATCCTCCTAAAGGATTCAATTTTGTGCCTTTGGCCCCAAATAAGACTCACCAATTTTATCGATTAATACTAATTGATCTGAGTCCGTAAAAATCAAACATCATAGGGATCCCAAAGACCCTCAAAATTACCCATTCAACCCTCCAAATCCTTGAGGTTTTAACACCTTGACAGGGACAAAATCCCAGCAATTTCAAAATTCTCCGAAATTTTGATCCAATTGGGTTTTGCTATTGGGATTATATCAAGGCTTGGGGGATAACCCTTTTGGGACTCCAAAACAAAAATTTTAAACATTCCTGGTTTATCTATTTTAAGGCAGTGCAGGTATCAATTTCCTAATTGGTTCCTCCAATGGTGGGATTCTTTTGGGCCAATTCTGAAATCCTTCCTCTTGATGTTATTGAAGGATTTAATTTTCAAAACTAAGTATGATCGTGAGGCTGATAGTCTTCCAATCTTACTTAACTTTTTTGTTTATTTTTCTCTGTCTTGGGTATTCTCATGGCAGTACAATCTCAATAAGAACCCTCTTCCCAATGTCCACCCATGGCTGGTTCCACAAGCCTATGTTAAATGGTGGTCTGAATTTGATCGGTCCAAAGCTTCAAAGAAGGAGTCAAGAACTGGTTTAGGAGAAATCCTAAACTATTGAAGTATCTTGAACCTAGCACTTGTCTTCTTCAAAACCAAAGTCCCAAATTACAATTTGCTATAGCAGGATCTTCCTCTGAAGAAGATATGATAAGTAGCCTCCAAAGCATAACTCAGCTTCTCCAAAAGAGAATAACTGACAACAAGAAGGATGATCAACCATCCACAAGTAAACAACCAACTATGAAGACAGCTAACAAAAAGAAGAAGCAAATTCTTCAGCCAGCTGCCCTCAAACCAACTGATGAAGGCTCAAGCACTGACATTATCTTCTACAAGTCTGAAGAAGATGATTTGATCTCTGAGCCAGCCAATTCGGATGATGACTTTCTCCCTTCACCAGAGTAGTCAAAGATTCCTTTTGTCTGCCATTATGCACCGAAAGTGGTAAAGCAGACTTATCAAAATTTGTAACCGGTACTGTTGTAATAGTTTAGGTTTACTTACCTGTACTGTTCAAATAGTACTTTCAATTTTCTATATAAGCCCGGCGCTTGCTCATTGTTAAGCACGCTTTGGCTTAGGCAATTCTAGAGTGAGAAACTAGAGAGCGCTGAGTGAGTCTCTTCCCCTTCTTCCTCTTTCTCAATTCAAATCATGTAACTCATAGATAGTTACTTGAATACAAGTTTTCAATTTCAGTTTTTGTTTTCTTTATTTTCTGCAATCATCTCCGCCTATATGGCTGGTTAACTGCTTGCATAACATTTGCATGTTTTAACCTTTAAGTTTTCCATTTTATTTTTAGTTCTTTTACTTTTCTGGGGTTTGTTCCCCATTTGAACTAATGCTGAGTCCGTCTCAGTCCTACTTCCTACTGTAGTTCCTTTCCGCTGATCTAACTCTGCTTCCGACCCCCTCTTGGTATCAGAGACAGTGATGAATTCTTGCTTAATATGCTAGGACAGTGATTGTTAGGAACGTGATATTGATCTTGAACTGTTAATGATGCATCTAACATACTTTCATGGTTAATCATAAACAGCTAATCAGTATAGTAACAGAGTATTCTAATACAAAATAACATCTTCCCACCGCACTTTAGAATGATTAAACATAGAAAGTATGTTAGATGCATCATCAACAGTTCAAGATCAATATCACGTTCCTACTTCCCCATCAGGCTCTGATACCAAGAGGGGGTCGGAAGCAGAGTTAGATCAGCGGAAAGGAACTACAATAGGAAGTAGGACTGAGACGGACTCAGCATAAGTTCAGAATGGGGAACAAACCCCAGAAAAGTAAAAGAACTAAAAATAAAACGGAAAACTTAAAGGTTAAAACATGCAAATGTTATGCAAGCAGTTAACCAGCCATATAGGCGGAGATGATTGCAGAAAATAAAGAAAACAAAAACTGAAATTGAAAACTTGTATTCAAGTAACTATCTATGAGTTACATGATTTGAATTGAGAAAGAGGAAGAAGGGGAAGAGACTCACTCAGAGCTCTCTAGTTTCTCACTCTAGAATTGCCTAAGCCAAAGCGTAGCCAAAGCGCATTTAACAATGAGCAAGCGCCGGCTTATATAGAAAATTGAAAGTACTATTTAAAGCGATGCGGTAAAACCTAAACTATTACAACGATGCGGTTACAAAATTTGATAAGTCTGCTTTACCACTTTCGGTGCATAATGGCAGACAAAAGGAATCTTTGACTACTCTGGTGAAGGGAGAAAGTCATCATCCGAATTGGCTGGCTCAGAGATCAAATCATCTTCTTCAGATTTGTAGAAGATAATGTCAGTGCTTGAGCCTTCATCAGTTGGTTTGAGGGCAGCTGGCTGAAGAATTTGCTTTTTCTTTTTGATAGCTGTCTTCATGGTTGGTTGTTTACTTGTGGATGGTTGATCATCCTTCTTGTTGTCAGTCATTCTCTTTTGGAGAAGCTGAGTTATGCTTTGGAGGCTACTTATCATATCTTCTTCAGAGGAAGATCCTGCTATAGCAGCCGTAATTTGGGACTTTTGGTTTTGAAGAAGACAAGTGCCAGGTTCAGCATACTTCAATAGTTTAGGATTTCTCCTAAACCAGTTCTTGACTCCTTCTTTTGAAGCTTTGGACCCATCAAATTCAGACCACCATTTAACATAGGCTTGTTGTACCAGCCATGGGTGGACATTGGGAAGAGGTTTTTATTGAGATTATCTTTGCCATGAGAATACCAAGACAGAGAAAAATAAACAAAAAGTTAAGTAAGATTGGAAGACTGTCAGCCTCACGATCATACTTAGTTTTGAAAAAATTAAATCCTTCAATAACATCAAGAGGAAGGATTTCAGGAATTGGCCCAAAAGAGTCCCACCATTGGAGGAACCAATTAGGAAATTGATACCTGGTACCTGTCTTAAAATAGATAAACCAGGAATGTTTAAAATTTTTGTTTTGGAGTCCCAAAAGGGTTATCTCCCAAGCCTTGATATAATCCCAGTAGCAAAAGCCAATCGGATCAAAACTTCCGGAGAATTTTTTTGAAATTGCTGGGATTTTGTCCCCAAGCCGAAGGTGTTAAACCTCAAGGATTTGGAGGGTTGAATGGGTAATATTTGAGGGGTCTTTGGGATCCCTATGATGTTTGATTTTTATAGACTCGGTATCAATTAATATTAACTGATAAAATTGGTGAGTCTTATTTGGGGCCAAAGGCACAAAATTGAATCCTTTAGGGAGGATTTTGGAAGTAATTTTGTTGATGTTTGTATCCCAAAATTCTGGTTCTAATCCTATGATAGGCCAAAAATTTGGTTTTTGAACATATTGGGTTTTGGATGTTCCTGCAACAACAGTTGTAACAGGTTTTGGGTTGGCTTGATAAATTGAGTTTTTAGAGTTTTGGATCATAAGATCTAAACTCTCAATTGGTTTTCCTTGGACGGTCCCTGCCCAAGTGTTGGTTGGCAATTGAGTCAAACCTGTTGGTGGAGGCTTGGAGAGTCCGAATAGGGAAGAAGTAGTCTTCCTTAGACTCATGTTTGGTTTGGCTATGGGTTTTTGGCCCGGCAATTTGGGCTTGGGTAGAAGACCCAGTTGGACCTTGGATCGATGATCCAGTTGTCAATTGATTTTGGGTCGATGACCCAATTGTTAATTGTTTCGGGTGAATGACCAGTTGGACTTTGGGTAGATGACCCACTTGTTATTTGGTTTTGGGTCGAAGACCAGATTGTTTTCTGTGAAAAGACATCAAAAGGGTTAAGAGTAGTTTTACCTTTGTCTTTCCTTTGGTACCTTTTCCTTTCCGTAGGAAGGAGGACATTGTTGATATTGGACAAATCTGGTTAACTTTTTTCCGCAAATATTCCCTGGTTAGAAAATCGTGAAGGAATTTTGAGAACCTTTGAGATATTCAATATCAAAATCAAATATACTTAAAATTGATTGCCATCTGGCAAAAACTTGTTTTGAAGCAAGATTTTTAACATCTTTTTTCAAAATATCTTTGCTGATTCTGATTAACTAATAAGAAACTTACGGTTTAGTAAATCAGATTGAAATTTGGAAATTGATAAAACAATTGCTAAAACTTCTTTTTTGACAGTGGAGTAATTCTGCTGGGCAGGATTCCAATGTTTGGAAGTAAAGGCAATAACTTGCTCTTTACCAGAAGTTTTCTGTTTGAGAATGCCGCCATAACCAATGTCTGAGGCATCAGTTTCGACAATCTTTGGAAATTGTGGATTGGGAAGGTAAAGACACGGAAGTTCTTTAACCTGGGTTTTGACCTGTTTGACCACATTGGTATGAACATCAGTCCAAGGAGGAGGATCCTTTTTGAGACGATCATGGAGTGGTTTGATCAGATTGGATAATTGAGGCAAGAAGTCAGAGACGTAATTAAGACATCCAAGAAATCTTTGCAATTGAGTTTTGTCAATCAATTGATTAGGAAATCTATCAGCAAAGCTAATAGCACGGCTAATAGGCACGATAGTTCCTAGGTGAATATTGTGACCAAGGAATCTGATCTTGGTCTGAAACAAATTGATTTTTGTTTTGGATAAGGCCAAGCCACTCCTCTTAACAACAGAAATAAAAGTGTTAAGGTGTTTGAAGTGTTGATCCACAGATTGAGAATAAATTAAAACATCATCGATATAAACAATGATGAATTTGGAATAAGGATTGAAAATGTCATTCATAATTCGTTGGAATTCTGAAGGAGCATTTTTGAGGCCGAATGGCATAACGTTCCATTCGTATTGACCGAAAGGGACGGTAAAGGCAGTCTTATACATGTCCTTCTCATCCACCTGGATTTGCCAGAATCCAGATTTCATATCAAACTTGGAAAAGATCTTGGCATTGTCGAGCCGATTCAAAAGATCTTTTTTGTTTGGAATTGGATACCTAATCCAGCTAAGAGCTTGATTAAGCGGTTTGTAATTGATAACGAGACGAGGGGTACCCCTCTCAATCTCAGAAGGTTTGTTGACATAGAAGGCAGAGCAAGACCATGGGCTCTTACTTCTACGGATGAGACCCATGCTAAGCAAGTCTTTGATCTCAGATTGACAGAATTGAAGGAGTTCATGACTCATTTGGATAGGACGAGCCTTAGTAGGAATTTTCCTATCAGAAAAATCCTTTTCATAGGGAAGATTAACAACGTGTTGTTTTCTTTCCCAAAAAGCATTTGGTAAGTCAGAATAAATTGAGTTTTGAATCTGGTCCAAAAGGCTGTTAATCCTTTCATGAACATCAGATTGCTTTAATTGAGAATCAATGTTTCTGAAAGAAATTTCATCTTTAAGAAAACCAATTTGATTACGCTTGAGAGATGGGATTAAGATCTCGATAATAGGTGTTTTCAAAAATTTGAAAAGAATTGGTTTACCCAAATGTTGGGCAATCATCCCATTTTCATTTGTTTGATAAGGAAAAAAGTAATTTTATAAAGGGTTTCCCAAAATTACTTTGTTCTTAAGATTTTTGACCGATGAAAGAAGTTTCAATCTTAAGGGTTTGATTTTGGATAAACACCGAAGAGAGTTTATAATTGATTTTTAACTTTGAACCATTAGCCGTACTGAGCTTTTCAGTAGTTTTTTTCAAAGTATTTAGTAGGAATTAATCCTTCTAAAATACAATTTGAATCAGCACTAGTATCAAAAAGGGCTATTGTCTCAAGAGTAAAATCTCTTATAACAATTTTGATGTTTATAAGAAACTTCTGGATACTAACAATATTGTTAACATCCGAAAAATCTTTGAACTTGGAGGTCAAAGCCTCATCATTTTGCAAAACAGTTTTAGAAACAGTTTTGTTTTCAGTCTGAATTTGTTTTAGGTTTTCAATATCAGACTTAAGATTGTTAATCTCAAAACGGAGGTCACTGATAGTAATATCCTTAATAAGAGACTCAGAGTCGAGAACATTTAATTGATATTCAGAATTGGAATTATCCTGAACAAAGGAATTGACATTGGTTAAGCAATTTTCCCAAAAGTGCTCAGCCAAGAGATTGTTGACTTTATAGTCGATTTCTTTGCAAATACTTCTGTTATAGTGACAGTAGTATTTTTTGTGACCACTTTGTCCACAATTGGAACAAACATTATTGTGGCAGGAATTGAGACTGTTGTTAGGAAGACTATTGTTCCTAATAGTCATGATGGAATTGTTGAGGATATTGACAAAAGGATTAGTACTTAAGAGCTTGGGAATCTTAAGCTTACTAAAGTCCAAATGAATATCAGAATTGATTGGAGTATTAGTATCAGTAGTGAGACAAACTACGATATCTTTACTAATATCCAAGGGATTGACAGAATCAATAGTATCAGATGAGTTGGAATCAACTATCGTGGCACTATTGTTCAATTGACTAAGAGTAGTGGAGGGGACAGAAGTCACAATCGCAATACTGCTAGGAGCACTAATAATAGAGGTGTCGGTACCAACGTCGGTGACAGCTGTTACCTTACTATTATCAGTTTGAAATTTGTCAGACAAAGTTTTTTCAAAATTGTCCTTTTCAAAATTGTCCTTATCATGAAAAGAAGACAAGGTAATAGTATTTCTACTATTATTGGTTTGAAAATTGTTTTTATCATAAAAAGATGAAGACATATCTTTCTCATGCGAATAAGATAAATCCTTATCCATCTGTTCAAAATGCTTTGGGTATTTTTGAGAAATTATTTCTAAAGTCTCTTGGTGTAAAGACTGACTATAGAAAGCATAATCGTATCCACTCTCAATAGTACAAGTATTAAACCATTGGAAAAATACCATATTGTAATTGATTGTTTTGATAAATTTATGAAATTTTTCATAAATCATTTTTCTTTGAACTTCAGAAAATTCATTAAGAAACCATTCCCTTTGAGGGGTCCAATTTTCAGAATGAAAATCTTTTTTGAAAAATTCTTTGTCATTGACAATCTTGGAGGAATTGATTTGGGTATCATACTTGAGATTTTGGAATTGTCATCGGCTATAGATTTTTCAATAGCTCGATCCTAGATTGAATCTCATCATCAAAACTTTTCTTTTTAGGAAGAGATTGACGATTTTGTTTGAGAAGAGTTTTGGCAACCCGAAGGTTTTCTTGAGTGGAATTAAATGGATCAAAAGACCCATAATTGGATATTTGACTCATCTTTGGATGAGTTAGATTGGTTTGATTTGGTAAATTGGGAGGTTAAGGATTGAGAAGATTGATAAGAACTATAAGAACAAAAAGAAGAATTGTCATCGGAGTAATCAGAATAATAAGACATAATGAAAACAAGATGAACGCCCAAAGAGTATCAATCTTAACAAGCCTTCCTCACCCGTAAGTACCATTGCCATCACCTGGTTCGTTAGGACAGTAGGATATTGATCAAGAACTAACAAATCATGCACTAAGATACTTTAACTGGATTTAACCATACATATTTGATAAAGCGGAACTATGGTTATTAAGAAAGAATAAATAGTTACCAATTGATCTGCTAGATTATAAAATAACCGTGTAAATATGTTCAGATCTGTGCCACAAACGTTGCTATACCAGATTAGTTTTAATAAAAGATCAATCGAGTTAGTTGAATATAAATCTGTTAAGTATGAACACCTCGACCTTGCAACTGTATAAAAAAACTTTTGAAGGGAAGAAATTCTTTGAATTTAAATAAAGTAGAAAATAAATATATATCAGTCAAAGACCTTCATTTAATAAACAAAGTTTCTTCCTATCCAACCTGTCAAGAAATGAAAGGCAGACCCATGTGATAAAAGTTGGTCTTAAGTTACATCAAAAGTCGTTCCATCATTACTTTGTCAGAGTACCTCAGAGTCATGAGACTTACTGCCACATCCGTCGGGACTTAATGCTCCTCCTATTACTCTTTCATCACTCTAATGAGACAAAATTTGATGTAATGATACCAGATTTTGAAAATTCGTACTGGGCTATCTTCCAAATATAGGTTGAATAAGTCAAAAAGTTGAATATTGAACAAAGACTTTAACAAAATGTTCTATTCATTTCCCATCAAGCTTTATTAAATAAAGACTTTTCACAAGCAACAAAACGTTCCAGTCTTGCAAGGGCACGCATTCAAACCCAGATCAGATTCATACTACCTAACAAGAGACTAATAAAAATAATCATCTGATACATTGAACATAGGTAGCTACAGTGATGAACTCTTTCATGCATCATACTTGATAAAAGAATAAATACTTATGCATCATCACTGATTTATGAAAAATTTCATAAATTTATCAAAACAATCAATTACAATATGGTATTTTTCCAATGGTTTAATACTTGTACTATTGAAAGTAATTACTATTACCCTTTCAGTAGTCAATCTTTACACCATGAGACTTTAGAAATAATTTCACAAAAATACCCAAAACAGTTTGAACAGAAAAAAGATAAGACTTTATCTTGTCCGCATGAGAAAGATACATCTTCATCTTTTTATGACAAAAACAATTTTCAAACCAATAATAGTAGAAATACTACTATTACCTTGTCTTCTTTTAATGATAAAGACAATTTTGAAAAGGACAATTTTGAAAAAACTTTGTCTGACAATTTTCAAACTGATAATAGTAAAGTAACAGCTGTCACCAATGCTGTTGCCGACACCTCTATTATTAGTACTCCTAGCAGTAATACGATTGTGACTTCTGTCCTTTCCACTACTCCTAGTCAATTAGGTAATAGTGCCACGATAGTTGATTCCAACTCATCAGCTACTATGGACCTTGCCAAACCTTTGGATATTAGTAAAGATATCGTAGTATTTTCCACTACTGATACTAATACTCCAATCAATTCTGATATTCATTTGGATTTTAGTAAGCTTAGGATTCCCAAGATCTTAACTAATAATCCTTTTGTCAATATCCTCAACAATTCCATCATGACTATTAGGAACAATAGTCTTCCTATCAACAGTTTCAATTCTCGCCACAATGATGTTTGCTCCAATTGTGGACAAAGTGGTCACAAAAAATACTACTGTCATTTTGACTGAAGAATTTGCAAAGAAATTGACTACAGAGTCAACAATCTCTTGGTTGAGCATTTTTGGGAAAATTGCTTAACCAACAATATCAATGTCAATTCCTTTATTCAGGATAGCCGTTCTAATTCTGAATATCAATTAAATACTCTCGATTCTGAGTCTCCTAGTAGGAATATTACTATTAGTAATCTCCGTTTCGAAGTTAACAAACTTAGGTCTGAGATTGAAGATCTAAAGCAAATAAATAACAAAACCGTTTTACAAACTGTTTTACAAAATGATGAAACTATGGTTTCAAGCCCAAACAATTTTTCTGATATTAACAATCTTGTTAGTATCCAAAAGTTTTTTATAAACATCAAAATTGTTGTAAAAGATTTTACTCTTGAAACAGAAGCCCTTTTGGATACTGGAGCTGAATCAATTGTATTTCAGAAACATTGATTCTCAATTAAAGCAATCTGATGTTCATGAAAGGATTAACAGCCTTTTGGACCAGATTCAAAACTCAATTTGTTCTGACTTACCAAATGCTTTTTGGGAAAGAAAACAACACGTTGTTAATCTTCCCTATGAAAAGGATTTTTCTGATAGGCAAATTCCTACTAAGGCTCGTCCTATCCAAATGAGTCATGAACTCCTTCAATTCTGTCAATCTGAGATCAAAGACTTGCTTAGCAAGGGTCTCATCCGTAGAAGTAAGAGCCCATGGTCTTGCTCTGCCTTCTATGTCAACAAACCTTCTGAGATTGAGAGGGGTGCCCCTCGTCTCGTTATCAATTACAAACCGCTTAATCAAGCTCTTAGCTGGATTAGGTATCCAATTCCAAACAAAAAAGATCTTTTGAATCGGCTTCACAACGCCAAAATCTTTTCCAAATTTGATATGAAATCTGGATTTTGGTAAATCCAGGTGGATGAGAAGGACAGGTATAAGACTGCTTTTACCGTCCCTTTCGGTCAATACGAATGGAACGTTATGCCATTCGGCCTCAAAAATGCTCCTTCAGAATTCCAACGAATTATGAATGACATTTTCAATCCTTATTCCAAATTCATCATTGTTTATATCGATGATGTTTTAATCTATTCTCAATCTGTGGATCAACACTTCAAACACCTTAACACTTTTATTTCTGTTGTTAAGAGGAGTGGCTTGGCCTTATCCAAAACAAAAATCAATTTGTTTCAGACCAAGATCAGATTCCTTGGTCACAATATTCACCTAGGAACTATCGTGCCTATTAGCCGTGCTATTAGCTTTCTTTGATAGATTTCCTAATCAATTGATTGACAAAACTCAATTGCAAAGATTTCTTGGATGTCTTAATTACGTCTCGACTTCTTGCCTCAATTATCCAATCGATCAAACCACTCCATGATCGTCTCAAAAAGGATCCTCCTCCTTGGGTGATGTTCATACCAATGTGGTCAAACAGTCAAAACCAGGTTAAAGAACTTCCGTGTCTTTACCTTCCCAATCCACAATTTCCAAAGATTGTCAAACCGATGCCTCGGACATTGGTTATGCCGGGATTCTCAAACAGAAAACTTCTGGTAAAGACCATGTTACTGCGTTTACTTCCAAACATTGGAATCCTGCCAGTGAATTACTCCTTTGTCAAAAAGAAGTTTTAGCAATTGTTTTATCAATTTCCAAATTTCAATCGATTTACTAAACCAGTAAGTTTCTTATTCGGGTTGATCAGAATCAAAGAAAAGATATTTTGAAAAAGATGTTACAAATCTTGCTTCAAAACAAGTTTTTGCCAGATGGCAATCAATTTTAAGTATATTTGATTTTGATATTGAATATCTCAAAGGTTCTCAAAATTCCCTTCCTGATTTTCTAACCCTGGAATATTTGCAAGGAAAAGAAGTTAACTGATTTGTCCAATATCAACAATGTCCTCCTTCCCTACGGGGAAAGGAAAAGGTACCAAAGGGAAAGACAAAGGTAAAACTACTCTTAACCCTTTTGATGTCCTTTCACAGGAAAAACAATCTGGGTCTTCGACCCAAAACCAATTAACGACTGGGTCATCCACCCAAAGTCCAACTGGGACATTCACCCAGAAACAATTAACAATTGGGTCTTCAACCCAAAACCAATTGACAACTGGGTCTTCTACCCAAGCCCAAACTGGGTCTTCTACCCAGGCTCAAATTGCCGGGCCAAAAACCCGTAGTCAAACCAATCATGAGTCTAGAGAAGATTACTTCTTTCCTATTCAGACTCTTCAAGCTTTCCAACAACAAGGCTTGACTCAATTACCTACCAATACTTGGGCCGAGACCGTCCAAGGTAGACCAACTGAGAGTTTAGATCTCATGATCCAAAACTCTAAAACCAAGTTTATCAAGCCAACCCAAAACCTGTTACAAGCTGTTGTTGCGGGATCATCAAAAACCCAATATGTTCAAAACCAAATTTTTGGCCTATTATAGGATTAGAACCAGAATTTTGGGATACAAACATTAACAAAATTACTTCCAAAATCCTCCTAAAGGATTCAATTTTGTGCCTTTAGCCCCAAATAAGACTCACCAATTTTATCGATTAATATTAATTGATCTTTGAGTCTGCCAAGATCAAACATCATAGGGATCCCAAAGACCCCTCAAATATTACCCATTCGACCCTCCAAATCCTTGAGGTTCTAACACCCTCAGCTTGGGGACAAAATCCCAGCAATTTTCAAAAATTCTCCGGATGCTTTGATCCTATTGGCTTTTGCTATTGGGATTATATCAAGGCCTGGGAGATAACCATTTTGGGTCTTCAAAATAAAAATTTTAAACATTCCTGGTTTATCTATTTTAAGACAGGTACCAGGTATCAATTTCCAAATTGGTTCCTCCAATGGTGGGACTCTTTTGGGCCAATCCCTGAAATCCTTCCCCTTGATGTCAATGAAGGATTCAATTTTTTCAAAACTAAGTATGATCGTGAAGCTGATAGTCTTCCAATCTTACTTAACTTTTTTGTTTATTTTTCTTTGTCTTGGGTATTCTCATGGCAATACAATCTCAACAAAAACCCTCTTCCCAATGTCCACCCTGGTCTACAACAAGCCTATGTTAAATGGTGGTCGAATTGATGGGTCCAAAGCTTCAAAAGAAGGAGTCAAGAACTGGTTTAGGAGAAATCCTAAATTATTAAAATATCTTTGAGCCCGAGACTTGTCTTCTTCAAAACCAAAAATCTCAAATTACGGCTGCTATAGCAGGTTCTTCCTCTGAAGAAGATATGATAAGTAGCCTCCAAAGCATAACTCAGCTTCTCCAAAAGAGAATGGCTGACAACAAGAAGGATGGTCAACCATCCACAAGTAAACAACCAACTATGAAGACAGCTATCAAAAAGAAGAAGCAAATTCTTCAGCCAGCTGCCCTCAAACCAACTGATGAAGGCTCAAGCACTGACATTATCTTCTACAAGTCTGAAGAAGATGATTTGATCTCTGAGCCAGCCAATTCGGATGATGACTTTCTCCCTTCACCAGAGTAGTCAAAGATTCCTTTTGTCTGCCATTATGCACCGAAAGTGGTAAAGCAGACTTATCAAATTTGTAACCGGTACTGTTGTAATAGTTTAGGTTTATTTACCTGTACTGTTCAAATAGTACTTTCAATTTTCTATATAAGCCCGGCGCTTGCTCATTGTTAAACACGCTTTGGCTTAGGCAATTCTAAAGTGAGAAACTAGAGAGCTCTGAGTGAGTCTCTTCCCCTTCTCCCTCTTTCTCAATTCAAATCATGTAACTCATAGATAGTTACTTGGATACAAGTTTTCAATTTCAGTTTTTGTTTTCTTTATTTTCTGCAATCATCTCCGCCTATATGGCTGGTTAACTGCTTGCATAACATTTGCATGTTTTAACCTTTAAGTTTTCCGTTTTATTTTTAGTTCTTTTACTTTTCTGGGGTTTGTTCCCCATTCTGAACTTATGCTGAGTCCGTATCATATTAGATAGCATAAGTTCAGAGCGTGATTAAGATCAATTAGTAACTATTTATTCTTTCTTAATAACCATAGTTCCGCTTTATCAAATATGTATGGTTAAATCCAGTTAAAGTATCTTAGTACATGATTTGTTAGTTCTTGATCAATATCCTACTGTCCTAACGAACCAGGTGATGGCGATGGTACTTACGGGTGAGGAAGGCTTGTTAAGATTGATACTCTTTGGGCGTTCATCTTGTTTTCATTATGTCTTATTATTCTGATTACTCCGATGACAATTCTTCTTTTTGTTCTTATAGTTCTTATCAATCTTCTCAATCCTTAACCTCCCAATTTACCCAATCAAACCTATCTAGCTCATCCAGTATGAGTCAAATATCAAAATATGGGTCTTTTGATCCATTCAATTCCACCAAAGAAAACCTTCGGGTTGCCAATGCTCTTCTCAAACAAAATCGTCAATCTCTTCCTAAAAAGAAAAGTTTTGATGATGAGATTCAATCTAGGATCAGAGCTATTGAAAAATCTATAGCTGATGACAATTCCAAAAATCCTGTTAAGGATACCCAAATCAATTCCTCCAAGTTTGTCGATGACAAAGAATTTTTCAAAAAAGATTTTCATTCTAAAAACTGGACCCCACAAAGGGAATGGTTTCTTAATGAAATTTCTGAAAATCAAAAGAAAATAATTTATGAAAAATTTCATAAATTTATCAAAACAATCAATTACAATATGGTATTTTTCCAATGGTTTAATACTTGTACTATTGAAAGTAATTACTATTACCCTTTCAGTAGTTAATCTTTACACCATGAGACTTTAGAAATAATTTCTCAAAAATACCCAAAACAGGTTGAACAGAAAAAAGATAAGACTTTATCTTGTCCGCATGAGAAAGATACATCTTCATCTTTTTATGACAAAAACAATTTTCAAACCAATAATAGTAGAAATACTACTATTACCTTGTCTTCTTTTAATGATAAAGACAATTTTGAAAAGGGCAATTTTGAAAAAACTTTGTCTGACAATTTTCAAACTGATAATAGTAAAAATGGTTTGTCTGTATTTGTTGCCGACACCTCTATTATTAGTGCTCCTAGCAGTAATGCGATTGTGACTTCTGTCCCCTCCACTACTCTTAGTCAATTGAACAATAGTGCCACGATAGTTGATTCCAACTCATCTGATACTATTGATTCTGTCAATCCCTTGGATATTAGTAAAGATATCGTAGTTTGTCTCACTACTGATACTAATACTCCAATCAATTCTGATATTCATTTGGATTTTAGTAATCTTAGGATTCCCAAGATCTTAACTAATAATCCTTTTGTCAATATCCTCAACAATTCCATCATGACTATTAGGAACAATAGTCTTCCTATCATGATCTCAATTCTCGCCACATTAATGTCTGCTCAAATTGCGGACAAAGTGGTCACAAAAAATACTCTTGTCATTTTGTGAAGAATTTGCAAAGAAATTGACTACAGAGTCAACAATCTCTTGGCTGAGCATTTTTGGGAAAATTGCTTAACCAACAATATCAATGTCAATTCCTTTATTCAGGATGGCCGTTCCAATTCTGAATATCAATTAAATACTCTCGATTCTGAGTCTCCTAGTAGGAATATTACTATTAGTAATCTCCGTTTCGAAGTTAACAAACTTAGGTCTGAGATTGAAGATCTAAAGCAAATAAATAACAAAACCGTTTTACAAACTGTTTTGCAAAATGATGAAACTATGGTTTCAAGCCCAAACAATTTTTCTGATATTAACAATCTTGTTAGTATCCAAAAGTTTTTAATAAACATCAAAATTCTTGTAAAAGATTTTACTCTTGAAAGCAAAGCCCTTTTTGATCTTGGGTGATTCAAATTGTATTTTAGAAGGATTAATTCCTACTAAATACTTTGAAAAAACTCTTGAAAAGCTCAATCTGACTAATGGTTCAAAGTTAAAAATCAATTATAAACTCTCTTCGGTGTTTATCCAAAATCAAACCCTTAAGATTGAAACTTCTTTCTTATTGGTCAAAAATCTTAAGAACAAAGTAATTTTGGGAACTCCTTTATAAAATTACTTTTTCCTTATCAAACAAATGAAAAAGGGATTATTGCCCAAAGATCCTGGGTAAACCAATTCTTTTCAAATTTTTGAAAGAACCCATTATCGAGATCTTAATCCCATCTCTCTCAAACAAAATCAAATTGATTTTCTTAAAGATGAAATTTCTTTTGAAATATTGATTCTCAATTAAAGCAATCTGATGTTCATGAAAGGATTAACAGCCTTTTGGACCAGATTCAAAACTCCATTTGTTCTGACTTACCAAATGCTTTTTGGGAAAGAAAACAACACGTTGTTAATCTTCCCTATGAAAAGGATTTTTCTGATAGGCAAATTCCTACTAAGGCTCATCCTATCCAAATGAGTCATGAACTCCTTCAATTCTGTCAATCTGAGATCAAAGACTTGCTTAGCAAGGGTCTCATCCGTAGAAGTAAGAGCCCATGGTCTTGCTCTGCCTTCTATGTCAACAAACCTTCTGAAATTGAGAGAGGTGCTCCTCGTCTCGTTATCAATTACAAACCGCCTAACCAAGCTCTTAGCTGGATTAGGTATCCAATTCCAAACAAAAAAGATCTTTTGAATCGGCTCCACAATGCCAAGATCTTTTCCAAGTTTGATATGAAATCTGGATTCTGGAAAATCCAGGTGGATGAGAAGGACAGGTATAAGACTGCTTTCTAGTCCGCTTTCGGTCAATCTGAATGGAACGTTATGCCATTCGGCCTCAAAAATGCTCCTTCAGAATTCCAACGAATTATGGATGACATTTTCAATCCTTATTCCAAATTCATCATTGTTTATATCGATGATGTTTTAATCTATTCTCAATCTGTGGATCAACACTTCAAACACCTTAACACTTTTATTTCTGTTGTTAAGAGGAGTGGCTTGGCCTTATCCAAAACTAAAATCAATTTGTTTCAGACTAAGATCAGATTTCTTGGTCACAATATTCATTTAGGAACCATCGTGCCTATAAGCCGTGCTATTAGCTTTGCTGATAGATTTCCTAATCAACTGATTGACAAAACTCAATTGCAAAGATTTCTTGGATGTCTTAATTACGTCTCTGACTTCTTGCCTCAATTATCCAATCTGATCAAACCACTCCATGATCGTCTCAAAAAGGATCCTCCTCCTTGGACTGATGTTCATACCAATGTGGTCAAACAGGTCAAAACCCAGGTTAAAGAACTTTCGTGTCTTTACCTTCCTAATCCACAATTTCCAAAGATTGTCGAAACTGATGCCTCAGACATTGGTTATGGCGGCATTCTCAAACAGAAAACTTCTTCTGGTAAAGAGCAAGTTATTGCCTTTACTTCCAAACATTGGAATCCTACCCAGCAGAATTACTCCACTGTCAAAAAAGAAGTTTTAGCAATTGTTTTATCAATTTCCAAATTTCAATCTGATTTACTAAACCAGAAGTTTCTTATTCGGTTGATCAGAATCGAAAAGATATTTTGAAAAAAGATGTTAAAAATCTTGCTTCAAAACAAGTTTTTGCCAGATGGCAATCAATTTTAAGTATATTTGATTTTGATATTGAATATCTCAAAGGTTCTCAAAATTCCCTTCCTGATATTCTAACCAGGGAATATTTGCAGGGAAAAGAAGTTAACCAGATTTGTCCAATATCAACAATGTCCTCCTTCCCTACGGGGAAAGGAAAAGGTACCAAAGGGAAAGACAAAGGTTTTGAAAAAACCACAGATAAATCTTAGCCTTAATCGCTAATCTGCCTGTTCTAAAAATCAATTTCAAATTGTCTTCTGTTACAATTAAAAACCAGGATTTAAGAATTAACACCTCTTTTTTACTAGTCAAAAATTTAAAAAATAAAGTAATTTTGGGAACTCCGTTTATAAAATTACTTTTCCCTATTCAAATCACTGATGAAGGTATTATTACACAATACCAAAATCAACCAGTTATTTTCAAGTTTATGAAAATACCAATTTCTTCAATTATTAACCCTGTTAACCATTACGATCCTCTCGAAGAAGATCAAGATTCTGTTTTGCAGGTACCTTATCAAGTAATGAAGTTTAACAATATTAAACTTCCAATGTTCTCTGAAAAGCAGTTCTATCCTCAGCCAAAAACTGAGTTGGATAAAACCCAACAATGTCTTATTGGTAATCTTTGGTTATCAATAGACTTAAAAGATAGACTCAATTGCATGAGTGCTCTTGCAGTTTATTTTTCAAAAATGAATTTCTATTTTCAAAATAAAAAAGGATCAAAATGTTTTCCTGATCCACGATTTAAAAATGAATTTCAACCTCAATCTTCCAAACTCAAGGATAAGATCATTGATCTTCCTAAGGGAAATAAAGCCAATTTCAAAGGTAAGGATGAGTGTGAGAGTTCCGAGAGAATTCAAACACAAACCTACAATCAAACACTGTCCAAAAGAGATGAGTGTTTAACTAAAACCAATCATGAAGATATGAAGAAGAAGTTTGTTCTGCGAACCTCTTTAATTATCAAACAATTAACTAATCATATAGATTACGGAATTAATTATTTAATTCAAGAAATTATATGATTCAATTTTTCAATCATATGTTCATGCTCGGGAATGCCTTTGGGAGATTTACGTAGGGAACATTCAAGCTCAAGGAATTCATGTTTGCCAATCCATGGCTTACTTCAGTTTTCCTTCCAATCATCCAAAAGACAAAGAAGACATTCAGCGTCCTTTTGCTGGACTCTTAAAAGCTAGAATAAGCCTTCAACAATATCAACCAATTCAATTTAAAGGGAACAATTACACTATCTGGACTTGGCTTGATCTAGGTATGTTAGATTCCTTTTGGACTAAAAACTCATCTGACTTAGTCTATGGTCCACAAAAATTATATCTGCTCACAGTAGCTATTATTTCAAGAAGTGGAGAAGTTACTTTCAGGATAAAGTCATCTCTACCAACTAACAATAGGCTACACGTAGTTCCTGCAAGACATCATTTCATTGCTAGTACTGCTGTGTATTACTGTTTTACTTACCAGCCAGTTCAATCAAAGGAGTTCATTAAATCTGACTGGTTAAGACATGAGATTGCCAGGCAAGAATTCCTTCCTCCAAATGGATGGTTCAATCTCAAGAAGGTAGGAGAAACATCTACCTACAATCTTTGGGCTGTTCCAGGATGTCTCTCAACAAAGATATCAATGCCCTTTTTCAACAATTATTCTTCAATGATTGAAGAACTCAATAGCAAAAATCAACCTAAAGGAGACTCAAAGCAGCGAAGGCGATCTCGACGACGTAGAGCTCCACAACCAAGAAAACAGAATGGAACCCAAAGATTCCTTCTGCGATCTCATAATTTCCGCCAAGTGCTCTAAACGGGGAAAAGTTAAAGTTGTGCGCAATTACCACCGACAACCTCGTAGTGCACTCAATGGTGCGAAGACCACTTTTAGATTTTTTATATGTAACAGTCTTTGTTGTAATAGTTTAGGTTTTTACCTGTACTGTTTAAATAGTACTTTCAATTTTCTATATAAGCCCGGCGCTTGCTCATTGTTAAGTACGCTTTGGCTACGCTTTGGCTTAGGCAATTCTAGAGTGAGAAACTAGAGAGCTCTGAGTGAGTCTCTTCCCCTTCTTCCTCTTTCTCAATTCAAATCATGTAACTCATAGATAGTTACTTGAATACAAGTTTTCAATTTCAGTTTTGTTATTTTCTGCAATCATCTCACTTTATATGGTCAGTTAACTGCTTGCATAACATTTGCATGTTTTAACCTTTAAGTTTTCCGTTTTATTTTTAGTTCTTTTACTTTTCTGGGGTTTGTTCCCCATTCTGAACTTATGCTGAGTCCGTCTCAGTCCTACTTCCTACTGTAGTTCCTTTCCGCTGATCTAACTCTGCTTCCGACCCCCTCTTGGTATCAGAGCCTGATGGGGAAGTAGGAACGTGATATTGATCTTGAACTGTTGATGATGCATCTAACATACTTTCTATGTTTAATCATTCTAAAGTGCGGTGGGAAGATGTTATTTTGTATTAGAATACTTGGTTACTGTACTGATTAGCTGTTCTTGAACTGTTGATGATGCATCTAACATACTTTCTATGTTTAATCATTCTAAAGTGCGGTGGGAAGATGTTATTCTGTATTAGAATACTCTGTTACTATACTGATTAGCTGTTTATGATTAACCATGAAAGAGTTCATCACTGTAGCTACCTATGTTCAATGTATCAGATGATTATTTTTATTAGTCTCTTGTTAGGTAGTATGAATCTGATCTGGGTTTGAATGCGTGCCCTTGCAAGACTGGAACGTTTTGTTGCTTGTGAAAAGTCTTTATTTAATAAAGCTTGATGGGAAATGAATAGAACATTTTGTTAAAGTCTTTGTTCAATATTCAACTTTTTGACTTATTCAACCTATATTTGGAAGATAGCCCAGTACGAATTTTCAAAATCTGGTATCATTACATCAAATTTTGTCTCATTAGAGTGATGAAAGAGTAATAGGAGGAGCATTAAGTCCCGACGGATGTGGCAGTAAGTCTCATGACTCTGAGGTACTCTGACAAAGTAATGATGGAACGACTTTTGATGTAACTTAAGACCAACTTTTATCACATGGGTCTGCCTTTCATTTCTTGACAGGTTGGATAGGAAGAAACTTTGTTTATTAGATGCACTACAAGAAAACAGCTCGTTACCGACGGAATTTTACCGACGGCCCCGACTCCGTCGGTAATATTTTTATTACCGACGGCTAAGCCGTCGCTAAGGCGCCGGAAAAATATGACTTGCGAAATTATTTTTTCCCGACATTACCGACGGCTAAGCCGTCGGTAATTACGCATCACCGATGGGCCGTCAGAATTACCGACGACTTAGCCGTCGAACGTCGAAATATAAAAACTGATTTTTTCCTCGTTCTGTGGCTAAGCCGTCGGTACAAAATTATGTTGGCGGTAAAAATTTTTGTTGTCCGCGTTTAATTGCTGGACGGTGGGCGAAATGCAGATGGTTGGATTCTGAAGCGGCTAAGCCGTCGGTAATATTCGCACAAAATTTGTTGACCACAAAGCAATGTGAACCACAAAGCAATGTGATAGACGCATCAACTCCCTCCTTCTCTCGCCTACTTCCTCACCCTTCTGCGAAACAGCGCCATCGTCTTCTCTTGTTCTCTCAAACCTGCTCCAACCACAACAAAGATCATCGCTCCTAATCCTCTTCTCTTGTTAAGCGACTACGAGATGGACGGCGGCGAAATGGAGGAGGTCGACAACAAGAAGGACTTCGACATCGAGTACGAGCCCGACAGCGGCGACCTCGGCATTGCGGCGGGGGATTTGGAAGAGGAAGGGCGGATAGAGAAGCGAGAGGGGCTTGAGAGGAGAGGAAGAGGAAGAGGAAGAGGAAGAGAGAGCATGGCCGATCTATTTGCGTGGCTTATCTCCTTCTTCCTCCTTATTGCCTTACTCGTCCTCGTCACTTACCAGGTTCCCTTCCTCCTCCTCCTCCTTATTTTTCTTCCCTTTTATTTCCATTTCGCATCATTTTCTTTCCATCTGTAATTGTCTAGCATTCATTTTAGGATTTGCGATGAATTTTATTTTACAGGGTTGAGGAATTCTATTTGAGTCTCTACTCTCAAACTCAAACCCTTGTTCAACACCACTTTCATCCTCCAACCTCCGTCAAGGTCTAGGTCCAAGCACAACCAATTCCTGACCCGCGCCGACGACGGAGACGTCGACTCCGCCGGCCTCGACGACTACGAGATGGACGACGACGAAATGGAGGAGGTCGACAACAAGAAGGACTTCGACATCGAGTAGGAGCCCGACGGCGGCGGCGACCTCGACATCGAGCAGAGCAAGAGCTTCGTGTCCACAAAGGGCTGGGACCCCGAGACCGTCGTTGATTACAGAATCAACGAAGACGAGTTTCACAAGATTAGCTATTGTCAAAATGCTTCGAATACGAGTTTCTCTTGGGCAACATTCCAAATTCTGTCATATACAGAAATGTTGAGCAATATCCAAATGCAAATCATGTTCCCGGAATGTTAATTCTGGAGATTGATGCACCAATTTACTTTGCCAATGCAAGCTATTTAAGAGAAAGGTAAGCTACTTGCAAATTTGGACATTTTCTCTTCTGGCCTACAGTAAGTGGACACTTACCAAAAAACTGTTACTGTTGATAGGATCACAAGGTGGATTGATGAAGAGGAAGAGAGAATTAAAGCTACAGGGGAGACAAGTTTGCAATATGTTATATTAGATATGAGGGGTGAGTAATTAGAAATATGGTAATTAATTAAAACTCGATTGTTAATTAGAATTTCCAGTCTAACTTGCAGTGTAATTTTATTGGCTGGCAGCTGTTGGGAACATTGATACAAGTGGAATAAGCATGCTTGAAGAGGTTAAGAAGGTTGCTGAAAGAAGAGAGTTACAAGTAATTCTTTCTCTGATCATGTTGTTTGCTAATCATGAACCAGGATTTTTTTACAGCCTGTTTATTTAATTAAAATCTTACTTTCCTATGATTGCATTTGCAGCTTGTTTTGGTCAATCCTGGAAGCGAGGTGATGAAGAAACTAAACAAAAATTTCATAAAAAAAAGAAAATAACATTACCGACGGCCAAGCCGTCGGTAAATTACAGACGGCCAAGCCGTCCGTAAATTACAGACGGCCAAGCCGTCGCAAATTCAATTTTTAATTCGTGAGATTTACCGACGGAAAAGCCGTCGGTAAATCTCACAAAAAGTTTAAAAAAACCAACGAAAATAGCGACGGCTGTATATAATTTACCGAAGGCTAAGCCGTCGGTAATACCGACGGATTTAATTGGCCGTCGGTAAAAAATTTCCAACGAACGATTTTTCAAGGGCCCCGAGGCCGTCGGTAATCCGTCGGTAATCACGATTTACCGACGGCTTTCTTGCATTACCGACGGAAATTGGCCGTCGGTAATGACGAAAATTCTTGTAGTGATGAAGGTCTTTGACTAATATATATTTATTTTCTACTTTATTTAAATTCAAAGAATTTCTTCCCTTCAAAAGTTTTTTATACAGTTGCAAGGTTGAGGTGTTCATACTTAACGGATTTATATTCAACTAACTCGATTGATCTTTTATTAAAACTAATCTGGTATAGTAACGTTTGTGGCACAGATCTGAACATATTTACACGGTTATTTTATAATCTAGCAGATCAATTGGTAACTATTTATTCTTTCTTAATAACCATAGTTCCGCTTTATCAAATATGTATGGTTAAATCCAGTTAAAGTATCTTAGTGCATGATTTGTTAGTTCTTGATCAATATCCTACTGTCCTAACGAACCAGGTGATGGCGATGGTTGTAACACCTGATGACGAGATCGACCTCGTGTCGAGACCTCGTACCAAGACCTCGTGTTGAGATCCCGTGCCAAGATCGCGTGCCAAGGTCATATGTCGAGCTGATGAGGTCGCGTACCGAGCTGAGGAGGTCGCATGTCGAACTGAGGAGGCCGCGTGCACGAAATCGTGTTAGAGCCTTGTGCGCTTGCACAAGCACCCTGATTGACCTCGTGTTGAGACTGTAACACTCGTATTTTTACGGACGTTATTTAGCGTTAATGATTATATTGTTTGTAATATTTATAAATTTATATTATCGGTTTGCAGTTCTCGTCGCTGTGTTTTTTTTTTTAGATCTTTAACCTATAGATTAGAGGGTAATCATGAGAGAGGAGAGATTAGATGGGTAGAATGATTGATGGGATTAGCATCTCATAACAGTAGTTACACGTCACTTATTTGTGTTTTTTTTTTAAAAAAGAAAAATTCATTTAAATGGTTTCTGACCAGCTGTATATCACGATCAGCCCCTCACAACCCTCACTTTCTCTTTTCTTCTTTCTTCTTCTCTAAGTTTCCTCTTCCTCTCCAAACTTCCATCGAAGAACCTTGGATTTTATTGAGTCTTTGCACAAACCTTCTTCATCAATCTTGTTCCTCATCATCTCCTCGACATATATCACCATCTCGACCATCATTTGAGGTATGAAAAACAGAATTTTCTCTTCCTTCATGCTATTGTTTAGCGCCACTTCTTCCCTCCATTTTAGCTAGTTTTTATGCTTCCAAATCATGTCATATTGAAAGGTTTTCTTCTTCATGATGAAAATATTTTTCAGAAAACATAAACTTAGATTTTGAGTAATTTGTGCTTAATGTGTTACTTGATTTTAAGCTTGAATTAGTACTTTGGAAAAATGGCTTTGTCTGGTGATGTATGAAATAAGTTTTTAATAAAATTTTAGAGAAAATGAGTTATTTTGTAATGTTTGAATCCTAATTGTATTTGTTTAAGTTCTTGAGTTTTAATGTTTACTTGGGTTGTGGTTAAGATTGGGATAATGAGAGCTAAGTGTTATTAGAACCCATAGATAGAACTAAGTTGTGCTCGTATTAGGCAGTGTGATTTCCGAGATCGTGCTACAAGGAGATCAGGGTGTACGAGAACACGAAACCGAGGTTGACTGAGAGCCGTACGTGTCGAGATCGAGTAAGAGAAGTCGTTGTTGAGCTCGTTTGAAGACAGCCGTGTCGAGGTCGTTGTCGGCGGCGTTAGCTTGGAGTTCGATAAGGGCACTTCTAAACATTCTAGGATTTTTATTGTTATATTCCTATGTATGGATTCCTTGATTTGCTTGTCGAGCATGTAATGTTGTGATATGATTGAGTTATGCATTATTTGATATGAGATTGAATATATGCCATGAATTGCGTATTCTTGTCAGTGCGTTTTCTTCATATTAAGCATGTTCTCTTATTTGATGTACGGGCAAGTAATTTTAAGCGTCACTCTTTGAATATTGTAAGCGTAGAAATTTGTTCATCGAGTGAGCGAGCTAAGCGAAGTCGTTATGGCGTTTTGAGCCGTGACCGGATAAGCGAGGGTGCTAGGTCCCTTTGTTTACGGGAGATTGACTAGACGTCGCGGCGTAGGAGCAAGATCGTGCATATCTAGGAGAAGCGAAAGATCCCAAGGCTACGGCTGGTATGTCGATTGATGGATCTGCGTCGCTTTCTAATAATGGTCGAGTCGAGAGAAAATGGATCGCGAGTTGAGTCGAGTTTAGAGTGAGAAGGTCGAGTCACGTTTGGTGATTGATAAACATTGTTGTGTTGCTTATTTCTTTATGCCGTGTTTATCTTGAATTGTTGAGAAGTTGACCCTTTCGTGGTACCTTCAATCCATGATGGTTACCCAGGCGATGTCGAGTGCGAGGGAACTCGGCGGCGGATGATGGCGAGGAGGAGCTCGGCGAGGATCGAGCGGCGACCTATATTTGTCGTGATTGATTATGTTGTTGGATGTTTTTGGGATGACTGTACCTTGTTTTTTTTTTTGTGTTCAGAGGTTGTGACCAGTTTGGGCTAGATGTCATTTTGAGCCGCAGGGTAGGCTGGTGGTTTTACTTTTGGAGCGGCCCTGCGTGGGTGTCTGCCGGAAGTACCCCAGGTATGATTGCTCTCTTGAAGTCGTCATACCTTAGGTGTATTTTCTTTGTACATTATTACTCTGTCTTTTTGTATGCACTTTTTATATCTTGTATATATAAGTATGTACTTGTTACTGTAGCGTTGTTATTTAGGACTTAAGTCTTGTGTCTTAGTTGCACCATGTTTGAAAAAGTAATTACTCGATGTGCACGAGTGGTCTTAAAAAAATAATAATAGACCGTACTTTTCTAAAGGGCACAAGAGTATCGTTTTAAAGCGCATAAACTTCTGAGTTTAGTTGAGCTCGGTAACTCGAGCTCGGTATCTTGAGTTGATGGCGGTCAGGAAGCGGGTCGTTACAATGTTGGTATCGAGGCTTGATTCGGTTCGACCGGCGTGTATAGGAAATTTGGAGTCAGTGTCGGGATATATATATGTGTGTCGGGTACATGGTTGTACTATCTTGATTCTTTGTTTGATTAAGTGAAGCACTTATTGCTTGAAAAATTGTTTGAACTGTTTCTTGATTGAAGCGGTGTGTTTTAACACATCCTTGTTGTGAGATTCTCAGCGGGGTTTTGAACTTTGTGGAATCTAATGCCACCTCGTAGGGATACGGCAATTTGTGCAGAACGTCGACATGGAACGAGCAATTCAAGCTATGGCCGAGATGGCGGCGGCCATGGCTCAAAGAATCAGTGCTGCAACTCAACGAGGCTAACGCGATGGCTCAACAGACGGCGGCGTTAACCCAAAGAAACTTACAAAGAACAACAAATGAGCGAGCGAGTCGAGGCGAGAGGATTAGCAGACTTTAGGAAGCATGACCCGCCGAAGTTTTACGGTGAGCCAAACCCAGATAAAGCTGATCTTTGGATGCAAGAGATCGAGAAGATCTTCGAGGCACTCCATTGCCCAAACAACGTGAAGGTAGACTACGCCACCTATCTGCTACTGGGAGATGCAGAATATTGGTGGAAAGGAGTGAAGCAAGCACTGATAGCGGAACATCGCGAGATAACTTGGGAGCTTTTTCGTGGAAGGTTCTTGGACAAATACTTCCCAGATACTGCACGAGCTGAGAAGGAGCAAGAGTTTCTTCAACTACAACAAGGCAGTATGACAGTGCCCGAGTATGCAGCCAAGTTTGAGTCACTGGCGAGGTATTTCAGTCCATTTCGTGATCGAGCTGACCAAGGATGGTTAAGTGAGAGGTTCCAACGGGGATTAAGATTTGACATTCAGAAGTTGGTGGTGTCACTGAGGATCAGGAATCTACAAGAGCTGATAGATCGCTGTGTCGAGGTAGAAGGAGTAAGAAGCCACAAGAAGAAGACTGGCCCAGGTGGACCAATGAGACCCCAGAGTGCGGGGCAGAGGTTTACACAGAAAGGGAAACAACTGCAGAAGAAGCCTTACGACCGACCTCAGGGGAACAACAACAGGGGACAATATCGTCCGATGACCCAGGGAGCGAGAAGCGGAGGTCAGACCGGTGCCGAGGTGACTTGCTATCGTTGTGGAAGGCTAGGACATTATGCGAGTGACTGCACTCAGAAGGAGGAGGTATGTTTCAACTGTAAGAAGCCAGGGCATTTTGCCAAGGATTGTTCCACACCTAAAGCTGAACCGGCAATGCTTGCGGCAAAGGCCAAAGGGAAGCGCCAAGCAGCAAAAGGCAGAGTCTTCTGCATGAGCGGCGAGGAAGCAGAGCAAGCTGATGATCTTATTCAAGGCGAATGTGAGATTGAGGGTAAATCTTTATCCGTTCTCTTTGATTCGGGTGCAACCCATTCCTTTATTTCCTCTGATTGTGTGAACCATTTGAACTTGGTGTGGCGCTTTGCAGTTCAAATTGGTAGTTACAACCCAAATGCTAAAACCTTAGTCACAAACACTGCATGTCTTAATTGTGTAGTGGTTATTGAGTAGAAAGTTTGTGGTCAATTTGGTTTGTTTGCCTCTTAAGGGCTTAGATGTCATCCTCGGGATGGATTGGTTGTCACACCACCATGTCCTCTTGGGTGTGCCGTAAAGCTGTAATTTTTCCGGACCTTGGAGTCTCAATTATCTTTCTGCTGAGCGTATTGGAGTTTCTTTGAAAGAAGGAACTAAGGAATACATGTATCCGCTAGTTCAGCGGATTTCCCAGTGGTCGAAGTGAAGAATGTACGGTGGTGTGTGACTTTGTGGGCGTTTTCCTCGAAGGCGTGCCAGGGTTACCACGGTCACGAAGGTCGAGTTCTCCATCCGATTGATTCGAGAGCAGGGCCGATTTCAAAGGCGCCATACTGAGATGTCTCTGCCGAGATGAAAGAAGCCGAAGTCCCGGATCGAACACTTGGAGTCAAAGCAATTCATACGACCGAGCGTGTCACCGTAGGAGCTCGGTGTTGTTGGTCAAGAAGAAGGATGGGCGATCCAGGCGTGCATGGACTATCGTCGGCTCAACAAGGCTACGGTGAAGAACCGGTATCCGTTACCACGTATTGGCGACTTGATGGATCAACCGTGGGCCGGCGATGTTTTCAAAGATAGACTTGAAGTCGGGCTACCATCAGTTTGCGTAAGGAGGAAGATGTCTCCAAAACAGCGTTGAGGACTAGGTATGGGCATTATGAGTACTTAGTGATGCCGTTTGGGTGACAAATCGCCCGGTGTGTTTATGGACTATATGAATAGGATTTTCCATTCGTTTTGGATCGATTCGTTGTAGTGTTCATCGGCGACATATTGATCTACTCGAAGAAGCGAGAGAAAACCGCGAAGGGCACTTACGCCGAGTATTGCGGATATTACGAGAGAAGCGACTCTATGCCAACCTGTCGAAGTGTGAATTTTGGCTCGAAGAGGTGAATTTTCTTGGTCATGTGATTTCCAAAGAAGGAATAGGCGTGGATCCAACTAAGATTGAAATTTGTGTTAGCGTGGGAGCAAAGAAGATGGTTACCGAGATCGAAGTTTTGTTGGCTTAGCGCTATTATCGAAGATTCATTGAAGGTTTCTCGAAGATTGTCGCGCCTCTTTACGACTTACGAGGAAGGATCAACCTTTTGCCTGGGTGAGGAGTGCGAATCCGGTTTTCAAAGGCGAAGGAGCTCTTGGCGGCGGCGCTGTGTTGATTTTGCCTCAACTCGAAGAGCCTTACGAGGTGTATTGTGATGCGTCACACCAGGGTTTGGGATGCGTGCTGATGCAACATCGGAAAGTGGTAGCATATGCTTCAAGACAGCTTAAGATTCACGAGAGAAACTACCCTACTCACGATTTGGAGTTGGCAGCGGTGGTTTCTTGGCGAAGATATGGAGACACTACCTTTATGGGATCACTCTTCTTTGTTTCGGCGATCACAAGAGCTTGAAGTACTGTTCGATCGAAGGAGCTCAACATGCGTCGGCCAGATGGGCGAAATTTCTCAAGGACTAAGTCTTTATGTTGGAATATCATACCGGTAAGGCTAACGTAGTAGCAGATGCATTGAGCAGAAAGAGCATTTTAGCCTCAGCAATGATGATCAAAGAGTTGGAGATGCTCGAGAAGTTTCGAGACTTGAAGTTGAGTGTGGAAGTTTCACCGGGGAAGCTGAGATTTGGTATGCTTACCATTTCTAACAGATTATTGGACGAGATCAGAGACCAAAGGTTCATGACGAACTCGCAAGAGAAGGTCGATTGATAAGCGCAAGGAAGCGGCGACAATTCCAAGTCGGAACGGACGACATCTTAAGATGCAATGGCCGAGTATGTGTACCTAACGTAGCGGAGCTGAGAAAGTTGATACTTGACGAAGCGCATAAGAGCAATTTTAGTATTCATCCGGGAGTTACGAAGATGTATCAAGACTTGAAGAAGCATTTTTGGTGGTCCTAATGAATAAGCAAGTGGTGATCGTAACCGTGTTTAACGTGTCGAGCGAAGGTGGAGCACCAACGACCAGCGGGAATGCTGATAAACGGCGTACCGGTATGGAAATGGGACGATATCTCCATGGATTTCGTTGTAGGTTTGCCGAAGACGCGAAGAAGAATGATTCGATTTGGGTGATCGTCGACCGATTGACCAAATCTGCTCATTTCTTGCCCGGTGGTCGGCGTACCACGTGGAAAAGGCGACCGAGATCTACATCGCGGAGATAGTGCGACTTCATGGTATCCCTCTTCAATCGTGTCGGACCGAGATCCGAAGTTCACGCGTCTCATTTTTGGAGGGAATTGCAAGGAGCGATGGGAACCGAGCTCGGCTTAGCTCGGCATATCATCCCCAAATGGCGGTCGGTGAGAGAACGATCCAATCGCTTGAAGATTTGTTGCGGCGTGTACCTTAGATCACCGAGGAAGTTGGGACGACGTCTTACCATTGGTGGAGTTCACCTACAATAACTTGATTTCCATGCGAGTATTGGAATGGCACCTTTTGAAGCAATTGTATGGGCGTAAATGTCAAACGCCTCTTTGTTGGTACCAGGATGGCGGCGTTACGTTGTGGGACCGGATATGATCCGGAGACTCGAGAAGATCCATTTGATCGGAGATAGGATGCGAGCGTCTCAAAGTCGACAAAGAGTTATGCGGACCAAAGGCGTCGACCACTCGAGTTCGAGGAAGGAGAACATGTATTTCTTAGAGTCACCCCCACTCATGGAGTTGGTCGAGCGATCAAGTCCAAGAAACTTACCCTAAATTTATTGGACGCTTACGGTCTGCGTCGTATCGGTCGATGGCATATCAGTTGCCACTGCCACCCTTCTTGTCAAACATTCATGGCGTCTTCCCACGTCTCACGATTCGCGGAGATATATTTCCGACCCTCTCATGTCATCGAACCGGATGTGATTCAAGCGAGGGACGACTTATCCTTGAGCATCACCGGCAAGGATCGTTGGCCGAAAGCTAAGCGATTCGCGGAACAAAGAGATTCAACTTGTCAAAGTTGTGTGGGATCGAGAGACCGGAGATGCGACTTGGGAGCTGGAGGAGAAGATGAAGACTTCGATACCACTGAACTTTCCGCGGTAAGAATCTTATTTGTAATTTCGAGGACGAAATTTTTTTAGAGGGAGAGATTGTAACACCTGATGACGAGATCGACCTCGTGTCGAGACCTCGTACCAAGACCTCGTGTTGAGATCGCGTGCCAAGATCGCGTGCCAAGGTCATATGTCGAGCTGATGAGGTCGCGTACCGAGCTGAGGAGGTCGCATGTCGAACTGAGGAGGCCGCGTGCACGAAGTCGTGTTAGAGCCTTGTGCGCTTGCACAAGCACCCTGATCGACCTCGTGTCGAGACTGTAACACTCGTATTTTTACGGACGTTATTTAGCGTTAATGATTATATTGTTTGTAATATTTATAAATTTATATTATCGGTTTGCAGTTCTCGTCGCTGTGTTTTTTTTTAGATCTTTAACCTATAGATTAGAGGGTAATCATGAGAGAGGAGAGATTAGATGGGTAGAATGATTGATGGGATTAGCATCTTATAACAGTAGTTACACGTCACTTATTTGTGTTTTTTTTTAAAAAAAGAAAAATTCATTTAAATGGTTTCTGACCAGCTGTATATCACGATCAGCCCCTCACAACCCTCACTTTCTCTTTTCTTCTTTCTTCTTCTCTAAGTTTCCTCTTCCTCTCCAAACTTCCATCGAAGAACCTTGGATTTTATCGAGTCTTTGCACAAACCTTCTTCATCAATCTTGTTCCTCATCATCTCCTCGACATATATCACCATCTCGACCATCATTTGAGGTATGAAAAACAGAATTTTCTCTTCCTTCATGCTATTGTTTAGCGCCACTTCTTCCCTCCATTTTAGCTAGTTTTTATGCTTCCAAATCATGTCATATTGAAAGGTTTTCTTCTTCATGATGAAAATATTTTTCAGAAAACATAAACTTAGATTTTGAGTAATTTGTGCTTAATGTGTTACTTGATTTTAAGCTTGAATTAGTACTTTGGAAAAATGGCTTTGTCTGGTGATGTATGAAATAAGTTTTTAATAAAATTTTAGAGAAAAGGAGTTATTTTGTAATGTTTGAATCCTGGTTGTATTTGTTTAAGTTCTTGAGTTTTAATGTTTACTTGGGTTGTGGTTAAGATTGGGATAATGAGAGCTAAGTGTTATTAGAACCAATAGATAGAACTAAGTTGTGCTCGTATTAGGCAGTGTGATTTCCGAGATCGTGCTACAAGGAGATCAGGGTGTACGAGAACACGAAACCGAGGTTGACTGAGAGCCGTACGTGTCGAGATCGAGTAAGAAAAGTCGTTGTCGAGCTCGTTTGAAGACAGTCGTGTCGAGGTCGTTGTCGAGCAGCGTTAGCTTGGAGTTCGGTAAGGGCACTTCTAAACATTCTAGGATTTTTATTGTTATATTCCTATGTATGGATTCCTTGATTTGCTTGTCGAGCATGTAATGTTGTGATATGATTGAGTTATGCATTATTTGATATGAGATTGAATATATGCCATGAATTGCGTGTTACTGTCGAATTGCGTTTTCTTCATATTAAGCATGTTCTCTTATTTGATGTACGGGCAAGTAATTTTAAGCGTCACTCTTTGAATATTGTAAGCGGAGAGCTGTTCATCGAGTGGCGAGCTAAGCGAGTCGTTATGGCGTTTTGAGCCGTGACCCGGATAAGCGAGGGTGCTAGGTCCCCTTTGTTTACGGAGATTGACTAGGCGTCGCGGCGTAGGGCAAGATCTGCATATCTAGGGAGAAGCGAAAGATCCCAAGGCTACGGCTGGTATGTCGATTGATGGATCTGCGTCGCTTTAGGAATAATGGCCGAGTCGAGAGAAAATGGATCGCGAGTTGAGTCGAGTTTAGAGTGAGAAGGTCGAGTCACGTTTGGTGATTGATAAACATTGTTGTGTTGCTTATTTCTTCATGCCGTGTTTATCTTGAATTGTTGAGAAGTTGACCGCTTTCCGTGGTACCTTCAATCCATGATGGTTACCCAGGCGATGTCGAGGGTGCGAGGAACTCGGCAGATGATGGCGAGGAGGAGCTCGACGAGGATCAGGGCGACGACCTATATTTGTCGTGATTGATTATGTTTGTTGGATGTTTTTGGGATGACTGTACCTTGTTTTTTTTTGTGTTCAGAGGTTGTGACCAGTTTGGGCTAGATGTCATTTTGAGCACAGGGTAGACTGGTGGTTTTACTTTTGGAGCAGCCCCCTGCGTGGGTGTCTGTTGGAAGTACCCCCAGGGTATGATTGCTCTCTTGAAGTCGTCATACCTTAGGTGTATTTTCTTTGTACATTATTACTCTGTCTTTTTGTATGCACTTTTTATATCTTGTATATATAAGTATGTACTTGTTACCTGCGCGTTGTTATTTAGGACTTAAGTCTTGTGTCTTAGTTGCACCATGTTTCGAAAAGCTGTAATTACTCTGATGTGCACGAGCTGGTCTTAAAAAAAAAAAAATAATAGACCGTACTTTTCTAAAGGGCACAAGAGTATCGTTTTAAAACGCATCGCTTACAGGTTTAGTTGAGCTCGGTAACTCGAGCTCGGTATCTTGAGTTCGGTAGCGGTCCGGAAACGGGTCGATACAATGGTACTTACGGGTGAGGAAGGCTTGTTAAGATTGATACTCTTTGGGCGTTCATCTTGTTTTCATTATGTCTTATTATTCTGATTACTCCGATGACAATTCTACTTTTTGTTCTTATAGTTCTTATCAATCTTCTCAATCCTTAACCTCCCAATTTACCCAATCAAACCAATCTAGCTCATCCAGTATGAGTCAAATATCCAATTATGGGTCTTTTGATCCATTCAATTCCACTCAAGAAAACCTTCGGGTTGCCAAAGCTCTTCTCAAACAAAATCGTCGATCTCTTCCTAAAAAGAAAAGTTTTGATGATGATATTCAATCTAGAATCAGGGCTATTGAAAAATCTATAGCTGATGATAATTCCAAAAATCCTGTTAAGGATACCCAAATCAATTCTTCCAAAAATCCTGTTAAGGATACCAAAATCAATTCCTTCGAGTTTGTCGTTGACAAGGAGTTTTTCAAAAAAGATTTTCATTCTGAAAATTGGACCCCTCAAAGGGAATGGTTTCTTAATGAATTTTCTGAAATCCAAAGAAAAATAATTTATGAAAAGTTTCATGAATTTATCAAAAAAGTTCAATTAAATATTTCTTTTTTTCACTGGTTTAATACTTGTGCTATTGATGGTAATTACAACTACCCGTTCCTTTACACCAGAAGAATTTGAAAACAATTTATCAAAAGATCTTTTCAAACTTTTCTGAAAAGCAAGACTCTTTGTCTTCTTTCCAAAAACATTTTGAAATCAATTTTAACAATTTTGAAAAGGACAATTTTGAGAAAACTTTGTCTGACAAATTTCAAACTGATAATAGTAAGGTAACTGCTGTCACCGACGTTGGTACCGACACCTCTATTATTAGTGCTCCTAGCAGTAATGCGATTGTGACTTCTGTCCCCTCCACTACTCTTAGTCAATTGAACAATAGTGCCACGATAGTTGATTCCAACTCATCTGATACTATTGATTCTGTCAATCCCTTGGATATTAGTAAAGATATCGTAGTTTGTCTCACTACTAATACTAATACTCCAATCAATTCTGATATTCATTTGGACTTTAGTAAGCTTAAGATTCCCAAACTCTTAAGTACTAATCCTTTTGTCAATATCCTCAACAATTCCATCATGACTATTAGGAACAATAGTCTTCCTATCAACAGTCTCAATTCTCGCCACAATGATGTTTGCTCCAATTGCAGACAAAGTGGTCACAAAAAATACTACTGTCATTTTGTGTAAGAATTTGCAAAGAAATTGACTACAGAGTCAACAATCTCTTGGCTGAGCATTTTTGGGAAAATTGCTTAACCAACAATAACAATGTCAATTCATTTATTCAGAATAGCCGTTCCAATTCTGAATATCAATTAAATACTCTCGATTCTGAGTCTCCTAGTAGGAATATTACTATTAGTAATCTCCGTTTCGAAGTTAACAAACTTAGGTCTGAGATTGAAGATCTAAAGCAATTAAATAACAAAACCGTTTTACAAACTGTTTTGCAAAATGATGAAACTATGGTTTCAAGCCCAAACAATTTTTCTGATATTAACAATCTTGTTAGTATCCAAAAGTTTTTTATAAACATCAAAATTGTTGTAAAAGATTTTACTCTTGAAACAGAAGCCCTTTTTGATCTTTGGAGTGATTCAAATTGTATTTTAGAAGGATTAATTCCTACTAAATACTTTGAAAAAACTCTTGAAAAGCTCGATCTGACTAATGGTTCAAAGTTAAAAATCAATTATAAACTCTCTTCGGTGTTTATCCAAAATCAAACCCTTAAGATTGAAACTTCTTTCTTATTGGTCAAAAATCTTAAGAACAAAGTAATTTTGGGAACCCCCTTTATAAAATTACTTTTTCCTTATCAAACAAATGAAAATGGGATTATTGCCCAACATTTGGGTAAACCAATTCTTTTCAAATTTTTGAAAACACCTATTATCAGAGATCTTAATCCCATCTCTCTCAAACAGAATCAAATTGGTTTTCTTAAAGATGAAATTTCTTTCAGAAACATTGATCCTCAATTAAAGCAATCTGATGTTCATGAAAGGATTAACAGCCTTTTGGACCAGATTCAAAACTCAATTTGTTCTGACTTACCAAATGCTTTTTGGGAAAGAAAACAACACGTTGTTAATCTTCCCTCTGAAAAGGATTTTCCTGATAGGCAAATTCCTACTAAGGCTCGTCCTATCCAAATGAGTCATGAACTCCTTCAATTCTGTCAATCTGAGATCAAAGACTTGCTTAGCAAGGGTCTCATCAGTAGAAGTAAGAGCCCATGGTCTTGCTCTGCCTTCTATATCAACAAACCTTCTGAGATTGAGAGGGGTACCCCTCGTCTCGTTATCAATTATAAACCGCTTAATCAAGCTCTTAGCTGGATTAGGTGTCCAATTCCAAACAAAAAAGATCTTTTGAATCGGCTCCACAATGCCAAGATCTTTTCCAAGTTTGATATGAAATCTGGATTCTGGCAAATCCAGGTGGATGAGAAGGACAGGTATAAAACTGCTTTTACCGTCCCTTTCGGTCAATACGAATGGAATGTCATGCCATTCGGCCTCAAAAATGCTCCTTCAGAATTCCAACGAATTATGAATGACATTTTCAATCCTTATTCCAAATTCATCATTGTTTATATCGATGATGTTTTAATTTATTCTCAATCTGTGGATCAACACTTCAAACACCTTAACACTTTTATTTCTGTCGTTAAGAGGAGTGGCTTGGCCTTATCCAAAACAAAAATCAATTTGTTTCAGACCAAGATCAGATTCCTTGGTCACAATATTCACCTAGGAACTATCGTGCCTATTAGCCGTGCTATTAGCTTTGCTGATAGATTTCCTAATCAATTGATTGACAAAACTCAATTGCAAAGATTTCTTGGATGTCTTAATTACGTCTCTGACTTCTTGCCTCAATTATCCAATCTGATCAAACCACTCCATGATCGTCTCAAAAAGGATCCTCCTCCTTGGACTGATGTTCATACCAATGTGGTCAAACAGGTCAAAACCCAGGTTAAAGAACTTCCGTGTCTTTACCTTCCCAATCCACAATTTCCAAAGATTGTCGGCCGATGCCTCGGACATTGGTTATGGCGGCATTCTCAAAGCAGAAAACTTACGGTAAAGAGCAAGTTATTGCCTTTACTTCCAAACATTGGAATCTCGCCCAGAATTACTCCTTTGTCAAAGAAGTTTTAGCAATTGTTTTATCAATTTCCAAATTTCAATCTGATTTACTAAACCAGAAGTTTCTTATTCGGGTTGACTGTAAATCAGCGAAAGATATTTTGAAAAAAGATGTTAAAAATCTTGCTTCAAAACAAATTTTTGCCAGATGGCAATCAATTTTAAGTATATTTGATTTTGATATTGAATATCTCAAAGGTTCTCAAAATTCCCTTCCTGATTTTCTAACCAGGGAATATTTGCAGGGAAAAGAAGTTAACCAGATTTGTCCAATATCAACAATGTCCTCCTTCCCTACGGGGAAAGGAAAAGGTGCCAAAGGGAAAGACAAAGGTAAAACTACTCTTAACCCTTTTGACGTCCTTTCACAGGAAAAACAATCTGGGTCTTCGACCCAAAACCAAATAGCAGGTGGGTCATCTACCCAAAGTCCAACTGGGTCATTCACCCAGAAACAATTAACAATTGGGTCATCGACCCAAAATCAATTGACAACTGGATCATCGATCCAAGGTCCAACTGGGTCTTCTACCCAAGCCCAAATTGCCGGGCCAAAAACCCGTAGCCAAACCAAACATGAGTCTAAGGAAGACTACTTCTTCCCTATTCAGACTCTCCAAGCCCTCCACCAACAGGGTTTGACTCAATTACCAACCAACACTTGGGCAGAGACCGTCCAAGGAAAACCAATTGAGAGTTTAGATCTTATGATCCAAAACTCTAAGAACTCAATTTATCAAGCCAATCCAAAACCTGTTACAACTGTTGTTGCAGGAACATGCAAAACCCAATATGTTCAAAAACCAAATTTTTGGCCTATCATAGGATTAGAACCAGAATTTTGGGATACAAACATCAACAAAATTACTTCCAAAATCCTCCCTAAAGGATTCAATTTTATGAGTGTTCTGAAATTTTATGAAATTGAATTTCATAAGCTCAAACTCAAGGATAAGATCATTGATCTACCTGAGGAAAGTAAAGCCAATTTCAAAAGTAAGGATGAGTGTGAGAGTTCCGAGAGAATTCAAACACAAACCAACAATCAAACACTGTCCTATAAGGTTGAGTGTTTAGTTAAAATCAATTTTGAAGATCTGAAGAAAAGGTTTGTTTTACAGACCTCTCTAATTATCGGACAATTAACCAATCATGTGGATTTTGAAACCAGTTTTCTAATCCAAGATAAATTATCCAAATCAATTTTTCAAGAATACGTTCAAGCCCAGGAATGCCTTTGGGAAATTTCTGTAAGAAACGTACAAGCCCAAGGAATCTATGTTTGCCAACCCATGGCTTACTTTAACCTTCCTTCCAATCTCTGTGAAGATGGTGAGGATATTCAACGTCACTATACTGAAATTCTAAAGGCTAGAATAAGCCTTCCACAATTTCAGCCAATTCATTTCAAAGGAAAAGAATATACTATCTGGACATTTCTTGATCTGGGTATGTTAGATTCTTTTTGGACTAATGACTCATCTGACTTAGTTTTTGGTTCGCAAAAATTATACCTGCTTGCAGCAGCAATTATCTCAAGAAAAGGGAGAGTTACTTTTAGAATAAAGTTTTCTCTGCCAACAAGCAACAGGTTATATGTGGTTCCTGCACAACACCATTTTATAGCCAGCCTTGCTATGTTCAATCCCTTTATCAATTGGCCAGCCCAATCAAAGGAATTTATCAATTCATTCTGGTTAAGACATGAATTAATCAGACAAGAATTCACTCCTCCAACCGGATGGTACAATCTCAAGAAAATAGGAGAAACTCCTATTTACAACCTTTGGGCAACCCCAAACTGTCTTCCAACGAAGATATCATTGCCCTTCTTCAACAATTATTCTTCAATGTTTGAAGAAATCAACAGTCCACAATCATCCGAAGAAGTCTCAGATGATGATGATCTTGATGATGTGGAACTCCACAATTTGGAAAATAGGATGGAGCCATAATCACGGCACGCCCTAGTCAAAGATTCCTCTTGTCTGCCAACAAGCACCGAAAGTGGTAAAGCAGACTTAGCAAAATCTGTAACCGGTACTGTTGTAATAGTTTAGGTTTAGTTACCTGTACTGTTTAAATAGTACTTTCAATTTTCTATATAAGCCCGGCGCTTGCTCATTGTTAAGTACGCTTTGGCTACGCTTTGGCTTAGGCAATTCTAGAGTGAGAAACTAGAGAGCTCTGAGTGAGTCTCTTCCCCTTCTTCCTCTTTCTCAATTCAAATCATGTAACTCATAGATAGTTACTTGAATACAAGTTTTCAATTTCAGTTTTTGTTTTCTTTATTTTCTGCAATCATCTCCGCCTATATGGCTGGTTAACTGCTTGCATAACATTTGCATGTTTTAACCTTTAAGTTTTTCGTTTTATTTTCCAGTTCTTTTACATTTCTGGGGTTTGTTCCCCATTTGAACTTATGCTGAGTCCGTCTCAGTCCTACTTCCAACTGTAGTTCCTTTCCGCTGATCTAACTCTGCTTCCGACCCCCTCTTGGTATCAGAGCCTGATGGGGAAGTAGGAACGTGATATTGATCTTGAACTGTTGATGATGCATCTAACATACTTTCTATGTTTAATCATTCTAAAGTGCGGTGGGAAGATGTTATTCTGTATTAGAATACTCTATTACTATCTTGATTAATTTGTTTATGATTAACCATGAAAGAGTTCATCATCAGTAGCTACCTATGTTCAATGTATCGATGATTATTTTTATTAGTCTCTTGTTAGGTAGTATGAATCGATGCAGGTTTGAATGCGTGCCCTTGCAAGACTGGAACGTTTTGTTGCTTGTGAAAAGTCTTTATTTAATAAAGCTTGATGGGAAATGAATAGAACAGTTTGTTAAAGTCTTTGTTCAATATTCAACTTTTTGACTTATTCAACCTATATTTGGAAGATAGCCCAGTACGAATTTTCAAAATCTGGTATCATTACATCAAATTTTGTCTCATTAGAGTGATGAAAGAGTAATAGGAGGAGCATTAAGTCCCGACGGATGTGGCAGTAAGTCTCATGACTCTGAGGTACTCTGACAAAGTAATGATGGAACGACTTTTGATGTAACTTAAGGCCAACTTTTATCACATGGGTCTGTCTTTCATTTCTTGACAGGTTGGATAGGAAGAAACTTTGTTTATTAGATAAAGGTCTTTGACTGATATATATTTATTTCCTACTTTATTTAAATTCAAAGAATTTCTTCCCTTCAAAAGTTTTTTTATACAGTTGCAAGGTCGAGGTGTTCATACTTAACGGATTTATATTCAACTAACTCGATTGATCTTTTATTAAAACTAATCTGGTATAGCAACGTTTGTGGCACAGATCTGAACATATTTACACGGTTATTTTATAATCTAGCAGATCAATTGGTAACTATTTATTCTTTCTTAATAACCATAGTTCCGCTTTATCAAATATGTATGGTTAAATCCAGTTAAAGTATCTTAGTGCATGATTTGTTAGTTCTTGATCAATATCCTACTGTCCTAACGAACCAGGTGATGGCAATGGTACTTACGGGTGAGGAAGGCTTGTTAAGATTGATACTCTTTGGGCGTTCATCTTGTTTTCATTATGTCTTATTATTCTGATTACTCCGATGACAATTCTTCTTTTTGTTCTTATAGTTCTTATCAATCTTCTCAATCCTTAACCTCCCAATTTACCAAATCAAACCAATCTAGCTCATCCAGTATGAGTCAAATATCCAATTATGGGTCTTTTGATCCATTCAATTCCACTCAAGAAAACCTTCGGGTTGCCAAAACTCTTCTCAAACAAAATCGTCAATCTCTTCCTAAAAAGAAAAGTTTTGATGATGAGATTCAATCTAGGATCAGAGCTATTGAAAAATCTATAGCTGATGACAATTCCAAAAATCCTGTTAAGGATACCCAAATCAATTCCTCCAAGATTGTCAATGACAAAGAATTTTTCAAAAAAGATTTTCATTCTGAAAATTGGACCCCTCAAAGGGAATGGTTTCTTAATGAATTTTCTGAAGTTCAAAGAAAAATGATTTATGAAAAATTTCATAAATTTATCAAAACAATCAATTACAATATGGTATTTTTCCAATGGTTTAATACTTGTACTATTGAGAGTGGATACGATTATCCTTTCTATAGTCAGTCTTTACACCAAGAGACTTTAGAAATAATTTCTCAAAAATACCCAAAGCATTTTGAACAAAAGGATAAGGATTTATCTTATTCGCATGAGAAAGATATGTCTTCATCTTTTTATGATAAAAACAATTTTCAAACCAATAATAGTAGAAATACTATTACCTTGTCTTCTTTTCATGATAAGGACAATTTTGAAAAGGACAATTTTGAAAAAACTTTGTCTGACAAATTTCAAACTGATAATAGTAAGGTAACAGCTGTCACCGACGTTGGTACCGACACCTCTATTATTAGTGCTCCTAGCAGTAATGCGATTGTGACTTCTGTCCCCTCCACTACTCTTAGTCAATTGAACAATAGTGCCACGATAGTTGATTCCAACTCATCTGATACTATTGATTACATCAATCCCTTGGATATTAGTAAAGATATCGTAGTTTGTCTCACTCGATACTAATACTCCAATCAATTCTGATATTCATTTGGACTTTAGTAAGCTTAAGATTCCCAAGCTCTTAAGTACTAATCCTTTTGTCAATATCCTCAACAATTCCATCATGACTATTAGGAACAATAGTCTTCCTAACAACAGTCTCAATTCCTGCCACAATAATGTTTGTTCCAATTGTGGACAAAGTGGTCACAAAAAATACTACTGTCACTATAACAGAAGTATTTGCAAAGAAATCGACTATAAAGTCAACAATCTCTTGGCTGAGCACTTTTGGGAAAATTGCTTAACCAATGTCAATTCCTTTGTTCAGGATAATTCCAATTCTGAATATCAATTAAATGTTCTCGACTCTGAGTCTCTTAGTAAGGATATTACTATCGCTGACCTCCGTTTTGAGATTAACAATCTTAAGTCCGATATTGAAAACCTAAAACAAATTCAGATCAAAACAAACCTGTTTCTAAAACTGTTTTGCAAAATGATGAGGCTTTGACCTCCAAGTTCAAAGATTTTTCGGATGTTAACAATATTGTTAGTATCCAGAAGTTTCTTATAAACATCAAAATTGTTATAAGAGATTTTACTCTTGAGACAATAGCCCTTTTTGATAGTCTTTGACTCAAACTGTATTTTAGAAGGATTAATCCCTACTAAATACTTTGAAAAAACCTCTGAACAGCTCAGTACGGCTAATGGTTCAAAGTTAAAAATCAATTATAAACTCTCTTCGGTGTGTATCCAAAATCAAACCCTTAAGATTGAAACTTCTTTCTTATTGGTCAAAAATCTTAAGAACAAAGTAATTTTGGGAACTCCTTTATAAAATTGCTTTTTCCTTATCAAACAAATGAAAAAGGGATTATTGCCCAGCATCTGGGTAAACCAATTCTTTTCAAATTTTTGAAAGAACCCATTATCAGAGATCTTAATCCCATCTCTCTCAAACAAAATCAAATTGATTTTCTTAAAGATGAAATTTCTTTCAGAAATATTGATTCTCAATTAAAGCAATCTGATGTTCATGAAAGGATTAACAGCCTTTTGGACCAGATTCAAAACTCTATTTGTTCTGACTTACCAAATGCTTTTTGGGAAAGAAAACAACACGTTGTTAATCTTCCCTATGAAAAGGATTTTTCTGATAGGCAAATTCCTACTAAGGCTCGTCCTATCCAAATGAGTCATGAACTCCTTCAATTCTGTCAATCTGAGATCAAAGACTTGCTTAGCAAGGGTCTCATCCGTAGAAGTAAGAGCCCATGGTCTTGCTCTGCCTTCTATGTCAACAAACCTTCTGAGATTGAGAGGGGTACCCCTCGTCTCGTTATCAATTATAAACCGCTTAATCAAGCTCTTAGCTGGATTAGGTATCCAATTCCAAACAAAAAAGATCTTTTGAATCGGCTCCACAATGCCAAGATCTTTTCCAAGTTTGATATGAAATCTGGATTCTGGCAAATCCAGGTGGATGAGAAGGACAGGTATAAGACTGCCTTTACCGTCCCTTTCGGTCAATACGAATGGAATGTCATGCCATTCGGCCTAAAAAATGCTCCTTCAGAATTCCAACGAATTAAGAATGACATTTTCAATCCTTATTCCAAATTCATCATTGTTTATATCGATGATGTTTTAATTTATTCTCAATCTGTGGATCAACACTTCAAACACCTTAACACTTTTATTTCTGTCGTTAAGAGGAGTGGCTTGGCCTTATCCAAAACAAAAATCAATTTGTTTCAGACCAAGATCAGATTCCTTGGTCACAATATTCACCTAGGAACTATCGTGCCTATTAGCCGTGCTATTAGCTTTGCTGATAGATTTCCTAATCAATTGATTGACAAAACTCAATTGCAAAGATTTCTTGGATGTCTTAATTACGTCTCTGACTTCTTGCCTCAATTATCCAATCTGATCAAACCACTCCATGATCGTCTCAAAAAGGATCCTCCTCCTTGGACTGATGTTGTGGTCAAACAGGTCAAAACCCAGGTTAAAGAACTTCCGTGTCTTTACCTTCCCAATCCACAATTTCCAAAGATTGTCGAAATTGATGCCTCAGACATTGGTTATGGCGGCATTCTCAAACAGAAAACTTCTGGTAAAGAGCAAGTTATTGCCTTTACTTCCAAACATTGGAATCACACTTGTGATTACTCCTTTGTCAAAAAGAAGTTTTAGCAATTGTTTTATCAATTTCCAAATTTCAATCGATTTACTAAACCAGAGTTTCTTATTCGGGTTATTGTAAATCGGCAAAGATATTTTGAAAAAAGATGTTAAAAATCTTGCTTCAAAACAAGGTTTGCCAAATGGCAATCAATTTTAAGTATATTTGATTTTGATATTGAATATCTCAAAGGTTCTCAAAATTCCCTTCCTGATTTTCTAACCAGGGAATATTTGCAGGGAAAAGAAGTTAACCAGATTTGTCCAATATCAACAATGTCCTCCTTCCCTACGGGGAAAGGAAAAGGTACCAAAGGGAAAGACAAAGGTAAAACTACTCTTAACCCTTTTGATGTCTTTTCACAGGAAAAACAATCTGGGTCTTCGACCCAAAACCAAATAGCAAGTGGGTCATCTACCCAAAGTCCAACTGGGTCATTCACCCAGAAACAATTAACAATTGGGTCATCGACCCAAAATCAATTGACAACTGGATCATCGATCCAAGGTCCAACTGGGTCTTCTACCCAAGCCTAAATTGTCGGGCCAAAAACCCGTAGCCAAACCAAACATGAGTCTAAGGAAGACTACTTCTTCCCTATTCAGTGGCTTAGGCAATTCTAGAGTGAGAAACTAGAGAGCTCTGAGTGAGTCTCTTCCCCTTCTTCCTCTTTCTCAATTCAAATAATGTAACTCATAGATAGTTACTTGAATACAAGTTTTCAATTTCAGTTTTTGTTTTCTTTATTTTCTGCAATCATCTCCGCCTATATGGCTGGTTAACTGCTTGCATAACATTTGCATGTTTTAACCTTTAAGTTTTCCGTTTTATTTTTAGTTCTTTTACTTTTCTGGGGTTTGTTCCCCATTCTGAACTTATGCTGAGTCCGTCTCAGTCCTACTTCCTATTGTAGTTCCTTTCCGCTGATCTAACTCTGCTTCCAACCCCCTCTTGGTATTGATCTTGAACTGTTGATCTTGAACTGTTGATGATGCATCTAACATACTTTCTATGTTTGACTAATAAAAAGGATACCAAGAGGGGGTCGGAAGCAGAGTTAGATCAGCGGAAAGGAACTACAGTAGGAAGTAGGACTGAGACGGACTCAGCATAAGTTCCGAATGGGGAACAAACCCCAGAAAAGTAAAAGAACTAAAAATAAAACGGAAAACTTAAAGGTTAAAACATGCAAATGTTATGCAAGCAGTTAACCAGCCATATAGGCGGAGATGATTGCAGAAAATAAAGAAAACAAAAACTGAAATTGAAAACTTATATTCAAGTAACTATCTATGAGTTACATGATTTGAATTGAGAAAGAGGAAGAAGGGGAAGAGACTCACTCAGAGCTCTCTAGTTTCTCACTCTAGAATTGCCTCAGCCAAAGCGTAGCCAAAGCGTACTTAACAATGAGCAAGCGCCGGGCTTATATAGAAAATTGAAAGTACTATTTAAACAGTACAGGTAAAAACCTAAACTATTACAACAGTACCGGTTACATATAAAAAATCTAAAAGTGGTCTTCAGACCAATTGAGTGCACTACAGGTTGTCAGTGGTAATTGCAGACAACTTTAACTTTTCCTGTTTAGAGCACTTGGCGGAAATTGCGGAGATCAGAGAAGGAATCTTTGGGTTCCATTCTGTTTTCTTGGTTGTGGAGCTCTACGTCGTCGAGATCGTCTTCGTCGTTTGAGTCTCCTTTAGGTTGATTTTTGCTATTGAGTTCTTCAATCATTGAAGAATAATTGTTGAAAAAGGGCATTGATATCTTTGTTGAGAGACATCCTGGAACTGCCCAAAGATTGTAGGTAGATGTTTCTCCTACCATCTTGAGATTGAACCATCCAGTTGGAGGAAGGAATTCTTGCCTGGCAATCTCATGTCTTAACCAGTCAGATTTAATGAACTCCTTTGATTGAACTGGCTGGTAAGTAAAACAGCAATACACAGCAGTACTAGCAATGAAATGATGTCTTGCAGGAACTACGTGTAGCCTATTGTTAGTTGGTAGAGATAACTTTATCCTGAAAGTAACTTCTCCACTTCTTGAAATAATAGCTACTGTGAGCAGATATAATTTTTGTGGACCATAGACTAAGTCAGATGAGTTTTTAGTCCAAAAGGAATCTAACATACCTATATCAAGCCAAGTCCAGATAGTGTAATTGTTCCCTTTAAATTGAAATGGTTGATATTGTTGAAGGCTTATTCTAGCTTTTAAGAGTCCAGCAAAAGGACGCTGAATGTCTTCTTTGTCTTTTGGATGATTGGAAGGAAAACTGAAGTAAGCCATGGATTGGCAAACATGAATTCCTTGAGCTTGAATGTTCCCTACAGAAATCTCCCAAAGGCATTCCTGAGCATGAACATATGATTGAAAAATTGAATCATATAATTTCTTCTGAATTAAATAATTAATTCCAGAATCTATATGATTAGTTAATTGTTTGATAATTAAAGAGGTTCGCAGAACAAACTTCTTCTTCATATCTTCATGATTGGTTTTAGTTAAACACTCATCTCTTTTGGACAGTGTTTGATTGTAGGTTTGTGTTTGAATTCTCTCGGAACTCTCACACTCATCCTTACCTTTGAAATTGGCTTTATTTCCCTTAGGAAGATCAATGATCTTATCCTTGAGTTTGGAAGATTGAGGTTGAAATTCATTTTTAAATCGTGGATCAGGAAAACATTTTGATCCTTTTTGATTTTGAAAATAGAAATTCATTTTTGAAAAATAAACTGCAAGAGCACTCATGCAATTGAGTCTATCTTTTAAGTCTGTTGATAACTAAAGATTATCAATAAGACATTGTTGGGTTTTATCCAACTCAGTTTTTGGCTAAGGATAGAACTGCTTTTCAGAGAACATTGGAAGTTTAATATTGTTAAACTTCATTACTTGATAAGGTACCTGCAAAACAGAATCTTGATCTTCTTCGAGAGGATCGTAATGGTTAACAGGGTTAATAAAAATATTTGAAGAAATTGGTATTTTCAAAAACTTGAAAATAACTGGTTGATTTTGGTATTGTGTAATAATACCTTCATCAGTGATTTGAATAGGGAAAAGTAATTTTATAAACGGAGTTCCCAAAATTACTTTATTTTTTAAATTTTTGACCAGTAAAAAAGAGGTGTTAATTCTTAAATCCTGGTTTTTAATTGTAACAGAAGACAATTTGAAATTGATTTTTAGAACAGAACCGTTAGCAGTGCTAAGACGATCTGTGGTTTTTTCAAAACCTTTGTCTTTCCCTTTGGTACCTTTTCCTTTCCCCGTAGGGAAGGAGGACATTGTTGATATTGGACAAATCTGGTTAACTTCTTTTCCCTGCAAATATTCCCTGGTTAGAAAATCAGGAAGGGAATTTTGAGAACCTTTGAGATATTCAATATCAAAATCAAATATACTTAAAATTGATTGCCATCTGGCAAAAACTTGTTTTGAAGCAAGATTTTTAACATCTTTTTTCAAAATATCTTTTGCTGATTCTGATCGGCGAATAAGAAACTTCTGGTTTAGTAAATCAGATTGAAATTTGGAAATTGATAAAACAATTGCTAAAACTTCTTTTTTGACAGTGGAGTAATTCTGCTGGGCAGGATTCCAATGTTTGGAAGTAAAGGCAATAACTTGCTCTTTACCAGAAGAAGTTTTCTGTTTGAGAATGCCGCCATAACCAATGTCTGAGGCATCAGTTTCGACAATCTTTGGAAATTGTGGATTAGGAAGGTAAAGACACGGAAGTTCTTTAACCTGGGTTTTGACCTGTTTGACGACATTGGTATGAACATCAGTCCAAGGAGGAGGATCCTTTTTGAGACGATCATGGAGTGGTTTGATCAGATTGGATAATTGAGGCAAGAAGTCAGAGACGTAATTAAGACATCCAAGAAATCTTTGCAATTGAGTTTTGTCAATCAGTTGATTAGGAAATCTATCAGCAAAGCTAATAGCACGGCTTATAGGCACGATGGTTCCTAAATGAATATTGTGACCAAGAAATCTGATCTTAGTCTGAAACAAATTGATTTTAGTTTTGGATAAGGCCAAGCCACTCCTCTTAACAACATAAATAAAAGTGTTAAGATGTTTGAAGTGTTGATCCACAGATTGAGAATAGATTAAAACATCATCGATATAAACAATGATGAATTTGGAATAAGGATTGAAAATGTCATTCATAATTCGTTGGAATTCTGAAGGAGCATTTTTGAGGCCGAATGGCATAACGTTCCATTCGTATTGACCGAAAGGGACGGTAAAAGCAGTCTTATACCTGTCCTTCTCATCCACCTGGATTTGCCAGAATCCAGATTTCATATCAAACTTGGAAAAGATCTTGGCATTGTGGAGCCGATTCAAAAGATCTTTTTTGTTTGGAATGGATACCTAATCGGCTAAGAGCTTGGTTAAGCGGTTTGTAATTGATAACGAGACGAGGAGCACCTCTCTCAATTTGAAGGTTTGTTGACATAGAAAGCGAGCAAGACCATGGGCTCTTACTTCTACAGATGAGACCCTTGCTAAGCAAGTCTTTGATCTCAGTTAATGAATTGAAGGAGTTCATGACTCATTTGGATAGGGCGATCCTTAGTAGGAATTTGCCTATCGAAAAATCCTTTTCATAGGGAAGATTAACAGCGTGTTGTTTTCTTTCCCAAAAAGCATTTAGTAAGTCGTAACAAATGGAGTTTTGAATCTGGTTCAAAAGGTCAAGTAATCCTTTCATGAACATCAGTTGCTTTAATTGAGAATCAATATTTCAAAGAAATTTCATCTTTAAGAAAATCAATTTGATTTTGTTTGAGAGATGGGATTAAGATCTCGATAATGGGTTCTTTCAAAAATTTGAAAAGAATTGGTTTACCCAGATCTTTGGGCAATAATCCCTTTTTCATTTGTTTGATAAGGAAAAAGTAATTTTATAAAGGGAGTTCCCAAAATTACTTTGTTCTTAAGATTTTTGACCAATAAGAAAGAAGGTTCAATCTTAAGGGGTTGATTTTGGATAAACACCGAAGAGAGTTTATAATTGATTTTTAACTTTGAACCATTAGCCGTACTGAGCTTTTCAGTAGTTTTTTCAAAGTATTTAGTAGGAATTAATCCTTCTAAAATACAATTTGAATCAGCTCCAGTATCAAAAAGGGCTTCTGTTTCAAGAGTAAAATCTTTTACAACAATTTTGATGTTTATAAAAAACTTTTGGATACTAACAAGATTGTTAATATCAGAAAAATTGTTTGGGCTTGAAACCATAGTTTCATCATTTTGCAAAACAGTTTGTAAAACGGTTTTGTTATTTATTTGCTTTAGATCTTCAATCTCAGACCTAAGTTTGTTAACTTCGAAACGGAGATTACTAATAGTAATATTCCTACTAGGAGACTCAGAATCGAGAGTATTTAATTGATATTCAGAATTGGAACGGCTATCCTGAATAAAGGAATTGACATTGATATTGTTGGTTAAGCAATTTTCCCAAAAATGCTCAGCCAAGAGATTGTTGACTCTGTAGTCAATTTCTTTGCAAATTCTTCTGTCAAAATGACAGTAGTATTTTTTGTGACCACTTTGTCCGCAATTTGAACAAACATTATTGTGGCGAGAATTGAGATCATGATAGGAAGACTATTGTTCCTAATAGTCATGATGGAATTGTTGAGGATATCGACAAAAGGATTATTAGTTAAGATCTTGGGAATCCTAAGATTACTAAAATCCAAATGAATATCAGAATTGATTGGAGTATTAGTATCAGTAGTGAGACAAACTGCGATATCTTTACTAATATCCAAGGGATTGATAGAATCAATAGTATCAGATGAGTTGGAATCAACTATCGTGGCACTATTGTTCAATTGACTAAGAGTAGTGGAGGGGACAGAAGTCACAATCGCATTACTGCTAGGAGCACTAATAATAGAGGTGTGTCGGCAACAGCGTTGGTGACAGCTGTTCCTTTCCTATTATCAGTTTGAAAATTGTCAGACAAAGTTTTTTCAAAATTGTCCTTTTCAAAATTGTCTTTATCATTAAAAGAAGACAAGGTAATAGTAGTATTTCTACTATTATTGGTTTGAAAATTGTTTTTGTCATAAAAAGATGAAGATGTATCTTTCTCATGCGGACAAGATAAAGTCTTATCTTTTTTCTGTTCAAACTGTTTTGGGTATTTTTGAGAAATTATTTCTAAAGTCTCATGGTGTAAAGATTGACTACTGAAAGGGTAATAGTAATTACTTTCAATAGTACAAGTATTAAACCATTGGAAAAATACCATATTGTAATTGATTGTTTTGATAAATTTATGAAATTTTTCATAAATTATTTTCTTTTGATTTTCAGAAAATTCATTAAGAAACCATTCCCTTTGTGGGGTCCAGTTTTTAGAATGAAAATCTTTTTTGAAAAATTCTTTGTCATCGACAAACTTGGAGGAATTGATTTGGGTATCCTTAACAGGATTTTTGGAATTGTCATCAGCTATAGATTTTTCAATAGCTCTGATCCTAGATTGAATCTCATCATCAAAACTTTTCTTTTTAGGAAGAGATTGACGATTTTGTTAGAGAAGAGCTTTGGCAACCCGAAGGTTTTCTTTGGTGGAATTGAATGGATCAAAAGACCCATATTTTGATATTTGACTCATACTGGATGAGCTAGATAGGTTTGATTGGGTAAATTGGGAGGTTAAGGATTGAGCAGATTGATAAGAACTATAAGAACAAAAAGAAGAATTGTCATCGGAGTAATCAGAATAATAAGACATAATGAAAACAAGATGAACGCCCAAAGAGTATCAATCTTAACAAGCCTTCCTCACCCGTAAGTACCATCGCCATCACCTGGTTCGTTAGGACAGTAGGATATTGATCAAGAACTAACAAATCATGTACTAAGATACTTTAACTGGATTTAACCATACATATTTGATAAAGCGGAACTATGGTTATTAAGAAAGAATAAATAGTTACCAATTGATCTGCTAGATTATGAAATAACCGTGTAATATGTTCAGATCTGTGCCACAAACGTTGCTATACCAGATTAGTTTTAATAAAAGATCAATCGAGTTAGTTGAATATAAATCCGTTAAGTATGAACACCTCAACCTTGCAACTGTATAAAAAACTTTTGAAGGGAAGAAATTCTTTGAATTTAAATAAAGTAGAAAATAAATATATATTAGTCAAAGACCTTCATCTAATAAACAAAGTTTCTTCCTATCCAACCGGTCAAGAAATGAAAGACAGACCCATGTGATAAAAGTTGGTCTTAAGTTACATCAAAAGTCGTTCCATCATTACTTTGTCAGAGTACCTCAGAGTCATGAGACTTACTGCCACCTCCGTCGGGACTTAATGCTCCTCCTATTACTCTTTCATCACTCTAATGAGACAAAATTTGATGTAATGATACCAGATTTTGAAAATTCGTACTGGGCTATCTTCCAAATATAGGTTGAATAAGTCAAAAAGTTGAATATTGAACAAAGACTTTAACAAAATGTTCTATTCATTTCCCATCAAGCTTTATTAAATAAAGACTTTTCACAAGCAACAAAACGTTCCAGTCTTGCAAGGGCACGCATTCAAACCCAGATCAGATTCATACTACCTAACAAGAGACTAATAAAAATAATCATCTGATACATTGAACATAGGTAGCTACAGTGATGAACTCTTTCATGGTTAATCATAAACAGCTAATCAGTATAGTAATAAAGTATTCTAATACAGAATAACATCTTCCCACCGCACTTTAGATTGATTAAACATAGAAAGTATGTTAGATGCATCATCAACAGTTCAAGATCAATATCACGTTCCTACTTCCCCATCAGGCTCTGATACCAAGAGGGTCGGAGCGAGTTAGATCGTGAAAGGAACTACAGTAGGAAGTAGGACTGAGACGGACTCAGCATTAGTTCAAATGGGGAACAAACCCCAGAAATGTAAAAGAACTGGAAAATAAAACGAAAAACTTAAAGGTTAAAACATGCAAATGTTATGCAAGCAGTTAACCAGCCATATAGGCGGAGATGATTGCAGAAAATAAAGAAAACAAAAACTGAAATTGAAAACTTGTATTCAAGTAACTATCTATGAGTTACATGATTTGAATTGAGAAAGAGGAAGAAGGGGAAGAGACTCACTCAGAGCTCTCTAGTTTCTCACTCTAGAATTGCCTAAGCCAAAGCGTAGCCAAAGCGTACTTAACAATGAGCAAGCGCCGGGCTTATATAGAAAATTGAAAGTACTATTTAAACAGTACAGGTAACTAAACCTAAACTATTACAACAGTACCGGTTACAGATTTTGCTAAGTCTGCTTTACCACTTTCGGTGCTTGTTGGCAGACAAGAGGAATATTTGACTAGGGCGTGCCGTGATTATGGCTCCATCCTATTTTCCAAATTGTGAAGTTCCACATCATCAAGATCATCATCATCTGAGACTTCTTCGGATGATTGTGGACTGTTGATTTCTTCAAACATTGAAGAATAATTGTTGAAGAAGGGCAATGATATCTTCGTTGGAAGACAGCTTGGGGTTGCCCAAAGGTTGTAAATAGGAGTTTCTCCTATTTTCTTGAGATTGTACCATCCGGTTGGAGGAGTGAATTCTTGTATGATTAATTCATGTCTTAACCAGAATGAATTGATAAATTCCTTTGATTGGGCTGGCCAATTGATAAAGGGATTGAACATAGCAAGGCTGGCTATAAAATGGTGTTGTGCAGGAACCACATATAACCTGTTGCTTGTTGGCAGAGAAGACTTTATTCTAAAAGTAACTCTCCCTTTTCTTGAGATAATTCTGCTGCTGTAGCGTATAATTTTATGACCAAAAACTAAGTCGGATGAGTCATTAGTCCAAAAAGAATCTAACATACCCGGATCAAGAAATGTCCAGATAGTATATTCTTTTCCTTTGAAATGAATTGGCTGAAATTGTGGAAGGCTTATTCTAGCCTTTAGAATTCCAAAGATAGTGACGTTGAATATCCTCACCATCTTCACAGAGATTGGAAGGAAGGTTAAAGTAAGCCATGGGTTGGCAAACATAGATTCCTTGGGCTTCATGCGTTTCTTACGTAAATTTCCCAAAGGCATTCCCGGGCTTGAACGTATTCTTGAAAAATTGATTTGGATAATTTATCTTGGATTAGAAAAGCGGTTTCAAAATCCACATGATTGGTTAATTGTCCGATAATTAGAGAGGTCCAGAAACAAACCTTTTCTTCAGATCTTCAAAATTGATTTTAACTAAACACTCAACCTTATAGGACAGTGTTTGATTGTTGGTTTGTGTTTGAATTCTCTCGGAACTCTCACACTCATCCTTACTTTTGAAATTGGCTTTACTTTCCTCATGTAGATCAATGATCTTATCCTTGAGTTTGAGCTTATGAAATTCAATTTCATAAAATTTCAGAACACTCATAAAATTGAATCCTTTAGGGAGGATTTTGGAAGTAATTTTGTTGATGTTTGTATCCCAAAATTCTGGTTCTAATCCTATGATAGGCCAAAAATTTGGTTTTTGAACATATTGTGTTTTGGATGTTCCTGCAACAACAGTTGTAACAGGTTTTGGATTGGCTTGATAAATTGAGTTCTTAGAGTTTTGGATCATAAGATCTAAACTCTCAATTGGTTTTCCTTGGACGGTCTCTGCCCAAGTGTTGGTTGGTAATTGAGTCAAACCCTGTTGGTGGAGGGCTTGGAGAGTCTGAATAGGGAAGAAGTAGTCTTCCTTAGACTCATGTTTGGTTTGGCTACGGGTTTTTGGCCCGGCAATTTGGGCTTGGGTAGAAGACCCAGTTGGACCTTGGATCGATGATCCAGTTGTCAATTGATTTTGGGTCGATGACCCAATTGTTAATTGTTTCTGGGTGAATGACCCAGTTGGACTTTGGGTAGATGACCCACTTGCTATTTGGTTTTGGGTCGAAGACCCAGATTGTTTTTCCTGTGAAAGGACGTCAAAAGGGTTAAGAGTAGTTTTACCTTTGTCTTTCCCTTTGGCACCTTTTCCTTTCCCCGTAGGGAAGGAGGACATTGTTGATATTGGACAAATCTGGTTAACTTCTTTTCCCTGCAAATATTCCCTGGTTAGAAAATCAGGAAGGGAATTTTGAGAACCTTTGAGATATTCAATATCAAAATCAAATATACTTAAAATTGATTGCCATCTGGCAAAAACTTGTTTTGAAGCAAGATTTTTAACATCTTTTTTGAAAATATCTTTTGCTGATTTACAGTCAACCCGAATAAGAAACTTCTGGTTTAGTAAATCAGATTGAAATTTGGAAATTGATAAAACAATTGCTAAAACTTCTTTTTTGACAGTGGAGTAATTCTGCTGGGCAGGATTCCAATGTTTGGAAGTAAAGGCAATAACTTGCTCTTTACCAGAAGTTTTCTGTTTGAGAATGCCGCCATAACCAATGTCTGAGGCATCAGTTTCGACAATCTTTGGAAATTGTGGATTGGGAAGGTAAAGACACGGAAGTTCTTTAACCTGGGTTTTGACCTGTTTGACCACATTGGTATGAACATCAGTCCAAGGAGGAGGATCCTTTTTGAGACGATCATGGAGTGGTTTGATCAGATTGGATAATTGAGGCAAGAAGTCAGAGACGTAATTAAGACATCCAAGAAATCTTTGCAATTGAGTTTTGTCAATCAATTGATTAGGAAATCTATCAGCAAAGCTAATAGCACGGCTAGTAGGCACGATAGTTCCTAGGTGAATATTGTGACCAAGGAATCTGATCTTGGTCTGAAACAAATTGATTTTTGTTTTGGATAAGGCCAAGCCACTCCTCTTTACGACAGAAATAAAAGTGTTAAGGTGTTTGAAGTGTTGATCCACATATTGAGAATAAATTAAAACATCATCGATATAAACAATGATGAATTTGGAATAAGGATTGAAAATGTCATTCATAATTCGTTGGAATTCTGAAGGAGCATTTTTGAGGCCGAATGGCATGACATTCCATTCGTATTGACCGAAAGGGACGGTAAAAGCAGTTTTATACCTGTCCTTCTCATCCACCTGGATTTGCCAGAATCCAGATTTCATATCAAACTTGGAAAAGATCTTGGCATTGTGGAGCCAATTCAAAAGATCTTTTTTGTTTGGAATTGGATACCTAATCCAGCTAAGAGCTTGATTAAGCGGTTTATAATTGATAACGAGACGAGGGTACCCTCTCAATCTCGGAAGGTTTGTTGACATAGAAGCGAGCAAGACCATGGGCTCTTACTTCATCGATGAGACCCTTGCTAAGCAAGTCTTTGATCTCAGATTGACAGAATTGAAGGAGTTCATGACTCATTTGGATAGGACGAGCCTTAGTAGGAATTTGCCTATCAGGAAAATCCTTTTCATAGGGAAGATTAACAACGTGTTGTTTTCTTTCCCAAAAAGCATTTGGTAAGTCAGAACAAATTGAGTTTTGAATCTGGTCCAAAAGGCTGTTAATCCTTTCATGAACATCAGATTGCTTTAATTGAGGATCAATGTTTCTGAAAGAAATTTCATCTTTAAGAAAACCAATTTGATTCTGTTTGAGAGAGATGGGATTAAGATCTCTGATAATAGGTGTTTTCAAAAATTTGAAAAGAATTGGTTTACCCAAATGTTGGGCAATAATCCCATTTTCATTTGTTTGATAAGGAAAAAGTAATTTTATAAAGGGGGTTCCCAAAATTACTTTGTTCTTAAGATTTTTGACCAATAAGAAAGAAGTTTCAATCTTAAGGGTTTGATTTTGGATAAACACGAAGAGAGTTTATAATTGATTTTTAACTTTGAACCATTAGCGTCTTGAGCTTTTCAAGAGTTTTTTCAAAGTATTTAGTAGGAATTAATCCTTCTAAAATACAATTTGAATCACTCCAAGATCAAAAAGGGCTTGTTTCAAGAGTAAAATCTTTTACAACAATTTTGATGTTTATAAAAGACTTTTGGATACTAACAAGATTGTTAATATCAGAAAAATTGTTTGGGCTTGAAACCATAGTTTCATCATTTTGCAAAACAGTTTGTAAAACGGTTTTGTTATTTAATTGCTTTAGATCTTCAATCTCAGACCTAAGTTTGTTAACTTCGAAACGGAGATTACTAATAGTAATATTCCTACTAGGAGACTCAGAATCGAGAGTATTTAATTGATATTCAGAATTGGAACGGCTATTCTGAATAAAGGAATTGACATTGTTATTGTTGGTTAAGCAATTTTCCCAAAAATGCTCAGCCAAGAGATTGTTGACTCTGTAGTCAATTTCTTTGCAAATTCTTCTGTCAAAATGACAGTAGTATTTTTTGTGACCACTTTGTCCGCAATTGGAGCAAACATCATTGTGGCGAGAATTGAGACTGTTGATAGGAAGACTATTGTTCCTAATAGTCATGATGGAATTGTTGAGGATATTGACAAAAGGATTATTAGTTAAGATCTTGGGAAGCCTAAGATTACTAAAATCCAAATGAATATCAGAATTGATTGGAGTATTAGTATCAGTAGTGAGACAAACTACGATATCTTTACTAATATCCAAGGGATTGACAGAATCAATAGTATCAGATGAGTTGGAATCAACTATCGTGGCACTATTGTTCAATTGACTAAGAGTAGTGGAGGGGACAGAAGTCACAATCGCATTACTGCTAGGAGCACTAATAATAGAGGTGTCGGCAACAGCGTTGGTGACAGCTGTTACTTTACTATTATCAGTTTGAAAATTGTCAGACAAAGTTTTTTCAAAATTGTCCTTTTCAAAATTGTCTTTATCATTAAAAGAAGACAAGGTAATAGTAGTATTTCTACTATTATTGGTTTGAAAATTGTTTTTGTCATAAAAAGATGAAGATGTATCTTTCTCATGCGGACAAGATAAAGTCTTATCTTTTTTCTGTTCAAACTGTTTTGGGTATTTTTGAGAAATTATTTCTAAAGTCTCATGGTGTAAAGATTGACTACTGAAAGGGTAATAGTAATTACTTTCAATAGTACAAGTATTAAACCATTGGAAAAATACCATATTGTAATTGATTGTTTTGATAAATTTATGAAATTTTTCATAAATTATTTTCTTTTGATTTTCAGAAAATTCATTAAGAAACCATTCCCTTTGTGGGGTCCAGTTTTTAGAATGAAAATCTTTTTTGAAAAATTCTTTGTCATCGACAAACTTGGAGGAATTGATTTGGGTATCCTTAACAGGATTTTTGGAATTGTCATCAGCTATAGATTTTTCAATACCTCTGATCCTAGATTGATCCTAGATTGATTCTTTTCTTTTTAGTAAGTCTCATGACTCTGAGGTACTCTGACAAAGTAATGATGGAACGACTTTTGATGTAACTTAAGACTTTTGAGGTACTCTGTCTTTCATTTCTTGACAGGTTGGATAGGAAGAAACTTTGTTTATTAGATGAAGGTCTTTGACTAATATATATTTATTTTCTACTTTATTTAAATTCAAAGAATTTCTTCCCTTCAAAAGTTTTTTATACAGTTGCAAGGTTGAGGTGTTCATACTTAACGGATTTATATTCAACTAACTCGATTGATCTTTTATTAAAACTAATCTGGTATAGCAACGTTTGTGGCACAGATCTGAACATATTTACACGGTTATTTTATAATCTAGCAGATCAATTGGTAACTATTTATTCTTTCTTAATAACCATAGTTCCGCTTTATCAAATATGTATGGTTAAATCCAGTTAAAGTATCTTAGTGCATGATTTGTTAGTTCTTGATCAATATCCTACTATCCTAACGAACCAGGTGATGGCGATGGTACTTACGGGTGAGGAAGGCTTGTTAAGATTGATACTCTTTGGGCGTTCATCTTGTTTTCATTATGTCTTATTATTCTGATTACTCCGATGACAATTCTTCTTTTTGTTCTTATAGTTCTTATCAATCTTCTCAATCCTTAACCTCCCAATTTACCCAATCAAACCTATCTAACTCATCCAGTATGAGCCAAGTATCAAATTATGGGTCTTTTGATCCATTCAATTCCACTGAAGAAAACCTTCGGGTTGCCAAAACTCTTCTCAAACAAAATCGTCAATCTCTTCCTAAAAAGAAAAGTTTTGATGATGAGATTCAATCTAGGATCAGAGGTATTGAAAAATCTATAGCTGATGACAATTCCAAAAATCCTGTTAAGGATACCCAAATCAATTCCTCCAAGTTTGTCGATGACAAAGAATTTTTCAAAAAAGATTTTCATTCTAAAAACTGGACCCCACAAAGGGAATGGTTTCTTAATGAATTTTCTGAAAATCAAAAGAAAATAATTTATGAAAAATTTCATAAATTTATCAAAACAATCAATTACAATATGGTATTTTTCCAATGGTTTAATACTTGTACTATTGAAAGTAATTACTATTACCCTTTCAGTAGTCAATCTTTACACCATGAGACTTTAGAAATAATTTCTCAAAAATACCCAAAACAGTTTGAACAGAAAAAAGATAAGACTTTATCTTGTCCGCATGAGAAAGATACATCTTCATCTTTTTATGACAAAAACAATTTTCAAACCAATAATAATAGAAATACTACTATTACCTTGTCTTCTTTTAATGATAAAGACAATTTTGAAAAGGACAATTTTGAAAAAACTTTGTCTGACAATTTTCAAACTGATAATAGTAAAGTAACAGCTGTCACCAACGCTGTTGCCGACACCTCTATTATTAGTGCTCCTAGCGATGTCGATTGTGACTTCTGTCCCCTCCACTACTCTTAGTCAATTGAACAATAGTACCACGATAGTTGATTCCAACTCATCTGATACTATTGATTCTGTCAATCCCTTGGATATTAGTAAAGATATCGTAGTTTGTCTCACTACTGATACTAATACTCCAATCAATTCTGATATTCATTTGGATTTTAGTAATCTTAGGATTCCCAAGATCTTAACTAATAATCCTTTTGTCAATATCCTCAACAATTCCATCATGACTATTAGGAACAATAGTCTTCCTATCAACAGTCTCAATTCTCGCCACAATAATGTTTGTTCAAATTGCGGACAAAGTGGTCACAAAAAATACTACTGTCATTTTGACAGAAGAATTTGCAAAGAAATTGACTACAGAGTCAACAATCTCTTGGCTGAGCATTTTTGGGAAAATTGCTTAACCAACAATATCAATGTCAATTCCTTTATTCAGGATAGCCGTTCCAATTCTGAATATCAATTAAATACTCTCGATTCTGAGTCTCCTAGTAGGAATATTACTATTAGTAATCTCCGTTTCGAAGTTAACAAACTTAGGTCTGAGATTGAAGATCTAAAGCAAATAAATAACAAAACCGTTTTACAAACTGTTTTGCAAAATGATGAAACTATGGTTTCAAGCCCAAACAATTTTTCTGATATTAACAATCTTGTTAGTATCCAAAAGTTTTTTATAAACATCAAAATTGTTGTAAAAGATTTTACTCTTGAAACAGAAGCCCTTTTTGATACTGGAGCTGATTCAAATTGTATTTTAGAAGGATTAATTCCTACTAAATACTTTGAAAAAACTACTGAAAAGCTCAGTACGGCTAATGGTTCAAAGTTAAAAATCAATTATAAACTCTCTTTGGTCTTTATCCAAAATCAAACCCTTAAGATTGAAACTTCTTTCTTATTGGTCAAAAATCTTAAGAACAAAGTAATTTTGGGAACTCCCTTTATAAAATTACTTTTTCCTTATCAAACAAATGAAAAAGGGATTATTGCCCAGCATCTGGGTAAACCAATTCTGTTCAAATTTTTTGAAAGAACCCATTATCAGAGATCTTAATCCCATCTCTCTCAAACAAAATCAAATTAATTTTCTTAAAGATGAAATTTCTTTCAGAAATATTGATTCTCAATTAAAGCAATCTGATGTTCATGAAAGGATTAACAGCCTTTTGGACCAGATTCAAAACTCCATTTGTTCTGACTTACCAAATGCTTTTTGGGAAAGAAAACAACACGTTGTTAATCTTCCCTATGAAAAGGATTTTTCTGATAGGCAAATTCCTACTAAGGCTCGTCCTATCCAAATGAGTCATGAACTCCTTCAATTACATCAATCTGAGATCAAAGACTTGCTTAGCAAGGGTCTCATCCGTAGAAGTAAGAGCCCATGGTCTTGCTCTGCCTTCTATGTCAACAAACCTTCTGAAATTGAGAGAGGTGCTCCTCGTCTCGTTATCAATTACAAACCGCTTAACCAAGCTCTTAGCTGGATTAGGTATCCAATTCCAAACAAAAAAGATCTTTTGAATCGGCTCCACAATGCCAAGATCTTTTCCAAGTTTGATATGAAATCTGGATTCTGGCAAATCCAGGTGGATGAGAAGGACAGGTATAAGACTGCTTTTACCGTCCCTTTCGGTCAATACGAATGGAACGTTATGCCATTCGGCCTCAAAAATGCTCCTTCGTAATTCCAACGAATTATGAATGACATTTTCAATCCTTATTCCAAATTCATCATTGTTTATATCGATGATGTTTTAATCTATTCTCAATCTGTGGATCAACACTTCAAACACCTTAACACTTTTATTTCTGTTGTTAAGAGGAGTGGCTTGGCCTTATCCAAAACTAAAATCAATTTGTTTTAGGACTAAGATCAGATTTCTTGGTCACAATATTCATTTAGGAACCATCGTGCCTATAAGTAGTGCTATTAGCTTTCTTTGATAGATTTCCTAATCAACTGATTGACAAAACTCAATTGCAAAGATTTCTTGGATGTCTTAATTACGTCTCGACTTCTTGCCTCAATTATCCAATCTGATCAAACCACTCCATGATCGTCTCAAAGGATCCTCCTCCTTGGACTGATGTTCATACCAATGTCGTCAAACAGGTCAAAACCCAGGTTAAAGAACTTCCGTGTCTTTACCTTCCTAATCCACAATTTCCAAAGATTGTTGAAACTGATGCCTCAGACATTGGTTATGGCGGGATTCTCAAACAGAAAACTTCTTCTGGTAAAGAGCAAGTTATTGCCTTTACTTCCAAACATTGGAATCTGCCCAGAATTACTCCATCTTGTCAAACGAAGTTTTAGCAATTGTTTTATCAATTTCGAAATTTCAATCTGATTTACTAAACCAGAAGTTTCTTATTCGGGTTAACTGTAAATCAGCAAAAGATATTTTGAAAAAAGATGTTAAAAATCTTGCTTCAAAACAAGTTTTTGCCAGATGGCAATCAATTTTAAGTATATTTGATTTTGATATTGAATATCTCAAAGGTTCTCAAAATTCCCTTCCTGATTTTCTAACCAAGGAATATTTGCAGGGAAAAGAAGTTAACAGATTTGTCCAATATCAACAATGTCCTCCTTCCCTACGGGAAAGGAAAAGGTACCAAAGGGAAAGACAAAGGTTTTGAAAAAACCACAGATCGTCTTAGCATCGCTAGATTACATTCTAAAAATCAATTTCAAATTGTCTTCATTACAATTAAAAACCAGGATTTAAGAATTAACACCTCTTTTTTACTGGTCAAAAATTTAAAAAATAAAGTAATTTTGGGAACTCCGTTTATAAAATTACTTTTCCCTATTCAAATCACTGATGAAGGTATTATTACACAATACCAAAATCAGCCAGTTATTTTCAAGTTTTTGAAAATACCAATTTCTTCAAATATTTTTATTAACCCTGTTAACCATTACGATCCTCTCGAAGAAGATCAAGATTCTGTTTTGCAGGTACCTTATCAAGTAATGAAGTTTAACAATATTAAACTTCCAATGTTCTCTGAAAAGCAGTTCTATCCTCAGCCAAAAACTGAGTTGTATAAAACCCAACAATGTCTTATTGATAATCTTTGGTTATCAACAGACTTAAAAGATAGACTCAATTGCATGAGTGCTCTTGCAGTTTATATTTCAAAAATGAATTTCTATTTTCAAAATCAAAAAGGATCAAAATGTTTTCCTGATCCACGATTTAAAAATGAATTTCAACCTCAATCTTCCAAACTCAAGGATAAGATCATTGATCTTCCTAAGGGAAATAAAGCCAATTTCAAAGGTAAGGATGAGTGTGAGAGTTCCGAGAGAATTCAAACACAAACCTACAATCAAACACTGTCCAAAAGAGATGAGTGTTTAACTAAAACCAATCATGAAGATATGAAGAAGAAGTTTGTTCTGCGAACCTCTTTAATTATCAAACAATTAACTAATCATATAGATTCTGGAATTAATTATTTAGTTCAGAAGAAATTATATGATTCAATTTTTCAATCATATGTTCATGCTCAGGAATGCCTTTGGGAGATTTCTGTAGGGAACATTCAAGCTCAAGGAATTCATGTTTGCCAATCCATGGCTTACTTCAGTTTTCCTTCCAATCATCCAAAAGACAAAGAAGACATTCAGCGTCCTTTTGCTGGACTCTTAAAAGCTAGAATAAGCCTTCAACAATATCAACCAATTCAATTTAAAGGGAACAATTACACTATCTGGACTTGGCTTGATCTAGGTATGTTAGATTCCTTTTGGACTAAAAACTCATCTGACTTAGTCTATGGTCCACAAAAATTATATCTGCTCAAAGTAGCTATTATTTCAAGAAGTGGAGAAGTTACTTTCAGGATAAAGTCATCTCTACCAACTAACAATAGTCTACACGTAGTTCCTGCAAGACATCATTTCATTGCTAGTACTGCTGTGTATTGCTATTTTACTTACCAGCCAGTTCAATCAAAGGAGTTCATTAAATCTGACTGGTTAAGACATGAGATTGCTAGGCAAGAATTCCTTCCTCCAACTGGATGGTTCAATCTCAAGAAGGTAGGAGAAACATCTACCTACAATCTTTGGGCAGTTCCAGGATGTCTCTCAACAAAGATATCAATGCCCTTTTTCAACAATTATTCTTCAATGATTGAAGAACTCAATAGCAAAAATCAACCTAAAGGAGACTCAAACGACGAAGACGATCTCGACGGCGTAGAGCTCCACAACCAAGAAAACAGAATGGAACCCAAAGATTCCTTCTCTGATCTCCGCAATTTCCGCCAAGTGCTCTAAACAGGAAAAGTTAAAGTTGTCTGCAATTACCACTGACAACCTGTAGTGCACTCAATTGGTCTGAAGACCACTTTTAGATTTTTTATATGTAACCGGTACTGTTGTAATAGTTTAGGTTTTTACCTGTACTGTTTAAATAGTACTTTCAATTTTCTATATAAGCCCGGCGCTTGCTCATTGTTAAGTACGCTTTGGCTACGCTTTGGCTTAGGCAATTCTAGAGTGAGAAACTAGAGAGCTCTGAGTGAGTCTCTTCCCCTTCTTCCTCTTTCTCAATTCAAATCATGTAACTCATAGATAGTTACTTGAATACAAGTTTTCAATTTCAGTTTTTGTTTTCTTTATTTTCTGCAATCATCTCCGCCTATATGGCTGGTTAACTGCTTGCATAACATTTGCATGTTTTAACCTTTAAGTTTTTCGTTTTATTTTCCAGTTCTTTTACATTTCTGGGGTTTGTTCCCCATTTGAACTAATGCTGAGTCCGTCTCAGTCCTACTTCCTACTGTAGTTCCTTTCCGCTAATCTAACTCTGCTTCCGACCCCCTCTTGGTATCAGAGAGTATTCAATTAGATAGCATAAGTTCAGAGCCATATGGGAATGGTTTTTGATCTTACATACTTGATCCAGCTACTAATAAGCAATAAATACTTATGATGCATGAAAGAATAAATAGGTACTTAAATAAAGAAATGACTCTGAGGTACTCTGACAAAGTAATGATGGAACGACTTTTGATGTAACTTAAGACCAACTTTTATCACATGGGTCTGTCTTTCATTTCTTGACAGGTTGGATAGGAAGAAACTTTGGTTATTAGATGAAGGTCTTTGACTAATATATATTTATTTTCTACTTTATTTAAATTCAAAGAATTTCTTCCCTTCAAAAGTTTTTTATACAGTTGCAAGGTTGAGGTGTTCATACTTAACGGATTTATATTCAACTAACTCGATTGATCTTTTATTAAAACTAATCTGGTATAGCAACGTTTGTGTACAGATCTGAACATATTACGGTTATTTCATAATCTAGCAGATCAATTGGTAACTATTTATTCTTTCTTAATAACCATAGTTCCGCTTTATCAAATATGTATGGTTAAATCCAGTTAAAGTATCTTAGTACATGATTTGTTAGTTCTTGATCAATATCCTACTGTCCTAACGAACCAGGTGATGGCGATGGTACTTACGGGTGAGGAAGGCTTGTTAAGATTGATACTCTTTGGGCGTTCATCTTGTTTTCATTATGTCTTATTATTCTGATTACTCCGATGACAATTCTTCTTTTTGTTCTTATAGTTCTTATCAATCTTCACAATCCTTAACCTCCCAATTTACCCAATCAAACCAATCTAGCTCATCCAGTATGAGTCAAATATCCAATTATGGGTCTTTTGATCCATTCAATTCCACTCAAGAAAACCTTCGGGTTGCCAAAGCTCTTCTCAAACAAAATCGTCGATCTCTTCCTAAAAAGAAAAGTTTTGATGATGATATTCAATCTAGAATCAGGGCTATTGAAAAATCTATAGCTGATGATAATTCCAAAAATCCTGTTAAGGATACCCAAATCAATTCTTCCAAAAATCCTGTTAAGGATACCAAAATCAATTCCTCCGAGTTTGTCGTTGACAAGGAGTTTTTCAAAAAAGATTTTCATTCTGAAAATTGGACCCCTCAAAGGGAATGGTTTCTTAATGAATTTTCTGAAATCCAAAGAAAAATAATTTATGAAAAGTTTCATGAATTTATCAAAAAAGTTCAATTAAATATTTCTTTTTTTCACTGGTTTAATACTTGTGCTATTGATGGTAATTACAACTACCCGTTCAATAATAAGTCTTTACACCAGAAGAATTTGAAAACAATTTATCAAAAGATCTTTTCAAACTTTTCTGAAAAGCAAGACTCTTTGTCTTCTTTCCAAAAACATTTTGAAATCAATTTTAACAATTTTGAAAAGGACAATTTTGAGAAAACTTTGTCTGACAAATTTCAAACTGATAATAGTAAGGTAACAGCTGTCACCGACGTTGGTACCGACACCTCTATTATTAGTGCTCCTAGCAGTAATGCGATTGTGACTTCTGTCCCCTCCACTACTCTTAGTCAATTGAACAATAGTGCCACGATAGTTGATTCCAACTCATCTGATACTATTGATTCTGTCAATCCCTTGGATATTAGTAAAGATATCGTAGTTTGTCTCACTACTAATACTAATACTCCAATCAATTCTGATATTCATTTGGACTTTAGTAAGCTTAAGATTCCCAAACTCTTAAGTACTAATCCTTTTGTCAATATCCTCAACAATTCCATCATGACTATTAGGAACAATAGTCTTCCTATCAACAGTCTCAATTCTCGCCACAACGATGTTTGCTCTAATTGCGGACAAAGTGGTCACAAAAAATACTACTGTCATTTTGACAGAAGAATTTGCAAAGAAATTGACTACAGAGTCAACAATCTCTTGGCTGAGCATTTTTGGGAAAATTGCTTAACCAACAATAACAATGTCAATTCCTTTATTCAGAATAGCCGTTCCAATTCTGAATATCAATTAAATACTCTCGATTCTGAGTCTCCTAGTAGGAATGTAACGACCCTCATTTTTTTTTCTTTTTCGTAGCAGTTATTTTAATTAATTGCATTATATGTTTGTGCACAAATAGAGACTTTTAATTTAATTGAATGATTCTTGAGAGTTGTTTAAAAAAAAAAAAAAAAAAAAAAGGGCGTGGTAATGCCTTGGGCTAGCACCTTATATGCAGGGTTATATTTTTTTTTCCACCTACCTAATGGGCCAACACTCATGGGCTCCCTCCAACCCAAATAATAGAAAAATTTACATGTGAAGGGTGTAAACCCTTGCGCCTCCAGCCCTCTCTCTCTCAATTTGATTCACTTGTTTCTTCTCCTTCCTATCTCTAAACCCTAGCGCCACACAAGGTTGAAGGAAGCACTCCACATTTTTCCTCTCTTGCATAATTCGGCCACCAAGGTTAGAAGCAACCCCATCTTTGGTCTTCATCAGAAATTGGCAAACTCACCGTAGGTTTGGTTCGGAGTCATCATCATCCCTCTTCAACAAGGGAATTTCGCAAGACACAAAGGTAAGGGGGGAAGATTATTGTGGTTGGGGATATTTGGGGGAATAGGTGAAGGGGTGTCCTTAAACCCCATTGTTTGATAAATGGTTGAAATGTATGCAAAACCAATGATTTATAAATAATTACGCTTGCTGTTTTTAATTAAGTAAAGATGGTAAAGGACTATCTGATTATTAAGAAAAATGGAATAGATTGTTTTATCTCATATATTTTTGGAATGAAGTTTTTTTTTTGTGAAAATAATAAAGTTAATTGCTGCTGGATTTTTCTGCTGTTATGCAGAATTTTATTGTGCAGAATTTTGCTGTTTAAATTGCTGCGAAAATTCTGTTGCTGTTGCTGTTTAATTGTTTGCTGTTTCTGTTTCTACTGCTTTGCTGTTTCTATTTCTTTTATGCAAAATTTCTGTTGTGCAGAATTTAGGCTGTGCGATTTCTGTTGCTGTGTGAATTCTGTTATTATTTTTGCATCGTTCTTGTTTCTGTTCTACTTTCTGCATTTTTGATTACACTATTAATAATATGTTGTTGCTATTTTTATGCTGTTAGTGCTTTCTGCATAATCTAATTACATGATTAATTACATGCAGCTGTAGTCTTTATGAGGTTCTTTGTTTTCTGCATAATCTAATTACATGATTAATTACATGTTGCTGTTTTGTCTCTGTTTTCTGCAGATTTGAATTATATGGTTTAAAGATAATTATTTTTATGACAATTCATTGATTCCTGTAATTATATTTGTTATTATGTGACAATAATTGTGAAAAGCTCACATTTGTGACAACTATCTTGAAAGGATAAATGACTTTGTGTGCAAGTCACCTAGCTATTAGTAGCCATAATGGGACTTGAGTCATTCCTTGTGAGATGATCCTAGCCATATGGGCCATGATGGATTATCGATGAAAACTTGAACTATGATGTTCGGAGGAAACCCGACCTTGTGTGTTTGTTTGTCATACAACCCTTGTAATAGGATGGGGAAGCATTATTGAAATGAAAGGTGGAGGCCAATATGAGTGAGCCAGCGGCAATACCTCGGCCTAGAGGGTGAGAAGCTTGAGTTTGTGTGCCCTAATAGTTTGAGTGTCGCGCCTTGGGTGGGGACCACTTATCGGACTTAGCTACCCTGGCCAGTCACCGGACATTATCATCCCTAGTTGAGAGTATGCGGTAATAGAGTAATCACCCGCGAGGTGGTCTCTAATAAACCAAATATGTACTCCTAGGAGACTACCCAGAGTAGTAGATGGGACCACATGCATAAGAAGTAGTGTCGTTAGCGTCTGCATTATTTTACATTGATAATTATGTGATTATGAGGAATGGTGAAATTTTTCTGCGTGTATTCGTGGATGATATGAGACGTTGTTACTACCTTATGTGAATTGGTTGCTATAGTGTGGTGTGTAAATATATATATACCTGTATACGTATATAAATATATTATTTATTCACCTTTTTCTCTCTAAATATCACCATAACTCGACTACAACGTACTCACCCCTCTGTGGTTGTTTGTCTCTTGTCCTCCTATTTTCAATTGCAGACACTACTAATACCAGGACACGTAGCTAGTGGTGAAGGCTTCTTATGGAGAACTTTATAGTTTTACTTCGAATATTTTTCTTATTGAGACGTTGAGTCATTCATGTATTTTGTCACTCTTGTGTAAGTTGGGCTAAGTAAAGCTCTGAGACTATGTGACACGGGTTTTCTTTTCCTTGGGGGTTCGTATTTCGTTTGGTTTTATTTTCATTTCACCAGTTCAAATAAGATCTTTGAAAGAAAAATACTTACTATGTTTGTTATTACGAAATACTTTCCAACTGAATGATGTCTGAATTCGATTTATTCATCGATTTATCATTGATCCTTTTTATATTTTATTTAATTTTTTTATTTTTATCGCTACCTCCTGGAAAATAGATAACTTATTTTCATTCCGCAATGACTATTATATTTTTAATTGATTTACGAATCAAGAGCAAATTGATGTGTTTACCTTTTTTTCTTCCTTTTATTGAACGATTTTGAAAGCGGGGATTAGGGTGTCACATTAAGTGGTATCAGGCGATTCGGTCTTACCGGACTGTGTGTGTGTCTATTATGTTTCTCTGTGTGAACTCTGTGCTTCGTGCGTCAATGTTTGATTTATTTATTTATTTATTTATTTATTTACTTATTTATTTATTGATTTAGTTTATGGGTTGACGTTGCTTGTTGCATCCAATTTGGTTCTGATTGGTGCAGGGAGTAATGGCGGGTAGGAACGATAGAGCTTTAGCGGATGCACTCGTTGCCATGGCTTAGGCCGTACAAGGAATTCAAAATAGGAATGCTAATGCCGGAGCCGCTGAATTTAGAGGATTGGAGCAATTCCAAAAGAATGACCCACCTACCTTTAGGGGTGGACATGATCCCGATGGTGCCCAGAACTGGATACGGGAGATGGAGAAGATCTTCCATGCTATGGCGTGTACGGATGCTCAAAAGGTGACTTTTGGTACCTTTAAGCTTGCTGAAGATGCAGAATACTGGTGGGAGAGTAACCGCCCACGTGTGGAAGCTGCACCCGGCGGAGTCACTTGGGAAGCCTTCAAAGAGATTTTCTTGGAGAAGTACTTTCCGAGGATATCCGTGCTTAGGAAGGCCGAATTTCTAGAATTGAAGCGAGGTAATATGTCGATTGGTGAGTATATCACCAAGTTTGAAGAGCTATCCGGTACTATCAACCATATGTGGGAGAAGGCGGTGAGCGTTGAAGTGTGTGAAATTCACCAATGGATTTGCGACCTGAAGTCAAGCTAGCCATCAACTACCAGAGAATTTGACAGCTTCCTGAATTAATCCACACCGAGAATGTGGGATGAGGACAACAAAGCTAAAGCGACACTACAAGTCGGTTGGCTCCCAAAGGACAAGAAGAAAGACAATAAAGACTTCCCGAGAATCGGGAAAGCCATACCCAACTCAGAATGGGACGGTTTGGACATAACCGTAATGGTAACCGCAATCAATCTTTCAACAAACCTGCGGCACAAATGTTTGGCGGAGGTGGAGGGCCGCCGACCCTCTGCGTTGCATGAAGTGTGGCAAGTACGGACATACCTACCGAGATTGTCCTGAAAAGCAAGTGATCTGTTTCAACTGTGGAAGGCCAGGACATATCGGAAGGGAGTGCCCGAATCCGAAGAAAGAACCAAACGGGAATGGAGGGCAGAATTCCCAACCCAACCGACCTAAGCCAACAGGACGAGTCTTTGCTCTCAACGTGACTGAAGCCGCAGCGACGGACAACCTTATCCAAGGTAGGTGCTTCATACATGGAACTCCTTTAGTGGTACTTTTCGACTCCGGTGCTACGCACTCCTTTGTGTCAAGTGAATGTGTGAAAAATTTGAATTTGCCTGTTTCACCCCTACCCTGTGAGCTTGAGGTTGACACACCAGCAAATGGTAAAGTCCGAACTTCTTTTGCTTGTTTAAAATGTCCTTTGTCCATAGGTGACAAGAAATTTGTGGTTGATTTGGTTTGTTTGCCTTTGAGTCAACTTGATGTAATTCTTGGCATGAATTGGTTAGCTACTAATCAAGTCATCTTAAATTGCTTTGAAAAAATGTTTGTATTCTGATTGATTGAACCCAGAGACCATCGACTCGTAACGACAACCAAATGCAGGCATGTTTGAAACAAGATGCCCAAGTTTACATGATGATAGCCTCTCTAAAAGTCGAAGACCAAGTCAGGATAGATGGTATGCCTATAGTGAGTGAGTATTCCGATGTGTTTGAGGAAGTGCAAGAATCGCCTCCAGAGAGAGAGAGACTGAATTTACCATAGACTTAGTACCAGGTACTGGACCCATATCTATAGCTCCTTATAGGATGTCTCCCGCAGAACTAGTTGAGCTTAAGAAACAGTTGGAGGAACTGCTAGAGAAACAATTTGTGAGACCAAGTGTATCCCCTTGGGGTGCACCAGTGTTGTTAGTCAAGAAAAAGGATGGGAGTATGAGGTTGTGTGTAGATTACCGCCAATTGAACAAGGTAACTATTAAAAACAAGTATCCCTTGCCTAGGATAGATGATCTGATGGACCAGTTAATTGGAGCCTGGGTGTTTTCTAAGATAGACCTTAGGTCAGGTTATCATCAAATTCGAGTGAAGTCTGAGGACATCCCAAAGACTGCATTCAGGACCCGTTATGGGCACTACGAGTACCTAGTTATGCCATTCGGTGTAACCAATGTTCCTGCCGTGTTCACGGACTACATGAACCGAGTCTTCCACCCACACCTTGATAAGTTTGTAGTGGTCTTCATAGATGATATCTTAGTGTACTCTAAGAGTAGGGAAGAACATGTGGAACACTTGAGGATAGTATTACAGACCCTTAGAGAGAAGAGACTTTATGCCAAGCTTTCTAAATGTGAGTTTTGGTTGGAGGAAGTGAGTTTCCTAGGACATGTGATCTCAAGAGGGGGAATAGCGATGAGACCCATCCAAGGTAGAAAGCGGTGTTGAAGTGGGAATCACCTAAATCAGTGACTGAGATTAGGAGTTTCTTAGGCCTTGCAGGGTACTACCGTAGATTCATAGAGGGATTCTCTAAGTTAGCCTTGCCTTTGACAATGTTGACCAGGAAAGGAAAAGCTTTCGTGTGGGATGCTCAGTGTGAAAATGGATTTCAGGAGTTGAAAAGGAGATTGACTTCTGCCCCAGTTTTAGTGCTACCTAATCCAAGTGAGCCTTTTGAAGTGTATTGTGATGCGTCTAAGTTAGGACTCGGAGGTGTGCTTATGCAAAATAGGCAGGTAGTGGCCTATGCCTCTAGGCAGTTGAAAACCCATGAAAGGAATTACCCCACTCATGATTTAGAGTTAGCCGCTGTGGTGTTTGTGTTGAAAATATGGAGACATTACTTGTATGGTTCTAGGTTTGAAGTGTTTAGTGACCATAAGAGCCTTAAATATCTTTTTGACCAGAAAGAATTGAATATGAGACAGCGAAGGTGGATAGAGTTTCTTAAGGATTATGATTTTGGGCTTAACTATCACCCCGGCAAAGCCAATGTAGTGGCTGATGCTTTGAGTAGGAAACCCCTACATCTTTCCGCTATGATGGTTAGAGAGATGAGTTTGATCGAAGAGTTTAGGGATCTAAGTTTAGTTTGTGAGGTCACTTCTAAGAGTGTGCGACTAGGAATGTTGAAAGTCACTAGTGGATTACTGGAGCAGATTATGGAAGGTCAGAAGACCGATCAACATCTTTTGGATCAGAAGGAGCTTATCGCTCAAGGTAAGGATATAGGTTTTAGTGAAGGGACTGATGGGATTTTGAGGTTTCAAGGTAGGGTTTGTGTACCTAATGTTCCTGAGCTTAAGAGAATGATTTTAGAGGAAGGGCACAAGAGTAGTCTAAGTGTTCACCAGGGCCACCAAGATGTACCAAGACCTTAAGAAAATTTTCTGGTGGCCTGGAATGAAAAAGGAGGTAGCAGAATTTGTCTACGCCTGCCTGACTTGTCAGAAGGCCAAGATAGAGCACCAAAAACCATCTGGGTTCTTACAACCCTTGAGTATTCCTGTATGGAAATGGGACAGTATAGCAATGGACTTCGTATCAGGACTCCCTAGGACTCCTACAGGAGTAGATGCCATCTGGGTTGTTGTAGACAGATTGACGAAGTCTGCACATTTCATCCCTGTGAATGTGGAATACCCTTTAGAGAAGCTGACCAAGTTGTACATTAGGGAGATAGTAAGGTTGCATGGCGTACCTTCTAGTATTGTGTCTGACAGAGACCCCAGGTTTAGCTCTAGATTTTGGGGAAGCTTACATGAGGCTTTAGGAACCAAACTCAAGATGAGCTGCTTATCACCCTCAGGCCCGATGGTCGATGTCAGAGCGGACCATCCAATCATTAGAGGACTTGTTAAGAGCTTGTGTATTAGAACAAACCGGTAGTTGGGATACCTTCTTACCTCTTGTTGAGTTTACCTACAACAATAGCTATCATTCCGATATTGGGATGGCACCTTATGAAGCCTTGTATGGCGGGAAGTGTAGGACTCCCTTGTGTTGGTATGAGGCCAGGTGAGAACCTTGTGTTGGGCCCTGAAATAGTTCAAGAAACCAGAAAGGTCAAAATGATTCAGGACAAGATGAGGGCCACTCAAAGTAGGCGAAAAAGCTATCATGACAAGCGAAGAAAGGATTTGAGATTTGAAGAGGCGACCATGTATTCTTGAGAGTCACTCCCAAGACTGGGGTTGGCCGGTAATGAAGTCGAAGAAACTTACACCTCGTTTTATTGGCCCTACCAAATTTTGAAAAATTGGGGAAGTTGCCTACCAGTTGCCTTACCACCTTTCCTTTCAAACCTTCATAATGTCTTCCATGTGTCGCAACTCGTAAATATGTCCATGACCCTACTCATATGATTGAACTTGATGAAGTACCATTGAAAGAGAATCTTACCTATGAGGTACTACCAAGGAGGATTGAGGGCCAAGCAGTCAAGCGATTGAGAGGAAGGAGGTTCCGTTGGTCAAGGTTATTTGGGGAGGAGGCAATGAGGAGAGTGCTACTTGGGAACTTGAGAGTCTGATGCAAGCCTCTTATCCACACTTGTTTGACCACGGTAAGTTTCGAGGACGAAACTTTTTGTAAGGAGGGGAGGATGTAACGACCCTCATTTTTTTCTTTCTTTTTCGTAGCAGTTATTTTAATTAATTGCATTATATGTTTGTGCACAAATAGAGACTTTTAATTTAATTGAATGATTCTTGAGAGTTGTTTAAAAAAAAAAAAAAAAAAAGGGGGCGTGGTAATGCCTTGGGCTAGCACCTTATATGCAGGGTTATATTTTTTTTTTCCACCTACCTAATGGGCCAACACTCATGGGCTCCCTCCAACCCAAATAATAGAAAAATTTACATGTGAAGGGTGTAAACCCTTGCGCCTCCAGCCCTCTCTCTCTCAATTTGATTCACTTGTTTCTTCTCCTTCCTATCTCTAAACCCTAGCGCCACACAAGGTTGAAGGAAGCACTCCACATTTTTCCTCTCTTGCATAATTCGGCCACCAAGGTTAGAAGCAACCCCATCTTTGGTCTTCATCAGAAATTGGCAAACTCACCGTAGGTTTGGTTCGGAGTCATCATCATCCCTCTTCAACAAGGGAATTTCGCAAGACACAAAGGTAAGGGGGGAAGATTATTGTGGTTGGGGATATTTGGGGGAATAGGTGAAGGGGTGTCCTTAAACCCCATTGTTTGATAAATGGTTGAAATGTATGCAAAACCAATGATTTATAAATAATTACGCTTGCTGTTTTTAATTAAGTAAAGATGGTAAAGGACTATCTGATTATTAAGAAAAATGGAATAGATTGTTTTATCTCATATATTTTTGGAATGAAGTTTTTTTTTTTGTGAAAATAATAAAGTTAATTGCTGCTGGATTTTTCTGCTGTTATGCAGAATTTTATTGTGCAGAATTTTGCTGTTTAAATTGCTGCGAAAATTCTGTTGCTGTTGCTGTTTAATTGTTTGCTGTTTCTGTTTCTACTGCTTTGCTGTTTCTATTTCTTTTATGCAAAATTTCTGTTGTGCAGAATTTAGGCTGTGCGATTTCTGTTGCTGTGTGAATTCTGTTATTATTTTTGCATCGTTCTTGTTTCTTTTCTACTTTCTGCATTTTTGATTACACTATTAATAATATGTTGTTGCTATTTTTATCTTTGTTAGTGCTTTCTGCATAATCTAATTACATGATTAATTACATGCATTTGTAGTCTTTATGAGGTTCTTTGTTTTCTGCATATTTTAATTACATGACTAATTACATGTTGCTGTTTTGTCTCTGTTTTCTGTGATTTGAATTATATGGTTTAAAGATAATTATTTTTATGACAATTCATTGATTCCCTGTAATTATATTTGTTATTATGTGACAATAATTGTGAAAAGCTCACATTTGTGACAACTATCTTGAAAGGATAAATGACTTTGTGTGCAAGTCACCTAGCTATTAGTAGCCATAATGGGACTTGAGTCATTCCTTGTGAGATGATCCTAGCCATATGGGCCATGATGGATTATCGATGAAAACTTGAACTATGATGTTCGGAGGAAACCCGACCTTGTGTGTTTGTTTGTCATACAACCCTTGTAATAGGATGGGGGGAAGCATTATTGAAATGAAAGGTGGAGGCCAATATGAGTGAGCCCGCGCGGCAATACCTCGGCCTAGAGGGTGAGAAGCCCGAGTTTGTGGGCCCTAATAGTTTGAGTGTCGCCTTGGGTGGGGACCACTTATCAGACTTAGCTACCCTGACCATCACCGGACATTATCATCCCTAGTTGAGAGTATGCGGTAATAGAGTAATCACCCGCGAGGTGGTCTCTAATAAACCAAATATGTACTCCTAGGAGACTACCCAGAGTAGTAGATGGTACCACATGCATAAGAAGTAGTGTCGTTAGCGTCTGCATTATTTTCTGTTGATAATTATGTGACTATGAGGAATGGTTAAATTTTTCTGCGTGTATTCGTGGATGATATGAGACGTTGTTACTACCTTATGTGAATTGGTTGCTATAGTGTGGTGTGTAAATATATATATACCTGTATACGTATATAAATATATTATTTATTCACCTTTTTCTCTCTAAATATCACCATAACTCGACTACAACGTACTCACCCCTCTGTGGTTGTTTGTCTCTTGTCCTCCTATTTTCAATTGCAGACACTACTAATACCAGGACACGTAGCTAGTGGTGAAGGCTTCTTATGGAGAACTTTATAGTTTTACTTCGAATATTTTTCTTATTGAGACGTTGAGTCATTCATGTATTTTGTCGCTCTTGTGTAAGTTGGGCTAAGTAAAGCTCTGAGACTATGTGACACGGGTTTTCTTTTTCTTTGGGGGTTCGTATATCGTTTGGTTTTATTTTTATTTCACCAGTTCAAATAAGATCTTTGAAAGAAAAATACTTACTATGTTTGTTATTACGAAATACTTTCCAACTGAATGATGTCTGAATTCGATTTATTCATCGATTTATCTGTTGATCCTTTTTATATTTTATTTAATTTTTTTTTATTTTTATCGCTACCTCCTCTGGAAAATAGATAACTTATTTTCATTCCGCAATGACTATTATATTTTTAATTCAGTTTACCGAATCAAGAGCAAATTGATGTGTTTACCTTTTTTTTTTCTTCCTTTTATTGAACGATTTTCGAAACGGGGATTAGGGTGTCACAAGGAATATTACTATTAGTAATCTCCGTTTCGAAGTTAACAAACTTAGGTCTGAGATTGAAGATCTAAAGCAATTAAATAACAAAACCGTTTTATAAACTGTTTTGCAAAATGATGAAACTATGGTTTCAAGCCCAAACAATTTTTCTGATATTAACAATCTTGTTAGTATCCAAAAGTTTTTTATAAACATCAAAATTGTTGTAAAAGATTTTACTCTTGAAACAGAAGCCCTTTTTGATACTGGAGCTGATTCAAATTGTATTTTAGAAGGATTAATTCCTACTAAATACTTTGAAAAAACTACTGAAAAGCTCAGTACGGCTAATGGTTCAAAGTTAAAAATCAATTATAAACTCTCTTCGGTGTTTATCCAAAATCAAACCCTTAAGATTGAAACTTCTTTCTTATTGGTCAAAAATCTTAAGAACAAAGTAATTTTGGGAACCCCCTTTATAAAATTACTTCTTCCTTATCAAACAAATGAAAATGGGATTATTGCCCAACATTTGGGTAAACCAATTCTTTTCAAATTTTTGAAAACACCTATTATCAGAGATCTTAATCCCATCTCTCTCAAACAGAATCAAATTGGTTTTCTTAAAGATGAAATTTCTTTCAGAAACATTGATCCTCAATTAAAGTAATCTGATGTTCATGAAAGGATTAACTTGACCTTTTGGACCAGATTCAAAACTCAATTTGTTCTGACTTACCAAATACTTTTTGGGAAAGAAAACAACACGTTGTTAATCTTCCCTATGAAAAGGATTTTCCTGATAGGCAAATTCCTACTAAGGCTCGTCCTATCCAAATGAGTCATGAACTCCTTCAATTCTGTCAATCTGAGATCAAAGACTTGCTTAGCAAGTGGTCTCATCGATGAAGTAAGAGCCCATGGTCTTGCTCTGCCTTCTATGTCAACAAACCTTCTGAGATTGAGAGGGGTACCCCTCGTCTCGTTATCAATTATAAACCGCTTAATCAAGCTCTTAGCTGGATTAGGTATCCAATTCCAAACAAAAAAGATCTTTTGAATCGGCTCCACAATGCCAAGATCTTTTCCAAGTTTGATATGAAATCTGGATTCTGGCAAATCCAGGTGGATGAGAAGGACAGGTATAAAACTGCTTTTACCGTCCCTTTCGGTCAATACGAATGGAATGTCATGCCATTCGGCCTCAAAAATGCTCCTTCAGAATTCCAACGAATTATGAATGACATTTTCAATCCTTATTCCAAATTCATCATTGTTTATATCGATGATGTTTTAATTTATTCTCAATCTGTGGATCAACACTTCAAACACCTTAACACTTTTATTTCTGTCGTTAAGAGGAGTGGCTTGGCCTTATCCAAAACAAAAATCAATTTGTTTCAGACCAAGATCAGATTCCTTGGTCACAATATTCACCTAGGAACTATCGTGCCTATTAGCCGTGCTATTAGCTTTGCTGATAGATTTCCTAATCAATTGATTGACAAAACTCAATTGCAAAGATTTCTTGGATGTCTTAATTACGTCTCTGACTTCTTGCCTCAATTATCCAATCTGATCAAACCACTCCATGATCGTCTCAAAAAGGATCCTCCTCCTTGGACTGATGTTCATACCAATGTGGTCAAACAGGTCAAAACCCAGGTTAAAGAACTTCCGTGTCTTTACCTTCCCAATCCACAATTTCCAAAGATTGTCGAAACTGATGCCTCAGACATTGGTTATGGCGGCATTCTCAAACAGAAAACTTCTGGTAAAGAGCAAGTTATTGCCTTTACTTCCAAACATTGGAATCCTGCCCAGCAGAATTACTCCACTGTCAAAAAAGAAGTTTTAGCAATTGTTTTATCAATTTCCAAATTTCAATCTGATTTACTAAACCAGAAGTTTCTTATTCGGGTTGACTGTAAATCAGCAAAAGATATTTTGAAAAAAGATGTTAAAAATCTTGCTTCAAAACAAGTTTTTGCCAGATGGCAATCAATTTTAAGTATATTTGATTTTGATATTGAATATCTCAAAGGTTCTCAAAATTCCCTTCCTGATTTTCTAACCAGGGAATATTTGCAGGGAAAAGAAGTTAACCAGATTTGTCCAATATCAATAATGTCCTCCTTCCCTACGGGGAAAGGAAAAGGTGCCAAAGGGAAAGACAAAGGTAAAACTACTCTTAACCCTTTTGACGTCCTTTCACAGGAAAAACAATCTGGGTCTTCGACCCAAAACCAAATAGCAAGTGGGTCATCTACCCAAAGTCCAACTGGGTCATTCACCCAGAAACAATTAACAATTGGGTCATCGACCCAAAATCAATTGACAACTGGATCATCGCTCCAAGGTCCAACTGGGTCTTCTACCCAAGCCCAAATTGCCGGGCCAAAAACCCGTAGCCAAACCAAACATGAGTCTAAGGAAGACTACTTCTTCCCTATTGAGACTCTCAAGCCCTCCACCAACAGGGTTTGACTCAATTACCAACCAACACTTGGGCAGAGACCGTCCAAGGAAAACCAATTGAGAGTTTAGATCTTATGATCCAAAACTCTAAGAACTCAATTTATCAAGCCAATCCAAAACCTGTTACAACTGTTGTTGCAGGAACATCCAAAACCCAATATGTTCAAAAACCAAATTTTTGGCCTATCATAGGATTAGAACCAGAATTTTGGGATACAAACATCAACAAAATTACTTCCAAAATCCTCCCTAAAGGATTCAATTTTATGAGTGTTCTGAAATTTTATGAAATTGAATTTCATAAGCTCAAACTCAAGGATAAGATCATTGATCTACCTGAGGAAAGTAAAGCCAATTTCAAAAGTAAGGATGAGTGTGAGAGTTCCGAGAGAATTCAAACACAAACCAACAATCAAACACTGTCCTATAAGGTTGAGTGTTTAGTTAAAATCAATTTTGAAGATCTGAAGAAAAGGTTTGTTTTACAGACCTCTCTAATTATCGGACAATTAACCAATCATGTGGATTTTGAAACCAGTTTTCTAATCCAAGATAAATTATCCAAATCAATTTTTCAAGAATACGTTCAAGCCCAGGAATGCCTTTGGGAAATTTCTGTAAGAAACGTACAAGCCCAAGGAATCTATGTTTGCCAACCCATGGCTTACTTTAACCTTCCTTCCAATCTCTGTGAAGATGGTGAGGATATTCAACGTCACTATACTGGAATTCTAAAGGCTAGAATAAGCCTTCCATAATTTCAGCCAATTCATTTCAAAGGAAAAGAATATACTATCTGGACATTTCTTGATCTGGGTATGTTAGAATCTTTTTGGACTAATGACTCATCTGACTTAGTTTTTGGTCCGCAAAAATTATACCTGCTTGCAGCAGCAATTATCTCAAGAAAAGGGAGAGTTACTTTTAGAATAAAGTCTTCTCTGCCAACAAGCAACAGGTTATATGTGGTTCCTGCACAACACCATTTTATAGCCAGCCTTGCTATGTTCAATCCCTTTATCAATTGGCCAGCCCAATCAAAGGAATTTATCAATTCATTCTGGTTAAGACATGAATTAATCAGACAAGAATTCACTCCTCCAACCGGATGGTACAATCTCAAGAAAATAGGAGAAACTCCTATTTACAACCTTTGGGCAACCCCAAACTGTCTTCCAACGAAGATATCATTGCCCTTCTTCAACAATTATTCTTCAATGTTTGAAGAAATCAACAGTCCACAATCATCCGAAGAAGTCTCAGATGATGATGATCTTGATGATGTGGAACTCCACAATTTGGAAAATAGGATGGAGCCATAATCACGGCACGCCCTAGTCAAAGATTCCTCTTGTCTGCCAACAAGCACCGAAAGTGGTAAAGCAGACTTAGCAAAATCTGTAACCGGTACTGTTGTAATAGTTTAGGTTTAGTTACCTGTACTGTTTAAATAGTACTTTCAATTTTCTATATAAGCCCGGCGCTTGCTCATTGTTAAGTACGCTTTGGCTACGCTTTGGCTTAGGCAATTCTAGAGTGAGAAACTAGAGAGCTCTGAGTGAGTCTTTTCCCCTTCTTCCTCTTTCTCAATTCAAATCATGTAACTCATAGATAGTTACTTGAATACAAGTTTTCAATTTCAGTTTTTGTTTTCTTTATTTTCTGCAATCATCTCCGCCTATATGGATGGTTAACTGCTTGCATAACATCTGCATGTTTTAACCTTTAAGTTTTCCATTTTATTTTTAGTTCTTTTACTTTTCTGGGGTTTGTTCCCCATTCTGAACTTATGCTGAGTCCGTCTCAGTCCTATGACCAAGAGGGGGTCGGAAGCAAAGTTAGATCAGCGGAAAGGAACTACAATAGGAAGTAGGACTGAGACGGACTCAGCATAAGTTCAGAATGGGGAACAAACCCCAGAAAAGTAAAAGAACTAAAAATAAAACGAAAAACTTAAAGGTTAAAACATGCAAATGTTATGCAAGCAGTTAACCAGCCATATAGGCGGAGATGATTGCAGAAAAAAAAGAAAACAAAAACTGAAATTGAAAACTTGTATTCAAGTAACTATCTATGAGTTACATGATTTGAATTGAGAAAGAGGAAGAAGGGGAAGAGACTCACTCAGAGCTCTCTAGTTTCTCACTCTAGAATTGCCTAAGCCAAAGCGTAGCCAAAGCGTGCTTAACAATGAGCAAGCGCCGGGCTTATATAGAAAATTGAAAGTACTATTTGAACAGTACAGGTAAATAAACCTAAACTATTACAACAGTACCGGTTACAAATTTTGATGCGTCTGCTTTACCCCTTTCGGTGCATAATGGCAGACAAAAGGAATCTTTGACTACTCCGGTGAAGGGAGAAAGTCATCATCTGAATTGGCTGGCTCAGAGATCAAATCATCTTCTTCATACTTGTAGAAGATAATGTCAGTGCTTGAGCCTTCATCAGTTGGTTTGAGGGCAGCTGGCTGAAGAATTTGCTTCTTCTTCTTGTTAGCTGTCTTCATGGTTGGTTGTTTACTTGTGGATGGTTGATCATCCTTCTTGTTGTCAGTTATTCTCTTTTGGAGAAGCTGAGTTATGCTTTGTAGGCTACTTATCATATCTTCTTCAGAGGAAGATCCTGCTATAGCAGCCGTAATTTGAGACTTTTGGTTTTGAAGAAGACAAGTGCTGGGTTCAGCATACTTCAATAATTTAGGATTTCTCCTAAACCAGTTCTTGACTCCTTCTTTTGAAGCTTTGGACCCATCAAATTCAGACCACCATTTAACATAGGCTTGTTGTACCAGCCATGGGTGGACATTGGGAAGAGGGTTTTTATTGAGATTGTCGCCATGAGAATACCCAAGACAGAGAAAATAAGCAAAAAGTTAAGTAAGATTGGAAGACTATCAGCCTCACGATCATACTTAGTTTTGAAAAAATTAAATCCTTCAATAACATCAAGAGGAAGGATTTCAGGAATTGGCCCAAAAGAGTCCCACCATTGGAGGAACCAATTAGGAAATTGATACCTGGTACCTGTCTTAAAATAGATAAACCAGGAATGTTTAAAATTTTTGTTTTGGAGTCCCAAAAGGGTTATCTCCCAAGCCTTGATATAATCCCAGTAGCAAAAGCCAATCGGATCAAAACTTCCGGAGAATTTTTTGAAATTGCTGGGATTTTGTCCCCAAGCCGAAGGTGTTAAAACCTCAAGGATTTGGAGGGTTGAATGGGTAACATTTGAGGGGTCTCTGGGATCCCTATCATGTTTGATTTTTACAGACTCGGTATCAATTAATATTAACTGATAAAATTGGTGATGTTTGTATTTTGGAATCCTTTAGGGAGGATTTTGGAAGTAATTTTGTTGATGTTTGTATCCCAAAATTCTGGTTCTAATCCTATGATAGGCCAAAAATTTGGTTTTTGAACATATTGGGTTTTGGATGTTCCTGCAACAACAGTTGTAACAGGTTTTGGGTTGGCTTGATAAATTGAGTTTTTAGAGTTTTGGATCATAAGATCTAAACTCTCAATTGGTTTTCCTTGGACGGTCTCTGCCCAAGTGTTGGTTGGTAATTGAGTCAAACCCTGTTGGTGGAGGGCTTGGAGAGTCTGAATAGGGAAGAAGTAGTCTTCCTTAGACTCATGTTTGGTTTGGCTACGGGTTTTTGGCCCGGCAATTTGGGCTTGGGTAGAAGACCCAGTTGGACCTTGGATCGATGACCCAGTTGTCAATTGATTTTGGGTTGATGACCCAATTGTTAATTGTTTCTGGGTGAATGACCCAGTTGGACTTTGGGTAGATGACCCACCTGCTATTTGGTTTTGGGTCGAAGACCAGATATTTTTCTGTGAAAGGACATCAAAAGGGTTAAGAGTAGTTTTAGCTTTGTCTTTCCTTTGGTACCTTTTCCTTTCCCCGTAGGGAAGGAGGACATTGTTGATATTGGACAAATCAAGTTAACTTCTTTTCCTGCAAATATTCCCTGGTTAGAAAATCGGAAGGGAATTTTGAGAACCTTTGAGATATTCAATATCAAAATCAAATATACTTAAAATTGATTGCCATCCGCAAAAACTTGTTTTAAAGCAAGATTTTTAACATCTTTTTTCAAAATATCTTTTGCTGATTTACAGTCAACCCGAATAAGAAACTTCTGGTTTAGTAAATCAGATTGAAATTTGGAAATTGATAAAACAATTGCTAAAACTTCTTTTGACAAAGGAGTAATTTCACGGGTAGGATTCCAATGTTTGGAAGTAAAGGCAATAACTTGCTTTTTACCAGAAGTTTTCTGTTTGAGAATGCCGCCATAACCAATGTCTGAGGCATCAGTTTCGACAATCTTTGGAAATTGTGGATTCGGAAGGTAAAGACACGGAAGTTCTTTAACCTGGGTTTTGACCTGTTTGACCACATTGGTATGAACATCAGTCCAAGGAGGAGGATCCTTTTTGAGACAATCATGGAGTGGTTTGATCAGATTGGATAATTGAGGCAAGAAGTCAGAGACGTAATTAAGACATCCAAGAAATCTTTGCAATTGAGTTTTGTCAATCAATTGATTAGGAAATCTATCAGCAAAGCTAATAGCACGGCTAATAGGCACGATAGTTCCTAGGTGAATATTGTGACCAAGGAATCTGATCTTGGTCTGAAACAAATTGATTTTAGTTTTGGATAAGGCCAAGCCACTCCTCTTAACAACAGAAATAAAAGTGTTAAGGTGTTTGAAGTGTTGATCCACAGATTGAGAATAGATTAAAACATCATCGATATAAACAATGATGAATTTGGAATAAGGATTGAAAATGTCATTCATAATTCGTTGGAATTCTGAAGGAGCATTTTTGAGGCCGAATGGCATAACGTTCCATTCGTATTGACCGAAAGGGACGGTAAAAGCAGTCTTATACCTGTCCTTCTCATCCACCTGGATTTGCCAAAATCCAGATTTCATATCAAATTTGGAAAAGATCTTGGCGTTGTGAAGCCGATTCAAAAGATCTTTTTTGTTTGGAATTGGATACCTAATCCAGCTAAGAGCTTGATTAAGCGGTTTGTAATTGATAACGAGACGAGGGCACCTCTCAATCTCAGAAGGTTTGTTGACATAGAAGGCAGAGCAAGACCATGGGCTCTTACTTCTACGGATGAGACCCTTGCTAAGCAAGTCTTTGATCTCAGATTGACAGAATTGAAGGAGTTCATGACTCATTTGGATAGGACGAGCCTTAGTAGGAATTTGCCTATTAGAAAAATCCTTTTCATAGGGAAGATTAACAACGTGTTGTTTTCTTTCCCAAAAAGCATTTGGTAAGTCAGAACAAATGGAGTTTTGAATCTGGTCCAAAAGGTTGTTAATCCTTTCATGAACATCAGATTGCTTTAATTGAGAATCAATGTTTCTGAAAGAAATTTCATCTTTAAGAAAACCAATTTGATTCTGCTTGAGAGAGATGGGATTAAGATCTCTGATAATAGGTGTTTTCAAAAATTTGAAAAGAATTGGTTTACCCAAATGTTGGGCAATAATCCCATTTTCATTTGTTTGATAAGGAAAAAGTAATTTTATAAAGGGGTTTCGCAAAATTACTTTGTTCTTAAGATTTTTGACCAGTAAGAAAGAAGTTTTAATCTTAAGGGTTTGATTTTGGATAAACACCGAAGAGAGTTTATACTTGATTTTTAACTTTGAACCATTAGCCGTACTGAGCTTTTCAGTAGTTTTTTCAAAGTATTTAGTAGGAATTAATCCTTCTAAAATACAATTTGAATCAGCTCCAGTATCAAAAAGGGCTTCTGTTTCAAGAGTAAAATCTCTTATAACAATTTTGATGTTTATAAAAAACTTTTGGATACTAACAAGATTGTTAATATTAGAAAAATTGTTTGGGCTTGAAACCATAGTTTCATCATTTTGCAAAACAGTTTGTAAAACGGTTTTGTTATTTATTTGCTTTAGATCTTCAATCTCAGACCTAAGTTTGTTAACTTCGAAACGGAGATTACTAATAGTAATATTCCTACTAGGAGACTCAGAATCGAGAGTATTTAATTAATATTCAGAATTGGAACGGCTATCCTGAATAAAGGAATTGACATTGATATTGTTGGTTACGCAATTTTCCCAAAAATGCTCAGCCAAGAGATTGTTGACTCTGTAGTCAATTTCTTTGCAAATTCTTCTGTCAAAATGACAGTAGTATTTTTTGTGACCACTTTGTCCGCAATTTGAACAAACATTATTGTGGCGAGAATTGAGACTGTTGATAGGAAGACTATTGTTCCTAATAGTCATGATGGAATTGTTGAGGATATTGACAAAAGGATTATTAGTTAAGATCTTGGGAATCCTAAGCTTACTAAAATCCAAATGAATATCAGAATTGATTGGAGTATTAGTATCAGTAGTGGAAAATAATACGATATCTTTACTAATATCCAAAGGTTTGACAGAATCAATAGTATCCGATGAGTTGGAATCAACTATCGTGGCACTATTGTTCAATTGACTAAGAGTAGTGGAGGGGACAGAAGTCACAATCGCATTACTGCTAGGAGCACTAATAATAGAGGTGTCGGTACCAACGTCGGTGACAGCTGTTACCTTACTATTATCAGTTTGAAATTTGTCAGACAAAGTTTTTTCAAAATTGTCCTTTTCTAAATTGTTAAAATTGATTTCAAAATGTTTTTGGAAAGAAGACAAAGAGTCTTGCTTTTCAGAAAAGTTTGAAAAGATCTTTTGATAAATTGTTTTTAAATTCTTCTGGTGTAAAGACTTATTATTGAATGGGTAGTTGTAATTACCATCAATAGCATAAGTATTAAACCAGTGAAAAAAAGAAATATTTAATTGAACTTTTTTGATAAATTCATGAAACTTTTCATAAATTATTTTTCTTTGGATTTCAGAAAATTCATTAAGAAACCATTCCCTTTGAGGGGTCCAATTTTCAGAATGAAAATCTTTTTTGAAAAACTCCTTGTCAACGACAAACTCGGAGGAATTGATTTTGGTATCCTTAACAGGATTTTTGGAAGAATTGATTTGGGTATCCTTAACAGGATTTTTGGAATTATCATCAGCTATAGATTTTTCAATAGCCCTGATTCTAGATTGAATATCATCATCAAAACTTTTCTTTTTAGGAAGAGATCGACGATTTTGTTTGAGAAGAGCTTTGGCAACCCGAAGGTTTTCTTGAGTGGAATTGAATGGATCAAAAGACCCATAATTGGATATTTGACTCATACTGGATGAGCTAGATTGGTTTGATTTGGTAAATTGGGAGGTTAAGGATTGAGAAGATTGATAAGAACTATAAGAACAAAAAGAAGAATTGTCATCGGAGTAATCAGAATAATAAGACATAATGAAAACAAGATGAACGCCCAAAGAGTATCAATCTTAACAAGCCTTCCTCACCCGTAAGTACCATCGCCATCACCTGGTTCGTTAGGACAGTAGGATATTGATCAAGAACTAACAAATCATGCACTAAGATACTTTAATCGATTTAACCATACATATTTGATAAAGCGGAACTATGGTTATTAAGAAAGAATAAATAGTTACCAATTGATCTGCTAGATTATAAAATAACCGTGTAAATATGTTCAGATCTGTGCCACAAACGTTGCTATACCAGATTAGTTTTAATAAAAGATCAATCGAGTTAGTTGAATATAAATCCGTTAAGTATGAACACCTCAACCTTGCAATTGTATAAAAAACTTTTGAAGGGAAGAAATTCTTTGAATTTAAATAAAGTAGAAAATAAATATATATTAGTCAAAGACCTTCATCTAATAAACAAAGTTTCTTCCTATCCAACCTGTCAAGAAATGAAAGATAGACCCATGTGATAAAAGTTGGTCTTAAGTTACATCAAAAGTCGTTCCATCATTACTTTGTCAGAGTACCTCAGAGTCATGAGACTTACTGCCACATCCGTCGGGACTTAATGCTCCTCCTATTACTCTTTCATCACTCTAATGAGACAAAATTTGATGTAATGATACCAGATTTTGAAAATTCGTACTGGGCTATCTTCCAAATATAGGTTGAATAAGTCAAAAAGTTGAATATTGAACAAAGACTTTAACAAAATGTTCTATTCATTTCGCATCAAGCTTTATTAAATAAAGACTTTTCACAAGCAACAAAACGTTCCAGTCTTGTAAGGGCACGCATTCAAACCCAGATCAGATTCATACTACCTAACAAGAGACTAATAAAAATAATCATCTGATACATTGAACATAGGTAGCTACAGTGATGAACTCTTTCATGGTTAATCATAAACAGCTAATCAGTATAGTAACAAAGTATTCTAATACAAAATAACATCTTCCCACCGCACTTTAGAATGATTAAACATAGAAAGTATGTTAGATGCATCATCAACAGTTCAAGATCAATATCACGTTCCTACTTCCCCATCAGGCTCTGATACCAAGAGGGGGTCGGAAGCAGAGTTAGATCAGCGGAAAGGAACTACAGTAGGAAGTAGGACTGAGACGGACTCAGCATAAGTTCAAATGGGGAACAAACCCCAGAAATGTAAAAGAACTGGAAAATAAAACGAAAAACTTAAAGGTTAAAACATGCAAATGTTATGCAAGCAGTTAACCAGCCATATAGGCGGAGATGATTGCAGAAAATAAAGAAAACAAAAACTGAAATTGAAAACTTGTATTCAAGTAACTATCTATGAGTTACATGATTTGAATTGAGAAAGAGGAAGAAGGGGAAGAGACTCACTCAGAGCTCTCTAGTTTCTCACTCTAGAATTGCCTAAGCCAAAGCGTAGCCAAAGCGTGCTTAACAATGAGCAAGCGCCGGGCTTATATAGAAAATTGAAAGTACTATTTGAACAGTACAGGTAAATAAACCTAAACTATTATAACAGTACCGGTTACAAATTTTGATGCGTCTGCTTTACCCCTTTCGGTGCATAATGGCAGACAAAAGGAATCTTTGACTACTCTGGTGAAGGGAGAAAGTCATCATCCGAATTGGCTGGCTCAGAGATCAAATCATCTTCTTCAGACTTATAGAAGATAATGTCAGTGCTTGAGCCTTCATCAGTTGGTTTGAGGGCAGCTGGCTGAAGAATTTGCTTCTTCTTCTTGTTAGCTGTCTTCATGGTTGGTTGTTTACTTGTGGATGGTTGATCATCCTTCTTGTTGTCAGTTATTCTCTTTTGGAGAAGCTGAGTTATGCTTTGTAGGCTACTTATCATATCTTCTTCAGAGGAAGATCCTGCTATAGCAGCCGTAATTTGAGACTTTTGGTTTTGAAGAAGACAAGTGCTAGGTTCAGCATACTTTAATAATTTAGGATTTCTCCTAAACCAGTTCTTGACTCCTTCTTTTGAAGCTTTGGACCCATCAAATTCAGACCACCATTTAACATAGGCTTGTTGTACCAGCCATGGGTGGACATTGGGAAGAGGGTTTTTATTGAGATTGTACTGCCATGAGAATACCCAAGACAGAGAAAAATAAACAAAAAAGTTAAGTAAGATTGGAAGACTATCAGCCTCACGATCATACTTAGTTTTGAAAAAATTAAATCCTTCAATAACATCAAGAGGAAGGATTTCAGGAATTGGCCCAAAAGAGTCCCACCATTGGAGGAACCAATTAGGAAATTGATACCTGGTACCTGTCTTAAAATAGATAAACCAGGAATGTTTAAAATTTTTGTTTTGGAGTCCCAAAAGGGTTATCTCCCAAGCCTTGATATAATCCCAGTAGCAAAAGCCAATCGGATCAAAACTTCCGGAGAATTTTTTGAAATTGCTGGGATTTTGTCCCCAAGCCGAAGGTGTTAAAACCTCAAGGATTTGGAGGGTTGAATGGGTAATATTTGAGGGGTCTCTGGGATCCCTATCATGTTTGATTTTTACAGACTCGGTATCAATTAATATTAACTGATAAAATTGGTGAGTCTTTTTTGGGGCCAAAGGCACAAAATTGAATCCTTTAGGGAGGATTTTGGAAGTAATTTTGTTGATGTTTGTATCCCAAAATTCTGGTTCTAATCCTATGATAGGCCAAAAATTTGGTTTTTGAACATATTGGGTTTTGGATGTTCCTGCAACAACAGTTGTAACAGGTTTTGGGTTGGCTTGATAAATTGAGTTTTTAGAGTTTTGGATCATAAGATCTAAACTCTCAATTGGTTTTCCTTGGACGGTCTCTGCCCAAGTGTTGGTTGGTAATTGAGTGAAACCCTGTTGGTGGAGGGCTTGGAGAGTCTGAATAGGGAAGAAGTAGTCTTCCTTAGACTCATGTTTGGTTTGGCTACGAGTTTTTGGCCCGGCAATTTGGGCTTGGGTAGAAGACCCAGTTGGACCTTGGATCGATGACCCAGTTGTTAATTGATTTTGGGTTGATGACCCAATTGTTAATTGTTTCTGGGTGAATGACCCAGTTGGACTTTGGGTAGATGACCCACCTGCTATTTGGTTTTGGGTCGAAGACCCAGATTGTTTTTCCTGTGAAAGGACATCAAAAGGGTTAAGGGTAGTTTTACCTTTGTCTTTCCCTTTGGTACCTTTTCCTTTCCCCGTAGGGAAGGAGGACATTGTTGATATTGGACAAATCTGGTTAACTTCTTTTCCTTGCAAATATTCCATGGTTAGAAAATCAGGAAGGGAATTTTGAGAACCTTTGAGATATTCAATATCAAAATCAAATATACTTAAAATTGATTGCCATCTGGCAAAAACTTGTTTTGAAGCAAGATTTTTAACATCTTTTTTCAAAATATCTTTTCTTTGATTCTGATCAACCCGAATAAGAAACTTCGTTTAGTAAATCGATTGAAATTTGGAAATTGATAAAACAATTGCTAAAACTTCTTTTTGACAAAGGAGTAATTCACGGGCAGATTCCAATGTTTGGAAGTAAAGGCAATAACTTGCTCTTTACCGTAAGTTTCTGTTTGAGAATGCCGCCATAACCAATGTCCGAGGCATCGGGCCGACAATCTTTGGAAATTGTGGATTGGGAAGGTAAAGACACTAAGTTCTTTAACCTGGGTTTTGACCTGTTTGACCACATTGGTATGAACATCAGTCCAAGGAGGAGGATCCTTTTTGAGACGATCATGGAGTGGTTTGATCAGATTGGATAATTGAGGCAAGAAGTCAGAGACGTAATTAAGACATCCAAGAAATCTTTGCAATTGAGTTTTGTCAATCAATTGATTAGGAAATCTATCAGCAAAGCTAATAGCACGGCTAAGAGGCACGATAGTTCCTAGGTGAATATTGTGACCAAGGAATCTGATCTTGGTCTGAAACAAAATGATTTTTGTTTTGGATAAGGCCAAGCCACTCCTCTTAACAACAGAAATAAAAGTGTTAAGGTGTTTGAAGTGTTGATCCACAGATTGAGAATAAATTAAAACATCATCGATATAAACAATGATGAATTTGGAATAAGGATTGAAAATGTCATTCATAATTCGTTGGAATTCTGAAGGAGCATTTTTGAGGCCGAATGGCATAACATTCCATTCGTATTGACCGAAAGGGACGGTAAAGGCAGTCTTATAATTGCCCTTTCTCATCCACCTGGATTTGCCAGAATCCAGATTTCATATCAAACTTGGAAAAGATCTTGGCATTGTGGAGCCGATTCAAAAGATCTTTTTTGTTTGGAATTGGATACCTAATCCAGCTAAGAGCTTGATTAAGCGGTTTGTAATTGATAACGAGACGAGGGGTACCCCTCTCAATCTCAGAAGGTTTGTTGACATAGAAGGCAGAGCAAGACCATGGGCTCTTACTTCTACGGATGAGACCCTTGCTAAGCAAGTCTTTGATCTCAGATTGACAGAATTGAAGGAGTTCATGACTCATTTGGATAGGACGAGCCTTAGTAGGAATTTGCCTATCAGAAAAATCCTTTTCATAGGGAAGATTAACAACGTGTTGTTTTCTTTCCCAAAAAGCATTTGGTAAGTCAGAACAAATTGAGTTTTGAATCTGGTCCAAAAGGCTGTTAATCCTTTCATGAACATCAGATTGCTTTAATTGAGAATCAATGTTTCTGAAAGAAATTTCATCTTTAAGAAAACCAATTTGATTCTGCTTGAGAGAGATGGGATTAAGATCTCTGATAATAGGTGTTTTCAAAAATTTGAAAAGAATTGGTTTACCCAAATGTTGGGCAATAATCCCATTTTCATTTGTTTGATAAGGAAAAAGTAATTTTATAAAGGGGTTTCCCAAAATTACTTTGTTCTTAAGATTTTTGACCAGTAAGAAAGAAGTTTCAATCTTAAGGGTTTGATTTTGGATAAACACCGAAGAGAGTTTATAATTGATTTTTAACTTTGAACCATTAGCCGTACTGAGCTTTTCAGTAGTTTTTTCAAAGTATTTAGTAGGAATTAATCCTTCTAAAATACAATTTGAATCAGCTCCAGTATCAAAAAGGGCTTCTGTTTCAATAGTAAAATCTTTTACAACAATTTTGATGTTTATAAAAAACTTTTGGATACTAACAAGATTGTTAATATCAGAAAAATTGTTTGGGCTTGAAACCATAGTTTCATCATTTTGCAAAACAGGTTGTAAAACGGTTTTGTTATTTAATTGCTTTAGATCTTCAATCTCAGACCTAAGTTTGTTAACTTCAAACTGAGATTACTAATAGTAATATTCCTACTAGGAGACTCGAGAATCGAGAGTATTTAATTGATATTCAGAATTGGAACGGCTATCCTGAATAAAGGAATTGACATTGATATTGTTGGTTAAGCAATTTTCCCAAAAATGCTCAGCCAAGAGATTGTTGACTCTGTAGTCAATTTCTTTGCAAATTCTTCTGTCAAAATGACAGTAGTATTTTTTGTGACCACTTTGTCCGCAATTTGAACAAACATTATTGTGGCGAGAATTGAGACTGTTGATAGGAAGACTATTGTTCCTAATAGTCATGATGGAATTGTTGAGGATATTGACAAAAGGATTATTAGTTAAGATCTTGGGAATCCTAAGCTTACTAAAATCCAAATGAATATCAGAATTGATTGGAGTATTAGTATCAGTAGTGGAAAATACTACGATATCTTTACTAATATCCAAAGGTTTGGCAAGGTCCATAGTATCAAATGAGTTGGAATCAACTATCGTGGCACTATTGTTCAATTGACTAAGAGTAGTGGAGGGGACAGAAGTCACAATCGCATTACTGCTAGGAGCACTAATAATAGAGGTGTCGGCAACAGCGTTGGTGACAGCTGTTACTTTACTATTATCAGTTTGAAAATTGTCAGAAAAAGTTTTTTCAAAATTGTCCTTTTCAAAATTGTCTTTATCATTAAAAGAAGACAAGGTAATAGTAGTATTTCTACTATTATTGGTTTGAAAATTGTTTTTGTCATAAAAAGATGAAGATGTATCTTTCTCATGCGGACAAGATAAAGTCTTATCTTTTTTCTGTTCAAACTGTTTTGGGTATTTTTGAGAAATTATTTCTAAAGTCTCATTGTGTAAAGATTGACTACTGAAAGGGTAATAGTAATTACTTTCAATAGTACAAGTATTAAACCATTGGAAAAATACCATATTGTAATTGATTGTTTTGATAAATTTATGAAATTTTTCATAAATTATTTTCTTTTGATTTTCAGAAAATTCATTAAGAAACCATTCCCTTTGTGGGGTGCAGTTTTTAGAATGAAAATCTTTTTTGAAAAATTCTTTGTCATCAACAAACTTGGAGGAATTGATTTGGGTATCCTTAACAGGATTTTTGGAATTGTCATCAGCTATAGATTTTTCAATAGCTCTGATCCTAGATTGAATCTCATCATCAAAACTTTTCTTTTTAGGAAGAGATTGACGATTTTGTTTGAGAAGAGTTTTGGCAACCCGAAGGTTTTCTTCAGTGGAATTGAATGGATCAAAAAACCCATAATTTGATACTTGGCTCATATTGGATGAGTTAGATAGGTTTCATTGGGTAAATTGGGAGGTTAAGGATTGAGAAGATTGATAAGAACTATAAGAACAAAAAGAAGAATTGTCATCGGAGTAATCAGAATAATAAGAGATAATGAAAACAAGATGAACGCCCAAAGAGTATCAATCTTAACAAGCCTTCCTCACCCGTAAGTACCATCGCCATCACCTGGTTCGTTAGGACAGTAGGATATTGATCAAGAACTAACAAATTATGCACTAAGATACTTTAACTGGATTTAACCATACATATTTGATAAAGCGGAACTATGGTTATTAAGAAAGAATAAATAGTTACTAATTAATCTGCAAGATTATGAAATAACTGTGTAATATGTTCAGATCTGTGCCACAAACGTTGCTATACCAGATTAGTTTTAATAAAAGATCAATCGAGTTAGTTGAATATGAATTCGTTAAGTATGAACACCTCTACCTTGCAACTGTATAAAAAAAAACTTTTGAAGGGAAGAAATTCTTTGAATTTAAATAAAGTAGAAAATAAATATATATCAGTTAAAGACCTTCATTTAATAAACAAAGTTTCTTCCTATCCAACCTGTCAAGAAATGAAAGGCAGACCCATGTGATAAAAGTTGGTCTTAAGTTACATCAAAAGTCGTTCCATCATTACTTTGTCAGAGTACCTCGAGTCATGAGACTTCTTGCCACATCGATCGGGACTTAATGCTCCTCCTATTACTCTTTCATCACTCTAATGAGACAAAATTTGATGTAATGATACCAGATTTTGAAAATTAAATCTTTGGGCTATCTTCCAAATATAGGTTGAATAAGTCAAAAAGTTGAATATTGAACAAAGACTTTAACAAAATGTTCTATTCATTTCCCATCAAGCTTTATTAAATAAAGACTTTTCACAAGCAACAAAACGCTCCAGCCTTGCAAGGGCACGCATTCAAACCAGCATCGATTCATACTACCTAACAAGAGACTAATAAAAATAATCATCCGATACATTGAACATAGGTAGCTACAAAGATGAACTCTTTCATGGTTAATCATAAACAATTAATCAAGATAGTAATGTAGTATTCTAATACAGAATAACATCTTCCCACCGCACTTTAGAATGATTAAACATAGAAAGTATGTTAGATGCATCATCAACAGTTCAAGATCAATATCACGTTCCTACTTCCCAAGTAGGATTGGCAGACCCAAGGAACTTAAGGTCAGAGGTACCAGGGTCATGTATTTTGTTGGATAGGCAATCCATATTTAATTGAAGACTCTGGACATTTTGTCTTAAATCATAAATTTCAGATTTAAGAAGATTGACTTCAGATTGTAAATCTGGGATTGTAATAGGCTTGGTGTTTTTATTTTCAAGCCGTTTGAGGGTATCTTTGAGGCTAAACTTGTTAGTTACCAAAGGATTTTTAGGAGGCCTGGCAACCAGAGTGGCTTTGAGTCTTTCAAGATGCCCAGTTCTTTCCCGAGTATCAGGAATAGCACTGATAACCTCGAAGAGGAGATCTTGTTCTTTGGTTAAGACATTGATAGATGACTCAGGGGAATCATCATCTTGGATTTGATTTAGACTCTCTGAAGAATCGTGAGAGGAATCATCAGAAGAGGTTTCTCCAAGGGAGGAATCAATCAAAAGATTGTTGATTTTGTCCTGGATAGTTTTGTGTAAGTTAAGAGAACTAATCTTCTTATTAAACTTACAAAATCTACTATAATGGCCAGGTTTACCACATTTGTAGCAGATAACTTTGGTTTTGGGCTGAGAATCCTTATTCTCATTATCTAATTGGATCTTGGGCTTAGGTTTGGGCTTCCTAAGGCTCTGTTTGTAGAATTGAGGTCTGGAAAGACCGGTTTTGGCTTTATGTTTGTTACTGGGCTTCTTAGCACAGGGTAACCCAAATTGTTCACAGAAGGTTCCTAACTCCCTACGGGTTTGGGCCTTCTCTTTAGCTAATTGTTGTTGCACTTTGTCATCTTGACAAACCTTGAGTGCAACTCTTTGGATTATGGCAATAAGCTGTCCATAGCTTAATTGGTCATAAGGAATTGGAGAATTGGGATTTTGGCTTCTAAGTTTATCTCTAACCTTATCGCCAAGGGATTTGGGAAGGCCAGCTAAGAATTTTTCTTTCCAGAAAGCTTGCTGACTGTCTTCTCTGGTATAAACCCTAGTTAGGAAAGTATCTTTATACCACCTAAAATCACCTAAGGTTTTACACCTAAGATTGGCCAATAACTCAGCAGATCTATCCTTGATAATAGAGGGATCTCCTATGAAGTGTTGAGCTATGGTAAAAATTAAGGTATTAACGGCATCAGGTAAAGTAACACCGTTTTCAACAATTGGGGTACCATCAGGTTCAATCTTAATGGCACTAAGAATTGAGTGTCTTTGTTGGTCAGATAGATAATTATCCCACCAGCCTTTGAGTTGGCCATAGAAACCTGCAACAAGAATTTCCACAATCATAGATTCAGGAAAATCATTAGTAGTTTCATAAGCAGTGGCAACCATAGTCATATTTTGAAGAATTTTGGTAATGCCATATTCATTTTCTCTGTCTATATTCCATTCATAGACGTTGTTGGCACTAAAGCTTTTGAAATTGGAATTGGAATCCTTTTCTTCTAAAAGAAGATCTAGAGCAGTGGCTCTAGGATAGTAGAGCTTGGTAGGATTTCTCCAATTGGGACCAGTAATAACTGGATTGATATTAATGTCAGAGTCATCTTCAGAGGAATAAACCGAAGAAGGTTGGCCGAGGACATTAATAGAATTCTTATTTTTGGGATTCCTGTGGGGTAGAGGAGTTTCTATCTCAGGGGAATCAGGAATAACTTTGCAAAGTTCAATTTGTTTATTGATTTTATTGAGAAATTCAGAGTGAACTTCCTCAACTTGTTTTTTGATTTGAGCTTTTGGTCCAGAAAGACGGAGAGCTCTTTTGCCATTGTTAGAAATCTGGTAGGGTTTAAACAATGGTTTTTCGATTTGAAAAGAATTACTTTTGGCCGAAGGAGTATTATGATCAAGAATCTTTTCTCCTAAGGTTTGAAGGTAACGATTGGTGTAATTGGATTGTTCCATAAGGGTTTTGATGTCCTTAGGGGAAATTGGATCAGTTTCTATCTTAGAACTGAAAGGGGTTGCAATGACAGTTGTGGGAGAATCCTTACTGGTGAGGGTAAAGGATGTCTTAGGAGGTAACTCAGATTGGACCTCTTGACCATCTCCTAAATGCCATTTTTTGATAACCTCAAGGGCTTTGGTATTCAAAGAAGGATCTTTGAAAGGATAATCCATATTGTTTTTAATGGCAATACCATTAAACCAATAAAAGAATGGAAGATTGTATTGAATTTTTTCAAGAAATTCATAAAACTCTTCTTGCATTCGTTGGCGCAAAATACCACGAATATGTTTGAAGAACCATTCTCTATGAGGTTTCCAATCCTCAGAAAAGAACTTTTTTTGAATGGAATCTCTGTCTGGAATAAAAACAGGAGAGATTTTTGAAATTGTATTTAACTCATACTCTGGATTAAGAGAAGAGTAAGTTGGGGAGGGGATGGTTTGGTCATCATCATCCCTTTGATAAGAAGTCTTTACCGGAGTAGTGGCTTCGAATCCTTGTAAATGAATTGTAGATCCATCATGAGAAGGTTCAGGTTCGCACAGGAATGGATCTAGGAATTGATCTAGAAGTCGAGAAGGATCTTCTAGAGAAGGCAGACTGAAAGTCATCATTGGATCTAATAGATCTAGATAGAGAAAAGCTGTTTCTTCTATCAAAAATTAAATCTACTTGACCTGTAGGATGTTGCAGAATGCTCTGAAAATTGGGAGTAATCTTGGGGATAGCTGGAGTGGCTTTTTCCAATGTCCATTTTTCAGGAAGAGTGACCTCATTCCATTGAATGGTTTTGGGAACAGCAACATTAGCTTTGGAATTGTCAGTGAGAAACAAAGTGGTCTCACCACGTTTTTCACAATTAGTTTTGACAAAATTGGAAATTATAGAATTCATAACCTTATACTGAATCCTATAAATAAGAGCAATAGGTATGGATCCCTTTTTCATATCATACCCATGTATTTTGATATTCAAGAATAAAACATCAAGAATATTTTTGTCATCCAGACTAACAGTTAAGTCAGGGAAGCAATTGAAGAAGATTGGGCCATGGCATAAACTGGACTCAACAGTACCAAGTAAAGAGGCCTCGAATTGATTGTGTCTTTTGTCTCTTAGGCAGAAAAGAACTGTTGTGTCGAGAGATTCTTTGGTGAGTGGCTTCATGCCAATTTGAACACTGCCAATGTGAAGATAACTATATCCTCTGGCCTTGTGGTTTTTGAGGGTTTTATCAGAGAGAAGATAAATTTCTTCATCTTCAGTTTGGATTTTGTATTTTTCTTCGACAGTTCTAATGACGAAGTCAGATTGGTTTTGCCAAAGGCTTTTGAGTTTGAAATCTTTACTGGATTTGTAAAGATCTTCATCTTTGATTTTGGGAATATCCCAATTGTCAAGATCTTGATTGAGATCTTCAAAGCAAATCTCATCTTTGAAGACATTTTTGGAAAAATTGGAGAAATCATTTTGATTTGATAGAGAAGAGGACGAGGAGGAGGAAGAAGACTTGTTGGGAGAAAAGCGAGAAGAGAGTGAACGAAACATAATGACAAAAAACGAAGTTCACGAAATAAACAAGCCTTCCTTCCCCATAAGTACCATCGCCATCACCTGGTTCGTTAGGACAGTAGGATATTGATCAAGAACTAACAAATCATGCACTAAGATACTTTAACTGGATTTAACCATACATATTTCATAAAGCGGAACTATGGTTATTAAGAAAGAATAAATAGTTACCAATTGATCTGCTAGATTATAAAATAACCGTGTAAATATGTTCAGATCTGTGCCACAAACGTTGCTATACCAGATTAGTTTTAATAAAAGATCAATCGAGTTAGTTGAATATAAATCCGTTAAGTATGAACACCTCAACCTTGCAACTGTATAAAAAACTTTTGAAGGGAAGAAATTCTTTGAATTTAAATAAAGTAGAAAATAAATATATATTAGTCAAAGACCTTCATCTAATAAACAAAGTTTCTTCCTATCCAACCTGTCAAGAAATGAAAGACAGACCCATGTGATAAAAGTTGGTCTTAAGTTACATCAAAAGTCGTTCCATCATTACTTTGTCAGAGTACCTCAGAGTCATGAGACATACTGCCACATCCGTTGGGACTTAATGCTCCTCCTATTACTCTTTCATCACTCTAATGAGACAAAATTTGATGTAATGATACCAGATTTTGAAAATTCGTACTGGGCTATCTTCCAAATATAGGTTGAATAAGTCAAAAAGTTGAATATTGAACAAAGACTTTAACAAAATGTTCTATTCATTTCCCATCAAGCTTTATTAAATAAAGACTTTTCACAAGCAACAAAACGTTCCAGTCTTGCAAGGGCATGCATTCAAACCCAGATCAGATTCATACTACCTAACAAGAGACTAATAAAAATAATCATCTGATAGATTGAACATAGGTAGCTACAGTGATGAACTCTTTCATGGTTAATCATAAACAAACTAATCAAGATAGTAACAGAGTATTCTAATACGTAATAACATCTTCCCACCGCACTTTAGAATGATTAAACATAGAAAGTATGTTAGATGCATCATCAACAGCTCAAGATCAATATCACGCTCCTACTTCCCATCAGGCTCGATACCAAGAGGGGCCTGCAGAGTTAGACGAGCGGAAAGGAACTACGGTTGGAAGTAGGGACCAGACGGACTCAAAGATAAGTTCGTAATGGGGAACAAACCCTTAAAAGTAAAAGAACTAAAAATAAAACTAAAACTTAAAGGTTAAAACATGCAAATGTTATGCAAGCAGTTAACCAGCCATATAGGCGGAGATGATTGCAGAAAATAAAGAAAACAAAAACTGAAATTGAAAATTGTATTCAAGTAACTATCTATGAGTTACATGATTTGAATTGAGAAAGAGGAAGAAGGGGAAGAGACTCACTCAGAGCTCTCTAGTTTCTCACTCTAGAATTGCCTAAGCCAAAGCGTAGCCAAAGCGTCCTTAACAATGAGCAAGCGCCGGGCTTATATAGAAAATTGAAAGTACTATTTAAACAGTACAGGTAAAAACCTAAACTATTACAACAGTACCGGTTACATATAAAAAATCTAAAAGTGGTCTTCAGACCAATTGAGTGCACTACAGGTTGTCAGTGGTAATTGCAGACAACTTTAACTTTTCCTGTTTAGAGCACTTGGCGGAAATTGCTTAGATCAGAGAAGGAATCTTTGGGTTCCATTCTGTTTTCTTGGTTGTGGAGCTCTACGTCGTCGAGATCGTCTTCGTCGTTTGAGTCTCCTTTAGGTTGATTTTTGCTATTGAGTTCTTCAATCATTGAAGAATAATTGTTGAAAAAGGGCATTGATATCTTTGTTGAGAGACATCCTGGAACTGCCCAAAGATTGTAGGTAGATGTTTCTCCTACCTTCTTGAGATTGAACCATCCAGTTGGAGGAAGGAATTCTTGCCTGGCAATCTCATGTCTTAACCAGTCAGATTTAATGAACTCCTTTGATTGAACTGGCTGGTAAGTAAAACAGCAATACACAGCAGTACTAGCAATGAAATAATGTCTTGCAGGAACTACGTGTAGCCTATTGTTAGTTGGTAGAGATGACTTTATCCTGAAAGTAACTTCTCCATTTCTTGAAATAATAGCTACTGTGAGCAGATATAATTTTTGTGGACCATAGACTAAGTCAGATGAGTTTTTAGTCCAAAAGGAATCTAACATACCTAGATCAAGCCAAGTCCAGATAGTGTAATTGTTCCCTTTAAATTGAATTGGTTGATATTGTTGAAGGCTTATTCTAGCTTTTAAGAGTCCAGCAAAAGGACGTTGAATGTCTTCTTTGTCTTTTGGATGATTGGAAGGAAAACTGAAGTAAGCCATGGATTGGCAAACATGAATTCCTTGAGCTTGAATGTTCCCTACAGAAATCTCCCAAAGGCATTCCTGAGCATGAACATATGATTGAAAAATTGAATCATATAATTTCTTCTGAATTAAATAATTAATTCCAGAATCTATATGATTAGTTAATTGTTTGATAATTAAAGAGGTTCGCAGAACAAACTTCTTCTTCATATCTTCATGATTGGTTTTAGTTAAACACTCATCTCTTTTGGACAGTGTTTGATTGTAGGTTTGTGTTTGTATTCTCTCGGAACTCTCACACTCATCCATACCTTTGAAATTGGCTTTATTTCCCTTAGGAAGATCAATGATCTTATCCTTGAGTTTGGAAGATTGAGGTTGAAATTCATTTTTAAATCGTGGATCAGGAAAACATTTTGATCCTTTTTGATTTTGAAAATAGAAATTCATTTTTGAAAAATAAACTGCAAGAGCACTCATGCAATTGAGTCTATCTTTAAAGTCTGTTGATAACCAAAGATTATCAATAAGACATTGTTGGGTTTTATCCAACTCAGTTTTTGGCTGAGGATAGAACTGCTTTTCAGAGAACATTGGAAGTTTAATATTGTTAAACTTCATTACTTGATAAGGTACCTGCAAAACAGAATCTTGATCTTCTTCGAGAGGATCGTAATGGTTAACAGGGTTAATAAAAATATTTGAAGAAATTGGTATTTTCAAAAACTTGAAAATAACTGGCTGATTTTGGTATTGTGTAATAATACCTTCATCAGTGATTTGAATAGGGAAAAGTAATTTTATAAACGGAGTTCCCAAAATTACTTTATTTTTTAAATTTTTGACCAGTAAAAAAGAGGTGTTAATTCTTAAATCCTGGTTTTTAATTGTAACAGAAGACAATTTGAAATTGATTTTTAGAACAGAACCGTTAGCAGTGCTAAGACGATCTGTGGTTTTTTCAAAACCTTTGTCTTTCCCTTTGGTACCTTTTCCTTTCCCCGTAGGGAAGGAGGACATTGTTGATATTGGACAAATCTGGTTAACTTCTTTTCCCTGCAAATATTCCCTGGTTAGAAAATCAGGAAGGGAATTTTGAGAACCTTTGAGATATTCAATATCAAAATCAAATATACTTAAAATTGATTGCCATCTGGCAAAAACTTGTTTTGAAGCAAGATTTTTAACATCTTTTTTCAAAATATCTTTTGCTGATTTACAGTCAACCCGAATAAGAAACTTCTGGTTTAGTAAATCAGATTGAAATTTGGAAATTGATAAAACAATTGCTAAAACTTCTTTTTGACAAAGGAGTAATTTCACAAGGTGATTCCAATGTTTGGAAGTAAAGGCAATAACTTGCTCTTTACCAGAAGAAGTTTTCTGTTTGAGAATGCCGCCATAACCAATGTCTGAGGCATCAGTTTCGACAATCTTTGGAAATTGTGGATTAGGAAGGTAAAGACACGGAAGTTCTTTAACCTGGGTTTTGACCTGTTTGACCACATTGGTATGAACATCACCCAAGGAGGAGGATCCTTTTGAGACGATCATGGAGTGGTTTGATCAGTTGGATAATTGAGGCAAGAAGTCGAGACGTAATTAAGACATCCAAGAAATCTTTGCAATTGAGTTTTGTCGGTCAGTTGATTAGGAAATCTATCAAAGAAAGCTAATAGCACGGCTTATAGGCACGATGGTTCCTAAATGAATATTGGGACCAAGAAATCTGATCTTACTCTGAAACAAATTGATTTTAGTTTCAGATAAGGCCAAGCCACTCCTCTTAACAAATGTAAATAAAAGTGTTAAGGTGTTTGAAGTGTTGATCCACAGATTGAGAATAGATTAAAACATCATCGATATAAACAATGATGAATTTGGAATAAGGATTGAAAATGTCATTCATAATTCGTTGGAATTCTGAAGGAGCATTTTTGAGGCCGAATGGCATAACGTTCCATTCGTATTGACCGAAAAGGACGGTAAAAGCAGTCTTATACCTGTCCTTCTCATCCACCTGGATTTGCCAGAATCCAGATTTCATATCAAACTTGGAAAAGATCTTGGCATTGTGGAGCCGATTCAAAAGATCTTTTTTGTTTGGAATTGGATACCTAATCCAGCTAAGAGCTTGGTTAAGCGGTTTGTAATTGATAACGAGACGAGGGGCACCCCTCTCAATCTCAGAAGGTTTGTTGACATAGAAGGCAGAGCAAGACCATGGGCTCTTACTTCTACGGATGAGACCCTTGCTAAGCAAGTCTTTGATCTCAGATTGACAGAATTGAAGGAGTTCATGACTCATTTGGATAGGACGAGCCTTAGTAGGAATTTGCCTATCAGAAAAATCCTTTTCATAGGGAAGATTAACAACGTGTTGTTTTCTTTCCCAAAAAGCATTTGGTAAGTCAGAACAAATGGAGTTTTGAATCTGGTCCAAAAGGCTGTTAATCCTTTCATGAACATCAGATTGCTTTAATTGAGAATCAATATTTCTGAAAGAAATTTCATCTTTAAGAAAATCAATTTGATTTTGTTTGAGAGAGATGGGATTAAGATCTCTGATAATGGGTTCTTTCAAAAATTTGAAAAGAATTGGTTTACCCAGATGCTGGGCAATAATCCCTTTTTCATTTGTTTGATAAGGAAAAAGTAATTTTATAAAGGGAGTTCCCAAAATTACTTTGTTCTTAAGATTTTTGACCAATAAGAAAGAAGTTTCAATCTTAAGGGTTTGATTTTGGATAAACACCGAAGAGAGTTTATAATTGATTTTTAACTTTGAACCATTAGCCGTACTGAGCTTTTCAGTAGTTTTTTCAAAGTATTTAGTAGGAATTAATCCTTCTAAAATACAATTTGAATCAGCTCCAGTATCAAAAAGGGCTTCTGTTTCAAGAGTAAAATCTTTTACAACAATTTTGATGTTTATAAAAACTTTTGGATACTAACAAGATTGTTAATATCAGAAAAATTGTTTGGGCTTGAAACCATAGTTTCATCATTTTGCAAAACAGTTTGTAAAACGGTTTTGTTATTTATTTGCTTTAGATCTTCAATCTCAGACCTAAGTTTGTTAACTTCGAAACGGAGATTACTAATAGTAATATTCCTACTAGGAGACTCAGAATCGAGAGTATTTAATTGATATTCAGAATTGGAACGGCTATCCTGAATAAAGGAATTGACATTGATATTGTTGGTTAAGCAATTTTCCCAAAAATGCTCAGCCAAGAGATTGTTGACTCTGTAGTCAATTTCCTTGCAAATTCTTCTGTCAAAATGACAGTAGTATTTTTTGTGACCACTTTGTCCGCAATTTGAACAAACATTATTGTGGCGAGAATTGAGACTGTTGATAGGAAGACTATTGTTCCTAATAGTCATGATGGAATTGTTGAGGATATTGACAAAAGGATTATTAGTTAAGATCTTGGGAATCCTAAGATTACTAAAATCCAAATGAATATCAGAATTGATTGGAGTATTAGTATCAGTAGTGAGACAAACTACGATATCTTTACTAATATCCAAGGGATTGACAGAATCAATAGTATCAGATGAGTTGGAATCAACTATCGTGGCACTATTGTTCAATTGACTAAGAGTAGTGGAGGGGACAGAAGTCACAATCGCATTACTGCTAGGAGCACTAATAATAGAGGTGTCGGCAACAGCGTTGGTGACAGCTGTTACTTTACTATTATCAGTTTGAAAATTGTCAGAAAAAGTTTTTTCAAAATTGTCCTTTTCAAAATTGTCTTTATCATTAAAAGAAGACAAGGTAATAGTAGTATTTCTACTATTATTGGTTTGAAAATTGTTTTTGTCATAAAAAGATGAAGATGTATCTTTCTCATGCGGACAAGATAAAGTCTTATCTTTTTTCTGTTCAAACTGTTTTGGGTATTTTTGAGAAATTATTTCTAAAGTCTCATGGTGTAAAGATTGACTACTGAAAGGGTAATAGTAATTACTTTCAATAGTACAAGTATTAAACCATTGGAAAAATACCATATTGTAATTGATTGTTTTGATAAATTTATGAAATTTTTCATAAATTATTTTCTTTTGATTTTCAAAAAATTCATTACGAAACCATTCCCTTTGTGGGGTCCAGTTTTTAGAATGAAAATCTTTTTTGAAAAATTCTTTGTCATCGACAAACTTGGAGGAATTGATTTGGGTATCCTTAACAGGATTTTTGGAATTGTCATCAGCTATAGATTTTTCAATAGCTCTGATCCTAGATTGAATCTCATCATCAAAACTTTTCTTTTTAGGAAGAGATTGACGATTTTGTTTGAGAAGAGCTTTGGCAACCCGAAGGTTTTCTTTGGTGGAATTGAATGGATCAAAAGACCCATATTTTGATATTTGACTCATACTGGATGAGCTAGATAGGTTTGATTGGGTAAATTGGGAGGTTAAGGATTGAGAAGATTGATAAGAACTATAAGAACAAAAAGAAGAATTGTCATCGGAGTAATCAGAATAATAAGACATAATGAAAACAAGATGAACGCCCAAAGAGTATCAATCTTAACAAGCCTTCCTCACCCGTAAGTACCATCGCCATCACCTGGTTCGTTAGGACAGTAGGATATTGATCAAGAACTAACAAATCATGTACTAAGATACTTTAACTGGATTTAACCATACATATTTGATAAAGCGGAACTATGGTTATTAAGAAAGAATAAATAGTTACTAATTGATCTGCAAGATTATGAAATAACTGTGTAATATGTTCAGATCTGTGCCACAAACGTTACTATACCAGATTAGTTTTAATAAAAGATCAATCGAGTTAGTTGAATATGAACCAGTTAAGTATGAAACCTCTACCTTGCAACTGTATAAAAAAACTTTTGAAGGGAAGAAATTCTTTGAATTTAAATAAAGTAGAAAATAAATATATATCAGTCAAAGACCTTCATTTAATAAACAAAGTTTCTTCCTATCCAACCTGTCAAGAAATGAAAGGCAGACCCATGTGATAAAAGTTGGTCTTAAGTTACATCAAAAGTCGTTCCATCATTACTTTGTCAGAGTACCTCAGAGTCATGAGACTTACTGCCACATCCGTCGGGACTTAATGCTCCTCCTATTACTCTTTCATCACTCTAATGAGACAAAATTTGATGTAATGATACTAGATTTTGAAAATTAAATCTTGGGCTATCTTCCAAATATAGGTTGAATAAGTCAAAAAGTTGAATATTGAACAAAGACTTTAACAAAATGTTCTATTCATTTCCCATCAAGCTTTATTAAATAAAGACTTTTCACAAGCAACAAAACGTTCCAGTCTTGCAAGGGCACGCATTCAAACCCAGATCAGATTCATACTACCTAACAAGAGACTAATAAAAATAATCATCTGATACATTGAACATAGGTAGCTACAGTGATAAACTCTTTCATGGTTAATCATAAACAGCTAATCAGTATAGTAACAAAGTATTCTAATACTGAATAACATCTTCCCACCGCACTTTAGAATGATTAAACATAGAAAGTATGTTACATGCATCATCAACAGTTCAAGATCAATATCATGTTCCTACTTCCCCATCAGGCTCTGATACCAAGAGGGGGTCGCAAGCAGAGTTAGATCAGCGAAAAGGAACTACAGTAGGAAGTAGGACTGAGACGGACTCAGCATAAGTTCAGAATGGGGAACAAACCCCTGAAAAGTAAAAGAACTAAAAATAAAACGGAAAACTTAAAGGTTAAAACATGCAAATGTTATGCAAGCAGTTAACCAGCCATATAGGCGGAGATGATTGCAGAAAATAAAGAAAACAAAACTGAAATTGAAAACTTGTATTCAAGTAACTATCTATGAGTTACATGATTTGAATTGAGAAAGAGGAAGAAGGGGAAGAGACTCACTCAAAGCTCTCTAGTTTCTCACTCTAGAATTGCCTAAGCCAAAGCGTAGCCAAAGCGTGCTTAACAATGAGCAAGCGCCGGGCTTATACAGAAAATTGAAAGTACTATTTAAACAGTACAGGTAAAAACCTAAACTATTACAACAGTACCAGTTACAAATTTTGATAAGTCTGCTTTACCACTTTCGGTGCATAATGGCAGACAAAAGGAATCTTTGACTACTCTGGTGAAGGGAGAAAGTCATCATCCGAATTGGCTGGCTCAGAGATCAAATCATCTTCTTCAGATTTGTAGAAGATAATGTCAGTGCTTGAGCCTTCATCAGTTGGTTTGAGGGCAGCTGGCTGAAGAATTTGCTTCTTCTTTTTGATAGCTGTCTTCATGGTTGGTTGTTTACTTGTGGATGGTTGATCATCCTTCTTGTTGTCAGTCATTCTCTTTTGGAGAAGCTGAGTTATGCTTTGGAGGCTACTTATCATATCTTCTTCAGAGGAAGATCCTGCTATAGCAGCCGTAATTTGGGACTTTTGGTTTTGAAGAAGACAAGTGCTAGGTTCAGCATACTTCAATAGTTTAGGATTTCTCCTAAACCAGTTCTTGACTCCTTCTTTTGAAGCTTTGGACCCATCAAATTCAGACCACCATTTAACATAGGCTTGTTGTACCAGCCATGGGTGGACATTGGGAAGAGGGTTTTTATTGAGATTGTACTGCCATGAGAATACCCAAGACAGAGAAAAATAAACAAAAAAGTTAAGTAAGATTGGAAGACTGTCAGCCTCACGATCATACTTAGTTTTGAAAAAATTAAATCCTTCAATAACATCAAGAGGAAGGATTTCAGGAATTGGCCCAAAAGAGTCCCACCATTGGAGGAACCAATTAGGAAATTGATACCTGGTACCTGTCTTAAAATAGATAAACCAGGAATGTTTAAAATTTTTGTTTTGGAGTCCCAAAAGGGTTATCTCCCAAGCCTTGATATAATCCCAGTAGCAAAAGCCAATCGGATCAAAACTTCCGGAGAATTTTTTGAAATTGCTGGGATTTTGTACCCAAGCCGAAGGTGTTAAAACCTCAAGGATTTGGAGGGTTGAATGGGTAATATTTGAGGGGTCTTTGGGATCCCTATGATGTTTGATTTTTATAGACTCGGTATCAATTAATATTAACTGATAAAATTGGTGAGTCTTATTTGGGGCCAAAGGCACAAAATTGAATCCTTTAGGGAGGATTTTGGAAGTAATTTTGTTGATGTTTGTATCCCAAAATTCTGGTTCTAATCCTATGATAGGCCAAAAATTTGGTTTTTGAACATATTGGGTTTTGGATGTTCTCAACAACAGTTGTAACAGGTTTTGGGTTGGCTTGATAAATTGAGTTTTTAGAGTTTTGGATCATAAGATCTAAACTCTCAATTGGTTTTCCTTGGACGGTCCCTGCCCAAGTGTTGGTTGGCAATTGAGTCAAACCCTGTTGGTGGAGGGCTTGGAGAGTCTGAATAGGGAAGAAGTAGTCTTCCTTAGACTCATGTTTGGTTTGGCTACGGGTTTTTGGCCCGGCAATTTGGGCTTGGGTAGAAGACCCAGTTGGACCTTGGATCGATGATCCAGTTGTCAATTGATTTTGGGTCGATGACCCAATTGTTAATTGTTTCTGGGTGAATGACCCAATTGGACTTTGGGTAGATGACCCACTTGCTATTTGGTTTTGGGTCGAAGACCCAGATTGTTTTTCCTGTGAAAAGACATCAAAAGGGTTAAGAGTAGTTTTACCTTTGTCTTTCCCTTTGGTACCTTTTCCTTTCCCCGTAGGGAAGGAGGACATTGTTGATATTGGACAAATCTGGTTAACTTCTTTTCCCTGCAAATATTCCCTGGTTAGAAAATCAGGAAGGGAATTTTGAGAACCTTTGAGATATTCAATATCAAAATCAAATATACTTAAAATTGATTGCCATCTGGCAAAAACTTGTTTTGAAGCAAGATTTTTAACATCTTTTTTCAAAATATCTTTTGCTGATTTACAGTCAACCCGAATAAGAAACTTCTGGTTTAGTAAATCAGATTGAAATTTGGAAATTGATAAAACAATTGCTAAAACTTCTTTTTTGACAGTGGAGTAATTCACAAGTGATTCCAATGTTTGGAAGTAAAGGCAATAACTTGCTCTTTACCGTAAGTTTTCGCTTGAGAATGCCGCCATAACCAATGTCCGAGGCATCGGTTTAGACAATCTTTGGAAATTGTTGATTGGGAAGGTAAAGACACGGAAGTTCTTTAACCTGGTTTTGACTGTTTGACCACATTGGTATGAACATCACCCAAGGAGGAGGATCCTTTTGAGACGATCATGGAGTGGTTTGATCAGTTGGATAATTGAGGCAAGAAGTCGAGACGTAATTAAGACATCCAAGAAATCTTTGCAATTGAGTTTTGTCAATCAATTGATTAGAAATCTATCGAGAAAGCTAATAGCACGGCTAATAGGCACGATAGTTCCTAGGTGAATATTGTGACCAAGGAATCTGGTCTTGGTCTGAAACAAATTGATTTTTGTTTTGGATAAGGCCAAGCCACTCCTCTTAAGGGGAGAAATAAAAGGGGTAAGGTGGTTGAAGTGGTGATCCACAGATTGAGAATAAATTAAAACATCATCGATATAAACAATGATGAATTTGGAATAAGGATTGAAAATGTCATTCATAATTCGTTGGAATTCTGAAGGAGCATTTTTGAGGCCGAATGGCATGACATTCCATTCGTATTGACCGAAAGGGACGGTAAAGGCAGTCTTATACCTGTCCTTCTCATCCACCTGGATTTGCCAGAATCCAGATTTCATATCAAACTTGGAAAAGATCTTGGCATTGTGGAGCCGATTCAAAAGATCTTTTTTGTTTGGAATTGGATACCTAATCCAGCTAAGAGCTTGATTAAGCGGTTTATAATTGATAACGAGACGAGGGGTACCCCTCTCAATCTCAGAAGGTTTGTTGACATAGAAGGCAGAGCAAGACCATGGGCTCTTACTTCTACGGATGAGACCCTTGCTAAGCAAGTCTTTGATCTCAGATTGACAGAATTGAAGGAGTTCATGACTCATTTGGATAGGACGAGCCTTAGTAGGAATTTGCCTATCAGAAAAATCCTTTTCATAGGGAAGATTAACAACGTGTTGTTTTCTTTCCCAAAAAGCATTTGGTAAGTCAGAACAAATAGAGTTTTGAATCTGGTCCAAAAGGCTGTTAATCCTTTCATGAACATCAGATTGCTTTAATTGAGAATCAATATTTCTGAAAGAAATTTCATCTTTAAGAAAATCAATTTGATTTTGTTTGAGAGAGATGGGATTAAGATCTCTGATAATGGGTTCTTTCAAAAATTTGAAAAGAATTGGTTTACCCAGATGCTGGGCAATAATCCCTTTTTCATTTGTTTGATAAGGAAAAAGTAATTTTATAAAGGGAGTTCCCAAAATTACTTTGTTCTTAAGATTTTTGACCAATAAGAAAGAAGTTTCAATCTTAAGGGTTTGATTTTGGATAAACACCGAAGAGAGTTTATAATTGATTTTTAACTTTGAACCATTAGCCGTACTGAGCTGTTCAGAGGTTTTTTCAAAGTATTTAGTAGGGATTAATCCTTCTAAAATACAGTTTGAGTCAGCACCAGTATCAAAAAGGGCTATTGTCTCAAGAGTAAAATCTCTTATAACAATTTTGATGTTTATAAGAAACTTCTGGATACTAACAATATTGTTAACATCCAAAAAATCTTTGAACTTGGAGGTCAAAGCCTCATCATTTTGCAAAACAGTTTTAGAAACAGTTTTGTTTTCAGTCTGAATTTGTTTTAGGTTTTCAATATCAGACTTAAGATTGTTAATCTCAAAACGGAGGTCACTGATAGTAATATCCTTACTAAGAGACTCAGAGTCGAGAACATTTAATTGATATTCAGAATTGGAATTATCCTGAACAAAGGAATTGACATTGGTTAAGCAATTTTCCCAAAAGTGCTCAGCCAAGAGATTGTTGACTTTATAGTCGATTTCTTTGCAAATACTTCTGTTATAGTGACAGTAGTATTTTTTGTGACCACTTTGTCCACAATTGGAACAAACATTATTGTGGCAGGAATTGAGACTGTTGTTAGGAAGACTATTGTTCCTAATAGTCATGATGGAATTGTTGAGGATATTGACAAAAGGATTAGTACTTAAGAGCTTGGGAATCTTAAGCTTACTAAAGTCCAAATGAATATCAGAATTGATTGGAGTATTAGTATCAGTAGTGAGACAAACTACGATATCTTTACTAATATCCAAGGGATTGATGAATCAATAGTATCGGATGAGTTGGAATCAACTATCGTGGCACTATTGTTCAATTGACTAAGAGTAGTGGAGGGACGAAGTCACAATCGCATTATCGCTAGGAGCACTAATAATAGAGGTGTTTGCACTCAACGCTTCGGTGACAAAGTTACCTTACTATTATCAGTTTGAAATTTGTCAGACAAAGTTTTTTCAAAATTGTCCTTTTCAAAATTGTCCTTATCATGAAAAGAAGACAAGGTAATAGTATTTCTACTATTATTGGTTTGAAAATTGTTTTTATCATAAAAAGATGAAGACATATCTTTCTCATGCGAATAAGATAAATCCTTATCCTTTTGTTCAAAATGCTTTGGGTATTTTTGAGAAATTATTTCTAAAGTCTCTTGGTGTAAAGACTGACTATAGAAAGGATAATCGTATCCACTCTCAATAGTACAAGTATTAAACCATTGGAAAAATACCATATTGTAATTGATTGTTTTGATAAATTTATGAAATTTTTCATAAATCATTTTTCTTTGAACTTCAGAAAATTCATTAAGAAACCATTCCCTTTGAGGGGTCCAATTTTCAGAATGAAAATCTTTTTTGAAAAATTCTTTGTCATTGACAATCTTGGAGGAATTGATTTGGGTATCCTTAACAGGATTTTTGGAATTGTCATCAGCTATAGTTTTTCAATAGCTCGGATCCTAGATTGAATCTCATCATCAAAATTTTTCTTTTTAGGAAGAGATTGACGATTTTGTTTGAGAAGAGTTTTGGCAACCCGAAGGTTTTCTTGAGTGGAATTGAATGGATCAAAAGACCCATAATTGGATATTTGACTCATACTGGATGAGCTAGATTGGTTTGATTTGGTAAATTGGGAGGTTAAGGATTGAGAAGATTGATAAGAACTATAAGAACAAAAAGAAGAATTGTCATCGGAGTAATCAGAATAATAAGACATAATGAAAACAAGATGAACGCCCAAAGAGTATCAATCTTAACAAGCCTTCCTCACCCGTAAGTACCATTGCCATCACCTGGTTCGTTAGGACAGTAGGATATTGATCAAGAACTAACAAATCATGCTCTAAGATACTTTAACTGGATTTAACCATACATATTTGATAAAGCGGAACTATGGTTATTAAGAAAGAATAAATAGTTACCAATTGATCTGCTAGATTATAAAATAACCGTGTAAATATGTTCAGATCTGTGCCACAAACGTTGCTATACCAGATTAGTTTTAATAAAAGATCAATCGAGTTAGTTGAATATAAATCTGTTAAGTATGAACACCTCGACCTTGCAAATCAGTATAAAAACTTTTGAAGGGAAGAAATTCTTTGAATTTAAATAAAGTAGAAAATAAATATATATCAGTCAAAGACCTTCATTTAATAAACAAAGTTTCTTCCTATCCAACCTGTCAAGAAATGAAAGGCAGACCCATGTGATAAAAGTTGGTCTTAAGTTACATCAAAAGTCATTCCATCATTACTTTGTCAGAGTACCTCAGAGTCATGAGACTTACTGCCACATCCGTCGGGACTTAATGCTCCTCCTATTACTCTTTCATCACTCTAATGAGACAAAATTTGATGTAATGATACCAGATTTTGAAAATTAAATCTTGGGCTATCTTCCAAATATAGGTTGAATAAGTCAAAATGTTGAATATTGAACAAAGACTTTAACAAAATGTTCTATTCATTTCCCATCAAGCTTTATTAAATAAAGACTTTTCACAAGCAACAAAACGTTCCAGTCTTGCAAGGGCACGCATTCAAACTCAGATCAGATTCATACTACCTAGCAAGAGACTAATAAAAATAATCATCTGATACATTGAACATAAGTAGCTACAGTGATAAACTCTTTCATGGTTAATCATAAACAGCTAATCAGTATAGTAACAAAGTATTCTAATACAGAATAACATCTTCCCACCGCACTTTAGAATGATTAAACATAGAAAGTATGTTAGATGCATCATCAACAGTTCAAGATCAATATCACGTTCCTACTTCCCCATCAGGCTCTGATACCAAGAGGGGGTCGGAAGCAGAGCTAGATCAGCGGAAAGGAACTACAGTAGGAAGTAGGACTGAGACGGACTCAGCATAAGTTCAGAATGGGGAACAAACCCCAGAAAAGTAAAAGAACTAAAAATAAAACGGAAAACTTAAAGGTTAAAACATGCAAATGTTATGCAAGCAGTTAACTTGACCATATAAAGTGAGATGATTGCAGAAAATAAAGAAAACAAAACTGAAATTGAAAACTTGTATTCAAGTAACTATCTATGAGTTACCTGATTTGAATTGAGAAAGAGGAAGAAGGGGAAGAGACTCACTCATAGCTCTCTAGTTTCTCACTCTAGAATTACCTAAGCCAAAGCGTAGCCAAAGCGTGCTTAACAATGAGCAAGCGCCGGGCTTATATAGAAAATTGAAAGTACTATTTGAACAGTACAGGTAAGTAAACCTAAACTATTACAACAGTACCGGTTACAAATTTTGATAAGTCTGCTTTACCACTTTCGGTGCATAATGGCAGACAAAAGGAATCTTTGACTACTCTGGTGAAGGGAGAAAGTCATCATCCGAATTGGCTGGCTCAGAGATCAAATCATCTTCTTCAGACTTGTAGAAGATAATGTCAGTGCTTGAGCCTTCATCAGTTGGTTTGAGGGCGGTGGTCAAGAATTTGCTTCTTCTTTTTGTTAGCTGTCTTCATGGTTGGTTGTTTACTTGTGGATGGTTGATCATCTTTCTTGTTGTCAGTCATTCTCTTTTGGAGAAGCTGAGTTATGCTTTGGAGGCTACTTATCATATCTTCTTCAGAGGAAGATCCTGCTATAGCAGCCGTAATTTGGGACTTTTGGTTTTGAAGAAGACAAGTGCTAGGTTCAGCATACTTCAATAGTTTAGGATTTCTCCTAAACCAGTTCTTGACTCCTTCTTTTGAAGCTTTGGACCCATCAAATTCAGACCACCATTTAACATAGGCTTGTTGAACCAGCCATGGGTGGACATTGGGAAGAGGGTTCTTATTGAGATTGTACTGCCATGAGAATACCCAAGACAGAGAAAAATAAACAAAAAAGTTAAGTAAGATTGGAAGACTATCAGCCTCACGATCATACTTAGTTTTGAAAAAATTAAATCCTTCAATAACATCAAGAGGAAGGATTTCAGGAATTGGCCCAAAAGAATCCCACCATTGGAGGAACCAATTAGGAAATTGATACCTGGTACCTGTCTTAAAATAGATAAACCAGGAATGTTTAAAATTTTTGTTTTGGAGTCCCAAAAGGGTTATCCCCCAAGCCTTGATATAATCCCAATAGCAAAAGCCAATTGGATCAAAATTTCCGGAGAATTTTTTGAAATTGCTGGGATTTTGTCCCCAAGCCGAAGGTGTTAAAACCTCAAGGATTTGGAGGGTTGAATGGGTAATTTTTGAGGGGTCTTTGGGATCCCTATGATGTTTGATTTTTACGGACTCGGTATCAATTAGTATTAACTGATAAAATTGGTGAGTCTTATTTGGGGCCAAAGGCACAAAATTGAATCCTTTAGGGAGGATTTTGGAAGTAATTTTGTTGATGTTTGTATCCCAAAATTCTGGTTCTAATCCTATGATAGGCCAAAAATTTGGTTTTTGAACATATTGGGTTTTGGATGTTCCTGCAACAACAGCTGTAACAGGTTTTGGATTGGCTTGATAAATTGAGTTCTTAGAGTTTTGGATCATAAGATCTAAACTCTCAATTGGTTTTCCTTGGACGGTCCCTGCCCAAGTGTTGGTTGGCAATTGAGTCAAACCCTGTTGGTGGAGGGCTTGGAGAGTCTGAATAGGGAAGAAGTAGTCTTCCTTAGACTCATGTTTGGTTTGGCTACGGGTTTTTGGCCCGGCAATTTGGGCTTGGGTAGAAGACCCAGTTGGACCTTGGATCGATGATCCAGTTGTCAATTGATTTTGGGTCGATGACCCAATTGTTAATTGTTTCTGGGTGAATGACCCAGTTGGACTTTGGGTAGATGACCCACTTGCTATTTGGTTTTGGGTCGAAGACCCAGATTGTTTTTCCTGTGAAAAGACATCAAAAGGGTTAAGAGTAGTTTTACCTTTGTCTTTCCCTTTGGTACCTTTTCCTTTCCCCGTAGGGAAGGAGGACATTGTTGATATTGGACAAATCTGGTTAACTTCTTTTCCCTGCAAATATTCCCTGGTTAGAAAATCAGGAAGGGAATTTTGAGAACCTTTGAGATATTCAATATCAAAATCAAATATACTTAAAATTGATTGCCATCTGGCAAAAACTTGTTTTGAAGCAAGATTTTTAACATCTTTTTTCAAAATATCTTTTGCTGATTTACAGTCAACCCGAATAAGAAACTTCTGGTTTAGTAAATCAGATTGAAATTTGGAAATTGATAAAACAATTGCTAAAACTTCTTTTTTGACAGTGGAGTAATTCTGCTGGGCAGGATTCCAATGTTTGGAAGTAAAGGCAATAACTTGCTCTTTACCAGAAGTTTTCTGTTTGAGAATGCCGCCATAACCAATGTCTGAGGCATCAGTTTCGACAATCTTTGGAAATTATGGATTGGGAAGGTAAAGACACGGAAGTTCTTTAACCTGGGTTTTGACCTGTTTGACCACATTGGTATGAACATCAGTCCAAGGAGGAGGATCCTTTTTGAGACGATCATGGAGTGGTTTGATCAGATTGGATAATTGAGGCAAGAAGTCAGAGACGTAATTAAGACATCCAAGAAATCTTTGCAATTGAGTTTTGTCAATCAATTGATTAGGAAATCTATCAGCAAAGCTAATAGCACGGCTAATAGGCACGATAGTTCCTAGGTGAATATTGTGACCAAGGAATCTGATCTTGGTCTGAAACAAATTGATTTTTGTTTTGGATAAGGCCAAGCCACTCCTCTTAACGACAGAAATAAAAGTGTTAAGGTGTTTGAAGTGTTGATCCACAGATTGAGAATAAATTAAAACATCATCGATATAAACAATGATGAATTTGGAATAAGGATTGAAAATGTCATTCATAATTCGTTGGAATTCTGAAGGAGCATTTTTGAGGCCGAATGGCATGACATTCCATTCGTATTGACCGAAAGGGACGGTAAGCGTTTATACCGTCGCTTCTCATCCACCTGGATTTGCCAGAATCCAGATTTCATATCAAGCTTGGAAAAGATCTTGGCATTGTGGAGCCGATTCAAAAGATCTTTTTTGTTTGGAATTGGATACCTAATCCAGCTAAGAGCTTGATTAAGCGGTTTATAATTGATAACGAGGCGAGGTACCCTCTCAATCTCGAAGGTTTGTTGACATAGAAGGCGAGCAAGACCATGGGCTCTTACTTCATCGATGAGACCCTTGCTAAGCAAGTCTTTGATCTCAGATTGACAGAATTGAAGGAGTTCATGACTCATTTGGATAGGACGAGCCTTAGTAGGAATTTGCCTATCAGGAAAATCCTTTTCATAGGGAAGATTAACAACGTGTTGTTTTCTTTCCCAAAAAGCATTTGGTAAGTCAGAACAAATAGAGTTTTGAATCTGGTCCAAAAGGCTGTTAATCCTTTCATGAACATCATATTGCTTTAATTGAGAATCAATATTTCTGAAAGAAATTTCATCTTTAAGAAAATCAATTTGATTTTGTTTGAGAGAGATGGGATTAAGATCTCTGATAATGGGTTCTTTCAAAATTTGAAAAGAATTGGTTTACCCAGATGCTGGGCAATAATCCCTTTTTCATTTGTTTGATAAGGAAAAAGTAATTTTATAAAGGGAGTTCCCAAAATTACTTTGTTCTTAAGATTTTTGACCAATAAGAAAGAAGTTTCAATCTTAAGGGTTTGATTTTGGATAAACACCGAAGAGAGTTTATAATTGATTTTTAACTTTGAACCATTAGCCGTACTGAGCTGTTCAGAGGTTTTTTCAAAGTATTTAGTAGGGATTAATCCTTCTAAAATACAGTTTGAGTCAGCACCAGTATCAAAAAGGGCTATTGTCTCAAGAGTAAAATCTCTTATAACAATTTTGATGTTTATAAGAAACTTCTGGATACTAACAATATTGTTAACATCCGAAAAATCTTTGAACTTGGAGGTCAAAGCCTCATCATTTTGCAAAACAGTTTTAGAAACAGTTTTGTTTTCAGTCTGAATTTGTTTTAGGTTTTCAATATCAGACTTAAGATTGTTAATCTCAAAACGGAGGTCACTGATAGTAATATCCTTACTAAGAGACTCAGAGTCGAGAACATTTAATTGATATTCAGAATTGGAATTATCCTGAACAAAGGAATTGACATTGGTTAAGCAATTTTCCCAAAAGTGCTCAGCCAAGAGATTGTTGACTTTATAGTCGATTTCTTTGCAAATACTTCTGTTATAGTGACAGTAGTATTTTTTGTGACCACTTTGTCCACAATTGGAACAAACATTATTGTGGCAGGAATTGAGACTGTTGTTAGGAAGACTATTGTTCCTAATAGTCATGATGGAATTGTTGAGGATATTGACAAAAGGATTAGTACTTAAGAGCTTGGGAATCTTAAGCTTACTAAAGTCCAAATGAATATCAGAATTGATTGGAGTATTAGTATCAGTAGTGAGACAAACTACGATATCTTTACTAATATCCAAGGGATTGACAGAATCAATAGTATCAGATGAGTTGGAATCAACTATCGTGGCACTATTGTTCAATTGACTAAGAGTAGTGGAGGGGACAGAAGTCACAATCGCATTACTGCTAGGAGCACTAATAATAGAGGTGTCGGTACCAACGTCGGTGACAGCTGTTACCTTACTATTATCAGTTTGAAATTTGTCAGTTTGAAATTTGTCCTTTTCAAAATTGTCCTTATCATGAAAAGAAGACAAGGTAATAGTATTTCTACTATTATTGGTTTGAAAATTGTTTTTATCATAAAAAGATGAAGACATATCTTTCTCATGCGAATAAGATAAATCCTTATCCTTTTGTTCAAACTGTTTTGGGTATTTTTGAGAAATTATTTCTAAAGTCTCATGGTGTAAAGATTGACTACTGAAAGGGTAATAGTAATTACTTTCAATAGTACAAGTATTAAACCATTGGAAAAATACCATATTGTAATTGATTGTTTTGATAAATTTATGAAATTTTTCATAAATTATTTTCTTTTGATTTTCAGAAAATTCATTAAGAAACCATTCCCTTTGTGGGGTCCAGTTTTTAGAATGAAAATCTTTTTTGAAAAATTCTTTGTCATCGACAAACTTGGAGGAATTGATTTGGGTATCCTTAACAGGATTTTTGGAATTGTCATCAGCTATAGATTTTTCAATAGCTCTGATCCTAGATTGAATCTCATCATCAAAACTTTTCTTTTTAGGAAGAGATTGACGATTTTGTTTGAGAAGAGCTTTGGCAACCCGAAGGTTTTCTTTGGTGGAATTGAATGGATCAAAAGACCCATATTTTGATATTTGACTCATACTGGATGAGCTAGATAGGTTTGATTGGGTAAATTGGGAGGTTAAGGATTGAGAAGATTGATAAGAACTATAAGAACAAAAAGAAGAATTGTCATCGGAGTAATCAGAATAATAAGACATAATGAAAACAAGATGAACGCCCAAAGAGTATCAATCTTAACAAGCCTTCCTCACCCGTAAGTACCATCGCCATCACCTGGTTCGTTAGGACAGTAGGATATTGATCAAGAACTAACAAATCATGTACTAAGATACTTTAACTGGATTTAACCATACATATTTGATAAAGCGGAACTATGGTTATTAAGAAAGAATAAATAGTTACCAATTGATCTGCTAGATTATGAAATAACCGTGTAATATGTTCAGATCTGTGCCACAAACGTTGCTATACCAGATTAGTTTTAATAAAAGATCAATCGAGTTAGTTGAATATAAATCCGTTAAGTATGAACACCTCAACCTTGCAACTGTATAAAAAACTTTTGAAGGGAAGAAATTCTTTGAATTTAAATAAAGTAGAAAATAAATATATATTAGTCAAAGACCTTCATCTAATAAACAAAGTTTCTTCCTATCCAACCTGTCAAGAAATGAAAGACAGACCCATGTGATAAAAGTTGGTCTTAAGTTACATCAAAAGTCGTTCCATCATTACTTTGTCAGAGTACCTCAGAGTCATGAGACTTACTGCCACATCTGTCGGGACTTAATGCTCCTCCTGTTACTCTTTCATCACTCTAATGAGACAAAATTTGATGTAATGATACCAGATTTTGAAAATTCGTGCTGGGCTATCTTCCAAATATAGGTTGAATAAGTCAAAAAGTTGAATATTGAACAAAGACTTTAACAAAATGTTCTATTCATTTCCCATCAAGCTTTATTAAATAAAGACTTTTCACAAGCAACAAAACGTTCCAGTCTTGCAAGGGCACGCATTCAAACCCAGATCAGATTCATACTACCTAACAAGAGACTAATAAAAATAATCATCTGATACATTGAACATAGGTAGCTACAGTGATGAACTCTTTCATGGTTAATCATAAACAGCTAATCAGTATAGTAACAGAGTATTCTAATACAGAATAACATCTTCCCACCGCACTTTAGAATGATTAAACATAGAAAGTATGTTAGATGCATCATCAACAGTTCAAGATCAATATCACGTACCTACTTCCCCATCAGGCTCTGATACCAAGAGGGGGTCGGAAGCAGAGTTAGATCAGCGGAAAGCAACTACAGTAGGAAGTAGGACTGAGACGGACTCAGCATAAGTTCAGAATGGGGAACAAACCCCAGAAAAGTAAAAGAACTAAAAATAAAACGGAAAACTTAAAGGTTAAAACATGCAAATGTTATGCAAGCAGTTAACCAGCCATATAGGCGGAGATGATTGCAGAAAATAAAGAAAACAAAAACTGAAATTGAAAACTTGTATTCAAGTAACTATCTATGAGTTACATGATTTGAATTGAGAAAGAGGAAGAAGGGGAAGAGACTCACTCAGAGCTCTCTAGTTTCTCACTCTAGAATTGCCTAAGCCAAAGCGTAGCCAAAGCGTGCTTAACAATGAGCAAGCGCCGGGCTTATATAGAAAATTGAAAGTACTATTTGAACAGTACATGTAAACAAACCTTAACTATTACAACTGTACCGGTTAAAAATTTGATAAGTCTGCTCCACCACTTTCGGTGCATAATGGCAGACAAACGGAATCTTTGACATAGGCGTGCCATGATTATGGCTCCATCCTATTTTCCAAATTGTGGAGTTCCACATCATCAAGATCATCATCATTATCTGAGACTTCTCCGGAAGATTGTGGACTGTTGATTTCTTCAAACATTGAAGAATAATTGTTGAAGAAGGGCAATGATATCTTCGTGGGAAGACAGTTTGGGGTTGCCCAAAGGTTGTAAATAGGAGTTTCTCCTATTTTCTTGAGATTGAACCATCCAGTTGGAGGAGTGAATTCTTGTCTGATTAACTCATGTCTTAACCAGAATGAATTGATGAACTCCTTTGATTGGGCTGGCCAGTTGATAAAGGGATTGAACATAGCAAGGCTGGCTATGAAATGGTGTTGTGCAGGGACCACATATAACCTGTTGCTTGTTGGTAGAGAAGACTTTAATCTAAAAGTAACTCTCCCTTTTCTTGAGATAATTGCTGCTGCAAGCAGGTATAATTTTTGCGGACCAAAAACTAAATCAGATGAGTCATTAGTCCAAAAAGAATCTAACATACCCAGATCAAGAAATGTCCAGATAGTATATTCTTTTCCTTTGAAATGAATTGGCTGAAATTGTGGAAGGCTTATTCTAGCCTTTAAAATTCCAGTATAAGGACGTTGAATATCTTCACCGTCTTCACAGAGATTGGAAGGAAAACTAAAGTAAGCCATGGGTTGGCAAACATAGATTCCTTGAGCTTGGATGTTCCTTACAGAAATTTCCCAAAGGCATTCCTGGGCTTGAACATATTCTTGGAAAATTGAATTGGATAATTTATTTTGGATTAGAAAACTAGTTTCAAAATTCACATGATTGGTTAATTGTCCGATAATTAGAGAGGTCTGTAGAACAAACCTTTTCTTCAAATCTTCAAAATTGATTTTAGTTAAACACTCAACCTCATGGGACAGTGTTTGATTGTTGGTTTGTGTTTGAATTCTCTCGGAGCTCTCACACTCATCCTTACCTTTGAAATTGGCTTTACTTTCCTCAGATAGATCAATGATCTTATCCTTGAGTTTGAGCTTATGAAATTCAATTTCATAAAATGATTTTGTTTTTTGAAAATCTTTGAAATCATTATTTAATTTTGAAAAATAAGCTGCAAGAGCGTTTATGCAATTGAGCTTTTCTTTTAAGTCTGTTGATAACCAAAGATTATCAATAAGACATTGTTGAGTTTTATCCAACTCAGTTTTTGGCTGAGGATAGAACTGCTTTTCAGAGAACATTGGAAGTTTAATATTATTAAACTTCATTAGTTGATAAGGTACCTGCAAAACAGAATCTTGATCTTCTTTGAGAGGATCGCAATGGTTAACAGGGTTAATAAATATATTTGAAGGAATTGGTATTTTTAAAAACTTGAAAATAACTGGTTGATTCTGGTATTGTGTAATAATACCTTCATCAGTTATTTGAATAGGGAAAAGTAATTTTATAAACGGAGTTCCTAAAATTACTTTATTTTTTAAATTTTTGACCAGTAAAAAAGAGGTGTTAATTCTTAAATCCTGGTTTTCAATTGTAACAGAAGACAATTTGAAATTGATTTTTAGAACAGAACCGTTAGCAGTGCTAAGACGATCTGTGGTTTTTTCAAAATATTTTGAAGGAATAAGTTCTTCCAAAATACAGTTTGAATCAGCTCCGGTGTCAAAAAGAGCTGTAGTATCAATAATAAAATCATCAATGACAATCTTAATATTGATATAGAATTTTTCTAAAAAATTGGCAGACCCAAGGAACTTAAGGTCAGAGGTACCAGGGTCATGTATTTTGTTGGATAGGCAATCCATATTTAATTGAAGACTCTGGACATTTTGTCTTAAATCATAAATTTCAGATTTAAGAAGATTGACTTCAGATTGTAAATCTGGGATTGTAATAGGCTTGGTGTTTTTATTTTCAAGCCGTTTGAGGGTATCTTTGAGGCTAAACTTGTTAGTTACCAAAGGATTTTTAGGAGGCCTAGCAACCAGAGTGGCTTTGAGTCTTTCAAGATACCCAGTTCTTTCCCGAGTATCAGGAATAGCACTGATAACCTCGAAGAGGAGATCTTGTTCTTTGGTTAAGACATTGATAGATGACTCAGGGGAATCATCATCTTGGATTTGATTTAGACTCTCTGAAGAATCGTGAGAGGAATCATCAGAAGAGGTTTCTCCAAGGGAGGAATCAATCAAAAGATTGTTGATTTTGTCCTGGATAGTTTTGTGTAAGTTAAGAGAACTAATCTTCTTATTAAACTTACAAAATCTACTATAATGGCCAGGTTTACCACATTTGTAGCAGATAACTTTGGTTTTGGGCTGAGAATCCTTATTCTCATTATCTAATTGGATCTTGGGCTTAGGTTTGGACTTCCAAAGGCTCTGTTTGTAGAATTGAGGTCTGGAAAGACCGGTTTTGGCTTTATGTTTGCTACTGGGCTTCTTAGCACAGGGTAACCCAAATTGTTCACAGAAGGTTCCTAACTCCCTACGGGTTTGGGCCTTCTCTTTAGCTAATTGTTGTTGCACTTTGTCATCTTGACAAACCTTGAGTGCAACTCTTTGGATTATGGCAATAAGCTGTCCATAGCTTAATTGGTCATAAGGAATTGGAGAATTGGGATTTTGGCTTCTAAGTTTATCTCTAACCTTATCGCCAAGGGATTTGGGAAGGCCAGCTAAGAATTTTTCTTTCCAGAAAGCTTGCTGACTGTCTTCTCTGGTATAAACCCTAGTTAGGAAAGTATCTTTATACCACCTAAAATCACCTAAGGTTTTACACCTAAGATTGGCCAATAACTCAGCAGATCTATCCTTGATAACAGAGGGATCTCCTACGAAGTGTTGAGCTATGGTAAAAATTAAGGTATTAACGGCATCAGGTAAAGTAACACTGTTTTCAACAATTGGGGTACCATCAGGTTCAGTCTTAATGGCACTAAGAATTGAGTGTCTTTGTTGGTCAGATAGATAATTATCCCACCAGCCTTTGAGTTGGCCACAGAAACCTGCAACAAGAATTTCCACAATCATAGATTCAGGAAAATCATTAGTAGTTTCATAAGCAGTGGCAACCATAGTCATATTTTGAAGAATTTTGGTAATGCCATATTCATTTTCTCCGTCTATATTCCATTCATAGACGTTGTTGGCACTAAAGCTTTTGAAATTGGAATTGGAATCCTTTTCTTCTAAAAGAAGATCTGGAGCAGTGGCTCTAGGATAGTAGAGCTTGGTAGGATTTCTCCAATTGGGACCAGTAATAACTGGATTGATATTAATGTCAGAGTCATCTTCAGAGGAATAAACCGAAGAAGGTTGGCCGAGGACATTAATAGAATTCTTATTTTTGGGATTCCTGTGGGGTAGAGGAGTTTCTATCTCAGGGGAATCAGGAATAACTTTGCAAAGTTCAATTTGTTTATTGATTTTATTGAGAAATTCAGAGTGAACTTCCTCAACTTCTTTTTTGATTTGAGCTTTTGGTCCAGAAAGACGGAGAGCTCTTTTGCCATTGTTAGAAATCTGGTAGGGTTTAAACAATGGTTTTTCGATTTGAAAAGAATTACTTTTGGCCGAAGGAGTATTATGATCAAGAATCTTTTCTCCTAAGGTTTGAAGGTAACGATTGGTGTAATTGGATTGTTCCATAAGGGTTTTGATGTCCTTAGGGGAAATTGGATCAGTTTCTATCTTAGAACTGAAAGGGGTTGCAATGACAGTTGTGGGAGAATCCTTACTGGTGAGGGTAAAGGATGTCTTAGGAGGTAACTCAGATTGGACCTCTTGACCATCTCCTAAATGCCATTTTTTGATAACCTCAAGGGCTTTGGTATTCAAAGAAGGATCTTTGAAAGGATAATCCATATTGTTTTTAATGGCAATACCATTAAGCCAATAAAAGAATGGAAGATTGTATTGAATTTTTTCAAGAAATTCATAAAACTCTTCTTGCATTCGTTGGCGCAAAATACCACGAATATGTTTGAAGAACCATTCTCTATGAGGTTTCCAATCCTCAGAAAAGAACTCTTTTTGAATGGAATCTCTGTCTGGAATAAAAACAGGAGAGATTTTTGAAATTGTATTTAACTCATACTCTGGATTAAGAGAAGAGTAAGTTGGGGAGGGGATGGTTTGGTCATCATCATCCCTTTGATAAGAAGTCTTTACCGGAGTAGTGGCTTCGAATCCTTGTAAATGAATTGTAGATCCATCATGAGAAGGTTCAGGTTCAGACCTGGGAATGGATCTGGGAATTGATCTAGAAGTCGAGAAGGATCTTCTAGAGAAGGCAGACTGAAAGTCATCATTGGATCTAATAGATCTAGATAGAGAAAAGCTGTTTCTTCTATCAAAAATTAAATCTACTTGACCTGTAGGATGTTGCAGAATGCTCTGAAAATTGGGAGTAATCCTGGGGGTAGCTGGAGTGGCTTTTTCCAATGTCCATTTTTCAGGAAGAGTGACCTCATTCCATTGAATGGTTTTGGGAACAGCAACATTAGCTTTGGAATTGTCAGTGAGAAACAAAGTGGTCTCACCACGTTTTTCACAATTAGTTTTGACAAAATTGGAAATTATAGAATTCATAACCTTGTACTGAATTCTATAGATTAGAGCAATGGGTATAGATCCTTCTTTCATATCATACCCATGTATTTTGATATTCAAGAATAAAACATCAAGAATATTTTTGTCATCCAGACTAACAGTTAAGTCAGGGAAGCAATTGAAGAAGATTGGGCCATGGCATAAACTGGACTCAACAGTACCAAGTAAAGAGGCCTCGAATTGATTGTGTCTTTTGTCTCTTAGGCAGAAAAGAACTGTTGTGTCGAGAGATTCTTTGGTGAGTGGCTTCATGCCAATTTGAACACTGCCAATGTGAAGATAACTATATCCTCTGGCCTTGTGGTTTTTGAGGGTTTTATCAGAGAGAAGATAAATTTCTTCATCTTCGCTTGATTTTGTATTTTTCTTCGATAGTTCTAATGACGAAGTCAGATTGGTTTTGCCAAAGGCTTTTGAGTTTGAAATCTTTACTGGATTTGTAAAGATCTTCATCTTTGATTTTGGGAATATCCCAATTGTCAAGATCTTGATTGAGATCTTCAAAGCGAATCTCATCTTTGAAGACTTTTTTGGAAAAATTGGAGAAATCATTTTGATTTGATAGAGAAGAGGACGAGGAGGAGGAAGAAGACTTGTTGGGAGAAAAGCGAGAAGAGAGTGAACGAAACATAATGACGAAAAACGAAGTTCACGAAATAAACAAGCCTTCCTTCCCCATAAGTACCATCGCCATCACCTGGTTCGTTAGGACAGTAGGATATTGATCAAGAACTAACAAATCATGCACTAAGATACTTTAACTGGATTTAACCATACATATTTGATAAAGCGGAACTATGGTTATTAAGAAAGAATAAATAGTTACCAATTGATCTGCTAGATTATAAAATAACTGTGTAAATATGTTCAGATCTGTGCCACAAACGTTGCTATACCAGATTAGTTTTAATAAAAGATCAATCGAGTTAGTTGAATATAAATCCGTTAAGTATGAACACCTCAACCTTGCAACTGTATAAAAAACATTTGAAGGGAAGAAATTCTTTGAATTTAAATAAAGTAGAAAATAAATTCAGCGGAAAGGAACTACAATAGGAAGTAGGACTGAGACGGACTCAGCATAAGTTCAGAATGGGGAACAAACCCCAGAAAAGTAAAAGAACTAAAAATAAAACGGAAAACTTAAAGGTTAAAACATGCAAATGTTATGCAAGCAGTTAACCAGCCATATAGGCGGAGATGATTGCAGAAAATAAAGAAAACAAAAACTGAAATTGAAAACTTGTATTCAAGTAACTATCTATGAGTTACATGATTTGAAATGAGAAAGAGGAAGAAGGGGAAGAGACTCACTCAGAGCTCTCTAGTTTCTCACTCTAGAATTGCCTAAGCCAAAGCGTAGCCAAAGCGTACTTAACAATGAGCAAGCGCCGAGCTTATATAGAAAATTGAAAGTACTATTTAAACAGTACAGGTAACTAAACCTAAACTATTACAACAGTACCGGTTACAGATTTTGCTAAGTCTGCTTTACCACTTTCGGTGCTTGTTGGTAGACAAGAGGAATCTTTGACTAGGGCGTGCCGTGATTATGGCTCCATCCTATTTTCCAAATTGTGGAGTTCCACATCATCAAGATCATCATCATCTGAGACTTCTTCGGATGATTGTGGACTGTTGATTTCTTCAAACATTGAAGAAAAATTGTTGAAGAAGGGCAATGATATCTTTGTTGGAAGACAGTTTGGGGTTGCCCAAAGGTTGTAAATAGGAGTTTCTCCTATTTTCTTGAGATTGTACCATCCGGTTGGAGGAGTGAATTCTTGTCTGATTAATTCATGTCTTAACCAGAATGAATTGATAAATTCCTTTGATTGGGCTGGCCAATTGATAAAGGGATTGAACATAGCAAGGCTGGCTATAAAATGGTGTTGTGCAGGAACCACATATAACCTGTTGCTTGTTGGCAGAGAAGACTTTATTCTAAAAGTAACTCTCCCTTTTCTTGAGATAATTGCTGCTGCAAGCAGGTATAATTTTTGCGGACCAAAAACTAAGTCAGATGAGTCATTAGTCCAAAAAGAATCTAACATACCCAGATCAAGAAATGTCCAGATGGTATATTCTTTTCCTTTGAAATGAATTGGCTGAAATTGTGGAAGGCTTATTCTAGCCTTTAGAATTCCAGTATAGTGACGTTGAATATCCTCACCATCTTCACAGAGATTGGAAGGAAGGTTAAAGTAAGCCATGGGTTGGAAAACATAGATTCCTTGGGCTTGTACGTTTCTTACAGAAATTTCCCAAAGGCATTCCTGGGCTTGAACGTATTCTTGAAAAATTGATTTGGATAATTTATCTTGGATTAGAAAACTGGTTTCAAAATCCACATGATTGGTTAATTGTCCGATAATTAGAGAGGTCTGTAAAACAAACCTTTTCTTCAGATCTTCAAAATTGATTTTAACTAAACACTCAACCTTATAGGACAGTGTTTGATTGTTGGTTTGTGTTTGAATTCTCTCTAACTCTCACACTCATCCTTACTTTTGAAATTGGCTTTACTTTCCTCAGGTAGATCAATGATCTTATCCTTGAGTTTGAGCTTATGAAATTCAATTTCATAAAATTTCAGAACACTCATAAAATTGAATCCTTTAGGGAGGATTTTAGAAGTAATTTTGTTGATGTTTGTATCCCAAAATTCTGGTTCTAATCCTATGATAGGCCAAAAATTTGGTTTTTGAACATATTGGGTTTTGGATGTTCCTGCAACAACAGTTGTAACAGGTTTTGGATTGGCTTGATAAATTGAGTTCTTAGAGTTTTGGATCATAAGATCTAAACTCTCAATTGGTTTTCCTTGGACGGTCTCTGCCCAAGTGTTGGTTGGTAATTGAGTCAAACCCTGTTGGTGGAGGGCTTGGAGAGTCTGAATAGGGAAGAAGTAGTCTTCCTTAGACTCATGTTTGGTTTGGCTACGGGTTTTTGGCCCGGCAATTTGGGCTTGGGTAGAAGACCCAGTTGGACCTTGGATCGATGATCCAGTTGTCAATTGATTTTGGGTCGATGACCCAATTGTTAATTGTTTCTGGGTGAATGACCCAGTTGGACTTTGGGTAGATGACCCACTTGCTATTTGGTTTTGGGTCGAAGACCCAGATTGTTTTTCCTGTGAAAGGACGTCAAAAGGGTTAAGAGTAGTTTTACCTTTGTCTTTCCCTTTGGCACCTTTTCCTTTCCCCGTAGGGAAGGAGGACATTGTTGATATTGGACAAATCTGGTTAACTTCTTTTCCCTGCAAATATTCCCTGGTTAGAAAATCAGGAAGGGAATTTTGAGAACCTTTGAGATATTCAATATCAAAATCAAATATACTTAAAATTGATTGCCATCTGGCAAAAACTTGTTTTGAAGCAAGATTTTTAACATCTTTTTTGAAAATATCTTTTGCTGATTTACAGTCAACCCGAATAAGAAACTTCTGGTTTAGTAAATCAGATTGAAATTTGGAAATTGATAAAACAATTGCTAAAACTTCTTTTGACAAGGAGTAATTCACAAGGATTCCAATGTTTGGAAGTAAAGGCAATAACTTGCTCTTTACCAGGAGTTTTCTGTTTGAGAATGCCGCCATAACCAATGTCTAAGGCATCAGTTTCGACAATCTTTGGAAATTGTGGATTGGGAAGGTAAAGACACTAAGTTCTTTAACCTGGTTTTGACTGTTTGACCACATTGGTATGAACATCACCCAAGGAGGAGGATCCTTTTGAGACGATCATGGAGTGGTTTGATCAGTTGGATAATTGAGGCAAGAAGTCGAGACGTAATTAAGACATCCAAGAAATCTTTGCAATTGAGTTTTGTCAATCAATTGATTAGGAAATCTATCAAGAAAGCTAATAGCACGCTTAATAGGCACGATAGTTCCTAGGTGAATATTGTGACCAAGGAATCTGATCTTGGTCCAAACAAATTGATTTTTGTTTTGGATAAGGCCAAGCCACTCCTCTTAACGATGTAAATAAAAGTGTTAAGGTGTTTGAAGTGTTGATCCACGATTGAGAATAAATTAAAACATCATCGATATAAACAATGATGAATTTGGAATAAGGATTGAAAATGTCATTCATAATTCGTTGGAATTCTCAAGGAGCATTTTTGAGGCGAATGGCATGACATTCCATTCAGATTGACCGAAAGGGACGGTAAAGCAGCTTTATACCGCTTCTCATCCACCTGGATTTGCCGTAATCCAGATTTCATATCAAACTTGGAAAAGATCTTGGCATTGTGGAGCCGATTCAAAAGATCTTTTTGTTTGGAATTGATACCTAATCCAACAAGAGCTTGATTAAAGCGGTTTATAATTGATAACGAGACGAGGGTACCTCTCAATCTCGTAAGGTTTGTTGACATAGAAGGCGAGCAAGACCATGGGCTCTTACTTCATCGATGAGACTTTGCTAAGCAAGTCTTTGATCTCAGATTGACAGAATTGAAGGAGTTCATGACTCATTTGGATAGGACGAGCCTTAGTAGGAATTTGCCTATCAGGAAAATCCTTTTCATAGGGAAGATTAACAACGTGTTGTTTTCTTTCCCAAGAAGCATTTGGTAAGTCAGAACAAATAGAGTTTTGAATCTGGTCCAAAAGGCTGTTAATCCTTTCATGAACATCAGATTGCTTTAATTGAGGATCAATGTTTCTGAAAGAAATTTCATCTTTAAGAAAACCAATTTGATTCTGTTTGAGAGAGATGGGATTAAGATCTCTGATAATAGGTGTTTTCAAAAATTTGAAAAGAATTGGTTTACCCAAATGTTGGGCAATAATCCCTTTTTCATTTGTTTGATAAGGAAAAAGTAATTTTATAAAGGGGGTTCCCAAAATTACTTTGTTCTTAAGATTTTTGACCAATAAGAAAGAAGTTTCAATCTTAAGGGTTTGATTTTGGATAAACACCGAAGAGAGTTTATAATTGATTTTTAACTTTGAACCATTAGCCGTACTGAGCTTTTCAGTAGTTTTTTCAAAGTATTTAGTAGGAATTAATCCTTCTAAAATACAATTTGAATCAGCTCCAGTATCAAAAAGGGCTTCTGTTTCAAGAGTAAAATCTTTTACAACAATTTTGATGTTTATAAAAAACTTTTGGATACTAACAAGATTGTTAATATCAGAAAAATTGTTTGGGCTTGAAACCATAGTTTCATCATTTTGCAAAACAGTTTGTAAAACGGTTTTGTTATTTAATTGCTTTAGATCTTCAATCTCAGACCTAAGTTTGTTAACTTCGAAACGGAGATTACTAATAGTAATATTCCTACTAGGAGACTCAGAATCGAGAGTATTTAATTGATATTCAGAATTGGAACGGCTATTCTGAATAAAGGAATTGACATTGTTATTGTTGGTTAAGCAATTTTCCCAAAAATGCTCAGCCAAGAGATTGTTGACTCTGTAGTCAATTTCTTTGCAAATTCTTCACAAAATGACAAAGTAGTATTTTTGTGACCACTTTGTCCAATTGGAGCAAACATCATTGTGAGGAGAATTGAGAGTGTTGATAGGAAGACTATTGTTCCTAATAGTCATGATGGAATTGTTGAGGATATTGACAAAAGGATTAGTACTTAAGAGTTTGGGAATCTTAAGCTTACTAAAGTCCAAATGAATATCAGAATTGATTGGAGTATTAGTATTAGTAGTGAGACAAACTACGATATCTTTACTAATATCCAAGGGATTGACAGAATCAATAGTATCAGATGAGTTGGAATCAACTATCGTGGCACTATTGTTCAATTGACTAAGAGTAGTGGAGGGGACAGAAGTCACAATCGCATATCGCTAGGAGCACTAATAATAGAGGTGTTTCGCACTAACGCTTCTGACGGCTGTTACCTTACTATTATCAGTTTGAAATTTGTCAGACAAAGTTTTCTCAAAATTGTCCTTTTCAAAATTGTTAAAATTGATTTCAAAATGTTTTTGGAAAGAAGACAAAGAGTCTTGCTTTTCAGAAAAGTTTGAAAAGATTTTTTGATAAATTGTTTTCAAATTCTTCTGGTGTAAAGACTTATTATTGAACGGGTAGTTGTAATTACCATCAATAGCACAAGTATTAAACCAGTGAAAAAAAGAAATATTTAATTGAACTTTTTTGATAAATTCATGAAACTTTTCATAAATTATTTTTCTTTGGATTTCAGAAAATTCATTAAGAAACCATTCCCTTTGAGGGGTCCAATTTTCAGAATGAAAATCTTTTTTGAAAAACTCCTTGTCAACGACAAACTCGAAGGAATTGATTTTGGTATCCTTAACAGGATTTTTGGAAGAATTGATTTGGGTATCCTTAACAGGATTTTTGGAATTATCATCAGCTATAGATTTTTCAATTGCCATGATTCTAGATTGAATATCATCATCAAAACTTTTCTTTTTAGGAAGAGATCGACGATTTTGTTTGAGAAGAGCTTTGGCAACCCGAAGGTTTTCTTGAGTGGAATTGAATGGATCAAAAGACCCATAATTGGATATTTGACTCATACTAGATGAGCTAGATTGGTTTGATTGGGTAAATTGGGAGGTTAAGGATTGAGAAGATTGATAAGAACTATAAGAACAAAAAGAAGAATTGTCATCGGAGTAATCAGAATAATAAGACATAATGAAAACAAGATGAACGCCCAAAGAGTATCAATCTTAACAAGCCTTCCTCACCCGTAAGTACCATCGCCATCACCTGGTTCGTTAGACAAGAGGATATTGATCAAGAACTAACAAATCATGCACTAAGATACTTTATCTGGTTTTAACCATACACATTTGATAAAGCTGAACTATTGTTATTAAGATAGAAGAAATAGTTACCAATTGATCCGCTAGATTATAAAATAACCGTAAATATGTTCAGATCTGCGTACACAAACGTTGCTATACCAGATTAGTTTTAATAAAAGATCAATCGAGTTAGTTGTGTATAAATCCGTTAAGTATGAACACCTCAACCTTGCAACTGTATAAAAAAACTTTTGAAGGGAAGAAATTCTTTGAATTTAAATAAAGTAGAAAATAAATATATATCAGTCAAAGACCTTCATCTAATAAACAAAGTTTCTTCCTATCCAACCTGTCAAGAAATGAAAGGCAGACCCATGTGATAAAAGTTGGCCTTAAGTTACATCAAAAGTCGTTCCATCATTACTTTGTCAGAGTACCTCAGGGTCATGAGACTTACTGCCACATCCGTCGGGACTTAATGCTCCTCCTATTACTCTTTCATCACTCCAATGAGACAAAATTTGATGTAATGATACCAGATTTTGAAAATTCGTACTGGGCTATCTTCCAAATATAGGTTGAATAAGTCAAAAAGTTGAATATTGAACAAAGACTTTAACAAAATGTTCTATTCATTTCCCATCAAGCTTTATTAAATAAAGACTTTTCACAAGCAACAAAACGTTCCAGTCTTGCAAGGGCGTGCATTCAAACCCAGATCAGATTCATACTACCTAACAAGAGACTAATAAAAATAATCATCTGATACATTGAACATAGGTAGCTACAGTGATGAACTCTTTCATGGTTAATCATAAACAGCTAATCAGTATAGTAACAGAGTATTCTAATACAGAATAACATCTTCCCACCGCACTTTAGAATGATTAAACATAGAAAGTATGTTAGATGCATCATCAACAGTTCAAGATCAATATCATGTTCCTACTTCCCCATCAGGCTCTGATACCAAGAGGGGGTCGGAAGCAGAGTTAGATCAGCGGAAAGGAACTACAATAGGAAGTAGGACTGAGACGGACTCAGCATAAGTTCTGAATGGGGAACAAACCCCAGAAAAGTAAAAGAACTAAAAATAAAATGGAAAACTTAAAGGTTAAAACATGCAAATGTTATGCAAGCAGTTAACCAGCCATATAGGCGGAGATGATTGCAGAAAATAAAGAAAACAAAAACTGAAATTGAAAACTTGTATTCAAGTAACTATCTATGAGTTACATGATTTGAATTGAGAAAGAGGAAGAAGGGGAAGAGACTCACTCAGAGCTCTCTAGTTTCTCACTCTAGAATTGCCTAAGCCAAAGCGTAGCCAAAGCGTGCTTAACAATGAGCAAGCGCCGGGCTTATATAGAAAATTGAAAGTACTATTTGAACAGTACAGGTAAACAAACCTTAACTATTACAACAGTACCGGTTAAAAATTTGATAAGTCTGCTCCATCACTTTCGGTGCATAATGGCAGACAAACGGAATCTTTGACATAGGCGTGCCGTGATTATGGCTCCATCCTATTTTCCAAATTGTGGAGTTCCACATCATCAAGATCATCATCATTATCTGAGACTTCTCCGGAAGATTGTGGACTGTTGATTTCTTCAAACATTGAAGAATAATTGTTGAAGAAGGGCAATGATATCTTCGTGGGAAGACAGTTTGGGGTTGCCCAAAGGTTGTAAATAGGAGTTTCTCCTATTTTCTTGAGATTGAACCATCCAGTTGGAGGAGTGAATTCTTGTCTGATTAACTCATGTCTTAACCAGAATGAATTGATGAACTCCTTTGATTGGGCTGGCCAGTTGATAAAGGGATTGAACATAGCAAGGCTGGCTATGAAATGGTGTTGTGCAAGGACCACATATAACCTGTTGCTTGTTGGTAGAGAAGACTTTAATCTTAAAGTAACTCTCCCTTTTCTTGAGATAATTGCTGCTGCAAGCAGGTATAATTTTTGCGGACCAAAAACTAAATCAGATGAGTCATTAGTCCAAAAAGAATCTAACATACCCAGATCAAGAAATGTCCAGATAGTATATTCTTTTCCTTTGAAATGAATTGGCTGAAATTGTGGAAGGCTTATTCTAGCCTTTAAAATTCCAGTATAAGGACGTTGAATATCTTCATCGTCTTCACAGAGATTGGAAGGAAAACTAAAGTAAGCCATGGGTTGGCAAACATAGATTCCTTGAGCTTGGATGTTCCTTACAGAAATTTCCCAAAGGCATTCCTGGGCTTGAACATATTCTTGGAAAATTGAATTGGATAATTTATTTTGGATTAGAAAACTAGTTTCAAAATCCACATGATTGGTTAATTGTCCGATAATTAGAGAGGTCTGTAGAACAAACCTTTTCTTCAAATCTTCAAAATTGATTTTAGTTAAACACTCAACCTCATGGGACAGTGTTTGATTGTTGGTTTGTGTTTGAATTCTCTCGGAACTCTCACACTCATCCTTACCTTTGAAATTGGCTTTACTTTCCTCAGATAGATCAATGATCTTATCCTTGAGTTTGAGCTTATGAAATTCAATTTCATAAAATGATTTTGTTTTTTGAAAATCTTTGAAATCATTATTTAATTTTGAAAAATAAGCTGCAAGAGCGTTTATGCAATTGAGCTTTTCTTTTAAGTCTGTTGATAACCAAAGATTATCAATAAGACATTGTTGAGTTTTATCCAACTCAGTTTTTGGCTGAGGATAGAACTGCTTTTCAGAGAACATTGGAAGTTTAATATTATTAAACTTCATTACTTGATACGGTACCTGCAAAACAGAATCTTGATCTTCTTTGAGAGGATCGCAATGGTTAACAGGGTTAATAAATATATTTGAAGGAATTGGTATTTTTAAAAACTTGAAAATAACTGGTTGATTTTGGTATTGTGTAATAATACCTTCATCAGTTATTTGAATAGGGAAAAGTAATTTTATAAACGGAGTTCCTAAAATTACTTTATTTTTTAAATTTTTGACCAGTAAAAAAGAGGTGTTAATTCTTAAATCCTGGTTTTCAATTGTAAAAGAAGACAATTTGAAATTGATTTTTAGAACAGAACCGTTAGCAGTGCTAAGACGATCTGTGGTTTTTTCAAAATATTTTGAAGGAATAAGTTCTTCCAAAATACAGTTTGAATCAGCTCCGGTGTCAAAAAGAGCTGTAGTATCAATAATAAAATCATCAATGACAATCTTAATATTGATATAGAATTTTTCTAAAAAATTGGCAGACCCAAGGAACTTAAGGTCAGAGGTACCAGGGTCATGTATTTTGTTGGATAGGCAATCCATATTTAATTGAAGACTCTGGACATTTTGTCTTAAATCATAAATTTCAGATTTAAGAAGATTGACTTCAGATTGTAAATCTGGGATTGTAATAGGCTTGGTGTTTTTATTTTCAAGCCGTTTGAGGGTATCTTTGAGGCTAACTTGTTAGTTACCAAAGGATTTTTAGGAGGCCTGGCAACCAGAGTGGCTTTGAGTCTTTCAAGATACCCAGTTCTTTCCCGAGTATCAGGAATAGCACTGATAACCTCGAAGAGGAGATCTTGTTCTTTGGTTAAAACATTTATGGATGACTCAGGAGAATCATCATCTTGGATTCGGTTAAGACTTTCTGAAGAATCATGAGAGGATTCGCCAGAAGAGGAATCTTCAAGGGAGGAATCAACCAAAAGATTGTTGATTTTGTCCTGGATAGTTTTGTGTAGGTTAAGAGAACTAATCTTCTTATTAAACCTACAAAATCTACTATAATGGCCAGGTTTACCACATTTGTAGCAGATAACTTTGGTTTTGGGCTGAGAATCCTTATTCTCATTATCTAATTGGATCTTGGGCTTAGGTTTGGGCTTCCTAAGGCTCTGTTTGTAGAATTGAGGTCTGGAAAGACCGGTTTTGGCTTTATGTTTGCTACTGGGCTTCTTAGCACAGGGTAACCCAAATTGTTCACAGAAGGTTCCTAACTCCTACTGCTTGGGCCTTCTCTTTAGCTAATTGTTGTTGTACTTTGTCATCTTGACAAACCTTGAGTGCAACTCTTTGGATTATGGCAATAAGTCAGTCCATAGCTTAATTGGTCATAAGGAATTGGAGAATTGGGATTTTGGCTTCTAAGTTTATCTCTAACCTTATCGCCAAGGGATTTGGGAAGGCCAGCTAAGAATTTTTCTTTCCAGAAAGCTTGCTGACTGTCTTCTCTGGTATAAACCCTAGTTAGGAAAGTATCTTTATACCACCTAAAATCACCTAAGGTTTTACACCTAAGATTGGCCAATAACTCAGCAGATCTATCCTTGATAACAGAGGGATCTCCTATGAAGTGTTGAGCTATGGTAAAAATTAAGGTATTAACGGCATCAGGTAAAGTAACACCGTTTTCAACAATTGGGGTACCATCAGGTTCTGTCTTAATGGCACTAAGAATTGAGTGTCTTTGGTGGTCAGAGAGATAATTATCCCACCTTTGAGTTGGCCACGTAAACTGCAAGAACAAGAATTTCCACAATCATAGATTCAGGAAAATCATTAGTAGTTTCATAAGCAGTGGCAACCATAGTCATATTTTGAAGAATTTTGGTAATGCCATATTCATTTTCTCCGTCTATATTCCATTCATAGACGTTGTTGGCACTAAAGCTTTTGAAATTGGAATTGGAATCCTTTTCTTCTAAAAGAAGATCTGGAGCAGTGGCTCTAGGATAGTAGAGCTTGGTAGGATTTCTCCAATTGGGACCAGTAATAATTGGATTGATATTAATGTCAGAGTCATCTTCAGAGGAATAAACCGAAGAAGGTTGGCCGAGGACATTAATAGAATTCTTATTTTTGGGATTCCTGTGGGGTAGAGGAGTTTCTATCTCAGTGGAATCAGGAATAACTTTGCAAAGTTCAATTTGTTTATTGATTTTATTGAGAAATTCAGAGTGAACTTCCTCAACTTCTTTTTTGATTTGAGCTTTTGGTCCAGAAAGACGGAGAGCTCTTTCGCCATTGTTAGAAATCTGGTAGGGTTTAAACAATGGTTTTTCGATTTGAAAAGAATTACTTTTGGCCGAAGGAGTATTATGATCAAGAATCTTTTCTCCTAAGGTTTGAAGGTAACGATTGGTGTAATTGGATTGTTCCATAAGGGTTTTGATGTCCTTAGGGGAAATTGGATCAGTTTCTATCTTAGAACTGAAAGGGGTTGCAATGACAGTTGTGGGAGAATCCTTACTGGTGAGGGTAAAGGATGTCTTAGGAGGTAACTCAGATTGGACCTCTTGACCATCTCCTAAATGCCATTTTTTGATAACCTCAAGGGCTTTGGTATTCAAAGAAGGATCTTTGAAAGGATAATCCATATTGTTTTTAATGGCAATACCATTAAACCAATAAAAGAATGGAAGATTGTATTGAATTTTTTCAAGAAATTCATAAAACTCTTCTTGCATTCGTTGGCGCAAAATACCACGAATATGTTTGAAGAACCATTCTCTATGAGGTTTCCAATCCTCAGAAAAGAACTCTTTTTGAATGGAATCTCTGTCTGGAATAAAAACAGGAGAGATTTTTGAAATTGTATTTAACTCATACTCTGGATTAAGAGAAGAGTAAGTTGGGGAGGGGATGGTTTGGTCATCATCATCCCTTTGATAAGAAGTCTTTACCGGAGTAGTGGCTTCGAATCCTTGTAAATAAATTGTAGATCCATCATGAGAAGGATCAGGTTCAGACTTGGGAATGGATCTAGGAATTGATCTAGAAGTCGAGAAGGATCTTCTAGAGAAGGCAGACTGAAAGTCATAATTGGATCTAATAGATCTAGATAGAGAAAAGCTGTTTCTTCTATCAAAGATTAAATCTACTTGACCTGAAGGATGTTGCAGAATGCTCTGAAAATTGGGCGTAACTTTGGGGGTAGCTGGAGTGGCTTTTTCCAAAGTCCATTTTTCAGGAAGAGTGACCTCATTCCGTTGAATGGTTTTGGGAACAGCAACATTAGCTTTGGAATTGTCAGTGAGAAAAAGAGTGGTCTCGCCACGTTTTTCACAATTGGTTTTGACAAAATTGGAAATTATAGAATTCATAACCTTGTACTGAATTCTATAGATTAGAGCAATGGGTATAGATCCTTCTTTCATATCATACCCATGTATTTTGATATTCAAGAATAAAACATCAAGAATATTTTTGTCTTCCAGACTAACAGTTAAGTCAGGGAAACAATTGAAGAAGATAGGACCATGGCATAAACTGGACTCAACAGTACCAAGTAAAGAGGCCTCGAATTGATTGTGTCTTTTGTCTCTTAGGCAGAAAAGAACTGCTGTGTTGAGAGATTCTTTGGTGAGTGGCTTCATGCCAATTTGAACACTGCCAATGTGAAGATAGCTATATCCTCTGGCTTTGTGATCTTTGAGGGTTTTTTCAGAGAGAAGATAACTTTCTTCATCTTCAGTTTGGATTTTGTATTTCTCTTCGACAGTTCTAATGACGAAGTCAGATTGGTTTTGCCAGAGGCTTTTGAGTTTGAAATCTTTACTGGATTTGTAAAGATCTTCATCTTTGATTTTGGGAATATCCCAATTGTCAAGATCTTGATTGAGATCTTCAAAGCGAATCTCATCTTTGAAGACCTTTTTGGAAAAATTGGAGAAATCATTTTGATTTGATAGAGAGGAGGACGAGGAGGAGGAAGAAGACTTGTTGGGAGAAATGCGAGAAGAGAGTGAACGAAACATAATGACAAAAAACGAAGTTCACGAAATAAACAAGCCTTCCTTCCCCATAAGTACCATCGCCATCACCTGGTTCGTTAGGACAGTAGGATATTGATCAAGAACTAACAAATCATGTACTAAGATACTTTAACTGGATTTAACCATACATATTTGATAAAGCGGAACTATGGTTATTAAGAAAGAATAAATAGTTACCAATTGATCTGCTAGATTATAAAATAACCGTGTAAATATGTTCAGATCTGTGCCACAAACGTTACTATATCAGATTAGTTTTAATAAAAGATCAATCGAGTTAGTTGAATATGAACCAGTTAAGTATGAACACCTCTACCTTGCAACTGTATAAAAAAACTTTTGAAGGGAAGAAATTCTTTGAATTTAAATAAAGTAGAAAATAAATATATATCAGTCAAAGACCTTTATCTAATAAACAAAGTTTGTTCCTATCCAACCTGTCAAGAAATGAAAGACAGACCCATGTGATAAAAGTTGGCCTTAAGTTACATCAAAAGTCGTTCCATCATTACTTTGTCAGAGTACCTCAGAGTCATGAGACTTACTGCCACATCCATCGGGACTTAATGCTCCTCCTATTACTCTTTCATCACTCTAATGAGACAAAATTTGATGTAATGATACCAGATTTTGAAAATTCGTACTGGGCTATCTTCCAAATATAGGTTGAATAAGTCAAAAAGTTGAATATTGAACAAAGACTTTAACAAAATGTTCTATTCATTTCCCATCAAGCTTTATTAAATAAAGACTTTTCACAAGCAACAAAACGTTCCAGTCTTGCAAGGGCACGCATTCAAACCCAGATCAGAATCATACTACCTAACAAGAGACTAATAAAAATAATCATCTGATACATTGAACATAGGTAGCTACAGTGATGAACTCTTTCATGGTTAATCATAAACAGCTAATCAGTATAGTAACAAAGTATTCTAATACAAAATAACATCTTCCCACCGCACTTTATAATGATTAAACATAGAAAGTATGTTAGATGCATCATCAACAGTTCAAGATCAATATCACGTTCCTACTTCCCCATCAGGCTCTGATACCAAGAGGGGGTCGGAAGCAAGAGTTAGATCAGCGGAAAGGAACTAGGATAGGAAGTAGGACTGAGACGGACTCAGCATTAGTTCAAATGGGGAACAAACCCCAGAAATGTAAAAGAACTGGAAAATAAAACGAAAAACTTAAAGGTTAAAACATGCAAATGTTATGCAAGCAGTTAACCAGCCATATAGGCGGAGATGATTGCAGAAAATAAAGAAAACAAAAACTGAAATTGAAAACTTGTATTCAAGTAACTATCTATGAGTTACATGATTTGAATTGAGAAAGAGGAAGAAGGGGAAGAGACTCACTCAGAGCTCTCTAGTTTCTCACTCTAGAATTGCCTAAGCCAAAGCGTAGCCAAAGCGTACTTAACAATGAGCAAGCGCCGGGCTTATATAGAAAATTGAAAGTACTATTTAAACAGTACAGGTAAAAACCTAAACTATTACAACAGTACCGGTTACATATAAAAAATCTAAAAGTGGTCTTCAGACCAATTGAGTGCACTACAGGTTGTCAGTGGTAATTGCAGACAACTTTAACTTTTCCTGTTTAGAGCACTTGGCGGAAATTGCGGAGATCAGAGAAGGAATCTTTGGGTTCCATTCTGTTTTCTTGGTTGTGGAGCTCTACGTCGTCGAGATCGTCTTCGTCGTTTGAGTCTCCTTTAGGTTGATTTTTGCTATTGAGTTCTTCAATCATTGAAGAATAATTGTTGAAAAAGGGCATTGATATCTTTGTTGAGAGACATCCTGGAACTGCCCAAAGATTGTAGGTAGATGTTTCTCCTACCTTCTTGAGATTGAACCATCCAGTTGGAGGAAGGAATTCTTGCCTGGCAATCTCATGTCTTAACCAGTCAGATTTAATGAACTCCTTTGATTGAACTGGCTGGTAAGTAAAACAGCAATACACAGCAGTACTAGCAATGAAATGATGTCTTGCAGGAACTACGTGTAGCCTATTGTTAGTTGGTAGAGATGACTTTATCCTGAAAGTAACTTCTCCACTTCTTGAAATAATAGCTACTGTGAGCAGATATAATTTTTGTGGACCATAGACTAAGTCAGATGAGTTTTTAGTCCAAAAGGAATCTAACATACCTAGATCAAGCCAAGTCCAGATAGTGTAATTGTTCCCTTTAAATTGAATTGGTTGATATTGTTGAAGGCTTATTCTAGCTTTTAAGAGTCCAGCAAAAGGACGCTGAATGTCTTCTTTGTCTTTTGGATGATTGGAAGGAAAACTGAAGTAAGCCATGGATTGGCAAACATGAATTCCTTGAGCTTGAATGTTCCCTACAGAAATCTCCCAAAGGCATTCCTGAGCATGAACATATGATTGAAAAATTGAATCATATAATTTCTTCTGAATTAAATAATTAATTCCAGAATCTATATGATTAGTTAATTGTTTGATAATTAAAGAGGTTCGCAGAACAAACTTCTTCTTCATATCTTCATGATTGGTTTTAGTTAAACACTCATCTCTTTTGGACAGTGTTTGATTGTAGGTTTGTGTTTGAATTCTCTCGGAACTCTCACACTCATCCTTACCTTTGAAATTGGCTTTATTTCCCTTAGGAAGATCAATGATCTTATCCTTGAGTTTGGAAGATTGAGGTTGAAATTCATTTTTAAATCGTGGATCAGGAAAACATTTTGATCCTTTTTGATTTTGAAAATAGAAATTCATTTTTGAAAATAAAGCGCAAGAGCACTCATGCAATTGAGTCTATCTTTTAAGTCCGTTGATAACCAAAGATTATCAATAAGACATTGTTGGGTTTTATCCAACTCGCTTTTGGTGAGGATAGAATCGCTTTTCAGAGAACATTGGAAGTTTAATATTGTTAAACTTCATTACTTGATAAGGTACTGTAAATGTAATCTTGATCTTCTTCGAGAGGATCGTAATGGTTAATGTGGTTAATAAAAATATTTGAAGAAATTGGTATTTTCAAAAACTTGAAAATAACTGGCTGATTTTGGTATTGTGTAATAATACCTTCATCAGTGATTTGAATAGGGAAAAGTAATTTTATAAACGGAGTTCCCAAAATTACTTTATTTTTTAAATTTTTGACCAGTAAAAAAGAGGTGTTAATTCTTAAATCCTGGTTTTTAATTGTAACAGAAGACAATTTGAAATTGATTTTTAGAACAGAACCGTTAGCAGTGCTAAGAGGATCTGTGGTTTTTTCAAAACATTTGTCTTTCCCTTTGGTACCTTTTCCTTTCCCCGTAGGGAAGGAGGATATTGTTGATATTGGACAAATCTGGTTAACTTCTTTTCCCTGCAAATATTCCCTGGTTAGAAAATCAGGAAGGGAATTTTGAGAACCTTTGAGATATTCAATATCAAAATCAAATATACTTAAAATTGATTGCCATCTGGCAAAAACTAGTTTTGAAGCAAGATTTTTAACATCTTTTTTCAAAATATCTTTTGCTGATTTACAGTCAACCCGAATAAGAAACTTCTGGTTTAGTAAATCAGATTGAAATTTGGAAATTGATAAAACAATTGCTAAAACTTCTTTTTGACAAGGAGTAATTCACTGGCAGATTCCAATGTTTGGAAGTAAAGGCAATACTTTGTTTTTTACCAGAAGTTTTCTGTTTGAGAATCCCGCCATAACCAATGTCTGAGGCATCAGTTTCGACAATCTTTGGAAATTGTGGATTGGGAAGGTAAAGACACCAAGTTCTTTAACCTGGTTTTGACCTGTTTGACCACATTGGTATGAACATCAGTCCAAGGAGGAGGATCCTTTTTGAGACGATCATGGAGTGGTTTGATCAGATTGGATAATTGAGGCAAGAAGTCAGAGACGTAATTAAGACATCCAAGAAATCTTTGTAATTGAGTTTTGTCAATCAATTGATTAGGAAATCTATCAGCAAAGCTAATAGCACGGCTAATAGGCACGATTGTTCCTAGGTGAATATTGTGACCAAGGAATCTGATCTTGGTCTGAAACAAATTGATTTTTGTTTTGGATAAGGCCAAGCCACTCCTCTTAACAACAGAAATAAAAGTGTTAAGGTGTTTGAAGTGTTGATCGATAGATTGAGAATAAATTAAAACATCATCGATATAAACAATGATGAATTTGGAATAAGGATTGAAAATATCATTCATAATTCGTTGGAATTCTGAAGGAGCATTTTTTAGGCCAAATGGCATAACGTTCCATTCGTATTGACCGAAAGGGACGGTAAAGGCAGTCTTATACCTGTCCTTCTCATCCACCTGGATTTGCCAGAATCCAGATTTCATATCAAACATGGAAAAGATCTTGGCATTGTGGAGCCGATTCAAAAGATCTTTTTTGTTTGGAATTGGATACCTAATCCAGCTAAGAGCTTGATTAAGCGGTTTGTAATTGATAACGAGACGAGGGGTACCCCTCTCAATCTCAGAAGGTTTGTTGACATAGAAGGCAGAGCAAGACCATGGGCTCTTACTTCTACGGATGAGACCCTTGCTAAGCAAGTCTTTGATCTCAGATTGACAGAATTGAAGGAGTTCATGATTCATTTGGATAGGACGAGCCTTAGTAGGAATTTGCCTATCAGAAAAATCCTTTTCATAGGGAAGATAAACAACGTGTTGTTTTCTTTCCCAAAAAGCATTTGGTAAGTCAGAACAAATTGAGTTTTGAATCTGGTCCAAAAGGCTGTTAATCCTTTCATGAACATCAGATTGCTTTAATTGAGAATCAATGTTTCTGAAAGAAATTTCATCTTTAAGAAAACCAATTTGATTCTGCTTGAGAGAGATGGGATTAAGATCTCTGATAATAGGTGTTTTCAAAAATTTGAAAAGAATTGGTTTACTCAAATGTTGGGCAATAATCCCATTTTCATTTGTTTGATAAGGAAAAAGTAATTTTATAAAGGGGGTTCCCAAAATTACTTTGTTCATAAGATTTTTGACCAATAAGAAAGAAGTTTCAATCTTAAGGGTTTGATTTTGGATAAACACCGAAGAGAGTTTATAATTGATTTTTAACTTTAAACCATTAGCCGTACTGAGCTTTTCAGTAGTTTTTTCAAAGTATTTAGTAGGAATTAATCCTTCTAAAATACAATTTGAATCAGCTCCAGTATCAAAAAGGGCTTCTGTTTCAAGAGTAAAATCTTTTACAACAATTTTGATGTTTATAAAAAACTTTTGGATACTAACAAAATTGTTAATATTAGAAAAATTGTTTGGGCTTGAAACCATAGTTTCATCATTTTGTAAAACAGTTTGTAAAACGGTTTTGTTATTTAATTGCTTTAGATCTTCAATCTCAGACCTAAGTTTGTTAACTTCGAAACGGAGATTACTAATAGTAATATTCCTACTAGGAGACTCAGAATCGAGAGTATTTAATTGATATTCAGAATTGGAACGGCTATTCTGAATAAAGGAATTGACATTGTTATTGTTGGTTAAGCAATTTTCCCAAAAATGCTCAGCCAAGAGATTGTTGACTCTGTAGTCAATTTCTTTGCAAATTCTTCTGTCAAAATGACAGTAGTATTTTTTGTGACCACTTTGTCCGCAATTGGAGCAAACATCATTGTGGCGAGAATTGAGACTGTTGATAGGAAGACTATTGTTCCTAATAGTCATGATGGAATTGTTGAGGATATTGACAAAAGGATTAGTACTTAAGAGTTTGGGAATCTTAAGCTTACAAAAGTCCAAATGAATATCAGAATTGATTGGAGTATTAGTATTAGTAGTGAGACAAAATACGATATCTTTACTAATATCCAAGGGATTGACAGAATCAATAGTATCAGATGAGTTGGAATCAACTATCGTGGCACTATTGTTCAATTGACTAAGAGTAGTGGAGGGGACAGAAGTCACAATCGCATTACTGCTAGGAGCACTAATAATAGAGGTGTCGGTACCAACGTCGGTGACAGCTGTTACCTTACTATTATCAGTTTGAAATTTGTCAGACAAAGTTTTCTCAAAATTGTCCTTTTCAAAATTGTTAAAATTGATTTTAAAATGTTTTTGGAAAGAAGACAAAGAGTCTTGCTTTTCAGAAAAGTTTGAAAAGATCTTTTGATAAATTGTTTTCAAATTCTTCTGGTGTAAAGACTTATTATTGAACGGGTAATTGTAATTACCATCAATAGCACAAGTATTAAACCAGTTAAAAAAAGAAATATTTAATTGAACTTTTTTGATAAATTCATGAAACTTTTCATAAATTATTTTTCTTTGGATTTCAGAAAATTCATTAAGAAACCATTCCCTTTGAGGGGTCCAATTTTCAGAATGAAAATCTTTTTTGAAAAACTCCTTGTCAACGACAAACTCGAAGGAATTGATTTTGGTATCCTTAACAGGATTTTTGGAAGAATTGATTTGGGTATCCTTAACAGGATTTTTGGAATTATCATCATCTATAGATTTTTCAATAGCCCTGATTCTAGATTGAATATCATCATCAAAACTTTTCTTTTTAGGAAGAGATCGACGATTTTGTTTGAGAAGAGCTTTGGCAACCCGAAGGTTTTCTTGAGTGGAATTGAATGGATCAAAAGACCCATAATTGGATATTTGACTCATACTGGATGAGCTAGATTGGTTTGATTGGGTAAATTGGGAGGTTAAGGATTGAGAAGATTGATAAGAACTATAAGAACAAAAAGAAGAATTGTCATCGGAGTAATCAGAATAATAAGACATAATGAAAACAAGATGAACGCCCAAAGAGTATCAATCTTAACAAGCCTTCCTCACCCGTAAGTACCATCGCCATCACCTGGTTCGTTAGGACAGTAGGATATTGATCAAGAACTAACAAATCATGCACTAAGATACTTTAACTGGATTTAACCATACATATTTGATAAAGCGGAACTATGGTTATTAAGAAAGAATAAATAGTTACCAATTGATCTGCTAGATTATAAAATAACCGTGTAAATATGTTCAGATCTGTGCCACAAACGTTGCTATACCAGATTAGTTTTAATAAAAGATCAATCGAGTTAGTTGAATATAAATCCGTTAAGTATGAACACCTCAACCTTGCAAATCAGTATAAAAACTATTTGAAGGGAAGAAATTCTTTGAATTTAAATAAAGTAGAAAATAAATATATATTAGTCAAAGACCTTCATCTAATAAACAAAGTTTTTTCCTATCCAACTCGTCAAGAAATGAAAGACGCACCCATGTGATAAAAGTTGGTCTTAAGTTACATCAAAAGTCGTTCGTCATTACTTTGTCAGAGTACCTCAGAGTCATGAGACTTACTGCCACATCCGTCGGGACTTAATGCTCCTCCTATTACTCTTTCATCACTCTAATGAGACAAAATTTGATGTAATGATACCAGATTTTGAAAATTAAATCTTGGGCTATCTTCCAAATATAGGTTGAATAAGTCAAAAAGTTGAATATTGAACAAAGACTTTAACAAAATGTTCTATTCATTTCCCATCAAGCTTTATTAAATAAAGACTTTTCACAAGCAACAAAACGTTCCAGTCTTGCAAGGGCACACATTCAAACACAGATCAGATTCATACTACCTAACAAGAGACTAATAAAAATAATCATCTGATACATTGAACATAGGTAGCTACAGTGATGAACTCTTTCATGGTTAATCATAAACAATAATCAAGATGAGAACCAAGTATTCTAATACAGAATGACATCTTCCCACCGCACTTTAGAATGATTAAACATAGAAAGTATGTTAGATGCATCATCAACAGTTCAAGATCAATATCACGTTCCCACTTCCCCATCAGGCTCTGATACCAAGAGGGGGTCGGAAGCAAGAGTTAGATCAGCGGAAAGGAACTAGGATAGGAAGTAGGGTGAGACGGACTCGAGATAAGTTCGTAATGGGAACAAACCCCGAGAAAAGTAAAAGAACTAAAAATAAAACGGAAAACTTAAAGGTTAAAACATGCAAATGTTATGCAAGCAGTTAACCAGCCATATAGGCGGAGATGATTGCAGAAAATAAAGAAAACAAAAACTGAAATTGAAAACTTGTATTCAAGTAACTATCTATGAGTTACATGATTTGAATTGAGAAAGTGGAAGAAGGGGAAGAGACTCACTCAGAGCTCTCTAATTTCTCACTCTAGAATTGCCTAAGCCAAAGCGTAGCCAAAGCGTGCTTAACAATGAGCAAGCGCCGGGCTTATATAGAAAATTGAAAGTACTATTTAAACAGTACAGGTAAAAACCTAAACTATTACAACAGTACCGGTTACAAATTTTGATAAGTCTGCTTTACCACTTTCGGTGCATAATGGCAGACAAAAGGAATCTTTGACTACTCTGGTGAAGGGAGAAAGTCATCATCCGAATTGGCTGGCTCAGAGATCAAATCATCTTCTTCAGATTTGTAGAAGATAATGTCAGTGCTTGAGCCTTCATCAGTTGGTTTGAGGGCAGCTGGCTGAAGAATTTGCTTCTTCTTTTTGATAGCTGTCTTCATGGTTGGTTGTTTACTTGTGGATGGTTGATCATCCTTCTTGTTGTCAGTCATTCTCTTTTGGAGAAGCTGAGTTATGCTTTGGAGGCTACTTATCATATCTTCTTCAGAGGAAGATCCTGCTATAGCAGCCGTAATTTGGGACTTTTGGTTTTGAAGAAGACAAGTGCTAGGTTCAGCATACTTCAATAGTTTAGGATTTCTCCTAAACCAGTTCTTGACTCCTTCTTTTGAAGCTTTGGACCCATCAAATTCAGACCACCATTTAACATAGGCTTGTTGTACCAGCCATGGGTGGACATTGGGAAGAGGGTTTTTATTGAGATTGTACTGCCATGAGAATACCCAAGACAGAGAAAAATAAACAAAAAAGTTAAGTAAGATTGGAAGACTGTCAGCCTCACGATCATACTTAGTTTTGAAAAAATTAAATCCTTCAATAACATCAAGAGGAAGGATTTCAGGAATTGGCCCAAAAGAGTCCCACCATTGGAGGAACCAATTAGGAAATTGATACCTGGTACCAGTCTTAAAATAGATAAACCAGTAATGTTTAAAATTTTTGTTTTAGAGTCCCAAAAGGGTTATCTCCCAAGCCTTGATATAATCCCAGTAGCAAAAGCCAATCGGATCAAAACTTCCGGAGAATTTTTTGAAATTGCTGGGATTTTGTCCCAATGAAGGTGTTAAAACCTCAAGGATTTGGAGGGTTGAATGGGTAATATTTGAGGGGTCTTTGGGATCCCTATGATGTTTGATTTTTATAGACTCGGTATCAATTAATATTAACTGATAAAATTGGTGAGTCTTATTTGGGGCCAAAGGCACAAAATTGAATCCTTTAGAGAGGATTTTGGAAGTAATTTTGTTGATGTTTGTATCCCAAAATTCTGGTTCTAATCCTATGATAGGCCAAAAATTTGGTTTTTGAACATATTGGGTTTTGGATGTTCCTGCAACAACAGTTGTAACAGGTTTTGGGTTGGCTTGATAAATTGAGTTTTTAGAGTTTTGGATCATATGATCTAAACTCTCAATTGGTTTTTCTTGGACGGTCCCTGCCCAAGTGTTGGTTGGCAATTGAGTCAAACCCTGTTGGTGGAGGGCTTGGAGAGTCTGAATAGGGAAGAAGTAGTCTTCCTTAGACTCATGTTTGGTTTGGCTATGGGTTTTTGGCCCGGCAATTTGGGCTTGGGTAGAAGACCCAGTTGGACCTTGGATCGATGATCCAGTTGTCAATTGATTTTGGGTCGATGACCCAATTGTTAATTGTTTCTGGGTGAATGACCCAGTTGGACTTTGGGTAGATGACCTACTTGCTATTTGGTTTTGGGTCGAAGACCCAGATTGTTTTTCCTGTGAAAAGACATCAAAAGGGTTAAGAGTAGTTTTACCTTTGTCTTTCCCTTTGGTACCTTTTCCTTTCCCCGTAGGGAAGGAGGACATTGTTGATATTGGACAAATCTGGTTAACTTCTTTTCCCTGCAAATATTCCCTGGTTAGAAAATCAGGAAGGGAATTTTGAGAACCTTTGAGATATTCAATATCAAAATCAAATATACTTAAAATTGATTGCCATCTGGCAAAACTTGTTTTGAAGCAAGATTTTTAACATCTTTTTTCAAAATATCTTTTGCTGATTTACAGTCAACCCGAATAAGAAACTTCTGGTTTAGTAAATCAGATTGAAATTTGGAAATTGATAAAACAATTGCTAAAACTTCTTTTTTGACAGTGGAGTAATTCTGCTGGGCAGGATTCCAATGTTTGGAAGTAAAGGCAATAACTTGCTCTTTACCAGAAGTTTTCTGTTTGAGAATGCCGCCATAACCAATGTCTGAGGCATCAGTTTCGACAATCTTTGGAAATTGTGGATTGGGAAGGTAAAGACACGGAAGTTCTTTAACCTGGGTTTTGACCTGTTTGACCACATTGGTATGAACATCAGTCCAAGGAGGAGGATCCTTTTTGAGACGATCATGGAGTGGTTTGATCAGATTGGATAATTGAGGCAAGAAGTCAGAGACGTAATTAAGACATCCAAGAAATCTTTGCAATTGAGTTTTGTCAATCAATTGATTAGGAAATCTATCAGCAAAGCTAATAGCACGGCTAATAGGCACGATAGTTCCTAGGTGAATATTGTGACCAAGGAATCTGATCTTGGTCTGAAACAAATTGATTTTTGTTTTGGATAAGGCCAAGCCACTCCTCTTAACAACAGAAATAAAAGTGTTAAGGTGTTTGAAGTGTTGATCCACAGATTGAGAATAAATTAAAACATCATCGATATAAACAATGATGAATTTGGAATAAGGATTGAAAATGTCATTCATAATTCGTTGGAATTCTGAAGGAGCATTTTTGAGGCCGAATGGCATAACGTTCCATTCGTATTGACCGAAAGGGACGGTAAAAGCAGTCTTATACCTGTCCTTCTCATCCACCTGGATTTGCCAGAATCCAGATTTCATATCAAACTTGGAAAAGATCTTGGCATTGTGGAGCCGATTCAAAAGATCTTTTTTGTTTGGAATTGGATACCTAATCCAGCTAAGAGCTTGATTAAGCGGTTTATAATTGATAACGAGACGAGGGGTACCCCTCTCAATCTCAGAAGGTTTGTTGACATAGAAGGCAGAGCAAGACCATGGGCTCTTACTTCTACGGATGAGACCCTTGCTAAGCAAGTCTTTGATCTCAGTTAATGAGAATTGAAGGAGTTCATGACTCATTTGGATAGGACGAGCCTTAGTAGGAATTTGCCTATCAGAAAAATCCTTTTCATAGGGAAGATTAACAACGTGTTGTTTTCTTTCCCAAAAAGCATTTGGTAAGTCAGAACAAATTGAGTTTTGAATCTGGTCCAAAAGGCTGTTAATCCTTTCATGAACATCAGATTGCTTTAATTGAGAATCAATGTTTCTGAAAGAAATTTCATCTTTAAGAAAACCAATTTGATTCTGCTTGAGAGAGATGGGATTAAGATCTCTGATAATAGGTGTTTCAAAAATTTGAAAAGAATTGGTTTACCCAAATGTTGGGCAATAATCCCATTTTCATTTGTTTGATAAGGAAAAAGTAATTTTATAAAGGGGTTTCCCAAAATTACTTTGTTCTTAAGATTTTTGACCAGTAAGAAAGAAGTTTCAATCTTAAGGGTTTGATTTTGGATAAACACCGAAGAGAGTTTATAATTGATTTTTAACTTTGAACCATTAGCCGTACTGAGCTTTTCAGTAGTTTTTTCAAAGTATTTAGTAGGAATTAATCCTTCTAAAATACAATTTGAATCAGCACCAGTATCAAAAAGGGCTATTGTCTCAAGAGTAAAATCTCTTATAACAATTTTGATGTTTATATGAAACTTCTGGATACTAACAATATTGTTAACATCCGAAAAATCTTTGAACTTGGAGGTCAAAGCCTCATCATTTTGCAAAACAGTTTTAGAAACAGTTTTGTTTTCAGTCTGAATTTGTTTTAGGTTTTCAATATCAGACTTAAGATTGTTAATCTCAAAACGGAGGTCACTGATAGTAATATCCTTACTAAGAGACTCAGAGTCGAGAACATTTAATTGATATTCAGAATTGGAATTATCCTGAACAAAGGAATTGACATTGGTTAAGCAATTTTCCCAAAAGTTCTCAGCCAAGAGATTGTTGACTTTATAGTCGATTTCTTTGCAAATACTTCTGTTATAGTGACAGTAGTATTTTTTGTGACCACTTTGTCCATAATTGGATCAAACATTATTGTGGCAGGAATTGAGACTGTTGTTAGGAAGACTATTGTTCCTAATAGTCATGATGGAATTGTTGAGGATATTGACAAAAGGATTAGTACTTAAGAGCTTGGGAATCTTAAGCTTACTAAAGTCCAAATGAATATCAGAATTGATTGGAGTATTAGTATCAGTAGTGAGACAAACTACGATATCTTTACTAATATCCAAGGGATTGACAGAATCAATAGTATCAGATGAGTTGGAATCAACTATCGTGGCACTATTGTTCAATTGACTAAGAGTAGTGGAGGGGACAGAAGTCACAATCGCATTACTGCTAGGAGCACTAATAATAGAGGTGTCGGTACCAACGTCGGTGACAGCTGTTACCTTACTATTATCAGTTTGAAATTTGTCAGACAAAGTTTTTTCAAAATTGTCCTTTTCAAAATTGTCCTTATCATGAAAAGAAGACAAGGTAATAGTATTTCCACTATTATTGGTTTGAAAATTGTTTTTATCACAAAAAGATGAAGACATATCTTTCTCATGCGAATAAGATAAATCCTTATCCTTTTGTTCAAAATGCTTTGGGTATTTTTGAGAAATTATTTCTAAAGTCTCTTGGTGTAAAGACTGACTATAGAAAGGATAATCGTATCCACTCTCAATAGTACAAGTATTAAACCATTGGAAAAATACCATATTGTAATTGATTGTTTTGATAAATTTATGAAATTTTTCATAAATCATTTTTCTTTGAACTTCAGAAAATTCATTAAGAAACCATTCCCTTTGAGGGGTCCAATTTTCAGAATGAAAATCTTTTTTGAAAAATTCTTTGTCATTGACAATCTTGGAGGAATTGATTTGGGTATCCTTAACAGGATTTTTGGAATTGTCATCAGCTATAGATTTTTCAATAGCTCTGATCCTAGATTGAATCTCATCATCAAAACTTTTCTTTTTAGGAAGAGATTGACGATTTTGTTTGAGAAGAGTTTTGGCAACCCGAAGGTTTTCTTGAGTGGAATTGAATGGATCAAAAGACCCATAATTGGATATTTGACTCATACTGGATGAGCTAGATTGGTTTGATTTGGTAAATTGGGAGGTTAAGGATTGAGAAGATTGATAAGAACTATAAGAACAAAAAGAAGAATTGTCATCGGAGTAATCAGAATAATAAGACATAATGAAAACAAGATGAACGCCCAAAGAGTATCAATCTTAACAAGCCTTCCTCACCCGTAAGTACCATTGCCATCACCTGGTTCGTTAGGACAGTAGGATATTGATCAAGAACTAACAAATCATGCACTAAGATACTTTAACTGGATTTAACCATACATATTTGATAAAAGCGGAACTATGGTTATTAAGAAAGAATAAATAGTTACCAATTGATCTGCTAGATTATAAAATAACCGTGTAAATATGTTCAGATCTGTGCCACAAACGTTGCTATACCAGATTAGTTTTAATAAAAGATCAATCGAGTTAGTTGAATATAAATCCGTTAAGTATGAACACATTGACCTTGCAACTGTATAAAAAACTTTTGAAGGGAAGAAATTCTTTGAATTTAAATAAAGTAGGAAATAAATATATATCAGTCAAAGACCTTCATCTAATAAACAAAGTTTATTCCTATCCAACCTGTCAAGAGATGAAAGGCAGACCCATGTGATAAAAGTTGGTCTTAAGTTACATCAAAAGTCGTTCCATCATTACTTTGTCAGAGTACCTCAGAGTCATGAGACTTACTGCCACATCCGTCGGGACTTAATGCTCCTCCTATTACTCTTTCATCACTCTAATGAGACAAAATTTGATGTAATGATACCAGATTTTGAAAATTCGTACTGGGCTATCTTCCAAATATAGGTTGAATAAGTCAAAAAGTTGAATATTGAACAAAGACTTTAACAAAATGTTCTATTCATTTCCTATCAAGCTTTATTAAATAAAGACTTTTCACAAGCAACAAAACGTTCCAGTCTTGCAAGGGCACACATTCAAACCCAGATCAGATTCATACTACCTAACAAGAGACTAATAAAAATAATCATCTGATACATTGAACATAGGTAGCTACAGTGATGAACTCTTTCATGGTTAATCATAAACAGCTAATCAGTATAGTAACAGAGTATTCTAATACAAAATAACATCTTCCCACCGCACTTTAGAATGATTAAACATAGAAAGTATGTTAGATGCATCATCAACAGTTCAAGATCAATATCACGTTCCTACTTCCCCATCAGGCTCTGATACCAAGAGGGGGTCGGAAGCAAGAGTTAGATCAGCGGAAAGGAACTACAGTAGGAAGTAGGACTGAGATATTGATCTTGAACTGTTGATGATGCATCTAACATACTTTCTATGTTTAATCATTCTAAAGTGCGGTGGGAAGATGTTATTTTGTATTAGAATATATATATATATATATATCTGCCAAAAAAAATGGCAGATTGCGTTGCGGGAAATGGCGGACACCATGGCGGACTAAATATATATATATGTACCCACATATGTAAATATAAAAAAAATGCAGAATAACAGTTGTAGTGCAGAAAAAATGCCATATAACTAAAATATAAGGCATCAATTGAACTAAATTGATAGTAAATATCCTAAGTTCATAACCAAAATGGCAAAATACCAAATCCGAGACCATAAACATTAAGTTCAAGACATCAAATATCAAAATAACAACAAAATGAAGCTGAAAAAAACATAAAAATAGATAAAAAAAGAATTAAACTGAAAAGTATAAACTGAAAAAAAAGTAAAACAGAAAAGAATGAAAAAAAATAAAAAATAAAAACTGTTTAAGAGATAAGAAGGAAAAAATAAAAGAGCATAGAAAAAATTGAACAGAAAGAAAAAAAAAATAGAGAAAAAAAAAGTGCAGAAACAAACAAAGAAAGAGAAACAAAAAAAATAGGAAAAGGATGTATTGAGAACCCAGTACGGAATGCTTTAGTTTACTGTATTATATGGAATGCTTTAATTAGTTTATTACTATTACTATAATTTGTTATATTTTTCTGAATTTTATATTATATTGTATGTGCCTCTGCGTTATTTAGATTATTATATTATATTGTATGTTCTAGATCATATATTATATTGTATATGTATATTATTAGTGAAACATATGTTATGGCCAGATTGAGGCCCACATGGCCACATGGCCCAATTTCAATAAAACCCTAACTGGATAACTCTCCACCATTCAGCACCTAGCTGAAGTCACCGCCGCCTCTGTTTGAAAATGAACAGCTGCAAATGGCAGAAAACATCCAGAAAACAGAGCAAACACTTCACACATGCTTCTTCTTCATCGAGCGCCTCTCTCCTTCTTCTTCCTCCATACTTCTTCATTGTGTAACCAAATTCGAGCGCCTCTCGTCTCCTTCTCCGAGGCCGCGCGCCCCGATCTAAGAAAAAATGTAGAACACGCAGAACCGGGTCGGGTTATCTAGCCAAACACGCATGGTTTCACCATTTTGGGCCAGGTTTCCGCCATGGCGACACCGTCCGCCATGGCCCACACACGCGAACCGGCCGCCATGGCGGCGCCACGCAGAACCTACCCCGCCACCGCCTGTACTGTTGCTGTTTAGTGAAAATCTGCCTCTGCCTTCCACCATGGCGCCGCCATGGCCGATTTTTGACAACACTGTTGAAAATATAAACACGTACATTCGGAACAGAGAAAGCAAAATTGCTAAAACAAAAAAAAATGAAAAAGGAAAATTAAGCAATGACGTACCTTTAGAAATGGAAGGTTCCTGAGTAGAAGAGAGAGTGAAGACGAGAGATTCTTCTTCTTCTTCTTCTTCTTCTTCTTTTCAAGCTTTGGTAAGAGGGAACAGTAAAACCTAAAAAGATTATCAAACAGATTAAAACCAAAAAGGGCCAAAGTTATAAGCTAAAGGAACAAACCTATAAGCAAGGAGAAGGAAACTCAACCAGATCTGCGTCAGGGATTCAAAGGAGAATGACGGCGAAAACGACGAGAAGGAGAACGACGGCGAGAACCACGTGAAGTAGTGGTATTCTAACGGCTACGAAAGACGATGAGAAGGACGAAAGTGCAGCGGTGAGATAGGGCTCGAACGGCAGAGAGAACAAGCTGGACAGTACACGGAGCGCGAGAGAGAAAGAGAGTACAAGGAGAGAGAAGTAGGGTTATCTCAGAGAAATGCTTCGCGCGTTTCTGAGATTGAGGCAGAAAGTTATTTTAATTAAAAGAAAGACGTTTAACAGCGGTTTATTGAAATAACCGGTGTAAAATTTCCAATCATGTTTCACACCGGTTAAACATAAAACCGGTGTGGAAGTCCTTCTACTCAATTTGTAATATTTTAAACATATTACACTGGGTACATTAGAAGACCGGTGTAAAACTTAAGAAAATTACACGTATTTATAAGCTAAAGGAACAAACCTATAAGCAAGGAGAAGGAAACTCAACCAGATCTGCGTTAGGGATTCAAAGGAGAATGACAGCGAGAACGACGAGAAGGAGAACGACGGCGAGAACCACGTGAAGTAGTGGTATTCGAACGGCTACGAAAGAGGATGAGAAGGACGAAAGTGCAGCGGTGAGAGAGGGCTCGAATGGCAGAGAGAACAAGCTGGAGAGTACACGGAGCGCGAGAGAGAAAGAGAGTACAAGGAGAGAGAAGTAGGGTTATCTCAGAGAAATGCTTCGCGCGTTTCTGAGAATGAGGCAGAAAGTTATTTTAATCAAAAGAAAGACGTTTAACAGCGGTTTATTGAAATAACCGGTGTAAAATTTCCAATCACGTTTCACACCGGTTAAACATAAAACCGGTGTGGAAGTCCTTCTACTCAATTTGTAATATTTTAAACATATTACACTGGGTACATTAGAAGACCGGTGTAAAACTTAAGAAAATTACACGTTTTTATGAATTTATTTAGTTAATTTTTTTAATTAAAACGTTTTTCTTTCTTTTAAAACGCTTTGACCAGACGTTTTCATCTCAGATCTGCACCATTTTTTAGCCAATAGATGTGTTTCGCATTAATATTCCTTTCAGTATAAATACACCTTGATCGAGTTTACTGATCATCACTACTTCACAACTTCTTCCTCATCATCATCACAAGTTCATGTTCATTGTTAATCCCCTCATGTTTTTTCGCCAAAGCTCCAAATACACTATCTCGTTCAAATGGCAGAACTCCTATATCCTTTGTGACGCTTCCAAATTTCCCATTGTCTATACGATTCAGAACGTTGCTTCTGCGATTAAGCACGTCGCAAAAAAGCAACTTACGTACTGAATCGTATAGTTGATGTAAATTTGGAACGTGACAAAGGATAAAGGTGCTTCCGCCATTTGAGCGAGATAAGCATTTACACCGGTTATTTATAAAGACCGGTGTGAAAGATTTAGACAAATCACGAGTTAATTACAAAATTGCCACCGCGTTTTGTTTTACACCGATTTTATATATAACCTGTGTAAAATGTGACGCGTAAACTCACAAATTGACATATTAATTGCAAAATTGCCACTGTGTTTACGTTCTACAACAGTTATATATGAAACCGGTGTAATATGTTAAATTGTTTTGCCATTCGTGTACTAGTGAATGCTTGACACCAAGCCTTAATCAAAGATATTTTGTTCTTAAGCGACAATATCTTGACACCTAACCACACTACCCATGGTTAATCACTAATTTTAGAGTTTTGGGTGCCACAAAATTACGGCGTCGAGTAATCGCATTAACAATAATTCGTTCACCGATAAATCGTGTAAAATAATTTACTGAGAAATTAATTCACCGCATGAATAAGAAAATATTACTAACCTATTCACACACATAACCACGGCTACACGTTCCAAAATACAAAAATCACTTAAAACCCTTTTTCTCAAATCAAAAACTTTTCCTAAAAAAAATACCAAATCTTTTAAGAATATCATTAAAACAAAGGACTAATAAAACAAAATTCTTTTCTCAAGACTCAACCATTCCCATGGACACTAAAGTTCCTTTGAGATTGGGTCCTCATTGTCTCAAATTCGTCAACCACACTTCAATTAAAAGATTAAAGCCAAATCTACAATTTAAATAAACATACCCACTCAAAGATTTATTTCTCAAAATCATTCTAACTCACACATAAACATTTTAACAAAAGATTAACACTAAAACCTTTATCTACAACTTCTAAATTACAGCTAAACACAAAATCATCAAGAATTTAAGTTAGGAAAATTTGAATCTACCTCACATGTATATATGTGGTCACGGGTTCACGCCCAAATTAACAACAAACATTCAAAAATTTTCTTCAACACTACACACACTTAAAACATGGTTCTTCAACCAAAAACAAGATGAGAATATTTGTCAATATCAACCCTCTCAACAACAACAAATCAAACAAAACATCTTCAAAGAAACCTTCAAATCATCATTTTTTTAATACAAGAAGAAGAAGGAGAACCTTTCAAATCTTAGCTACTAAATCATAATCAACCAGATCATCTATAATAACACAATAATTGAAAATCAAGGGACTAAATACTCACCTAAAACTCTTCCAAGAACCCGCGGTTTGTAAGAGATCATTAGTAAAGAAGAACTCTCACACATATCAACCACAAAATCATAAACAACATTACCCATAGATACCCAGGATATAAGGGACAACCCTCGTCCAATATCCTCTCAAGGCTTACGGCTTAAACTAAGGAAATGAAAGGGAAAACAACTCCAAATCTCTCCCTCAAACTCACGGCTACAAGGAAGGAAAGAAAAAATGCAACTCTCAAAATTTCATCAATCTCTCACACACATCCCACTACCACTTGACTTAGCATCACCTAAGGGAGGGATTGAAGAAAAATGGGGGTCTCTTGAACTGAACTTGCTCGCGGCGTACAAGAGGAAAAGAAGGAAGGAATCTAGGTTCTCTCACCTCATCACTTACTAACACTAAAACTAAAATGGAACATTTTCTTTTGCACCCTTTTATGAGTTAGTGGCCGCCCAAGTAAGAAAGGAAAGGTGAAAAATGAGTCATCCAACTATACTTGACTTTCCTTTAAAGGAAATATTCCATGATCTAAAAAATCAGGATAAGGTTTGGTAAAAATTTTAGGTACTATCCAATACTAGCTAGACAACTCGTCACGCACTAAACCACTACCACCAACTCCCACTAACACTCTAGATTCCATTTAACTGAGTCAAATAGGTCTCGCGTAAATTAAATTGTCACATGACATTTAATTAACGCTTGCTAGAAAATAATTGCGCATAATATTTTCAATGAAAAATATTAATAGGCTCATAATAAATAAACAATCACACAAAAAACCACATATAATCAAGGCAGTACAAGAATAGGCTACTGCGAAAACACATATGTTAGTGGCAAACATGTCACATCCTCAAAATCATAAAATATTTTTGATTTTCAAATCTAGTACATATCAAAATACTTCAAACATCAAAACACTGTGGTTTACTAATACACCAAAGATCATGCTAAACAATAATAGTAATAATAATAATAATATCGTCTCCTACAGACAATCCCTGAATCTCGTCTCTCATTTCCCCCAAGGAATTAAGAGGATCATGGTGACAAGGTCAACCAATCCTTTGGTCTCTGCAACTTGTTCCTCTCCTCGCCGTCCTAGCAGTTCACATTGATTCTCCGTAGCAGTCTGTTGAGCAACAACAACTGGTAACCCTGCCATAGCTTGGCTATCTGGATCCTCTAATCCATCTCTAAATTATTAGCTCTAACAGAAAGAATCACTCGCCTCTGAGGTATTGGATTCCCACCAGGTCTTATAACCTAATCAGAACCCCACAACAATTTGTGTGTGTCAGCACACATTGCTTCAATTAAGAAACAATTTCAAACAATTACAAGCAGAGTTACTCCACTTGAGGAACAAGCTCAACACACAAGCATAATTGACTCGCGATAAAACACAATTTGACTCCTAACAATCTATTCTCTATAATCCCAACACTTGACTAGCTATAGTTACCCACTCACAGTCCAGTTAGAACCGAACTGCTCTGATACCACTATTGTAACACCCCATTTCTAGAGCGCTAGCTACTAAACTAACTGTAACTCTTGAAAGTTCAAATACTTTTGAAAGTGGAATAAGTTGTGTCACATCCGGCCCAAGCACGGCCCACATTGGGGTCCAACGGCCCTTTAGGCAATGGATGCACTCACAGGACTTCTCCACACCCACAATGTGGAGTTTTTACACTTCGGGAGGCTCGAACCCGCGCCCAGTGGGTTTAAAGGCAACGGAAAGCACCTCCCTAGGCACCTCCCTAACACCTAGGGAGGTGCTTTCCGTTGCCTTTAAACCCACTGGGCGCGGGTTCGAGCCTCCCGGAGGGCAAAAACTCCACATTGTGGGTGTGGAGAGGTCTCAGAGTGCATCCATTGCTCAGTGTGTTGATTGACTAATGCAGGCGGATGTCACAATAAAAGGCGCCTTTTATTGTGACATCCGGCCCAGCACGACCCACATTGGGGTCCAACGGCCTTTAGGCAATGGATGCTCTCACAGGACTTCTTGGTTCCCTTAGACCAAGTTTTTGCCTCATGAGTGGCTCGAACCGCACCCAAAGGGATAAAGGCAAACGAGAAGCACCTCCCATCACCAACTCAAATATGTAACACCTCGACTCTAATCAGGGAGTTACTTACTAAAATAATAAACCTTAAAAGGTAATTACATAACTTCAACTAATTAAAAACTTAAAACTAATTAAAAACTTAAAATACATAAAGAATCAGGAATAATTGGGATTTATAAGCCTGGACAATCTCTTTTTAAAATTCTAACACGACAGACATAAACCAGAGTTTCAAAATGCGAAATATACTTTAATTAATACAAAACTTTGTAATCAAAGGATGAATGAAAACTAATCATCTTATCGATTTATTTTCTAACATAACTTTAACATAAACATAATACAAAGACTCGTACTTAGAACTTAAAATACAAAAGAAAGACGTGTGATCTGGTGTAAACCACTGACGAACATCCTCCATTAATAGTACCTGTCATCTGAAATAAAGAAAGGAAGGGGGGATGAGATATAAAAATCCCAGTGAGATCCCTTAACCCCATCCCACTACATACCGTTCATGAATACAAGTGACACAACACCATCAATCATTATTAATAATTCAAAATATTTATCAAAACAACACTAAATCAAACATATAGTTCATTTAGCAAGATTTATCAAGTTCAAACGTAAAGGATCCTACCAATTCAAACCAAATTCCAATCCATGGTGGTTCTAACAACCTTTAATAAGTACCTTTGGAGAATCAAGGTGTTCATCAAGACATCCCAACTTAAGCTTATCAAATGATACATTAACACTAATCCTTACTTTTATCATGGATTAAAATGATATATTTACTAGTCAAATTAAAGTATTAGCAATGACCACATTATGCTCAAAATTTAAGTATTCTTGGAATTTCAAAACCAAGCAAACCTAAAGCAAAATTTACTAGAATACTCTTTGAGGAATTATCACAAACACCTTAAGAGCACATCAAGTAACTCAAGATAACATAAATGGGGTTTTATCAACAACCTCAAATTATCAAAAGTTTGCATCAAAGTCAAGAACCAACACCCAGGACATGAAATGAATATAATCAACCATCCTAAATCACCAAAATGCATCACAAATATCACATACAAACTACCAAAAGACTCAACAACATAGAATTGTTCAAGAATCCAAAAATAAAAGAGAACCCAAAGACTCAAATATAAGGTTACCAAACTCTTTTATGCAAGAATACTTTCCAACACATACAAGTAGAGGAATTCAACCTATAATGGGTTTTTCAAGGTTCCCAACCTCTAAATGACAAAAACCCCCAAAGAGAACTCACATTGGGTGTTGAAGAGAAAACCCTAAGTTTGAAATTTGATGGAGATGAAGATGGTTATTGAGAAATCTTGGTTCTACTCTTCCTTCCAAGATGGATTCCAAGCTTTTCCCTTCATTTTCTTCCTCTTCTACATGGGACTCCCTTTTCTCTCTCTCGATTTCTCTCCCTCTCTCATCCTCTCGGCCACATTTTGCTTCTTTTCTCTCTCAGCCCAGCTCCTCCGGTGCCGCCACGAGCCGCCGCGCTGCCACTCCTCCTCCTTCCCTTCCACTGTCGCACATCCTCCCTCCTTCTTCCTTCTTTCTTCTTTCTCTTCTTCTTCTTCATTTATTTTCTTTCTTTCCTTTCCTTTTTTTTTCTTCTATTTTTTTAGCCAACAGGTCGAGTGGGAGGGAGTAAAAGGGTGAGATGAGAGGGGACTAGGGTGGAGTTAAGTGAAATGAGGTGTATGGTGGTCAAGGTCAAATGTTTAATTTAAAAAGTTTGACTTACAAGTCCTAATTTAATTCTACAACTCTTATCCTTTGGCCTTTAATAAAATCTTGGGTAATCAAATCACTTAAAACTACTCCTAGATAATTAGTCCCACATTTCCTAAATCCTTGAAAAAAATTATCATTTTACCCCTGAGTTCCAAATTTGTTTCAAATTACTAAGTTTAAGGATATAAACCCTATTTAATCTTTAGGGATTAAATTCCATTTTCACTTAGGATTTCTAATAATTAGGCTTAGGAAATCGGGATGTTACAAGCTGCTTGCATGGTTTTCAAACATATGAGTCTATTTTTTTCCTTTTAAAAACTTCTTTTAAAAATAGCAATCAGAGTATTGCAACATTTTCGAAAGGTGGTGAATAAACAAAGACACCATAACCAAATAGTATCAACCATGCAAATAACTTTAATTACTCATTTCACACAAGCGATCCAAGTCTTGGAATCATAGTATACTTATTACAACACTATAGTTAATACATTAATACCCTATAGCTGGTCGGCACACTACAACACTTACTAGATCCTCTAGTAAGTGTACCAAACAATCGCATAAGGCAGATAGTCGGATAGGACTATCTTCAGCCACATTTATCAACAATCTCGAACACTCTGCAGTCGTCATTATCTGGGTTACAATCATTAGTTGAAAGAAACACGGGCAAGGGTCAACTTCTTACACAAACCAATACAATAAGGGAAACCAATTATTCAGCACATATAAATTATCATATTACTGACATTCGGAACAATCAATAAGGATGCACTTATTACCCTATTGATGCAACTATATGCCAGTGCATATGATTCCAAAATACCCTACGCAATGGTCAATCATTTGGTACGTCCCCAACCCGATATTGTTCCATGCGATGGGTTAATGTCCCCAGGACATAACGACGACTCTGAATTCCCTTATGATAACCTCACCTCAGGATATTCAAGTCGAAGTTACCATTATGCATGTTAATGCATCTTCACATACTCAATTGAACATATCAATGCATATGATATTTCAAATATGGCATAATTAAATAAACGTTTAATTATCTAGCACAAGTATCAACAGCATACATCTCAACACAGTTAAGCATATATATATACAAACTATAATTTCACTTCCACATTTCAGCAGTCACTGCATACAAGTACGCATTCACACATCAATAATTATCAGACATAAGCATCCAAAAACATAACACAGTTCTAGATTACAAATCACACAATATCAAATATTGAATGTGAAGTGCCCTTACAAAATAGAGTTTCACGTTCACGCTAACATCAAAGATACGTCACGAACTCTCGCACGCACGTACCCACGACCTCAACACTCCTAAGACAACAACGCTAAGTCTTAGAAAATCTCTAAATTTCTAAAAGTAACCCCTAGGTCATGGTTTGCAAACAAACCCCTAGGGTACACAACCCAAAAATTCTTTTATTAATACTCACACTAAAAAATACTAAAACAAAGTTAAAAATAATATATTTCTAATACTTTACCACTTTCTTAAAAACCTTTTTACTAAACTCTTAATTTTAAAAAAAACACTAGAAGATCATTTTCTTTCAAAAGCAAAGCAAATATTAAACTTCTAAAATGCCTAATTAACAAACACTAACATCAAAGACTTTAACACTAAATATTCTTCTTTTTCTAAAACTTTTACAATAACAAACCAACCCTAAGAATTAAAGATTTTGACACTAAATTTTCTAAGGCTCCACTTGTTCAAGAACCACAAAGATTCCTTTAAACATTAGGTGTTTCATAGCCTTATTCAACTAAAACAACACTTAAAACAACTTTAAGTCAAATCTAATTATTCTAAAAACTCCTAAACTATAACAATAACTAAACATACAAGGATCAAGGTCTAAAATACAAAAAATTTCTTCTTTTTTTTCCTCTTGAAGCTCACGGCTTCAATAACTAAAATTTGGTGAAAAGTATTTAATTTTCTTCCAACAAACTTTGATAACAAATCTACTAAAAACAACCACTAAAATTCTAAGAATCAAACCAAAACCTCAAGTAACAATTTTTCCAAAAGCTCTCCTCTAAGTCACAGCTTGAATCAAGCTCAAGGAGAACTAAAACTAACTCTCTTTCTTGATTAAAGTATAAAACAACAACAACAACAACAACAATAACAGCAACAACAAAACATCAACTAAAAGTAGGATTCACATGAAACAATCCTTTCGCTTTTTTTTTTCTTTCTTAGCCCACGGTTTAGGGCTTCAAATCAAGGGGGAAAATTTGTCATCTTGTCTCATGATCATGATCAAAACATAATGGAAGAAATAAGTAAGAAAATCAAGAAAACAACACCTATAACCCCTTACTCAAGGCCACGGTTTTGGCCTCCAAAACCAAAGGAATGAAGTTGGTCTCAAACTCACCCACTAAATCAAGATGTAGGTGCTGTTTAATAAGAGAAAATGGAAGCAAAAGATAGTGGTCTTGGTGGTAGATAGCCACGGCTAGAAGGAAGAAAGGAGAAGGAATGAAACTTGGCTTCTAACTCTCATACTTGATCAACAATCTAACATAAGAGATTAGTGAGGAAAAAATCAGAATTTTGAAGCATAAAAGGAGCGGTACTCTCGGCTGGGAATAAATGGAAGGAGGAGAAGAAAGGTTATTCTCCAACAACACTCATACTCTAGCAATTTTGAAGACATAGAAGAATGAAAATAAAATGCGGGTAGATGGAGGGAGGGCTACGACCTGAACATCTTGAAGGGAAGGGAAGGAAAAAATATTAATCCAAATAAAAAGGCCAATGGATAAGATCAAAGCTAAGATATTTTCTAATGACCAACCAATGCTTGACACCTTACCTTAATCAAAGATATTTTGTTCTTAAGCCACCATATGTTCACACCTAATCACACTACCCATGGTTAATCACTAATCTTAGATTTTGGGTGCCACAAAATTACGGCTTCGAGTAATCGCATTAACAACAATTTGCTCGCCGATAATTCGCGTAAATAAATTTACTGAGAAATTAATTCACCGCGTGATAAATAAATTATCTATAAAAAAAAATTAAAAACACTCAAGCATTATCACAATAATTTACGATTTGATTTTCATCCAAATCGGAATTCGTTTTAAATTTTATTGCGGATAAAAATAACCCGGCGATTCAAAATACGGCAAATATTCATAAGAATTATTCAACGAATTTTGGACCATGAATTAATATTAAATATTAATTATTACATTTAATTTTATCTTGATTTAATTCAATCACTTTCTTAGTCAACAAAAATACTACGCGTCAACGCGTCAAATAATAAACTGATATAAAAACTCAGCTGATGAATTCACATTAAAAGCAGCATACGTCTACGTTGTCTATTAATTTGAATTGATATCATAAATAATAATTATTTATAATAATCAACTATTTAAAATAAATCAAAATAATTCCTCGTACTCCCAGTAAATCATTGAGGTGATCAGTCTCTACGACTTACGTTCAGTATTCAGGATTTTATTGTTAAAACAATTTTTCTTAAAAATTGGGATGTTACATTACTACCCCCCTTAAAATAGTTTCGTCCTCGAAACTAAGCTGATATTAAAATACGAAAAATTATTTTACTCAAATCCATAAAAATAATTTGTAACTCATGGCATTCACAATACATATTAATGACACAAATAGTACTATAATATTTACAGCTACATCACAACACCTAGTGTGTGTGTGTGTATATATATATATATATATATATCACACAATAATATGCACATAATATACATATTTATTCCAATTGTCATGATCTCTGCTTATTCACAATCACGAGCACGATTCCAGCTACACGACATCACTAAGAAAATATTACTAACCTATTCACACACACAACCACGGTTACACATTTCAAAATACAAAAATCACTTAAAACCCTTTTTCTCAAATCAAACTCTTTTCCTTAAAAAAATAATAATACCAAATCTCTTAAGAACATCATCAAAACAAAGGATAAATAAAACAAAATTCTTTTTTCAAGACTCAACCATTCTCATGGACACTAAAGTTCCTTTGAGATTGGGTTCTCATTGTCTCAAAATCGTCAACCACACTTCAATTAAAAGATTAAAGCTGAATCTACAATTTAAATAAACATACCCACTCAAAGATTTATTTCTCAAAATCATTCTAATTCACACATAAACATTTTAACAAAAGATTAACACTAAAACCTTTATCTACAACTTCCAAATTACAACTAAACACAAAATCATCATGAATTTAAATTAGGAAAATTTGAATCTACCTCACACATATATATGTGGTCACGGGTTCACGCCCAAATTAACAACAAAATTTCAAAAAATTTCTTCAACACTACACACACTTAAAACATGGTTCTTCAACCAAAAACAAGATGAGAATATTTTTCAATATCAACCCTCTCAACAACAACAAATCAAATAAAACATCTTCAAAGAAACCTTCAAATCATCATATTTTTTTATACAAGAAGAAGAAGGAAAACTTTTCAAATCTTAGCTACTAAATCATAATCAACCAGATCATCTATAATAACACAATAATTGAAAATCAAGGGACTAAATACTCACCTAAAACTCTTCCAAAAACCCGCGGTTTGTAAGAGATCAATAGCAAAGAAGAACTCTCACACATATCAACCACAAAATCACAAACAACATTACCCATAGATACCCAAGATAAAGAAGTTGGTCTCAAACTCACCCACTAAATCAAGATGTAGGTGCTGTTTAGGAAGAGAAAATGGAAGCAAAAGATAGCGGTCTTGGTGGTAGAAAGCCACAGCTAGAAGGAAGAAAGGAGAAGGAATGAAACTTGGCTTCTAACTCTCATACTTGATCAACAATCTAACTTAAGAGATTAGTGAGGAAAAAATCAGAATTTTGAAGCATGAAAGGAGGGGTACTCTCGGCAGGGAATAAATGGAAGGAGGAGAAGAAAGCTTATTCTCCAACAACACTCACACTCTAGCAATTTTGGAGACATAGAAGAATGAAAATAAAATGGGGGTAGATGGTAGGGAGGGCTACGACATGAACATCTTGAAAGGAAGGGAAGGATAAAATATTAATCCAAATAAAAAGGCCAACGGATAAGATCAAAGCTAAGATATTTTCTAATGACCAACCAATGTTTGACACCTAGCCTTAATCAAAGATATTTTGTTCTTAAGCCACCATATCTTGACACCTAATCACACTACCCATGGTTAATCACTAATCTTAGATTTTGGGTGCCACAAAATTACGGCGTCGAGTAATCGCGTTAACAACAATTCGCTCGCCGATAAATAGCGTAAATTAATTTACTGAGAAATTAATTCACCGTGTGATAAATAAATTATCTATAAATAATAAAAACAAATAAAAACACTCAAGCATCATCACAACAAGTTACGATTCGATTTTCATCGAAATCGGAATTCGTTTTAAATTTTATTGCGGATAAAAATTACCCGACGATTCAAAATACGGCGAATATTCATAAGAATTATTCTACGAATTTTGGACCATGAATTAATATGAAACATTAATTCTTACATTTAATTTCATCTTGATTTAATTCAATCACTTTCTTAGTCAACAAAAATACTACGCGTCAACGCGTCAAATAATAAACTGATATAAAAACTCAGTTGATGAATTCACATTAAAAGCAGCATACGTCTACGCTGTCTATTAATTTGAGTTGACATCATGAATAATAATTATTTATAATAATCAACTATTTAAAATAAATCAAAACAATTCATCGTACTCTCAGTAAATCATTGAGGTGATCAGTCTCTATGACTTACGTTCAAGTATTCAGGATTTTATTGTTAAAACAATTTTTCTTAAAAATTGGGATTTTACACATGGCATACCATTATTGCACATCGTCGGTCTGTTGTCTAGTTAGTAAGAATTAGTACTCAACTCACCCAATCTATTTGTTGTAAGAGTTAGAAATCAAGCCTATGCCTTACTGGGAATTCACCGGGAAACCGAACCTGGAATCTCCCGCCAATTTTGTAAGAAATCATAGTCATACCTATGCCTTACTGGGAATTCACCGAGAAACCGAACCCGGAATCTCCCCCAGTTTTGTAAGGAATCATAGCCATACCTATGCCTTACATGAAATTCGCCAGGAAACTGAACCTGGAATCTCCCATCAATTTTGTAAGGAATCATAGCCATACCTATGCCTTACACAGAATTCGCTAGGAAATCGAACCCAGAATCTCCGACCCATGGAATTCACTAGGAACCAGACCTATAATCCCTCCCCAAAGTCGGGAACCAATCCCGCATTCTCAAACCACTTGTTTCGGACAAAAATTAGGGTATTCTATCTTTAATTACTTTTTACAACGAAATCACGAAGGTTTTCGAGTAAAATGTAATTAAGGAGGGACAGCTGTCATACCCCATTTATGTCCGGCCCCTATCTATTTATTTATTTATTTATTTTGCTTAAATTAGTAATAAAAAATAAAAATAATATTTTTGGTTTGGTAATAAAAAAGAAGAAGGCAAAAATGAATAAAGAGAGAAAAAAGAAGTAGTTGTCTCAAGCGCACACCCCCTCCTTCGCTGACCACGCCCCTGCGCTCCCTCCCCTTGCGCTTACTGGCTGCACCCCATTTTGTTTCTCTAGCGCACCCCACACGCATGATCCAGCTTCAGCCCAACACGCCCAAAGCCCATACCTAACCCTAATTCCCTAACCTAAAAGGAGACCTGATTTCAGACCAAAAAAAAAAAAAAAGGAGACCTGATTTTTGAATCTTTTGAACTTGACCAAAATATTCAAAACTACTTCTTCCCCATTCCTCTCCCTCGTTCTCGGCTTCCCTCTCCCCTCTCTCTCGCTTCATCTCTTTTCCGAACACTGCATTCTCTTCTCGCCATGGCTGCTGCCACCGCCTTGCTCCGCTCTTTCCGCCGCCGCAATGTTGCCTCTGCTTCCTTCTCTGCCTATCGTTCGGTGATTATCTCTAACTAATCTCTTATTTTCTTATTCTCTTTCTGTTACTCGTGGTGGTTGCTCCAAATTACCTGGAATTTCAGCTTTGATCCGTATGGGCTTGCGCTTCGTTCAGTGCGAACTCCTGTGTGTTTTGGGCTATGTATTTCTTGCTTTTGTTAAGATTTTAGTTCAAGTTGTTTGAGATATAGATTTTCTAGTTTTCGTAATTGATTTTCTAATATTTTTGCTGTTATTGGATATCGTTGTACATCCACTCATGCGAAAGGATAAAAAAGGTAGAAATATAATTAGCTGGTTGTATATTAGGACATTCATGCTAAAGTCCTTATATGATGATATAATTAGCTGTCACTTTTTGTGTTTCAGACTCGGGTTTTTCCTAGATCATCTGTGTTTTTGGTGCTAACGGACTCTGTTGTTGGCCAACGATATTGCTTTTATTACAGCTAATCTAAGGGTTTCTGATCAGCTTTTCTAGCATGCGGTATTAGAATTGCTTTTTTTGCATACACCCAATGTTTCTAGTCTCCAGAATTGTTTTTAGCATTTTGGGCCTTAATGAAGTGTGCGAACAATTGTTTGAAATCATGGGCATGTTTATAGAATTGTAATTAGGGGTGATTATTATTCTGAAGGAAGATTTTTCTTACTTTGACGTTGCTGTGCAGTTGACGGGCAACACTAAGCCAGCATATGTAGGTCACAATTGGTCAAGTTTGTGTCGACCATTCAGGTGTTTTTTTGTTGTTCTGGTTTCGATTGTAACTCTCTTAGAGATGCCGTGTTTTCAATCTTAGATCAAAATTTATCTCTTTTCATTTTGACTGCAGTTCAAGGCCTGCTGGAAACGATTTCATTGGCATTGATTTGGGTACTACTAACTCATGTGTTGCTGTTATGGAAGGAAAGGCAAGATATTCTTACTTCTAATTTTGTTGGTTCCCATTTTCCATTATAGGGTATTTGTGCTGACTTGATTTATATCATTTTCAGAATCCCAAAGTTATTGAGAATACTGAAGGTGCACGAACAACACCATCTGTGGTTGCTTTCAACCAGAAAGGGGTGAACGTGGCAAAAACACAATAAAGGGGGGGTTTGAATTGGGTTTTAAAAACTTTTTCGCAAATACAAATGTTTATGAAAAATAACTGTTGAATAAACTGTGCAAGGAATAAAGAGTAGAGAGAAGAAAGAGACACAGAGATTTATACTAGTTCACTATCACCTGATAGCTACGTCTAGTCCCTTCACTCACTTGAAGGATTTCTCCACTATAATCAACTGATTACCCTTGAGAGTATATTTCTGCCAACTGGCTATACTCACAACTTCTTAGAACGACTCAAGACTTTGAGCCTCTAAGGTATACAACCATCTTGGGCTAAGTACAGATTCAAATAAGAGTTTTGAAACAATATAGAGATAACTCTCTTCGAGAGGATTTACAATGAAAATACTTTTAGCACAAAATAACTTTCTTAAAGAAAGAATAAAACAAGAAGTGCCTTGTTCAACGATCTCGGAGACTTGGATGAATTCTTGATTGCTCACCGCCTCTTGATTGGGTAGTGTTTGAGAAGATAGATGTTGATGCTCTCACTACTCGTAAAAATATTCAAGTTGCTAGCTTGCGTACAACCGTGTTGAAAATCGCTTGTAAAAACTCAATTATTTTATTACTTGAAGGTATGAGGTAGGATATATAGCTAGGGTTGAAAAAGTGCCGTTGTAAGTCTTTGTTGTGACACAACGCTCTTTTTGTCAGTCAAAGCTTCGCATCCTGGAACTTTGGCTTTGCAGTTACGCCGCTTTCAAGACGAAAAGCATTCTCGAGTATTATACGCAATGTCGATGAACTTTGTCCTTAGTGAGCTTTTCAAAATATAGACACTTCAAGCACAAGTTTCCTTGATGATTTTATCCTTTGACATTCTTCTTGTCCTCGTGATAACAATGTACTTCAATTTCACTATCGAGCTCTTCGCTCAAAGACTTCACTGCTCACCGTAATCAAGTATTCTTCAATACAGAGTGAGAGGGCTATCACATAGCGTATTCTTGTTGAAGCACAATAAGTCTTCATAGAGTGCACTAAGTAGAATCTGTTGTATTGTTGACTTGCACTGCAGAGTTGACCAACCAGATTGTGACTATGCTCTAACAGAGCGTTGACCATCACAAGAGCGTTGACCAAACAGATTCGGAGTCTTCGAAAGAGTAGGTAACCAACAGATTTGACCGAGTCAAATCATGTCTTGCATCATATACCAGAGTGTTGACTAACATCAGAATGTTGACTAACTCCAGAGCGTTGACCAACCAGATTCTATGTGCCAAGAATCAGAGCCAGAGCCGGACTTTGATGAGTGAACTTCATGATTTCACTAAGTCTTCTGAAGCAAATTTTTCTGAGTATAAATACTTTCTGCACACTTATAACCATGTTAGAGAATAAATTGTTCTCTTAATCTTTTGTTATCATCAAAACAATTAAGGGTTATTGTTTCTGAATCCACTTGATTCCAAACAATCTCCCCTTTTTGATGATGACAAATACATATATTGATGAACAATTTTTCTTTATAAAAATATTTATTCAGACGATTTGAGGCTCCTGAATTAAGCATATATAAATATTTCTAAGTGTAACAGAGCATAAGATATTACAAAGATATAAGTTTCAGAGCATACAGGAATATATTAATCGAACACATAATGTATGCATGATGACACTTGGTTGATACACTAGGTTCATCAATTGCTTTATACTCTATATTCTTTCTCCCCTTTGTCATCAGACAAAAAGGTTAAGACAGAAATAAAGAACATCACAGTCAAAACAGTATAAAGAAAGATAAGGAGAAAACTTTTAAGTGTCATAAATAAATTTCATTAGAAATAATCACAGAGTGAGTAAATAAACAAAAACAAACTCAAAGAAAATCTATCAAAAAGGGAGAAAACTAAAAGGTAAAAAGCCTAAGGTTTTCTAGGGCTTGTCCATCTTCTCCAAAACTTGCTGTAGTAGAGTAGTCAGCAAGTCAAGCCTACGATCAGTAGTTTCAGAGTGTTGTTGAGAGGCTTCCATAAACCTGTTGAATTTGTTGCTATCATCCACAAGTTTGTCATACACTTCCTTCGGTATCACTACTGATTGGCTTGTAGAGGCAGAGCCAGATGAGGATGGTTGAACAACCATTGCAGTAGGATCTGGAGGAGGTGTTACAGGTTCTCTTGGAGGAGTAGGAGGACGAGGAGGAGGAGGAGGAGGTTCAGGTTCCCAAACAACATTGACCTCTTCTCTTGGAGGAACTCTCCATTTCAGGGCAGCATGCCATCTCCTATTTCTTTCTTCTTGTTCTTGCCTGTGCTTGTCAAACCAAGTGTTCACAGACACCCGCCTCATACCTATCTTCTTCAGCAAGATCATTGACTACTTCATCAATTCTGTCTTCTCCAAGGAAACCCCAGAAACGAGATTCCCTGTATCTTGCAGCTTTGAAGTATTCAATGCTACCAATTAGACTTGGAAGAACGTTGGGCACAATTCTTGGTTCCCGAAGACCAGGCTCAGAGGGTCCAGGGGGTGCAGTGAGGAGAAGTGGCAGTGGCTCAATGATCTCTACCTCAAAGTCAGATTCAGAAGAAAGATTCTGAACTGGTTCGGCAACAGATTCTGGTTCTCCTTGGAGAGGAGAATTTGGAGGAGAGAACAGTTGAGACATGAAGGGTACCATTATGGGAAGTCTGAAAGAGGAGTCGTGAGAGGTTGCAAAATGCGAAGAGGTTGAGCTTCACACACAACCATATTGCATTCAAGAGATGAAGACTCTTGAACCCTGGACTCGCATTCAGGTTCCTCGAAATGGGCTCGATCTCACAGGTATGTTTAGGTCCCTCGTTGGTGAGGGGGTGAAGCAGTCTAGGTGGAGAAGCTGGTTTGGGTGGTGATTTAGGTGGTGAAGGTGTTTGGGTTTGTAGAGGAGATGATGGAGGTGTAGTTTCATTGAGGTATAGTGTAGTTTGGGGGTAAAGAGGCTAAAGGTTCAATGTAGGGAATTTGAACCTGTGGTTGAGGTCTTTGTCTAGTCCTCAAGGAAGCAACATCATCTTCATCAGATGAAGAGGAGTCTGAGGGTAAAGTGGGCAAGGGCTTTTTGGTAGGTATAGGTGGTTGTTTTTGTTGTGGTGTGGGTTTTTGAGTAGGTGTTGGTTTAGGTGCGTAAACAGTTGGGGTGTTGGATTAATGGGTCGAGATGGAGGAGTTCAACAACAAGTAGAAGCGGCAGAACAGAACTGCAGTTGATAAGTAGTATCATATAAATCAACTACCTTATCAAGTACCTTCATCCTTTGCGGCAGGGCATCTCCAACCTTGTGTATCCTTTTCAAGGGTGGTTTCGAGCAGATCAACAGAGGCGGCTCAGCAGAATAGCCACTCGAGGGTCGAGGTAGGAGCACGAATCGAGGGTGCAAAGGTCTCACGCCGACAAGGCCTGCAGCCCAAGCTTGCTTCATGATACGCCGTGTTTCCTCCATCCTTTCCTTATCATTTGATCAATCTCCATTTTCTTCTCTTCTTGTTCCTCTCAGTAGCGTAGAGGCATGCATGCAGTCTTACCGGGAGAGTGAGTGAGGGGGTTCTCGAGGCAATGTGAATGCCTGTGCTTCGAGTGACCCTTCCGTTGGTCCAAAGAGAGACACCAGAGTCCACCACAATCTTCTTCCCCTTCTTCACAACTTTCTTCCTTGCTCCTTCGTCACCTTGCTGAATTGCAGCAATAGCCTTCTTGGAAAGGAGTCCCATTCTCCTTAGATTGTCTGAAGAGAGAATAGGAATCACCATCGTTTTCAGGGCAAGCCCTGCTTCCAAGGTGTTGAGACTTTGAAGAAGATTAAGCCCTTGATTCTCCATGATTGCTGACAACAGCTTTCCATAAGGGATATTCATATATTTCCCTTTTCTGGAGTACATTAAGTCTCTTCGCAGATGTTCAAAAATTATCTGTGGAAGGTTGATCTTGGCTTTGAGTTCATAATTCCACATTATGAACTTGTGGGTGCTGCTGACGGTATCCACAGAGCCAGATTTTGGCACCAAGCAATTCATGATGATTCTGAAAAGTGCTCGAAATCTGTTCTTCATTTCCACGGCCTTGGTCCCTCCAGGCTTCTCATAGATAGTCTCATTTACAACATCCCACCACCAAAGATCCTTTTTCCCAACCAATGGTTTCAACCGCTCCATCATTAGGGCATTGGGTGATTTCAGCAATTAGGTCCTGAGTGACCACAATGCGCCTGCCTTGAACATAACTCAGAATGGTCTTATCTTTACTCCAAGCATAAGTCCAGAACTCCTTCACCAGATTCTCATAGACTGAGTTGGTCATGTAGAAGAAATCCATTATCCCCATGTCAATGAAGTCTGCTCTGAAGTCGTATCATTCATTTGCCATATCCTCAAACCTTACTTCGTGTTCCACCAACACCTTGAGGTCAGAGGGTTGAAGATTTTCCAGCGTTACCCTACGCTCTTCTTCAGGAACTTGAACTTGCAGTGGTTGTTGTGGAGCAGCCATATTTGAAATCGGAGAAACACAGAGTGCGAAGATGAAAGGGGTTTAGGGTTCAGAAAAGTGTAGACTTCTTTTTGAGAGATAGAGTGGGTAGTGGGTGATGTGAGTGAGTGAGTGAGTGGGTTATAAACGTGTTCGAGAAGATTAAGCGTTATGCGCCAGATTTCGAAATGAATTTTTGAACAAATATTTGTCTTTTTCAAAACGTGTAACTGTCAAAATTAAAGAGGCGCAGTAAAATTGTCATTTCCCAGTAAAAGCAATTATGACTCAGTAAAAGCAAATGTCAATCACTAACGCATCAACCAGTCTCAGAGAGACACGTGTACTTAAGATTCCCAGAGACAGCTATGTAATGATCATACGAACAGTTAATGAAAAGAATATAACGAGATAAGATAATCAACAGATTTAACTACAATATAGCCAACACACTCAAGCAGAGTCAACAAGTCAAACAAATCAAACAGAGTCAATTTAGTCAAACAGAGTCAACTATATTCAAACAGAGTCAACTTAGTCAAACAGAGTCAACTATATTCAGATCAAACACCTATTCCTTTATAAGAAGAAAATTCAAGTTCTTTCTTATAAAGTTGAATCTATCTTCAGCAAGGGGTTTTGTAAAGATATCTGCCCATTGATGGTCAGTATCAATAAATTTAATTTCAAGAATCCCTTTCTGAACATAGTCTCTAATAAAATGATGTTTAATTTCAATATGTTTGGCTCGAGAATGCAAAATAGGGTTTTTAGTCAAGCATATAGCAGAAGTATTATCACAAAGATATAGGATTTTACTCTCTTTAACTGATAGTCCTCAAATTGATACTTCATCCAAAGTAGTTGTGAGCTACGACTTGCGGCAGATATGTACTCACCTGCCGTTGATAGTGCAATTGTGCTTTGTCTTTTCTTTGGACCAAGAGACAAGATTTGCTCCAAGAAATTGGCACCACCACTTGTGCTTTTCCTTTCAATTGCCTCCAAAGAAAGTCGGATCACGTAAACCTACTAACTTGTAATCATCCGAGTTCTTATAAAGCAAAGCAAGATTAGTAGTTCCTTTAAGATATCTAAATATCCTTTTAACCGCAGCTAAGTGAGATTCTCTAGGATCGATTGAAATCTTGCACATAAGCACATACTAAACATAATATCGTGCCTTGAGGTCAAAGATAGAGGAGTGAACCAATCATACCTCTATATACCTTTTGGTCTACCTTTTTACTTGATTCATCTTTGCCAAGAACACATGTTGGATGCATTGGTGTGCTCATAGGTTTGGTTTCCTCTAGCTTAAACTTCTTCAAATAGCTTCTTTCACATACTTAGTCCTGATGGATATAAGTTCCATCTTGACATTGTTTTATTTGAATGCCAAGGAAGAATTTTAGTTCTCCCATCATACTCATCTCAAATTCATTCTCGCATAAGCTTAGAGAATTCTTTGCAAAGAGACTCATTAGTAGCACCAAAGATAATATCATCTACATAAATTTGAACTACAATGAAATGCTTTTTAGATGATTTTCTAAAGAGGTTGTATCCACTGTCCTCTTTCAAAACCATTTGACATTAAAAAGGAACTCAATCTGTCATACTAGGCTCTTGGAGCTTGTTTAAGACCATAAAGTGCCTTTTTAAGTTTGAAAACATGTTCAGAAACTCAAGATCTTCAAAACCAGGTGGTTGTTTCACAAACACTTCCTCATTTATGAAACCATTTAAAAATGCACTTTTTACATCCATTTGGTACAAAGTAATGCCATGATGTGCAAAGATAAGATAGTAGTATTCTAATAGCTTCAAGTCTAGCTACAGGAGCAAAGGTTTCAAAGATAATCAATACCTTCCTCTTGTGAGTACCCTTGTGCAACAAGTCTAGCCTTGTTCCTTACCACTTTGCCATCTTCATCAAGTTTGTTTCTGAAAACCCACTTGGTTCCAATGGCTAACTTGTCCTCCTGGAGGAGGCACAAGCTTCCACACATCGTTCCTTTGAAATTGATTTAGCTCTTCTTGCATAGCAATGATCCAACCATCATCGAAGGGCTTCATCAATTGTTTTTGGCTCTATCTCGCAGAGTAAGGCCAGGTCGAGTGTTCTCTCGCAGGATCTTGTTCGACTTTATCACTAGGTTCACCAATGATTTGGTCCTTTGGGTGATGTGGTTTGAACTTCCACCGATATGATTATTTCCTTATCACCGTAATCAGCACCAGAGACTTCACCAGAGATCACACCGTAAACATCACCAGAGTCAAAGACTTGTGATATCAACTCTTGTTTCCTTGTTTATTTGTAAATCTGCAAAAACTTCATCTAGCTCTGACGTATCATTGTCAGGCTTTTTATCATCAAATCTTACATGCATAGATTCATCAACAACTAATGTTTCTTTGTTGTATATTCTGTATGCTTTAGAGCGTTCAGAATATCCCAAAAAGATAGCTCTATGTGATTTAGAGTCAAATTTTCCTAGACTGTCCTTTGTATTGAGAACAAAGCAGTCACACCCAAATTGATGAAAATATGAAATGTTGGGTTTTCTTCCTTTCCACAATTCATAAGGGTCTTATTCAAGATAGGTCTAATATAGATTCTATTTTGAATGTAACATGCAGTGTTTACCGCTTCTGCCCAAAAGTGCTTAGCAATATTTGTTTCGTGAATCATGGTTCTGGCCATTTCTTGCAAAGATCTATTTTTCCTTTCTACAACACCATTTTGTTGTGGTGTTCTATGGGATGAAAAGTTATGAAAAATACCATTTTCTTCACAGAAGTTTTGAAAGGATTCATTTTCAAATTCACCACCATGATCACTTCTAATAGTAGTAATACAAAAACCTTTTTCATTTTGCACTTGTTTGCGTAATCACGTAAAACACCGTAAAAGACTCATCCTTGTGGGTTAAGAATTTTACCCATGTCCATCTAGTATAGTCATCGACAATGACTAGACCATATTTCTTTCCGCATGCAGAGGCGCTCTGGTTGGTCCAAATAAATCTAAATGTAAAAGCTCAAGGGGCCTTGAGGTGAAAACAATATTTTTGGAATTAAAAGAAGATTTCGTTTGTTTCCCTTTTTGACATGCTTCACAAAGAGCATCAGATTTGTACTTGAGATTTGGTAAGCCTTTAACAAGTCCTTTCTTGTTAAGCTTTGAGATTAACCTCAAGCTAGCATGACCAAGTCTCTTATGCCAGATCCATTGCTCTTCATCAATTGACAAAAAGCATTTTACATTTTGATCAGCCAACTCAGAAAGTTTGATTTTATAAATATTGTTCTTTCTCTTTGCTCTAAAGAAAATGGATCCGTCCTTTTTGCTTTTGGCTATACATTCATTATTGTTAAAGGCAACATCATAACCACTATCGCATAATTGACTTATACTCAATAAGTTATGGTTCAGCCACAACCAATAAAACATTATCAATAGAGGTAGAAATTTCTCACCAATTCTTCCACAACCAATGATTTTACCTTTTTGGTTTCCTCCAAAACCAACATTTCCACCTTCTTTAAGTTGAAGATCTTGGAACATACGCCTTTCTCCCGTCATGTGTCGTGAGCACCCACTGTCTAAGAACCAGGACTGGTGTCTTAACTCATTGCTAAGCAAATCTGCAACATAGACAATCTTGTCCTTAGGTACCCAAATCTTTTTGGGTCCTCTTTTGTTAGTTCTAGAAGGAGACTTGTCCTTCTCATTTTTCAGTTCATAACATGCATTTCTAATGTGTCCCTTCTGATTGCAGAAAGTACAAAGCAAACAGACACTATGATCATTAGTATCCTTGGTTTCCAAATGTATATTTTGAAAGGTGGGTTCTTCTGGTTTGTAACCAAGACCCTTTTTACCATTTTGGCTTACGCCCCAAATCATAGATGCTTGTTTACTACGTGTGACACATTCAGCAAGAAATTTTTGAAATCCCTCTTCATATTTTGAAGAGTTGCATTCTACTGATTCCTTCATCGCTAGAATCAAGTACTCACCAATCGGTGGTTTTCGCTTTGAGTTTTTCATTCTCCTCAGTGAGTATTTGAAATTGTTTTTGAAGATTTGAAAATCTCTTTTTCAAGGATTTATACTCATTGTTGAGTTTGGAAGACTCGTCTAACAGTTCATCAAAGGCTAATTGAATATTAGAAGAAATGTTAGAATTTACCTCTTCTTGTTCTTCTTCTTCACTGTCTGACTCTATATTGGCCATAAGAGCCATGTTGGCCTGTTCTTCATCATCATCATCGATGATGACTGTAATCATCCCATGTAGCCATGAGCCTCTTCTTCTTCTTCTTACCCTTAAAGCCACCTTTCCTTGATTTCTCAAGTTGTGGACATTCTGACTTGTAGTGGCCAGGTTTCTTGCATTCATAGCAAGTGACTTGGCTTTGTCCTGAAGTCCTTCTTTTCTTTTGAGTCGTGTTTTCCCTTGAGTCCTTCTTAGGAACTTTCTTCTAAACCTTCCTTTGCTTTTCATCATGCGTTGAATCTTCCTTGATATTAAGGAAATTTCATCGTCGATATCTTCACTACTCTCTTGAGATGAATCTTTGTCGCTGTCAAGTTCACTTGGAGAGCTTTAGAAGTAGATGCCTTGTGTGATGATTTTAAAGCAATGGTCTTAGTTTTCTTGGGAGGTTCTTCTTCATCAAGCTCAAGCTCGTGAGCTCTTAGTGAACTCAAAAGATCTTCAAGTCGTAATTCATTCAAGTCCTTGGCTTCTTGAATAGCCGTGACTTTGGGTCTCCATCTCTTTGTGAGACTTCTCAAGATTTTCTTAACATGGTCAGCAGTAGTATAGCTTTTCTTGAGAACCTTGAGCCATGAACTAATGTTTGAAATCTTCCAAACATAAGTTCCTTGCTTTCTTCCTCTTCCACCTTGAAGAGTTCATATTGTCTAATCAAGATATTTGCCTTGGTTTCTTGTACTGGAAGTACCTCATAGGCTAAAGCCATGAGTCCCAAATTTCTTTGGCAAGATCTTTGTTATTACCACATTTCTCAAACTCTTTTTCGTGAGATAGCACATACAAGAAAGTATCTTGCTTTTTGGTGCAAGGTATATTCCTTTATGATCATCACCCAAGACTCCTTAGGAATAGGATTTCTTTTGGAGTCAATCGTTCTGTAATCGCTTGAACCATATCCCAAAGTTCAAACTGTTGAGATTCGAAAGTTTTTCACTTTATCTTTCCAGAGTCATAGTTAGATCCGGTGAACAAAGGGGACTGTTAACGTGACCACCGGTTCGTTGCTTGCCATAGGATAGTATAGGATCTTTTCCTCTCACATCGCTAAGTGCTCAACCAAGAGGCCTAGCTCGATACCAATTGAACGTGGCAAAAACACAAGAAAGGGGGTTTGAATTGGGTTTTAAAAACTTTTTCACAAATACAAATGTTTATGAAAAATAATCATTGAATAAACTGCAAGGAATAAAGAGTAGAGAGAAGAAAGAGACACAGAGATTTATACTAGTTCACTATCACCCGATAGCTACGTCTAGTCCCTTCACTCACTTGAAGGATTTCTCCACTATAATCAATCGATTACCCTTGAGAGTATATTTCGCCAACCTGCTATACTCACAACTTCTTAGAACGACTCAAGATGCAGTTGAGCCTCTAAGGTATACACCCATCTTGGGCTAAGTACTGATTCAAATAAGAGTTTTGAAACAATATAGAGATAACTCTCTTCAGAGAGGATTTACAATGAAAATACTTTTAGCACAAAATAACTTTCTTAAAGAAAGAATAAAACAGTAAGTGCCTTGTTCAACGATCTCAGAGACTTGGATGAATTCTTGATTGCTCACTGTCTCTTGATTGGGTAGTGTTTGAGAAGATAGATGTTGATGCTCTCACTACTCAGAAAAATATTCAAGTTGCTAGCTTGCGTACAACTGTGTTGAAAATCGTTTGTAAAAACTCAATTATTTTATTACTTCAGTGTATGAGGTAGGATATATAGCTAGGGTTGAAAAAGTGCCGTTGTAAGTGCTGTTGTGACACAACGTCTCTTTTTGTCCGAAGTCAAAGCTTCAGATCCTGGAACTTTGGCTTTTGCAGGTTACGTCGCTTTCAAGACGAAAAGCATTCTGAGTATTATACGCAATGTCAGTAACTTTGTCCTTAGTGAGCTTTTCAAAATATAGACACTTCAAGCACAAGTTTCCTTGATGATTTTATCCTTTGACATTCTTCTTGTCCTCGTATAACAATGTACTTCAATTTCACTATCAGAGCTCTTCGTTCAAAGACTTCACTGTTCACCAGAATCAAGTATTCTTCAATACAGAGTGAGAGGGCTATCACATAGCGTATTCTTGTTGAAGCACAATAAGTCTTCATAGAGTGCACTAAGTAGAATCTGTTGTATTGTTGACTTGCACCGGAGAGTTGACCAACCAGATTGTGACTATGCTCTAACAGAGCGTTGACCATCACAAGAGCGTTGACCAAACAGATTCTGAGTCTTGAAAGAGCAGGTAACCAACAGATTTGACCGAGTCAAATCATGTCTTGCATCATATACCAGAGTGTTGACTAACATCAGAATGTTGACTAACTCCAGAGCGTTGACCAACCAGATTCTATGTGCCAAGAATCAGAGCCAGAGCCGGACTTTGATGAGTGAACTTCAAGATTTCACTAAGTCTTCTGAAGCAAATTTTTCTGAGTATAAATACTTTCTGCACACTTATAACCATGTTAGAGAATAAATTGTTCTCTTAATCTTTTGTTATCATCAAAACAATTAAGGGTTATTGTTTCTGAATCCACTTGATTCCAACAAGGGGAGCTGCTTGTAGGTACACCAGCCAAGCGTCAGGCTGTAACTAACCCAACAAACACTCTCTTTGGTACCAAGCGTTTGATTGGCAGGCACTTTGATGATGCTCAAACACAAAAGGAGATGAAAATGGTTCCATACAAGATTGTTAAGGCTCCAAATGGAGATGCATGGGTTGAAGCTAATGGGAAGCAGTATTCCCCTAGCCAAATTGGTGCCTTTGTTCTCACCAAGATGAAGCAAACTGCAGAATCTTATCTTGGAAAGTCAATTTCTAAGGCTGTAGTTACCGTGCCAGCTTATTTCAATGATACTCAGAGGCAGGCAACAAAAGATGCTGGTAGAACTGCAGGCCTTGATGTGGAGAGAATTATCAATGAGCCCACTGCTGCTGCACTTTCATATGGAATAACCAACAAGGAGGGTCTCATTGCAGTTTTTGATCTTGGTGGTGGAACATTTGATGTTTCCATCTTAGAAATTTCTAATGGTGTTTTTGAGGTATGTTAATTTATTTATTCTCTCTTACTTTCTTAACATGTCAGAAAGAATAGTATGACAAGCCTGTACTGATATCATTTTTCATATTAAGGTTAAAGCAACAAATGGAGACACTTTCTTGGGAGGAGAGGATTTTGACAATGCCTTGTTGGATTTTCTGGTGAATGAATTCAAGAGGACTGAGAGTATTGACCTTTCTAAGGATAGGCTTGCCTTGCAGAGGCTTCGGGAAGCTGCTGAGAAAGCTAAGATAGAACTGTCTTCAACATCTCAGACAGAGATAAACCTGCCTTTTATCACTGCTGATGCATCTGGTGCTAAGCATCTTAACATCACATTGACTAGATCTAAATTTGAAGCTTTAGTAAATCACCTGATTGAAAGGACTAAGGCTCCATGTAGGAGCTGTTTGAAGGATGCAAACATATCTATCAAGGACGTTGACGAGGTTCTTCTTGTTGGAGGGATGACCCGTGTGCCTAAAGTCCAAGAGGTGGTTATAGAGATCTTTGGAAAGTCTCCCAGCAAAGGAGTAAATCCTGATGAGGCAGTTGCCGTGGGAGCAGCAATCCAGGGTGGTATCCTACGTGGAGATGTTAAAGAGATACTACTCCTGGATGTAACACCACTCTCTCTAGGTATTGAGACTTTGGGTGGGATCTTTACGAGGTTAATCATCCGTAACACTACTATTCCTACCAAAAAAAGTCAGGTAATCCTTAAATCTACTGATCATTGGTTAAATACAATTGTTTCTAAGTTGCCAAGCCCAGGGGAAGGGTATTCAGTCCTTCCAAGGTAATTGGATGTTGAAACCATACAATTATATGTTTATTTGAAATCCCTCGAGGTATCTTGTCAACTTCATTGCACACACACACGCATTTAAGGGTTAAAAATAGAACCTATTAAATTAGCTGTATGTATTTTTGTTGTGGTTGAATCTTTTCGTGACACGTGATATCGTTGTGTTAGGTCTTTTCAACAGCAGCTGACAATCAAACACAGGTCGGTATCAAAGTGTTACAAGGTGAGCGGGAAATGGCTGCAGACAACCAAATGCTTGGGGAATTTGATCTCGTTGGCATTCCTCCTGCCCCTCGAGGTTTGCCACAGATTGAGGTCACCTTTGACATTGATGCCAACGGGATTGTTACTGTGTCTGCCAAAGACAAGTCTACTGGTAAAGAACAACAAATCACTGTTAGGTCGCATAGTGGACACTCAAATGATGAGATTGAGATGATGCTCAAAGAAGCAAAGTTGCATGAACAGAAAGACCAAGAAAGAAAGGCTCTTGTTGATATTAGAAACAGTGCTGACGCTACCATTTACAGCATTGAGAAGAGTTTAGGTGAATACAAAGACAAGATTCCTAGTGAAGTGGCCAAAGAGATTGAGGATGCAGTTTCAGATTTGAGAAATGCGATGTCAGGGGACAACGCTGATGAAATCAAGTCAAAGCTTGATGCTGCAAACAAAGCCGTGTCCAAGATTGGGCAGCATATGTCAGGTGGTTCTGGTGGCAGTTCCTCAGCTGGAGGTTCTCAGGGTGGGGACCAGGCTCCTGAGGCACAATATGAGGAGGTGAAGAAGTGAGAGACGCGAAGCGGTTTCTAGCCAGATGTTTCTTCTGATTAATGCTTAGATATCAAGTTAAAGATGAATCATATTTTTTCGTATAGTAGAAATATAAGATGACTTATTTTTGTATTTAATGTTGGAGATCATTCTTTTACCAGAAGGCTTTGCAATTTGTAGTGCTGTTGGAGCCTTGAACTATGATCTTTGAATAACGATATTGCAATTTTTGCGTAGTGATTAAAAAAGTGCACATTGAGAATTGAGTAGACTTGCGTAGTTGTTTCAGAATTTTTAAATGAGCATAAATACAATGGGGGTTTATACAGTGGACTACTTTTGAGTGGAGTGAAATCCCTACTGTGCATTGTTAGAAAAGGAATTCCGATTCCAATTCCCATACCTTTTCTTCAAGTTAATTTGTGTTGTAAATAATAGCAACACAGTTTTGAAGTTGCCCCATCCCCGTTGAGTGGACAAAGTGTACTGCGCCGAATACTCTAGTTCCCATTTGATGCTCAATTCCAGTAGGCCGGTTTCTGAAATTTTATAAGAAAGAAACATGGATGTGCAGATTGTTGATGTGCTATTTTTCTTATGTGGTGGCACGAATCCTGAAATCATGATTAGTACTATTTTACTAAAGCTTTTCTTGTTGCAACTTTTTTCTGTAAGTCCATGTATGATCAGAGAAAAAAATGTAACACGCATATTTTCACGATGCGTTAATTAGCGTTAATTAGTGTATTTTGTCGTATTTACGCTATAATAAAGCAAATTATTGTTCCCTAAGTAAGTGAATTAATTAAATCAAGATCAAACTATACTTGAGAAACAATATTTTATATTAATTCATGGTTCGAATATCGTCGAAAAATTCTAACGAAGTTTCGTCGCGTTTCGAATTGCCGAACAGTTTCGCCGCAGATAAAATTCTAAATGAACTCCGATTTCGATGAAAATCGAATTGTAACTTGTTGAGACTATTTTTGAGTGATTATTGTTATTTTTATTATTTATAAAATACTATTATCACGTGAAGAATTAATTCCTCGTGAATTAATTTTTCAGGATTTTTCCGGCGAGAAATAAATCCGTTTTTCGGTTTCTCGTCGCCGTGTTTTTAAATCTTAAGACTCTAGATTAGAGGGTAACCTTGAGAGAAGTGAGATTAGATGGGTTAAAGTGAGTGATGAGATTAGCATCTCTAAAAGTGATTTAAGTGTCACATGTGTGTGGTTTTATCTTAAAAACTATTACTTAAATCTATTTTTATTAATACTAATTCTATTAAATAGATTATTTAAGCATGATGAAGGGTGAGACCCCCCACTTCAGCCCCATTTTTCACGCCACCCTCTCCCAAAAACCCTCATCTTCTTCTCCTTTCTCTTCTTGAGCAAGACAAGCTCCATTGAAGCTACCTCCACCTCCTTTGAGTTTTTGAGCTAGATTTCTTCATCAAACTTGCTCTAGATCGTCACCCCAACATAGTTCCTCATCATCTACATCATTTGGGTAAGAGAAAAATTAAATTTTCTCCCCCCAAGTTTCTGATTTTAAGTCGCAACCCACCCCCTTTTTGTACACTTGATTTTTGCTTCCAAAACTTGATTTCTTGCTAGGTGATTCTCTCCTTTGTCTTAGCAATTCTTCCTAGCATTTATATGAGAAGGAAAACAGAATTTTCCACCCCAAAATGAAGCCTAAAACAGCGCCCAAACCCTCCCCCCTTTGTGTTGTTTAAATTGTTGTTCTAGTTTAATTAATATTGTTGACTTGTGATGTTGTTTGGATAGTTGATGATGAATATGAGGAGATGAACATCTCTAATCTCTCCTTGGTACTTGAGGGTGAAAACCCTAAGTGTGAAAAAGAGGGAAATGGTGTGATCCTTGAGGAATCAACTAATTAAATGCTTAATTGTGTTATTGGGATTGAATATGTGTTGATTGAAGTTGCTGTTTAAATTAATTAGGTGTAACATGATAGTTCTAGTATTTTTTCAATTCTTGAACTATGAGAACATGAGGGTGTGATGTTTAATTATGTGTTAGATGTTTAATAAAGTGATTAGAATTATTTTTAAGGTTACTAGAATTTGTATGCATGAGCTAGCTTGATTGAAGGTTATGTTTTATGCAAAAACTAGTTTATGAAGGACTAGATTGACATGCGAAGCATGATTAGGTTGTTCTTTAATTTTTAGTTTGGCATGAACATGATTTTTAGCATGATAATGGCAATGTATTAAATGCCTTTGGATTCTTGAAATTGGGATTTGGTAGAATGAAAGAAATTTTGGGGAAAAACCTATTCTTGAAAAAGTTGAAAATGAGTTTTTGGGTTAGTAATTTAGTTTAAATGGTTAGCTCATGTGTTGATTGATGTATAGCATGTTTGATGAATTTAATGGTTATAGGAATTGAGTTTTGAAATGAAAATTGATTTAGAAAATGTCTTACAACATGTTTCAAATGCGTATGAATTATGTTTAGATAATGTAGTACCCTAATTTTGTCCGGCCTTTTTATTTTATTTTATTTTATTATTTATTTTAATTTTTTTAATTAGTAGTAGTAATAATAAACAAAATAATATTTTGGTTTTATAATAAAGAATAAAAAGTATAAATAAGAGAAAAAAAAAAAGAAAAGAAAAAGGAAAAATTATTTTTTTTCAAGAAGGGAGGGTGCCAATTGAAATGTGGGAGGTGCCAAAAGCATTTGGCCAAAGGATGGCCCAGCCCAATACTCCTCACCTAGCAGACCACACATGCACCCCCTCTCTTCTCTATTTGCAACCCCCAGCCCATCCTTTCTTTAACCTAAAAACCAATAACCCTAAAAAACCACACGCCGCGTCCTCCCCTCATCCTTCCCTTCTCTCCCTTTCTTCTTCCCCCGCGGCGTTCCTTTCTTCCTTCTTCATCCTCTTCTCCTTAACCCTAGCTCCCTCACGCCGCATCTCTCTCAACCTCATCTCCTTCCCATTCTCTCCTTCTTCATCATTTTCATCTCCCCTTCTCCCATAACCCTAATTTCCCTCGCCCAAGCAACGCCGCGGCGCCCTCGTCTCCCTTTCTTTCCTTTTTCATTCCTCCGCCAATTCCTCCATCATTCACGCTCCCTCTCCCATGTTTCCCTCATCTTCTCTCATCTTCTTCGCCTCCCAAAACCCTAATAGCCACGGCAATCCTCTCCTTCTCCATTCCCCTAAATCACAGTCTCACCCCATCCCCACGTTTTTCTCTCTTCTCTTCATCCCTTTCATCCATTCTTCTCCACCAAACCCTAAACCTGGTAACCCTAGCCGAATCTACACCCAAGATCTCGCCCTAAACTATCCCTTATATCTCTCAGATTTCCCAAATCCCACAAAACCGAATCCTATCCACCCCCATCTTTATCAAATCGCATCAAGATCTCCACGAGGATCCCAGATCTACGCGTGGAATAAGGGGAGTTTCATTGCATTCATTTAGTTTCTTTCCATCTTTATTTTTATTTTTATTATTATTCAAATATTTGCACTAATTTGGTTGGATTTTCTCACAGGTACTTTGGCTATAAAAGCCACACAAAACGCAAGTCAGAGGGGGAGGAACCCAGAGGCCGAACCCTTAAAGAGAAAATCCAGAGAGTAGAAAGAAGGAGTAGCACATTGAAGCAAAGGAAACGACGAAGAAGGCAGAGGCAGAAGAAGGAGGCCGTGGCCATAAACCCGTGAGGCCCCCCTTCAGAACCAAAAATAGACCCCTTTCTTTTAGTTCTAAGTTTCTTCCCCCATCTTCGTTCTGTATAATTTTTCTGGGAAAGCTTGTACCCAGGTTTCATCTTCTCTTTTTTTATTTATTATTTGATGTTTCTGATTCTCCATATGATCATGTAGTAGAAACTTGAATAAAAAATTGTGATCAATCCTTTGGTGTTGTTCTTCTATTTTTTGTGGTAGTCTGATTGCTGTTGTTGTTATTGCCGTGTTGCTGCTGCTGTTGTTGTTGTTGTTGTTGGATCCTTGAACGAGATTAGGGTTAGGGTTTTGGCCTTCCAATGGGGCCAAACCCTTAGTAGGGACCAATGTGCAAATTTCCTATTGAGGAGGGTATAGAAACAAATTACGAGTTTCTGAAGTTCTTTCCTAAATTACGCGTTTTTAAGAAAAAATAATAAAAATAGAAATAAACAAGTTAATACAATAAATAAATATATCCTTGTTTTATTTAAAATTTAGAATAATGATAAATGCAGAGAAAAAGCTTGTTATTTCTTTTCTTTAATTCTTCTTTACATTATTTAATAATAATAATAACAAAAACCAAAAGATTGCTTCTGGGCATTTTCACGTATTGAAATTTAATTCGTTCTTTGTTCTGCATGAGTTTAAATCTGAGCAATTAATATTCTGTGTCACTTTTAAATAAAACGGTGACAAACAAATTCATATTTTATTTCTAAGTTTTTTTTTTGGGAAAGTTAACTCTTCTAAGGCAAACAAATTTCTCTAAACAATTAACGGGTACCATTTTTTAAATGGGCGTGTATGGGTGCTAATCCTTCCTTGCGCGTAACCAACTCCTGAACCCAAATCTGGTTCAAAGACCTTCTTTTTTCATTAAATTCAAGAAAATTCAAAAAATAGGTTTTTCAATGTTTTCCTATGAAAATAAAATATTGGTGGCGGCTCCATTTTATTTTTAGGGTGGTTGTCACATATAAGAATTGATGTTTTGTTGCCTTTAAATGTGGTTGAATGGCTTGAAAATGTTAGTAGTAATGAAAATGAGTTTTTGCAAATTTTTTAAAGAAGAAGAGGTTATGGCCGAGAGGCCTAGGAGGTTTTTGGAAGAAAAATTTTATTTGTGAACTTGACAAAAAGATTGCATGAGTATGTGTTCTAGGCTTGGAGTTTATGAAGGTTGTTAATTGCATGGTGTTTGCTTAAAACTTTCAAGAAAAGATTTTAGTTTCAAACTTTACTCTTTTCAAGTAAGTTAGCATTTTTCTAAATTGTTATGTGTTATGCTACCTTTTCAAGAAGTGTTTTGGTTTAAAACCTTATTTCTTTTCAAGTAGTTAATGATTTAATTGCTTGAGTGGATTGTTGGTTAGAAAAGGGTTAAGCTTGAGAGCTTAAGTTAGTTTGGAATTTATAGAATGTACTAAGTTGTTCGTGGTGATAGGAATCGTAATACCGGAGACCGAGCGACGTGGACCTGAGGAAGTCGGAGCTACGTTAGCGACAGCCTGTGGTAAGGGCAACTTTTAGATACGATAGGAATTTAATTTCAAGTATGTACGCGAAGAAGTCTGAGAACCTCAGGGTTCGAAGTGAGGGTCTTGTACCCCTTCGTTTTATTTTTTTGATATACTGATTTCTTAGTGGGCTTGTCTGTAAGCGGTTGGCAGCTGTCCCCAACCCCCCACACTTGTTTGTTCCTCTCTGTGAACTCCACCGAGTTGCAGAGGGGTGGATTCTATGATTGATTGTCGACTGTTGTTGTTGAGCTGTGCAATTATTTAATATGCGGTTGAATAATGCTGTGAATTGCTTATGCTGCTTATATTGTTGAATTGCGTTCCACTATATTAAGCTTGCTTTAAATTATTTGTTATGCGGTCGAATGATTATGCGAATTGCTCTTTGAATATCATATGCGGCGAATTGTTCATCGAGTCTGAGAGCTTTGTCGAGTCGTCGAGACGTTTTTGAGCTGTGAGCTGGACAACTGAAGGTGCTAAGTCCCCTTTGTTCATGGTGGATTAGCTAGGCGTCGCAGCGTTAAGGAACCGGAGCTGAATGTCCTAGGGAGAGCGAAGATCCCAAAGCTACGGCTGGTATTCAGTGGATCGATCGGCGTCTGCTTTCCGAAAATATTGTCGAGTCGAGAGAAAATGAGTCGTGAGTCGAGTCTTGAGCGAGAATTTTGAAATGAGCCTTGTGAACTGTATATATTGTTGTTGCTTATTGCTTTGTGAATTGTTATATTTTGATTTGTTGAAAAGTTGACCCTTTCCCGTGGTACCTTCGATTCATGATGGCTACCCAGGTGATGGTGAAGAGCATACTGATTCTGGCGATGCGGATATCGTCGGAGATCATCTTTGATTTCCCCGACATCGAGCAGCCCACGACGATGGAGTTTGATCCCATCTCTCGCCGTGTTGTATATGTAGGGGATATTGTACAAACTTTCAGGGAGGACGGTGTGGTTGTGAGGCAGGAGGTGTCGCGACGTACAGTGAGTTTCCCTATCCGGACTATGCAAGTGGTTGATGCTTGGAGGGCTACCCAGTGGGAGGGGGCTATGCCGGCCTCTTCTTCGTCTCCAGAGGGACCGACTGAGATTCCTAGAGCTAATGTTTCCAAGATTTTGTCACGAGGACGTGGTCGAGGACCGAGGGTGAGATGGACCGCTCGTAAGAGCGTGATTAGACGAGGATCTGCAGGAGCGTCTACCTCGAGGGTAGCTGCTGTTCAGAGTTTTCCAGTAGGACCGAGTTCTCCTCCTGTGGATAGGATTCCCACCCCACCAGTGGATCCACCCCCTGTTTGTGCGGTGTGTGGAGAGGCAGATTGTCTAGGTGCACGGCCTGATGATGATGCGACTGCAGGAGAGTACGTGCCGAGTGACATACCATAGAATGTGCCAGCTGCGGCACCCTTCATCGATTTGACAGGCGAGGATCCGATGGAGGACAAGGAGGAGGAGGATCCATCGGAGGATCTGGATAGTGATTTGTAGATGCTGCGTTATCTGACTGCTGTGATGTTTCTTTTTTTGGATGACTGTAGTATATATCTTTTGTGTACAGTTAGTTGGTGACCAGTCAGGCTAGTGATGTTTTGCTGATGCAGGGTAGACTGGTGGTTCTACTTTTGGAGCAGCCCCCTATGTGGGTGTCTGCCGGGAGTACCCCCAGGGTATGATTACTCTCGCGAGGGTCTTCATATCATAGGTGTATTCTCTCAAACATTTCTACTCTGTTTTGTTTTGTACGTACTGTGTATGTTGATTATATATGTTTATGCGTGTATGCATTTCCAGTACGTAACTTGTGTCCTAGTTGCACCATGTTTCGAAACACTGTAAGTACTCTGTATGTGCTTCACGGGCACTATGGTTTTAAAAAAAAAATACCGTATTTTCTGAAGGACACAAGAGTACCGTTTTAAAAATCCATCGCATACAAGGTTAGTTTTAGTTCAGTAGCGATCCGAGAACGGGTCGTTACAAAAAATATTGCTGGATCCTGATCGTATTTCATTATTAGCTGGAAGTTAATCATATGGGTTTTCCGCTTTGCTCATCGATGTTGCAAAATTTGCTCACTGAATTGTTGCAAAGATAACATCTTTTGTTACTTTTGCAGTGTGCGCGACAAGGTTTTGCTTTAGGTTTAACTGTTTAGCCGGTGCTATCCACAAAGTCAGGATTGACTTATTCCTTAAACTTGTAGTAGATTTATTGGAAGTAACTTCATCAATGAAGGGTCAGGTATAAGATGGCGATGGCTTAATTGTTTTTGTTTTGGTTCATTCCTCTGCTTGTTGGTTTCTAGTGTGTTCCTTGTGAAATTGCAGGAAGCAAAAGATTGTTTGTTGGGCCGCTTATTTGCTTATGGTGCTCTGGCTCGATCAGGAAGACTTATCCACGAATGGAATATGGATAAAAACACTCCATACATTAAAGAATTTGTCAGTGTGCTTATCTCCCTTGCAAATAAGAAGTGGTACTTGCAAGAGCCGGTTGTCTCAATAATTTTAGACTTGGTTGATAAGGTTTGTATATTATAAGGATAAGGATAAGGATAAGAACAAGATAATTTTACCCTTTAAATGTCTGTTGAATCTCATGCCTGTTTCACACTATGGCGTGATTGGATTGGATTTTAATTGGTTTCAATGTAGTCATGACCACTCTTTACCTGCATTCCTTAAAAAGGAATTTTGTTTTTACCTGCTAGTGCTGGTACACATGCAAAAATTTGTGGATAGAAATTGTCTACAGCCATTATTTGTTGGCATCCTAGTAAATCTAGTTGTGATCATGTGAAAGACCTTTTTTTTGACTGATGGGATGTTTTGGTGGATCTCTTGGGCTGGATTACCATTGCATTGCTAAATGAGATTGATGTCTTGTTTATGATGTTGTGCTGGTTATCATGCTATTTTCTTATTTTTGTGCTATTGAAGATTTCCAGACATTTCTACCCGCTCTCCTTATATGCATGTGTGCATGCACATAGACCCTGATGGGCCCATGCAAACAACTACTTGCATAATTGGATATGTCTGTGCTATGAGTAGTTCACTTTCTTATTTGATCATTTGCTGAAATTTGAGACGCCCGACATATTGCTTTGAGCCATATGCTTAACCTATCAAGACTTTTTTTGTTATTCTTATTATTATTATTTGAAACCCGATTTTATTTTATTTTATTATTTGTAGTTTCCTGTCAAAGCATTAATGAATCATGTTATTAAAGCTTCTGGACTCCACGAGTGGTTTGAAGCTGCAGTAGAAGCAGGAAATCCTGATGCTCTGCTGCCAAATCCATTCAGCTCTAGCCAGCTTTTCTCCGCTGATCACCTGTCCTCCCTGAGTTATTGCTTGAAGGTAGCTTATATTGATTCTTCTATTTGTGGCCAATACTATTTTCGAAGATGTTATAGAAAGAAATGGTTCTCACGTATTTTCTGAATATTGCAGAAATCAACCTTCTGTCAGCCTCGTGTTCATAGTGTCTGACCTGTCTTGATAAATATTCTTTTACCTAATACTCTTTCATAATTAGAAGATGCGGCATCTGCTTCAAATTCATTGAAGAAACACAAAAAGAGTCGAAAATCTAGCTCTTCTGATGAAGAAAGTGTGAAGAATCTTAAGGTTTTTTGTGATATAATTATTGAAGAATCCCTTCTCTTTTCATCTCATGACCGTAAGCAATTGGCTTTTGATGTTCTGCTTTTTGTCTGCATCTTTGGTTCCAGTGGTTCTACAGGAACAAAGTTGTTCAGTGCGTGATGGATATACTATCAACAAATAACTCATGGCTGTTTAAAGTTGCACAGCATTTTCTCAAACAATTGGCAGATTGGGTGGGGGGTGATGATGTTAGAAGAGTTGCTGACTTGCTGTTATAGTGGCTATACAGAAGCACAGCAATGGAAAATTTGATTGTATCTGTTATCACCAGAAAATATCAGCCACAGCCGATGAAGGGAATAGCCGATGCGTGGGATAAGCCGATCAAATTTGTAGCCGAAAACTGGTCCCATTGAACCGAGGTTAGAAAGGAAAATGTTAGAAGTTCAGGGAGCATCGTGAGGTCAGCCTATTATTAAAGAGTTTAGCCGATGTGGATAAAGGAAATATCCGATTATTATGGCCTCATCGGCTGAGCTATTGTTGATTAATATAGAGCTTTGAAGCTCGACCAAGGGTTAAGTATGTGAAAGTCATGGACTTTGGCGCCAAAATGACTAAAGCTAGCTCTTGAAGGCCTTCAACGCATTTAACACGTGATAAATCGTTTGCCCAGCCGATGGGAGAGCGGTTAACCCACGATACGCATGAGGAAGCAGTTGAGGGACACCCACGACCGCTCGTTGTCAGCCATGAACGTGCGGAACGCATAATGGCCGATAGGGGGCGGTTACATTTTTGTTTTTCTTTTGTATATATATACCTTCGCTGAAAAATGTAAGAGGACATCCAATCAATCAAACAACTATTTCTTTTGCAATTTATCAGCATTTTACAGCATTTATCTTAGCCGATTCCATGTATCTTAGCCTTAGCCTTAGCATAGCGTAGATTCACCACACTCAACGCTTTCTGGAGCAATTGGGGAACCCATAATCGAGAATCAGAGTTCTGTTCTCGGTGTAATCGCTTAAACAGGAATCAATTTGTCGGCTGGACGTTAGCCGAATCCCTCGGCTGATTTTTCCACGCAAACAAGTTTGGCACGCCTGGTGGGACCATAGGTGAATTGAAGGACAGGTTTGATTCTCTAGGGCAGGATCACGCTTGGCGTATGAACCTGAGGTCCGGAAAGAAACTCAACAACAACATGGAGTCGAGTTCAAATCCCAAAAGAACCCTATCACGCAAGAACAACGAGTCAGCATACACCTTGGGTATGCCCATAGTGGTTGAAGACATTCCGATCTCGCTTTGACCTCTGCAGAAATGAATAACCCAGAGAATACCGAAGCTCTAGTGGTCATGACCACTTCTTTCATCAGGCAGCAGATTGATATGGGGATTCATGACATTATGTACCAAGTGTCAAGGCAGTTGACAGATATTGTCAAACCCATGGTGCATAACGAGGTTCAAAGAGAGACATGGAGAGCGTAGAGGACAGCAAGGTGAACACTCGGCTAGTTCTGCGTTGGCAGGGGGGAACGGGCAAACCCAGCATGCACAAGATAGTCAGGTCTGGCAGCCTCAGCCGAATGTGGTTCAAACTGGGCCTTTTCAGGCACAACCAATACCACTACCGGTAGGGCCACCAACCCAGACGTGCGGTGATCAGCAGAATACATGGGTACCACCCCATGCTGGGGGGCAAGTGATGCCACCTGATCAAGCGAATCTGCAGTATGGGCAGATCAACATGGCCCGGAGGCCAATTAACACGGTTGGACATATCGGTCTGCCGCCAGTAATGTCGTATGCTCCAACGCATGGCCCTACTGTGCAGGCAAACTCATATGGACAGCCGAATTGGCAGCCGATGGCCCCTGGTTATGGTTCAGGGAAGCTATCTGGTGATTGGAATGCCAACAATCCACCATTCTGCCAACCGCAACCAGTCCCCACGCCATACCCTCCAGTAAGTTCAAATATACTACGAACGGCTGGCAACTATGGGGGAGAGCAGACATGGAACACTGTTCCACCTTTACCCCAGAATGCATCGGTACATTCCAGGGACTCGGTCGGAGGTTTTGGGAATATGGTCCAGTAGGAATGGAATACTAATCCACCTCTAGGCAATGTTCCACCAAATACCTTCAACCTTCGTAATTGCTCCAACAAGCTTCACCACTGGAGACCCGTGGGTCGAGTGCGCCCACCGAATCCACAAGATAATCGGCAGGGAGCCTCCCATTTGATAGACCCAGAAATGATCGCAAATACCATCAAGAAGTACTTCGGGATACAGTTAAAGCCGTTGGACCGTCCTGTTTACAGGAAACCGTACCCTGAATGGGTGGATCGGATGGTTCCTCTCCCTAGGGGATTCAAAACTCCAGATTTCACCATATTCTCAGGGGAAGATGGCAAGTCTACCATGGAGCACATAGGGCGCTTCACAGCACAGTGTGGTGAAAGCAGCCAGAATGAGTATCATAAGCTTCAACTTTTCCCATTATCACTCACTGGGACAGCGTTCACCTGGTATTCCTCTCTGCCTCCAAACTCAGTACAGAATTGGGCCGACATGGAGAGGTGCTTCCATGATAGATTTTACTGGCCTCAACCTCAAGTTACGGTAACCGATCTAACTAGTCTCAGGCAGCAAGTTGATGAGTCGGTTGCTGATTATATTGAAAGATTCAGAAAGAAAGCAGGGAAATGTTCTGTGCAATTCCCTGAAACAGAATACACCTCCATAGTGATTAACAACATGCACCCGCAGTTGAAGGAGAAGTTAGTAGGACAAGCCTGCACAGATTTGAATCAACTGGCAGAAAGGGCTATCCGAGTTGAGCAATATATCCAGGAAAAGGAAAAGCGAAGGGCTAGCCGAGGAAAGGGCCCCCATTTAGTCTCTATTATAGAGGCAGAGGAATCTGACTCCGAAGCGGCTGACCTCACTGCTGATATGATGGTAGCCGAAATAGTCAAAGGGAAGAGCTATTCCTGCCCAGCATTGAAGGCCGCTAAGGCCAAAGAAACTGAGTCAACAGAGGATAGGGCAGGGTACTCCTTTGACATAACCAAGGCAGACCAGATTTTCGATTACTTGCTCAAGGACAAGCAAATTCGGCTGCTAGAGGGGCATCGGATTCCACCTCCTGAAGAATTGATGAACAAGAAATACTGTAAGTGGCACAACTCTTATAACCATTCTACAGCTAACTGTGTAGTTTTCAGGAAGGCCATACAAAAGGCTATCAAGGAGGGTAGGTTCAAGCTAGCCGATAAGAGCATAGCCGAGATGTCAGTAGACACCAATCCATTCCCAGCTGTAACCATGGCCATGGTGTCTTTCTCAAGGCCTGATCAGCCCAGGCCAATAAGAGGGGAACAATCCATCAGGAGTGTTTGGATGCCCAAAGAAGAATCCAAAAGAAACCAAGAGGTCACCAGGGGATCTGTGTTTGACAGATTGGGAAACCCACCAGTGTTACCGAAAAACGCTGGGGGCCAACCATCTTCGAGCCGATTCCATGGTAAACCTCCCAGACCTAGACGTTTGACTAACGAGTTGATCAGCCAGTACCACAACATGCACTCAAAGACTGAGAGAACGCAGCATGCTCAGGAGACTGGGGGGAAAAATCAAATGGGAACCTCAGCTGAAGCCCAGCCGATTATGCCCAGGATCACTGAGGACCCTCTCCCAAAGTCTAAGAGAAGGGTGGCGGAGTTCAATGTCGAATGGGGAATGTCCTCTCTTTGCATAACCGTAAGGAATGATGATGAACTCAAACCACAGAGGATGATCAAGCCAGCTGCAAATGTCAAAGAAGGGAAGTAGGTGGTTAATCAACCTCCGAAGAAGAAAGAGTTCAAGCCAGTCACACTGACTAGAACGCAGAAGAGAAGGCTGCAGAGGGCTAGATCCTTGCCAAGAATGAAACAAACCCTGCAGATGATAGCCGATGCCAAGGCAACTGATAAGAAGGAGATCCCAGAAGCTAAAGTGGCAGAAGCCATTGACAGGGCTTTTGGACCTTGCGGTTTGGAGCCTGACAAAATTGAAACTGATCAAGCCAAGGAGGCCCCAATGACAATCCCGGTTGCCGAGGTAGACATAGGGCAGCCTGAAGAAGGAAAAAGGGAACCTGATAAAGAGGAAGGGCATATTCACACATACACAAACTGCTTGAATGGTAATGACGAGCCGATCTTAGAGTCTGGTTACCGAGAAGATTCAATTTTGGATTATCTCTCAGATGAGAGTGAAGCCGGATTGATGGCCGCCATTGAGGTCGTTAGCCTGATCCCAAGTGAGTTCTGGGCTGGTTATCCCCAGATCGAACACTTAGAAGGAGACGTCTGTGTGGAAGAAGCCGAATGGGCAACTTTAGCCGATGACACGACAAAAGATGCTTTGAGTACTGTATTTGGTAGGCCAACTGAAGACATGATGAAGCACTTGAAGCCCTTGTATGTGAGAGCCTACATCAATGGCAAGGCCTTCAGTCGAGTGTTCGTTGATAATAGGGCGGTATTGAACGTGATGCCGGTGGCTACCTTAAGGGGTCTGAACAAGTCTGAAGAAGACCTGATCCCAACTAACATGAAAATGGCTAGCTTCATGGGAGAGGCTTGTGCGCTTGGGAATCTGATAGCGAGATTACGGTTGGCCCAAGAGCATCAAGTCGACTTTCTTCATGATTGATGGCAAACCATCTTATGCAATCTGCTAGGAGAGATTGGATTCACACCACCGGTGCTTACCTTCCACCATGCATCGAGCTCATTTTTGGGAAGGGGATAAAATTGAAATAGTCCCAGCCGATGACAATCCATTCCCAGCTGAGGTACAAAATCTAGAAGCTTTGTTCTACTCTCCCTCTGTGGCTCCCATAGCTGTTACTGAGGAATACGAGGAAGGATCCTGGAAATCTTGTAACTTGACACCCCAGGGGTTCAAGATCGAGCAATTAGTCGAACCACGGCTAGCCACAGAGGTTTGTTATGTTTAAAGACACCCAAGTGGTGCAGGACTTATGGGACCGGATAGAGGCTTTCAGGATTGAATCTCACGTAGCTGAGTCCTTGCTGATAGACAAACAACAAGGCGATGGCCTCACATCGGCAGACGAGATCACGGAGTTGCCGATGGAGTTTGAATCACCTATTAGGAGGACTTTGCCAACCTTTGAATCACAAGACCCCTTGGAGGACCTTAATTTAGGAACTCCAGAAGAGCCTCAGCTAACGCAAATCAGCGGGTTGTTGGGGGAAGAGGATAAGAAAGAGGTGGTAGCCCTGCTGAAAAAATATAAAGACTGCTTTGCATGGGATTATCATGAGATGCCTGGGCTAGCACGAGAATTGGTGGAACATAGGCTACCGATCAAGGAGGGATTCAAGCCACATAAGCAGCCACCTAGAAGACACCATCCTCAGCTGATACCACAAATCAAAGCAGAAATCGAGCGTTTGCTCAATGCTGGGTTCATCAGAACAGCCAGGTACGTAGAGTGGTTAGCTAACATAGTACCTGTCAAGAAGAAGAATGGCAAGATTTGAGTTTGCATTGATTATAGAGACTTGAATTTAGCCACTCCAAAGGACGAATATGTGATGCCTGTTGCAGACATGTTAGTCGATGCAGCTGCCACACATGGTATTTTAACCTTCATGGACAGGTACTCGGGCTATAATCAAATACTTGTAGCTGAGGAGGACACTCACAAGACTGCATTTAGGTACCCAGGGGCACTGGGAATTTATGAATGGTTGGTGATGCCATTCGGCTTGAAGAATGTTGGGGCCACCTACCAGAGAGCGATGAATGCTATCTTCCATGATCTAATCGGCAAGACCATGGAAGTATACATAGACGATGTCGTGGTAAAATCCAAAGACTTCAAAGCCCACTTGGACGATCTGGAACAGGCTTTGCAGAGGATGAGGGTCCATAACTTGAAGATGAATCCTGCAAAGTGCATGTTTGGTGTATCGGCTGGCAACTTCCTTGGTTTCCTGGTGCATCAAAACGGCATTGAAATAGACCAAAACAAAGCCAAGGCAGTGATGGAGGCTAGACCACCCAGGAACAAAAAGGAATTACAGAGCTTGCTGGGCAAGATCAACTTCTTGAGAAGGTTCATAGCTAATTCGGCTGGTAAGATGAAGGCTTTTTCCCCTTTCTTTGGCTCAAGAACACCGAGGAGATGGTGTGGGGTCCGGAGCAAGAGGCCTTTGGACAAATAAAGAAGGCTTTAGCTAGTCCACCGCTTTTGGTGCCCCCATGCCAGGGAAGCCTTTGAAACTTTACATTGCAATGTGAAGAGTCTATCATTTGCTGTTAGCACAGGATCTTGAAGATGGAACTGAAAGAGCGTGTACTACCTTAGCCGAAGCCTCAATGATCTTTGACCAGATATACTCCCTTGGAGAAGTTGTGCCTGTCTTTGTTCTACGCTTGTACAAAACTTGAGTATTATTTAATGCCACATGAAATATTAGTTTTATGCAAAATTGACATTGTTAGGTACTTGCTTAATAGGCCTGTCTTACAAGGTCGCTTGATGAAGTGGGCCAGTAAGCTCACTGCCTTCGCGTTGAAATACGTCCCACTAAGGGCTGTCAAGGGTCAGGCCCTAGCCGATTTCTTGGCAGAACATCTCTGCGTGGAAGTGGAGGACCCTTGGGTATCTCCAATTACTTGCATAAACCTATTGCCTTGGGTCCTAACTTTTGATGGGCCATGATCATAGGGTTAAAGCTGTTAGCCATGATGGGCGCTGATTACATTCATGTAAAGGGCGACTCCCAGTTGGTGGTCAGACAACTAACCAAAGAATATGGGTGCAACAACCCAAATCTATTGGCACGTTATGCAACGGCTGACAGATTGATTCACCAATTTATTGATGCAAATGTGTCATACATCCCCAGAGGAGCTAATATGGAGGCCAACGACCTGGCCCAAGAGGCCTCCTGATATAGGAACTCTTTGTTGACTTTGGAGTACGACGAATTACCAGCCGAGGTAATGGTCGCAGACCAAATCGATGCATGGAGGAACGAGTTGATCGAGTACTTACAGGATCCTTCTAAGTGCACTGACCCCAAAGTTAAGAGACGGGCTCTAAGGTATGTGCTCCTTGATGACGAATTGTATAAGAGAAGCATGAATGGGGTATTGCTAAAGTGCATAGATAAGAATGAAGCCCTAAGGGTTATGGGTGAAGTTCACGAAGGCATATGCGGCTCGCATAGGGCTGGGCCTACCATCACAACCGATTGCTTTCAATACGCCAAAGGATGCGAAGAATGCCAGCTGCATGGTCCCATTCAAAGGGTACCGGCTGAAATGATGCATCCAGTGGTGAAACCTTGGCCATTTAGAGGCTGGGCCATGGATTTGATCGGCAAAATCCATCCATCATCTTCCAAAGGACACAATTTCATTATTGTGGCAACCGATTACTTTACTAAGTGGGTGGAGGCTCAGCCGATGGTCAAGGTACAGCAAGATGACGTTATCCGATTCATTCAACACCAGATCATATACAGGTTTGGGATTCCAGAGACCATCACCATGGACCAGGGAACTATGTTCACTGGAGATAAGGTGGTTGCCTTTGCTCGTGATTTGGGATTAAATTGATACATTCATCCCCATATTATGCACAGGCTAATGGGCAAGCCGAGGCAACCAACAAGATTATTGTGGACTTGATCAAAAAGAATTTGGAAAACAAGTCCAGGAAATGGCATTTAACTCTGGATGAGGCTTTATGGGCCATAAGGAATTCCAAGTCAACGGCCAATGGCACAACTCCATATCGGCTGACTTACGGCCAAGATGCGGTTTCGCCTTTGGAAATCAATGTCACGTCTCTAAGAGTGGCGAGACAGAATTCCTTGAGCCTAGAAGAGTATCAGCAAGCCATGCTTATGGAGATGGATCAGTTGGATGAAGATCGGTTAATGGCCTTAGAAAGAATTGAGGCAAGCAAACGCAAAATGGCTAATGCCTACAACAAACATGTTAAGTTGAAGAAGTTTGTTGAGGGTGACCTAGTTTGGAAAACTATTTTACCAATAGGAGTCAAGGACCCTAAATTCGGTAAGTGGTCACCAAATTGGGAAGGTCCATTCACGGTTAGTCAAGTGTTCGCAGGAAACGCGTATCGGCTAGTTAACATGCAAGGCGAAGAGATGAACAGAAGCATAAATGGCAAATATCTGAAGAAATACTACCCCACGGTTTGGCAAAGCATACTAGAACAATAAAAGAGCTATTTATAGACAAAAAAGGAAATTGTTCTGGTGACCACAGGCCAGCCACCTAGCCAACAAAAATACTTAAAGACAACCGGAAATAACTAGTCTGTTGGGTCAAGAGCGGCTGCAACTGGGGGATTGGTAACCATAGCAGGATCGGCTGCTTCAACCTGGTCAGGAGTACCGGCGGGCTCGGCTGCTTCTTGAGGATCAGCCTTTTCAATAGGATCGGCCACCTCTTGTTGGTTGGAGGCTTCAACTGGTGCAGTCTGCACTTCTGCAGCTACTACCCTAGCAATCTCAGCTGCATCTACAACCATGTCTTCCTACTGAAGGAAGAATGGCGAGGTCTGGTAGCCGGTGCCTCAATGGCCACCACATCGGCAGGGCGCTTTCCAAAGCAGCACTAGCCGATTCCTCACCGAACTGCACTGCCGGTGGCGGTGTCGAAGATTGTTCCTTCGCCTGATTCAGCAGGAGCCACAGTTCATCCCACTAATGGTTCGCCGAGTCTATGCCTTCTCTGCCCCTCTGTATATCCTGTTCCAAGCCATCTTTTTGGGTGGTGAGTCGTAAAATGTCAGGGTCCAGAGAGGAAGCCTGAACATATAAGATGAAATGCCTCTCCGTGTGGGTTTCCAGTCTCGCGTCAAGTTGCTCAAGTTGGGGTGTTAGCTCTTTGATTTCGTTTTGGATCCGAGTCAGCTCCGAATTCAGCTGAGCTAACCGGTCTTTGAGTTCACCTTTCCTAGCTAGGTCTGCCTGCCGCTCTCTGTCGACTGCCTGATAAGAGGATAAGAAGGAGGACCTTTGAGCTTGGAGATCCCGGAGGCGTTGCAGGTCTTGAGTGGCGTGATCATAATTCTCCTTGCACAGCCGATATACCGCAGAGATGTCATTCACTTGTAGCGCCATTTGGACCAGTGCAGTTTTGGTGGTGGAGGGAACATCAGGAGAGTCGGATAGTTTGAAAAGGGAAGCCCTCAAATCGGCCACCTTACCCTTATCTGTGGGGATCTCTCCCATCAAGGCCTCGTCCACCTTGTCTAGGTGACTAGAGGAGGGTGAGGAGACCTTTTGCAATGGGTCAGCCGAAGCAAAATACTGCTGCAGTTCTTCCTCTGAAACCTGGATAGATGAAGTCGACTGACGAGGAGGAGTCCTATGGGCAATAGGGGATTCATCCCTAGCCGATTGCAGTGCAAAGCACAAAGAAGTTAGGGCCAAACCAACATAGATGAGCAATCACAACGAAAGAGATAAAAGGAGATACCTGTATTGGGCTGTGAGCCTCGGCTATTGGAGAAGCAGGAGCTGGCCGGTGGGCTGCCTCTGATTGAGGACCAGCCGAAGAAACCCCTCGCGCCCTTGGAGATTGGGAGGGGTAACCTTGTGGGGAGGCGACCATGGAGCCGAAGTACGCTGTTTCTACAGTCAAAACGAGCCGAGGGTCAGAATTATGACAAAGCTTTGAAGAAACAGTAAAAAACAAAGGTATTTACCTTTATCTGTTTACCCTTGCCAGCGGATACCGTCTTGGTTTTCCTGGAGATAGGGGTTGCAGAAGAGGGATCATCAAGACGAATTCCCCCAGATCTTGTTCTTTTCTTCTTACTCGGAGGAGGAGAGTCGTCTATAATGACAACTCTAGGGGTTGGATTGGCTGTCAAGAAAGCAGTTAGTTGGCCGATGCGTTTACAAAATAGAAGGAAGGAGAAGCAAAATGAGACAAGAATACTCACCCTTAATGGCAGCAGAAACCCTAGTCTTGTGCATCGGCTCCGGCCTTACCATCTTCAGAGGGGGAACAGTCACCGCCTCATCTTCATCATCATCCTCATCACTTTCGTCATCGGGACTGCTGTCGAGAGGCAGGGCGAGCCTTATGAAATAATTAGACAAAGAGCCTTGGAACATCTTATCCTTAGCCGAAGGCAACCAATTAGCAAAGGCAGAAGTTTCCCCGACCGACGGGTTAAATGAGGCCCATTGGAAGCTATTCAGTTTTTCCAAGTTGAAGGCTGCCAAGGTCTTCACCTCTTCAGCCGATAGGCTAGTTCTCCCTATTGCTGGTACTTTGCTGAGGTATGGCCAAGGGACGTGCTGTAATAACCCAAACTGGCGGGCCACGCAGTTAGGGTGATAAAATTCGGCTGTGGTCTTGTTATTTCTGGAATTGGGCTTTAGTCCACCAAGGATGTCTCTAGCGGTCAAAACACGGCTCCAATTGAGAACCATAGTTCCATGCGCTTCCCGAGAAATGCTTTGGTCAACCGTGGTGAATATCCAATCCGGGCCGATTCGTCTTTTAAAGATCGGCTGCCAATCTTGAGAAATTCTCGTCAAGACATGTACTTTCTCCACCACGTCAAAGGGAGTTACCTGCTTAAGTGGAGTCAGCCGCAAATGCTCGGCTAACGTCTGCGCCCCAGCGGGAAGAGAGTGAATGCTGAAAGAAGGTTCAACGGACTCTGGGAAATAAAGGGTAATCCATAGTTGCAGGAACCATAAAGGACCTAAAGTGTTCTTCAAGTCGATACCTTGGTGCAACCGATCCAGCATATTGAACAAAGCCCTATAAAAGTAGCAGAGGAAGAGTGATCCCCAAGCAACCTGCCTACCCGATACAGCTTGGGCCACGTACACTTGAAGTTCTTGAACGACTGCGACAGAGCCGGTACAAACGAAGTACTTACTAAACCAATACAAGAGGAAGGCACAATGCTCAGCATCAGAAACCGCGGTGCCTCTTCCCTTTTGATTGGCTAGAATGAAGGCAGAATAGCTGGAGTTGTTCCGATCATGGACAATCTTGATGTTGGAGGTTGAAATGTCATACAGATTCGGGGCTTCTTGACCAGCCAGAGGTAAACCTGTAATGGCCGCCACGTCAAGAAGAGTAGGGGTGGCCATTCCCCAAGGGAACACAAAGGTATTGGTGGTAACGGACCAATAGCCGAGAAAGCCGAATATCAGACCGATGTTGAGTTGAAGGTCTTTAGCCGACAGCATGATGGCATCGTAAAGACCCATTCTTTTCCACTCCTCGCCTTTTGCCTCAGCCATCCTAGAGTGCCAACTCAGGTAATCGGCAGTGGTGCGGGGCGAGGGCCTTATGTCGGCTGAGCACCGTTTAATGGTAAACCAATCGCAAACGATTGGTAAACCATATGTGTCCGGGGAGAGGTATTCTCTAAGGTACATTGCGCCACCCTGCAGGTTGGTGGACGGTCGCAAGGTGAGAGAACCTTGAATCGGATAGAGAGGAGGTATGATGCCTTCGGCTGACCCGGCCGTCTCCTGAGTTGAGGAGTGAGAGTCGGTTGAATGAGAAGACTCGTCCAGGGAGTCATGGCCGCCGTAGCTATGTTCACGATTTTGAGAATCGGATGCTGAAGACATTGTCGCAAGAAGAGGATGTGCAGAAAGGAAGCTAAGGTTTAAGGGTTCAAAAGAGTTCAAAATGCCTGAGTAATAAGAAGAACGAATGGAGCTAGATATTTAAAGAGGAATCATGCGCATGGTCAACGATAAAAGTTGTTGAGATATTATCGGATAGCAGCGCAGTCATCGGGTGTGGGAAAAGTAGTCGTTCAAGTCATAATGGGTGACATTAAATGCATATAAAGTGACTAGCGATTGACGTTTTCAGAGACTCGAATCTTATCCGATACATCAATCCAGCATTTACAGCTAAAATGATGTAGGGGGGCAATTGTTATCACCAGAAAATATCAGCCACAGCCGATGAAGGGAATAGCCGATGCGTGGGATAAGCCGATCAGATTTGTAGCCGAAAACTGGTCCCATTGAACCGAGGTTAGAAAGGAAAATGTTAGAAGTTCAGGGAGCATCGTGAGGTCAGCCGATTATTAAAGACTTTAGCCGATGTGGATAAAGGAAATATCCGATTATTATGGCCTCATCGGCTAAGCTATTGTTGATTAATATAGAGCTTTGAAGCTCGACCAAGGGTTAAGTATGTGAAAGTCATGGACTTTGGCGCCAAAATGACTAAAGCTAGCTCTTGAAGGCCTTCAACGCATTTAACACGTGATAAATCGTTTGCCCAGCCGATGGGAGAGCGGTTAACCCACGATACGCATGAGGAAGCAGTTGAGGGACACCCACGACCGCTCGTTGTCAGCCATGAACGTGCGGAACGCATAATGGCCGATAGGGGGCGGTTACATTTTTGTTTTTCTTTTGTATATATATACCTTCGCTGAGAAATGTAAGAGGACATCCAATCAATCAAACAACTATTTCTTTTGCAATTTATCAGCTTTTTACAGCATTTATCTTAGCCGATTCCATGTATCTTAGCCTTAGCCTTATCATAGCGTAGATTCACCACACTCAACGCTTTCTGGAGCAGTTGGGGAACCCATAATCGAGAATCAGAGTTCCGTTCTTGGTGTAATCGCTTAAACAGGAATCAATTTGTCGGCTGGACGTTAGCCGAATCCCTCGGCTGATTTTTCCACGCAAACAGTATCACAAGGACAAAATTTGTTAAAAATTTCATGTCACAGTTCAAAACGGAACCTGGTTGCATGCTTTTTATTGAAAACTTGATGAACCTGTTTGTGGATGAAGATAATGCTTTGGAGGAACCTTCAGACCAGAGTCAAACAACAGATGAAAATTCTGAAATAGGCTCTGTTGAGGATAAGGATTCTCCTAGGACCAATGGGAATTCTAACTTTTTGAAGAGCTGGAGAAGATGACATGGAGGTTGTTGATGCAACTGAATCGATGGATGTTCCGGTGGATACACTATTGTCATATCCCATTTTTGTCCGGCCCTATTTATTTATTTATTTTGCTTAAATTAGTAATAAAAAATAAAAATAAAATTTTTGGTTTCGTAATAAAAAAAAGGCGGCAAAAATGAATAAAGAGAGAAAAAGGAAGTAATTGTGAAAAAAAGAAAGAAAGAAAAAAGAAAAAGGAAATAAAATAAATTTTTGAAGAAAAGGGGTGCATATTATAATTCAGGGAGGTGCTAATACAACAAGTCACCAGCCTGGTGACCCAGCCCAGCCCAGTACTACTCACCCAGCAGCCCACGTGTGCTCTCTCAAGCGCACACCCCCTCCTTCGCTGACCACACCCCTGCGCTCCCTTGCCCTTGCGCTTACTGGCTGCCCCCCACTTGTTTCTCCAGCGCACCCCACACGCATGATCCAGCTTCAGTCCAACACGCCCAAAGCACACACCTAATCCTAATTCACTAACCTAAAGGAGACCTGATTTCCCCTTCTTCCCCATTCCTCTCCCTCATTATCGGCTTCCCTCTCCCTCTCTCTACCCTTTCTTCCCTCTTCTCATCAAACCCTAACCCTAAAGTAGTGTTTGGTTTGAGGGAAATGGAGAGGAGGGGAGGAGAGGTGTTATTTTAAATTTTTTATGTTTGGTTCAATTTTTAAAAGGGGAGGGGAGGGGAGGGAAGGGAAGGGGAGGGGAGCAAAATCCCTCCTAACTCAATTTTTGCTTCCTTCAATGTTGGGGTTTTTCGGAGGGGAAGGGAGGGGAGCTTACATCATTTAAAATAAAATTACTTAAATAACCCTATAGTAAATGTAACATAAATGATTATAAGGATATATAAGTAAATTAATCAATTTTCTCCATTAAAATCCTTTCCCTCCCCTCCTGAACTAAACAAGCAAAGACTACCTTCCCCTCCCCCCTCCCCTGAACCAATCACAATATAAAATTAAATCATTCCTCTCCCCTCCACTAAAATCCTTCCCTTTTCCTCCTTTTGTTTGAACCAAACAGACCTTAAAGGAGAGAGAACCGACGCGGCAGCCCCCCTCATCCCCTATCCTCTTCTTTCCTTTTTTAATTTCTTTCTCTTTTCTCTCTCAATCTTGTCCCAAATCAAGATAATATCCAAATCAAGGGGAGTTTCTTTTTACTATTTTTGTTTTCACAGATCAAATCTTTTTTATTATTTATGATTGCCTGATGCTCTTTCTGTTTTGGTAGGTGATTGAAAGGAAGATTGGATGCTATAGAAGGGCTTCACAAACAAAGGAAAGGGGGGAGGGGCAAACCTAGAGGGAATCGGACCAGGAGGGCGAACCAGAGAAAAACCGAGAGGAGAAAAACGAAGAAATACAAACGAAGAGGCATAGAGAAGCAAGAGGAAGCCACGGTCCCAGTCCTGTGAGGTTACCAGAAACCAAAAATAAACTTCTTAGATCTAGGTTTTTTTTACCTTCTCATTTTCGTGCTGTATCCTTCTGGGAAAGCTAAGAATCCTAGGTTATTTTTCCCTTCCCTATGTTTCTGTTCTTATTGTAATTTTTGGTCGTTATTTTGGCATGGTTATGTAATATGGACCTAGATCCAGGATTATAATATGATGAATGTTTTTTTCTTGTTTCTGTTCTTCTCTTTCTGCGATTTAATCTTTATCGGCCGGGCTGAGGTCCTGGCCGTGGCCGCCACGGTTGCAGCTATCACCACCGTTGGGATCTAGATTTAGGGTTTCAAAGCATTTTCCCATTTAATTTTGTTTATTTTTAAAATCTGTTTTTTCTGTAAGTAAATAATAATAATAATAATAATAATAATAATAATAATAATAAAATAAAAAAGGGGATTGGGCCAAGGGTCTACTTGCTGCCATTATTTCAAACATGGATCCCTAATTTGATTTTGATGAAAGATTGGGTCCATGGCCCATTTCAATCCAAACGGAGATAAAATAAATCTTTATAAGGAATCAAAATTAGGTTGGGCTTTCGGCCCAGTCACTTCTTAAAAGGGGTTGTTGCAATTTTGTTCAACTTAAACAATAAAAACAAGTCATTTTCTCTAACTGACTTTATGTTTATTATTTGATTCCTTCTTGTATTTTCCACGAGCATGATCATGGCTAGATGCCCACGAAATACCATTCCGACGATTCAGTCATTTTGGGGCTCTTTCCATTTTAATAATGAATAAATAAACTTCATTAAGGGAATTAATTTTAAGGCAAACATTTTCTAAAAAACAATTAAGGGTACCATTTTAAATGGGCGTTATAGGGGGTGTTACCCAAAATTTGGTTCGAAGAACATTTTTTTTAATTATTTTCAAAAAAGGTTTTTCCTGTTGTTTTTCCTTAATAAACATAGATGGCGGCTCCATTGAAATTTCAGAGTGGTTGTCACAGCTGACGATTCCACTGGGACTTTAGAGAGTTAGACCCTAATATTGTTTATATGATTTGTTTGCCTTATTAAATGATTTATTCCCTTTTTTTGCTTTTAGTCCTATTTGTTCATTTGTATATATGATTGTATGTTTGAACCCTAGGATAGAAGACTTGTATAAAAAAATTATTTTTTCTCTTTCATTTATTTCTTGTAAATATCATGCTTGCCTATATATTTGAACATTAGGATATTATATACTTGTTTTGATTTGTTTTGCAGTGGGTAGTAGTTTTTAGGTAATTGCTCATTCTCACACACTACACTTACACATTTTGTTACACACTATGAGTAGAACCCTATACCCGGGTTTGAAAAAGCTTTAAGTTAGGAGAGGCTGCGTAGTGAGTGTCTGCTGGACGTACGGCCAGTTGGGTTCTTACGAAGGTCTCACATAGAGTTTGGCTCCATTTGAGATAAAAGCTCTACTTTAATAGTGACCTATTATTGGGAGCATAATATTCGAAAATAAAACTCTTGGCTCTAGGGACCTTTTTAGATTAGTACTTCAATCCACCCATAGAGAGGCACTTATGTGGATCATAGACCCTTCTAAGGAACTACCGGCCCATATCACAAAAGGAGCATCCTTTATCTGTCCTATTTGCTATGTGACAAAAGTTGTCGAGCACCGTCTTAATTCATAAGGGACGCACCCTACCCGCTTTTTCCTTCATCCATTTATTTTCCATTCATTTTAAAAAAAAAATGTGAAAGATAATAAATGCTATTTTTTCTAAAAATATCGTTTGTTATTATTTCCTGCAAAAAATAAAACATAGCTTCAAAAAAAATATTTTCTCTGCATCATATCATTCTTTTTCCATGTTACAAAAATAAAAAGTAAAGTTTTCAAGGAAAAAAAAACAACAAAAAAACATTTTCATTTTCTCATCGCATTCATTTCATTTTTGCAAAATATATATATATATATATTTATGAAAAGTACTCAAAAAAAAATGTTTATTTCTCCATCATATTCTTTTGCATAAAAATACAAAAAAAAAAAGTTTTCATAGCACGCATAACCATGACATCCTCATAACATAACTCATGCTTTTTTCATATCAGAAAACAGCTGTAACCAAGCTTTTCCTGCATCATTACTCGAGGCCAAACTAGACTCATGGATGCGTTGAAACAGAATCAACAAGCAATGAGAGAGGTGTTTGATCAAATGAAGGAACAGATGGGCAAAATGTTTGACCTCTTGCTAGGCTTGGACGCAAAATTGACCCCTGAAAGAAATACTCTCTTCAACAACAATGAGTGTCGAAAAGCTTCCACTGGCCCACCAGAGGATCCCTTAGTTAAGGAGAGACTCCGAATTATGGAAGAGAAACTGAAAGCAATTGAAGGGGCAAATCACATTGGGTTTAAAGTTTCAGACGTATGCTTGGTCCCTGACATGGCGATTCCTCCAAAATTCAAAGTCCCTGCGTTTTCCAAGTAAGTTTCAAACATATGCTTGGTCCCTAACGTGACAATTCCTCCAAAATTCAAAGTCCCTGCGTTTTCCAAGTATGAGGGATTAACTTGTCCAAAAGGTCACCTCATCATTTACTTCAAGAAGATGGCTTGCTTTTGCAATGATGATAAACTCGTAATCCACTTCTTCCAATAAAGTTTGACCGGGGCATCCCTACGCTGGTATATGCAGTTAGAACGGGGCAAAATCAGCTCATGGAAAGACTTGACTAATGCTTTCCTCAAGCAATATAGCTACAATATGGACATGGCTCCCGACCGTTCCCAGTTGCAAACCATGGTGAAAGGGGGCAATGAAAGCTTCAAAGAGTATGCCCTAAGGTGGAGAGGCGTTACAGCCCACGTGGAACCTCTGCTATCTGAGAAAGAGATTGGTCAAGTGGTGTTAGGGAGGGTGCTTCCGTGGTCTTTAAACCTCAGGACACGGGTTCAAACCCTCCAAAGGGCAAAAATTCCGCATGGGGAGAGGAGAAGTTCTGTGAGTACGGTGCTACCCATTGCAGTGGGCCAAAAGGGCTGCACTGTGTCGGGTGGGCTGTTATAATAAAAGGCGCCTTTTATTGTAACATCCGTAGCAACACTGTGCAGCGCTAATTAGGCCCATAGCAACGGCCCACAATGCAGTGGAAGCGTTAGGGTCTTTAAACGCTCTGGACGTTGGTTCGAGCGCTGCATGAGGCAAAAACTTCGCATGAGGGAGCGGAAATGTCCTGTGAGTGGCATCCGACATCATTTTGAAGAAGTGGCTATGTCATATTTTGTGAAGGCATAATCACTGCATCTTCCTATGTCATATAAGTTGACTGATCAAACATCCATATTTTTGTCAAGCCAGTCATAATCACTGCATCTTCCTTGATGCATTTATTATCATGCATTTGCTCAATCATTAATAAACCAAGAACTAATTCATAACTCCACTCAGCATAGTTAGTATTTCAATAAACTCCCCTCCCCTCCCCTCCATTTCCCTCCAACCAAACACTACCTTAAACTTGACAATCTTATTATGTTAGAAACTTAAAACAACGTTATTATCTTAGAAACAAACCAGAAACTTAAACCACTATGATGAACATTAGAGCAGACAGAGTTAATGCAAAGTGAACAAGAAACTTTAAAAAGTATAAAAGATTATTAGGTAGTAGGGGTGGCTTATTCTCGAGTACCAAAATGGATATTTACTAACAGTATTTGAATGGCTTAATCATATTTTGAGATGCTTCTTTTAAGATTTTTTATGTTACTATATACTTTGATTTGTGTAGACTAAATTTGGTATTATTTTGTTTAGTTAACTGTCAACTTTGAAGTGCACATGGGTTTCTAATTTATTGCAGAATGCGCTTTTACATGCCTTCCTTTCTATTGGTTGATTGTGCTTTTTGCAGAGAGTTCTCCTTTATCAAGGGTTGGAGGAAAACTTGAAATCAGAGGATGTGTATGTACTGAAGTTGGATTCTCAATATGAAGATATAGATGTACCTGACAAGTTTTATGATCGCAAGCCAACTAATGGGAGCCAACAAATAAAAAATATTTTATAACGATTTGTATCATTAACTTTTATACATCTGTTTCAAAATATATGTGTTTTAAATGATTACTTTTGTGAAATATAAAACATCAAATGGAAGAAATTCAAGTATTTATGTTGACTAATCTTACATATATCTATTCAAAATTTCAACTCTCGACGGGAAAATATGTAATGGTTTTAATTGAGTTTGTCGGGATAGTTTTATTGTCTTTGAGTACATATTAATTTTATGCATATATTTATTATTTATAAATAATTATTTTATTTTTGAGTCCCGGCGTGGAAACATATAACAACTTTAATTGAATTTGTCAATATAGGTTTATTGTATTTGATCGCATATTATTTTTATGTGTCTTTATTTTTTACATATATAATATCTCTATTCACAATCCCAAGTTCTGAGAGTAAAAGATGTAATGACTTGAATTGAGTTTGTTTGGATTAGACAAAACAGACCCGTGCAAATGCTATTATTATATACAATTACTATTAATATAAGGATCATTGTACTAAAATATTTGATAGGTCAGAAAACATAATAATTAATATTCAATTTTAGTTAATGCAGTAAAAATATTCATAGTAACCAACGCGACCCGTGCATATGCATGGGTATACTAGTAGTAGTAGTAGTTGTAATAATAATAATAACATTTAAATATGTTTTTAGTTACTCAAATTAGGGAAAAGTTTGGTTTTAATCCCTAAAAAAAAAATTCGTCTGCTTTTGGTCCCCTTAGTTTGAAAATGTGTCACATTTAGTCACTGCGACAATTTTTGTCTACTTTTTAGTCTCTGCTTTTGGTTTGGTTTTAGTACCTCATTTCTCTCTCTCTCTCTCACTTCCCTTCCCTCTCTCTACAACCTCTCTAACACCAGGTTCGATGTTATTACTCCCAGCAACATCAGTTGAAAAGCAGACGAAAACAGACGTAGGGACTAAATGTGACACATTTCCAAACTAACGGGACCAAAAGTAGACGAAATATTTTTTAGGGACTAAAACCAAACTCGTAGGGACTAAATGTGACACATTTTCAAACTAAAGGGACCAAAAGCAGCCAATTTTTTTTTGAGGGACTAAAACCAAACTTTTCCCCAATTTGAGGGACTACAAACATATTTAAGCATAATAATAATAATAATAATAATAATAATAATAATAAAGATACTTCTACTTTGCAGGTAGTGGTTGTACTCTCTCCAATCTCTACAAGGTTTTTATAATGCGTCTTGCATTTGATTTCAAAGAATATCACAACTAGAATTAAGTGATTTAGAGACAAATTTTAGTGACGGAAAATAATAATTGGTCTCTAATTTCGTGGTCGCAAAATTTAGTGACGGACATAATTTTAATTCCTTTTCAATATTGTTTATATTCATCTTCTAATGTTTTAATACTTCGTTCTACTATTAAAATTCTATCTTTTAATTCTTGCCAATTCTCAATAGTTAATCCTTCGGGCCATTGCTTATAATAATCAAAAGATCTATACAATCTTTCTAATTCTATTTTTTCACGTTGTATTTGGTTTAAAATCATTTCTAATTTATATTTTCTTATTTCTTCATCAGAAATACCATATTTATCCATAATAAATAATTCTAGAATCTTAGTGCTCTGATACCAGTTGAGTGTGTGATTTCCACTGAGTCAATAAATCCAGTTGAGTGCGTGATTTCCACTGATTGACTCAGTGGAAATCACGCACTCAACTGGTATCAGAGCACTAAGATTCTAGAATTACTTATTATGGACAAATATAGTATTTCTGATGAAGAAATAAGAAAATATAAATTAGAAATGATTTTAAACCAATTACAACGTGAAAAAATAGAATTAGAAAAGATTGTATAGATCTTTTGATTATTATATACAATGGCCCGAAGGATTAACTACTGAGAATTGGCAAGAATTAAAAGATAGAATTTTAATAGTAGAACGAAGTATTAAAACATTAGAAGATGAATATAAACAATATTGAAAAAGGAATTAAAATTATGTCCGTCACTAAGTTTTGCGACCACGAAATTAGAGACCAATTATTATTTTTCGTCACTAAAATTTGTCTCTAAATCACTTAATTCTAGTTGTGATAGACTTTCGGATCCGGATACCTATTGGATACCCGACAGCCAATATAGACTTTCGGATCCGGATACCTATTGGATACCCGACAGCCAACACTACTAGGAAAAGTTGAATTAGCCACGGAAATGACTTTATCTGAAGAAATAGAAGTTATGTATAAAGAATTAAATAAAACACTTATAGAAATCAATAAAAATATAAACTTATTGATTGAAAACAATGATAGAATTGCAAATTATACATGTCATAAAATAAAAAATAAACGAGACGAAATAAATAATATACGAAGTACATTAGATGGAATAAATAAAGGAAAAGAAGTTGATGAGAACCAAAATATTAATAAAATTAGAGAAATTCTCCAGCAATTAGAAGATCTCTTAGAAAATGAAGAAAGTAATAGAAGTATAACAATAAAGAATTCAGAAGAACTGATAAATCACAAATCAGAAATTAAAGAAATAATAAGATATGATTCCTCAAGTTTATTAAGACCAGTGTCATCACGGAGAGGATAAAAGAAGAATACATGGAGACCCTAAAAAGGTCAAATGATATTGAAGAAATTCAGCAATTACTAGAACAATTAACAATAATTGAGGAAGAAAATAAACAAATACAAAAAGTAGAGCAAATAGAGACTAAAAAGGAAACTGAGGAGGTAATATTAAATTACAGCTCTTCAGAATCAGAATCGGATTATGATGAAATATTTATGGAAAAAGGAGAAACAAGCAATACAAAAAGAAAATGGGGAGAACATTGGAATCCAGATAATACTTGGGAAAAACATGAATTTGAAACAATGAATAGAAAAGAATATTCAAGAAAGAGTGGTAAATGGACTAAAATTCAAGAAGAATATAAACCACATTATGAAAATATTAGACAAGGTAACATACTAAATATTGACTGTGCAAGAAATAAAGAGGAAGTGTTTTTACAATGGACTAATGAAATAACGTTACTAATAGCAACTGATGAAAGATTTACTAGATTAGACTTACCAAGTGTTAGAAATTTAATAATTTATAAGACAACAGGAAATGTACAAAAGTATTTGACAAGTATAAGTGAGCAAGACTGGCAACATTATGCTAAATATGTAAGAGATAATCAAGAATTTGCTAGACTTATTATGAATTTGATTTACTTAGAGTTCATAGGGTATAATATCCTTGAACATAAAGAAAAAGTAAACAAGTTTTTACAAGAAAAAGCAAAAGCACATTTAAATGGAATACAAATTTGTAATATGTGTGAAGTAGAAAGTTTTATCTGCGAATATCAAAAATACTATTATGAATTAAGTGCTGAAGTAAAGAAAGTATATAAAGAAATATTCATAGATAAATTATCATACCCACTCAATGAAAAGATAAGATCTATATGGCAAATACGACCAGCTGAAACTAGTGATACCTTAGGAGGAATTATACAAATCTTATATAATGAATTAAGGCAACAATGCTTAAATAGAGAAACAATTAGGCAATTAAACAAAGGAAGAAATGTAGTTTGTTGTGACATACCAGAAATAGAAAAACCAGGAAATTATGGGTGTAATCAGCAAAAGGGAAAACAAAGGTATTATAAAAGAAAGCCTAGACTGAGGAAAACCTATCCAAAGAAAAAAGCTTATAGAGATTCTAAGAAAAAGTATTTTAGAAGAAAAAGACAAACACCTAAAAAATATTGTCCAAAGGGAAAAAAGAAATGTGTGTGCTGGATATGTAATGTAGAAGGTCACTATGCAAATGAATGTCCACAAAGAAAGGAAAAAGATTCTAAAGAAAATCAAAATTAATAAAAAGAATGTATAGAATACATGACTTAGAGCCATTAGAAGAAGAATTAAGTAGTACCAATGAAAGTGTATATGAATATTCAGAAGATGAATTATCTTCAGAAGAAACAGAATCCGAATAGTACTTATATTAAAATAAGAATTGAAAAAGAGAATAAAGAAACAGAGGCATACATAGATACAGGGGCAAGCATTTGTTTAGCAACAAGAGCATTATTTAGTAAATGAGAAAGATTAGAAAAACCATTAAAGATTCAAATTGCAGATGGATCGATACATCCATTATTATGGGTAGCCAAAAGAATTACATTAAGTATTCAAAATAAATTATTTATAGTACCTACATTTTACCAACAAGAAACTGGATTAGATATGATAATAGGAAATAATTTTTTGAGATTATATGCACCTTTTTGCCAAAATTTAGAATTTATATCACTAAAGACTCCATATATTAGAGGAAAACAATTAAGAGAAATAATAAATATTCCAATTGATCATTATTCGTAAAGTACTTACTCTAAGAAACAATCAGAGTTTAGCAAGCCGAAACGTGGTGAGATAATAGAAATAACATGTAGAAAAATTCGTCATGTACTAACAAATTTAGAACCAGGAAGAGAAATTCCAGCCCATATTGAAGAACTATTAGATAAAGTTTGTAGTGAAAATCCTCTAGATCCAAAAATTAATAATAAAGATATGGAATTAGTAGAATTAAAATTAAAAGATCATACAAAAGAAGTAAAATGTAAACCCATGATTTACACAAAACAAGATAGAGATGAATTTGCAGAAGATATTAAACAAATGTGTGATAAAGGATTAATAAGACTATCGAAAAGTAAGCATTCAGCTCCAGCTTTTTATGTTGAAAATCATAATGAAATAAAAAGAGGAAAAAGAAGGATGGTGATTAATTATAAACAAATGAATGATGCAATGGAGGGAGATACATATTTTCTTCCTAGAAAAGACCTAATTATTGAAAGAGTAAGAGGAATGAATTGGTTTAGTACTTTTGATTGTAAGTCAGGATTTTACCAAATAAGGTTAACAGAAGAATCTAAACTATTAACAGCATTTAGTTGTCCTCAAGGACAATATGAATGGAATGTACTCCCAATGGGAATGAAGCAATCACCAGGAATTTTCCAACGTAGAATGGATTCAATACTCAAAGAATTTAAAGATTTTTGTCTTATTTATATCGATGATATATTAGTTTTTACCAATAAAGATTTAAATGATCATTTCAAGAAGGTAGAACTAGTACTTAATAAATGTCTTGATTATGGAGTGGTTTTAAGTAGGAAAAAGACTGTTTTAGCTCAAAATAAAATTAATTATTTAGGATTAGAAATTGAAAAAGGAAAAATAGTAATGCAGAAACATGTACTAGAAAAGCTTCAAAACTTTCCCACTAAGTTAAAGGATAAAAAATATTTACAAAAATTTCTTGGATTATTAACTTATATTTCTAATGAAGGTTTTATAAAGAATCTGGCTGCAGAAAGAAAGTAACTTCAACAAAAATTAAAGAAAGATGCTCTTTGGTCTTGGACCGAAGAAGATGAAGCAATTATTATTAAATTAAAGCATTTATGTCAAGATCTTCCTGAATTATATCATTCATCAGATGATGATTTAATTATTATTGAAACTGATGCGTCAAATGAATATTGGGGAGGAGTTATGAAGGCAAAACCCCCTGGACAAAAGAAAGAAATACTATGTAGATATATGTCTGGAACATTTTCGGACTGTGAAATCAATTATCCAACACATGAAAAAGAAACATTAGCACTAATTCGAATGTTAGAAAAACATCGAATATACGTGCTAGATAAAGAATTTATTGTTAGAACAGACTCTACTTATGTTGCAGGTTTTAAGAATATCAACCACAAAGGAACATACAAGCAAGGAAGGTTGATAAGATGGCAAATGAAATTAGCTGAATACAATTATTCAATTTCACATATCAAAGGAGAAAAGAACGTCTTTGTGCATATACTTTTAAGAGAATGGAACGAAGCAAAGCAGAAATGTTAGATAGACAAATAGGAATCAAGGAAGCACAAAAGGCCCAAAAGGAAAAAGAACTTGAATTAATTGAAGCAGAATTAAAGCTCTTAAGGTTGCAACGAGAAGAAGAAAATTTTCCAAAAGAATCAGTTCCAGATGAAGAGGTGAAGCCTAAAAAGTGGAACACAGTTTTTAATGGACCATTTCCAGGAATTTATGATGATTGGTACAAAGCAAAGACCACATCACAAAAGATTCCAGGAGTCTACCACCAAGGATTTGCAACAAAAGAAGAAGCGAAAAAGCACTAAAAATCATCTTGAATTAGAAAAAGAAAAAGAAAAGAAAGGTAAAGAAATATATCTTGGCCCAAAAACTTATTCAGAAACAACAAAGAATCCACCAGTAAAATCATCTACATTTAAAACACTAGGAAAAATTCCTTTTTCTCTAGATGATTTTCAAATTACTTCAAGAAAGGATCATGAACTACAAGTACAATTTTCAGAAAAGAATTTTTGGGAAAATTTTGATAGATTAAGGAATTGGACTGAAAAAGAAAAAATCAATTGTTTTTACATGGTTGATAGAAAGATTTTTGGAATTAAGACAATTATTCTTCCTGGAGCACCTTCAAATTTAACATACAATATGTTCCAGTTTGGACTTATTGATTGTCTTTATTTAAGCTCAAATCATGAAGAAATTAGTTTGTTCCCCTATTATTTCAAAGAATCAGTTCAAGCTTTTAGAAGGAATATTGCAGGAGAGAAAAATATTTTTCTAAAATTTTACTCAGCTTATCTAGATTTTACTACTAAACAATCTGCTAAGCATTTTATTTTATTGGAATAAGCAATAATAATTTTCCTCTGAAAGATGAACCCAATGACACGGTCTATGGGGAAGAATTAATAACTCAAGTAATAAGTAATCAGTTGGCAAGTATTTTCACTCAATGTCAAGCCATTGGAAAAGGCTCTTACATCAAAGTACTATACAAAGGACCCTACACTCTGCTTTTAAGCAAGACAAGCAATAAAGAAATAAAGGAAAAGGACATGAGTCTTCTGACAAACTTTGAAGCAGCTTTCTACTCACTATCGGGACCCCTAATGGAATATAGGGCATCTGTCCTCAATAATTTATGCTCTATGATCAAGGAAAGTAAGGACCATGCATGTGAAAGATGTGTCAAAGAAAAGAATATTACTGACAAAGCAATAGAGGAGAAAGAAGACTTTGAAGCAATAGTGGAGGAGTAAAGTTTGGAAGCATTCTGAGTGTTCACGTGAAGGCACTAGAAAATGTAGAATTATTGAAGTCACAATGTAAAGCACTAATATAGTGCTATATTACTATTGTAAATAGTGGAAGGCCATTAGGCTATAAATAAGGCCATTTCTTCAGTTAGTAAGCAGAGAAAGTTGAAGAATGAAATTTCTCTCTGAGAAGTGTTTTCCTTAGGAAAACTTGTGCTAGTTCTTTAGGAGCTAGTCGGATACTTGAGAGTGTGTCCATCTATCCTTGTAAAATTACCACTTATTATGAATAAAATCACTCATTTCACTCAATCTTCTTGACTTATTTTCTTTACTCAAAACTTTGTTAAATATTCAACAACTAATGGAGAACTGCAAGCGTGATGAGGCTTACTTAATCAAAGATCTGAAGCATAGTCAGGTATACTTACTTACTCTTCTTGAATAATTTAATTATTGTTGTTATTATTACTATTGTTATTTTATGCTTATATAAAAACTGAAATGGAAAGAGAAAAAATAGATAATAATGATATAGAGCACTTACATATTACTGAAGAAGATGGAAACTATGAAGGAAGTATTTTGATAGACCCAACTTTATTTCAAAGGATACAACAAGAGGACTTAGATTTGTCAAAGGATGCAAACATGAAAGGAGTTAAAGGAAAAGAAAAATTTAAGGGGTTGATGAAAGAATTTAACCAAAAGGAAAATATAATATACTATGGGAAGATAATTAATGAAGCACCAACAGACATAGCAGATGCTCAAGGAAATACTTGTATACAGTTATTAAATAAGAAAAAACTTATGGAATTAAAAAGAAATATAAAGAAAAAAGAACATAGTGATAAAATAGGATATATTCATATAGGAGCAATACAAGTTCTAATAAAAGCAACTTTTCAGGAAGGAATAAATTCACCAATAGAATTAGTATTAAAGGATGATAGAATCACTGATCCAAAGGACAAAATATTAGGAGTTATAGAAGGAAACTTAGCTTATGTTAAGCTAAAGTTTGAGATCCATCCAAATATTGGAATACCTTTAAGTACTCAAAGATTAAATCAATCACTAACACTTGAACACAAATTTCTAAGAGGAAATTTAATGAAAACAGGAGATAAAATTTTCTCGGTCACTTATTGTGTTAATTACGCACTAACAAATTCACATCATAGTATTACCTTTAGAAATAATGATAGAATAGATATCCCAAGCCTATTTGAAGATATAGGAAAGATTTATTATCCTAAGAAAAATAAAATTACAGATCTAGGAACTCTTATAAGAAAACCAAGAATATTAACACCAAAACCGATTGGATTTTGTGAACCAGAAGAAAATGAAGAAAACAAAATAAATAAATTAGCTAATCAGGTAAAAGAACTAGATTTGTATGTAAGAAATAGAATATGAATAGTTTATAATTAAGAAAGGAAGAGGTTAAAAATGAAATTAAAAATTTTCATAGAATATTAAAGGATTATCTAAAAAGAAATTTAAATAGCGAAATAGGAGAGATATAGAAGGAATACTTATAGTAAAAGAAAATATCTTGGTAAAAATAGAAAATCTTGAAAGATCTAAGAAGAGAAAAAGATGAACACACATAAAATTTTTATTAAGGACAAAGTAATAGAAATAGAAATAGAAATAAAAGTAAATGATAAACTTAGTATATTACATATAGGCATAATAGAAAATGAAGATAAGGATTTTTATGAGAAATTAAAATATATATGGTCATTAGAATTGCCAAAGGAAATAAAAACAAAAATATGTGAAGAATATGGAAGGCTTTGTGCACAATCGATAGTATACAAAAATGAAATAAGTGAAGAACTGTGGTACCTAAACCTACCAAGAGAAGAAGAAATACAAGAAGAAAACTTAGAGAATAATATAGGAATTTATTTTGCAGAATTAGACATAGATGATGACTGGTTTCCAGATGAAGATTAAAGAATTAAAATATATTTTAGGAAATTATTCAAAGAATTTATTAGAAAATAGAATAGATTTAGGTAAAATAATGGATTTATCTGGATTTATTGACTCAGTGGAAATCACGCACTCAACAGCCTTTTTCCATAATCAAGACATTTATTAAGTACTAGTTCTACCTTCTTGAAATGATCATTTAAATCTTTATTGGTAAAAACTAATATATCATCGATATAAATAAGACAAAAATCTTTAAATTCTTTGAGTGCGTGATTTCCACTGAGTCAATAAATCCAGATAAATCCATTATTTTACCTAAATCTATTCTATTTTCTAATAAATTCTTTGAATAATTTCCTAAAATATATTTTAATTCTTTAATCTTCATCTGGAAACCAGTCATCATATATGTCTAATTCTGCAAAATAAATTCCTATATTATTCTCTAAGTTTTCTTCTTGTATTTCTTCTTTTCTTGGTAGGTTTAGGTACCACAGTTCTTCACTTATTTCATTTTTGTATACTATCTATTGTGCACAAATCCTTCCATATTCTTCACATATTTTTGTTTTTATTTCCTTTGGCAATTCTAATGACCATATATATTTTAATTTCTCATAAAAATCCTTATCTTCATTTTCTATTGCGTCTATATGTAATATACTAAGTTTATCATATAATTTTATTTCTATTTCTATTACTTTGTCCTTAATAAAAAATTTTGCGGTGTTCATCTTTTTCTCTTCTTAGATCTTTCAAGATTTTCTATTTTTACTAGTATATTTTCTTTTACTATAAGTATTCCTTCTATATCTCTCCTATTTCTCTCATTTAAATTTCTTTTTAGATAATCCTTTAATATTCTATGAAAATTTTTAATTTCATTTTTAACCTCTTCCTTTCTCAATTCTAAACTCTTCATATTCTATTTCTTACATACAAATCTAGTTCTTTTACCTGATTAGCTAATTTATTTATTTTGTTTTCTTCATTTTCTTCTGGTTCACAAAATCCAATCGGTTTTGGTGTTAATACTCTTGGTTTTCTTATAAGAGTTCCTAGATCTGTAATTTCATTTTTCTTAGGATAATAAATATTTCCTATATCTTCAAATAGGCTTGGGATATCTATTCTATCATTATTTCTAAAGGTAATACTATGATGTGAATTTGTTAGTGCGTAATTAACACAATAAGTGACCAAGAAAATTTTATCTCCCGTTTTCATTAAATTTCCTCTTAGGAATTTGTGTTCAAGAGTTAGTGATTGATCTAATTTTTGAGTACTTAAAGGTATTCCAATATTTGGATGGATCTCAAACTTTAACTTAACATAAGCTAATTTTCCTTCTATAACTCCTAATATTTTGTCCTTTGGATCAGTGATTCTATCATCCTTTAATACTAATTCTATTGGTGAATTTATTCCTTCCTGAAAAGTTGCTTTTATTAGAACTTGTATTGCTCCTATATGAATATATCCTATTTTATCACTATGTTCTTTTTTCTTTATATTTCTTTTTAATTCCATAAGTTTTTTCTTATTTAATAACTGTATACAAGTATTTCCTTGAGCATCTGCTATGTCTGTTTGTGCTTCATTAATTATTTTCCCATAGTATATTATATTTTCCTTTTGGTTAAATTTTTTCATCAACCCCTTAAATTTTTCTTTTCCTTTAACTCCTTTCATGTTTGCATCCTTTGACAAATCTAATGTTGGAATCAAGTGGATTCAGAAACAATAACCCTTAATTGTTTTGATGATAACAAAAGATTAAGAGAACAATTTATTCTCTAACATGGTTATAAGTGTGCAGAAAGTATTTATACTCAGAAAAATTTGCTTCAGAAGACTTAGTGAAATCTTGAACTTCACTCATCAAAGTCCGGCTCTGGCTCTGATTCTTGGCACATAGAATCTGGTTGGTCAACGCTCTGGAGTTAGTCAACATTCTGATGTTAGTCAACACTCTGGTATATGATGCAAGACATGATTTGACTCGGTCAAATCTGTTGGTTACCAGCTCTTTCGAAGACTCCGAATCTGTTTGGTCAACGCTCTTGTGATGGTCAACGCTCTGTTAGAGCATAGTCACAATCTGGTTGGTCAACTCTCTGGTGCAAGTCAACAATACAACGGATTCTACTTAGTGCACTCTATGAAGACTTATTGTGCTTCAACAAGAATCTGCTATGTGATAACCCTCTCACTCAGATTGAAGAATACTTGATTCGTGAACAAGTGAAGTCTTTGAACGAAGAGCTCGATAGTGAAATTGAAGTACCTCGTTATACGAGGACAAGAAGAATGTCAAAGGATAAAATCATCAAGGAAACTTGTGCTTGAAGTGTCTATATTTTGAAAAGCTCACTAAGGACAAAGTTACTGACATTGCGTATAATACTCAGAATGCTTTTCGTCTTGAAAGCGACGTAACCTGCAAAAGCCAAAGTTCCAGGATCTGAAGCTTTGACTTCGGACAAAAAGAGACGTTGTGTCACAACAGCACTTACAACGACACTTTTTCAACCCTAGCTATATATCCTACCTCATACACTGAAGTAAGACAAGAATTGAGTTTTTACAAACGATTTTCAACACAGTTGTCCGCAAGCTAGCAACTTGAATATTTTTCTGAGTAGTGAGAGCATCAACATCTATCTTCTCAAACACTACCCAATCAAGAGAAAGTGAGCAATCAAGAATTCATCCAAGTCTCTGAGATCTTTGAACAAGGCACTTACTGTTTTATTCTTTCTTTAAGAAAGTTATTTTGTGCTAAAAGTATTTTCATTGTAAATCCTCTCTGAAGAGAGTTATCTCTATATTGTTTCAAAACTCTTACTTGAATCAGATTTTAGCCCAAGAAGGGTCAGATACCTTAGAGGCTCAACTGCATCGAAGTCGTTCTAAGAAGTTGTGAGTATAGCCAGTTAGCGTAAATATACTCTCAAGTGTAATCAGTTGATTATAGTGGAGAAATCCTTCAAGTGAGTGAAGGGACTAGACGTAGCTATCAGGTGATAGTGAACTAGTATAAATCTCTGTGTCTCTTTCTTCTCTCTACTCTTTATTCCTTGCACAGTTTATTCAATAGTTATTTTTCATAAACATTTGTATTTGCGAACAAGTTTTTAAAAACCCAATTCAAACCCCCCCTTTCTTGTGTTTTTGCCACGTTCAATTGGTACCAGAGCTCGGCCTCTTGGTTGAGCACTTAACAGTGTGAGAGGAAAAGATCCTATACTATCCTATGGCAAGCAACGAACCCGGTGGTCACGTTAACCGCCCCCCTTTGTTCACTGGATCTAACTATGACTACTGGAAAGATAAAGTGAAAAACTTTTTCGAATCTCAACAGCTTGAACTTTGGGATATGGTTCGAAACAAGACACAGAACCAGTTGACTCCAAAAGAAATCCTATTCCTAGGAGTCTTGGGTGATGATCATAAAAAGGAATATACCTTGCACCAAAAAGCAAGATACTTTCTTGTATGTGCTATCTCTGAAAAAGAGTTTGAGAAATGTGGTAATAACAAAGATCGCCAAAGAAATTTAGGACTCACCGGCTTTAGCCTATGAGTACTTCCTAAGTACAAGAAACCAAGGCTAATATCTTGGTTAGACAATATGAACTCTTCAAGATGGAAGAGGATGAAAGCATCGAAACTATGTTTGGAAGATTTCAAACATTAGTTCATGGCTTGAAGGTTCTCAAGAAAAGCTATACTACTCACGACCATGTTAAGAAAATCTTGAGAAGTCTCGCCAAAGAGATGGAGACCCAAAGTCACGGCTATTCAAGAAGCCAAGGACTTGAATGAATTACGACTTGAAGATCTTTTGAGTTCACTAAGAGCTCACGAGCTTGAGCTTGATGAAGAAGAACCTCCCAAGAAAACTAAGACCATTGCTTTAAAATCCTCACACAAAGCATCTACTTCTAAAGCTCTCCAAGCTGAACTTGACACTAACAAAGATTCATCTGAAGAGAGTAGTGAAGATACTGACGATGAAATTTCCTTAATATCAAGGAAGATTCAACGCATGATGAAAAGCAAAGGAAGGTTTAGAAGAAAGTTCCCTAAGAAGGACTCAAGGGAAAAACACGACTCAAAAGAAAAGAAGGACTTGAGGACAAAAGCCAAGTTACTTGCTATGAATGCAAGAAACCTGGCCACTACAAGTCGAATGTCCACAACTTGAGAAATCAAGGAAAGGTGGCTTTAAGGGTAAGAAGAAGAAGAGTCTCATGGCTACATGGGATGATTTCGAGTCATCATCCGATGATGATGATGAAGAACAGCCAACATGGCTCTTATGGCCAATATAGAGTCGACAATGAAGAAGAAGAACAAGAAGAGGTAAATTCTAACATTTCTTCTAATATTCAATTAGCCTTTGATGAATCAAGTTAGGACGAGTCTTCCAATCAACAATGAGTATAAATCCTTGAAAAAGAGATTTTCAAATCTTCAAAAACAATTTCAAATACTCACCGAGGAGAATGAAAACTCAAATCGAAAATCACCGATTGGTGAGTAATAGCCCAAAAGAAGGAATCAAGAGAATGGAACTCTTCAAAATATGAAGAGGGATTTCAAAATTTCTTGCTGAATGTGTCACACGTAGTAAACAAGCATCTATGATTTGGGCGAAGCCAAAATGGTAAAAAGGGTCTTGGTTACAAACCGTAAGAACCCACCTTTCAAAATATACATCCGAAACCAAGGATACTAATAATCATAGTGACTGCTTGCTTTGTACATTCTGCAATCGAAGGGACACATTAGAAGTGCATGTTATGAATCAAAATGAGAAGGACAAGTCTCCTTCTAGAACTAACAAAAAAGGACCCAAAAAGATTTGGGTACCTAAGGACAAGATTGTCTATGTTGCAGATTTGCTTAGCAACAGAGTTAAGACACCAGTCCTGGTTCTTAGACAAGGTGCTCACGACACATGACGGAGAAAGGCGTATGTTCCAAGATCTTCAACTTAAAGAAGGTGGAAATGTTGGTTTTGGAGGAAATCAAAAAGGTAAAATCATTGGTTCAGGAAGAATTGGTGAGAAATTTCTACCCTCTATTGATAATGTTTTATTGGTCGATTTGAACCATAACTTCATCGAGTATAAGTCAATTATGCGATAGTGGTTATGATGTTGCCTTTAACAATAATGAATGTATAGCCAAAAGCAAAAAGGATGGATCCATTTTCTTTAGAGCAAAGAGAAAAAACAATATTTATAAAATCAAACTTTCTGAGTTGGCTGATCAAAATGTAAAATGCTTTTTGTCAATTGATGAAGAGCAATGGATCTGGCACAAGAGACTTGGTCATGCTAGCTTGAGGTTAATCTCAAAGCTTAACAAGAAAGGACTTGTTAAAGGCTTACCAAATCTCAAGTACAAATCTGATGCTCTTTGTGAAGCATGTCAAAAAGGGAAACAAACGAAATCTTCTTTTAATTCCAAAAATATTATTTCCACCTCAAGGCCCTCGAGCTTTTACATTTAGATTTATTTGGACCAACCGTAATCGCCTCTGTCTGGAAAGAAATATGGTCTAGTCATTGTCGATGACTATACTAGATGGACATGGGTAAAATTCTTAACCCACAAGGATGAGTCTTTACAAGAGTTTTCGTGATTCGCAAACAAGTGCAAAATGAAAAAGGTTTTTGTATTACTACTATTAGAAGTGATCATGGTGGTGAATTTGAAAATGAATCCTTTCAAAACTTCGTGAAGAAAATGGTATTTTTCATAACTTTTCATCCCCTAGAACACCACAACAAAATGGTGTTGTAGAAAGGAAAATAGATCTTTGCAAGAAATGGCCGTAACCATGATTCACGAAACAAATATTGCTAAGCACTTTTGGGCGTAAGTTTAAACACTGCATGTTACATTCAAAATAGAATCTATATTAGACTTATTTTGAATAAGACTCCCTATGAATTGTGGAAAGGAAGAAAACCCAACATTTCATATTTTCATCAATTTGGGTGTGACCGCTTTGTTCTCAATACAAAGGACAGCCTAGGAAAATTTGACTCTAAATCACATAGAGCTATCTTTTGGGATATTCTCAACGCTCTAAAGCATACGTAATATACAACAAAGAAACATTAGTTGTTGATGAATCTATGCATGTAAGATTTGATGATAAAAAGCCCGACAATGATACGCCGAGCTAGATGAAGTTTTTGCAGATTTACAGATAAACAAGGAAACAAGAGTTGATATCACAAGTGCCGACTCGTTGATGTTTCGTGTGATCTCCGTGAAGTCTCCGTGCTGATTCTCGTGATAAGGAAATAATCATATCAGATCGAAGTTCAAACCACATCACCCAAAGGACCAAATCATTGGTGAACCTAGTGATAAAGTCGAACAAGATCCTCTCTCGAGAGAACACTCGACCTGGCCTTACTCTCTCGAGATAGAGCCAAAAACAATTGATGAAGCCTCATCGATGATGGTTGGATCATTGCTATGCAAGAAGAGCTAAATCAATTTCAAAGGAACGATGTGTGGAAGCTTGTGCCTCCTCCAGAGGACAAGTTAGCCATTGGAACCAAGTGGGTTTTCAGAAACAAACTTGATGAAGATGGCAAAGTGGTAAGGAACAAGGCTAGACTTGTTGCACAAGGTTACTCACAAGAGGAAGGTATTGATTATACTGAAACCTTTGCTCCTATAGCTAGACTTGAAGCTATTAGAATACTACTATCTTATGCTGCACATCATGGCATTACTTTGTACCAAATGGATGTAAAAAGTGCATTTTTAAATGGTTTCATAAATGAGGAAGTGTTTGTGAAACAACCACCTGGTTTTGAAGATACTGAGTTTCCTGAACATGTTTTCAAACTTAAAAAGGCACTTTATGGTCTTAAACAAGCTCCAAGAGCCTGGTATGACAGATTGAGTTCCTTTTTAATGTCAAATGGTTTTGAAAGAGGACAGGTGGATACAACCCTCTTTAGAAAATCATCTAAAAAGCATTTCATTGTAGTTCAAATTTATGTAGATGATATTATCTTTGGTGCTACTAATGAGTCTCTTTGCAAAGAATTCTCTAAGCTTATGCAGAATGAATTTGAGATGAGTATGATGGGAGAACTAAAATTCTTCCTTGGCATTCAAATAAAACAATGTCAAGATGGAACTTATATCCATCGACTAAGTATGTGAAAGAACTGGCCAAGAAGTTCAAGCTAGAGGAAACCAAACCTATGAGCACACCAATGCATCCAACATGTGTTCTTGGCAAAGATGAATCAAGTAAAAGGTAGACTAAAAGGTATATAGAGGTATGATTGGTTCACTCCTCTATCTTACATTTCAAGGCCTGATATTATGTTTAGTGTGTGCTTATGTGCAAGATTTCAATCTGATCCTAGAGAATCTCACTTAATCAAGTTAAAAGGATATTTAGATATCTTAAAGGAACTACTAATCTTGCTTTGCTTTATAAGAACTCAGATGATTACAAGTTAGTAGGTTTCTGTGATGCTGACTTTGCTGGAGACAGAATTGAAAGGAAAAGCACAAGTGGTGGGTGCCAATTTCTTGGAGCAAATCTTGTTTCTTGGTCCAAAGAAAAGACAAAGCACAATTGCACTATCAACAGCAGGTTTAGTACATATCTCGCTCCAAGTCAGAGCTCACAACTACTTTGGATGAAGTATCAACTTGAGGACTATCGACAAAGAGAGTAAAATCCCTATATACGTGATAATACTTCGCTATATGCTTGACTAAAAACCCTATTTTGCATTCTCGAGCCAAACATATTGAAATTAAACATCATTTTATTAGAGACTATGTTCGTAAAGGGATTCTTGAAATTAAATTTATTGATACCGACCATCAATGGGCGGATATCTTTACAAAACCCTCATCAAGATAGATTCAACTTTATAAGAAAGAACTTGAATTTCCTTCTTATAAAGGAATAGGTGTTTGATCTGAATATAGATGACTCTGCTTGACTAAGTTGACTCTGTTTGAATATAGTTGACTCGCTTGACTAAATTGACTCTGCTTGATTTGTTTGACTTGTTGACTCGCTGAGTGTGTTGGCTATATCGTAGTTAAATCTGTTGATTATCTTATCTCGTTATATTCTTTTCATTAACTGTTCGTATGATCATTGCATAGCTGTCTCTGGGAATCTTAAGTACACGTGTCTCTCTGAGACTGGTTGATGCGTTAGTGATTGACATTTGCTTTTACTGAGTCATAATTGCTTTTACTGGGAAATGACAGTTTTACTGCGCCTCTTTAATTTTGATGTTTGAAAAAGACAAATTTTTTTAAAAATTAATTTCAAAATCAAGCATAATACTTAAACTTCTCGAACACGTTTATAACCCACTCACTCACTCACTCACATCACCCACTACCCACTCTATCTCTCAAAAAGAAGTCTCCACTTTTCTAAACCCTAAACCCCTTTCATCTTCGCACTCTGTGTTTCTCCGATTTCAACAATGGCTGCTCTACAAAAACCACTGCAAGTTCAAGTTCTCAAGAAGAGCGTAGGTAACGCTGGAAAATCTTCAACCCTCTCGACCTCAAAGTGTTGGTGGAACACGAAGTAAGGTTTGAGGATATGGCAAATGAAGGATACGACTTCAGAGCAGACTTCATTGACATGGGGATAATGGATTTCTTCTACATGACCAACTCAGTCTATGAGAATCTGAGGAAGGAGTTCTGGACTTATGCTTGGAGGAAAGATAAGACCATTCTGAGTCATGTGCAAGGCAGCGCATTGTGGTCACTCAGACCTAATTGTCAAGTCACCCATTGCCCTAATGATGGAGCGTTGAAACCGCTGGTTGGGAAAAGGATGCCGTGGTCGGATGTTGTAAATGAGACTATCTATGAGAAGCCTGGAGGGACCAAGGCCGTGGAAATGAAGAATGATTTCGAGCACTTTTCGTAATCATCATGAATTGCTTGGTGCCAAAATCGCTCTGTGGATACCGCCGCCAGCATCCACAAGTTCATAATGTGGAATTATGAACTCAAAGCTAAGATCAACCTTCCACAGATAATTTTTGAACATCTGAAGAGACTTAATGTACTCGTAAAAGGGAAATATATGAATATCCCTTATGGAAAGTCATTGTCAAGAATCATGGAGAATCAAGGGCTTATAAATCTCCTTCAAGGTCTCAACACCTTGGAAGGTGGCTTGCCTCGAAAACGATGGTGATTCCTATTCTCTTCGCACAATCTAAGGAGAATGGGACTCCTTTCCAAGAAGGCTATTGCCGCAATTCAGCAAGGTGAAGAAGGAGCAAGGAAGAAAGTTGTGAAGAAGGGGAAGAAGATTGTGGTGGACTCTCGTGTCTCTACCGACCAACCGTAAGGGTCACTGCTAATGTGCATTCACATTGCCTCGTAAACCCTCACCACTCTCCCAAGAAGACTGCATGCATGCCTCTACGCTACAGAGGAACAAGAAGAGAAGAAAATGGAGATTGATCAAATGATAAGGGAAAGGATAGAGGAAACACGATCAGATCATGAAGCAAGCTTCGTCAGCAGCCTTGTGCAACGTGAGACCTTTGCACCCCAGCCAGTGCTCCTACCTCGACTCGAGTGGTTATTCCCGCCGAGCCCGCCTGTTGATCCTCGCCGTAAAACCACCCTTGAAAAGGATACACAAGGTTGGAGATGCCCTGCTACAAAAAGGAAGAAGGTACTTGATAAGGTAGTTGATTTATATGATACTACTTATCAACTGCCTGCTCTCGCCGCTTCTACTGCTGTTGAACTCCTCCATCTCGACCCATTAATCCAACACCCCAACTGCTTCTCGCACCTAAACCAAAACCCACACCACAAATGTAAACAACCATATATACCTACCAAAAAGCCCTTGCCCACTTTACCCTCGGACTCTCTTCATCCGATGAAGATGATGTTGCTCCCTTGAGGACTAGACAAAGACCTCAACCACAGTTCAAATTCCCTATATTGAACCTTTAGCCTCTTTACCCCCAACCTCCACTATACCTCAAACCGAAACTACACCTCCATCATCTCCTCTACAAACCCAAACACCTTCACCACCTAAATCACCACCCAAACCAGCCTTCTCCACCTAGACCCGCTTCACCCTCACCAACGACTGCACCTCAACATACCCTCGTGAGATCGAGCCCATTTCGAGGAACCTGACCGAGTCCAGGGTTCAAGAGTCTTCATCTCTTGAATCTGGCAATATGGTTGTGTGTGAAGCTCAACCTCTTCGCATTTTGCAACCTCTCCCTGTCTCCTCTTTCATACTTCCCACAATGGTACCCATCATGTCTCAACTGGCCTTTTCTCCCAATTCTCCTCTCGAAGGGTAACCAGACCATGTACAACCAGTTCGTAATCTTTCTTCGAATCGACTTTGTGGTAGAGATCATTGAGCCACTGCCACTTCTCCTCACTGCACCCCCTGGACCCTCTGAGCCTGGTCTTCGGGAACCAAGAATTGTGCCCAACGTTCTTCCAAATCTAATTGGTAGCATTGAATACTTCAAAGCTGCAAGATACAGGGAATCTCATTTCTAGGGTTTCCTTGGAGAAGACACTGAAGAAGTAGTCAATGATCTTGTCAAGAAGATCGCAGATGAACCGGGTGTCTGTGGAACACTTGGTTTGACAAGCACAGGCAAGATCAAGAAGAAAGAAATAGGAGATGGCATGCTGCCCTGAAATGGAGAGTTCCTCCAAGAGAAGAGGTCAATGTTGTTTGGGAACCTGAACCTCCTCCTCCTCCTCGCCCTCCTACTCCTCCAAGAGAACCTGTAACACCTCCTCCAGATCCTACTGCAATGGTTGTTCAACCATCCTCATCCGCTCGCCTCTACAAGCCAATCAAGAAGTGATACCGAAGGAAGTGTATGACAAACTTGTGGATGATAGCAACAAATTCAACAGTTTATGGAAGCCTCTCAACAACACTCAAACTATCGATCAGAGGCTTGACTTGCTGACTACTTTACTACAGCAAGTTTTGGAGAAGATGGACAAGCCCTAGAAAACCTTAGGCTTTTTACCTTTTAGTTTTCTCCCTTTTTGATAGATTTTCTTTGAGTTTGTTTTTGTTTATTAACTCACTCTGTGATTATTTCTAATGAAATTTATTTATGACACTTAAAAGTTTTCTCTTTATCTTTCTTTATACTGTTTTGACTGTGATGTTCTTTATTTCTGTCTTAACCTTTTTGTCTGATGCCAAAAGGGGGAGAAGAATATAGAGAGTATAAAGCAATTGATGAACCTAGTGTATCAACCAAGTGTCATCATGCATACATATGTGTTCTGATTAATATATTCCTGTATGGTCTGAAACTTATATGCTGTAATATCTTATGCTCTGTTACACTTAGAAATATTTATATATGCTTAATTCAGGGGGAGCCTCTGAAATCATCTGAATAAATATTTTTTATAAAGAAAAATTGTTCATCAATATATGTATTTGTCATCATAAAAAAGGGGGAGATTGTTGGAATCAAGTGGATTCAGAAACAATAACCCTTAATTGTTTTGATGATAACAAAAGATTAAGAGAACAATTTATTCTCTAACATGGTTATAAGTGTGCAGAAAGTATTTATACTCAGAAAAATTTGCTTGTAAGACTTAGTGAAATCTTGAACTTCACTCATCAAAGTCCGCTCGCTCGATTCTTGGCACATAGAATCTGGTTGGTCAACGCCTGGAGTTAGTCAACATTCTGATGTTAGTCAACACTGGTATATGATGCAAGACATGATTTGACTCGGTCAAATCTGTTGGTTACCCGCTCTTTCAAGACTCAATCTGTTTGGTCAACGCTCTTGTGATGGTCAACGCCTGTTAGAGCATAGTCACAATCTGGTTGGTCAACTCTCCGTGCAAGTCAACAATACAACAGATTCTACTTAGTGCACTCTATGAAGACTTATTGTGCTTCAACAAGAATCGCTATGTGATAACCCTCTCACTCTGTATTGAAGAATACTTGATTACGGTGAACAAAGTGAAGTCTTTGAACGAAGAGCTCGATAGTGAAATTGAAGTACCTGTTATACGAGGACAAGAAGAATGTCAAAGGATAAAATCACCAAGGAAACTTGTGCTTGAAGTGTCTATATTTTGAAAAGCTCACTAAGGACAAAGTTACTGACATTGCGTATAATACTCAGAATGCTTTTCGTCTTGAAAGCGACGTAACTGCAAAGCCAAAGTTCCAGGATCTCAAGCTTTGACTTCGACAAAAAGAGACGTTGTGTCACAACAAAGACTTACACCGACACTTTTTCAACCCTAGCTATATATCCTACCTCATACAGTGAAGTAAGACAAGAATTGAGTTTTTACAAACGATTTTCAACACAGTTGTACGCAAGCTAGCAACTTGAATATTTTTCCGAGTAGTGAGAGCATCAACATCTATCTTCTCAAACACTACCCAATCAAGAGAAAGTGAGCAATCAAGAATTCATCCAAGTCTCTCGAGATCTTTGAACAAGGCACTTATCGCTTTATTCTTTCTTTAAGAAAGTTATTTTGTGCTAAAAGTATTTTCATTGTAAATCCTCTCTCAAGAGAGTTATCTCTATATTGTTTCAAAACTCTTACTTGAATCAGATTTAGCCCAAGAAGGGTCAGTATACCTTAGAGGCTCAACTGCATCGAAGTCGTTCTAAGAAGTTGTGAGTATAGCCAGTTGGCAGAAATATACTCTCAAGTGTAATCAGTTGATTATAGTGGAGAAATCCTTCAAGTGAGTGAAGGGACTAGACGTAGCTATCAAGTGATAGTGAACTAGTATAAATCTCTGTGTCTCTTTCTTCTCTCTACTCTTTATTCCTTGCACAGTTTATTCAATAGTTATTTTTCATAAACATTTGTATTTGCGAACAAGTTTTTAAAAACCCAATTCAAACCCCCCATTTCTTGTGTTTTTGCCACGTTCATCTAAGTCCTCTTATTGTATCCTTTGAAATAAAGTTGGGTCTATCAAAATACTTCCTTCATAGTTTCCATCTTCTTCAGTAATATGTAAGTGCTCTATATCATTATTATCTATTTTTTCTCTTTCCATTTCAGTTTTTATATAAGCATAAAATAACAATAGTAATAATAACAACAATAATTAAATTATTCAAGAAGAGTAAGTAAGTATACCTGACTATGCTTCTGAATCTTTGATTAAGTAAGCCCATCACGCTCCTTAGCTTCTCCATTAGTTGTTGAATATTTAACAAAGTTTTGAGTAAAGAAAATAAGTCAAGAAGATTGAGTGAAATGAGTGATTTTATTCATAATAAGTGGTAATTTTACAAGGATAGATGGACACACTCTCAAGTATCCGACTAGCACCTAAAGAACTAGCACAAGTTTTCCTAAGGAAAACACTTCTCAGAGAGAAATTTCATTCTTCAACTTTCTCTGCTTACTAACTGAAGAAATGGCCTTATTTATAGCCTAATGGCCTTCCACTATTTACAATAGTAATATAGCACTACATTAGTGCTTTACATTGTGACTTCAATAATTCTACATTTTTTAGTGCCTTCACGTGAACACTCAGAATGCTTTCAAACTTTACTCCTCCACTATTGCTTCAAAGTCTTCTTTCTCCTCTATTGCTTTGTCGGTAATATTATTTTCTTTGACACATCTTTCACATGCATGGTCCTTACTTTCCTCGATCATAGAGCATAAATTATTGAGGACAGATGGCCTATATTCCATTAGGGGTCCCGATAGTGAGTAGAAAGCTGCCTCAAAATTTGTCAGAAGACTCATGTCTTTTTCCTTTATTTCTTTATTGCTTGTCTTGCTTAAAAGCAGAGTGTAGGGTCCTTTGTATAGTACTTTAATGTAAGAGCCTTTTCCAATGGCTTGACATTGAGTGAAAATACTTGCCAACTGATTACTTATTACTTGAGTCATTAATTCTTCCCCATAGACCGTGTCATTGGGTTCATCCTTCAGAAGAAAATTATTATTGCTTATTCCAATAAAAATAAAATGCTTAGCAGGTTGTTTAGTAGTAAAATCTGGATAAGCTGAGTAAAATTTTAGAAAAATATTTTTCTCTCCTGCAATATTCCTTCTAAAAGCTTGAACTGATTCTTTGAAATAATAGGGGAACAAACTAATTTCTTCATGATTTGAGCTTAAATAAAGACAATCAATAAGTCCAAACTGGAACATATTGTATGTTAAATTTGAAGTTGCTCCAGGAAGAATAATTGTCTTAATTCCAAAAATCTTTCTATCAACCATGTAAAAACAATTGATTTTTTCTTTTTCAGTCCAATTCCTTAATCTATCAAAATTTTCCCAAAAATTCTTTTCTGAAAATTGTACTTGTAGTTCATGATCCTTTCTTGAAGTAATTTGAAAATCATCTAGAGAAAAAGGAATTTTTCCTAGTGTTTTAAATGTAGATGATTTTACTGGTGGATTCTTTGTTGTTTCTGAATAAGTTTTTGGGCCAAGATATATTTCTTTACCTTTCTTTTCTTTTTCTTTTTCTTTTTCTAATTCAAGATGATTTTTTAGTGCTTTTTCTGCTTCTTCTTTTGTTGCAAATCCTTGGTGGTAGACTCCTGGAATCTTTTGACAGTGTGGTGCTGCTTTGTACCAATCATCATAAATTCCTGGAAATGGTCCATTAAAAACTGTGTACCACTTTTTAGGCTTCACCTCTTCATCTGGAACTGATTCTTTTGGAAAATTTTCTTCTTCTCGTTGCAACCTTAAGAGCTTTAATTCTGCTTCAATTAATTCAAGTTCTTTTTCCTTTTGGGCCTTTTGTGCTTCCTTGATTGCTATTTGTCTATCTAACATTTCTGCTTTGCTTCGTTCCATTCTCTTGAAAGTATGTCTGCCAGCACGTTCTTTTCTCCTTTGATATGTGAAATTGAATAATTGTATTCAGCTAATTTCATTTGCCATCTTATCAAACTTCCTTGCTTGTATGTTCCTTTGTGGTTGATATTCTTAAAACCTGCAACATAAGTAGAGTCTGTTCTAACAATAAATTCTTTATCTAGCACGTATATTCGATGTTTTTCTAACATTCGAATTAGTGCTAATATTTCTTTTTCATGTGTTGGATAATTGATTTCACAGTCCGAAAATGTTCCAGACATATATCTACATAGCAATTCTTTCTTTTGGCCAGGGGGTTTTGCCTTCATAACTCCTCCCCAATATTCGTTTGACGCATCAGTTTCAATAATAATTAAATCATCATCTGATGGATGATATAATTCAGGAAGATCTTGACATAAATGCTTTAATTTAATAATAATTGCTTCATCTTCTTCGGTCCAAGACCAAAAAGCATCTTTCTTTAATTTTTGTTGAAGTTGCTTTCTTTCTGCAGCCAGATTCTTTATAAAACCCTCATTAGAAATATAAGTTAATAATCCAAGAAATTTTTGTAAATCTTTTTTATCCTTTAACTTAGTGGGAAAGTTTTGAAGCTTTTCTAGTACATGTTTCTGCATTACTATTTTTCCTTTTTCAATTTCTAATCCTAAATAATTAATTTTATTTTGAGCTAAAACAGCTTTTTTCCTACTTAAAACCACTCCATAATCAAGACATTTATTAAGTACTAGTTTTACCTTCTTGAAATGATCATTTAAATCTTTATTGGTAAAAACTAATATATCATCGATATAAATAAGACAAAAATCTTTAAATTCTTTGAGTATTGAATCCATTCTACGTTGAAAAATTTCTGGTGATTGCTTCATTCCCATTGGGAGTACATTCCATTCATATTGTCCTTGAGGACAACTAAATGCTGTTAATGGTTTAGATTCTTCTGTTAACCTTATTTGGTAAAATCCTGACTTACAATCAAAAGTACTAAACCAATTCATTCCTCTTACTCTTTCAATAATTAGGTCTTTTCTAGGAAGAAAATATGCATCTCCCTCCATTGCATCATTCATTTGTTTATAATTAATCACCATCCTTCTTTTTCCTCTTTTTATTTCATTATGATTTTCAACATAAAAAGCTGGAGCTGAATGCTTACTTTTCGATGGTCTTATTAATCCTTTATCACACATTTGTTTAATATCTTCTGCAAATTCATCTCTATCTTGTTTTGTGTAAATCATGGGTTTACATTTTACTTCTTTTGTAGGATCTTTTAATTTTAATTCTATTAATTCCATATCTTTATTATTAATTTTTGGATCTAGAGGATTTTCACTACAAACTTTATCTAATAGTTCTTCAATATGGGCTAGAATTTCTCTTCCTGGTTCTAAATTTGTTAGTACATGACGAATTTTTCTACATGTTATTTCTATTATCTCACCACGTTTCAGCTTGCTAAACTCTGATTGTTTCTTAGAGTAAGTACTTTCTGAATAATGAACAATTAGAATATTTATTATTTCTCTTAATTGTTTTCCTCTAATATATGGAGTCTTTAGTGATATAAATTCTAAATTTTGGCAAAAAGGTGCATATAATCTCAAAAAATTATTTCCTATTATCATATCTAATCCAGTTTCTTGTTGGTAAACTGTAGGTACTATAAATAATTTATTTTGAATACTTAATGTAATTCTTTTGGCTACCCATAATAATGGATGTATCGATCCATCTGCAATTTGAATCTTTAATGGTTTTTCTAATCTTTCCCATTTACTAAATAATGCTCTTGTTGCTAAACAAATGCTTGCCCCTGTATCTATGTATGCCTCTGTTTCTTTATTCTCTTTTTCAATTCTTATTTTAATATAAGTACTATTCGGATTCTGTTTCTTCTGAAGATAATTCATCTTCTGAATATTCATATACACTTTCATTGGTACTACTTAATTCTTCTTCTAATGGCTCTAAGTCATGTATTCTATACATTCTTTTTATTAATTTTGATTTTTCTTTAGAATCTTTTTCCTTTCTTTGTGGACATTCATTTGCATAGTGACCTTCTACATTACATATCCAGCACACACATTTCTTTTTTCCCTTTGGACAATATTTTTTAGGTGTTTGTCTTTTTCTTCTAAAATACTTTTTCTTAGAATCTCTATAAGCTTTTTTCTTTGGATAGGTTTTCCTCAGTCTAGGCTTTCTTTTATAATACCTTTGTTTTCCCTTTTGCTGATTACACCCATAATTTCCTGGTTTTTCTATTTCTGGTATGTCACAACAAACTACATTTCTTCCTTTGTTTAATTGCCTAATTGTTTCTCTATTTAAGCATTGTTGCCTTAATTCATTATATAAGATTTGTATAATTCCTCTTTATTTCTTACACAGTCAATATTTAGTATGTTACCTTGTCTAATATTTTCATAATGTGGTTTATATTCTTCTTGAATTTTAGTTCATACCACTCTTTCTTGAATATTCTTTTCTATTCATTGTTTCAGATTCATGTTTTTCCCAAGTATTATCTGGATTCCAATATTCTCCCCATTTTCTTTTTGTATTGCTTGTTTCTCCTTTTTCCATAAATATTTCATCATAATCCGATTCTGATTCTGAAGAGCTGTAATTTAATATTACCTCCTCAGTTTCCTTTTTAGTCTCTATTTGCTCTACTTTTTGTATTTGTTTATTTTCTTCCTCAATTATTGTTAATTGTTCTAGTAATTGCTGAATTTCTTCAATATCATTTGACCTTTTTAGGGTCTCCATGTATTCTTCTTTTATCCTCTCCATGATGACACTGGTCTTAATAAACTTGAGGAATCGTATCTTATTATTTCTTTAATTTCTGATTTGTGATTTATCAGTTCTTCTAAATCCTTTATTGTTATACTTCTATTACTTTCTTCATATTCTAAGAGATTTTCTAATTACTGGAGAATTTCTCTAATTTTATTAATATTTTGGTTCTCGTCAACTTCTTTTCCTTTATTTATTCCATCTAATGTACTTCGTATATTATTTATTTCGTCTCGTTCATTTTTTATTTTATGACATGTATAATTTGCAATTCTATCAGTGTTTTCAATCAATAAGTTTATATTTTTATTGATTTCTATAAGTGTTTTATTTAATTCTTTATTCATAACTTTTATTTCTTCAGATAAAGTCATTTCCGTGGCTAATTCAACTTTTCCTAGTAGTGTATTTTGTGCTGCTACTTCCTTTTGTTATCCAACTAGACGTGCACGGATTCAAAATATTAAAAATTTAGGTTTTATTAATATATTTTCAAGATAATTTTTTGTGTACAATAAACATAAAATGATACTTTTTGAATTTTATTTATAAATAATTAATCTTAATAATCATAAATATAATTTTTATTGTAAAATATGAACTGTACATTTCTTGTAATTTTAATTTTGATTTGTTCACTTTCTTTTAATTTTGTTACTGTATTTTTTAGTATAAATATTGTCTATTTTAATAAGTGTGATAATTTTTATATTTTCACTATGACACGAACGTAATAATAACTCATTCTCTGATAACACAAAATTTTCGCAAATTCTTATATAAGAAGACACTACTCTGGCCATCCCATAATAAGTGACATGTTAGAAGGGAAAAAAATCCTAATATAAGTGTCATTTTATCTTTTCAATATTATATTACGTTTTTTTTCTATTTCTACTTCTAAATTAATCATGTGTACATCACTGCACCACTCTTCACTAAACATTTGTGACAATGGTTAATACTCAATTTTAATAACGATAATTTTATAAAATTGTTATACTATTTTATTCATTAATAGTTTTTTCTTAATCTGTGTGAGAAAACCTAGCATGACACTTATTATGGGATAGAGATAGTAATTTCATAAAGATCCATCACCTTTGAACAATATGACAAGTATGTTTATGAATATTTGCATTTGTTATGCAGACAAAACAATTATACTTCCATCAAATTAAATATATTTTTTTAAAGTAATTACAATAAAGTGATTCTAATTAAATACTTTTCTTTTAACCAACCATGCATAAATTCATATTGATACTTAATTAAATATAAAATCAATCAGAGAAATTTGTTTTTAATTATTTAATATTTCAAACACTTGAGAAATATGAACTATTAATTTTAAATTTTATTTTAATAATTTAGTAATAAAAATTAAATAAAAAATATCTAATATTAAATATTTAATATGTTTTGTTTTCTAATCTATTGTTATATTTGTCTATTTAATAAAATTTCTAATTTTTATGTATATGACTTTATAATATAACTATTATTAAAAACAAAAAATATGGAGTAAAAATTTGTTAAATTAAAATAGTAGTGAATGATTAATTTATAATTAGTTTTAAAATAATACTTATTAAAATTATTGTTAATAGGAATAAATGTGAATATAAGACAAAAGGAAATTATTAGTATGACAAAATACAAAATAAAATAAATGAGGATGTTAGTTGGCGGGATTCATATAATATTATCGAGCTTATATAAAAATATAATAAAGAATATAGATATAGATAATATAACCTATAGATAAGAAAAATATATAATTTTGTCAAAAAAATAAAAATAAAATATAGAATAGATAATATAGTAGAAAGGGGAATATAGTGGAACTGGTTTAGAAATGTCAGAACTTTCAAGACATGAGAAATCTTCATACGTTTAGATTTAGTCGTGAAATCATTGGTGCACAAGTGTCCAAGTTAATCGGGCTTTTATATTTAATTATATTAAATTAAATTAAAAAACTGGTGTAGTTAGAATGAGTACTGTAGCTCGGTACCAGATTTAATATGGTATAAAGATAGATATAGAAAAGATTGCACATCAAAACTAATGAATCATTTTGCTAGAATTCTTAATTTGAAATTTCTTTTCTTATATTTTCGATCTTGAAATAATGATGAGGTTTTGGCTTTTGAGTAATTAGACCAGCCAGAGGTGTAGACCCTAGGAGTAGGTTTCGAACCCGTACCGCTCCATTTTTACCTTCCCTCTAACTTTCCCCCTCCCCGCTAACCATATGTACAAGGACAGAAGAAAAAAACTAGCCAATATGCTCCAATGCTATTTTTTTGAGGGGACCTCGTATGCTCCAATGCTATTAATGTTGTTATATACTATATATTGTATATATTGAAGCATGTGTTGTGACTAAAATTAGCGAAAGCATACCTACACGTTGTTTTTGTCTCAAAAGAATTAAATTTTAGATTAAAAATTGTTATACCCTAATTTTGTCCACCTACCTCCTGTAATTTATTTTTATTATTGTTTTTACTTTATTCTTAGTAACACATTTTGGGTTCATTTTCGTGTTAATCCTTTGGGCTAATTTTAGTCCAATTACAATAAAAAAGGAGGTGCAAATAGTCAAGCAAGCCCGAAATATAACAAACAGTCCATAATGTCCATTACTTGTCCGATAAATCCAATAAATACAAATCCAGCCCAAAACAAAATTACAAGAATTCAAACACAAAAAAAAAACAAAAAGATCGCAGAGAGCATTTGCACAGAGATAAAAAAAAAAAGAAGGAAAAGAAGCAGAATACAGCATCTGCTGCGTTGATGTTGGGACAAGGAGAAGAAGACAAATCTTCCTTTCTAAGCCACCCTGCTGAGCTAGCCTCTCAAGCTTTATTTCTCTATTGAGAAGACCACTCAAAGATCAGAAAGGAAACCTTTACCTGTTGAGAGCAAAAGCCAATCAGACAAATGAAGGAAAATAAAGTCAAACCAGAAATCAAAACAATGCACACGACAGGGGTTTGGGGATGCAACCATCCTTGATCAGAGCATTAGAACACCAAAATAGCAATAATTTGAAAAAATTAAAAGAAAGCTGATGCAGAAAAATTGACCACACTGTCTATATCTCTGTATCTCGTGTAAGGCAAAACTTTGCCTATAAATACCAGCAACAAATTCACACCGAGGGGGAGATTTTCTGGGCATTTTTTTTTACTACTAACAAAAGAATTAGATCCACCAAATCAGAAACAGAAAAAAAAGAAGCAAACAGAAACGAAAAAAGAAGGAAAAAAACAGAAGCAAAAAAAGAGGAAGCAAAAAAAACGCAGAAACAGGGGGAAGAAGCAGAGGCAAAACGCAAAGAAGAAGGTAAAACCCCCCTCTCCCACAATCTCTCTCACTCCCTCTCTCCCCCTCACGGCTATCCTCCCCCTCTTCTTCCTCCCTCTCCTTCTTCTCCTCCCCCCTCTTCTTCCTCCCTCTACTCTTCACGATCTCCCCTCACCATTCCTTCTCTCCTCTTCACGCCCCACCCCCATCCTCCCTCTCTTCTCGCCTCCCTCTCCTCCCAGCCACGTTCTCCACCTCCCAGCCACGTTCTCCACCTCCCTTGGCCGCGCCCCTCTCCCCTTCTCCTCCTCGCCCTCCTTTTCTCCCCTTCTCTCTCACCAACTCTCTTTCTCCCCCTGCGCCTCACCTTTCTTTCTTTTCCCTGTTTTTTTTTGTTTTCATTTGAACTCAATAGCTTCCAGATTGTTCCACTTTATTCTGCTTCTTTTTATTTTAATTTTTTTTCTTTTTTTGTTATGCTATGGGCTTAGCCCTATTCTTTTCTTATTTATGCGCCCCCACCCTTTTTTTTTTAATCTTGTCTTTCTTTTTTTTTTTCTATTCTGGTCCACTTTTTATTTTTATTTATTTATTTTATTTTTATTTTTTCTTGGGCTTCAGCCCACTTTTGTTTTCTTCTTTTTTTTCTTTCTTTCATTTTTGCCAAACCCTTTTTTTGTGCAGTTAGTCTTTTTTTATATCGGGCTGTAGCCCATTTATTCTTTATCATTTGTTTAATGAACGTGGATGCTTTTTTTTAGTCAAACTAGTACAATTAAATTTCGCATACCAGTTTTGTGACCCTATTTTTCTTGAAAATCATATGATAAAAATCATGAAAATTAATTTACTAGTGATGATTACTCGAGATTGCTTCCCGTTTAGTCATTACAAATATCTTAATTTTCTAAATAAAAATGGGTTATTAGTGAGGACCACTCTTGATTGCTTCTTGTTTGGTTCCCATGAAAACCTATTTTCTTCATAAAAATAAAACTAAGTTTTTACTAGTAATAATCACTCGGGATTGCTTCCCGTTTGGTCATTACGAACATCGTTAATTTTATAAACAAAACAGGTTGCTAGTAAGGACCACTCTTGATTGCTTCTTGTTTGGTCCTTACAAAACCTACCTTTTTATCAAAAATATACAATTAAAATCAACCAACACACAACCATTTTCTATCCAAGAACTACGTAGCCTTTGATTTCTCCACTGCACCCGGAGATACGTAGGAGCAGGAGCATACTCCTGTCAAGCACAAAAGTAAACAACTTTTATTAAGCCTTTTATTTATTTATTTCATCATCGTAAATCCTTGTCTTTTTTTTTATAAAAGGGAAATAAATATTTTTTAGAAGTTAATAAATTTCGCACAATCAATTAGAGGTAACCTTTTTCGAAAGGATGTCGTGGGGTGCTAATACCTTCCCTACGCATAATCGACTCCCGAACCCAAATCCGGTCTTAAGGACCACTTTTCTTCAAAAAAGGTTTTTTCCAATATTTTTCCTTCGAAAATAAATTATTGGTGGCGGCTCCATTAAACTCGAATAAATCCCTCCGGATTTTTCGGTCGCTACAGCTGGCGACTCCATTGGGGACATTTTTTTTAGAGAGTCAAGCCTAAATAACTGATTGTGCTAAATAGTTAACATTTTAATGTTTAATTTCCCTTGTTTTTATTTATTCATTTATTTATTTATTTATTTACTTATTCATTTGTTTATTTACTTATTTATTCATTTATTTATTTATTTATTGTCCTTTTATGAATATTTGTTGTAAATATTATGCATATATTGAACCTTAGGATAGAAGACCGTATTTTGTATATTTCATTTGTTTTGCAGCTTGGATAGTGTTAGGGTGTTGCCCCTCTCACACACCGCACCTACACGTTCGCACACACATGTGAGTAAGGCCCTATACCCGGGTCAGAGCAAAGCTTAAGTTGAGTGGAGGTTCGGTGATGGTCAATTGGAATTTGCTTTCCTTCGGCTATTAAGAGAACTTCATCTAGAGTGTGCTCCTCTCGAGTATTCCGCACCGGATAGTTATCTATCGTTGTGGTTAATATTCAGGAGGAGACTTTAGCTCTAGAGGCCTTTGGTGAGAATGTGAGTAGAGCCACCATGAGATCTATCACTCAATACAAGACTATAGACCCCTTAGGCTAGAAAATATCTAATTTTAGGTTTAACCCATTTAAGACACAAGGGGCATCATATCATTTTTGTTCTTCCACCAAAAATATGTTATATCACGTCCATGCATAAAAAAGGGTCTACTAAATCACATTTTTTGTGTGTGCATGCTACATGAATAGTCATCATCATCACTCAACATTATATCTTCATGCATTCATACTTCCCAATAAAAAACATGTTGAATTTTTAAAAAAAAATGTCATTCATTCTCATTTCATTTTAGGTGCCAGGGAAGCATAGGAACTCAAAGTTTGGCTGTGTAACACCCCGAAATTCCCCAAGCTTGATTTAACGTGTATATCTATGCTTAGTATGGCTTAATGATGAATTTAAGTGAATTCCTCATTGATTGTCAAGATTGAATATGTGAAAAATGGTGTTTGGTGAAATTTTGCTCAGTGTGAATCGATTCCCAGGCCTTGTGAATCGATTCAGGGATGTGGGTTTGCTGGGACTCGATTAGGTTTACAATGAATCGCAGAAGTGAATCGATTCACAAAGGATGATCCTCTGTGAATCGCAGCGTGAATCGATTCACAAAAATCAGTTCTCTGTGAATCGAATCTGGGAACTGCAGGAATCGATTCCTGCACTTAAAGCTGCGATTCCTGTCATTTTTGCACTGTGTGAATCGATTCACCTATGCTGTGAATCGATTCACAGCTGCAGTATATCAGAAAAACTCAGCAGAAAAAGAACAGAACGCGATTGTTAGAGAGAGATTTAGAGAGAGAGGGTGCGACAGAGAGAAGAAGGAGAAGGGGTCAAAACACCTAGGGTTCACAAATTAGAGGGGAAAAACAAGGATTCATGTTAGATTCATCCTCAATCTTAGCTCGAATCCAAGTTGGGGAGTGTTTATGCTCGGATTGGGAAGTTGAAGGAAATCCCTAGAAGACAAGCTTGAAGAAGAAGAAGCAAAACGTGAAGGAGGACGAAGGAGGGGCTGAACATCAACCCTTGAGCTCAAACCTTAGGAGTTGTGGTGAGTTCTTCCTTCTCTTAGGTGATGGGCACCCATAAGTCCCACATTAGGTTTCCCTTTGAAGAAAACCCTTGAACCCTAAAGGGTTCAAGGTCATAATTTTCCAAACTTCTTGTATTCCTAAAGTTTTAGTATCAAATTGCTATGCATGTATGATTGGGATTGATTAAGGGGTAAGGTGGTACCCAAAACCCCCACAAACCGTGAGAGGGATGTTTGACCATTGGGAGCTCCATGGAGCCCTAATGGAAATGTGTTCTTGCTTGATGTGTTTTACTTGCCTGAGCATGTTATGTGTTTCCATTTGAATATGAAATGTATATTTTTACATGAATAAGCTTAGTTCCATATAAAGCTAGAGTAGCATCTAATTGTATTCTTAATCTTGATTAAAGCATGCATTTAAGGATATAGTTGGTGAATTAAATTCCCTAAAAGACACTAAGATGCCTCTAAAAGGGGGTGATCGATATGGTTAGCCGTGTGGACGCCTCTGACGGTTAAGACGCCTAACCACCATATCGAAAGCGTATTTATGGGGTTGTATGGACGTAAGCATATAACACTACCCATAAATGCGAACCAAAGATGAATTAGAAATTCATAGTAAGAATATGCATTGCATAAATATGTCATATTGATTTTTGACTGATAGAAAATTGCATGAGTGAATGGTGAGGAGTCGAAGGGAGGATTCATTGAGATTATTATCTCACCCCACTCCTTTACTTAATTATTTTACAGATGCACAGTGCAGAAGAGGCGATTGTGACATGCGTGCTCTCGGGATATGGTTCAATGTATTAGTTTATAGTAGCACTTGGGAGTTGTAATTCTTAGAAGTATGTATTGATGTAGTACCGATATGAACTTATGTATTTAAGTCTGGTTTTGTGGTATTTGGACTTAATGTTGGATTTAAGTTTAAATTTTATTTTTGGATTACTATACCTAATGATAATTATCTTAACTTTATGCGAATGAAAGTAAGGTGTTACAGGCTGCAAGTATTTTTGTGAGATAATATGGGATCAAGCGGCGAAACTGTCCCTTTGAAGAAGCACATACATCCGAGAATAAAAAACCTGAAATAGAAAGCCTGAAGAAGTGTGCCAATTTAATGACGACGAGCATTCAGCATATAACCTTCATTGGAAAGTATGGGAATATTCTCAAGTTGCTAGAGGTGGATGTGCAAGTAAATGCCATTTCTGCACTTATCCAATTCTATGATTCTCCCATGAGGTGCTTCACTTTCAAGAATTTTCAAATGGCTCCCACACTGGAAGAATTTGCTCGAATTTTAGGATACTCGACCGAAAACATGAAGCCCTACCAACGCACCCGAGATTTTAATCTCCTGCAAGAGGTTGCTATAATTCTGAAAGACAAGGAGGATGAATTAAAGAAAAGAAAGTTAAACCGAAATGGTGTCGAGGGGTTTCCGCTAGAGTATTTTGAAGAAAAGATGAGGCATTTGGCTAGTGTTCAAGATTGGGTGTCTTTCATGGAAGTGTTGGCTCTTACAATTTTTGGCATCATGTTATTTCCATGCATTGATGGCTATATAGACTTGGCATCGATTGATGTATTCCTAGCCTTTAAAAAAGGGAAAGAGAGCCCAGTGTCAGCCATTCTTGCGGATACTTATTGTGCCCTCACTCACTGTCATGAAAAAAAAGGGAAGAAGCTATCATGCTGCTTATCCACTCTCTATGTGTGGCTTGTCACCCACGTATTCGAAAATAGGAAAATGTCATGTCCTTTTGCAGACTTCAACACATGTGATGTAGGGGTCAGAGATGGAGATTGGTGGGTTGTGACTCTGGCAAATCTTGATGAAAAGACAGTCCGATGGTACCTAGGGTGGTTGGATATGCATGAAGTGATCTATCGGCTATGAATTTCCTAATGTTCCACTTATAGGAACAAGAGGATGTATTAACTACAATCCTTCTCTGCTAAGACAACTTGGTTATTCTATGATGAATCCACCGTCGGATCGGATGACGACCCTTCGTGGTATATGAGTTCGATCAAGGAAATAGCGAATGCTTAGAAAGGTTCGACATGCTTGGGACCAAGTCACCTCGGAAGGAAAGTTCTCGAAAAGAAGCATTGGTGCTACGGATAGTTACAACCAATGGATCGAAAGCGAGGTTCGAGAAATCAAATTGCCGTTCCATGGTACACCCCTACCGAACTGTTACTGGAATCTATCCCTATTACGAGTAAAGAGATGGAAGAGCTTAAAGTGGCTTTATCAAAATCTAATGAGGAAAAGGAAGAATTACAAGCAAGGTTAGAAAAGGCACTTCAAGAGAACAAGTACTTACAGTCAGAAAATATCCTAAGAGGGAAGTTCATTGAGAGAAGCAACAAAAGGGCAAAAGTAGAGGAAAAGAGTAAACATGATGTGCAACTTTGTCTGAGAGGGGCGAATGAAGAGCTAGAGCTGCGTAATCAAGAAAGGGATAAGGCTATAGAAAACGCCTATATATGGAAAGGATTGTGGAAAAGTCCTCGGTTACCGAAAAGAACTTGCAAGAGGAGCTTGAAGGTTTAAAGCGACATCTTGAGAAGGTAGTAGCTGGGTATGAGAACCGAGCCCAAAAGGAGCAGCAATACAAGGAAGAAATAGAAGAGATGCTTGTGAAATATCAAGATGCTTATTTGAAAAAGAACAAGAGGATGCAAATGAGTTGCGGAACCATATTGAATATCAAGAGAAGATCTATGACGACCTAAAAAATGAAAGCACGTATTGGGAGAATAGTTTTACAAAACTGGTCAGTCAGATAGAAAATCAAGCGCTCTTTAATGAACTGAGGAACGAAGGCATGCATTGGAGGGACTGTTTTTCAAAATTGGCGAGTTTGGCCAATCAAGCAATCATAGATATCCCAAGGCGTCTAGAGGAGGCTGATGCGGCGATGCACCCACTGAATACTCCAGTCAATGTTTACAAGTTTATTGAATTTTGTAAAAGTTTGATAGAAGAATTGAGAGAAAAGGCCGGTTGTCCTATGAAGAAGAAAAAAAGGGCGGCTAATTGATTTGAGTGAATTGTATTATTTGTGTTTCTCATCAACAAAGGATTTGTCATTTTGCTTATTGATCCCATTTTATTCTCCAAATTACTTAATGCTTAATAATAATAATAACAAACAGATAATTACAACAAAGCAACGAGGCCTATGGTTCCCTGGTACAAAATGAATAGACTCATACATTCACATCCATTCATTCATTTTTTTTTCTTTCTTACATACTCATATCATTTTTTTAATCATCAGAAGAAAATAATCAAACAAACTGGTTCCTCGACACCCTTATCGAACTCGCTCTCAATCAAGGATCATGGACGACCAAGAGATAAAAGAGGACGTCAACCAGCTGAAGGAACAGATGAGCAAAGTTTTGGAGCTTCTGCAATCCCTAAACAAAGACAAGGCTGCAGATGGGGCTTCTCCAGCAGTGAATGATGAAAGTCAAGCTACACCTTCCCACCCACCTGGCTTTGGTCCTATGCAGTTGCAATATGGTCTCAATACTCAAGGGATGATGGTACCTTTTGCAATTTACCCGCAGGGTCCTACACACTCACCAGTTAGTAACCCTCAAAATCAAGTACCACAGTTCCCACTATTTGGTCTCCCACCCGGTTACACACCGCCAGGTGCTAACAATAACTCTGCGGAAGCTGATTCCCAAGCACTTGTTGTGCAAGATGTGGCTCAAGGATCCGGCTCCGGTACTGAAACCACACCAGTTCAAAGCTCAACTCCTGGCTTCATGACATACACCTTTCCACCTGGTTATGCACCATCTCATGTCGGGAATACTCAAGGAGTCAGTATGCCCGTAGTGGCCCCCGTGGTGAATCCCCGACCATTTGGTTACCCCTATTATATTCAAGGAAATCCACTGAATCCCCAGACTAACCGCATTGCCTGGTCTCCAGCTATGGGAGGACCCAATTTGAGCATCCCAGTTGGGAATCAGTGGTCTGATACGAAGTTGCAAATCCTCGAAGATAGGCTAAGAGCTGTAGAAGGAGTAAGCTATCTCGGTTCAAGTATCGCTTCAGATCTTTGTCTCGTACCGGATGTGGTTGTACCACCGAAGTTCAAGGTGCCAGACTTCGACAAGTATAAAGGGACAACTTGCCCGAAAAGCCACTTGACCATGTACTGTAGGAAGATGGCGTCCTATGCACACGATGACAAACTTCTGATTCACTTTTTCCAGGATAGTTTAACAGGGGCAACGTCGAGTTGGTATACACACCTTGAGCGATCTCATATTCGCTGCTGGAAAGATTTGGCGGATGCCTTTTTGAAGCAGTATAAGTATAACATTGATATGGCTCTGACGAATGCGCTTGCAAAACATGGCAAAAGAGACAATGAGACTTTCAAGGAGTCTGCGCAACGATGGAGAGGATTGGCAGCCCAAGTGGAACCGCCTCTGATTGAAAAAGAAATGGTGGCCATGTTCATGGATACTCTTCAATCACCCTTCTATGACAAAATGATTGGAAGTGTATCATCAAACTTTTCAGATATGGTCATCATAGGGGAAAGAGTTGAAGGAGGAATGAGGAATGGAAAGATTGCCCAAAGTTTCTTTGGAACTAGTAACATCAAGAGACTCCCAACAAACTTCGTAAAGAAGAAAGAAGGAAACCAATCTTTGTGATGACGAGCCCGGGAGGACAAACACAAGGAAAACCACCCCAATTCTTTACCAATTTCCCACATCCTTCTCCACACCCCTACTTCCCACCTCCATACATTGCCGCCGCCTCTCATAATCCTACCCCCCGGCCAAACCAACCAATGATGCCCTTTCGACCACCTTCTCCCATTCAAACACAAGCACAGCCAGTTGCTCCCACCCAACCAAGCCAAAACCGTAAACAACCAAATGACCAAGAAAAGAAAGCAGTCCAATTTGATCCTATTCCCATGACCTATACGGATTTGTTCCAGCACCTAATCAGTAACTCCTTGATCTCTTCACGCTCAATGAAACCACTCCAACCTCCCTTCCCAAGAGGGTATGACCCAAATGCCAAGTGTGAGTTTCATGCAAAGCGAGTCACACAACTGAAAATTGCAAAGCTTTGAAGTATGTGGTTCAAGATCTGATCAATGCCAAATGGTTGAGTTTTAAGGAGGATGGTCCTAACGTGGGTAATAATCCCCTTCCAGGTCATGGAGGTTCAGCAGTCAACGCCATTATTGAAGAGTTTAGGGATCAGCCCCTGATAATGAAAGTGGAAGATGTTCGTACTCCCTTGAAGATCATTTATGCCAAACTCTGCGAGTTCGGTATAATTGAGATGAAATACGATGAGAGGGACTTGTGTAGCTTGCATCCTGATGACAATCATTGCATAGAGGAATGCGAGGAATTCAGGCAAATTCTCCAAGAATTGTTAGACAGACACTTGATACAGGTAGGTTGTGTCAAGAAAGATGAAAACATATTGACCCTTCAGTCAAATGAAGATAAAAACACGACCTTCCCAAAACCGTTGGAAATTTGTTACAACAAGCCAGTCCGAGGCGTGCCTAAACCGATAACTATTCATGTACCAACTCCTTTCCCTTTCAAGAACGTTAATGCAGTACCATGGGATTACAATATGAAGGTCTTTGTGGACAATTTAGGGGATGACCAGTTAAAAGTGGCATCTAGATCTAGCATTCTTGCTATCACTAACATCTCGGGAATAGGTGGGATGACCCGAAGTGGACGAATTTATACCCCTATCGGACCCATGGACAAAGCTCGCAGGGGAAAAGATAAAGAAGAAGAATCCATTGATAAAGATATGGGTAATAAGGCAAAGAAAGCAGAAGAAAACAAGAAAGCAAAGATTCAAGAAGAGGTTTGTGAATTCTGAAATTTATGAAGCGAGTGAATACAAGGTGGTGGATCGCTAAATCATACTCCTGCAAAAATATCCGTGTTATCATTCTTCTTTGGAATTACAGCGCCATAGGAATCGTTGATGAAAGTGCTAAATGAAGCTCATGTCACCCATGACATCACGGTGAACCAATTCGACGGGATTGTGGGTAATATTGTTGCTAGTAATTACCTTACCTTCACCGATGAAGAAATTCCATTGAAGGAATGGGGCATAACAAAGCATTGCACATCTCTCGTGAAGTGTGGAGACTATATCCTTGCTAGGGTACTCGTTGATAATGGGTCATCTCTAAATGTTATGCCAAAATCTACCTTGGCAAAGTTGTGCATTGACGGATCATATATGAAGCCCAAGACCATGGTGGTAAGAGCCTTGATGGGTCTAGAAGAGAGGTTATTGGAGAAATCGAGCTACCTATACAAGTCGGCCCTCGCACATTCGAGGTAGTCTTTCAGGTGATGGAAATCGTACCAAAGATACGCTGATTGCCTCCTTGGAAGACCATGGATCCATTCAGCTGGAGTTGTGCATTCAACCTTACACCAAAAGCTGAAATTTTCAATGGATAATAAGTTGGTGACTGTCTCTGGTGAAGAAGAGATGCTAGTAAGTAAACCATCCTCCACGCGCTATATTGAGGCTGCAGAAGAAGCTCTTGAGACGTCTTTTCAAACGTTGGAGATTGCGAATGCCACTTTCGCAGGAGAAGGAGTCCTAATGAAGAAACCAAAATTGTCTGAAACCTCCACGATGATCGCTAAAGTTATGATGAAAGGAGGGTATCAAGCCGGATGTGGATTGGGAAGATATGAACAAGGGATCGTGATCTTTGTTAGAACTTCCGGATAATGTAAGCAGATATGGGTTGGGATACGAACCTAACAGATTTGACAAAAAGAGAATTTCCAAAGAAAGAAAAGAAAAAAGGATAGCTAGACTGGAAGGCAGGGAGCCAAAAGATGAGAGTATCCCCATCTGTGACATCAGCCAAAGCTTTCGGAGTGCAGGAATATTGAATCCGAATCAGATAGCAGCTATTGAGGACGATCGCAGTGCAGAAAACGACAACGTCAACCTTGTCCACCTTTGCTCGCCAAATGAAGAACTTGGAAATTGGGAGATTGTTGAGTTTCCCGTGATCTTTGATTCAAAGTAATTATGTAATGCAAATTCTATTGCTCTGCCCAAGGCTTTAGAATAATTTATTGTCAAAAGGGCGCACATGTTTTATTTCAGTATCATTATCAATAAAATGCACTTTGAATTTTCCAATCATTTCTTTTTCTTTCCTTTCCATCTCTCTTCATCTTTTCCCATTTTTCATTTCGTTATTTTTAACTAATGCAGATCCAAAAACATTGTCTTTGAAAATAACAATGCCAGTAACTCATACTATAATTTTGAATACCCCATTAATCATACTGAGGAAGATAATGAGGACAATTGGGAAACCCCTCCTGAATTAATGAAGTTGGTGGAACAAGAAGCTAAAGTGATTCAACCCCACGAGGAAGAAACTGAAACAATCAATCTGGGCACCGAAAACGACAAGAAAGAAGTTAAGGTTGGCACCACAATGAAAAGCAGCGAGCGAGAAAAATTGGTTAAACTCCTATTTGAATATGCAGATGTTTTCGCGTGGACATACCGAGATATGCCTGGATTAGATAATAGCATAGTCGAGCACAAATTGCCATTAAAACCCGAGTGCCCACCGGTCAAACAGAAGTTGAGAAGAATGAAGCCGGAGATGTCACTCAAGATTAGAGATGAGGTAAAAAGCGATTCGGCCGGTTTTACGGTCAGAGCAAAATACCCTCAATGGGTGGCTAATATTGTCCCAGTCCCAAAGAAAGACGGAAAGGTCCGAATGTGTGTTGACTATAGAGATCTAAACAGGGCCAGCCCTAAGGATGACTTCCCTTTGCCACATATTGATGTCTTGGTAGATAGCACAGCTCAACACTCTGTCTTCTCTTTCATGGATGGATATTCTGGCTATAATCAAATCAAGATGGCTCCCGAGGATATGGAGAAAGCTCCCGAGGATATGGAGAAAACCACATTTATCACTTTATGGGGAACTTTCTGTTACAAAGTAATGTCGTTTGGATTAAGAAATGCTGGGGCAACATACCAAAGAGCAATGGTGGCTTTGTTCCATGACATGATGCACAAAGAGATAGAGGTCTATGTGGATGACATGATTGTAAAGTCCAAAACAGAGGAAGGTCATGCTATTAACCTACAAAAACTTTTTGAGCGACTGAGGAAGTATAAACTCCGGTTAAACCCGGCTAAGTGTAGCTTTGGTGTAAGGTCAGGCAAGCTCCTGGGTTTATAGTCAGCCAGAAAGGAATAGAAGTTGATCCGGCCAAAGTAAAAGCAATCCTAGAAATGCCGACTCCTCGCACCGAAAAAGAAGTTCGTGGATTCCTAGGAAGATTGAACTACATCGCCAGGTTTATATCCCAGTTAACTGCTACTTATGAGCCAATTTTCAAGCTGCTGTGTAAGAATCAGGAGACCAAATGGAACGACAATTGCCAAAAAGCTTTTGAGAAGATCAAACAGTACTTACAAGATCCACCGGTTTTGGTACCTCCTGTGCCAGGGAGACGCCTCATCATGTACTTAACAGTATTGGACAAATCAATGGGTTGTGTGCTAGGACAACATGATGAATCTGGTAAGAAGGAACATGCCATTTACTACTTGAGCAAGAAATTCACTAGCTGCGAGACGAGATATTCGTTGTTAGAACGAACGTGTTGCGCGTTAACCTGGGCTGCACATCGTTTGAGACAATATATGCTATCCCATACAACCTGTTTGGTGTCCAAAATGGATCTGATCAAGTATATTTTTGAAAAGCCTGCTCTCACAGGAAGAATTGCTCGTTGGCAAATGTTGTTATCTGAGTATGATATTGTGTATGTCACCCAAAAGGCAATTAAAGGCAGTACCTTAGCTGAATACTTGGCTCATCAACCTGTGGAAGACTATCAGTCAATGCAGTGTGATTTTCCAGACGAAGACATAATGGCTCTATTTGAAGAAAAAGAAACCCCTGACGATGAAAAATGGATCTTGTTGTTTGATGGTGCTTCTAATGCATTGGGACATGGGATTGGAGCTGTGCTGATTTCCCCAGAAAGTCGTTTCATTCCATTTACTGCGAGATTGTGTTTCGATTGTACAAACAATATGGCAGAGTATGAGGCATGTGCCATGGGCATTCAGGCGGCCATTGAATCGAAGGTCAAAGTTCTTGAAGTATATGGAGACTCGGCTTTGGTTATCCATCAGTTAAAAGGCGAATGGGAAACGAGGGATTCCAAATTAGTTCCTTACCACAATCACATCAAAGAATTGATGGAGCAGTTTGATGAAGTCACCTTCCATCACATTCCGCGTGAAGATAATCAGCTAGCTGACGCTTTAGCTACTCTATCATCAATGTTCAAAATCAGTAACAGGGAGAACCTACCGCTCATAAAAATACAGAATCATGACCGGCCAGCACACTGTCTAGCAATAGAAGGAGAGCCTGATGGCAAACCCTGGTACTATGACATCAAACGATACATCACAAGTAGAGAATATCCTCCTAATGTCTCAGAGAATGATAAAAGGGCATTAAGGCGGTTGGCAATGGGATTCTTTCTAAACGGCGAAGTGCTCTATAAGAGAAACCATGACATGGTACTTCTTAGGTGTGTTGATAAGACCGAGGCGGAAAAGATTATGCGAGAGGTTCATGAAGGTTCCTTTGGGACTCACGCAAATGGGCATGCAATGGCAAGAAAAATCTTAAGGGCTGGCTACTATTGGTTGTCCATGGAGACTGATTGTTTCGGTTATGTGAAGAAATGCCACAAATGTCAGATTTACGCCGATAACATCCATGTGCCATCAGTTTCTTTGAACATCTTAACAGCACCATGGCCATTCTCAATGTGGGGATTGGATGTCATTGGACCCATTGAACCTAAGGCATCAAATGGACATCGCTTCATTCTTGTCGCAATCGACTATTTCACTAAATGGGTTGAAGCGGCTTCATATGTGAGTGTGACAAAAAATGTGGTTGTCAAATTCATCAAGAGAGATTTGATCTGCCGCTATGGTTTGCCAAATAAGATCATCACTGATAATGGGACTAATTTGAACAACAAGATGATGAAGGAGCTGTGTAATGACTTCAAGATCCAACATCATAATTCCTCACCGTACCGCCCAAAGATGAATGGGGCAGTTGAAGCTGCAAATAAGAACATCAAGAAGATTGTCCAAAAGATGGTGGTAACATTTAGAGACTGGCACGAAATGCTCCCTTTTGCCTTGCACGGTTATCGAACTTCGGTTCGCACCTCAACAGGGGCAACCCCTTTCTCGCTGGTGTATGGAATGGAAGCAGTGCTCCCCATTGAAGTTGAGATCCCTTCGTTAAGGGTATTGATGGAGACAAAACTAGAAGAAGCAGAATGGGTTCAGGCTCGGATGGATCAATTGAACCTCATTGAAGAAAAGAGAGTGATGGCCTTATGTCATGGACAGCTATATCAGCACAGGATGAAGAGGGCTTACGAAAAGAAAGTTCACCCTCGGGAATTTCAAGAAGGGGACCTAGTACTCAAGAAGATTTTGCCCATCCAAAAGGATTCTCGCGGAAAATGGACTCCGAATTATGAAGGCCCGTATGTTGTGAAAAAAGCTTTTTCTGGAGGAGCCTTAATCCTCACAAGGATGGACGGTGAAGATCTCCCACTCCCAGTGAACTCTGATGCAGTCAAAAAATATTATGCCTAAAAAAAACGTATAAAAACCAAGCAAAGGTGAGCTCGCTAGGTTGAAAACCTGAAAGGGCGACCTAGGCAAAAATTAGAGCGACCCGTTGGATTGAAAACTTGAAAGAGCAATCCAAGCAGAAGTTAGGGTCTGAAATCGGTCATTGAAGAAGGCTGATGCATTAAGGGGCTCTTACCCAACTGGGGCAGTTTTATATATTTTCAGAAGTAGAGTAATGGGTAATCAAAGTTATGGATATGGGAAGCTGACATTTGTTCCTACAAAGACACAAGCTATAAAATATCTGCTTAGTTATTGTCTTTCTTTGTTTTTTCTTCTTCCTGCATTTTTTCTTGATGTATTTTCAAGTCTGTGTAACTTCAGTCCTTGTACACATAACTCTTCTTTTGAATACCAAACACCTCCGTTCTTGTATTTCAAAATGTTGTTTTATGATAATAGGCACTGAATTGTGAAGCATGTGATGATATGGGAAAGCATTACGGTTATTATATACATCTTAAGAATCACGAGGAAACACCAAATCTCAACAAATAAGTTTCAAAAAGGGCAAAGGGATTACCTTTAAAAAAGTAACTAGTGCTGCATTGATAACTCGCGCTCTCTCCCAATCGAAGCATAGCATGACTAAATCCGATGAATCTCAGTCCGTCCGATATCTTTAAGCACTAGAGATCATACGAGACAAGGAATCAGTAAAAATAATAATCACATTGCATACATGCACCACATATCATCTATTCATGCATCATCTTCATATCACCATCTTTCAGCCGTTTTGTTACACCTGGTCCGTGCACCAAATTTTGATCCTTCATTCTCGGTTACAAACAATGCGCCTAGCATTGGTCCTTTATTTTGCTTTCTAAGCGACACGCCAAGTATCGCTCACTCTTTATTGCTTTCCGATCACCGCGTCAGTACCCGACCTGGCGGAGATCCTTCTTTATAGTTTTCTGATAAATGCGCCGAGCATCACCCCTTTTTATTGCTTTAAGATTACCGTCGATTGCAGGACCTGGCGATAGTCCCTCATTATTGCTTTTTGACCAACATATCAGTTCCGGACTTGATGTTGATCCTTCTTTATTGCTTTCCATCGACGCGTCAATACCCTACTTGGCGTCGAACCTTCCGATCACCGTGTCAGTACCGGCGATCCTTTTTTATTGCTTCCCATTGACGCGTCAATACCTTATTTGACGTCGAACCCTCGTTATTGCTTTCCAATCACCGCGTCAGTACCCGACCTGGCGGTGACCCTTCTTTATAGTTTTCTGATAAACGCGCCAAGCGTTAATCACTCATTACTGTTTTTTCGATCACCGCGTCAGTACCCGACCTGGCGGTGACCCTTCTTTATTGTTTTTCGATAAACGCGCCAAGCGTCAATCCTTCACTGTTATTCCTCACCCCATCCCTTGTCTATCCTGGTTCGGGACAAAATTAGTGTCTTTATCTTTACTTCTATTTTATGACGAAAATATAAAAACCTTTGTTATTCATATTTTTTAATAAAATATAACTAAAGAGGGGCAGCTGTTATACCCTAATTTTGTCCACCTACCTCCTGTAATTTATTTTTATTATTGTTTTTACTTTATTCTTAGTAACACATTTTGGGTTCATTTTCGTGTTAATCCTTTGGGCTAATTTCAGTCCAATTACAATAAAAAAGGAGGTGCAAATAGTCAAGCAAGCCCAAAATATAACAAACAGTCCATAATGTCCATTACTTGTCCAATAAATCCAATAAATACAAATCCAGCCCAAAACAAAATTACAAGAATTAAAACACAAAAAAAAACAAAAAGATCGCAGAGAACATCTGCACAGAGATAAAAAAAAAAGAAGGAAAAGAAGCAGAATACAGCATCTGCTTCGTTGATGTTGGGACAAGGAGAAGAAGACAAATCTTCCTTTCTGAGCCACCCTGCTGAGCTAGCCTCTCAAGCTTTATTTCTCCATTGAGAAGACCACCCAAAGATGAGAAAGGAAACCTTTACCTGTTGAGAGCAAAAGCCAATCAGACAAATGAAGGAAAATAAAGTCAAACCAGAAATCAAAACAATGCACACGACAGGGGCTTGGGGATGCAACCATCCTTGATCAGAGCATTAGAACACCAAAATGGCAATAATTTGAAAAAATTAAAAGAAAGCTGATGCAGAAAAATTGACCACACTGTCTATATCTCTCAGATCTCGTGTAAGGCAAAACTTTGCCTATAAATACCAAAGAACAAATTCACACCGAGGGAGATTTTCTGGGCATTTTTACTACTAACAAAAGAATTAGATCCACCAAATCGAAACAGAAAAAAAGAAGCAAATGTAAACGAAAAGAAGGAAAAACAGAAAAAAAAGAGGAAGCAAAAACGCAGAACAGGGGAAGAAGCGGAGGCAAAACGCAAAGAAGAAGGTAAAACCCCTCTCCCACAATCTCTCTCACTCCCTCTCTCCCCTCACGGCTATCCTCCCCTCTTCTTCCTCCCTCTCCTTCTTCTCCTCCCCTCTTCTTCCTCCCTCTACTCTTCACGATCTCCCTCACCATTCCTTCTCTCCTCTTCACGCGCCACCCCCATCCTCCCTCTCTTCTCGCCTCCCTCTCCTCCCACCCACGTTCTCCACCTCCCACCACGTTCTCCACCTCCCTTGGCCGCCCCTCTCCCCTTCTCCTCCTCCTCGCCTCCTTTTCTCTCCTTCTCTCTCATCAACTCTCTTTCTCCCTCTGCGCCTCATCTTTCTTTCTTTTCCCTTTTTTTTCTTTTCATTTCAACTCAATAGCTTCAGATTGTTCCACTTTATTCTCGCTTCTTTTTATTTTAATTTTTTCTTTTTTGTTATGCTATGGGCTTAGCCCTATTCTTTTCTTATTTATGCTTCCCACCCTTTTTTTTTTAATCTTGTCTTTCTTTTTCTTTTTTTCTATTCTGGTCCACTTTTTATTTTTATTTATTTATTTTTTTTTATTTTTTCTTGGGCTTCAGCCCACTTTTGTTTTCTTCTTTTTTTTCTTTCTTTCAATTTTGCCAAACCCTTTTTTTGTGCAGTTAGTCTTTTTTTATATCGGGCTGTAGCCCATTTATTCTTTATCATTTGTTTAATGAACGTGGATGCTTTTTTTTAGTCAAACTAGTACAATTTCATTCAATTAAATTTCGCATACCAGTTTTGTGACCCTATTTTTCTTGAAAATCATATGATAAAAATCATGAAAATTAATTTACTAGTGATGATTACTCGAGATTGCTTCCCGTTTAGTCATTACAAATATCTTAATTTTCTAAATAAAAATGGGTTATTAGTGAGGACCACTCTTGATTGCTTCTTGTTTGGTTCCCATGAAAACCTATTTTCTTCATAAAAATAAAACTAAGTTTTTACTAGTAATAATCACTCGGGATTGCTTCCCGTTTGGTCATTACGAACATCGTTAATTTTATAAACAAAACAGGTTGCTAGTAAGGACCACTCTTGATTGCTTCTTGTTTGGTCCTTACAAAACCTACCTTTTTATCAAAAATATACAATTAAAATCAACCAACACACAACCATTTTCTATCCAAGAACTACGTAGCCTTTGATTTCTCCACTGCACCCGGAGATACGTAGGAGCAGGAGCATACTCCTGTCAAGCACAAAAGTAAACAACTTTTATTAAGCCTTTTATTTATTTATTTCATCATCGTAAATCCTTGTCTTTTTTTTTATAAAAGGGAAATAAATATTTTTTAGAAGTTAATAAATTTGGCACAATCAATTAGAGGTAACCTTTTTCGAAAGAATGTCGTGGGGTGCTAATACCTTCCCTACGCATAATTGACTCCCGAACCCAAATCCGGTCTTAAGGACCACTTTTCTTCAAAAAAGGTTTTTTCCAATATTTTTCCTTCGAAAATAAATTATTGGTGGCGGCTCCATTAAACTCGAATAAATCCCTCCGGATTTTTCGGTCGCTACAAGAATTATATTAAGAATCAATTTTTTTAATATATAAAATTTAGATTAAGAATTAAATTGATATATGAGGTGTTAATAAATATTAACCAGGAGAAGGATCGATGATAAATATATATTAGTGATATTATATCAAATTATGAACAAAAGTTATATGCTCAATGAAGATATTTTGTGGTATTTTGTCTTTTATACTATCATACACTAATTTTGCCTGACTGCTTTTTATTTTGCTTAAATAAAAAATGTATAAATAAGTAGTAATATTAAATATAAAATAATATATATATATATATATATATATATATATATCAAAACAATAATATTATTAGTTTCAAAATAAAGGGAAGAAGGTAAAAAAATAATAAATAAAAATAAAAAATAAAAGAAAAAGAAATAAAATGAAATTTTGAAGAAAAAAGGGGGCTCAAATTACAATCTGCAGGTGCAAATAGCAGTCAGCTAGTGTGGACTGGTGACCTAGCCCAACCCAACGCCCCTTTCTCTACGTACGTACACCCTTTTTTTTAATCCGCACACCAGCACCCGCTCCTCTTCATACGCGCACCCCTCATTCTTTCACACCCCCATCAACCCAATTTGGCTCAATTCTATCTAACCCTAAAAACTCTAATTTTTCCCCTCCTTTTCATAATGCAGGCCCTTTCCCTTTTTTTCATTTCCCCCATTTAATTTTTTTTTCTCTCTCTCTCCTCCTCTCCCCATCAAAATCGTTCCTCTCTCTTATCTTTCCATTTTTTCCTCTTTTCCTTCACTCTCTAACCACACGGTCCACACCCTCTTTCCCTCTCTCTTCTCTTCCACTAACCCTAATTTTTTCATTCTTCTTCCCCTAAAAAAATTGGCAGCTACGGCCTCCCCCCTTTTCCCTCATTCTTCATCTTTTTCTCTTCCTCTCACCTTATCCCCTATCATCATCAACAAATCCTGGATAACATTCCCCTTTTCAAGATCCAGTTTTTGTGCTCTTATCCTATCTTCAAGATCTAGTTTTTTCGCGTGAGAAACAAAAAAGGAATAAGAAAACCGATTGATAAGGGAAGTTATCTCATCATTTTGTTGATATTAATTATTATCACTAAAATTTCGTTTTTATGTTCACAGGGCCTGAAAAATTTGCCTATAAAAAGTACCAAGCGTGAAAACTGAAGGGGAATGATTTGGAGAGAAGATTGAAGCAAAAGAGGAGAAGAGCAAAAAGAGTGATTTTTTCGAATATATATAACAAGATCTAGGAATTTTTCTTACTTTTTTTGTGTTAAAGTTATGAGGGTTAGATAAAATAAGGAGAATAGAAAATAAAGACTCTTGAAATATGTATTATGATTAATAATGACTTGATAATAACTTGATACCAAAAACTGAACATTAATCTCTTTTTATAGGGATACAAAACCTCTATCATAATTAAATAGGAAAACTAGGAAACAAATCATGATAATAACTAAATAATATAGAAACTAATCCTAGAAGATAATATAAGATGTTCTAAGATTATAAACTAATCTTACAAGATAAACTATGATACTATCAAGATATTCTGAGATACTTTCCTATGTTCTAACACTCCCCCTAAAGCTAAAGCTTACTAAGCTTTAAGGTTGTTACAAATATACCCTTTGAAATTGAAAACGTAACATTGCCACAGAACTCACTCTAAAAGAATCAAGAACCCCAATTTTGGGAACAAACATCAGATGGCAAAATAGGCAAAAGCTTAACCATTAAGCAGAAGGAACAATTCAAGGCTTGACCACTTAACAGAAGCAAACCAAAAAATTCAAAATTGTCTTCAAAGAGGAGTCCAAAAACTGCCATATGAATCGATGATCACAACAAGCAATGGGTGTTGTCGGGCTACTTGTGGAGATGTGCTTTCATTAACAGGTTAGTCGTCATACTTTCAGGTATTTGTTGTATAATTCCAACGAGGTCGACATAGTTGCAGTTGATATCTTGTAATGTTTTAGGCAACATCCATGTGTTGCCAATTTGAGTGTTACCTTGTGTAAGGCAACAATATTGGCCCAGTGCTTACTCCGGCAGCTGAAGCCATAATTGAAAGGTGTCATCACATCAAACCAAACCAAACTGGACCAGAGCTTACTCTGGCAGCTGAAGCTCAAGCTTAAAGGTGTCACGACTTCAAACAAAAGAATATGTTAGGCCAGCGCTCACTTCGGCAGCTGAACATTAACTGGAAGTGTCATAACTTCGAAACAAACTTAAACAATATTGAATCATTGCTCACTCCGGTTGTTGAAGCTCAAATTAGAATGGATGATGATGGCGCAACTTCAATCGAAACAAAATATGCAGCGGTTTCTGACCAAACATAGAACCCCAAATAAATTCTATTTCTCAAACAACACAAAGCTGTAAATACTAGAGGGACACAAACTAGAAAGATGCTCCATTAAATTTTTGTGTGGTTGCTACAGCTGGTGGCTCCACTAAGGACATTTAAGAGTTAGATCATAGGATTGTTTGAATTGTTTATTTATTATTTCTTTTTCATTTATTTTTCTATTTTAATTTATAATTATGCTTCATTTTCTTTTAATTCCTTTAAATAGTATTTGAATATTTGAACATTAGGATAGAAGACATACGAAAATATTGTTTTTTTATTTGTTTTGCAGTGGGTAGTATTTTAAGTAATTGCTCCTTTACACACATTTCACCTACACATTTTTGTCACACACTATGAATGGAACCCTATACTCGGGTTCGAGTAAGCTTTAAGTTAGGAAAGACTGCGTAGTGAGCACCTGCTGGATGTACGACCAGTTGGGTCCTTGCGAAGGCCTCACCTAGAGTTTGACCCTATTTGATATAAAAAAAAACTCCTTTAATATTTTACTTATTACAGGCGGTAATATTCGCAAATGGGACTCTTGATTCTATGGACCTTTTTAGATAATACTAAAGCCCACTCATTGAAAGACACTTAATGTGAACCATAAATCCACTCTTAAGAGACACCAACTTATATCACAAAAAGAGCATGCCCTACCCTGCTTTTATTTTTTCTTTTATTATTTTTTCAATTATTTTTTAAAAAACCATTACTTATTTTTTTTTCACTTTCTATCCAATTTTTCTAAGAACAATGTGCACACTATCCACTTCCTTTATGCGAATATATATATATATAATTCTTCGAAAAAAAAGAGTAAAAAATATGCAAATGTGTATATTCATTCACCCATGCATATAAAAAATAAATACTTCTCTATCAACAAGCATTCATGACACCCATGTCCTCTCTCAGGTTTGTCAGAAATCACAAAAGTCCTACCCGTTGTGTCTTTGGGAGCGTTACCATGAACTCAGAAACAAGAACGACTTTGAAACTTAGAGTTGGGCTACCCATGTTACAGACTCTGAAATAATTCATGGCTAACAAATGGATGATAATAGATCGAAATACCTTCAAAGGGAAATTTGTAAACCTCCTTCACTTGCTGGATGTGCAGACACAGGCTGGGGCATTGATAGCGTTGTCCCAATTCTATGACCCACCTTTGCGATGCTTCACTCTTTAGAACTTCCATTTAGCACTTTGGAGGAGTATAAAGAAATCTTGGATATTCCCCAAAAGAAGAAAGGACCATATTGTTACGCAAACCACAGCCCTAAAATGGAAATCGTCACAGATGTTACGGGGATTCCTAAGAATGAGTTATCAAAGGCGCAGGAAATAAAAGAGGAAATGAAGGGCTTCCCAAGGATTTTTCTGGAAAGGAAAGCTAAGGCTCTCAAAAGTGAAGGTAAATTAAGGGCGTGTATGGATGTAATAGCCATTATCATCTTCGAGGTTGTCTTATTCCCCCATGTTGAGCACTTTGTGGATGAAACGGCCCTTGACTTCTTTATAGCTTTCAAGACTCGCAAAGAATATCCTACCACTGCCGTACTAGCCGACTTATACTATGAACTTCATATGCGTCATGAAAAGAAGGGCGATGTAATTCGTTGTTGCGCGCCAGTTTGGTACTTGTGGCTCAAAAATCATTTTGTCAAGAGGGGATATCCCCTAGAGGCCAGAAGCAATCAAGAATGGGCAACTTATCTAACAATCTTGGCGAAGATTCAGTAGTATGGTACTCAAGAGAGCAAGATATCAAGAAAGTGATTTACCACTGTGGAAATTTCCCTAACATACCTCTCATCGGAACCCTGGAGTGTATTAATTATAACCCGACCATGGCTTTAAGGCAACTTAGCGCCTCTATGATAAGAGAACCACCGGAGAAGAGACGATCGCTTTCATTTTACATGATCGGGGCTTCTCGGATCTGGCTCTACTCAAGAGAGTGCGGCGAGCTTGGGACAAAATAATCAAAAAATAGATTTTTCGTAAAATCATGCATACATACGAAGTCTATCGTATTAAGGTGAAAGTCTAGCAGATCAAATTGTCTTTCTGCAACATCACTATGATCCTCGAGATGCCACCTACTGATAATGGGGAGGTCAAAGAACTGGAACTGGTCCTAGAGAAGGCTAAAGTAGAAAAGAAGTTTCTCCAGGAAAAGTTAAAAAGAGCGTATCAAGAAGTGGAAGAACTACAAGGCGAGCGTGCTGAGAAAATGAGATCTCTAGAACAATACGAGAATAAATCCAAGACAGAAGAGACATAGAGGAATCAGATTCAACAGATGAAGCGCGTCGTCATATTACACAAAGCTCAACTCAAGGAAGAAAATAGGAATGTTGAGGAAAGGTTTATAAGCTATCATATAGCCCTTGAAGAAGAACGTGATAATGTTGCTGGTTTGCAAGAAAAGATTGGGAATCAAAATGAAGTCATCACTTGGTTTGATAGAGAAACCATATACTGGATGGACCATTGTTCCAAGCTGGTTTGGCAGGTTAACAGTGCCATTCAAGATGTCCCGAGACTCTTAGAAGAAGCTGAATCTACAACTGGTTTTCGCCCTCTACCAAGGAAGGTGGCGAACTTCATGGAGTATTGCAAAAGCTTGGTGCAAGAATTGGAAAAACAAATCCAACGAGATCACTGAAGACCTCATCCCCTTTTGACTTGCTCTCCCTTTTATGTATTTTGCAATTTCAATCTCTTCGGAGAAGTTTAAATTATGATACTTCCTTTATTAGTAATGAAGAATGTGTGTTTCTCAAAATGTAATACGCTCAATTACCCAAAGCATGACACAAAGCAATTTAACTATTCCTCGACAAACCTGCAATATATTGATTACATGTTTGTCGTTATCCTTGTCCGTAAAAACCTTTGGAGCCGCCTTATCCAAAGTGGTACGACCCAAATGCTAAGTGTGAGTACCACGCCGGGGCTACTGGTCATTCCATCGAAGAAATTCAGGCAATGAAGTTCAAGGTACAAGATTTGATAAATGCAAAATTGTTGAATTTCGAGAAAAACAACCCTAATGTAGGGAATAATCCCTTACCAAGCCATGGCAATACATTAGTGAGTATGGTGGACACTGGTTTGAAGGGAAAGCTAGTAAGAGAAGTTGCTGAGATAAAGACCCCCATGAGAGAAATGTTCCTTGGAATCTACAGGTCCGGTATGATAAAGGGAGCAGATGTCAAAGAAACAACCTCTTATGGTATACATCTTAAAGCTACCTATTCCGTCGAAGCTTGCAAGAGTTTCAATGTACCCTTCAAGGCCTGCTTGATGTAAACCTGGTCTAGGTCATTTCTGCGATAGAGGAGGAGGTATCCATGGTCCAGTCTAATGACAATCCAAGAGTGATTGTTCCAAAGCCCTTGTTGATTCACTTCACTAAGATTACAGCCCTGACAATGCCCAATGCCCCTAAGGCCATCACTGTTCATATGCCATCCTTTTCCCATATAAGGAGGACAAAGCAGTCCATTGGGTATATGACGTGAAGGTTCGAGCTATAGGGGATGAATCACAACAAGGCTTCCCTACAGTCACCAATATTGTTGGGATAGGAGGAATTACTCGGAGTGGTCGTATTTATGCTCCGGAAAAAGAATCACTCAAGGAAACTACAAAGGAACTGAAAAAGGTTGAATCACCAGGAAAGGACCAAAGCAAGGAAAATGAAGTTTTGTAGAGGCGAAAGGTCAGACTAAGGGAAAGAAGAAGGAAATTTCCTGCTAGGAGGTTACTGAATTCCTTAAATTCATCCAGCAGAGTGAATATAAGGTAATTGACCAGCTAAACCACACTCCCGCCAGGGTCTCCCTTTTAGCCCTGCTGATGCATTATAAGAATCACAGAAAAGTATTGATGAAGATCTTGAACGAAGCTCATATGTCTCAGAATGTCACTCTGAATCAGTTTGGGGATCTAGTTGGTAACATTACATCATGCAACTACCTTCACTTCAATGATGAAGAGATGCCCATCGAAGGGAGAGGACACAACAAAGCCCTGTACATCTCGGTTAAATGCATGGATCACCTTGTAGCTAAGGTTCTTGTGGACAACGACTCCTCTCTGAATGTGATGCCCAAATCTACCTCAGAGAAGTTGCCCATTGACAATACTCATATGAAACCTAGCTCTACCATCGTGAGAGCCTTCGATGGATCCAAAAGAGAAGTAATGGGAGAAATTGAGCTCCTAATCCAAGTTGGCCAGTTTACCTTCGCAATTGATTTCCATGTCATGGACATCAAGCCCAACTACAACTATCTGTTGGGGACGCCTTGGATTCACTCAAAAGGTGTAGTGCAATCCACCCTGCACCAAAAGCTGAGATTCATAGTAGATGATAAATTGGTCATCGTTTTTGGAGAAGAAGACTTGTTGGTGAGTAAACCGACCTCTGCACTCTACATGGACGCTGCTGAAAAAGCCTTGAGACTTTATTCCAGACATTAGAAATTGTCAACAATGCTTCTGTGGAAATTACCCCCGAAAAGCCTTGCCTATCCAACACAGCCCTGATGGTAGGCAATGTCATGCTGAATGGAGGTTACCAGCCAGGAAAAGGGTTAGGAAAGAGTCAAGATGGTATAGCGTCAATACTGAAACTCCCTAAGAACAAGGACCGATATGGTCTGGGCTATGTGCCCACTAGAGCTGATAAGTAGAGGGTGGTTGAAGAGGAAAAAGAGAAAGGTGAGCCCGACTTGAGAATCGGGAACCCGCGTTGAGAAGGATTCCCATTTGTGATCTTCATCAGAGCTTCCAAATTGCCGGATGAATTTATGCGGATCAGGTAGCTACTGTGGAAGACAATCTTGCCGCTCCAAATGAGAAATAGGTTCGACCATGTTCCTCAGTGCCTTGTGTAACACACCAATTTTCTTAAGCTTAGTAATCAAATATACTAAGTGAATAAGAGAATTTAATCCCCAAATATTAATGAGGTTAATGACCTCTAATCTGGGGTTTTAATGCAAAATCGGGGTTTAGGGTTAGAATGGTAATTCTTTCCAATAATTAAGGAAGTGTGGGGCTACTTATTCATAAGTAGTATTTAATTTATTAATTTATCTGAGGTTCCTTTGCGGACCAAAGAATAAATTATGATATTAAATGAGGACCGTTGATCAGATTTTAATCAAATCTTGTGTTTTGACCCACCGTGCACCACACTTACTCTCGCTCCACCAAAGCACCCTCCCATCCTCTTCTTACTCCCTCCTCTGCGTGAGTTTTCCAGTAGAAAAAGAAAGAAGAGAAAAACAAAGAAAAGAAGGAAAAGAGAAAGAAAGGGAAGGGAGGAAGGAGGAAGCGCACGATGGAAGGAGAGGAAGGAGGAGGGTGTGGCGCCGGCAGTGGTGGCCCTGTGGTGGCGCGCCGGTGAGAGGGTGGACGAAAGAGAGAGAGACGGGTTGGAGAGAGAAAGAGACGCACTAGAGAGAGAGAGAAACAGAACGAAAGAGAGAGATTGAGAGCTCGAAGGAGAGGAAAAATGGAAGAGGAGTAGGATCTAAACTTTATTTTTGGGGTTGATTGAAGAAGAAGAAGTGGAAGATTTGAAGTTAGGGATTTGGGTTCAAAGCTCTCATGGAGTGGAATCAAAGGTTCAAGCTTAGTGTGGAGCTCAAGGATTCCAAATTGGGGATTCTCATCAACAATCTTGAGGAAGCCCTAAGGTAACATAGATTTTCCCAAATTCAAACCGCTCTTAGGGTGTGCTAGGGTTTTTATTTTTAAATTCCTAAATTTGAATGAATAATGAGTAGAATGGATGATAATTTAGTGGGTTTGGTTAAAAAGAGGTTGGATGGCTGCCCCCAACCCCCCACAAGTATATGTATGATGTTTGTCCTATGGTGAGTTCCACAGAGCTCCCAATGGAAATGAAGTATTAATGTTTATGTGAGTTATTCAAACTCAAGTTGTGGGAAATCATAAATCCCTAGAGAGGAAATGACAATGAGGTCAATTTCCTAAGTAAAGCATGCTTGTAATGACTTGAAGTTGCTTGTTTGTGTTTCTTTCACGCTCCTGAGTAAGGGTTTCCTTATGTATCTTATTTGGATTCATGAAGTAATGAATGATTGATTTACATTGTATATTTCTTTCATTATGCGAATGCATTAGAAAATGTCCAAGCAAATGTTTAAATGCATGATAAGTCAATTCCTTGATTTCATTGTCAATCTCTTGGGATAGTTAGATGATGATGTGGATTAAATGTCCTAAGATGCTACTTTACTTTATTGTAAACATGCATAGAAGCATAAGCATTGTGATATATATATAAATCACTTAAGGCCCGAGCAAGACTCCTCTATTTATAGGAGAAATTGGTATGGTTAGCCTCGTGGGATGCCACTTGGAGGGTTAAAGACGTCTAACCACCATATCGAGGGCGTGTGATTAGGGTCTTTGGACCAAAGCATATGACAAAACTCAATCACACAAAGCAAAGAAGAACAACATGTTCTTAGTTAAAGTTGCATAGCATTAAAGTTTCATTCCTTTTATTGGATGTAGTAAGTTACGAGATGAACTGTATGTTCTAAGTTTATTAGTTCTGCAAATATGTTTGTGTTTGCTTGAGTAAATTGTTTTGGTTTTAATGCTTTAATTATGCTTAACATAACAGTAAGGAATGAAGAAAGGAGTTTTCCATATGTAGCACACCACGTATGGCTGGAAATAACGGTAAATGTTTTTAAGTTAAAGTCTATGTTACTGAGTTTTATAAGCCACTATGTTAGGGCATTGTTTTCAGGTACCTAACAGTTGGAGAAGTTCAGAGCATGAAGAAGTGCTCGGTCTTGCCTTCGCGGTGAGACATTTCGAGTTAATACCGGATCACGAGTCATCCTTAATGTATTAAGTCTTAATTTTCGAGTTGAGTCGTTTTATTTTGAGTCTTTGAAATATCTTCAATTTGGTTGTAATCTTTTATACAAGCCCTTTTATTAGCGAAATTTATTTTAAGTTCTTTACGTAGTAGTTTATCTAAATATTTCACTTAGCCAGATTATTATTATTTTACAAAAGGATTCACCTTATAATATTTATTTGGTAAAGTGGGAAATTTTTCCACATTTAGCCTAAATCCTTGTTTAATTTAGTAAGTTAGAGTCAGGGTGTTACATTATGGTATCAGAGCAGTTCAATCTTATCGGACTGTGAGTTATGAGTCTAGAAGTGATCCGGTTTAGGAAAGTGTCAGTTTTGCCTGTGAATCAGATTTCTCTAAGTTCTTTTTACAAATTATTGGGGTAGGCCACATCAAAGATTTGTCTAAGGAATGAAGGGAATGAAGACTAGCAGAGAGTAGTCCAAGTCTGTTCTCGTTTTACGAGACTTCCTCATACATTTATATGTTTATACATTGAGTTTTAGAATTCCGTAATGATCGTCTAATGGTAGTTCAGGTCGTGAATATATATATATATATATATATATATATATACCTGGCCGTAGTGAGGTGAGTTGGCCGCATTTGAAGCCACCCTAGCCTGCCTAAGACCACGGGGTGTATACCTGGCTGCAGTTGAGTTCAGTTGGCCACGTTAAATTCTGCTACTATTGGAAATCCATTACAAGAGTCATAGTTTGATCGATTAAATGGTCAAAGTAGTCACGGGACCAACAAGGGTGTTATGGGATGCTTTTGGAGGTATCGGGACCTTTGAGTAAGATAATAATGTTTTGGTATTAGTAAATACCCACAATTCAATCATGGGAATTTCTTTTATATAAAATTATGAATCTTTGTCTTAATATTGGACTTTATGATGTTTGATTCTGTGATGCTAAGTTTCACGGGGTGTGGTAAGTTTTCAATGCTTGTGATTTATTATTAAATGATCAAAGTGAAAGTGAAGGTTGGATGAACTTAGATAGTAGATGTATGTTTGAATATCTTACAAATTATGTTTTGATGTTTGAAATATCGGTTCCTTTTGGGTGGAAAAGGGTTGGCTATTGACCCCCACACCGACATATGTTTTAGGTTTCCTCCATTGTTCTCTCCACGGAGAGAATTTTGAAGTGATGTATGTTTTGACTAGCTAATATAAGTGAGTGACGTACTTTAATATTCCTTACCTGTATTTGAGAGTCCAGATAGGGGTATGATCACGAATTGGTCAGTGCCATACCCCAAGTATGAAGTATTTAGTGCAATGATGAAGTTGACTATTTCCATGTTTGCCTTGACTTAGGAGCCTGATAAGTTTGGTTGTATAGTATTTCTGAAGTAGGAAACGCGAAGGTTATTGTGCAACATGCAATATGTGCTGCTTGAATTATTGTGGTCTAGAAATCATTGTTAATTCTTTTGTCATGACCACTTAGTTCAATAGCAAGTAGGATTGATAAGTAAGGGTTTTCAAGGTATGATTTTAATCAATTAGGATGGGCGTTTATAATCAATTAGGTTTCTAACACTCGTCAATCTATTAAGTTGTTTGGCCTAACCTATTATGAATGGATCCAAGATCGATTAAAGTCCTATTATAGTCCGTAAGTAAATTGAGTAGGGAATCTCGATGGTGATCAAACATCAGCAAAGCAGAAGAAACCCTAAGTCTTCTAGGCTTAGTGACCCTAGTAGAGTGACTAGCCTAAGAAAGAAGAGTAGACTATGGCCTTTGAACTACAAGAGTTCTAAGCAAAGTTAAGTTAGTGGAGGTCCAAAGTTATTAATGTTTGCTTTCGATCCAATTGTCTAGTGCATGAAGTGAATTCATTTGATTAATTATCGACTTTATCTTAGCCAAGTGAGAACCTTATTTGGAATGAGACTTAGCAAGTGATCGGGTAGTGAAATCACCTAGTTCTCTGGACAATTAGTTCCTCTGTAAAGGTTAATTTCTTCCTGGGTTTTCAATGATTCAGAATGAGTAATGAAGATAAATCAGGATGAGTGATATAGATTGTTCTCAAGAGTCTCATGGATTTATTTTCTTGATACTAGTTGTTTTATTAGTTATTAGACCTGGCGACAGACACACCAATTCTTATTACTATCAGATATGGCAGAATGGATTGCAGGTTTAATTCCAATTGAACCAAGAAGGGGATTAATCCATCAAGTTGAGAAGAGTAGTTGTAAACTTCAACTAAGAATGTACTAGTATGGGTATGATTTAGTCTGTTGACATTTAAGGTTAGAAATTATTGCGGGTAAATTCGTTGGGATGTGTCGGATGTGATTCCAACTAGTCGCTTACAAACTGAGTTTCCAACCAAGTGAGACTTAGACCTCGCGTGAGACAAAGTTTGCAACCGATTAGTGAAGATCAGGTCAATCAAGCCAATGGATACCTTATAGGGGTTTAATAACCTTAGAGTTCCTTATTACCTGGACCAACTCGGTTACAAGACCATGTATAGTGAAATAAGAGATGAGTATCGATTCCATAAGTTACGGAAAAGGTACTTAAGGAAAGAATTTCCAAAGCGTATTCTTAGGAGAGTACCTTTCAAGGAGTATAAGGAGACCCAAGGAGTAAGAATTCCCTCGCTTGACGCAGAGAGACACGCCTGTAGGAGAGTGTGTAACCAAGTCCAAAGAATTGCCCAAATACTCTACCAACCTTCAACGTGTATAGGACGATGAGCGGAAGGCTCACCAAATTGAGCAAGGACTCAAACCAAGTTGAGGAATAATATAAGATCAATTTGATGAGAAAGCATAATCTGCAGGACATTGAGAAGAATAACAGAAGCAAAGAAAGAAAGAAGAACAAACGTAAGAATTCATAACAGCTAAAAGTACCCGAAAGTGTCAAACTCCCCGACTGCAAGTAGGATGTTCCATTTTGATGGAACTAAGACTAGAGGAGTTGATCTATCGACTCAAGCTAAGAAATCCCAAGTAGAGAATCTACTTTTTGATGAGAGATAGGATGGTATAAGTTTGTGAATGCGTTCCATTCTAGTTAATCGTGGTTAAAAATAGGCGTACTGTCCTCAGCAAGAATAGAAGTAGCCTTAGACAGACCTAGAATAAGGAAGGTGTAACACCTCGTTTCTGGAGCGCTACTGTGCATCCCAATCTAATGCTGAAAACATTTAATGCTTGTATGCTTTCAACAAAGAGTACTCTTCTGTCTTTTGCAATGGAAAATATGAGCAATTTTTTTTTCCTTTTTCTTTCCTTTGAAACCCTTTTAAAAAATAAGACATAAAGAGTACTACAATTTTCTAAATAATGCAAAATCAGTCTTTTACAAATATCAGAGTATAATGCATCACAATCAATACTTCTCATAACATAAAACATAACATAGTTGTTTTGCACTGAGGTGAGGTTTCTGGATAGAGTAATTACAAAACAACAAAGACAAAACCGTAAGCTAAGCTGGCCAACAACTATAACTCTTACTGGGAAACAGTTCAGCAAGATCAAAACATGAAACATTCAGAGGAATCTTCCTCCACTGGCTCGATCTTCAACGCTCCTGGAAAGACGAAACTGCAGCAGCTATGGAGCTCCATCTGGAAGTGACATCCATAGGGATATCCAATCCAACAACAGTGCAATGGTAAATTCTTTGTCCATGAGTTTATCATAGGCTATGTCGCATGCAAACAATATATACATATATAATACAACAACATGCTTTTATATACATATACATACTTAATAGACCGCACGCATCATCATGGTATATCAAGCATTGCATGTGAGCAGACAACTCAACCAGCAGATCAACAATCAAGTCACCACAATAACAAATAATTGCATGTGAGAAAATAAATCAACCAATAGATCAACAATCAAGTCACCACAATATCCAACAATTGCATGTGAACAACAATTCTATCAACAGATCAACGATCAAGTCATCACATATCATAAATGTGGTTAGCTATGCATGTCAATGCAGTATGATTAGTTTGTGTATACACCTGCAGCCTTAATAGGTCAGCAGTATGACGAGGAATTTATTTCCCGACGTCCGAACAAGATAGCCACACATTAGGCTTGCCACACAATAGGCAATGCAGTGACAACTCGTCTTTTGAAGTCTTTAAGACCAACCAAACGCTCCGAGTGTAAAGACAACTCGTCTTTTGAAGTCTTTAAGACAATTCAAACGCTCTGAGTGTCGATGCTCAATGGTCAATATGCATCCAAACAAATTCATCAATATGGCATGCTCACCGTAGGGAGCGCCCGAGTAATGTTTTTAATTAATTAATGTGGATCGACAAACTAACTATGTTTCACATTCGAAAAGGCGGAGGGAACTCAAAGTTTAAGCACTACAATGAGCATCCCGTGCTACTCAAGTAATGTCCAGGTATTCTTTATCACGCAGTGAACTGAGATGATGAGAAATACCCCCTTAGAGTTCAAACACAGGACACTAGGTCCAGGTGTTCAACTGCTTAATTTTAGATCAAAACTCTAGGCACGTAATGCGGAACACTAGGCTCAATTTTTAGGTTGAGTTACTAGGCACGCCATACGGAACACTAGGTCCAATTCTTAATCAAGAAAATACACACGCAAGCAGGACATTAAGTCCCAGCACAGGACACATGGCCCATATGCTCAATAGGAACACTAGGTTCCCTATATTTTATTCTTTCGAAATCTCGATATTTGAAATCTCTTTCTCAGTTCTTGTATCACTCCTATGTATTTGAAAATACTTTTTAGCTCTAGGTCGTTGAAACCCTAGCTGTGCTAAATAATATGCTAGGATAATTCCCAAACACATTACTTAACTCAACCGTTTTCAAAATTTACAATGTTTTCTTTTTAAAAGAACCTCTTGAACAACTTCTAACCCTCTGATCCATAAAGCGTGTTTGTACACTGACTTATTTTAGAAGATATCTTTAGTTTACCATGAAAACATTTCTCGGCTCATGGAATCGCATCAGACTTACCGTTGTAAGTCATCAAACCAATAACAGTCGATCAACGCATTATTAATTAATCCATTATCATCAACAATATCTTGCATATTCCAATCAATATCAAGTTCCATTTAAATCCAACATGATTCAAGAAAAACAACACAATTCATAATGCCACGCAGGGCCAAGAACATGCTAAAGCATTTCATACAGCACATAACAATTCAGTAAGCTACAACCTGCTACACCTGCTACATACTTTCCCCAATTTCAAGTCCAATCAAATCAATCAAACATGATTTAAGTCACACAATATTATTTAGTCTTGCCACACAGGGCCAAATCAATACACAATAATTCATGCTACAACATCTCAACAACACATAGTAATACTACAAGTACTACCACACAATTTAACCAAACATCAAACCAACCAACACACAAGGCGAAAATCCTAAACTCATTATATAAGAATTTTCCTTACCTTGGGCGCTTTAACAATCCACGCTAGGTAATTCGAAACTATCGTCAAATTGCACCTCGCGCGTACCTTAAGCACGAACCTTAACAACACAAACTTAATACAATTAGACCCCAAAAATGCAAATCCTAGACCCCTAGGACAGCCACAGTTTTAGGTCCCTAAAAGGCCTAAGAATTACGCACTTAATCTCATATGGTTCACATCTAGTCACATAACATGATACAAGTTCAAGTCATGCAAGTTTTCAAACTTTTACTAACTCTACACACTTAAAAAATACCTAAACCAAAATTTACCAATTGGAATAGTATTTTTACCAAATGAATAGTGTTTTGCCAACTTTGATCACTTTTTAAAACACTAAAACATGTCACAAAATTTTAGAAACAATTTTATTACAATTCCAAAACAATACATAAAGCATAACCTAAATCATTTACTAAAATCAAGCTTCTTTGAAATGTTTTGCTAAATCAAGTTCTTAATCAACTTTTACAGCATTTTTAAGTCATAAAACAACTCAAGACAATGTTCTAAATCAAATAAGGGTCACGGTTTTGTGCCCTAAAAACAAACTCAAATCTTTCAAACTTTTCACTTCCAAAACATACAAATTTGTTAGATCCAAAACTTTCTATCATAAACCAATTTCTTTACCACTTTAATACAACTAAAAACAAGTTGAAACACACTCAAATCATGCTTATAATTTATTGTTTTTAAGGTCCCAAAACAGCCCCAAATTTATTTTGTTTCAAACTGCGTGGGTAAAAAACTGCCTGGAGTACCTCAAAAGTATGACTGCTCTTGTCAGAGTCTTCATACTTTAGGTGTATTCCTATTTGTGCATATTTATTTACCGTTTTTTGTATGCAAAACTTGTCAGTGCATATCTTTTGGAAAGTTGTGTGGATGTTTATATTCAGTTGCAATAGTCTTTGCATTTAGAATTTCATCATGTTTCGGAAATGTTGTAGGTACTCTGATTGTGTTTTACGAAAGGCTTTGTTTATAAAAAGAAAAAAAAATTACCGCAATTTCCAAAAGATAAGAAGAGTATCACTTTACAAAATTTCATTGCATTATACTTGTCCTAGTTTAGTAGCGCTCTAAAAACGGGTCGTTACAATAGTGGTATCAGAGCGGTTCGATTCTAACCGGACTGTGTGTTAGGTAGCTAAGCAGGTCACCGTGTCGGGTTTTGTTTTGTTGGGTAGCTAGTTGTACTAGTGTTGATGTTGTCTGATGAGTGAAGCAACCTTGCTTAGAATTGTTTGGATTGTTTCTTAATTGAAGCAATGTGTGTCAACAAATCACTTAAGTGTAAGGTTCTGACAGGTTTTTGAACCTTGTAGGAATCTAATGCCACCTCGCAGAGACCGTACGTTTTGGCCTGATAACTCCAACATGGATCGAGCAATTCAAGCAATGATCGGGATGGCGGCGGCTATGGTACAATAATCTGCTGCTGCGACCCAACAATCTGCTGCTATGGCTCAACAGACTGCGACCATGAACCAACATAATCTGCAGCAACAACAGAGGCCCGAGAGGAATGCAGAGGCTAGAGGACTAGCTGATTTTCGCAAGCATGATCCACCGAAGTTCTTTGGTGAACCGGATCCGGACAAGGCAGATCTGTGGCTACAGGAGATAGAGAAGATTTTTGAAGCGGTCCACTGTCCCGAGAACGTCAAGGTGAATTATGCATCTTACTTACTGCTGGGAGTTGCTGAGTACTGGTGGAAGGGAGTCAAACAGATGTTGACGACTGAGCGTCAGGAGATTAGTTGGGAGATCTTTCGCAGGAGGTTTTTAGAGAAGTACTTTTCGGAGACTGCACGGATGGAGAAGGAGCAAGAATTCCTTCGTCTGCATCAGGGTAACATGACGGTATTAGAGTATGCCGCCAAGTTCAAGTTGCTTTCAAGGTACTTCAGTCCATTTCGTGATCGGACAGATCAGAATTGGTTGAGCGACAGATTTCAGCAGGGATTGAGGTTCGACATCCAGAAGTCTGTGGTGTCGCTGAGAATTCGAAACTTTCAACAATTGATTGATAGATGCATCGAGGTGGAAGTCATGAGGAATGGCAAGAGAAAGAGTGGATCAGGTGGACCAATCAGGTCGTAGAATCAAGGCCAGGGGAATAACCAGAGAGGGAAACAACAGGAGAAACCTTACAATAGACCTCAGGAGAACAACCAGGGACAGCATCACCCTATGACCCAGAATTCAGGTGGTCGAGGTCGAGACCGTGAAGATCTAATCTGCTTTCATTGTGGAAAGACGGGGCATTTTGCCAACAAATGTCCTACAAGAGAGGTGTTGTGTTTCAACTGCAACAAGCCAGGGCAAATTGTCAAGGACTGCAAAGCTCCGAAGGCGGGACCGAGTGTGAACACAACAAAGGCAAAGAGGAAGCGTCTGGCTACCAAGGGCAGAGTCTTTTGTGTGGATGTCAAAGAAGCAGATCAACCAGATGATCTGATCCAGGGGAATTTCGGGATTGAGGGTAACTCTCTACTCATATTCTTCGATTCTAATGCCGCACACTCTTTTATTTCCTTGGATTGTGTGAGCTGATTAAAATTGCTTGTGACTGTTTTATCTTTCGACTTAGTAGTGGCTACTTTAACTGCTAAGATTTTAGTTCTAACACTGCATGTCTTCGTTGTGTAGTGATTATTGAGTGTAGAAGGTTCTTGTTAATTCGATTTGCATATCTTTAAAAAGTCTTGACATTATTCTCAGAATGGACTGGTTCTGGTACCACCATATCCTTTTGGACTGTGCCGAAAAATCGTAGTTTTCTTGACCCTGAAGTTTCAAATACCTTTTCTATTAATTCCATTGAAGTTTCTTGAAGGAGCGAGCTTAGGACTTCATATTCCCTTACTAGTTTAGAAGTTGCTAAGTGATCGAGTTGAAGAATGTACCAGCTCGCAATGGTATTTACGGACGATATCCTAATCTACTCACGAGGTAGAGGAGAACGTGTAAGGCATCTACGACCAGTACTGCAGATTGTACGAGAGAAGCAATGTTACGCCAACTTTCTAGTGCGAGCATGGGCATGACATTATGTGAAGCATTGTATAGACACGAGCATCAGACGCCTTTTGTTGATATCAAGACGTTGAAAAGCTCTATTGTGGGACTAGATTTGATTCAATATACTATTGAGAAGTACGATAGATTAGAACAAGGATGAAGGCGTCTTAGAGTTGACAGAAGAGTTATGCAGACCAGGGTCGCCAACCGTTAGAAATTGCAGAAGGATAGTGTGTATTCTTTTGAGTCACACCTATAATTGGAGTTGGTCGAGCGATCAAATCCAAAAACTCATTCCTAAATTCATCGGACCCTATAAATTCTTCGTCATATAGGTCCATTTGCATATCAGATAGCTTTATCACCTTCCTTATTTGATATTCACGACGTCTTTCACGTCTCGCGGTTGCGAAAATATGTTCCTGACTCATCTTACGTTATTGAACCTGACGTGATTTAGCTGAGAGATGGCTTATCTTTCGAAGTAATTCTCTACAAGGATTGTTATTAGGAAGGCCAAATAATAGAGGAATAAGGAGATTCAGCTAGTCAAGGTCGTTTGGAACCAGAGGACAAGTGACGTGACCTGGGAGCTAGAAGAGAAGATGCGAGAGCAGTACCCAGTTTTGTTTTCTTAGCTCGTACCTATCTTGTAGTTTCGAGGACGAAACTATTATTAAAGGGGGAGTATTGTAACATCAGTATTTTCGTGATGCGTTATTTAGCGTTATTATAGTGTATTTTGCCGTATTTATGCTATAATAAGCAGTTCTTGTTTGATAAATAAGTAATTTAATTAAATCAAGATCAAATTGAATTTGAGAATTAATATTTTATATTAATTCATGGTTCGAATATCGTCGAAAAATTCTAACGAAGTTTTGTCGTGTTTTGAATCATCACGCAGTTTCGCCACATATAAAATTTTAAACGAACCCCGATTTCGATGAAAATCGAATCGAAACTTGTGGTGATTATAATTGAGTGTTTTCAATTGTTTTTATTATTTACGATAAAATATTATCACACGGTGGATTAATTTTTCGGTAAATTAATTTTCGCGAATTAATCGGTAACGCGATTATTTGGCACCGTATTTATTTTAATACGCTTAAGACTCTAGGATTAGAGGGTAATCATGAGAGAAGAGAGATTAGATGTTTTAGACTAGTTGATTTGTTTAGCATCTAGCTTTTTAGTGTTTAGGTGTCACACTTTTGGTGACTAATTATTTTATCCTTATCTTAATTCATTCTTAACCAAGTAAACAATTGTTTACTTAATTTTTTTTTTATCCTCTTTTTTTCCCTTCACCAGCGTGACCCACCCCTTTTTACTCTCACTCTCATTTATCACTCACATTCTTTATTTAATTGGTTTCCAAGTGATTAATATTTGTTTTATTAAAATTTTAATTCCCTCCCCTTTATTTGGAGACCTGGTCGTAAACCCCCCACCCCCCATTCTCACTTCACTTTCATTTTCTTTCTTGTCTTGGAGAGAAAAGCTTGAGGTCCTTCCATGGGTTCACCATCCTTCATCTTCTTGGCTTGAGTTTGCTTTCATCCTTCAACCTTGCTTGCTTCTAGCTTCCTCTTCCTCTTGATTACTTCTTCCCAACCTTGTAAATGAGAAGAAAATCACTCTTTTCCTCCCCTTGTGCAGCCCCAAAACTGTGGGGTGTGTTTTTAGGCATAGGATTGAGTTTTCTTGCTTTTAATCTTGTTTTATGTCTTGTTTGTTAGTTGATTTTGATCAATAGAAGAAAGGAGCATATTATCCCCAAATTCTTGAAACCCTAACCTAAGAGGAAAGAGGGATTTGTGTGATCTTCATGTAAACCATTTAAATTAGCTTGTGATTCTTGCTTCTTATATGTTGCTAATGCTTTGTAGTTGTCAATTTTGTTTTGAAACAAAGTTTGGGAAGGTTTTATGAAAACCCATGCATTCTTGAATGAAGCTTAAATTGATGATTGAACTTGAATTAGGCATGTGTTTTGTATGACATGGTTGATTTGTGAAAGAAATGATTTGTGGAATGATGTTGTGTAATTAGTTGAAAGATTTGCAAAAAATTTTGGGGAAGAAAGGGTTGAGGCCGCCAGCTCTTAGGGGTTTGGGAGAAAAATATTTTTTTGTTCTTTGGTTCATATTAGTTGTATTTAAATGTATTTAAGTTTTAGAAAGAATTGGAAAAGGTTTGATTTCATTTGGACTTGTTTTGGAATTTTAAGGCCATGAAGCACATAAGGTAAATTGGACTCTTTGAGATCCTAAGAACCTAGTGGAGCCTTAGTTAAGCTTTTTGAGAAAAAGAATTGGATTATAGCATTGTTCATGTTCTAAGTTTGAAAAATGAATGAGTCTTAGTTTGAAAACCTTACTTTTAGTTATTTTTTATTTCTTTTAGGGAAAGATGATGTTGTTTTCTTAGCTTTATATTGTTGTATGAGATTGTGTGCAAGTTTTTGGAAAGGTAGGAAAATGGTCTTGTGTTTTAGTTCATATTGGTAGTATACAATTGTTATACAAGTTTGCAAAGTTATGGAAGTGATTAGATCGAATTTGAAGTTCTTGTTTAAATTCTTAAGGTTTGATAGTAAGGAGGAATTTCAAATTTATAGTTTCATGTTTCAAGTTTTGAAGGAGGTGAGTTTTACTACTTAAACCTTGTTTTTCAACTTGATGGACCCTTTCAAGTAAGTTCCAAGTCTTTCAAAAATTATATGAATTTCAATTTATATGTACTCAAGTGTATTGAATTGTATTTAAGCTTTGGAAAATTTTGGGAACGACTTGATTAATTGAAAGTGATTTTAATGATTTAAGGCCTAGTGGAGCCTAACCAAGAAATTTAAATTGAGTTAGAATGATCGGTGATCTTGACTTATATTTGTTGTAAGTAGTGTATTTAAGAATTGTTTAAGTTTTTGAAAATGGTTGGAAAGGACTTTTGATTGAAATTGTTTTGGTTAGGAAAGTGTTATGTTTTGGTTGGTTTGAAACAATGAAATTGTAAAACCCTTGAGTTCTTGAAAAGCCCTTGATTGGGTATTTGAATTGGATAGTGTTTTGTTCCTTGCTTTTAGTTTCTCGATGCTAGTTTAGGGTGATCGAAGGTTAATTTTCCCTTCCCTTTGAGCTCCCTGGAGCCGTGACATAAAGAGGATTTTTGGGGAAAGTTTAACTTGAATCACTTGGTGTTTTGTTGATTATCTTAGTATGGTGTTATGTCTTAAAGTTTTAGAAAGGAAAATGAATTAGCCTTTAAAATGTTATTTTCCAACTTATGTATTCTTTCTAGTGAATCTTAGTCTTTAAAACCCTTTTAGCTTCTAATTACTTGTTTTCCAAGTGTATGTGATCTATTAAAATATTTTTGGGAATTGAGAGCCTAGGGGTTAGGATTGAAACCTTGCCTAGGAGATTAGAAATTAGATTTATGTCTAGATTGTGCTAAGTTTCACTGTGGTGTTAGGACTTGTAGATTCTGAGTTCGTGCGGCGTCAGATTGAGACGTGTTGTAACACGCGAGCGGACAACTTCGGTAAGGGCTGCTTCTAGTCAAGTTTAGGTTTTAACATTTATCTTGTATATCAAGGAAGTCTGAGAACCTCAGGGTTCGAAGTGAGGGTCTCGTATCCCCTTGATTTTATCGTTTGAGCTTTATATATGATTAATTAGCGGGTTTGTCTGCAAGTGGTTGGCGACTGCCGCCAACCCCCTGCACTTGTTTGATTACCTCTTTGCTAGCTCCACTGAGTTGCAAAGGGATGAACTGTGTTATTGATGTTGATGATTGATTGTGATGTGGTTTTATTGTATTGAAATGAATTGTTGGCTTGAACTGAATTGTGTAGTGTTATGGCTAGTCGAATATTTATTTGAAGTGAATGTTAAATAATTATTTGATTATGCTTGATTGAATTGTCATATGGGGTGATATATTCATTGGGATTGTGGAAGCATTGTTGTGTCGCTTTTGAACTCGACCTGAATATCCTAGGGTAGTGGAAAAGCCCAAGGCTACGGCCAGAGTTCAGGGGTGTAGTTCATTGTTGTGTATAGGGTAACTTCAACTTGAATATCCTAGGGTGAGGTATATCGCGTGGGAGTTTAGTGTCGTCGTTAGCCCTAGACCTGAATATCCTGGGGTGAGGTATATCACGTGGGAGTTCAGTGTCTTGTGGAACATTATCGGGTTGGGGTATACCAAGCGATCGACCACTGCGTGAGGAATTCTGGAATTCATAAACACTGACCTATAGTTACATCAATAGGGAGTCGGTGCATTCTTGTTAAAGTGGTTTGTAATACCAATGACCTGTTGATTCATCTGTGTTGAATATGTTGTTGTATTTGTATCTATCTCTTTTATTTTAAGAAGTTGACCCTTGCCTGTGGTTCCTTCAATTGATGATGGTAACCCAGATGATGATGGACGTGGTGGAGATTTTGGCGATGACGACATCGTCGGAGGTGGTCTTTGACTTCCCGAACCTGGGAATTTCCTCGGCTTGGAGTTCAGCCCCACTTTCGACCGAGATGTATATACAAGAGGCGTGTTAGAGACTTTTCGCGTAGGTGGACTGGCGAGGATACGGACGATCTGATAGAGGAGGACCCATCAGAGAGCCTTGATAGAGATGTATAGTTATGGTTGGTGACTTGTCTGTCTGATCTTCAGTTCTTTTGTGGTAGTTGTCCGTATAGGTCTTTAGGTTTATCTTTTGGAGCAGCCCCCTGCGTGGGTAAAAAACTGTCGGGAATACCTCAGAAGTATGACTACTCTTGTCAGGGTCTTCATACTTTAGGTGTATTCCTATTTGTACATATTTATTTACCGTTTTCTGTATGCGAAACTTGTCAGTGCATATCTTTTGGAAAGTTATGTAGATGTTTATGTTTAGTTGCAGTAGTCTTTGCATTTAGAATTTCATCATGTTTCGGAAATGCTGTAGGTACTCTGATTGTGTTTTACGAAAGGCTTTGTTTATAAAAGGAAAAAAAATTTACCGCAATTTCCAAAAGACAAGAAAAATATCACTTTAAAAAATTCCATTGCATTAGAGTTGTCCTAGTTTAGTAGCGCTCCAGAAACGAGTCGTTACATTACACCTTGCAATTGGGAGATCACATAGATTCCTAAGATCCTTAATGCATTTTCAATGTAACTCATTTAATGTTCACCTCTCCGTCCAGCCCGAGACGGTAGGGGAAATGTTAATGGGCCCAACATGTTTTTAATCAGCATATTTCAACTATTAATAAAACGCACCTTGATTTTTCTATCAAGAATCTCCTTTTTATCCCTCCCATTTCTACCTTATTCCCCTACTTTCTCCTTATTGTTAACCTTGATAATGCAGGTCTACAGATGATACTTCTGAAAATAATTGTGCTAAGATTCAGTCACCCAATTTTGATTGTCCAATTAACCATACTGAGGAAGGTTGCGAGGATGACTACTTTGACAAAGATTTCTCCCCTGAATTAATGAGGCTAGTAGAAAGGGAAGCCAGAGGTATTGAGCCGCATGAAGAACCTATCGAATTAATCAATCTGGGTACTGAGGAAGATAAGAAAGAGGTCAAGGTTGGTACCGCCATGTCCCAAGAAGTAAAAGTTGAACTAAGTCAACTCCTCCAAGACTACAGTAATGTCTTTGCATGGTCATACCAAGATATGCTAGGGTTGGATACCAATATTGTTGAACACAAGCTTCCTCCGAAATTTGGTTGCGCTCCCGTCAAGCAAAATTGAGGCGGATGAGACCTGATATGCCCTTGAAAATCAGAGAAGAGGTTAAAAAATAATTTGACGCCGGATTTTTAGCCGTAGCTAAATACCCCCAATGGGTTGGCAAGATTGTCCCTGTTCCAAAGAAGGGTGGAAAAGTTCGAATGTGTGTTGATTGCCGGGACCTTAACAAAGCAAGTCCCAATAAGATGACTTCCCTTTGCCTCACATTGATGTTCTAGTGGACAATACTGCTCAACATGCCTTTTTCTCTTTCATGGATGGCTTCTCTGGATATAATCAGATTAAAATGGCCGAGGAAGACATGGAGAAGACTATGTTTACTACTGCTTGGGGAACCTTCTGCTATAAAGTGATGCCCATTGGATTGAAAAATGTTGGGGCAACGTACCAAAGGGCAATGGTGACTCTGTACTATGTTATGATCCACAAGGAGATAGAGGTCTACGTGGACGACATGATCGCTAAGGCATAGACTGAAGAGAGTCATATAATTGATCTACAGAAGCTTTTCGAGCGACTAAGAAAGTTTCGTCAAAGACTAAACCCTGCCAAGTGTAACTTTGGTGTCAAGTCGGGTAAATTGCTTGGATTCATTGTAAGTCAGAAAGGAATAGAAGTTGATCCAGAGAAGTACAAGCCATCTTGTAAATGTCGGCCCCCGCACAGAGAAAGAAGTTCGTGGTTTTCTAGGGAGACTAAATTATATCTCTCAATTCATATCACAACTCACCGACACTTACGAGCTGATTTTCAAGTTATTGCGCAAGGATCAACCAGTCGAATGGAATGAAAGATGTCAATAGGTCTTCGATAAAATCAAGCAATACCTACAAGAACGTCCTGTGTTGGTACCTCTAGTTCAACTCTACTTGACAATGTTAGACGGGTCTATGGTGTGTGTACTTTGACAACATGATGAGATTGGCAAAAAAAACATGTCATTTACTACCTAAGCAAGAAGTTTACGAGTTATGAAGCTAACTACTCGATGTTGGAACGTATCTGAAGCCTTAATTTTACCATGATTCTGATTGTTAACACGTCTGGGGTATGTGTATTAAGTGGCTTTGGATTTGAGTGTAGATTAGGATTTATGAATGTGAAATTAGTGATGGGTTGGATTGCTGCCCCTAACCCTCAGGAACACTGTATGGTGTTTTCCTAATGGTGATCTCATCAGAGATCCCCTTGAGGTGAGTCCTAGTTATTTGAAAACTAGACTCAAAATACTTCGGTTTAAAACCAAAAACCATAGGTTTTGGTCAAAAATTGAAGGAGATATTAGGATTTCAAGACACTAATTGATATTCAGGAGTTTAAGGGATATGTGTGTAGTAAATTAGTTATAGTTTTTGTAACGACCCGTTTCCGGACCGCTACCGAGCTCAACGTACCGAGCTCGAGTTACCGAGCTCAACACACCGAGCTCTAGTTACCCTGTATGCGATGCGTTTTAAACGGTACTCTTGTGCCTTTTAGAAAAGTACGGTCTATTATTTTTTATAAAACCAGCTCGTGCACATCAGAGTAATTACAGCTTTTCGAAAACATGGTGCAACTAAGACACAAGACATAAATTCTGATAAAACATACATGCATAATACACATATATACCACTCGAAATAATAATGTATACAAAATACAGAGTAGTAATGTATAAAGAAAATACACCTAAGGTATGACGACTTCAAGAGAGCAATCATACCCTGGGGGTACTTCCGGCAGACACCCACGCAGGGGGCTGCTCCAAAACTAAGACCACCAGTCTACCCTGTGCACAAAATAACATCTAGCCCAAACTGGTCACAACCACTATACACAAAAACATAGACAAAGCAAATCACGACAAGTAGAGGTCGTCGCCCTGATCCTCGTCGAGCTCCTCCTCGCCATCATCTGCCGCCGAAGTTCCTGCGCCTCGACCTCGCTGGGTGACCATCATGGATTGAAGGCACCACGGTAAAGGGTCAACTTCTCAACAATTCAAGATAAACACGGCATAAAGAAATAAGTAAACGAAAGTATAACATTCACCAAACGTGACTCAACCATCTCACTCTAAACTCGACTCAACTCGCTATCCATTTCTCTCGACTCGACAATTTTTCCTAATGCACACACTGCATCAGATCTTTGGAAAGTCCAGCCGAAGCCTTGGGATCTTCGCTCTCCCTAGGACAGTCAACTCAGGTCCCATAGCGTGGCGACGTCTAGTCAATCTCCCGTAAACAAAAGGGGACCTAGCGCCCTTAGTTATCCGGGTCACGGCTCAAAAACGTCATAACGACTCGCCTAGCTCGCTCACTCGATGAACACCCGCCAGATACGATATTCAAAGAGTTATACACAAGATATTCAACCGCATGTCAAATAAAAAGAGCAAGCTCGACATGAAGAAACGCAATTCAACAGTCAATACATAATCCACAACATATATTCAATCACATATTAAATACATGCAAAAACCCAATCATATCACAACATTACATGCTCGACACAAATCAAGGAATACATACATAGTAATATAACAATAAAAAAATCCTAGAATGTTTAGAAGTGCCCTTACCGAACTCCAAGCTACGCTGCTCGACAACGACCTCAACACAGCTGTCTTCAAACGAGTTCGACAACGACCTCGACACGGCTGTCTTCAAACGAGTTTGACAACGACTTCTCTTACTCGATCTCGACACGTACGGCTCTCAGTCAACCTCGGTTTCGTGTTCTCGTACACCCTGATCTCCTTGCAGCACGATCTCGGAAATCACACCGCCTAATACGAGTACAACTTAGTTTGATCTATGGGTTCTAATAACACTTAGCTCTCATTATCCCAATCTTAACCACAACCCAAGTAAACATTTAAAACTCAAGAACTTAAACAAATAAAACCAGAATTCAAACGTTACAAAATAACTCCTTTTCTCAAAAATTTTATTAAAAACTTCTTTCATACCTCACCAGATAAAACCATTTTTCCTCTAACACAAAGTTAGGGTTTTCGATCAAAAGTTCATGAAAAAGGTTATCTGATTCTATAACAAATAAGTCAACAACAAACATCAGCAAGAAGCAACGTACAACAAACTAAAAATAAGAAATCAAAACAAACCAAATAGGGAGGGTTTTTAGGCACTGCCTATTGCAGAAAACAGAGAAAGAAATTTGTTTTACAAGCTCAAATAATTGGTTAGAAAGGTCGGTCATGTCATGAAGAAGAAAACCTATCAATACGACATGATTTGGAAGCATAAAAACTAGCTAAAATGGAAAGAAGAAATGGCGCTAACAGCAACATGAAGGAAGAGAAAATCTGTTTTTCCATACCTCAGATGATGGTCGAGATGGTGATATATGTCGAGGAGATGATGAGAAACAAGGTTGATGAAGAAAGTTTATGCAGAGTCTCGATAAAACTCAAGGTTCTTCGATGGAGGTTTGGAGAGGAAGAGGAACTCAGAGAAGAAGGAAGAAGAAAGAAGAAAAGAGAAAGTGAGTGTTTGTGAGAGCTGATCGTGATATACAGCTGGGAGATAAACCATTTAAATGAATTTTTCTTTCTTAAAAAAAAACAGAAATAAGTGACGTGTAACTACTGTTATGAGATGCTAATCCCATCAATCATTCTACCCATCTAATCTCTTCTCTCTCATGATTACCCTCTAATCTATAGGTTACAGATCTAAAACACAGCAACGAGAGCAACCGATAATATAAATATTACAAACAATAGAATCATCAACGCTAAATAACATTCGTAAAATACGAGTTACAGTCTCGACACGAGGTCGATCAGGGTGCTTGTGCAAGCGCACAAGGCTCTAACACGAGTTCGTGCACGCGGCCTCCTCAGTTCGACACGCGACCTCATCAGCTCGGTGCGCGATCTCAGCAGCTAATGCACGCGATCTCCTCAGCTCAGCATATGACCTCGGCACGCGATCTTGGCACGGGATCTCGACACGAGGTCTTGATACGAGGTCTCGACACGAGATCTCGATACGACGTCCTAATACGAGGTCGATCTCGTCCTCAGGTGTTACAGTTTTCAATTCAGATTTCAAAATAAATTAGTTCTTGTCAATTTGAAAACTAAACTAAATTTTCTACAATATAGGCTTTAGAAATCCTAGAATTGAGTTAGAAATTGTTTGTTTATGTCACAGTTAAGTTGATGGTTTGAAGCTGGATTCTAGCGGGGGGGAGATAGTTAACTAGTGTTTAGTTCCTGGCCCATAAGTTTAATTCCCAGTATTATTTTCAATTGATTCTTGCTGGGCTAGAAACTAGACTCAAAAGTTACATCTTCCTCACTGGAATCATGTATAGGTTTTGAATTCAATCTTGAACTTTGATTATATTCAGCTTCTACTAGATGATTCTAATAATTGTTGGTGTAAGCCCTAGTGTCCAATCTATTTTATATAGATTATTATTTGTATCATAGCGGGATATATGCAACTTCGAGTACGGTTAAGATTTCTGTTATCATATCCGATAAAATCTGAATAATGTCTGGACTCATATTCGAAAAAAAAAATAGGAGGTACTTTTTTGTCGCATAGGTGAGAGTTTTTGTCCCAACAGTTGAATTAAGTTAAAGAAAAGCCTAGTGTCCAATCTATTTTATATAGATTATTATTTGTATCATGACTTTAGTCATATATTTAATATATGTAAAGACATCATTTATTGTGTTATTAATGTATAGTATAATAAAGTCCTTAGAATAGAAAGTTCTTTTAACAGAACATCAAATATGATTTGATCGTGAGATCCCATTGAACTATAGAACACTATTCTTAGAGTATCCGTAGTCCAAGTATTATTGTTAACTAGGACGACATTAATACATAGAGACTATTGTGTGAGTAGACTGATGATCATATCTTACTAGTCATGGATATGCGATATCAAGTCAGCACACATGTATAAATATTAGGAGTAATATTTATACTAGATTGACCCACTATGAGGACGTTTCATAATAGTTATGTAAATGTCATAGGCGCTCCTCATGGCGACCATAGTAAAGTAGTCCTTCGACTTGAAGTCACTACGATTCCTACAAGAGGATGTTGTAGGTTTTAATGCTATCAAACGTCATCCGTAAAAGGATGATCATAAAAGTAGTTCTTGGGCATACAATGAATCATGTTGAGGGGTGTGAGTGATGTAGACAGGATTCGTCCCTCCTACATAACAGAAGTAATGTATCGGGCCTCTTAATAGAGTAGGACGTGAAAATACGTGTGGCCACACCAAGATGGGCCAATATGGGATATTGGGCTCATTTTGTGATTACACGTCTACTTGGAGATTGAGGAACATATGATTAGACTTAACGAGGATGACACATTTATGCCTCGTGTTCAATCAAGACATATGGACGAAGGGTCAATGGTTTCACAGTGATTATGGTTGCAATAAGGTTAATATCGAATCACCGATATTCTCATGGACTGGGTAGCAGTGATGTATTACTAGATGTCAATCACTATTTATAATATTTGATATTGTATTGAATATTTCATATTAATATACTCCCTCTGTCCCTTAATATAGGACCCCTTTTGACAATTTTACGCTCCTTAAGAAAGTGGGTATTAGCATTAAATTTGTACTAAATATGTGTTATTTTTCCTAAGTTACCCTTCTCATCTTCCAAGACTATTAAGAGAGAGAAAATTAATGCACCTTGGTATAAGGGGTAATTTTGTAAAAAAGAAATTTAACGCACCTTGGTCTTTAAAAATGGTCTTATATAAAGGGACAATTTTTTTCATAAAAGCGTCTTATATTAAGGGACGGAGGGAATAATATTTAATATTATTGCCAGTCCAGTGGGATCCTATAGGGTCACACGCATAGAGCAAATTACGGAGCGTTAAATTAAAGTAAGTATGATTTAATTTAATCAAATAATTAATTAATTAAATATAATTTAATTAAATTAACGAGATTTGGGCTCGTAGTGTATAAGCCCAATAAGGGAGTAGGTCAAAATTAGGGTGAGTTTATGATGCCTATAAATAGACATGATGCCTCACTCCTTAACACATTGGTGACGTCAACCACTCTCCGCAGCCATTAGCTAGCACCGATGCCCCGCTCCGATTTTGCTTGCGTGGACTGAGTAGAGGTGCTGCCCTTTCCCAGCGTTGGTGATCAAAACACGCTACAAGAGGTAAACACAATAATCTTCTTTGTAATTCTTGGCAATGACATGATCCATGGGAATATGGTTTTTCCGCTCAATAGGACCTTTCAATCCTGAAAATTAAAATTGCTCCTCTTGAAAACCCAACAATAATCCCCCGATAGAGACTTTATAGAATCATGCTCATAGATTAAAGTCTTAACTCGGTATAAATCGTAGTTCCAATGTTTCATATGTGTTCTCCGTGCTACAATTTGTTATCATGTGCCTACAGTTTGTAATACATTGAGTCTTTCCATGCATCTTGAAATACGAGCTCTAAGTAAGTGCTTGAGAAAGTTTTGCATGATGTAAACTGATTTTTGTTCTACTAGAGTAAGAATGTTTGCCTGGAAAACAAGACAATATCGCTCCTTTAGATTGAAATGCTTAAGGGAGTGATAGAGATAAATGAGGTATGATCTAGATGTGGATAGTATAAACCTGATTAGTGGACATTACTATGATACCCTTGAATAGTATGTATTGCATTGTTGGTATAATTTGTAACTAGCATTATGGTACATAATTAGAATAAATAGTGGTAGAATATCACCGTAAAATAGAATAAGAAGTGAGTTCGCAGCGGAAGTGAATTGATAATACTTGTGAGAGGAGACGTTTCGGTTGACCGGCACGAGATGTCCCTACTATCTAACTCAATAAGATTTTACTTATTTGTGACTTTTAGGCATTAGATTAGAGATGATTACGGAATTTTTTAGGACGAAAATTTTGTTAGCTGGGGAGAAATATAACATCCTCATCTTAGGGACCTTATGCCATGTTTAATTTAAATTCAATTACATGCACGAGAGAGTTTAGTATTATTTGAGTAGTCCTGATTGTGTATTTTATTTTTAATTAAATAGATAGAAGAATTTAAAAATGTAATATCCAAGTCTTGAGGATTATTTTAGGATTATTTTATTAAGTCCATAAAGGTTAATCATATATATATATATATATGGATCCCACCGTAATCAGCCCTTTGGGCCTAGTGGGTCTCCGAAGTATCCCTATGAGTTCGGTCCACCTATGGGACTAATCTCTGGCCGAGGTATCGTCGGGCAATTAAGGGGACCTCTCTCAAATACTTTTTTTCCATACACAAGGCTCGAACCTGAGACCGTGTTTAAGGGAATCCGAACCCCTTCTGCTCGGACCAACGTATGTTGGTAATCATAAATATATTTAAATGTATGCTTAAGTTTGATATTTTTATATATATTCCAAATTTGATGTTGTATGTGTATGATTGATGAATTTATAGATTAATAAGTAATTAGAAATACCTATATCATAGACCACCCTTGAGATAAAAATATAGTCTGAAAAGAATTAGGGAGAAGTTAGATTAAGATTTGTAATTAGATTAAAGAAAATGCTAATTAGTGTCCTAAGAACATTTTTTAAGACATCAAGTATAGAAATATTATCTTGGAAATGGTGTATTCAATTCTTTAAAAGTTTAAAGTCCCTTAAATTAATTACACCTACTCTAACATTTATCTAACGTATGACACACACTACTTAAGTTAAAATTTAATAATCGCGATATGTGGCATTTTTTATTGACTCACACCATGACATGATGTGTTGCGCACGTGTCTTTTTTTTATGACTCAACACAAATCAACAAAAAGAACTAAAAAATTAATCAAAAGAAAATGAGAAATGGAGAACGAACATAGGAGGAAGAAGGGGCTTTTTTTTTTTTTTTCTCTAGCATGCATTTATTTTTAAATTACCCGATTAGCATATTTTTTTTGTTATTTACCGCAGTAGCATGGTTTTTTTAGGCTATTGAGAAGTCGCCCCTAGAGAGGGGGACTTCCCATTGGTTTTTTCTTTTTTTTTTATGGAGAAGGGAGGTCGCCCCTAGAGGGGGAACTTCCCATTGGATTTTTCTTTTTTTTTTTTATTTTTGCTCAAGGGAGGTCGCCTCTAGAGAGGGGGACTCCTCATGTTTATTATTTTTTTTTGTATGCAATGTTGAGAAGTCGTGGCAATGAAATGGGACTTCCCAAAAAAAATTTTAGGGTTTCCATTTACAGTATGTTAATATAATTTATTTATTTAATTTAATATAATTTATATGTTTTATTTAATTTAAATTAATTAACTAATTTTTTTTGTTAACTTATCTTGTAATTGATTTAAATACTTATTTAATTATTAATTACCAATTTGTTTATTTATTTTTGCCAATTAATTAAATTTAATTGTTTTAATTAAATTAGTGTTTGTAATTTTTAATTACTTATTAAAATAACTAAAAATATAATTGGAAGGTAATTAACTGAAACTGATAAAAAATTAAAAATACTGATATTAAAGGGTTACAGATACAAACACAAAGGAGACAATTTTTTTACTGTTGCTCATGAGCTCCAGAACGGTTTGGGCACTTATTCTTGTTATGTCCCTCATTCCGACACAGTCCACATCTCTTGGGGTGATGACTCTGTTCCCTTTGATCCATCTCAGTACGAATACGTGTGGACTGTGGACGACCTTTTGGATCTCTCCGCATGGCTGGATTGTGGCACAATTCAACTCCATTGTATTTTGGCCAATATGATTCGTGAGGCACCGGTTGAAACTCTTCACTGTAAACGTTGAAAACATATTGTAAAGTGTACTGGGGAGGCACATATGTCATGTAGTCGTGATGAACATGGGAACAAGCAGCGATGACGTGTGAGCATGGGTAGTGTAGTGCCTGGAATTCGCCACAGTCACACCACCGTTTTTCCAGATCTACTTTGAATGTCCCTGTTGGTCGGCCTGATTGGGGGCGTCTCAACTCCTTAACTGTGAAAATACTTTGCTCTCGGTTGAAAATTTGAATTTGGTGAGAGTTGGACATTCCCTGCTCTATCTCAAGTTTTTCGATGACTATGTCTGTATAAATCATGCCAGATGTCATCATTGCTTGGGCCTGTCTCCCCCTTTCGACGAATTTTGCATTCAACCTGTGATTGGTTGATCGGACTAACGAAGTGATTGGTAGATTGCGCGTCCCCTTTAGTACATTATTGATGCATTCGGCAAGGTTAGTTGTCATGTGCCCCCAACGCCGCCCTTCATCCCATGCTTGGAGCCATTGTTCCTTTGGGATGTTGTCGACCCACCTGACGGCTTCTTCGCTCCATTCACTGATTTCGCTCCTGTAGTATGCGATTCCCGGTTGAGTCATTGAGTATCCTGAAGAGTTTGAAGGAACACAGGTCAAGGTTGGTAACAACAGAATAAAAAGGAATGGATAAGCATCAATGTATATGAAAGGTATACTAACCCATATTGATGACACTTTTTTTCATGTCCGCATTCTTGAAAGTCCTCATAAAGTTTTGTGCGATGTGACGAATGCAGAAGACGTGATGCCAATCACTGTCTAGGCGCCGATTAGCACTCTTTATTGATTCATGTCTATCCGAAATTATGCAGAGGCCAGGCTGGGGTGTGACAAACATTCTCAAGCGTTGGAGGAAGAAAAACCATGCATCTGCTGTCTCACCCTCCACAAGGGCATATGCTATAGGAATGGGTTGATTCCTCCCATCTTGAGCAATTGCCATCAAGAGCGTCCCTCGATACTTGCCATACAACTGTGTTCCATCAACTGAAACAACAGGTTTGCAGTAAGGAAACCCGTTAATGCATTGTTTGAAGGTCCAGAAGAGTCGATGGAAGGTACCCTTGCCATGAACTAGTTGGCCATGTTCGTAGAAGGGCATTGTTTGCTAATCGACAATAGTGCCTGGAACATCGAATTGCAAAGCGAGCATAAACTGTGGAAGCTCCTTGTATGATTCCTCCCAGTTCCCGAATATCTTTTCAACAGCCTTTTGCTTTGCCATCCATGCCTTCCTGCACGTAGTGGTATATGTGTATTTTGATCGTATGTGTGCAATCAACACTGAAACTGATATTGTTGGATCTTCCTTTACTAGCTGCAGGATGCTTTCACAAATAAGGTCTGAAGATAGTTGATGGTTGTAACACCCCAAATTTCTAAGCTAAGTTGAGAATCAGTTATGAGAAGAATTGTGTGATTGTATTCAAACTTAAATTGATTTTAAAGTGAGTGAATATGATTACACAAGGTTTTTATAAGAAAGTTAATGGGTTTGAGTTGAGGAATAAGTTGGATTTAATCTTAAGATGGTTAAAGGTGTTGATTTGTAGCTATGGAAGTTGATTGAGAAGAAAGTCTCACGGTTTGGTGCTAGAACTAAGTTTTCTGGGTTTTTCTGCAGTGTGAATCGATTCATATAGCCCAGGAATCGATTCACATAAGACAAGCCACTGGGACTCGCATGCAGGAATCGATTCACTCATTAAAACTGCGATTCAGGCACTTTTTACACTGTGGGAATCGATTCTCACAGTGCTGTGAATCGATTCACAGCTGCAGAAGTGTTTAAAAATGTTGTCTCAGCGAGCAGAACGCAGAAAGAAAAAAAAGGAAAAGAAGAGAAAGGGAAAGGAGAAAGAGGAGAGGAGAGCTAAGGTTTCACCCTTTGAGAAGGATTGAAGAGATTCATGTTAGATTTCTTCAATCACTTGCTTAAATGGAGAGTTTGAGAGTTGAGATTTGGGTATTTGGAAGATTTGGGTTTGAACCCTAGAGAGGAGAAGAAGAAGCACGAATTTGGAGAAGAATAAGGGGAGAAGACCAAGCTCCAGCAAGGAGGGCTCAAGTTCTTGGATTAAGAAGGAAGATTGAAGGTTGAAGATCAAGATTTGAGAAGTATTTGGAGAAGCCCCAAGTTGAGCAAAGAGGGAAAAGCTTGAAGAGGAGCAAAGAGTCCAAAGTTCAACCTTCCTAGCTCAATGTTTTGAAGAATAGAGGTGAGTTCTTCAACCCTTAGGTGATGGGCACCCATAAGTCCCACATATAGGAATTTCTCTTCCTTTAGAAACATATGAACCTTAGGTTCAAGTTAGGTTTTAAATACCTATAAGAGATTGAGTTGTTATTGTTATGATTGTTATGATTGTTATGATTGTGTAGTGGGCTTGATTAAAAGAGGTTGGCGACTGCCCCCAACCCCCCCACAGTTGAATGTATGTTTGATGTTTCTCTCTTGAGAACTCCATAGAGTTTCAAGGGAAGAGTCAATGTATGTGTTGTCCATGAATTTGGTGAATTGTGAGGCTTGTCTAAGAGCCATAAGCTTAAGTCATAGAGGTCAAAGAAAGGACCCTAGGACAAGGATGTGATAGGAAGAATGTGTGAAGTAGTGTCCATGATTTGGAGTCACTAGATAAAAAGGGATGCTATTAGTTTAAGCTTGATTCATTGAAGTAATTGTAATTTCCTTGAATAGTTATGCAATGAGGATGATGTTAATAAATCCTAGTTAGCTAAGTTACATTTCTATGAACATGCATACAAGCATCAACATAAGCATATGCATAAGCTAAAGTCCATGGCAAGACTCCTCTAATTAAAGGAGTAGATCGGTTTGGTTAGCCAAGTGGGACGCCCTTGGAGGGTTATGACGTCTAACCACCATACCGAAAGTGTGTAATTGGGGTCTAGGGACGGAAGCCTACGACACCACCCAATAACACAAAACGCATTACATGCATAGCATCATATTATATATCTCCTATGAATGGTATAATATGTGAAGTGATGTCAAGTTTATGAATGTTAATGAATTCCTTGTATGTATATATACATATTCAGAATTAGCTTAGTTAGTTGTATGGAATCTTGGATAGCACACCCATAGTCGCTTGATTATTATATTGTAATGGTGCCTAGAAGTAGAAAGAGATGTGATAAGATTGATTTCAATGATATAAAGAAAAGCAATTAAGTGTTAAGTATGGAGTAAGTAAGTAAAGAAGAACAAATGTTCTTAGTTAAGAAAGTTGGCACTTATGTAGCATTGGGTTAGTTATGCTAGATGTAGCTAAAGAAGTAGTGTTTGAATTAGTCTTTTCAGGCTAGTAAGGACGGATGAGAGAACGGTGAGGAGTCTGTGAAGGGCTCACTGAGATTTTATAATCTCACCCTTTTCCTTTTGTTGTTTTTCAGATAAGCAGGTACTGAAGACGATGAGTCAAAGCTCCAAGTTCAGGACTCATAGGCTTGTTTGATATTGCAGTGGGAATTTTATATTCCAAGTTATGTGTAATATGTAATCTATTCATTAGGTTAGTGAATCAAGTTTAATTTATGACTTGGATTATTGTAATCAAGTTTGTAAATGCTTAGTAATTCCTATACCTTAATGTAATTTGTCGTACTTTCAATTATGTTGAGGTGCAGGTGTTACATTATGGTATCAGAGCAGTTCGATCTTATCGGACTGTGAGTTACTAGTTTAGAAAAACTTGGTTTAGGAAGTGTCAGTTTAGTCCTTGTTGGACTTTAATCAGTTAGCCGGAATTTTCCTTTGTCCGAGAACTTCTCTACATATTCTTATGCTTAGTATGGAATATTAAGCCTGATCAACTTAATACTCCATACCGTGTACGAAGAATGTAGTAGATGGAGCTGGCGGACGAGGGAGGAGACCGAATAGGAGCGTGAACTCTGAGGAAGTTTGATGGATAAGGATGATGCAGACAAGGGATGAGCAGATGTAAGAGCTCTCATTAAGTGAGAACCTGCGGAATACGGAAAAAGGGAAACAAGTTCCCACCTTTCCGGAACCAAGAGTTAAGAAATGTTTCAAGAGTGGTCGGAACCATAGTGGTGAGGGTTCGGCTAGGCAAGCGTGTAATTCATGTACCGTCAATCGAGACGCTTTGGAAGTGATTGGAAATGACGAGCAAGCAAGGGGTCTTAATTGTGAGGTTTCAATCAACTTAGGATGGGCAATTGTAATCGGTTAGGGTTACAACGCTGGTTATGCTATCAAGTTGTTTCGCCTAATCCATTATGAATGGATCCTAGAATGATTGAGATCTTATGATGATTCCCAAGTTAATTCAAGTGCCCTTTGTGGTTAATAGTAAGTGCTCTTAATTGTAGGATTTCAATCGAGTAGGATGGTTGGTTATAATCAGTTAGGGTCTCAACACTTGTTGTTTCAGCAGGATTGGTTAACCTAGCCGATTATAGGTGGATCCTAGGTCGATGGAAATCCTATGATAATCCCTGAGAGAACCTTAGTGTTTCGAGTGGTAGCGGTAAGGGTAGGGAACAAGATGGAGTTAGGCGATATGCCACAACGCCCAAATGGTAGTATAGGTTCTCAAGGGTGACCTTGCCCTAGTAAAGCAGAAAGAAAACTCTAAGTCTTCAAGGAACGGTGTCCTTAGTGGAACAACGAACTTCAGAGGATCGGATGAGATGTAGTCTTCAGACTATAGAAGTTTCAAGAAAAGCTGAGTCATCGGAAACCTAAAGTTATTGATGTCTACTTTCGATCTAATTGTCCAGTGCATAAAGTGAATTCAATTGACCAATTATAGACTTTGCCTTAGCCAAGTAAGAATATTAGTTGGAATAAGACTTAGTCTACGATTGGGTAATGAGATCACTTAATTTCCTGAGCAGTTAGTTCCTCTATAGAGATTAATCCCTTCCAGGGTTTCTAATGATTCAGATTGGGTAAGAATGATAAGACAGGATCAATAAGGTAGATTGTTCCCAAGAATATCAAGGATTTATTTTCTGGATACTTGTTGGTTCATTGGTTATTAAACGCGTCGATATGCACCGCTATCAGATAAAGCCGTGTGGGTTCTGGTTTAATTCCAGTAGCATCAAGAAAGGGAGTTACACCGGCAAGCGAAGGAGAGCAGTAGTAAAGTTCATCTAAGAGTAAAGATGGTGGACATCTGAGACTATAAGTTACTGTGAGTCAAGTCGTTAGGTTGAGTCTGATGTGATTCCAATTAGCCACTTGCAAGCTAAGTCTCCAACCAAGTGAGGCTTAGACCTCGTGTGAGACAAAGTTTGCAATCAACTAATGAAAATCAAGTCAGTTTAACCAACGGATACCTCCCAAGAGTTGAGCAACCCTAGAGTTTCAAGTTTCCTAGGCTGAGTCGGTTGCAAGACCAAGTATAGTGAGCTAAATATGAGTAGCAACTCCGTAGTTGCGGAAGAGGTCTCTAAGAAAGGATTTCCATTGGTAACCAAAGAGTGAACGTTACGAATGGGAAAATTTGTTTAAGGTATGTATTAGTTACCTCTAGGTGTCAATTCTATTTGATAGGATAGTTGCCCAACGACGGGTTGCGAAACCACCAACGATAGTATTGGATGCTGTTTTGGGTGAACTTCCAGGGAGTATTCGAAGGAGAGTATATTCCAAGAAGTCTAAAGAGATAGAAGGAGCAAAGATTCACTCGCTTGACACCAAAAGGCGCGTCTGCCGGGAATTGTGTAATCAAATTCAAGGAATTCTCCACATACTTAACCTACCTTCAACATGTATAGGATGACGAGTAAGCGACTCACCAGTTGTGTTGAAAACCCGAATCGAGTTAAGAAATGTCGTGTGGCAATTTCATGAGGATGGCTATGCGAGACTGTGGGTTACTACGAAATTACAGAGGAAGCACAGGTATCTAATGGCAGAATGTTTAGGTGAGTAGTAGATGATGAAAAGCAAGCGTAACAATTTCCAACAGTCAAGAGCAACTGAAAGATAGAACAGCACCAGAGTTAAACTCTCAGACTGCAAGTAAAGTATTCCATCTGATGGAAATAAGACAAAAGGAGTTCATTCATTTGAAAAGACGTAAGATCAGAGAACGCAACGGAAGCACCAAAAGCCAATTTATTATACTAAAGGATGAGGTAAGAAAGAAAGGCGTGGTTCGGGGACAAGATTCCATGGAGGTAAATCTCTGTTCGCATCCCATGTTGCCAACGCTAAGAAGTTCCTACACCCTTAACTCCACATAAGGAATCTGGAAGTGAGAACCTATCTCATGGGGGAAAGATTTGAAGTTAGTAAGGATGTGAGTTACCACCAAATCGGATGATGCCTAGAGTCATTCGCGATTGCGAGTATTCTATCGATTAAGGCTTTGTGAGAGTTAATCGTTTCTAGGTTTTCCAATAGATGGAATGGCCTATGAAAGGAAGTTGTAGTTGAAGTCCCAATGAGAGATGCAGCAATTTTCGAGGACGAAAATTTTTAAAAGGTGGGTAGTAGTGTAACACCCCAAATTTCTAAGCTAAGTTGAGAATCAGTTATGAGAAGAATTGTGTGATTGTATTCAAACTTAAATTGATTTTAAAGTGAGTGAATAGGATTACACAAGGTTTTGATAAGAAAGTTAATGGGTTTGAGTTGAGGAATAAGTTGGATTTAATCTTAAGATGGTTAAAGGTGTTGATTTGTAGCTATGGAAGTTGATTGAGAAGAAAGTCTCACGGTTTGGTGCTAGAACTAAGTTTTCTGGGTTTTTCTGCAGTGTGAATTGATTCATATAGCCCAGGAATCGATTCACAGCATTAAAAATCCATAGGCATCAAATTTTAGCAGTGGGAATCGATTCACAGAAGCCAGGAATCGCTTCACATAAGACAGGCCACTGGGACTCGCATGCAGGAATCGATTCACTCATTAAACCGCGATTCGTGCACTTTTTACACTGTGGGAATCGATTCTCACAAAGGTCTTTGTGAATCGATTCACAATTTGCGAAGTGTTTAAAAAGCTGTCTCAATGAGCGTAACGCATAAAAAGAAAGAAAAAGGAAAAGAAGAGAAAGTGGAAAGGAGAAAGAGGAGAGAGAGAGCTGTGGTTTCACCCTTTGAGAAGGATTGAAGAGATTCATGTTAGATTTCTTCAATCACTTGCTTAAATGGAGAGTTTGAGAGTTGAGATTTGGGTATTTGGAAGATTTGGGTTTGAACCCTAGAGAGGAGAAGAAGAAGCACGAATTTGGAGAAGAATAAGGGGAAAAGACCAAGCTCCAGCAAGGAGGGCTCAAGTTCTTGGATTAAGAAGGAAGATTGAAGGTTGAAGATCAAGATTTGAGAAGTATTTGGAGAAGCCCCAAGTTGAGAAAAGAGGGAAAAGCTTGAAGAGGAGCAAAGAGTCCAAAGTTCAACCTTCCTAGCTCAATGTTTTGAAGAATAGAGGTGAGTTCTTCAACCCTTAGGTGATGGGCACCCATAAGTCGAATTTATCTTCCTTTAGAAACATATGAACCTTAGGTTCAAGTTAGGTTTTAAATACCTATAAGAGATTGAGTTATTATTGTTATAACTGTTATGATTGTGTAGTGCGCTTGATTAAAAGAGGTTGGCGACTGCCCCCAACCCCCCCACAGTTGAATGTATGTTTGATGCTTCTCTCTTGAGAACTCCATAGAGTTTCAAGGGAAGAGTCAATGTATGTGTTGTCCATGAATTTGGTGAATTGTGAGGCTTGTCTAAGAGCCATAAGCTTAAGTCATAGAGGTCAAAGAAAGGACCCTAGGACAAGGATGTGATAGGAAGAATGTGTGAAGTAGTGTCCATGATTTGGAGTCACTAGATAAAAAGGGATGCTATTAGTTTAAGCTTGATTCATTGAAGTAATTGTAATTTCCTTGAATAGTTATGCAATGAGGATGATGTTAATAAATCCTAGTTAGCTAAGTTACATTTCTATGAACATGCATACAAGCATCAGCATAAGCATATGCATAAGCTAAAGTCCATGGCAAGACTCCTCTAATTAAAGGAGTAGATCAGTTTGGTTAGCCAAGTGGGACGCCCTTGGAGGGTTATGACGTCTAACCACCATACCGAAAGTGTGTAATTGGGGTCTAGGGATCTAGCCTACGACACCACCCAATAACACAAAACGCATTATATGCATAGCATCATATTATATATCTCCTATGAATGGTATAATATGTGAAGTGATGTCAAGTTTATGAATGTTAATGAATTCCTTGTATGTATATATACATATTCGGAATTAGCTTAGTTAGTTGTATGGAATCTTGGATAGCACACCCCTAGTCGCTTGATTATTATATTGTAATGGTGCCTAGAAGTAGAAAGAGATGTGATAAGATTGATTTCAATGATATAAAGAAAAGCAATTAAGTGTTAAGTATGGAGTAAGTAAGTAAAGAAGAACAAATGTTCTTAGTTAAGAAAGTTGGCACTTATGTAGCATTGGGTTAGTTATGCTAGATGTAGCTAAAGAAGTAGTGTTTGAATTAGTCTTTTCAGGCTAGTAAGGACGGATGAGAGAACGGTGAGGAGTCCGTGAAGGGCTCACTGAGATTTTATAATCTCACCCTTTTCCTTTTGTTGTTTTTCAGATAAGCAGGTACTGAAGACGATGAGTCAAAGCTCCAAGTTCAGGACTCATAGGCAAGTTTGATATTGCAGTGGGAATTTTATATTCCAAGTTATGTGTAATATGTAATCTATTCATTAGGTTAGTGAATCAAGTTTAATTTATGACTTGGATTATTATAATCAAGTTTGTAAATGCTTAGTAATTCCTGTACCTTAATGTAATTTGTCGTACTTTCAATTATGCTTAGTAATTCCTGTACCAAATCAACTGATATTGCCATACCTGGAGCAAGCTGGGTTTGCCAATGCGGCAAAATTGGGACGTTGTAAGGTCGACAGATCACTGGTGACTGCAATGGTAGAACGGTGGAGGGATGAAACACACACATTTCATCTTCCAATTGGAGAATGTACAATAACTCTAGAAGATGTTGCGCTCCAGCTTGGTTTGCGTGTGGATGGTAAACCAGTCACTGGACCTAGTATGTTAAACTGGAAAGTTGAATGCCGACAACTTTTAGGCCTTGTACCACCTGAAAATCAAAGGAAAGGCCAAGCAATTAAGCTCAAGTGGTTAAAGGACACTTTTGCTGTAACACCTGAGGACGAGATCGACCTCGTATTAGGACGTCGGATCGAGACCTCGTGTCGAGATCTCGTGTCGAGACCTCGTACCAAGACCTTGTGTCGAGATTCCGTGCCAAGATCGCGTGCCGAGGTCATTTGCCGAGCTGAGGAGACTGCGTGCATTAGCTGCCGAGGTCGCGTACCGAGCTGAGGAGGTCGCATGTCGAACTTAGAAGGCCGCGTGCACGAACCCATGTTAGAGCCTTGTGCGCTTGCACGAGCACCCTATTCGACATCGTGTCGAGATGATAACTCGTATTCTTACGAACGTTATTCAGCGTTATTATTATATTGTTTGTAATAATTATATTGGCGGCTTGCCGTTCTCGTCGCTGTGTTGTAGATCTGAACCTATAGAGTAGAGGGTAATCATGAGAGAGTAGCGATTAGATGGGTAGATTGACTGATGGGATTGGCATCTCATAGCTGGAGTTACGATAATGCCCCTTCTCTCACCAGCTGTATACCTCGATCAGCCCTCTCACAAACCTCACTTTCTCTTTTCTTCTTTCTTCTTCCTTTCTTCTCTGAGTTCCTCTTCCTCTCCAAAACTTCCATCGAAGAACATTGAGTTCCATCGAGCTTCTGCATAAACTTTCTTCATCAATCTTGTTCCTCATCATCCTCTCGACATATCTCACCTTCTCGACCATCATTTGAGGTATGAAAAACAGATTTTCTCTTCCTTCATGCTACTGTTTAGCGTCACTTCTTCCTTCCATTTTAACTAGTTTTTATGCTTCCAAATCATCTCATATTGATGGGTTTTCTTCTTCATGATATTACCTCCCTTTCTAACCGATTATTTGGGCTTGTAAAACAAATTTCTTCCTCTGTTTTCTGCAGTAGGCAGCGCCCAAAAACCCTTCCTTTTTGGTTTGTTTCGATTTCTCGTTTTAGTTTGTTGTTTGTTGCTTCTGGTTGTTGTTGTTGTCGATTTATCTGTTGTAGCATCAGATAACTTTTCTTTCATGAACTTTTGATCGAAAACCCTAACTTTGTGGTTAAGATTGGGATGAGAGCTAAGTGTTATTAGAACCCATAGATCGAACTAAGTTGTGCTTGTATTAGGAAGTCTGACTCCCGAGATCGTGTGATTTCCGAACCCGAGGACGTGGAAGCAATGGGATCCAGATCGAGAGCTGTACGTGTCGAGGTCGACTGAGAAGCGTACGTGTCGAGATCGAGTAAGAGAAGTCGTTGTCGAACTCGTTTGAAGACAGCCGTGTCGAGGTCGTTGTCGAGCAGCTTTAGCTTGGAGTTCGGTAAGGGCACTTCATATTCTACGTGTTTATGTTTTGTGCGTAAGAGCACTTCTAAACATTTTAGGATTTTTATTGTTATATTACTATGTATGGATTCCTTGATTTGTGTCGAGCATGAAATGTTGTGATATGATTGAGCTTTTGCATGTATTTAATATGTGATTGAATATATGTTGTGAATTGTGTATTGCATGTTGAATTGCGTTTCTTCATGTCGAGCTTGCTCTTTTTATTTGACATGCGGTTGAATATCTTGTGTTTAACTCTTTGAATATCGTATGCGGCGAATTGTTCATCGAGTGAGCGAGCTAGGCGAGTCGTATGACGTTTTTGAGCCGTGACCCGGATAACTAAGGGAGCTAGGTCCCCTTTGTTTACTGAGATCGACTAGACGCCGCCACGCTTGGGACCCGAAGTCGATCGTCCCTAGGGAGAGCGAAGATCCCAAGGCTTCGGCTGGACCTTCCGACATACGGTACGGCGTGTGCATTCCGAAAAAATTGTCGAGTCGAGAGAAAATGGATTGCGAGTTGTGTCGAGTTAGAGTGAGATGGTCGAGTCACGTTGGTGAATGTTATACTTTGCTGTTTGCTTATTTCTCTATGCCGTGCTTATCTTGTATTGTTGAGAAGTTGACCCTTTCCCGTGGTACCTTCAATCCATGACGGTTACCCAGGCGATGTCGAGGGTGCAGGGAACTCGACAGCAGATGATGGCGAGGAGGAGCTCGACGAGGATCAGAGCGACGACCTCTACTTGTCGTGATTGTTTATGTTTGATGGATGTTTTTTTCTGGGTCGATTGTACCTTGTTTTTCTTTGTGTTCAGAGGTTGTGACCAGTTGGGCTAGATGTTATTTTGAGCACAGGGTAGACTGGTGGACTTACTTTTGGAGCAGCCCCCTGCGTGGGTGTTCTGTGGAAGTACCCCAGGTATGATTACTCTCTTGAAGTCGTCATACCTTAGGTGTATTTTCTTTGTACATTTACTACTCTGTATTTTGTATACATTATTATTTCGAGTGATATATATATATGTATGTTATGCATGTATGTTTTATTAGAATTTAAGTCTTGTGTCTTAGTTGCACCATGTTTGAAAAGTCAGAATTACTCTGATGTGCACGAGTTGGTTTTATAAAAAAAAAAAAAAATAGACCGTACTTTTTAAAAGGCACAAGAGTACCGTTTTAAAACACATCTCATACAGGTTTAGTTGAGCTCGGTGTGTTGAGCTCGGTAACTCGAGCTCGGTATATTGAGCTCGGTAGCGGTCCGGAAACGGGTCGTTACATTTGCCACTATGCCTCAAGATGCAACAGAAGAACAAATAAAAGCACACTGTAGGGCATATATTTTACGCTTGATTGGCGGGGTCTTGATCCCAGACAAATCAAACAATAGAGTGCACCTGATGTATCTCCCCTTGTTGAAAGATCTTGAAGCGTCTTTGGGCCATTCTGGTGAGGTTCAAAGATGTTTGGCAAATCTATACAGGGAAATGTGTCGTGCAACCGAACCATCTTATGCCTGTATGGGTGGATGTTCACTACTTCTACAATCTTGGGTATGGTATCGCATGCCGTTCCTTGCACCACAGTGCAACCGCCTACCATCATTTCCGCTAGCAAAACGGTAAATAAAAACTCTGTAGTCAATGTTCTTTATTTATCTATCGATTATAGTATCCAAACCTGTGATTCATAATGTATTTTCTAGATGGTCTAGCGGTGAACTACGTTATACCGGAACTCCTCACGGTGACATTATCGGCTACAGATCACGGATCGACCTCATGCAAATTAATCAGGTTAAAAATAGAATTGTTCAATAGAATCACTTATACTTTATGCGTCTATCGACTTTGACAGATTAATGACTTAGCTTAATTTTTCAGTTTCTGTGGTTACCTTATAGAAGTCTTGCGAACTGCATACCAGCAGAAGCATTCAGGGATAATAGGGTTTGGACTGCCAATACCGCTTTGATATGTTTCCAAATTGTAGAATGGCATCAAACGGATAGAGTCAAACTGCAGTTTGGTCTTTGGCAAGAAATACCAGATGCCCCTAGAAACATGGATGCACTCCACCAGCAAGACATGCGAGGCAATCACAGCGAAAACTGGAAGGACATACATGCAGACTGGATCCAAATTTGGAGGGAACGCCGACGTCGCGTGATAGAGGGGCAGCCGATTCAGGGTCCTGTGTTTCCCACTGATGAGTATTTGGGGTGGCTTAAGCAGAATTCAATACTTTACCTTTCAATTCAAAGATCAATCGCAGACCCACTGGTGATTTTCAACAAGACCCTATCAGGGACCCAGGATGCCCACCCAACGACGTGATCGGCGTAATAGACGCCGACAACCCACTCCGCAGCTGCCATGGAACATCAATATCAAGAGGAGTCACCCCACCACTCGTTTGCATTCACGCCGCAACAAGAGTTCGAATCGCCCGACCATTCATTTGCATTCATGCCTTCACAACAAGAGTTCGAACCGCCCGCCATTCATTTGCATTCACACCAAAGACACCAAGATGCTCCTCAAAATGACGACGTCAGTAGACACTCTATCGCTTCTAGCGATAGTGATTTTATGAGCAATTTGTTTGGTGTCAACATGCATACGCCAGATTCGTTTCATTATATGAATCGATTGTACTCATTTGGTGTTCCAAATAGCTCCTAACCAAGCGGTGCTAGTTCTTCAACGGTAAATTTCGCGAATTAAGAGAACCCGTGACGCCACCCGTAAATGTTGATCTAAATGAGGTTGTCTGTGCAAGAAGACGAGGAACACGCGTAGAGGAAGAACAACCAACTCGACATCATCCATGCCGCCCTAGACGTAATCGACGAGCGCCAATGTGGGGACCGGACACCATTTAGAAAACTAAATAATTATTTTTTTAGAATTGTTGTAATTTTATTTAGAATTGTTGTATCTGTATTTTTAATTTTTAATCAATGAGTTAATTACCTTCCAATTATGTTTTTAGTTATTTTAATAATTAATTAAAAATTACAAACACTAATTTTATTAAAACAATTAAATTTAATTAATTGGCAAAAATAAATAAACAAATTGGTAATTAATAATTAAATAAGTATTTAAATCAATTACAAGATAAGTTAACAAAATTAGTTAATTAATTTAAATTAAATAAAACATATAAATTATATTAAATTAAATAAATAAATTATATTAACATACTGTAAACGGAAACCCTAAAAAAATTTTTTGGGAAGTTCCATTTCATTGCCACGACTTCTCAACATTGCACAAAAAAAAAAAATAAACATGAGGAGTTCCCCTCTCTAGGGGCGACCTCCCTTGAGCAAAAAAAAAAAAAAAATCCAATGGGAAGTCCTCTAGGGGCGACCTCCCTTCTCCATAAAAAAAAAAAAAAACCAATAGGAAGTCCCCCTCTCTAGGGGCGACTTCTCAATAACCTAAAAAACTATGCTACTACGGTAAATAACAGAAAAATTATGCTAATCGGGTAATTAAAAAATAAATATATGCTACAGAGGAAAAAAAAAGCCGGAAGAAGGAGCAGGCAGAACGAAGCAGAGGAGGCTGAGAAGGAGCAAGCAGAATACCACCCTAAACCCAATTTCCGGCTTCATCCCTAACCCTTTAGACACTGATTTTGTGCGTCCTCGTTTTTCGCTGTCATTCTTCTCGGTTGGGTTTGTTCTTTCGCGATTGCTGTTGTGCGGTGCTCCACGTGATGGGTGGAAGCGGTGCGACCTATGGCCGTCGTAGGTGATGGGAGGAGCGTTTGAGTTTCATGGGTTCAGGCTTGTGGACGGGGTTTCATGGGTCCAGCAGTGTGATTTCTTCAGCGTTGACTGGTGGGTCTGGCTTAGCGCCATGGTCTACAGTTCCGCCATCGTTCCCTTCTTCACTACCTCCTGGTGAATTTCACATCCCTCTCTCTTTTTGTTTTAGGGTTTTAATTTAATCGATTGTGCTTTTGATGAATACTGGCAAACATATATGTCAGGCTCACAAGGATGTTTATCTTTATATTTCATAAAATGTTAGTTAACCCTATTTTTCTGATATTTTCTATTGACAACAAAGCACCTAATTTGCACAATTTTGACATTAAATAGATAATATGTATTTATACGTACATTGGCTCCAAATCATTGATATTAAAGTCAACTTATGTGACTGTCTTTTACGGTGAATCTGAGATAGATATCAGGGAATTTTTTTAGGCCTGGCTTTGTCCTAATTCTTGACTTTTTAGCCTCTATAATCATTTCATGTTTCATGGCTTAATATTCAGTGTTAGTTGATTCCCAGTGTTCTTTTATATTAGAAACAAAGTTTTAAGTTGTGCAATCTTATGTTATGAGTCCCACATCGGGGAGCCTCACCTACCAAGTGGGGTTTATAAGCTTAGGGGTTCTCCTACCTAATAGGCTAGTCTTTTGAGATGGGGTCTCCCTTTGGGCTTATACTCATAACAATTGGTGCTTTCATTGAGAGTTGGGCTACGGAAAGGGCTACCTATAGGCTGGATTAAGATATACTCAGTGAAGCCATCACGGAAAGGGCTATTTATAGGCTGGATTAAGGTACACCACTGAATACTGATAGATAAGTAAAGCCGCCAAAGGGGAAAGTGCTACCACCGGGTCAGTGCCGATAAAGTGAAAGCCGCCGTGGACGTCGGCTCTTAAAGGGGGTGGCAATGTTATGAGTCCCACATTGGGGAGCCTCACCTACCAAGTGGGCTTTATAAGCTTAGGGGTTCTCCCACTTAATAGGCTAGTCTTTTGGGATGGGCTTTCCCTTTGGGCTTATGCTCGTAACATCTTACTTGCTTGTGCATTGTGAGTCTAGTTATCTCTTGATACAACAAGAAATATTTACCAGTCTGGACTAAAAGATGATAAACATCCTGATATGGTAACTTGCACATCTAATAAATTTTATATTTTGAGCACAAAGTTTGATGTGCATGTCTGAGATAAAAAGAATTCTTGGTCTGTGCCTAACAACTTGAGCTCTTGGAGTTGGAAGAGTTGGTTTGTAACATGGTACCATCCATTGTGCTTTGGTGATGTGGTCATTTGGCATTAACTTTGCTGGCAGTTGTTAAACAAAACTGCAAGGAAGTGGATATTGATCTCAGGAGTTTAGGTGATTCTGATGTATTGCTACGATTAGGTATTGCTTTGTGTTTGATTTGTTTGTTCTCTTTTTGATTTGGCCCAATGGTGTTATGGCTTGAAGACTTGGGCGCTAGCATTGGAGTTGATTGTGTTGCTAGCTGGTGTAGACTTAGGCTATCGAGATTGGCTGGAGAAGGTTGAGTGAAAGCTAAAGATCTTCTAGAGCTGTGTCATGTTTATGTGTGTGCCTAGGAGAAGCTAAAAGTCAAGGAGGCCATTGAGAAAAGAGTAGTGCTAGGCGTATGGCTTACAAAGCTGGGGAACTTCTGACTCATGTTTAACAGAGCTATTTGCACAGGTTATGTGATGAAGAGGCCAATGAATGAGGTATAATGAACTATTAACGAAAAACTTTATAAATTAAGCAACTGTCGATGGATTGATTTTAGATGATTTATTGGAGTCTGATTGAAGTGGGTGATTGATCTATACCAATTCATATTGTTTTCCGTAGTATAAATGCATGTGCAGGCTCAAGAGGTGGTGTGCTTCAATCCTCGGCCTTTTACATTGGCTCTCTTTCTCTGTCTGTCACTCTATGTCGTACTATTCAAGCCCCATTCTCTCTAATTTTCCAACATCGTATTAGAGCCTCATCGACCGAGCAGTCAAAGGTTGAATTCTTTGTTATTAAACCATAATTTCAGCAAAAGGTGTGATGGGTATGCTAGAGATGAAAATGCTCCTAAAAGCTTAAGCTTTTGGGTTGAATTGGTTCCTGACAATATAAGTTGTATGAATCCCTAAGATAATATTATCTTCCCCCAATGTAATAAGGAATTTCATAATCGATGATAAAATTACAGCCTATTGAAAATCATAGTATTCAACATGTGGCAAAGTCTTTTTACAGTGATTTCTCATACATATATTTTGAAGTTTTATTTGTTGTCTGTTGTTCATTTCTTTGTTATTTTTTAAGGTGAATCTCATGTCCTTCTGACTCATATAATCATCTTCCCTTTTCCTTAATGAATTTCTCCTTCCAAAAAAAGAAAAACAGAAATATGATATTTTTCCTTCTGACTCATATAATCATCTTCCCTTTTCCTTAATGAATTTCTCCTTCCAAAAAAAGAAAAACAGAAATATGATATTTTAGAAGCCTTGCCACCATTGGATGCCCCTCCCTAAAACTTATGTTGATTTTGTTGTGGGAAAGGGTGATTTGTGAACTTTCTATCGTTTCATTCTGTACTTGACAGCAAAACCCGGAGAGAAATGCTTGTGTGTGGGAAAGTATCTTTAGAATCACTTTATATGGCTTGGGATAATTCTCCAAATTTCAGTTTGGGACAGCGAGCTGAGTTTATGTCTACTGTTGACTTGCTTCCAAGTATTTTGAAGGTATGGCATCTATCTGTGCGGGGCTGATGATCAATATTGTTTGTATTGTGCTTTCTTTTGTGCTAGTTAAATATGTGATATTCCGTGGGCGCTGTTTTCATCTAACAATCAATTTTATGTTTTTTATCTATTCTTCACAATTATGATAGACGTACTACATTACAAATTTCTTCACGTTGCAGTATGATTTTCAAAATAAGGGCCGGAGCATCTCAATCCAAGATCCCTGTAATTCTGAGAAAGCGGTTTGTTCTAGCATAAATATTCTTTACCCGCTGAGCAAAATTTCCCACACCCAAACACCACAAGACTTCTTTAACAGAGAACTTGTTTTGACTGCTTGTTTCTTTTCTGTTCTGGTTTCAAAAGAGTACATCAAAGCAAGTTCAAATCACAATATCTGCTGAAGAGTTTGGGGCCAAAGATAAATCTCCCTACCTTGCATATGCTAGCAGTGATGTATCATCATCATTATCTCGTATCATTCGGTAAATTTCTTTTGTCTCTGTTGGGGAGTGTTAGATATATAGGGATGTTACCAGTTGTATTGTTTTTGTTATGTATCTTTAGCTTTATGAATTATTTTTTTTATACTTACATTACAGCTGTTAAAGCTTTCTAAGCAAGCTATCTTGTCACTTAATAAAGTCAGAAAACAGGGACCGAAAAAACTTTCTCCATATCTTTGGTTTATCTTTTAACATTTGTAGCGATAAATTATTGCATCTTCCAATTTTAGTTCTTTGCCTTGGAATATTTTTTACTCTATTTTTGGGGTTTCTACGACTAAAAATTGTAGCAATTTGTGTTTTGTTTCCGGTGGGGGGCAGGTTTTAAACTTTAATATCTATCAAATAAATTTTTGTATGCATTTTAACTTTTAGCTGCTTGTATGGTTCAGGTTGAAAGAAGGAAATCCACTAACCACTATGTCATGTGGCTGTTTCCACCAACAGCCACATTTAGGTAGTTTAATCAGTAAAATAGAAAGGAAAAGGAGGAAAAGAGAATGCACCGCCTACTAGTTAATATTTCAGAGGATTGTCTGATGATGTTTGCATGTACGGTTATTTTATTCTTTAATTCATTTTTTTGAGTGAAAGCTAGATATCAAGATTCTGGGGATATTAGTCACTTAAGTTCTTGGAAGTGTGACTCAGCGTCACTTTAGTCCCTGAAAGTATCTAAACTCCAAAATAGTCCCTGTTAGTGTGCTCCGTCTGTCACTTTGGTCCCTGCCGTTAACAATTTCATTGACTTCGTGAGTAATTGGTCACTTTAGTCCTTAAAAGTGTAACTCGGTGTCACTTTAGTCCCTGAAAGCATATAAACTCCAAAATAGTCCTTGAAAGTGTTCTACGTTTGTCACTTAGGTCCCTATCGTTAGCCATTATTTTGGAACGAGAGACAATCAAATGGCTAATGGTAGAGACCAAAGTGACAAACGTATAACACTTCCAGGGACTATTTTAAAGTTGTTACTCTTCCAGGGACTAAAGTGACACCGAGTTACAATTTCAGGGACCAAAGTGACCAATTACTCACGGAGTCAATGAAATTGTTAATGGCAGGGACCAAAGTGACAGACGGAACACACTTACCGGGACTATTTTGAAATTTATATGTTTTTAGGGACTAAAGTGATACCGAGTCATACTTTTAAGGAGTTAAGTGACCAATAGCCCCAAGATTCTGCATTAGCAATTTTTGAAATATGTTATCAACACTTTGACCTCAATCCATTCTTTATGATGATTATGCATATGCTATCACTTTTTTATAATCAAAAATGCAATTCTACTTGATGCATAATTTTTTGGGGGAAAAATTGAAAAGTAGTTATTATTTCTTTAAAGGGATTTATAAAGTGGGGGCTATTTAAATTAAAATCTGTTCTTCACATAAAAATTGCGGCTACTAAAAGAAAAAAAAAACTATTATTAAGCCACCATGTTGAAGATATTTTATTTAAATATCGCTTTCAGGATTTGGCCATCATTCTCTCTCACCCCACCATTGATATCAACTTTTCTTCCTGCATTGAAATTGATTAGACAGAAACCAAATAATCATAGAGTATATAACTTGTGTGGATTCTATGGAGAGAAAAGAGGGTAGAGGGATGATGCTTACATTAGCAAGATAGATGCTGCCACTATTGGTAGCAGAGAGTGAGGGCCACACTTATGCTTAATGATAACTGGGGACCAGAGATAAAACAACTTGGTGAGAGCAACAGGTAAATATGAGCCATAAATAAGCCACACAATATCCTGAAGCAGTTACTGTATATGCAAGAGAAGGACTAAAAGTATCCAGCCCCTCGACTTACAGTGCATCTAATAGTTCTTTTTCAAGCTATAGTTTCTTTCAACTCCAATAATTTGATTAATATATCTCCAAGTGGTTTTCATGAAATGAGGTTCTGAAGCAAGCAAAATTGGACCTTAATTATTCTCTGACAACTTGCTCTGATGTTACTTATCAAACAATTTTTTGTCTCTTGGTAAAGAAAATTCTAACATCCACAGCAGTGCACTAGTACTTGAAAATCGCTGAAGCTCTAACAATGACTGACACCGCTTCTCGAAAGCAGAAGCTCACAGTTCTCCTCATCTTGGTAGTGACCTGATTGGTGTCGGTTCAACAAAAGCAAGAGGAAACGAATATGATTGCTTCGAAAAATTAAATCATATTTGTTTCCTCTTGTTTCTGTTGAATCGGCGCCGATTAGGTCACGCCTTAGCCATGAGGATGAGGAGGACGGTCGTCGATTCGTCGTTGGAGCTTCGGACGATTTTTAAGTACCAGTAATCATAAATTTTAAATATATTTTCATTTTTAAAAAGTCTTTGATATCTCATATAGCAACATGCAGGAATAGTTTTTCTCACATTATTACTATTTTAGTATTGTGCAATGGAATTAGACATCAGAGTGGACACACTCAATTCTGGCATCAAAGGATTTTATTCAACAAGAAACCATAAGGGCTGCATAAAATAAAACACCAGAATGAACACATAGGTAAGAAGCAACTCCCAAAAACTCCATGAGAGAGTAAGAATTCGAAGAAAATGACACACTCTGAACAAACAAACTATGCAGAAACAATAACGGTATAATTCAGAGACTTCAACTAAAGCACAAAGCAAATCAAACATTTTACAAAATGAAAAAAAAATGTGTCTAATCTATACTGCTGGAAAAACCACAAGCAATAAAGGTTTAATTTAACATCTGACAAGTAAATTCAAAACTTCGTTTCAGATTCATAATCACAGTTGTAATGTAACTATAATAAAAATTTTAATCTCACATCATGAAAAGAAATTAAACGTAAAATTATCAAGGGGATAATAGCTCATCTTTGGGGGAATAAACGTGTTATTAGATTGGGTAAAAGTCACACAGATGAAAACCAAAAAAACAAGTAGTAATCGACGCAAGAGGAAAATGCCAAAGCCCTCTATTTTTACATCGCAAAATGCGAATAAATTAGAGAGAGATACTGCAAACAGCAACAACAATTGAAGAACAATATCGAAAAAGAAAGAGGTACTACCGTGAACAGGTTATGCCCCCTCGACCCCGTTCGGCGTCACCACTACAGTTCCGCGTGCCGGCTTTAATTCCGGCGTCTGTGTCCTCTTTCTCTGTGAAAATTTCCGGCGTCCCATAGATTCCGTGTGCAAGGCTTCGATCGAGAGAGATAAGAGAGAGATTTCGAGTGGTTAGGTTTCGTTCGGCGTCCCCACTTCTTTCTCTGTCAAAATTTTTCGGCGTCCCACACAGGCAAGGAGTGGTTAGGCGAGAGAGATTTCGAGTGACAGAAAGTGAGAGAGATTAGGTGATGCAGAGAGTGAGAGAGATTAGGCGGAAGAGATGAGATGCAGAGAGAGAGAGATTAGGCGGGATTTATTTCCCCCTTTCTTTCACGTTTAATTTTATATTTTAATTTATTTTATTTATTTTGTTTTTGCTGAGTGTTTAGCTGAGTCACTTAAAATGCCACATGGGCAGGTGTAGGAGGGGTGTAGGTCAAACACTGGGTGTTCATTAAACATTAGCGAATCCAAAAGTGGATTGCTATTGGGTAATGATGTTAGCCTCTTACTTGTTATTGGTCCACGTTGATATTTCTCTGTCTATCTTCAGTGTTGAGCTGGAACTACTCGTGGATATCGGGCAAGTTTGTCTGTGTGGTGGAGGTTGCATGTCATATCATATATTTACTAAAAAAGATCTACAAGATACTAGATAGTCTTTGGGAGAGTCATTTTTGTGGAAGGTAATTTATATAGAAAAACATTTCAGTTCATATGATTAATGCTAATGGTTCAAAGTAACAAAGAATTTGGATAACAATCTCCTGTGTCACTTTCTTGTCCCATTTTTTATCGCTCACTAATGATAATTTATTACATAATAAAATAAAATTATAACTTATTAACACATATGTATATTCCCAGCTTTTGATTGGTAGAAGACAGGGAGACACAATTTTTTGGGACAGCAAATGTATGTTCCAAAGAATTTAGTTTTTTCTTCAAGTAATGTCATAGGATCGCATCTTATAAAAAACAAATAGGGGTTGACATATCGGAGCATGACATGATTTATATCTGATATGTTGTGGGTTTAAGTCTCTACTAGTATCTTTGGGTGAAATAAATGTAATTTCATTCGTGAGTCCGAAGGTTTTCTCTGTCTTGGACTTGGGCGTTATTCTCTCACCTTAAATTTATTTAATAAAAAAAAATATAGGGTTCAGAAGAGCTTTACTCCCTTATATGGGTATACCTAACTCGACTCTGATTATATTAATGGTCTAAACAAAAAAAATTGTGTATTATAAAATTAGAAATGATATTTTAATATTTGTACCTTTTGTTACCCTACTTTATTTAAAATAAAAAAAATGGTCTAGTGGAGCAAGATAGAGTCTCATATCTAGGTTCGAACTCCCACTTGTCTTTTTGAGGTGAGGTAAATATAAATCTTCTGTAAGTGTTTTGTCTGTCTGGAGGTTTTTCCTGCCTTGGATTGAGACCCACTCTCTTACCCTAAAATTGTCTTTACAAAAAAAAAATATTGAGACAAAAATGATTATAAAATTTATTTAGTAAACAATGATTATTAAAAGTATTTTCTTGTTCCTTACAAATTATTATGGCCTTGCTTTCTATAGGTTTTTGTTCTGAACAGAATCTCAGGGATGGCCGGAGGGAAGCAGTGAGACGTTGTTCGCAGCGGTTGACGACGACACGCGGGGTGGTGTACCTACAAGGACTCCGATGCCTAAGTCAGTTTAGGAAAGAGGAGAGGAATTGCAGAGATGAATCAAATCGTACCTGGATCTGTGAAGGAGATCCGTTTTATATGGTTCGAGGACGGTTACTGAGAGATAACCGCTCCGTGAGATCCAGGGTGCCGTCAGATCCTTGCGAGGCTGTGATGAGCTGGGGTGGAATGCTGAGGACCGTTGGATAAGCCACGTCAACCCGGCTCCGAAGTGGTGAAGCAAACTATGTGCGGAGATGGGCCTTAAGTGCGTGGATCGTCGGATTGGGCTTCGGCCCAGTCCGGAACAGTTGCCCCCCTAAGTCGGCAGCTCGAGTGTCGAGGTGGTGACTTGATGTGGTGATAGAAGTTTGGTGATATCGACATTCGATATTGTTTGAAAGGAAGCGTAGATGTTCGTCGTCCTTTTGAGAGAAAAGAGATCTGAAATGCTACCAAACCCTAGGCACGTGAGCGTTAATTTTGAATTTCAAAATGTCACGTCGGTCGCCTTTGGGATTCGGATTGTTGCGTTTTTTCGAGGCGAGTCATTACTGCACTACGCCTCTAGGTCAAATAGGTGTGACGTGTCATTGATCAACGGTAAGGAGAAGAAAGGTCACGTCGTTCAGACAAGATCAACAGTGAGGAGAGAAAGGAGAAGAAGGGTCACGTCGTTTGGTTTCAACCTGGGGTTATAAATCATCACTCCCCTTTTCCTTTCTCACTTTCGCTTCTCTTTCAGATTTCTAAGAAACCTTCGTCTCATTCCCTTTCTTCTTCTTCGGCGATTCTGAACGCCTGCCTGATTCGTTGGTTTCCTTTCCCGGTGGTTCATTTTCGATCTTTCGTGCTTGCTCGTGTTTCGTTTCTTCGGTCTCACCTTGCAAACTTTCTTGTTTACAGGTAAATTTCCTTTCCTCATCTCTGTTTTTCTTTTCGTAGTTTCGAAATGGGTAGCAATATTAGGTCTCTCCCAAGGGATTCGTCCTTGTCTTCCTCTGTATCTAGTTTCTCTAGTTCCTCTTCCTCTGGTGGCCCGTCGGAGGGACCGAGTGTTAACACCGATGGTGGTTCCTTATCGCCTGACGGTAGTTTTGTTTCGGTGGGCTCTGGGGAAAAATGTTCTTCCCCTGAAATCTATTATCCTCCGGGACTTTTCGCCGGGGATTATGAGGGTAAGAAGGTGTCCCCAGTTGATCCGGTCGAAATCCAGAGTCTTTCTTTAAAATTACAGAAGTTTTTTGGACGAACTTTCACAGACAGGGAAGTAGGAGAGTGGTTGGTCAATATAGATAAACATCGACCTTTTTTCCATGACAGTGCTTTGGCGAGATCAGATATGGGTAAAAAATTGCTTCAGAGAGATGACTTCGTTCTGCCCCCAAATGCTGAAAACTTCGGTTGGGTTGCAGAAGATGCTCTTTGTACTCGCTCCTTTTACTCATCAAAAGAGAATTTTCTACTGATGTTGAAGTCTACGGACGTCGCGGATGGTGTCCGCAACTTCGAAAACTGGAAGATTTGTCGACCCCATCTTGATGCTCGAATCTGCTCGCAATCTGACTGTATTTTGATGTTCATGTACGAGGTCCTTTTCAAGGATTTGGGTTTTAAGTTGCCTTTTTCCGACTTTGAAGTAGCGGTTTTACACCATTTAGAGGTCGCTCCCTCACAATTACATCCGAACGCTTGGGCGTTTGTCCAGGGATTCCAGCTACTGTGCCCCTATCTGAACGTCGATCCCTTGGTCGAGACGTTCTTCTCTATTTTTTCCCCTTTGTGGACGGAGGCAGATCCAGCGAAACGCCAAGGTTGGGTTTCGTTAAAACAGAATGGAAAAGTTTTTGAGCTGTTCTCTGAATCTCATCAAGGGTTTAAATCGAAGTATTTCATTGTTGAGGCCACCAGCAATACTGTTATGGAAAACGTTTGTGCTACTGTAGAAGTACTTGACAAGAACGGGCAGGTGATGATTGATTGGCGCGAGAGGTTCCCGCTGTGTTGGAGCGAGAAGCATTTCCAATTCGAGAAGAACGAATTCACATACAAACTCGACGAGCTCGACGATAATGCTCAATACAGTTTGAAACAAATTCGCAAGTTTGTTGAGATGCTGAAACCTCGACAACATACGAATAAAAAGGGAGTTGGTCTCCGAGAAAGGATATGTCGACACTCGTCGCCTTCTGAGATGCAAGACTCAAAAGGAAGCCAATGCGTGTTTAGGTAAATTTGTAGAAATCTACTTGTTCATAGTTCCCCTCTTATCATTCTGACTCATTTTTATCTTCGCAGATTCAATGGCTACTTCGGCGTTTTTGGCAAGCTTGAAGAGGAAGGCTTCTGTCGAAAAGACTCCTTCTCCAGGAGTTGGAGAAGGTTCTAGCCACACCGCTTATGTTCTCGCTTCGTCTTCTGGAGCCTCAACTGCTCAAAGTGTCGATGTTTCAACCGTGGTTGCGAAGGTGGTTGAAGAGGTGCCTTTAGGAAGTAAACGAATTTCTGCCCAGGCTGTCGAGGAGCCCGCCGCCAAGAAAAGGAAACCTCCTCAACCCAAGACCTCGGCTCGCACTCTCGCTTTGAAGACTGAGGAGAAGTCTGGCAAGGGAAAAGATACGATCCAGCTTTATGGCGAGGTCCCACCAGTTTGGTCTCGTGGCGAGACAGTGAGTGTTGAAGAGGTTGGGGGGTTAATTCCTCCTTCAGACAAGGCTTTCTTCAACGAACTCTCCGAGAATGTCAAGGAGAAAATGTTTTTCAAAAATATGACTCACAAGCTGCGGGACTTGCTAATTTCCCAATGGCTTTTCTAAAAGAACAGGCACTTGGAGGTTGAGCTCGACAGTTTTCGGAAGAGTAATTCGGGGCTGGATGCAAAAATTAAGTCCCTTGAAGGTCTTGAAGTTGAACTACAAGCTCAGCTGGCCAAGTTCAAGGGTGAGATGGTCGAGGCGTCAAGGCAGATCGCAAAACTTTCTTCCGAGAAGAAGGATCTGATTGAGGAACGCGGACAGCCTTTGCAGAGGATCCAGGATCTTCGAAAGTCAGAGGAGAGTTTGAAGTTGGAGGCCTTTGAATCCCAACGCAAGATGGAGGGATTAAGTACGGAGGTTGAGCTCCTCTCGAAGGAAAATTAAGAAGTTTCGTTGCTCTCGGAGAAGGTCAAAAAGTTAGAGGCCGAGAATGCAGAGATGGTGGCCTTGATCCTGAAGGCTGGCGACGAGTTATTCGCCAATGCCGTCGACCAGATTAAGGTTCTCAATCCTGATCTGACCTTTAACACGACGGGAATGACCCCTGCCGGGATCGTTGAGGGGAACAAAATTGTGGATGGGCAAACAAAGGAGGTCATTCTCATCGGGCCCACCCCATCTTCTGAAGTGGCTATTCCTCTGGTTTCCGATGTGGTCCCCTCTTCGAATTCCGAAGTAGTAGTTCCGTCGACTTCGGGAGTGGTTGTGCCTCCCAAGTCTTAGGATTTTGTTGCCCGTATTTGTCGTTTTTGCTTTGCTGTCTTGTAATGAACAAAACATTTGTAATGATATTCAACTTTGAATTAGCGAAATATTTACCTTGTTTGCTTTACTTGTCGTCTTGTTTGCTTTTCAGAACGCGCTCGTGCTCTTGGGCATGAGGCTCGTTCAAGGGTGCTCGCGCACTCGGGCACGAGGCTTTTCAAAACATGCTTATGCAGAACGTGCTCGTGCTCTCGGGCACGAGGCTTGTTCAAGGGTGCTCGTGTACTCGGGCACGAGGCTTTTCAGAACGTACTCGTGCTCTCGGGCACGAGACTTGTTCAAGGGTGCTCACGCACTCGGGCACGAGGCTTGTTGATAAGGCAAGTTTTTCATACTCGTTTTTCTTCGAATGTATTTTATTGCTTCACATTTGTATGTTTCGGATACATTTAACCTCAGCTATAGTACTTCTTCAACTTCGCTGCGTTCCAAGTCCTCGGAACTCGCTGGCCTTGCAATGTCTCAAGGGTGTAAGCGCCAGTACCAGTCTTTGTGATGACTCGGTAAGGGCCTTCCCAATTGGGTGCGAGTTTCCCTTGCGGGGCATTCTTTAAACCAACATCAGCTCGTCGAAAGACGAGGTCGTCAGGCATGAATTCTCTAGGCTCCACGCTTCGGTTGTACCTTGCTGCGATTTCCTGCTTGACTGTGACCTCGTCGAGCGCTGCAAGCTCTCTGCATTCGTCGAGGAGGTCGAGTTCTTCTTGCAAGTTTTGATAGTTATTGACACTTTGTTGGGGATATGAAGTTCTCCAAATAAGTTCTCCAATCTCGACGGGAATAACGACCTCTGTCCCATATGTGAGACGGAAGGGGGATTCTCCTGTCGTTGAGTGTGGAGTTGTGCGATATGCCCAAAGTACTCGGGGAAGTTCTTCTGCCCAGTTCCCTTTTGCTTCATCTAACCTTCGTTTCAGGCCTCGCAGAATAACCCGGTTTGCGGCCTCAACTTGACCGTTCGTCTTGGGGTGTTCTACGGAGGTGAAATGTTGTTTGATGTTGAGGTCCTCCAAAGTCTTTCAGAAAACACGGTCCGCGAACTATGTTCCGTTGTCGGCAACGACAACCTCGGGTATCCCAAACCTCGTCAAGATGTATCTTTTGAAGAATTTAATCAAATTCTTCGCAGTTATCTTTGCAAGTGCTTCTGCCTCCACCCATTTGGTGAAGTAATCTACTGCGATGGCTAGATACTTCACTTGTCCAGGAGCCATTGGAAATGGTCCAAGTATGTCAATGCCCCACTAGGTAAAGGGCCACGGTGCCGAAAGGGACGTTAACTCTGTTGGAGGAGCTAAGTGGATGTCGCCATGTCTCTGGCATTTGTCACATTTCTTAACGAATAACCTCGCGTCTGCGTCCAATGACGGCCAATAATAACTTGCACGGAGGACTTTCTTCGCTAGGGAATGTCCTTCCAGGTGTTGCCCACATATTCCTTCATGCACTTCGGCCAATGCATATTGGGCTTTGGCGTCATCGAGACACTTCAACAGTGGGGTGGGGATGGCAATTTTCACCTGTGTATGGGGATCCCCACGGGGACTACCCCATTCGGGGCCCCGCGGGCGGGGAATTTTTCCCCGTGGGGACGGGACTGGGAGAAAATCCCCATGTGATCCGGATGGGGATCACACCCCCCGCCCCGTGGGGTCCCCGCCCCGAACATATTACATAACTATCCCTAACAAATACATATATATGTATTATAATGATTGGTTTTTTGGTCTTTTTATGTCTTTTTTTAATTTTTTAAAACTATAATGGTTTTAGTAAAATAAAACAAAAGAAAGGTCATCACTCATCAGATTTACAAATCATAATGACTTCACATGTTGGACTAGACATGGAAAATTGATTTTGATATTGTAATTTTGAAACTTTTTCATACTTTTATATTTTTTTCAATTTTATTGAATTTTGGTGTTTTTTTTTATTTTTTTAAATTTTCGGGGTCCCCGTGGGGACCTACAGGGATCCATGGGGATGGGGATGGGGGAGAAAAACTCCCCATGGCGGGGATCGGGGACTGGGACGGGGAAAAATCTGGGGGGCGGGGTGGGGAGCGGGGGAGCACTCCCCGGTACCGCCCCGCCCCGTTGCCATCCCTAGGTGGAGAACCCCCTTCGGTACAGGATACCATCGATTATGGAGTAAGAACACACTTTCTTCCGAATTTTGGCGGCCTCCTTTTCCTCATTTGGGAGCTCTCTGAGTTGAATGAACTTCTGAATGGGCGTCATCCAATTGTCTGGGTTAGCGGCCACGTCATCAATGCTTGCCTGGGAGATTGCCAAGCAAAATTTCGGAAGAGTCTCTGGTATTTCGACGGAGGTGATGTCGGCCGTGAGTTATCTTTGGGTTTGGCGGTGTTTCTGTATCACAGATCTGTTGTTCCCCGAGGTTCTTGTGCTGGCGAGTTTGGACAGAATATCTGCTCGGGTGTTTTGTTCTCTTGGGACGTGTGTAATCTCGATTGTAGAGAAATCGTTCATTTTCTTTTTCACCAAGGCGAGGTATTCCTGGAGGAGTGGGTCTTTAGCCTGGTACTCTCCGTTGATTTGGGACACAACCAACTGAGAATCGGTTCTGATTTTAACTTCTTCAGCCCCGAAGTCTCGAGCTAATGTGAGCCCTGCTAAACATGCTTCATACTCTGCTTGGTTGTTTGAAGTGGGGAATGAAAATCTCAGGGAGAACTCGACGATCACCCCGTCGTCGTTTTCGAGCAACAACCCAGTGCCACCGCCTTTTGCGTTGGACGATCCGTCGACATGAACCGTCCATTTAGAGCAAGGCTCTATAGCTCCCGGAGTCATTTTGGCGATGAAATCTGCCAGGCATTGGGCTTTGATGGCCTGTCTTGCCCCGTACGTAATCCCGAATTCGGACAACTCAACCGACCACTTGATCATACAACCTGCCAAGTCAGGCCTGTGTAGGATCTGTTTGATTGGTTGGTCTGTCCGAACTACTATGGGATGCGCTAAGAAGTACTGTCTTGACCATCGAGTTGCGACTATCAACGCTAGCGCGACCTTCTCAATCTTTTGGTATCTTAGCTCAGGGCCTTGAAGTGCTTTGCTTGCGAAGTAGACGGGTTTCTGGCCCTCACCTGTTTCACGGATGAGGACGACACTTAGAGCTTTATCGGCTACCGCCAGGTAGAGATAAAGTACTTCCCCAGGGGATGGTCTCGTCAAGACTGGTGGTTGAGACAGAATGCGCTTTACCTGAGTCAAAGCTTCTTCGCACTCGGGGGACCATTCGAATTGAATTCCTTTCTTCAGTAGACGGAAAAAGGGCAACGTGTGTTGCGCTGATTTCGAGATAAACCTTGTCAGCGAGGCGAGCATTCCAGTGAGCTGCTGGATGTTTTTCTTTGATGATGGCCATTGCATTTCGGTGACAGCTCGACATTTGTCAGGGTTTGCCTCAATCCCTCTTTCGGTTAAGTAGAAACCGAGAAATTTCCCAGCTCGTACCCCGAAAGTGCATTTTTCAGGGTTGAGCCACATATTATGTTGTCGGACTTCGGCGAAAACTTCTTTTAGGTCGACTACGTGGCCAGTTTCCTTCGCTATTTTCACGATCATATCGTCCATATACACCTCCAACATTCTACCGATCTGGTTTGCAAATACTTTGTTCATCATGCGCTGATACGTGGCTCCAGCATTCTTGAGGCCAAAAGGCATTACTTTGTAGCAGTAATTGCCTTTGTCGGTCATGAATGCAGTTTTTTCTTGATCAGCAGGGTGCATTGGGATCTGGTTATAACCAGAGTACGCGTCCATAAAAGAAAGCAATCGAAAACCGGAGGAATTATCGACAAGTCTGTCGATATTCGGGAGGGGATAGGCATCCTTGGGGCACGCCTTGTTAAGATCGGTGTAATCAACACACACGCGCCATTTTCCATTAGACTTTTTAAGTAGTACAATGTTAGAAAGCCATGTAGTGTATTTAACTTCCCTAATAAACTCAGCCTTAACAAGATCATCAACTGCTTTGGCTGCAGCCTCAGCTTTCTCCGGGGCTTGCTTGCGACGTCGCTGAGCTACCCAGCGGGCTTTAGGGTCGAGAGCAAGTTGATGGCAGGCGATGTCGGGAGAGATGCCTGGCATGTCAGCAGCAGTCCAAGCGAAGAGGTCAGCATTGGACTTCAGGCACTCAATCAGCTGTAGCTTAACCTGTTCGGGAAGGTCTGCACCGACCTTCACGGTCTTTTCGGGATCAACCCCCAGCTGAACTCGGATAAACTCGCCATCAGGCATTGCCCTCCTGATCTTTTACTGGAGTTCTCGGGCCAGGGGATCGTCCTCTTGGACTTCATCTTCGAACTCGATTCTGGCATCGAAATCAGCAAGGTTGACTTCTGAAGCGGCTTTGGCAAGAGCTTGCTTCTTAGCAGAGGGAGGTTGCTTCTCATCACCTGACCCGTCGACCTTCAGGGACAGGATGTAGCATCTCCTAGCAGCTTCTTGATCGGTTTCGACAGTGACGACTTTGTCGTCATCACTATGGAAACGCATCTTCAAATGGACCGTCCAGGTCACGACTCCGAGCTCCCCCAGAGTTGGGCGCCCAATGATGCAGTTGTACACAGACTTGCACGGAAGTACTATGAACTGGACTTTAACAGTCTTGGAGGCAGGTGGTTCTCCAAAGGTCACCATCAATTCCACATAGCCCAAAGGCTTGGTTTTCGAGCCATTGAAACGAGTCAGATCAGACCCCGGATACGGTACGAGGTCTTTCTCTGGTAGCTTCAAGGTCTTAAACAACTCGTGGAAAATAATATCCGTCGAGCTCCCCTGATTTATTAATATTCTTCTAACATCAAAATTGGCCATGTAAGCTTTGACCAACAAGGGAATCAAAAAATTCGGCTTTCCATTCACCAGGTCTTCGTCGTAAAAGGCGAGGGGAGGCATTCCCTTATGCCTGCTAGATGAGGGAAAAACAGTGGACACCGACATCGTTTCTCTCAGCTTTCGCTTTGCTGAGTTTATACTCGTACCTCCCTTGTCGGAGAACCCTCCAGAGATGACAAGGGCGACTGGGGGAGGTCGAGGTCTTTCTTTGTTCTCTTCGGAGGCTCGAGCTGCCTCGTCGAGTTGTGCTACAGAAGTTGATTCCTTTCTCGCAGGTCGAGGTGATCTGGACCTCGACCTTCTATCGCCAGATCTCGGTTTTGCTTTCAAGTACTTCGTCAACCTCCCCTTCTGGATCAGCTGCTCTATCACATCTTTCAAGTGAAAACACTCATCAGTCTCATGCCCGACGCACTTGTGAAAGTGACAATACTTGGACTTGTCGGCATTGGGCTTCTCTTTGCCTTTCTGGGGGAACTTGACTCCAGCATCTCGGAATTCGGTATTCGCGCATTCGTTCAGAATACGCTTTGGTGTGGTATTCAAGGGAGTGTATTCGTCGTACCTCTTTGATGGAGGTCGGTTCTCTTTATCTCTGCGCGATCTGTCTTCGCGCTGTCCGTCGGTCTTCTCCTGGGTTTTGCCCTTGACCTTCGACGCCATCAACTTTTCTTCATAATTCATGTACTTCTGGGCTCGTTTAAGGAAGTCGTTCAAGGTCTTTGGCTTATCGACACCAATGTTGACGTTGAACAAACTGCCTTCAACCAAACCTTACTCCAGCAAATACAACTTCATCTCATCGGAACACTTTTTCATAGAAATTGTTTCTTTGTTAAAACGCTCGATATAGTCTCTGATAGATTCATCTTTTCTCTGCTGAATCGCGGCCAACGCCGTCGTGGACTTTGGTTGGACTTTGGACGCTGTGAAGTGGGCAGAGAATTGATCGGTGAGTTCGGACCACGAGTCCACAAAATTTTTCTTCAGGGCCTGGAACCATGACAAGGCCGCCTTCTTCAGAGTTAGAGGAAAGATCTTGCACTTGACTGGTCCCTGGGCACCTCGATAGCCCATGACCGTGTCGAAATAACCGATGTGCTCATCTGGATCGGTTGTGCCGTCATACGAATCTACGGATTGTGGCTTCTGAAGATGCTTCGGAACCTGGAACTTCATGATCCTGGAAGTGAAAGGACCCAAGGCCTCACACGTGTCGCTCCCTGTGTCACTCTGCAGGGAGGTGGACGAAAGGGAGTGTGCACGACAGCGGCGAGAGGTACGTTCAGCTGACCTTGCACAACAGCGAGAGGGAGTAGTGGTTCTTTGAGGCGGTGTATCGCTGCTTGCGGTCACATCTCTGCAACGGGGAGAGTGATCAGGAGAACGGTGGCGACGCGGCGGAGAGCGCCTCCCCTCAAGCCCTGACGATAAGCTTTTAGGCGAAACTCTCTCGCACCGCGTTTTCTCATTTCTTCTTCCGCTCCGAGGAGAACGAATCTGAGATCTACGGCGGTGAGGCGAAGGGCGATCTAAAGACCGACTACGGCGGTGGGTTGCATGTGGAGAATGGCGCGGAGTTGCATCATGGCGGCGACGATGAACAGATCTGCGAGTTACGGAATCTCTGGACCTCCGAGGCGACTGAAGGATCTGGTCAGTTGTGTTCTCGATCTGCGTTGCGATGCGAACAGAGATCTCTTTCTGCTGATTCTCCATGCCATCCAGGCGTTGATTCTAGACCTGCATCGCTTCAGCATGACTTCGTATGAACTCTCGAAACTCACGGAGGAGGAAGGCGGCGGTTGCCGGAGCGGTCTCGCCTATTTCTGTTGTAACCGCCGTGGTAACGAATGGAACAACATCGATCTAAGGCGGAGGAACATTCCTCGGCCTTTCATATTCGACATTGAATTGAACAGGTTCAGGTTCAGGTTGATCTACCGGAACGATCAAAGGATTTGGTGGATTCAGATCTGCGCGGAGCGAGCTGCGAGTAGCGACGGTGCGCTTCGATCCAGTCATCATGAATCAAGAAGAGAAACTTCGGAAACTAAAGATGAAATTAAAGAACTTCCCCACAGACGGCGCCAATGTTCTGAACAGAACCTCAGAGGATAGCTGGAGGGAAGCAGTGCGACGTTGTTCGCAGCGGTTGACGACGGCGTGCGGGATGGTGTACCTGCAAGGACTCTGATGCCTAAGCCAGTTTAGGTAGGAGGAGAGGAATTGCAGAGATGAATCCAATCGTACCTAGATCTGTGAAGGAGATTCGTTTTTATATGGTTCGAGGACGGTTACTAAGAGATAACCGCTCCTGCGAGATCCGGGGTGCCGTCAGATACTTGCCAGGCTGTGATGAGCTGGGTGGAGTGCTGAGGACCATTGGATAAGCCACGTCAACCCGGCTCCGGAGCGGTGAAGTAGACTATGTGCGGAGATGGGCCTTAAGCGCGTGAATCGTCGGATTGGGCTTCGGCCAATCCGGAACAGTTTTAAAGAAAACATATTAGAATAACGTTTGAAAACAATGTTAAAAAATAATTTAAACGTTTGTATACGTGATAATAGTCATGCTAGCTAACGATTCATTCTCTTTCTTACGATTCATGGATCCGGATCCGGATCTGCATCATCTCTGATCCTGTAGATGCAACATGTAGCAGAGGATCCAATTGCCATGCCATCCACTGATCGGAAATAGTTTATGCAAAATATACAAGTACCTGTGAGCTGCTAAAGCTTTTAGAGAACCAGGTATTCTGGTTCACCCAAAAAATCAATGCATGTTTAATTAAATAATAAGCGAGATTTAAACAATGTAGTAGGTATTCAATGATAACTTATCAGACTATCACCACAATAGAAAACGAAATATACAACACTTATTTTTTGCTTCAGCGCCGGAGCGGTGAAGTAGACTATGTGCGGAGATGGGCCTTAAGCGCGTGAATCGTCAGATTGGGCTTCGGCCCAGTCCGGAACAGTTTTAAAGAAAACATATTAGAGTAACGTTTGAAAACAATGTTAAAAAATAATTTAAACGTTTGTATACGTGATAATAGTCATGCTAGCTAACGATTCATTCTCTTTCTTACGATTCATGGATCCAGATCCGGATCCGCATCATCTCTGATCCTGTAAATGCAACATGTAACAGAGGATCCAATTGCCATGCCATCCACTGATCAGAAATAGTTTATGCAAAATATACAAGTACGTGTGAGCTGCTAAAACTTTTTTAGAGAACCAGGTATTCTGGTTCACCCAAAAAATCAATGCATGTTTAATTAAATAATAAGCGAGATTTAAACAACGTACATAGATATTCAATGATAACTTATTAGACTATCACCACAACAGAAAACAAAATATACAGCGCTTATTTTTTGCTTTTGCCAGCGCTTAAAAGCGCTGCCTAATCACCCGCTGGGGATATGCCTTTGAAAAGACAGCGTTTGGAAAGCGCTGTCGATTTTGAGAAAAGACAGCACTTCCTACTTTCAACAGCGCTTCCTCAAGAAAGCGCTGTTAAAAGTCATACTTTCAACAGCGCGTCCTTAAGAAAGCGCTGTCTATACCTCTTTTTTTTTTTTTTTTAAAAAATTATTTTTTACATTTCCTATTTCATTCACCCTTAAAAAAAATGTGTTTTTATTATTAAAAAAATTAATAAAATAGGTTTTTAGTATAAAAATAAAATAGCCACGGCGATTAAGTAGAACCTTTATAATGATAAACCAAACAATTTATAAATTAAGTAGAAAATATCAAAGAATGAAAATAAGAAGCAAAACTGAATAACAAAAACTAAGTAATACAAATGTTGATCAGTAACAAGTAGAGATGGTACATGAAATCTCTGTCCTAAATAATTACAAACTCAAAATTCCAGTCAACTCAGTGGTGGTATGGTCAATTACTTATTTTTCTACGTTAAAGATCCAATCCTATGAAAATAAAAAGAAGAACACGTTCGATACTGCCCCAAGAGATAACCCATACACTACAACAAAACCAAAATCAAAATGTAGTAACAGATAAATAAGCACAACAAAAGCAGAAGTTACAGTATATCAAATCTTCTGCAATATTTATAGCACAGGTCCCCAAGAGATGTCAGTTTTGGCTTTGTTTGGTATCATGGAGAACCTAGCAACCAAGAAACATAAATATTAGAAAGAAGCTATTAAAATAGCTTTAGCATCTAGATAAACAGAAAATCATGTAAGCAATGAAACGTGACCATATCAGATAAATATGAAATATTGCTCATGGCCAAATTTTGCTTTAGCATATGGCCAAATTTTGTTCAGTATGAGATAAATATGAAATGTGACCATATCAGAAACAGACTTATATTATATCTTAACTAACAATAACTTCTAAAGTAACAAGAAGTAACAACAAGAAATACATATGAGCATACCATCAGGACTGATCACTTCACTTATATCAATCACAATATGTATCAGCAAAACATAAAGAAGTCACAGCCATTGCCCTTTTATCAGACAAATTTTAACTGCTTTGATAAATTTTTCAGACGTTTGACACATCAACAACAAGATTATGACTAAGCGGTGGAAAATGTAAACTTGCAGTATTTTAACTAGGAAACCTAGTCTATTTTATATCATTTTTATTCAAGTAAAAACTAGATTGGAAAACCCCTCAAAAGAAACATAAAGAATATTGTTAGTTGTTATTCAAATTAGCACCCACAGTCCACATGCATACACACACATTCAACTAAACCACCAGAGTAGTCTCTCTCCCCCCTCTCTCACACACACACACAAACACTGTTATACTTAGATCTTAGACATGGAAGGAAAATACAAGAATCTCAGTGGCAATATATGATTGAAATGTAACCTGCTACAACTTTTCCCCCCTTGGATCTGGATCAACAAGTTTTGCATGACGTTTCCCAGACTTTGATGTCCCACTGGCACTTGATTCTTCATTTTTTTTTTCTTCTGCCTCCTAAAAAGGAAATAAAATAATAGCATGAATACTTTTGCAGCAAGAAGATCCAAAGAAGCTACAGATATTATTAATACTTTCTTAGCTCTTGCTTATGCTTTTCTCTGTTTTTGCCTCATTTTCTTTTCCTGAGAAGGAAGCAACTTAGACATATCATTATCTTCCTCAACTGTTGACTTTGGAGGAGAATCATGCAACTTTATATAACATCTGCGGTGCAAAACATTGCAAGCATGAGACCATAACCACAAGATTAGAAATAAAATCCCATTTACTTATACAAAATCTAAATTGGAATGTTATGGCAGTCTCAAAAGGATGCTGTTTTAAGCCACACAATTATAAGCTGACACCAAATGCCGTGAAAAAAATAAGAAAACTGTTAGAAACATAATATAAAATTATTCATTTGCATTCTCTTAATAACTTAAGCTTTTGAAATAATTAGTCCATGCAAGATATCAAAGCCTCTATGACCAAGTGGCCTAGAGTTCGATCCTTGTCATGCTAGCCACAGCTACTGCATCGTTTGCTTCCACCTAATCACAATAATTTCAACAAAACATCATATCCATATTGCCAGTTTGCACATAACGTCCACTACAACCAACTAAACAAGCTTTTCCTTCTAAAGCATGTTGCAAATGGAGCCTTTACTTGAGGCCTTTCTAACAAACCAAATAGGCTCAAGCAATTCTCATTCATTGTTGCAAACATATAATCAGAGAGAAAATTCAACCTGTAAAGAGGATTCCAAAATCACGAAAAGTGGTGATTCAGTGCTGAAAGTAAGATGAGTACTCACAGTGTTGATGAGATCGATGATGACAGAGAGCTCCTGATGAGCCAACTGCAAATTCTCCACCATGCCCTGCCATTGCCACGGTGTTGAAGTCTCCCTTGAGCTCTTCTTCTGCTTCTTTTTCTTCTCCTCGTCCTTCTCAACAGCCTAAGCAAAGTCAATTCGCCTAATTAGAGAGATCCGCTTCTCATCGTAATCCACATCTCTACAACAACAACAATAATACCAGCGAGAGCACAGACGTTACAAAAAGCAAGTGCGAACAGAAAATAGGTTCAACGTTCTTCGATATGCACAACTCAATAAAACCAATTCAAGGAATAAAAAAAAAAAAAAAAACTAACCTGCATAAACACGAACGGTCTCCAACCTAGCCACTTCCTTCGCCAAAGTTGCAAGTTCGTCTCTGAAACCCTTCCGTCCTTCACCATCCCCTTCGCCTCTTTCTCCATCTTCACTCAACAAAATGAAAACAATTTCTCACAATTCATACACCAAAAAAACCCTAAAATAAAATAAAAATGTTGAATCGAAGCACGAATCGAACCTGTCACAAAGCTAGAGGAGCACCTGGAGGAGAGGGCGTTCAACCTAGCGGTGACGCCGCCGAAGAGGCCATGAATTTCGACGAAGAATGAGGCGTACGCGGCGAGACCCGCTCCAAGTCGCTGAGTCAAACTCGGCCAGACCCAATCCAACTCGGAACACTGAGTTTGGAGCTCGACGACGAAAGTGGGAGCCTCGGCGAGGGCGCGTTTTGTGTGGAACTTGTGGTCGCAGAGGAGGAGATTCGCGCGCGACAAAGAGGGAGGAGGAGATCCGCGCGCAGAGACGACGAAGAGAGAGACGAGGATGTGTCGCAGGGGCTGGACGGCGGAGGTGAGCTCGACGGCGGCGAGAGAGACAAATGAACGCATGAGAGAGAGAGGTGAACGAAGCAGGGCGCGGGTTTATAACCTGGGAGAGGCTAAATTACAAAATTGGTCCTCTAAGTTTATTTTAGGTTTTAATTTGGTCCTTTATATTTTATTTTTTATTCGTTTTGGTCCTCTACGTTTTATTTTAGTTTTCAATTTGATCATTTTCGTCACTAAAAGTCAATTGTCCGTAGCTAGAATTTGGCTTTTAGCTACGGACAATTGGCTTTTAGTGACAGAAATGACCAACCTGTTGTAACTTTTAAAACTTAAGGGACCAAAACAAAACAAATAAAACATAGAGGACTAAATTGAAACCTAAAATAAACATAGAGGACCAATTTTGTAATTTAGCCTTTGAGAAATAGAGTAGACAGAGCTTTCCTAGGAAAGCGCCGGTGATGGTGAATAAAAGACAGCGTTCAATTAAAGAAGCGCTGGTTATATCACATAAATAAACAGCGTTTTTTCGGGGAAGCGTTGTCTATGTCCCGCGTGGCTCTTTAACAGCGTTTTTTCAAAAAAATCCTGTTTAAACTCAATCATAGCCAACATTTTAGTGGTAAGCGCTATTTTTGTGGCGCCATTTTTATCACATTCTGTTGTAGTGTATAGATAGTAAAATTGCTAAAAAAAAAAAAACACAAGTAAAAATAAACTAGTCATATATTTTGTGCTGCTTCAAACATCCTTTTCTTATTTCCACAAATGGTTCTTACTAGTTGCTACGTACTAAGATCTACAATTTTTGCCCATCTCAAACATGTTCTTGAGTCGGTTTTGTTTTTTATAGTTTTCTCAATCTCGAATTGTGTATTCATAAAAAAGGTTCATAGTGAATCCCATATTCAAGTTTTTGTTATATCCACTTTAATTAACTGTGAAAAAAGTCAATAAATAAAAAGAGAACATTGATTAGTACTACAACAATAATTCAATTGAAAACTATTCAACGATATTTCAAACCTAGTAACAAAATGTTACACTCCAATCCAATTGTCCAGTACATTAATTAAAAATATTAAAATACAATGGTTAAACTGAATACACTAATACATAAATTAAAAATTGATTTTGGTGTTTAATTATGCTAATTTTGTGATTAATTAATTAATAAAAAATTCAATATATAAATAAAAAAAATTTAACTACATCATTAAAAAAATACAAAGCAATACTACTTAAACTACACGGTTGGATTATGGCACATTGTATCTCCTTCATATTGCGGCCAAAATCCTTCATTGGGCACCAACGGGAACTCTTGGTTTTAAACATTTAAATCATTCTGCAACTTGTACTCATCCGGCACCAGCATCATGTAGTCAAGACGACAATGTGAACAAGCAGCAATTACATGTGAATAGGGGATGTGTAGCGCCTGAAATTTTCCACAGTCACACCACCCTCTTTCCAAGTCTGCAAAATTCTCCGCAGGTCGTCCCTCCCGTGGATTGATTACCTCCTCCACGTAGAATCGCTTGTGTTGCCATTCGAGTGAACGAACATTATGCGTGTTGGTAATTACTAGCTCTTTCTCAATGGCGTTGGTCAGAAGAGGAGTGTAAACACGGCCGGATGTGATCATTGCCTCTGTTTTCCTCCCCATTTTTGGGAACAATATAGACAACCTAAAATAGGTTATTTTGACCAACGCGGTGATTGGAAGGTTTCGCGTCCCCTTCAATACAGAATTCACTAGTGCATGAAACGGAAAAGAATTAGGTCTTTCACACCGGTTTTAGGTTTAACCGGTGTAAAAAGTGACGTGGTGGCAATTTTGAAATTATCGCGTCACTTTTTACACCGGGTATATAACCAACCGGTGTAAAAGGCTTCGCGTTTAAAAACTAAAGACAATTTACACCGGTTTTGTATATAACCGGTGTTAAAAGCGAAAGTATTACACCAGTTATTTCAAGAACCAGTGTTAAAAGTCTTTCTCTTTGATTAAAATTACTTTCTCCCTCTCATTCTCAGATACGTGCGAATCATATCTCTGAGATAACCCTACTTTTTCTCTCTCGCCGCTGCACTCTCCTTGTTATCTCCGTCGTTCGAGCTCTCTCTCTCTCTCTCTCGCCTGCACTGTCATCGTTCTCATCCTTTCTCGCCGCCGTTCGAATACCTCTACTTCACGTGGTTCTCGTCGTTGTTCTCCTTCTCGTGGTTCTCGCCGCCGTTCACCTTCGAAGCCCTGTCTTAGAGGCAAACCAGAAGCGACTACGGCCACTTGTTCCTTCTCCGTGCTTATATGTTTGTTCCTTTACCTTATAGCTTTTTCCCTTTTTGGTTTTAATCTGTTTGATAATTTATTCACCTTAGCTTCTAATCTAGCTTTGGTCCAATGCTGAGCATTAGCTAGCTTCATGGGTATTCATCATTGGCGAGCTATGTACTATGGAACAAGTTTTGTATGTTAAAGGTGACGTTAAGTGTTATGGAACAATTTGGTACATGATTTTTCCCTTCCCTGCCACTTGTGTTACTGTTAAGTGTTATGGAACAGTTTGGTACATTATTTTTGACATTTAACACATGACAAAGAATGCCAAGTAATATTGTCTGCAATGTATATATAAGTTTACCTATAAAGACAATAGGGAAGAGGTTGTTTGACTAAATTAAGCTTTTGGAAAAGACTCTTTATGTTACAAGTTCTGTATGTTAGAGGTGACACAATAATAGATTGTTGTTTTCAAATTATGGCCAAATGTTTGAAGTTTAATGCTTTACTGGGTTTTTGATTTTCATTCAAGTTTATATCATTTACAAAAAGGTGATTCTCTGCACTTACGAATAGTAATTAAGCTGTTGAGGTAATTAAACTGGGTTCTTGATAACAAACGATATCTTTAGATGAAAACCGTGATCGTGGGGGGCGTCGTACTAGCATGGCTTCCAGGAGGTCACGTCCCTCAATTAGCAGGCCGATGTGACTGCAAAGGAGTATCGAGCTAGCTTTGATGAACCAGTATGCTGATCCCCGCATCAATGCTGACCGTTGGGGCTCGGGCCTTCCTATGCACATGCTTCAGAGGAGACCACCCTCTCCCAGGAGGCCCGTAGCTTCCAGGGATGTTCATCGAGGGCCGAAAATCATTCAGATCCCTAGTGATGACGATGAGATCTCGGAGTATACTCCATCCACACCGGAGTATTCTCCCATCATAGAGGACTACACTCCATCGACTCCTTCAGAGGAATTTACAGCCCGATTTTGTCTTGGGGACCCTCAAACAGCCACCACTAGCTTTCCTTTTATATTATGTTACCTATTAATGTATTTAACTGTTTTGATATTTTAATTAGATAAATGTATCAAGAGAATATATTATTGTATTTATCATTGCTTTTTATGAATATCCTGACTATTTAGTTGGACAATTATGATTATGATATATGATGTATGTTTTTATATTTGAGCTTCTCTATTTAATTTGTGTTAAGCCTTAGTTTCCAGTTTGAAATTTAATAAAATGTTTGCGTGTGTACCGGGGATGGTACCGCTCATTTTATTGAATCTTGAATTGTCCAAGTAGGACAGTTTGGGAAGAAATTTTTTTCTTTTATTTGGTTAATAGTTAGTCTTTAAATCTTTTATCTAATACATGATGAAATTTCATATTGCTACATTTCCTATTGTCTCTGGGTGCATGCTTGACGTGGTGGATGTCACCACATTAGGGTTGTGTACTTGGAGACTAATGGGAAATGCTGCCGAAATTTCGTCAGGTATAAGATATAAGGATCTAACGACTAACTATTAACCAAATAAAGAAAAATTTCTTCTTGAATGGGATAGGTTCATACCAAATATACAGAGATCTGTTAGTTACTTGTGGTTGAAGGGTCCTGAAGTGGTGATTGTGTTCATTAAATAAGCGTGTGTTTACTTTTTCAGAACGTAGCTATGGATCATAGTTAGATGCAAAAAAATCGATTGACCGATGAGTATAATAATGGAGTGTCAGAGTTTCTGAAATTTGCTGAAACAAAGCTTCCAAATAGTAATGGAGAATTTTATTGTCCTTGTGTTAAGTGTGCGAATCAGGCACCTCTAAAAGTTAAAGACATACATAAACACCTTGATGTCTTTGGGATTTGCCAGAGTTATACAACATAGACATGGCATGGTGAAGTGTTAGGCAAGCCAAGTGTGTCCAAAAGTGGGGAAGTTAAGGTGGATATGGGCAATCGACTAGAGGACATGATTCGTGATATTAGACCAGATTCTTTTAAGCGAGCACATGTGTATGATACTTTATGTAGTGACAAGGATCAACCATTGTATCTGGGTTGCACAAATTTCACACGGTTGTCAACAGTTTTGAGGTTGTTTAATCTTAAGGCGATAAATGGGTGGACTGATAAAAGATTCACTGAGTTGCTAGAGTTGTTGAAAGACATGCTTCCAGAAGGCAACACATTGTCGAACCGTAACTACGAGGCAAAGAAGATATTATGTCCAATGGGTGTGGAGTATAAGAAAATACAGGCTTGTCCCAATGACTATATATTATACTGGAAGGAGAATGAAGACAAAGAAATATGCCTTAAATGTATGAAATCACGATACAAAAAGAAGAATGGTGATGAAGGTTATGATGTCACCTCAAAAGGTCCTCCTGCGAAGGTGTTATGGTATCTTCCAATTATTCCAAGGTTTAAACGATTGTTTGCTAATGTAAAAGACGCAAAGAATATTAGATGGCATGCAGATGAGAGGAAATGTTATGGGAAGCTTCGTCATCCGGCTGATTCTTTACAATGGAAATGAGTTGATTCTTTGTTCCTGGATTTCGGCAATGACTCAGGAAATCTGAGGCTTGGACTTTCTACTGATTGAATGAATCCATATGGTAGTTTAAGTAGTAACCATAGTTCATGGCCTGTTCCCTTGGTTATTTATAACCTATCTCCTTGGTTGTGGATGAAGCGTAAGTATATTATGTTATCTATGATGATATCCAGACCAAAACAGCCAGGAAATGACATAGATGTTTATCTAAGTCCCTTGATTGAAGACTTGAAAATATTGTGGGAGGAAGGCATTGATGTTTTTGACGGGTATTCCAATGAAAATTTCAAGATGCATGTCATGTTATTTTGCATCATAAATGACTTTCCAGCTTACGGGAATTTGTCTGGGTATAGTATTAAGGGGCATAAAGCTTGTCCTATATGTGAAGAAGGCACATGCTACCATCAATTGCAACATGGAAGGAAGACTGTTTATCTTGGGCATCAGAGATTTCTCAGACGTAATAACCCGTATCGGAGGTTGAAAAATGATTTTAATGGATGCCAGGAGAATGGAGTTGCTCCAAATGCCTTAACTGTGGAAGAAGTTTATGAAGAGTGAAGAAAATCATTGTTAGTTTTGGAAAGAAACAAAAGAATTCTACTGAAAAAACATATGGAAGAAGAGGTCAGCTTTCTTTGATCTTCCATACTGGTCAAGTCTTGATGTGAGACACTATATTGATGTGATGCACCTGCAGAAAAATGTTTGTGATAGTGTAATCGGTACGCTTCTCAACATCAAGGGCAAGACAAAGGATGGTTTGAATGCTCGTCTAGATCTGGTTGAGATGAGCATGAGAGAACAGTTAGTTCTAGAGCCAAGAGGTAACAAGACATATTTGCCACCAGCATGTCATACCTTGTCAAAACAAGAGAGAAGAAGCTTCTGTGAGTGTCTATGGGGCGTGAAATTAAGTGCCACAGGGCTACTCTTCAAATGTCAAGAGTCTTGTGTCAATGAAAGATCTCAAACTACTTAGCTTAAAGTCTCACGACTGCCACGTCTTGATGCAATAACAACTACTAGTGGTTATTCGTGGCCTCTTGCCAAAAAAGGTTCGGCATGCCATAACTAGATTGTGCTTATTTTTCAATGATGTATGTAGTAAAGTGATTGACTTTCAGGAGTTGGACAACTTGGAAAATGAGGCTTTTATTATCTTGTGTCAGTTGGAGATGTTCTTTCCTCCCTCATTTTTCGACATCATTGTTCACTTAATTGTTCATCTAGTGAGGGAGATTAGAGTGTGTGGCCCTATTAATCTAAGGTGGATGTACCTTATCGAATGATACATGAAGATCTTGAAAGGGTATGTGAAGAATCCATACCGTCTCGAAGCATCTATTGTTGAAAGGTACATCACAGAAGAATCCATTGAGTGTTATACAAACTACTTATCAAAAGCAGAACCTGTAGGGATCCCCAAGTCTCGTCATGAGGGAAGATGTGAAGGTAAGGGTACACGAGGTCTAAAGGTTAAGAACAAGGGTCATACGAAAGTGATGCAGGCACATCTGTACATATTGAATAGCACTAATAAGGTTGAGTCATACTTGTCTACTCACAAATCCATTGTCAAGGCCAAAAACCCCCACAGGAACGAACAATGGGTGTTAAAAGAGCATAACAAGACATTCCTAAGCTGGTTTAAACCACATGTTATGAATGATGATACTGCTTCTGATGACATAAAATGGCTAGCAAATGAGCCTATCTTTAATGTCTTATGTTGGAGTGGGTACGATATAAATAAATTTTCCTTTTATACAAAGTCACAGGGTGACAAGAGTAATGTGCAAAACAGTGGGGTTATGGTTATGGCTTCTGCAATGCACTTCTCTAGTTCAAAGGATAAGAACTCTGTTCTGGCATCCATAGCTTACTTTGAGGTCATTGAAGATATTTGGGAGCTCGATTATTGTAAATTTAGAGTGCCTTTTTTAAATGTAAGTGGGTTAACAGTAATAGTGGTGCACAAACCGATGAATTAGGATTTACGGATGAACGAGCCTTTCATCATGGGATTCCACGCCAAACAAGTATTTTATGTGAAGGATCCCTCTAGCAATAGGTGGTCTGTAGTGCTCCAAAGAAGAAACATGCATCAGAGTGATGAAAATGAAGATGCATCTGTAGATATTTATGACACTCCTTCTTTCTCAACACAAAGATCTTCTTTCACTGGTGAAAATGAAGTAGATGATGTATATGCCACTCATGATGATTATCAAGAAGGGATATTAGAGGAGAAATGATCAAGTAAGACTTTTTAGGTTAATTTTTTTTTGTTATTTGTAACATTATAATATTTGTGTTAATACATGCATGTTTGTTATTTGTTCATTATTTATAGTCTGACTGACATATTATTTTTTTGTCTGTATAGACATCATGGATGATTCTTCAGCCTCCTCTCCTACGAGGTCTAGGACTAGATGCATATGTAGATATTTATAGCACTACCTTCTTTGTACATTGTTTATATATTGTTTACATATATATATATATATAGCTTAACTTTGTTTATATGTATATTTGATATGTTTATAGATTAAATTTGATAGCTTTAAATGGTTTGAATTTTGGGCACATTTGGTGCCAATTATGTTGCCAATCCTTGTCAAATTTATTGTCTATTTATTGTCATTTTAGTTTGCCTCAGGGCAGGAATGGATAAAAATAAACAGAAAAACAAAAAAAAAGTGTACTTTTTACATCGATTATTCAAGAAACCGGTGTAAAATAATTATTAAATAAAGAAAAAAAAAACCGGTGTAAAAGGTTAGTCTTTTACACCGGTTAACCGGTGTAAAAATTCCTATAAAAAAATAAACGAAAATTGAAATTTTACATCGGATATATAACCGGTGTAAAACATTGACATTTTATGCTGGTTAAATAGCCGGGTAAAAACCCCAACATACAACATCAGGAACATCTACACCGGTACCAAAACCGGTGTAAAATGTTAATTTTAACTGGTGTAAAATCCTCCTTCTACACTAGTATATTAATGGACTCTGCAAGGTTGGTTGCTATGTGACCCCAACGACGGCCTCCCTCATCAAATGCTTGAGCCCATTTTTCCCTTTCGATATTGTTGACCCACCTTGCGGCCTGTGCGTCTAAATTTATGACAATACGGTACCAATATCTAAACGACGTCTCATTCAACGAATATCTTGTTATGTTGGAAGAAAATATTGTAAATAAAGTTAATAGAAAATTAATAAATTATTTTCAATGTATATGAATGATGTACTAACCCATGTTGACAACTGCTTTCCGAAGGTCAACATTCTTGAACTCCCTCGTGAAATTTTGTGTAATGTGTCAAATGAAGTACACATGCACTGTTGACGGTTCTTGCCATCCATTTTCTGGCCATCGATAGGCACTTTTGATTTGATTCATGCCTATATGAAATTAAGCATATGTTGACTTGGGGTGTGACGTGCCTTCTCAAATTCTTCAGAAAGAAGCTCTAGGCGCCCCTAGTCTCACCCTCGACGAGGGCCAAGGCCATGGGAAATATGTTATTGTTTCCATCTTGAGCAATTGCCATCAAGAGAGTCCCTTTGTATTTTCCATACAACCACGTGCCATCAACATGAACAATAGGCTTGCAGAATGGAAACCCAACGATGCATGGTTGGAACGCTTAGAAAAGCCGATGGTACATACTGACACCAGGAATTATTTGCCTGTCCTGGTTGTATACCGGCAGTGTCTCCGGCTCTTCTTGTGAACTGAAGCTCTACCCCTCCACAAACACCCATCAACTTTACATTTGGTAACATACCTTTCATAATCAAAATTAACACCATGTAATCCATAAATTTTCTGATGTGGTAATCCTTAATCGCATGAATATATGACATGGTTTCATCAAAATACAAGACCCTACATATTGTTTTAATAATGTATTTAAATTTTTTTAATTTATTAATTTTGTTTTTAAATTAATTAGTCACCAAATTAGCATAATTAATCACCAAAATTAGTTTTAAATTTATGATTTAACGTATTCAGTTTAACCATTGTATTTTAATTAATGTATTTGTTTTTCTCCCTCTAATTAATACTCAAATTAGCATAATTAATCACTAAATTAGCATAATTAGTCACCAAAATTAATTAATTAATTTTTTAAACAATTAAAATTAAAATTAAAATAAAAACAAAAAAAAGCCAAGTGAGAAATCGGCTATGCAAAAGCCAAATTCCAACTTATATTAAAAAAAAATGAAAAAAAAACCATGGTGAGAAATCGGTTATGCATAAGCCAATTTCTCACCTGCCCAAAAAGTAGGGCAATGGGGGGAAATAATTTGGGGAGGGGGTATTTAGGTATATAAAAAAAGGGATATAAAAATAAGAAAGCCCAAAATTTTCACAAAATAGAAAAAGAAACTTTAATTTCTAAGTGAACAAATAATGTCTCATCTCTCATGAGTCATGACCTGTGATAATAAATTCATGTCATTTGATTGGGCTCGCGGGTTCACATATTTGAAATTATAAATCTGTTACCCGAACCAAATCACTTCGGGTTTGAACGGGTCGGCTCTGGTTCGGCCCAAACTACGGAAAAGGAAAAAAAACTAAGCGCTTTGGGTTGAGTTGGATTGTTGATTGATCTGGTCGACCAGACAATGTCCACCCTTAGAGTGCGTTTGATTTGCATTAAAGCACATGACAAACAGAACAGCACAGGACAAACTTTTGACTCACTGGACAACTCTTTGTTCTATATACTGTTTGGTGGACAATGGACAGTACAAACAAAGAATGTGAAGAAGTAAATAATCGTTTTGGTACCCTATCCTGCAGTTAATCTCATACAAATGCTAGCCTCCACACATTTCGAGCTGTGATTATGTTCTACCATCATGTTAAGCCCTAAAAAACTAAATTTTGGGAGACGATTGATCGAATAAGTCTAAAATATAAAAAACAATGAATAAGAGAATGAAAAGTGAATAAAAGAAAAACAAGAAAAACAAATTGAGAGAGGAAGATGGTGACATACCAAAATAAGAGTTGAAAAATCAGAAGTTTCACGAAGAAGTTGCTCGATCATAATCCTTTTAGCCCTATAGAGAGACAACAAAAATAAGAAAGAGTATGAGCTATAAAAAAACGGAAAGAGAGAATGAGAAGATGCAAGATTGGTAGGGAGAGTTAGACTTAAATAGGGCCACTAAACTCAAGTATTGCTTGTTACCTGTTATATACTTTAAATTTAAAAAATAAAGACTAAATAACACTTTTGGTCCCTTAACTTTATTTTAGTTTTCATTTTGGTCCCTTAACTATTATATTTTTTATTTTGGTCCTTAAGTTACAAAAATACGACACTTTAGTCCCCTAACTATTATTTTTCTCATTTACGTCCCTTAACTTTATTTTAATTTTCGTTTTGGTCCCTTAAGTTACAAAAGTTACGCCGAATTTGTCCCTTTCATCTGTAATCTTTTTAAACAATAAAGTCAAAATCATACTCCTATCAGAGTTCTTATTAATGAAGTAACATGATAAAAAATAATGGAGCAAAAAAAAAAGAGTTTCAATGACCTATAGACACAAAATAAAGGGATTACAGACAGAAGGGACGAAAGTGTCGTATTTTTATAACTTAAGGGACCAAAATAAAAAATATAATAGTTAAGGGACCAAAACAAAAACAAAAACTAAAATAAAGTTAAGGGACCAAAAGTACTATTTAGCCAAAAATAAATAACAACAACTGGATAACATAATATCTTTTAACTTTTAATTGAATTTTAAATTAGCAAAATGGATTTGCGAAAAATAATGTTTAAATTATCTACACCAAATGAAAATGGCGTAAGATTCGAAACAATCAAAATAACCTAGAGAGATACAACAACCAGATTTTATTATTAAATTCAATTTTAAATAATTTGAATATATTATCTTTACAAATTTTCTAAATTTAAATTTTATTTATATGATGAATTTATTTTTAAACAGTTTTAGTCGGTACATATCAATATAAATAATTTTATAAAAATATGAAATTAATTTAAATTGAATTTTAAAAATAACAATTAATTTAGAAAGATTTTGTTTTAATATAATAATTGTTTTAATTTATTTTAAAAATAATAAATTAATCTATTTGTTTCAATTTAATTTAAAGTATTTTGATTAATTTTAAAATATTACTTGTTTAAATTTAAAATAAAATATTTCAATTTATTTTAAAAAAATACAAAATATTTAGAAAATCGTATTAATTTATTTTAAAAAAAATATCTATCATGAATTTATTTCTAAATCGTTTAAGTTTATTTGAAAAATATTAAATTAATTTAAATAGAAATATTATAAAATAAAAATTGATTCAAATAGATTTTGTTTTAATAAAATAATATAAATAATAGTGATGGTGACACATGACATAAGCAGATGTAACAAAACTTTCTTTTATATTGATATAATTCATAATTGAGATGTTTAAATTTTTTTAAATTTAAAATAATATATTTTGGTTTATTTTAAAAAATCAAAAAATAATTAAAAAATCTTATAATATTTTTAAAATAATATTTAGAAAAAACATATAACAGAAATCGATTCATTTTAAAAATAAATTGTTTGAATTTATTTGAAAATATTTAATTAATTTAAATAGAATTCGTTTGAAAGTAATAATTGATTCAAATAGATTTCGTTAAAATATTTTTTATGGTGACACGTGGCATAACCGATTGAAACAAAACAATCTTTTATATATATTGATAATTGATAATTGATATATTGTCAAAAAAAATTGATAATTGATTTGTTTAAATTTGTTTAAATTTAAAATAATATATTTTGATTTATTTTAAAAAATCAAAAATAATTAAAAAATCTTATAATATTTTTAAAATATAATTTTGAAAAACATATAACAGAAATCGATTAATTTTAAAAATAAATCGTTTGAATTTATTTGAATTAATTAATTTAAATAGAATTCGTTTGAAAATAATAATTGATTCAAATAGATTTCGGTCTAATAAAATAATTAAAATATTTTTTATTGTGACATGTGGTATAACCGATTGTAACAAAACCATCTTTTATATATATATAATTGATATGTTTAAATGTAATTAAAGTTTTTTTTTCTTGACAAACAATGTAATTAAAGTTAGTAAGGTCATATTCATATATTTTTTTGTTGACAGATGGGTCAAATTCATATTGGTCCATATGATTAAGGTTGAAATTAACTATCATAAAAAATAAATACATTGATGGCAAATCACAAAAATTATTAACATATATTGTTATTTTTTTAAAACATATCTTTGTCGCTGATATTGGGAAATATAGATATATTGAGTCAGATTTTTAATGGATACTTTTATGAAAGATATAGTTTTTTTATGAAAGATAGTGGTTTTTTTTTTGCGACCGACTGAAAGATAGTGGTTTATATATATATATATGCTTTTAAATATTAACTATATATGTTTATATTCTTTAAAATATTGGGCATTTACTTGAGATCCATCGGGTGCTTTCTAGGGTTTACAAAGCGAACTGATACGACAAACGTTCCACGACAGTGATTCAGCGATGACGAACACTGGTTGGATTTTAGGTATGTAACGTTTGATTGTTTGTCTCTTCCTGTCTAAGATTATGCGTAAAACCACTATTATGTTTTTTTGAAGTCGCAAACAGTAGTGCTGATTATAAACGTTAATAATCTGGGTTGTGATTATTAGCCATACGAAATAGATGTTAATAATCTGGGTTTAGATTTTGATTATAAACCCCTTTCGATCACCCTATCCTTCCGCATATGTTTTTATTGATCTGAAAAAATCTATCCATAGAACTGTGTTCATTACAATTATTGTTGTTTTACAATCTTTATCATGTAGTTGGGTATACTGATTTATATACCTAGTGCTTTAGCTATACATGTATGTCGCTGTGTCTTAGTTTATACACACGCGTATTCAGTGTATGCATTGTGTTTACTAAATATTAAAGACAATATTTTTGGCAAGATATTTAAGTTACCTCAATTTAGAAAAGCTAAAACAGTTGGTGACGTATAAGAACATGTGACGCTGTACCAATTTGATTCTATAAAAGTCAGAAGCTTTACTCTTGTGGATATTGATTCTTTTATATAAATAATTATTGGTTTAATTGCATTGATTAAGTTTGAAATGTATTTTGGGCCTAAACTATTGAAATCCCAATTACTTTATGTCCGGTATTCTACAAGAACATCATGGCGGTTGATCAATTCGTTGTTAAAATCTTAAGTGTTGATACTGACATGATTGTAAGTATATTGATTCAATTGTTTTGTTAATTAAACCGAGGACCCTTTATTTACATATGATTATGTTTTACATTGACAAAACATTTGTGGCATTTATGTTTATCCTTTTCCTTTCTAATTACTGATTTACTTAAATTTCTTTAATGAATGTACATGATTTTATATTGTAAATCTACTCTGTATAATCTGAAATGTATACACTTTATAATATTTGTTTTCTGCTGTTGAATTTAGTAAGTCATTCATTTTTTTATGTGCAGAAACTACCAGCTCAATTCACAAACACAGTGGGCCCTATATTGTCAGATACTTTGAAGTTTAAGTTCTGTGATAACAATGTATGGGAAGTTCAAATTGAAAGTGTTGATGGGCATATTTAGCTGGATTTGGGATGGATGCAAATTGCTAAAGAATATACTATTGAAGACGACTATTTGTTGTTTTTCAAGTACTCTAAAGACTCGAATTTCAACGTAACCGTATATAGCCATACTGCCTTGGAGAATCCACACTACAGTCGCAAATTTCCACTCATGCCTGTGAAATTCTTTAAGTACATTCTGTAATTCCCCGACTCTAATCAGAACATTACTTACTAATGTAATTGGAATTACAGTTAAACGTAGAAAATTTTTCGCTTTAATACTAATCAGGAAAAAGAATAAAACCTTTGACAACATAAGACTCTGAATGCAATAAAGGTGTTACAGCTAATTCCACAATTTAGAATACTTTGATCAATTATTACAATGTAATATAATTTAATACAAAAGACTCATAGTAATGACGACTCGACTCATGATCCGGTACTCAAGGTCTCGCGTGGCGGCAAGACCGAACATCTTGACATGTTCTAGGCTTCTCCAACTGCTAGGTACCTGAAAATAACGCCCCAACATAATGAGTTTATAAAACCCAGTAACATAGGACTAACATAAAATATTTTACCGTTGTTTCCAGCCATACTTGGTGTGCGAAGCATGGAAAACTCCTCTATACATAGATACAATTACCAACTATGCTAAAACGTTCAACCAATCACTTGCCACAATCACAATAACATTTCATTATAAACATTAAAGCACATGACTAACTCATACATCATTTAGAACAGTTGATGATTTACCACTAGGTATAAATTAACCAAGCCCCCGCACTGAACAACTATTTGCACAACCAAGGATTTACCACGGGAAATTAAATGATCACTGGGCTTGACCCTGCATTGTACAACTAACTACCACAACCAACGATTTACCGCGGGGTATTAACTGACCACTAGGCTTGACCCTGCATTGTGCAACTATCTACTACAATCAAGGATTTACCGCTGGATATAAATTGATCACTGGGCTTGACCTCGCATTGTACAACTCTCTACTACAACCAAGGATTTACCACTGGGTCTTGACCACTGGGCTTGACCTTGTATTGTAGAACTATCTTATTAGAACCATTATAAATTCAATAGCCCTAATACTTTTCTCTAAGCTCTCAAACAAACTTATGTTCTAATAACTTTTCTAAGGAATTCAAATGATATTCCTATAGGTATCTATTACCTTGCTTATTTACAAGCATACTGTTATTTGCTTCCTCTATTTGGAGCGAAAGCAACATCTTATCCTTCGTATTTCAAATAAAGTCGTAACAACTACTATGGACTCGCTTTAGCGCCTTCGAGTCTTGTACTCGAATCTCATGACAAGAACCTGAACCTTCTGAGAGAACAATCTCTCTCTAGGAAAACTAAACCATCTCTAAGGGTTTCTCATGCCTGGGCATAAGCTCTAGCTCAATAGGGTGAGTAAAGAGAATATCTATCGTCAACTATAAACTTAACCTCATAGCTTCAATGCATCAATCAAAAACATATTTAAATGATGTCCTCTAAGGGATTCCTATGATATCCCTTTGATCTACTAGGATTTAGAACACTAAAAACATGTATTCTTAGCCTAGGGACCTCTTAAGGGGAATAAAAACCCAAATTTTAGCTTTGTTTGTGCGCGCGTCACGCGTGTTCATGCGCAACGGAATCCTGTCTCGTGCGCGCTGCGTGCGCCTGTGCGCGCATCACACACATTTCTACACTTTGCCTCTGTCTCTTCGCGTGTCGTGCACCTGGGCCGCGCATCAGGCACATTTCTCATTTTTCTCTCTGTTTGTCTGCGTGTCACGCGTGGACCTATTGAATTATGCAGAAATCTGTTTTCTGCAATGCTTCTACTTTCCAACTTAGTTTTCTCTCAATCCAAGCCAAATCCAAATAAATCTAAGGACTCCAAACAAGGATCAATTATGTAAAGTGAAAGAATCAAAGTATTTTAGCCTGAGAATCCTAATCACATACATATCTCATATGTCATAGAATACATCAAATATGAACATGTCAAACCTACCCCAAACCCATATCATGATTTCCCCCATTTCATGCTTAGAAACCAAGAAAACACACAATGTCAGGGAAAGAAAAACTCTAAATGGTAGGTCTTATGGTTGCCCAAACCTCTAAGTGAGAAGAACTCACAATTGATACATTAAACTTCAACTCATTCTCATAGTTCACAACTTCTCCCAATTGGAGCTCTGTAGAACTCACAAAGGGCCAAACATCAAACATATATTTGTGGGGAGTTGGGGGCAGCCATCCAACTCTTAACCGATCCCACTAATATATTATAACTTCTACTCATTAACATTCAACATCAAGAATTAAAATAATAGATCCTAGCACACCCTAATCAGAGGTTTTTGAGGGGAATCTATGTTACCTTTGCTCCCAAATGCTTTGGGATGAAAACCCCCAAATTCTAGGGCTTGAGCTCCATTCCCTCTTAGATTTCAAGCTTTAATCTTGGCTCCTTCTTCTTCCTTAAGCTTCAATGGAGGTAGAACATCCTTCTTCTTCTTCTTCTTCTTCTTCTTCTTCTTCTTCTTCTTCTTCTTCTTCTATTTTGGAGTTCTCTCTCTCACTGTCTCTCTATCACTATCTCTCTCTCTCTCTCTCCCTTTGTCACTTTCTCTCTCGGCCTCTCCTTCCATTCCACCGCGAGCCACCGCACGCCACCGCCTCCAGGGCCGGCGCGACCGCGACTCCTTCTTCCTTCCTCCCTTCCGCGCGCCCTTCCCCTTCTCTTTCTCTTCCTTTCTCTTCTATTTTCCTTTTCTTTCTTTTTCTTCCTTGCTTCTTCTTTTCCCTTTTTATGTTTCTGCTTGTTTCTCACGCAGGGAGGGAGTAAAGAGGGGATGAGGGGGTGCTAAGGTGGGAACAATGGAAATGTGGTGCACGGTGGGACCAAGGCATAGATTTATTAAAATTAGCCAATAGGCCCCTATTTAAATATCATAATTTACCCTTTGGTCCTCATAGAGACCTCAGATAAATTAATCAATTAAATACTACTCATGAATAAGTAGTCCCACATTTCCTTAATTATTGGGTAGAATTACTATTTTACTCCTAAATTCCAATTTTGCATTAAAAACACTAGATTAAAGGGTATTAACCTCATTAATCCTTAGGGATTAAATCCCCTTTGCCACTTAGTATTTTTAATTACCAAGCTGTAGAAAATTGGGGTGTTACACATTCCTTATTCTGAACATCTGTCTAGCATTGTAAGATAACTATCTTTATGTTTCACTCTATTCCATATTAATCTTTTACTAAATTTAAGCATTCTGACCATTATAATTTTTTCTAATATATTATCTACATAATTTGACATAATTGTATTTTTGTCTGGGCCAGAATTTACCAAATACTTTCACGAGTGGCTAGTATTTTTGTCTGTTGAATCCATTTGTTTTATATCCTGGCGATGGCACAGAATGGCCAGTCTTTTGGTAGATTAATGAAGGGCAAATTTGCCTATGCAAAGGATGGAAAGAGATTACTGATCACCTATCACTCCAACCGGGTGACTTTTGTTTCTTCACTTACAGTGGGAGTTATGGGGTGCCACTGAGAATAGCTTATGGAAATAGGGGAAAAATTTGTAACTTCAGAAAGGAGGACCCCTGAAGGAACTCTGCAGCCTGGATTAGGACAGCGTACTCTATGGACGGATAAAATTTCGGAAAACATTGCTTCAGGTGCCAAATCTTTGGTCAATGTGTGGTACTCATTTATACTTTAAAATTATTATATATTGGTTATTTATTTATGAAATAAGTTATAGACTAACTACAATTTGGCCCTTAATTTCTTTTGGTAGTATGTTCCTGCAAGTGTTGTTCATAGGTATTTCAACAACAAACCACCACACATGGACTTTAAGTTACCTTTTGGTGGCATAAAGAGTTGATCGTTCATATGGAGAGGAGATCGGAATAATAAGTGTTATCTAGGAGCAGAGTGATCTAAATTTGTATCTGATCACAATTTGGCTGAGAATCAGAAAGTGCGTTTCTTCAAAGAAGGCAATGAATCATTCCTAAGTGTTGAAGTCAGTGAAGGAGAAGCGGGTCTCGTAGTAGATTAGTACTTATAGTTGATTAGGATTAGGATATGACTATGAGGCAAATATTTTAGTGTTTTTATTGATTTTGTGTCTAGTTTGGTTAATTGCGAGTCTGTTATAAGCTCAAACAATTACAGTCGGAACTTGGAACATGTTATTTCTCTTTTTAGACAAATTGGACACATAATCCGTAACTTTAGTACTATGACGCATATACTTTTCCTAATATTAAGTTGTTATGTTACAGTGTTAAAAAGTATAATTTTTTTTTTATTCCATGCTTTTTACCTAGGCGTGGTAGCATATTTATTTTGTCATAGAGCTACTGCTGTCATTTTTATCATGCTATTTATATAACATTCGAATATCGTTCATCTCACACACACTAATGTATCATTGTAGTTTACTTGTGTTGGTATCACCAAATAGATTTAGTTGTATGATGTTCTGGCAACAGATATTAAATCATGTTATTGTTGAGGCGTCGTGCGAATTTGGTGCTTAGGCGACTAGCCGATTGCTCAGCTGATAAGATGATATGTCAGCTAACTCGCACTGCTAACAGTGATCCCCTTTTTGATCAAGCGATTACGCCAAGGAAGGGACTCTGTTCCTCAGCTGCGGGTTCCTAGACTATTCCAGAAAGCGTCTAGTGTAAAAGGTTGAACTACCAAACTAAGGTTGCATGAAAATAAAGATAAAGAAAACGCTAAAGGAAAGCGATAAAGTAAAGATAATTGTAAAGACTTGTTTTGATTGAATGAGTGTGTTCAACACATTCTGTACAATTGGTATTTATAGATAAAGACTACCTAGGAAACCTATACTTACCTTATTTGCCACGTTCTTAACCTACTAACTCACATATTACATCATATAAGATCATAGCTAACAACATAAATATAAGTAACTATCCTGTCAGCTAAGTTATGGCCCAAAAACGCTTAGTCAGCTAACGTATTGACTGTCATATCAGCTGACCACGTCCTCCACAATCCTATTTTTAAGGAAATAGGCCTTTAATCACGTCCATGACTTGGCCAGCTAATATAATCCGCATATCTCTTCAGCCGACTAAGTTATGGGCCAAACGGCTAACTGCTTATCAGCTGACCATGTTCTCCATAATCCTATTTTTAAGGAAATAAGTCTTCATACACGTTCTTGACTTGGTCAACTCATAGAATCCACATATCTTCTCAATCAGCCAAGATATGGGCAAAAAATCCACTATACGGCTAATTTATCCACCACTTGACCATGTTCTCCATTTTCCTATTTTCAAGGAAGTGGGTGCACGTTTTTGAATTGTTTATCTCTTGATTCCAGGTGGTTACCTTCTGATCTTCACATTCTCTCTCTAAAACCACCTCTAATCTTCTTCCCAAAAATCTAGGAAAGTGGTTGCCGCGCTTTGACTTGGTCATTTTTTCCTTTTTAAATATATTTGTAGTCTCTTGGGCCCTTAATCAACATTCACACGAGCCCATAAGACCCAATAACAGCCTCCAAGCCCATTTAGACTTAGCAGCCATGTTTAGCTGATTCTTTGTCAGCTGTAGCTAAGCTTGCTTCAGCTGATCATGCTCGACTGGTGCTCATCAGCTGCCTATCTCAGAGGAGTAGTTGTGTTTGGTCCAATAGATCTTAATCAACTGATTTTTTATTTAGCCGATCTGGAGTTAGCCGTTAGCCGATCTTAGTGCAGCTGGTATAGATTCAGCTGACCAGGATTCAGCTGATCGACAAATACTTACATTTTAGCCGAGTGGCTTCATACATATATGATCCAGCCAACTATTTTTTGGTGTAAACAGTTATATTGTTAATTAATTTACTGTTGTTTCAATGACATAATTACTAATTTTCCGTTATCTATGAGGTCTCATAGAAAATGAAGTCTGATTGCATTGTATAATAGTAAAACATGTTTCACATCAAAGTTCTTGCTAAAAGGTACGCAACATGTATATTGTTCAAGGTTTCTATAGAATTAATTCACGAATATGTATGTATATATATTTCATCTTAATTTATGTTATTAATTCATTCATCTACTTGATTATTAATAATCGATCACTTCAGTTTGTTTGATGATGCAACTTATCTCTATTTTGATATTATTGTTTAAACACGTGCCTTTAATATGCATTGCCACCTTTAATATTCTTTCAAATTTTGATGTTTGCACAAAACCTACTGAATACTGGCAAGTAGGTACTTATTTGGTAATGTTCATGTTTGTTAATATTTTTTTGTTCACCTTGGTTGACTGCATTTGAATCATTGTAATTGTTTTATTACATATCTATGTACTGCCTTTCTGCGATTGTTTATGTTGCATGTGATGATTATAAATACAAAGGTACGCATTTAACCAATTGTTGTCCATATTTTATAAAATATAACTGTTACGGTTGAGTTGTTAATTATGTTCATTAGCTCATATAATCGTATGTCCTATAACTGATAATGCATTATTTTGTACATGTAAAGACATGTGTGTGTCCTTTAGACGCTAATATATATTGTTATATCTCTCTATCTATATGTGGCATTACATATATGTACATATATATGTACATATATATGTATATATCTATTTTTTTTTGTAAATATGTTATAAAATATAAATATCATTAAGTTGTAACAAAACAATAGATTAGCAGCATGGTATAGACTATAATTATTAAGAGACATTTAAAAGTCATTGGTAGCATAAATATCAAGTAAACTCAACTTAAAACATAATTTGAAACAGACTTGTTTAATAAAAGTGTGTAAATTGTTGGCTATGCATGATCATCATTTTCTAATGTCATCCAAAGTTCTGCAGAAATATAATTTATCCAGCCATGAGCATTGTAATGGAACCTGAAATTAAATCAAAACATAAAATTGGGTCACTATTCATATATTTTAACAAATTTAATAAGACTTAAGTACTGATGGACTGATCCAAGTATATATGTTAGTGTAAATAATTGTTGCATAAATAAATCACAGAGAAATAAATCTAAATTATTATTTTCACACTGTAAAATGATTTAGTGGATGATTTATTACTTTCTTAATGAAGATTTTGTGGTCTCTTATCAAAAAACTGGATGATCTTTGGTCCCAAGTCTTGTACCATAAATATGGCAGAAACCTTGACCTCATGAAAGCAATGACAGCTCAATAGTATGATTCCCCCCTTTGGAAAGCTTTGACTGGGCTGTGCCGTAAATTCCAACAGAATCTTATTTGGCATGTTGGTGATGGTAATCGCATAAACTTTTGGTTGGACAAGTGGCTCCCTAATACACCTCTTCTTATCACTCTTATGGGCCAGCCGACCAATGTTTTTGATACCACCATGGTGGTAGCTGATGTGAAAGACACAAATGGTGAGTGGGGCTTAAAGTTCTTGAATGAAAATCTAGCCTCGCAGTTGATCTCTAAGTTGCTGGCTATTCCGCCTCCGCGAGACACTGATGGTGCAGATTATATTGGATGGGGGGAACAAGTAAGGCTGATTTCTCTATCAAATCTGCCTTTTCTTTGTGTGCAGGATTTCAAGATGTAGGGAGGAACTGGAGAATTTTGTGGAATTGGAAAGGGCCTTCCGTGGAGGCTTCTCACCAATTCTCGCAGATACAAATGGAATAATTTAATGTCCCCTTTATGCCCCTGCTGTGGCCGAGATGAGGAAACATTGACGCATGTTCTACGGGACTGTGTCTATGCTACTCAGGTTTGGCTTAATTTGGTGCCTTCTTCTCATATTGATAGCTTTTTCTCTTCTAGTGGAAGTGAGTGGGTGTTTCATAGCCTCACGAATCCTTTGCCTTGCACTATTGGAGTCTCTTGGAATTCAATATTTCGGATCTCCTGTTGGTATCTTTGGAAGTGGCGTAACCAGTTCATCTTTGAGGAGGGGTTCGGGCGGCTTAGTGAACCTCTCATCCCAATAATGAAATTTGTGGCAGAAGTTGATTCTTGTAGCCTTCTTCATATGAAGGTCCCCATTAGAGCAAATGAGCTTGTCTTCATTGGTTGGAAACGCCCTCCCAATGATTGGATCAAGCTCAATTGTGATGGTGCCTGTAAACAGGGTATGGCGTTTGCAGGGTGTGGAGGACTCTTGAGGGACTCCAATGGGAGATGGATAAAAGGCTTCACTCGTAAGCTGGGGTATTGTGATGCCCTTCAAGCAGAGATGTGGGGAATGTTCTTGGGATTGGTTTTGGCTCTCTGAGATGGGTTCACCCAATTGATGGTGGAAAGTGACCCAAAGGTCCTTGTTGATATGGTCACTGATGGTGATAATGAAGGAAAAATCCTCCCTACTTTGGCTAAAAGGATTCGGGATATTCTGCGTTTGAACCCCAGTGTGAGAGTTGTTCATGCTTGGCGGGAGGGAAATAGATGCGCGGACTGGTTGGCGAACCATAGCCTATCTTTGTCTGACATTGACTTGCAGGTGCTGCTTCATCCACCAGTGGAGTTGGGAAATTTGCTTTTTGATGATTTTTCTGGGGCCTCCTTGCCTCATTGGAGATTCCTCCTTTCAGCTACAATGAAATTCTTAAGACAACCTTTAGTGGCAAACTCAGGCCTCCTCCAAACCGTGGAATTCTGCCTCTATCTTTTGACCTACATCTATCCCTACCACAGAATAAACCTTTCACTCTAGAAGACTGTGGTAGATGGGTAACAAAAAGATGAAAAACCTTTATGCTTCACTGCCTGGAGATGAAGCGTCATGAAATGGTTCTACTTAACAAAGACCCCTGTCTAGTCTTTTTGAAGATAGTTCTAGATAAGCAGAGATGGCTTCCCTGGCTGATCCCAGAGAAGAGGAAAAGCAAAGTCCCCCAAAGACTCCCTAAGATAGTCACTCTTGAAGAGTTTGTGAAGGCCCCTAGAAGATGCAACACCAAATATTTTCATCTGGCAAAAGTTGAAGAACTCACTGAAAATCATGCCATGGAAGTCTACTTAACCAAGCTCAAAGTAGATTCCAAGCATACTGGTTTTTCTGGCCTTTGCAATGCAGAAAAGGGAAAGATTGAGCAAGCTGGTTCAATCAAACAAGTTTGGGGCACCAATTTAGCAATCCAGCATTATGATGATATGCTACAAAGTGCTGTGATTCGACCTGAATCTACTTTGAAGCTGAAATTAGAATGGGAAATCATTCATGAAGAAGTTGGACCTGCCATTGATTAGGAATCTATGACACTCAGCTGGATTGAAGAAGCACACTTGGAAAATTTGGAACCAATTGTTGAAGCATTAGAAGAGAAGGAAGATCAGAGAAGGCTCCACAAGTTTGAAAACGAGATTCTCAAAGATCTACTTGGTCAAGGTGTTTGACCAAATTGACCGCATCGTGGTCGAACTTTTACACTTTGACAGTCTGGTTAATACTATGTTCAAGCAAAGAGAAGTTGATTTCTTGGGTACTGTTGATCCTGAAGAGCTGATTTATAGAAGACAATAGGAAGTTAAGTTTGACAAGCAGAAGCTGGGACAACTAATCAAATGGTGTGTACCAAATGATAAGCTTTTCCTGGAAGCTAAAGAGAAAAAGGAAAGAAGGTTGAAGCTATCACAAAGGGCACTTATGGAAAATATTAAGAAATCTACCCAGAGATGGCAAAGGGCTATCACTTGGACTCAACCTGAAGAACCTGCTTCTCCTCCTGCTGAATGGATTCCTGAACCTCCTCCTCCTATTGATGACGATGAACCAATGATCATTTTCAGATCTCAGTTCAATAACTTTGTGGAAGCTACAAGGACAGTTGTAAGGCTTGAAAATGTTATTCAAAACACTTATGGATCGCCTTAACCAAATCCTACCCCCTCCTTTGTGTTTCTTTTGTTTCAAACCTCTTTTGTAACTTTGACTCTGATATCTTTATCATTGATATTTTTATCTATATATAAATCAGTTGGATTTTGAGTTCAAATTTTTCTCGTTCTTTTACTTTTTTTTTTGTTGCTATGATGTGTTTTACACTCTTTTTGTCTGATGACAAAAGGGGGAGTAAAAGTAAAGGTTTGATGAAATGCCAAAGTATCACGAATCATGCATCATTCATCATGTTATGTTGTTTAAATCTCTAATATTTAGTGTATTTTATTTTGCATCTGATAATTGGTACTATGCTTTGATACTTAGAAATATTTAAATCGGTACTATGATCTGATACTTAGAAATATTTGACAATTTTTTGGCTATTGAACTCAGGGGGAGACCGTTATTGTTATTTTTGAAAATAAATTGTTCATCAACCTTGGATATATGTTATCATAAAAAAAGGGGAGATTAGTGGAACCTAAACGATTGACAAGTTTAGATCCTCAATAATTTTGATGATAACAAAGTATCTATGGAGAACAATTTAACTTCTGATAAGTCTTGAAGTGTGTAGGTATTAAAATCTCTCATACTTTATAAACATCACTCAAGCAAGAAGGAGAAATTCACAAGAAGATGAATACTTTCACAAGTGTCTACATCCGGTTTACTTTAGCATCTAGTATATGCACTACAAGCGAGCATCCGATATATCAATACTTAAGTCAAGTAAAACTCAATCTGTAGTGAGCGTTTTATGCACTCTGAGCGAGCATCTGGTTGTTTAACGAAACACGTGCTAGTCACGTTTATTGCTTCTGCTCTCTATCTCAGCTATTCTGGAATATATTCAAATTTGATTTTGTGCGCTCAATTCTATGCACGAGGAATCAAAGGTGACACCTTTGGGATAAGACAAAATTCGTACACTGCAAATGATTAAAAAGCAAATAGTACAAACGGTATAAAGTCTACTATTCTGAAATTCTCTGAAAATGAAGAAAAGGACAATTTTTTTTCAAAATTACCTCACTCAATGATATGGAGCTGAATATTTCTCCAACGGTAATATTCTCAAGGACTTCTATAAATACTCCAAGCTCTCCATTGAATAAGGCTGCTAGAAACGACAGAACTGCTTTGATAAGTTATTATTCAGTGAGCAACCAAAGTTTCTGTGCCAAGAACTCTGAGAACCAAGAACTGAACTTCAGCATCTTATTCTAAAAGTTATTTTCATTGTGCTTAAGTTTTTCATCCTCTCTTGTTGAGAGTTATTTGATTGTATTTGTTGAGATATTGTCATTTATTAGTTTCCTTGTTTTCCATTATTAGTTGATTCTATTCCCTAATATTTAGGGATTGGTTAGGTTAGCCTCATATATAAATATTGTAATTTACCCTCATAATATTTTTCAAGGAATATAATGTTATTCAGTTTAAGTTGGTAGCTAGAGTAAGGTTCGAAATCCTAGCTCCCCGTCTTTGGGTTTAGTTGCCGTAAAGGCCAACCCTATTTTCCTTTTTCAATTTTGTCTCAGGGTGTTCAAAGAACACCATTGATTTCCATCTGCAGCTATTGCCGCCACCGGAGCTCTGCTGGCTGGAGACACGTGCCATCCCATCAGAACCGCCGGACGTCGATCTGTCGGACTGTGAAGTTTTAGCGCAGAATCTCAGCCATGCGTCGTCATGCGCCGCCATGTGCCGCCACCGTTTCTCTAGTTTTCTGGTGTGTGTGAGTCACTCGTAGCCTTCCAATTGTCCGTTCGCCGCAATTCTGCCACCGTTCGACTCGTCTCCAATTCCTGGTCCTATTGGGACCCCTTCCAGCTTGTGGGTCCCATGTTTGAGGTGTCTTTCGAGGTTTTTCTCGGTGTTGTTGGTTTATGTTGTCACTATTTCTGTGATCTAAGTTCTGTCCAAGACCCAGCATCCATATTATGTGCAACCAAAGTTTCTTATTCAGTGTAGTTGCTATTCTTTGTTGGCTGAGACAAGTTCAAGGCCTTTCTCGGTGGTTGTGCGTTCTCCTCTGCATTTTTCTGCCTGCATAGCTGCTGTTTGTGTTTTGGCCTGCATCTTGTTGTTGAACGTGGCAAAAACACAAGAAAGGGGGGGTTTGAATTGGGTTTTAGAAATCTTTTTTCAAAGCTTATGTGTTTATGAAAACCTTTTCAAAACAACTCATTAATAAAATAAGGCAGTACGTAAGTAAAGAGAAGAGAGAAGAGAGTGACACAGTGATTTATACTAGTTGACTATCACCTGATAGCTACGTCTAGTCCCTTCACACACTTGAAGGATTTCTCCACTATAATCAACCTGATTACACTTGAGAGTATAATACTGCCAAACTGGCTATACTTACAACTTCTTAGAACGATTTAGTACAGTCAAGCCTCTAAGAAATACTGCCACTACTGGGCTAAAATACAATGTTCAAAAATGTTTCGAAGCAATATCAAATAACTCTCACAGAGAGGATATACAATGAAAAACTTAAGCACAATGAATAACATTCAAACTGAAAGAATAAAAATGATTAAGTGCTTTGTTCAATGTGATCTCAGATACTTGGAATGATTCTTGGTTGCTCACTTTGTATCACAGCGTTAACCTACTTCAGTGAATGAAGTAAGGTATATATAGCTAGGGTTGTGAATAGTGCCGTTGTGACCTAACAGCTCTTTTCACCTAGGTCAAAAGACTTCAGATCCCCTTTTTGTGGCTTTAGCAAGTCACGTCGTTTTCCACTCTGCTCAAAGCATACTGACACAGCAGACACAATCAGAGTGTTTGTCTCTTGTTTGAATATTAGACCCTTCGAGAGGAAGTTTCCTGATAATTATATTCGTTGACATTCCCTTTGGCCTTTGATACCTCGTATATTAAAATGCTTCATCAATGAGGTCTCTTAAATACGTGAAGTAGTGATCCGCTGTCGCGCACGAGTCAAAATAAATAAAATAAGAATGTAGTAACAAGATAGTTAACCTTGGTCGTCTCACAAGGATCTCTAATTAACAATAACCAATAACAAGAACATGCAAAGAAATAAAATTGGGGGGATTTAGCAATTGTTTTCCATTGCTCCCCTATCCTCTTTGATTTAATAGCCTAGTTACCCTTTCAATTATGCCACCTTGACCTTGGCCCCATTATAACCTTAATAAAGACATTTTGATCTTTGTGTGCATGTGTTTCAAGTGTGGATATTAGAGTCTTGTCAAGCCTATGGTAGTGCTAGCTTTCATGATGTGCTTTGAGTGTAAACACTAGTCTAGACAGTTGAGAGTTTGAGATAAATTTATTTCTTGTGAGGATTTTATCACTTTTGATGCACTCTTTAGTTATTCTATCCTCTTGTTTGCTTTGAAGGTAATAATATGTTATTCATGATTACCATGAGTCCTTGAAACCTTGAATGAGTATTTTGCTTGCCACTTTGCATCCTTGGGATTCATTGAAAATGCATCTTTGCTTTGTTTTGACCATGAGTTTTGCTCGGAGTGCAAAAACTTAAGTGTAGAGGAATTTGATCAATGCATTTTAATGCATCTTTTATAGCATTGCACTTAGTGTTCTTAAATGTGTGATTTGCCCAACAACTACTTTTTAACATGGTTTTGCATCTTTGGGTCTTAATTGGGCTTTAGTAAATTTAATTGCTAATTTTCGGATTTTGATTATGTCCTGACCAATGTTCCTTCTGCAGGCCATAACTTGAGCTATACTTGTCCGATTTTAGTGATCTTTGTGGCGTTGGAAAGCTAAGAAGCAGAGCTAACCCTCTTATGTTGGCACCGAAGTCCCGTTTTGACGTTTTGAAGGTTGAAAATGCGTATTACTTCTACAGGCGAGGTTTACTGCAAGTTTTGGACCACTTACTTATGTAATTAGTTGTTATTGGGCTAATTAACCTTTTATGGGCCCTTCTCTTTGGTCTTAACATCTGATTACTTAGGTTAAACCTAGGAGACGCTATAAATACTCTTTTAGAGTCTTAGGTTAGAACCTTTTGATTACTTTTGAATATTTTGCCGTTTTTGAGTTTTAGCAATCTTTTCTCCTTCTCTCCTTCTTAATTTCGTTTTTGTCAATTCCTTCCATGGAAGGCTAAGACCTTACATTAATTCACTGGTTAGGGAGTTTTCATAAGGATCTTGAGGTTTGATTGTTATTGTTAAATTCGATTTTGTGTTTCTATTTCTTTTCCTTTTGATCTTTCATCTCTTTGATTTCTGTTTGCGAATTCGTTTTAGGTATTGATGCTTACTCATATCAATTTCGTTTTCGCTCTCTGATTCGAGATTATTTGAATTAAATTGAACGCTTGTTTTGGTTTATTTCGAATAAAGATCAATAGGATCTATAACGCTTAGTTATAGGTTTGATTGAATTCGGTTATTAAATTAATTGTGTTTTTGTGACGCTTGTTTCTTATTCATGATTAATCGATTCTGTGATGCTTAGTTGATGCTTAATTAATTATGTATTACAGTAAGAATTCTTATAAAGTTAATTGACGCTTGATTGGTTAATTTTATGGTCAAACAAGAATAGAATCACGAAATAGAATAATCATTTGAAACCCGTGATAGATCTAAGTATTACTTACCCTGAACCAGTGGATTAGTCGTTTTTATATATTGATATTTTCATCTTTTAAACTCTGTTTCTCATAATCGAAACCCCCCATTTTATTTCTTTGTACGTTCTTGATTTTGGTTATTATTGAATTAGAGATCCTTGTGAGACGACCAAGGTTGAATTACCTTGTTACTACATTCACTGTTTTGAATTATTTGACCCTGCGCGACAGCAGATAAAAAACGATCAAAGAATTCAATTAATTTTATAAGAATTCCTACTGGATTAAGCATCACAGAATTCAATTAATCATGAACGAGGAACAAGCGTCACAAGAACAAAATTAATCTAATAACCGAATTCAATCAAACCTACAACTAAGCGTTATAGATCCTATTGATCTCTATTCGAAATAAATTAAAACAAGCGTTCAAAATATTTCAAATAATCTCAAAGAGCAAAAACGAATTTGATATGATTAAGCATCAACACCTAAAACGAATTTGCAAACAAAGATCAAAGAGATGAAAGATCAATGGGAAAAGAAATAGAATCCGAAAAACGAAATTAACAATAATAATCAAACCTCAAGATCCTTATAAAAACTCCTAACCAATGAATTAATCTAAGGTCTTAGCCTTCCATGGAAGGATTTGACAAAAAAGAGATTAAGAAGGAGAAAAGGAGAAAAGATTGCTAAAACTCAAAAACGGCAAAAGATTCAAAAGTAATTCAAAGGTGCTAACCTAAGACTCTAAAAACGTATTTATAACGTCTCCTAGGTTATCCTAAGTAATCAGATGTTTAAGACCAAGAGAAGGGCCCATAAGAGGTTAATTAGCCCAATAACAACTAATTACATAAGTGAGTGATCCAAAACTCGCAGTACAACTAGCCAGCCTCAGTAAAATGGATTGTCTACCTTCAAAACATCCGAATTGGACTTTGGTACCAACATAAGAGTTGTAGCTCTACTTCTTAGCTTTCCAACGCCATAACGATCACTGCAATCGGACAAGTATAGCTCAAGTTATGGCCTGCAGAAGGAACATGGGTCAGGATGTAACAAAATCCGAAAATTAGCAAAGAATTTCACTAAAGCCCAAATTAAGACCCAAAGATATATAACATGTTAAAAAGTAATTATTGGGCATGACACACATTTAAAAACACAAAGTGCAAAGCTATAAAAGGTGCATTAAAATGCATTGATCAAATTCTCCCACACTTAAGCTTTTGCACTCCGAGCAAAACTCATGGTCAAAACAAAAAGAAAGTTTCAAAAGGAAATAAACAAAGCAAAGATGCATTTAAAATGAACCCCAAGGATGCAAAGTGGCAAGCAAAATGCTCATTCAAGGTTTCAAGGAACCATGGCAATCATGAATAACATCTTATTACCTTCCAAGCAAACAAGATGATAGAATAACTAAAGAATGAATCAAGAGTGATAGAATCCTCACAAGAAATAAAGTGCTCTCAAACTCTCAAGTGTCTAGGCTAATGTTTACACTCAAAGCACATCATGAAAGCTAGCACTACCATAGGCTTGACAAGCCTCTAACATTCACACTTGAAGCACATGCACACAAAGATCAAAAAGTCTTTATTAAGGCTAAAATGGGGCCAAGGTCAAGGTGTGACAATTGAAAGGGTAACTAAGCTATAAAATCAAAGAGGATAGAGGAGCAATGGAAAACAATTACCAAATAATCATCGGGGCAACTCAACCAAATTTCAATCTATTTTTCCACTTTCACACTTTCCTTCTTTATTATCACCTTTCTTCCTTTTATTTTTATTTTTATTTTTATTTTTATTTTTTTTGCACTTGCCAAATTTCCAATGAAGCACAACATTTGGATATTCTAAGATAACCACAACTTTGAGCAACCCCCACACTTATGCAATATTTATTATCAATTTTTTTTTTCAAAGCAAACTCCTTTATCCCCTAAGATTGGGTCATATCATTGTTTTTCACTTTTAGGCTTGTAATGAGCTATATAACAAAGAATGAGATAAATAGGCTCAAAGGGGCTAAACAAAGGGATAATTGCAAGGTAGGCTTATTTGGCTAGTGGTTAAAAAGAACAAAAATTGCCTAGATCATTTCATTGCATGCATGTGAACAAGAGTTTCAACAAAAGTCAAGTCAAATTCTAGAGTAACCAACAAACATGAATAAAATCACACAAGAAAAAAAGAGAATGGAAAAGTGTATTCCATCCATTATAAGGCCCAAATCTCACCAACGACTAAGATCAATCACAAATGATGCACAATTTAGTATTCAAATCCAACTTATCATACTAAGAATGCAAGGAAGTCATCCATATCATGACACAAGACCTATAGTCCTAGAATAGTGAAATCACTCCCAACTCATACAAACCAAGAAATTCAATGAAAATGCATGCAAAAATAACATTTTTTTATAACAAAAACTTAAAACAAAAACAAAACAAAACTACTATGCTAAAAGATCTCCCCCCCACACTTAAATCACACATTGTCCTCAATGTAAGCAACAAGTATAAAATAAGAGTAAGGAGTAAGGAAAGAAAACTCCCTCTTCAAGGTGGTTTTTTCAAGTGAAGCTCTTCTACAGTCTCCTCTTCTAGTGCTGGGCTCTCATGGCAAAGCTTGAGGGAGTGTCCATTGACTTTGAAGACTTTATCGGTGGCTTCACTTCTTATTCTTGTTGTACCATAAGGAATAATGTTAGTAGCAACAAAAGGGCCAGTCCACTTGGATCGAAGCTTACCCGCTATGATTGTAAGGCGAGAATGGAACACATGGAAGTGTTTGGTTTTCTTCTTCTTCTTCACAACATCCAAAATCAAGGGATTAAGTCTTCTTTGTGGCTGCTCAATGGAGGGAAGCATTCTTCTAGATGGAGTTACATCAGAATGAGTATCTTCAACTAAGTCAGCAAGTACTTCTATTTGAAAAAGAGAATGCTCTTCCACGGGATGCTTCATAGCAGCATTAAAGATGTTAAATTTAACTATGCCATCCCCAAATTCCATGGAGAGTGTTCCAACATGGACATCAATCTTGGTTCTTGCTGTTCTTAGGAATGATTTGCCTAGGATGATAGGTGCCCTGCTGGATTGTGTCTCTCCGTCCATGTCCAGAATGTAAAAATTTGTAGGAAAAATCAAGTCATTAACCTTAACAAGCACGTCCTCTACAAGTCCAGTAGGGTGAGCATTGCTCCTGTTTGCCAACTGAATAACAACACCTGTATTCTGCAAAGGTCCAAGAGCCAGAGAGTTAAAGATAGATGTAGGAATCACATTAATGGAAGCACCTAAATCCAGCATGGCATTTTCAAATTTACTCTCGCCTATGGTACGTGGAATAGTAAAAATTCCTGGATCCTTGCACTTTTGGGGCATCATGGGTTGTATGAGTGCAGAAACATTGCGACTCATGTTGACCTTTTCATTTCCCTTCAGCCTCCGCCTCCTTTTGTGTGTGCACAACTCTTTAAGGAACTTAGCATATCTTGGAATCTGCTTAATCGCTTCAAAGAGAGGTATATTAACTTCAACCTGAACGTGAACACAAGAAGGGGGTTGAATTGTGTTAAAAACTTTTCGCAAATTATACGTAAAAAACACTTCAACACAGATTTTTCAAAACTGTTTGTATATCAGATGCAGAGAATTAAACCGGATGCAGAAAATAAACAGCTTATGAAAACTTGTTTTACTGAGCAAGGTAAAGATAAATGTAAAGCAGTAAAGGATGAGACGTAGAGATTTATACCAGTTCACCACCAACTGGTAGCTACGTCTAGTCCCTTCGTTCCTGAAGGATTTTTCACTATAATCAACTGATTACAATTTTCCTCAAGAGCATTCTTCTGTCACAAACTTGACAATACTCTCAACTTCTCAAAACAACTCATTGCAGTCGAGCTTTTGAGGAACAAAGCCTTAACTAGGCTAAATACAGTTTACAAAAGAGATTATAGTTTTGAATACAATCAAAATATCTCTCACAGAGAGGATGAAAAGATTAAGCTCAAAACAGAATGGCTTTCTAAAAGAAAGTATAAGACGCTGAGTTCAGTTCTGTGTAGACCAGAAACTGGGCACGAAACTTGATTGCTCACTTGAGTAATATTGCTTTTGGAATGAAGTTTCTTCACAGTTTTTCCAACATCTCTTCAATGAATACCTTGGGGTATTTATAGGAGTCTTCAAGTGTATTACCGTTGCAGTAAAAATATCTCATTTCCATTGAGTGAGGTAATTTGAAATGTAGTCCTTTTCTTCCTTTCCAGAGAATATCATAATAGTACACATTACCGTTTTCGTACTATCTGTAATTTGCAATTGCCTTGTACGATTTTTGTCTTATGCTAAAGGTGTCACCTTTGCTTCCTCGTACATCAAAATGAGCGCATAAAATCAAATTCGAATTCCGTTCCACAATAATCTGAGGCTAAGAGCAAAAACGTGATCATCACGTGCTTCATTAAAGAGATCAGACGCTCGCTCAGAACAGAGGACGGACGCTCGCAGCAATTGAGTATTCCACGTGTCAAAGAGTAACACTACTAGACGCTTGCTGTTAGCAAGACGCTGGAGTGAGTTCGGATGCTGACACTAGTGGATTGTATTCAATTCTTTTGTAAATTTCTTCTTCTTCCTTGAGTGTTTTGTACATATATATGAAGTTTTGATACCTGTACACTCAAAGATATGTTAGAAGATAAATTGTTCTCTTGAAAAATACTTTGTTATCATCAAAATCAATGAGGGTCTAAACTTCTCAATCGTTTAGGTTCCAACAATCTCCCCCTTTTTGATGATGACAAATATCCAAGGTTGATGAACAATTTAATTTCAAAAATAATATCAAGGGTCTCCCCCTGAATTTAACAATTTAGATATATAAGAACAATTAAGGTATTAAGGCGATTGTTGATAAACAAATTCATTTAAGTGATCGCAAAAATACGTAGATGTATCAAAGCATATATTTAACAAAGTGAGATCGGATGCTGACTTTCATTTTATCAAAAAGATTTTCATTGTACCAATTTTATTGATAATTATTAGAGTACTGGATCAATGAATATCAACGCATTAATAGATATTAGAGCAATGAATAAACCACACAAATGCTATGTATGAAATGATATGCATGATACTTCTGTTTTAGTGTATCCATCAGACTTTCACGTGTTCATCAAACCTTTCTTTTACTCCTCCTTTTGTCATCAGACAAAAAGAGTGTAAAGCACATCATAGTCAAAATAAGACTTAGAAAAATTTGAATATATATAAACAGATAATCAGATATAGGTATATATATATATATATATATATATATATATATATATATATATATATATATATATATATATAAACAGATAATCAGAGTAAAAACAATGAATATATATATAAGAGTACCAAAAAAAAAATTATATCACACAAAAAAACAAAAAAAATTTAAGGGTTTGGTGGAGGTGGTGGAGGGATGTTGAGACGTTCATATAGTAGCTTCAGTGCATTCTTCAAACTCTGCTTTAGGAATGGTGACCATCTCAACTGCAGGAGTCGAAGAAGAAGGTCCAGCTTCTGATACTGGTGCAGGTTTCATCTTCTGATGCTCTGCTAGCACCCAGTTGGAGAGCTTCAGTCTCAGTTCCTTCTTTTGTTGAGCCTTTTGAAAGAACACATCATTTGGTATAAACCATTTGATGAGACTTCCAAGTTTCCTCTGCTCAGATTGTGCCTGAAATCTCCTTCTTTTCTCCACCTCTTCTAGATACAGCAAATCCATGAAGATAGTTTCCCTATGCAGAAGCACATCAGTAGTGAAGGCATCAAACTTGTTTCTAGCATCTTCTCCCCATATTCTTCTGATGAAGGCACTCAATGCTTCAGAAGCGAAAGAGAGTTCTTCATTTTCTGCCAGGTATATTCTTCGCAGATTTTCCCTGTCATCTTCTGTAAGCACTAGGGGGACGAGGCATGGCAACATAGCTTTGTCTTTCCAAGACTCAGACCATTGACTCCAAGAAAATCCAATGTCGAAGTGCTTGGTCACAGCAGCCCATTGGACATATATCTTCATGCAGTCAAGAGACTTGATTACTGAACACCTGAACGTATCTTCAAAGTAGGTAGTTCCCAGATTGGTGTCAGTAACTCTGCTGATAGTGCCAACTGTTGGAATTGTGGCTTTCTTGGCATTGCAGCAGTTTGAGGAGCCAGTTCTCCATTCATCTTCCTTCAGAGAACTAAGGTAAAACCTTCTGGCATGATCCTCAGTGATCTTGGCAATTGGAAGCTTAGAGAATTCTTTAAGATTATATTTCTTGGGAGCCTTCTCATACTCTATGAGCCCGATCTTGCTAAATGGTAGCTTGCCAGGAGCAGGTTCTTTCCTTTTCCCAGGGATAGACCAAGGTAGCCACCTTTGTCTGTCTGGTACAATCTTTACAAATACAGAAAAAGGATCCCTAAACTGTCTGATAACTTCAATTTTCTTCATCTCAAGACAGTGTGCCATGATGGCAGCTTCTTCATCTGTAATCTATCTTCCACACTCCTCCAGTGTGAGAGGTTCAGTTTGTGGTAGGGATTTAGGAAGGTCAACAAAGAAAGGGATTGCTCTGCTACCAGGTTCTAGTCTCAATCTTCCTTCGAATGACATCTGAAAATGGTCTTCTCCATCCTTGAAGGTAGCAGTCATTGGAGAGGCAATCTCCACCGCAACCTGCAGGTGAAGGTTTTCAATTGCCATGTCGAGGGACGATTGTAGATACTGTGATATGACTCATACTTAACAAACCGAGGTCTGTTAATACATGAGACATTCTTCCTTCCACCAAAGTCTGTAGGTTTATGGGCAATGGTGAGTGAAGTGGGAGTGGTTTTGGTGATTGTATAGGTTTTAGGTGTGTAGGGTTTGAAAGGATTAATGGGAGGTACTTTGAATAATAGGTTAAAGGGGTGAGAGTAAAGTTTGGAAATGTATGTGGTAAGTGAGGTATTTGAGGAAATTTGTGGTAGGTCAAGATTGAATGTATTGGATGGTGGTTGGGTAGGTTTTGAGAGGGTAGAGGTTTGTCGGAGGCTCATTCTAGTTTTCTTGGTTTGTGGTTGTGAAACAGACAATGGGGGTGCAGGAATAACATCATGAGAATCGAAGACAGATACTGACTCGTCAGCAGTAAAGTCGAGTACCTTTGGGTTAAGCTCAGAAGACTTAACCAACCTTCTTTTTGTTCCTCTAGGGGCAACAACGGCAGGAGGAGGAGGACGGACTTGCTTCCCTTGACCGGACGCTAAAGCATCTTTTTCAGCTGCTGGCTTATTCTTTTTCTCCAGGACCTTTCTGATGGGAATTCTATCCTCATCTTCTGGTTCTTCAACAGTAGGTGCAGGAGCCACCTTCTGTTTCATTCTTCTAGTCTCCCTTAAAGGAGATTCAGCAGGTCTCTTCACACCAGCCATTGAGCTTCTGGTGGTTTTCTTTTCAGCTTCTCCTTCCTGTTGCTCTAATTTCACCTTCTTTATCATAGAGCCAGTTATCAGCTGCATTCTGACTAGACTGTTGACTCCAAAAACTTCAGGACGAATAACAGTGCCAACACCAAAGTATTTTTCTTTTTCTTCTGTGTTGGTAGAGTCAGCCAGCTTTCTCACAACACCATCTTTAATCATCATTATGGAGAGAAGAACTCCATAAGGGATAACCTTGATGATATTCTTTTTATCGACACTCTTCCTTGAGAAGACAAGAGCATTTATCAGATTATTGATAATCAACCTTGGCAGATTGATTTTCTTCCCATCCATGTAGTTTCTCGTAATGAACTTTTGCTCGTAGTTCACTAGGTCGCTTGAGCGACCTTGTAATCACGCTCTTAGCGATGATTTTGTGCAGTACTCTGTAGTGGCTTTTCAAGCCTTTGGCAGTGGGAGTTATGTTCTTCTTCTTCAACTCACGGTAGTTTTCAAACAGGGCTTCGTTGACGTTTTCCAGTTCTTTGTAAGCGTCAACCCAGTTAGCATGGTAACTGATTCCTTCACAAGGGCACTTGATCGTCTGAGCAATAGAGTTGATGGTGAAGCGTAACTTGAAGCCTCTGATGTGTCCTTCTATAATTTCTCCCGGAAGTACGTAAGCGTTCCCCCAGAACTCCTTTATAGCATAGCTCAGTACGTCGACTGGTTCCCAGATGAAGTAATTTTTCCAGCCTAGTTTCTCCAAACCTTCTTCAAAATCAAAACCATATAGCTTGAAGTTCTCAAAATCAATCCTGTTCTCATTCATGAGTTTTGCTTCTGAGAAGACATCGAAGGCAGCAATGTATTGTCCAACCTTTCTATCAGCCATGGTAGCAGTTGCAGAGAGGGTAATGGAGGTTTTAGGGTTCGAAATCACACAGAGAGAGAGAGAGAGAAAAAACAGTTTTGCAAGAAAATGCAGAGTGAAGTGATGGAGCGAAAAATGTGGAGTAGTGGGAAAGTTGATAGAAAATGGTACAGTCCTTTTTCAAAAAATCGCTTTGTATTTCCACAAAAATTAAATCAAAAAAGAAAAGAAAATGAAGATTCGTCTTTTCATTAAATGAAGACGCCAAAAGAAAAGTAAGATCAAGTAAAAAGATTTTATCGAAAGACATAAATAATTATGACTCAGTAGATGTGATGAGATTCTTAAGTCCTTAACACGTGTGACACGTGTGTGTGCGCTCGGACGCATGCAACCGATTCACCAGACGTTGAGTTATGATGCACATGACAAATAGAATGCTTATACGTATACATGCTTATGTCATACCAGATGTTGAGATTGTGCCATCTGACGCTGAGATTAATCATTCTTCTATAAGATGAAAATTTAAATTTCTTTTTATAAAATTGAATCTATCTTCAGCAAGGGGTTTTGTAAATATGTCAGCCCACTGATGATCAGTGTCTACAAATTTTATTTTGAGAATACCCTTCTGAACATAGTCTCTTATAAAATGATGCTTAATCTCAACGTGTTTGGCTCGTGAATCCAATATGGGATTTTTAGTAAGATAGATTGCAGAAGTATTATCACAAAAGATAGGAATGTTACTCTCTTTTATCAGATAGTCTTCAAGTTGATATTTCATCCACAGAACTTGAGAGCTGCAACTTGCTACTGAAATATATTCAGCTTCTGCTGTTGAGAGTGCAATCGTGCTTTGCCTTTTGCTTGACTAAGACACAAGATTTGCTCCAAGGAATTGGCAGCCTCCACTTGTGCTTTTTCTTTCAATTCGGTCTCCAGCAAAGTCAGCATCACAGAAACCTACGAACTTGTAATCTTTTGATTTCTCATAAAGCAAACCAAGATTAGTAGATCCTTGCAAATATCTAAAGATTCTTTTAACAGCACTTAAGTGTGATTTTCTAGGATCTGATTGAAATCTAGCACACAGACAGACGCTGAACATAATATCAGGTCTTGAAGCTGTAAGATAAAGTAGAGATCCAATCATACCTCTGTACATCTTCTGATCTACCTTTTTACCAGTTTCATCTTTACCAGTTTCATCTTTACCAAGAATGCATGTGGGATGCATAGGAGTACACATAGGTTTGCAATCCACCATTTTGAATTTCTTTAGCAATTCCTTGATATATTTGCTTTGATGTAAATAGATACCATCATTGCATTGTTTGATTTGAATTCCAAGGAAAAACTTCAGTTCACCCATCATGCTCATCTCGAATTCAGCCTGCATTAGCTTAGAAAATTCTTTGCAAAGGCTTTCATTAGTAGCTCCAAAAATAATGTCATCAACATATATTTGAACAATTATAAAGTGCTTGTTTGATGTTTTTCTAAAAAGAGTAGTGTCTACTAGACCTCTGGTAAAGCCATTCTTCATCAAAAATGTACTCAGTCTTTCATACCAAGCTCTGGGAGCTTGCTTAAGACCATACAGGGCCTTTTTAAGCTTGAAAACATGTTCTGGAAATTCAATATCTTCGAATCCAGACAAAGACTTCCTCAGTTATAAAACCATTTAAGAAAGCACTTTTCACATCCATTTGATAAAGGATTATATCATGATGTGCAGCAAATGAAAGTAAAATGCGTATTGCTTCTAACCTTGCAACAGGTGCAAATGTTTCAGTAAAATCAATACCTTCTTCCTGTGAGTAACCTTGAGCAACCAATCTTGCCTTGTTTCTCACAACCTTTCCGTCTTCATCAAGCTTGTTTCTAAATACCCATTTAGTACCAATAGCTTGCTTATCTTCTGGTAGAGTAACTAGCTTCCATACATCGTTTCTTTGGAACTGATTCAACTCTTCTTGCATGGCCATAATCCAACCTTCATCTTTCAATGCTTGATCAATCGTTTTAGGTTCCATTTCTGAGAGTAGTGCCATATCTGCATGCTCTTTAAAAGAGGATCTGGTTCTTACTCTATCTCCAGGTTTTCCTATGATTTGATCTTTAGGGTGATTGGCTTTGTACTTCCAAATTTTTCTCAATTCAAACAAGATTCTTGTGTCTGGTCACCACCGGACGATGAAGATGTAGGTTCACTATTTGTAGTATTACCTATACTTAATTCTGAAAATAATTCATCTAGCTCTGACATGGCTATGTCAGGCTTCTTGTCATCAAATTTGACATGAATGGATTCTTCCACTGTCATAGTTTCTTTATTGTATATTCTAAAAGCTTTAGATCTTTCAGAATATCCCAAAAAGATTCCTTTGTCAGCTTTTGAATCAAACTTACCAAGCTGATCCTTAGTATTTAAAATATAACACGTACAACCAAATGAATGAAAATATGATATGTTTGGTTTCCTTCCTTTCCACAGTTCATATGGAGTCTTCTTCAAAATAGGTCTAATAGAAATTCTATGTTGAATGTAACAAGCTGTGTTTACTGCTTCTGCCCAAAAATGTTTTGCAATGTTAGCCTCATTGATCATGGTCCTGGCCATTTCTTGGAGGGGCCAATTCTTCCTTTCTACAACACCATTTTGTTGAGGTGTTCTAGGAGAGGAGAAATTGTGGGAGATGCCTTTATCATCACAAAATTTTTGAAAGCTTTCATTTTTAAATTCTCCCCCATGATCACTTCTAATAGAAGAAATACAAATTCCTTTTTCATTTTGAACTGTTTTGCAGAATACAGTAAATACCTTGTATGACTCATCTTTGTGAGCAAGGAATCTAACCCATGTCCATCTAGTAAAATCATCAACAATGACTAACCCAAATTTCTTTCCATTTAAAGAGGCTGTCCTTATCGGACCAAAAAGATCAAGATGCAAAAGCTCAAGTGGTCTAGAGGTTGAAACAACATTTTTTGAATGAAAAGAAGTTTTAACTTGTTTTCCTCTTTGACATGCTTCACAGAGAGCATCGGATTGATACTTAAGATTTGGTAAGCCTCTGACAAGACTGTGCTTGTTTAATTTTGAGATTAATTTCAAATTAGCATGACCCAATCTCTTGTGCCAAATCCATTGTTCTTCGTCAACAGACATGAGACACTTGACATCTTGTTTTGCAAGTTCAGAGAGATCAATTTTGTAAATATTTTGTTTTCCTCTTAGCAGTAAAGAAAGTAGAGCCGTCTTTCTTGCTTTTTACTAGACATCCAGTTTCTGTAAATATGACTTCATAACCATTGTCACATAATTGACTTACGCTCAATAAGTTATGTTTAAGTCCTTCAACATATAGTACATTATCAATAAAGGGAAAAGAGCCTTTACTAATGCGACCAATTCCAACTATTTTACCTTTCTGATTTCCTCCGAAACCAACGAATCCAGCTTCTTTAGGCCTTAGTTCTTGGAACATATGATTTTCTTCCGTCATGTGACGCGAGCATCCACTGTCTAAGTACCAAGATAGGTGTGTTGACTTTGTTGCTAAGCATATCTGCAACATAGACTATTTTATCTTTAGGTACTCATATCTTTTTGGGTCCTTTCTTGTTAGTTCTTGAAGGAAGCTTATCCTTCACAGTTTTAAAAACAGTACATGCACTTTTCAAATGACCAGGTTTATTGCAGTAAGTACAATGCAAGCATTTACTATGATTATTGGATTTATCAGATGCTGAATCATTTTCTAAAAGAGGTTCATCTGATATATAACCAAGACCATGAGTTGTCGTTTTACTGACGCCCCAAATCATTGAAGCTTGCTTGCTTTGAGTTACACTCTCTGCAAGAAACTTTTGAAATGCATATTCATAATCATTTGATTTGCATTTAGGATTGCCTGTAACTTTAGAGCTTTCAGCTTGAGAGCTCTCAGCTTCTGGTTGCTTGTTAGCAGCCCGACGCTGGTTATCCACCAGATGCTGATTTTCAGTTTTCAGCTTCTGGTTCTCTTCATTGAGTACAGATTTTTCTTTGTTTAAAGCTTGAAAGTCTTGTGATAATTTTGAAAATTTCTTTTTCAAATTCTTATACTCAACAGAGAGAGTGGCAGAGTCCTTAAGAAGATCATCGAATGCAAGTTGAAGTTCAGAGTAGGAATCATATACTATTACCTCTTCAACTTCTTCTTCTGAATCAAGGTCAGTGTCTGCCATGAGAGCGAGATTTGCTTCTACTTCATTATCTTCCTCAGATGAGGATAAATCTAGATCTTCCCATGTAGCCATGAGGCTCTTCTTCTTTTTCTTGAAAGAACTTCTTGTGGGCTTCTCCTTAAGATTAGGACATTCGGACTTGAAGTGTCCAGGATTTTTACATTCATAGCAAATGACTTGAGCTTTGTCCTTGTCCTTGCTTTCCTTTTTGTCCTTAGTGTCTTTCTTCTGAAACTTCCTCCTGAAGTTTCTCTTCTTCCACATTCTTTGTATCTTCCTGGATATAAAAGCGAGCTCATCTTCTGATGTGTCAACATCTCCTTCTGAAGCTTCATCTTCTAATTCTTCTTCTTCAGCCTGAAGGGCTTTGGAAGAACTAGCTTTATGTTGAGTGACTTTCAAAGCAATAGACTTGCCCTTTTTGACAGGTTCTTCTTCATTTAGCTCAAGTTTATGAGCTTTCAACGAACTCATAAGATCTTCAAGTCGTACGGCATTTAGATCTTTTGCTTCCTGAATAGCAGTGACCTTGGGTCTCCACTGCTTAGTCAACCTTCTTAAGATCTTTCTAACATGGTCAGGTGTAATGTAACTTTTTCCAAGGGCTTGTAACCCATGAACAAGTGTTTGGAATCTTCCAAACATGGTTTCAATGCTTTCACCATCTTCCATTTTGAACAACTCGTATTGGCGAACTAACATGCTAGCTTTGGTTTCTCTTACTTGGGCAGAGCCTTCGTAAGATAAAACAAGTGAGTCCCAGATTTCTTTGGCAGTATCAAATTTGCCACATTTATCATATTCTTTTTCTGTCATAGCACATATAAGAATGAATCTGGCTTTTTGATTGATTTGATATCTCTTTTTCTGCTCATCATTCCAATCTTCTCTGGATATAGCAACACCACGAGGATTAGTGGGAGGAATGTAACCACTTTGAACTATATCCCACAACTCAAGTTGTTGTGTCTCAAAGAAAGCTTTTATCTTATCTTTCCAGTAATCAAATTTTTCTCCATCGAATAGAGGAGGACGGTTCATATGACCACCTTCAGTAGACATGTTCACAGTATAGGATCTTTTCTCTTAACACTGTTAAGTGCTCAACCAAGAGGCCGAATTGTGTTAAAAACTTTTCACAAACTATACGTAAAAAACACTTCAACACAGATTTTTCAAAACTGTTTGTATATCAGATGCAGAGAATTAAACCGGATGCAGAAAATAAACAGCTTATGAAAACTTGTTTTACTGAGCAAGGTAAAGATAAATGTAAAGCAGTTTTGGTTTATTTCGAATAAAGATCAATAGGATCTATAACGCTTAGCTATAGGTTTGATTGAATTCGGTTATTAAATTAATTGTGTTTTTGTGACGCTTGTTTCTTATTCATGATTAATCGATTCTGTGATGCTTAGTTGATGCTTAATTAATTATGTATTACAGTAGGAATTCTTATAAAGTTAATTGACGCTTGATTGGTTAATTTTATGGTCAAACAAGAATAGAATCACGAAATAGAATAATCATTTGAAACCCGTGATAGATCCAAGTATTACTTACCCTGAACCAGTGGATTAGACGTTTTTATATATTGATATTTTCATATTTTAAACTCTGTTTCTCATAATCGAAACCCCCCATTTTATTTCTTCGTACGTTCTTGATTTTGGTTATTATTGAATTAGAGATCCTTGTGAGACGACCAAGGTTAAATTACCTTGTTACTACATTCACTGTTTTGAATTATTTGACCCTACGCGACAGCGGTTAAAAAAAGATCAAAGAATTCAATTAATTTTATAAGAATTCCTACTGGATTAAGCATCACAGAATTCAATTAATCATGAACGAGGAACAAGCGTCACAAGAACAAAATTAATCTAATAACCGAATTCAATCAAACCTACAACTAAGCTTTATAGATCCTATTGATCTCTATTCGAAATAAATTAAAACAAGCGTTCAAAATATTTCAAATAATCTCAAAGAGCAAAAACGAATTTGATATGATTAAGCATCAACACCTAAAACGAATTTGCAAACAAAGATCAAAGAGATGAAAGATCAAAGGGAAAAGAAATAGAATCCGAAAAACGAAATTAACAATAATAATCAAACCTCAAGATCCTTATAAAAACTCCTAACCAATGAATTAATCTAAGGTCTTAGCCTTCCATGGAAGGATTTGACAAAAAAGAGATTAAGAAGGAGAAAAGGAGAAAAGATTGCTAAAACTCAAAAACGGCAAAAGATTCAAAAGTAATTCAAAGGTGCTAACCTAAGACTCTAAAAACGTATTTATAACGTCTCCTAGGTTATCCTAAGTAATCAGATGTTTAAGACCAAGAGAAGGGCCCATAAGAGGTTAATTAGCCCAATAACAACTAATTACATAAGTGAGTGATCCAAAACTCGCAGTACAACTAGCCAGCCTCAGTAAAATGGATTTTCTACCTTCAAAACATCCGAATTGGACTTTGGTACCAACATAAGAGTTGTAGCTCTACTCTTAGCTTTCCAACGCCATAACGATCACTGCAATCGGACAAGTATAGCTCAAGTTATGGCCTACAGAATGAACATGGGTCAGGATGTAACAAAATCCGAAAATTAGCAAAGAATTTCACTAAAGCCCAAATTAAGACCCAAAGATATATAACATGTTAAAAAGTAATTATTGGGCATGACACACATTTAAAAACACAAAGTGCAAAGCTATAAAAGGTGCATTAAAATGCATTGATCAAATTCTCCCACACTTAAGCTTTTGCACTCCGAGCAAAACTCATGGTCAAAACAAAAAGAAAGTTTCAAAAGGAAATAAACAAAGCAAAGATGCATTTAAAATGAACCCCAAGGATGCAAAGTGGCAAGCAAAATGCTCATTCAAGGTTTCAAGGAACCATGGCAATCATGAATAACATCTTATTACCTTCCAAGCAAACAAGAGGATAGAATAACTAAAGAATGAATCAAGAGTGATAGAATCCTCACAAGAAATAAAGTTCTCTCAAACTCTCAAGTGTCTAGGCTAATGTTTACACTCAAAGCATATCATGAAAGCTAGCACTACCATAGGCTTGACAAGCCTCTAACATTCACACTTGAAGCACATGCACACAAAGATCAAAAAGTCTTTATTAAGGCTAAAATGGGGCCAAGGTCAAGGTGTGATAATTGAAAGGGTAACTAAGCTATAAAATCAAAGAGGATAGAGGAGCAATGGAAAACAATTACCAAATAATCATCGGGGCAACTCAACCAATTTCAATCCATTTTTCCACTTTCACACTTTCCTTCTTTATTATCACCTTTCTTCCTTTTCTTTTTATTTTTATTTTTATTTTTATTTTTTTTGCACTTGCCAAATTTCCAATGAAGCACAACATTTGGATATTCTAAGATAACCACAACTTTGAGCAACCCCCACACTTATGCAATATTTATTATCAATTTTTTTTTCAAAGGAAACTCCTTTATCCCCTAAGATTGGGACATATCATTGTTTTTCACTTTTAGGCTTGTAATGAGCTATATAACAAAGAATGAGATAAATAGGCTCAAAGGGGCTAAACAAAGGGATAATTGCAAGGTAGGCTTATTTGGCTAGTGGTTAAAAAGAACAAAAATTGCCTAGATCATTTCATTGCATGCATGTGAACAAGAGTTTCAACAAAAGTCAAGTCAAATTCTAGAGTAACCAACAAACATGAATGAAATCACACAAGAAAGAAAGAGAATGGAAAAGTGTATTCCATCCATTATAAGGCCCAAATCTCACCAACGACTAAGATCAATCACAAATGATGCACAATTTAGTATTCAAATCCAACTTATCATACTAAGAATGCAAGGAAGTCATCCATATCATGACACAAGACCTATAGTCCTAGAATAGTGAAATCACTCCCAACTCATACAAACCAAGAAATTCAATGAAAATGCACGCAAAAATAACATTTTTTTATAACAAAAACTTAAAACAAAAACAAAACAAAACTACTATGCTAAAAGATCTCCCCCCACACTTAAATCACACATTGTCCTCAATGTAAGCAACAAGTTCAAAATAAGAGTAAGGAGTAAGGAAAGAAAACTCCCTCTTCAAGGTGGTTTTTTCAAGTGAAGCTCTTCTACAGTCTCCTCTTCTAGTGCTGGGCTCTCATGGCAAAGCTTGAGGGAGTGTCCATTGACTTTGAAGACTTTATTGGTGGCTTCACTTCTTATTCTCGTTGCACCATAAGGAACAATGTTAGTAGCAACAAAAGGGCCAGTCCACTTGGATCGAAGCTTACCCGCTATGATTTTAAGGCGAGAATGGAACACATGGAAGTGTTTGGTTTTCTTCTTCTTTTTCACAACATCCAAAATCAAGGGATTAAGTCTTCTTTGTGGCCGCTCAATGGAGGGAAGCATTCTGGTGGATGGAGTTACATCAGAATGAGTATCTTCAACTAAGTCAGCAAGTATTTCTATTTGAAAAAGAGAATGCTCTTCCACGGGATGCTTCATAGCAGCATTAAAGATGTTAAATTTAACTATGCCATCCCCAAATTCCATGGAGAGTGTTCCAACATGGACATCAATCTTGGTTCTTGTTGTTCTTAGGAATGGTTTGCCTAGGATGATAGGTGCCCTGCTGGATTGTGTCTGTAACGACCCGTTTCCGGACCGCTACCGAGCTCAACATACCGAGCTCGAGTTACCGAGCTCAACACACCGAGCTCAAGATACCCTATATGCGATGTGTTTTAAAATGATACTCTTGTGCCCTTTTAGGAAAGTACGGTCTACATATTTATTATATTTTTTTTATAAGACCAGCTCGTGCACATCAGAGTAATTACAGCTTTTCGAAACATGGTGCAACTAAGACACAAGACTTAAGTCCTAAATAACAACGCGCAGATAACAAGTACATACTTATATATATACAAGATATAAAAAGTGCATACAAAAAGACAAAGTAATAATGTACAAAGAAAATACACCTAAGGTATGACGACTTCAAAAGAGCAATCATACCCTGGGGGTACTTCCGGCAGACACCCACGCAGGTCGCTCCAAAAGTAAAACCACCAATACCCCTGGCTCAAAATGACAAAACATCACCCGTCCCAAATCGTCACAACGATCATACACAAAAGTCGTATTACAGCTACCCCAACAAACATAACATAAACAAAGCCAATCACGACAAATAGAGGTCGTCGCCCTGATCCTCGTCGAGCTCCTCCTCGCCATCATCTGCTGTCGAGTTCCCTGCACCCTCGACATCGCCTGGGTAACCATCATGGATTGAAGGTACCACGGGAAAGGGTCAACTTCTCAACAATTCAAGATAATCCAGGCATAAAGAAATAAGTAAACAACAAAGTATAACATTCACCAAACGTGACTCGACCATCTCACTCTAGACTCGACTCTTATTCCGGAATATCGCCAGCAGGTCCATCCCCAAACTGACGCAATAGGTAAGCTACGGCCCAACCCCAAACCGATACCATGCATTAATCAACAGTCCAACCCCAAACTGATAATGCGACGCCTAGTCAATCTCCCGTAAACAAAAGGGGACCTAGCACCCTTAGTTATCCGGGTCACGGCTCAAAAACATCATACGACTCGCCTAGCTCTCTCACTCGATGATTAGCTCGCCGCAGTCAAGGAGTGGCACATAAAATTACTTGATCACATATCAAATAAAGAGAGCATGCTTAACATAAAGAAAACGCAATTCAATCATTTAAGCAATAAAACAATCCTTACACAATAACATAAAAACAGAGTCCTAGAATGTTTGGAAGTGCCCTTACGCATAAACATATAAAATAAAGCCTTAATAATGTCTAAGAGTTGCCCTTACCGAACTCCAAGCTAACGCCGCTCGACAACGACCTCAACACGGCTGTCTTCAAACGAGCTCGACTACGACTCCTCTCACTCGATCTCGACACGTACGGCTCTTAGTCGACCTCGGTTTCGTGATCTCGTACACCCTGATTTCCTTGCCGCACGATCTCGGAAATCACACTGCCTAATACGAGCACAACTTAGTTCTATCTATGGGTTCTAATAACACTTAGCTCTCATTATCCCAATCTTAACCACAACCCAAGTAAGCATTAAAACTTAAGAACTTAAACAAATACAACTAGAATTCAAACATTACAAAATAACTCCTTTTCTCTAAAATTTTGTTAAAAAACTTTTTTCATACATCACCAGACAAAGCCATTTTTCCTAAGTACTAATTAAAGCTTAAAATCAAGTAATACCTTAAGCACAACTTAATCAAAATCTAAGTTTATATTTCTTAAAAATATTTTCGCCATGGTCCAAAGAATTAAAATAAGACCATAACCACTTATGTTAAAATTTAAAACTCAAAAGAAATCAACACAAGCCAAGTAGGGAGGGTTTTGGGCGCTACTTACTTGCAGAAAGCAGAGGAACCATTTTGTTTTTCAAGCTCAAATAAATGGTTAGAAAGGTAGGTAATGTCATGAAGAAGAAAACCTATCAATATGATATGAGTTGAAAGCATAAAAACTAGCTAAAATAGAGAGAAGAAGTGGCGCTTGATAACATGAAGAGAACTAAAATTCTATTTTTCATACCTCTACAGATGGTCGAGATGGTGATATAGGTCGAGGAGATGATAAGGAACAAGGGTGATGAGGAAGGGCTGTTCAAAGACTCTTTGAAACTCAACGTTCTTCCAAGGAAGTTTGAAGAAGAGGAAATCTAGAAAAGAAGAAAAGAAGAAAGCTGGAAAGTGATTGTTTAAGGCGGCTAAGCGTGATATTTATGTAGGTGGAGGAAACTAATTATGATACTTATCTACAGCTGGAGGAAAAAGAAAAAGTTTGGTCTTATCTCCCTTAAACAAAAGTTAACTACAAGAAAACCATTTTAAATGAATTTATCTTTCATAAAACCACAAATAAGCGACACCTGGATTTTAAAGTAAGATATTAATCCAACAACAAGTCTAACCCATCTAATCTGTCCTCTCTCATAATCACAACAAAATATACTAATTAACACTACATAATATTCGTAAAAATACGAGTGTTATCATCTCGACACGATGTCGACCAGGGTGCTTGTGCAAGAGCACAAGGCTCTAACACGAGTTCGTGCACGCGGCCTCCTCAGTTCAACATGCGACCTCCTCAGCTCGGTACGCGACCTCATCAGCTCGACATATGACCTTGGCACGCGATCTTGGCACGGGATCTCGTCACGAGGTCTTGGTACGAGGTCTCGATACGATGTCCTATCTGAGGTCGATCTCGTCCTCAGGTGTTACAAATCTCTCCTCTATGTCCGTAATGTAAAAATCTGCAGGAAAAATCAAGTCACTAACCTTAACAAGCACGTCCTCTACAAGTCCAAAGAGGTGACCATTGCTCCTGTTTGCCAACTGAATAACAACACCTGTATTCTGCAAAGGTCCAAGAGCCAGAGAGTTAAAGATAGATGTAGGAATCACATTAATGGAAGCACCTAAATCCAGCATGGCATTTTCAAATTTACTCTCGCCTATGGTACATGGAATAGTAAAAATTCCTGGATCCTTGCACTTTTGGGGCATCATGGGTTGTATGAGTGCAGAAACATTGTGACTCATGTTGACCTTTTTATTTCCCTTCAGCCTCCGCCTCCTTTTGTGTGTGCACAACTCTTTAAGGAACTTAGCATATCTTGGAATCTGCTTAATCGCTTCAAAGAGAGGTATATTAACTTCAACTTCAACGTGAACACAAGAAGGGGGGTTGAATTGTGTTAAAAACTTTTCGCAAACTATACGTAAAAAACATTTCAACACAGATTTTTTAAAACTGTTTGTATATCAGATGCAGAGAATTAAACCGGATGCAGAAAATAAACAGCTTATGAAAACTTGTTTTACTGAGCAAGGTAAAGATAAATGTAAAGCAGTAAAGGATGAGACGCAGAGATTTATACCAGTTCACCACCAACTGGTAGCTACATCTAGTCCCTTCGTTCATGAAGGATTTTTCACTATAATCAATCGATTACAATTTTTCTCAAGAGTATTCTTCACACAAACTTGACAATACTCTCAACTTCTCAAAACGACTCAGTGCAGTCGAGCCTTTGAGGAACGAAGCCTTAACTAGGCTAAATACAGTTTACAAAAGAGATTATAGTTTTGAATACAATCAAAATATCTCTCACAGAGAGGATGAAAAGATTAAGCTCAAAACAGAATGGCTTTCTAAAAGAAAGTATAAGACGCTGAGTTCAGTTCTGTGTAGACCAGAAACTTGGCATGAAACTTGATTGCTCACTTGAGTAATATTGCTTTTGGAATGAAGTTTCTTCACAGTTTTTCCAACATCTCTTCAATGAATACCTTGGGGTATTTATAGGAGTCTTCAAGGGTATTACCGTTGCAGTAAGAATATCTCTTTTCTATTGAGTGAGGTAATTTGAAATGTAGTCCTTTTCTTCCTTTCCAGAGAATATCAGAATAGTACACATTACCGTTTTAGTACTATCTGTAATTTGCAATTGCCTTGTACGATTTTTGTCTTATGCTAAAGGTGTCACCTTTGCTTCCGCGTACATCAAAATGAGCGCATAAAATCAAATTCGAATTCCGTTCCACAATAATCTGAGGCTAAGAGCAAACACGTGATCATCACGTGCTTCATTAAAGAGATCAGACGCTCGCTCAGAACAGAGGACGGACGCTCGCAACAATTGAGTATTCCACGTGTCAAAGAGTAACACTACTAGACGCTTGCTGTTAGCAAGACGCTGGAGTGAGTTCGGATGCTGACACTAGTAGATTGTATTCAATTCTTTTGTAAATTTCTTCTTCTTCCTTGAGTGTTTTGTACATATATATGAAGTTTTGATACCTATACACTTAAAGATATGTTAGAAGATAAATTGTTCTCTTGAAAAATACTTTGTTATCATCAAAATCAATGAGGGTCTAAACTTCTCAATCATTTAGGTTCCAACACAACCTTCCTAAATGTGTCCAAGATTTCCTTGTCTTTATCTGCCTCATCCATCTTCTTAGTTATCACAGACCTTTGAGGGAAGGGAAGTGGTATAGGCTGTGCATCATCATCATCACGAGAGGTAGGCATATAAGGTGGCTTATCATTTTCTTGCCACTTGTGTTTTCTCAGGAGTAGTTTACGGAGTTTCAACAAACTTTGCCGGATCTGAGAGTGATTGCACTGACATTTGCACTGACATTTGGATTCACTACTGGCTGGGCAGGTAGTTTGTCCGACTCTTGAGAATGTATCTGATTAATGGAGGTTTCTAGCTGTCCAATTTTTGTCTCCAAATTCTGAATGTTTGAATCTATTCACCGCTGAAATTGGATATTCGGATCACGATTTTCTTAACAAGGTCTTCCAATGAAGGTTGTGAGGAGGTTGTGGCACAGGCTGCGAGTAGATGCATCTCCCCATCTCGAGGTTTGGATGGTTTCTCCAACTGGGTTGTACATATTGGAAGACAGATCATAGTTGGGTTGAGGCTGTCATTGAATATGTTTCTTTGCATAGGCCTGAGGAGTATTAGCATTGTTACTCTCTTGTAATGTTGGACATGCATCTGTAGGGTGTTCTGCAGAAGTACAAATGCCACAAACTCTTGCTGCCTGAGTTTTAGTTACTGCTAACTTCTTCACCAATGAAACAAGTTCATCAAACTTGCTCTCTAAGTTCTTATGGCCAGTAGCTTGTATCGCATTGACTCCTTTTGTCAGCACCACTGAATTGTTTCTGGTAGTAAACTGCTGAGAATTAATGTACATGTTCTCAATCAGGCTTCTTGCATCTGCTGGTGTTTTATCCATAAGTGCTCCTCCACTAGCAGCATCCATGATGTTTCGATCCATAGGCAGCAAGCCTTCGTAAAAATATTGGATGAGCAGTTGTTCAGAAATTTGATGGTGAGGGCAGCTTGCACACAACTTTTTAAATCTCTCCCAGTATTCATGCAAAGATTCCCTATCAATCTGCCTGATGCCACATATTTCTTTTCTGATCGAGGCAGCTCTAGAGGCAGGGAAGAATTTCTCAAGAAACAACTTCTTTAATTCATTCCAGCTTGTCACAGAACCTGGTTGAAGGTAGTACAACCAGTCCTTGGCAGTGTCTTGCAATGAGAATGAGAAAGCTCTCAGCTTGATGTGGTCTTCTGGAACACCTTGAGGTTTCATGGTAAAGCAGACAATATGAAACTCCTTAAGATGTTTGTGAGGATCTTCACCTGCAAGACCATGAAACTTAGGAAGCAAATGTATTAAACCAGATTTAAGCTCAAAAGACACCTCAACATCAGGGTATTCAATGCATAAAGCATTATAAGTAACATCAGGTGCAGCAAGTTCCCTTAATATTCTAGCAGTCAAGGTATCAACAAAAATTGTAATCGAATCGATGTCAAATAGAGTATGACTAAATATGCTAATGCTATCACTATCGCTATAACTATCACCTATATGATCACGACCAATACGACGAAGAATCTGATAAGGTCCAATAAATTTAGGGGTAAGTTTCTTTGATTTGATCGCTCGACCAACTCCAGTAGTGGGGGTAACTCTAAGAAATACATGCTCCCCTTCCTCGAACTCGAGTGGTCGACGTCTTTGGTCTGCATAACTCTTCTGTCGACTTTGAGACGTTCGCATCCTGTCTCTGATCAAACGGATCTTCTCCGTAGTCTGCTGGATCATATCTGGTCCCACAACAGAACTCTCGCCATCCTGGTACCAACAAAGAGGCGTCTGACACTTCCGTCCATACAGTGCTTCAAAAGGTGCCATTCCAATACTTGCATGGAAACTGTTATTATAGGTGAACTCCACCAATGGTAAGACGTCGTCCCAACTTCCTCGGTGATCTAAGGTACACGCTCGCAACAAATCTTCAAGCGATTGGATCGTTCTCTCAGTTTGACCGTCCGTTTGGGGATGATATGCCGAGCTAAGCCTGAGCTCGGTTCCCATCGCTTCTTGCAATTCCCTCCAAAAATGAGACGTGAACTTCGGATCTCGGTCCAACACGATCGAAGAGGGTATACCATGTAGTCGTACTATCTCCGCGACGTAGATCTCGGTCAGCTTTTCCACGTTGTATGTCGACCTCACTGGCAAGAAATGAGCAGATTTGGTCAATCGGTCGACGATCACCCAAATCGAATCATTCTTCTTCTGCGTCTTCGGTAAACCTACAACGAAATCCATGGAAATACTATCCCATTTCCATCTTGATGCGTCAGCGATTGTAGCATTCCGCGGTCGTTGGTGCTCCACCTTCGCTTTACGACACGTTAAACACGAGCTACGTGCTCGACCCACTTGCTTCTTCATTCCGACCACCAAAAATGCTTCTTTAACTCTTGATACATCTTCGTGAACTCCTGGTGAATACTAAAATTGCTCTTATGCGCCGTCAAGTATTAACTTTCTCGACTCGCCACATTAGGTACACACACTCGGCCATTGCACCTTAAAATGTTGTCCGTTCCGACTTGGAATTCTGTCGCTTTCCCTTGCGCTATCAACTGGACCTTCTCTTGCAGGAACTCATCATGAACTCTTTGGTCTCGGATCTCGCCCAACAATCTGTTAGAAATGGTAAGCATACCAAATCTCGGCTTCACTGGTGAAACTTCCACATTCAACCTCAAGTCTCGGAACTTCTCGAGCATCTCCAACTCCTTGATCATCATTCTTTGAGGCTAAAGCGCTCTTTACGCTCAATGCATACGCTACTACATTAGCCTTAGGGATGGTATTCCAACGTAAAGTCGTAGTCCTTGAGAAATTTGGTCCATCTTGCCGACGCATGTTGAGCTCCTTCGATCGAACAGTACTTCAAGCTCTTGTGATCGGCGAAAGCGATGAAGTGCTCCCATAAAGATAGTGCCTCCATATCTTGTTGCGAAAACCACCATTGCCCGGCTCCAAATCGTGAGTAGGGTAGTTTCTCTCGTGGATCTTAAGTCGTCTTGAAGCATATGCTACCACGTTAGATGTTGCATCAAAGACGCATCCCAATCCCTGGTGTGACGCATCATAATACACCTCGTAAGGCTCTTCGGGTTGAGGCAAAATCAACACGGTATTTGTTGTCAAAAGTTCCTTGATCTCACTGGCGGATTCACACTCCTCGGTCCAGGCAAAAGGTTGATCCTTCCTCGTAAGTCGTGTAAGAGGCACGACAATCTTCGAAAAACCTTCAATGAATCTTCGATAATAGCCTGCCAAGCCAACAAAACTTCTGATCTCGGTAACCGTCTTCGGCTGTTCCCATGCTAACACAGCCTCAATCTTAATTGGATCCACAGCTATCCCTTCTTTGGAAATCACGTGTCCAAGAAAATTCACCTCTTCAAGCCAAAATTCACACTTGGATGAGTTCGCATAAAGTTGCTTCTCGCGCAATATCTGTAGTACTCGACGTAAGTGTTCTTCGTGCTCTTCTCGGTTCTTCGAATAGATCAATATGTCGTCGATGAACACTACAACGAACTGATCCAAAAATGAATGGAAAATCCTATTCATATAGTCCATAAACACAGCTGGCGCATTTGTCACTCCAAACGGCATCACTAAGTACTCATAATGCCCATACCTAGTCCTGAACGCTGTTTTGGAGACATCTTCCGCCTTCACGCGAATCTGATGGTAGCCCGACTTCAAGTCTATCTTTGAAAACATCGCCGCTCCACGAAGTTGATCCATCAAGTCGTCGTCAATACGTGGTAACGGATCTGGGTTCTTCACGCAGAGCCTTGTTGAGTTGGCGATGATCTACGCCTGATGCGGATCGTCCATCCTTCTTCTTGACCAACAACACTTTGGAGCTCCCCACGGTGACACGCTCGGATCGTATGAATTGCTTTGACTCCAAATGCTCAACTGGGACTTTAGTTCCTTCATCTCGGCGAGGAGACATCCTGTAGGCGCTATTGAAATAGGTCCTGTCCCTGGAATCAGGTCGATGGAGAACTCGACCTCTCGTACTGGTGGTAACCCTGGCACGTCTTCGGGAAAAACGTCCTCAAAGTCACACACCACTGATACATTCTTCACTTCGATCTGCTGGGAAACTTCTGAACTAGCCAGATACATGTATTCCCTAGTTCCTTCTTTCAAAGAAACTCCAATACGTTCAGTAGAAAGATAATTGGAAACTCCAAGGTCTGGAAAAATTACAGTTTTACGGGCACAGTCCAAGAGGACATGGTGGTATGACAACCAATCCATCCCGAGGATGACATCTAAGCCCTTAAGAGGCAAACAAACCAAATTGACCACAAACTTTCTACTCTGAATAACCAATACACAATTAAGACATGCAGTGTTGGTAACTAAGGTTTTAGCGGTGGGGTCGTAACTACCAATTTGAGCAGATGCGATCCACAATGATTCAAATGGTTCACACAATCGAAGAAATAAAGGAATGGGTTGCACGAATCAAAGAAAACGGATAAGGGTTTACCCTCTATCTCACATTCGCCTTGGATAAGATCATCGACTTGCTCGCTTCCTCGCCGCTCATGCGAGAAGACTACGCCTTTAGCTACCTGACGCTTCTCTTTTGCCTTCGCGCATGCATTGCGGTTCAGCTTTAGGTGTGGGACAATCCTTGGCAAAATGCCCTGGCTTCCTACGGTTGTAGCACACATCCTCCTTCCGAGTACGATTATTCGCATAATGTCTCGTCTTTCCACAACTAAACAAGTCACCTCGACACGGTCGACCTCCACTCCTCGCTCCTGGGTCATCGGACGATCATCCTCTATTGTTGTTGTTCCCCGGTGGTATGGTAAGGCTTCTTAAGTTGCTTTCCTTTACGTAAGTCTCTGTCCCGATCCACTGAGGTCTCATTGGTCCACTTTGGGCGATCTTCTTTGTGGCTTCTTACTCCTTCTACCTCGACACAGCGATCTATCAGCTCCTGGAGGTTTCGAATCCTCAATAATACCACTGACTTCTGGATATCAAATCTCAGACCTCGTTGGAACCTCTCACTTAACCATCTTTGGTCAGCTCGGTCACTAAATGGACTAAAGTACCTTGCCAGTGACTCGAACTTGGCTGCATACTCGGACACTGTCGAGCTGCCTTGTTGTAGTTGAAGAAACTCTTGCTCTTTTTCAGCTCGTGCAGTATCTGGGAAGTACTTGTCCAAAAACCTTCCACGAAAAAGCTCCCATGTCATCTCACGACGTTCTGCTATAAATGTTTGCTTCACTCCTTTCCACCAATATTCTGCATCTCCCAGTAGCAGATAGGTGGCGTAGTCTACCTTTACGTTATTCGGACAATGGAGTGCCTCGAAGATCTTCTCGATCTCCTGCATCCAAAGATCAGCTTTATCTGGATTTGGCTCACCGTAGAACTTCGGTGGATCATGCTTCCTAAAGTCTGCCAATCCTCTAGCTTCAGCATTTCGCTCGCCGTTCTTTGTTCTTTGCGAGTTCTTGGGTCAACGCCGCTGCCTGGTTGAGCCATCGCGTTAGGCTGTTGAGTTGCGGCGGTGATTCTTTGAGCCATGGCCGCAGACCATCTCGGTCATAGCTTGAATCGCTCGTTCCATGTCGGCGTTCTCAAATACGGCCGTCGTATCCTACGAGGTGGCATTAGATTCCACAAAGTTCAAAACCACGCTGAATCTCACAACAAGGATGTGTTAAAACACACTGCTTCAATCAAGAAACAGTTCAAACAATTTTTTTCAAGCAATAAGTGCTTCACTTAATCAAACAGCAATCAACATAGCGTAATTAGGTACCCAACACATATATATATATCCCGACACAGTGACCAGTCCAAATTTCCTATGCACAGCTCAGTCAGAACCGAACTGCTCTGATACCAACATGTAACGACCCGTTTCCGGACCGCTACCGAGCTCAACATACCGAGCTCAACACACCGAGCTCAAGATACCCTATATGCGATGTGTTTTAAAATGATACTCTTGTGCCCTTTTAGGAAAGTACGGTCTACATATTTATTATATTTTTTTTTATAAGACCAGCTCGTGCACATCAGAGTAATTACAGCTTTTCGAAACATGGTGCAACTAAGACACAAGACTTAAGTCCTAAATAACAACGCGCAGATAACAAGTACATACTTATATATATACAAGATATAAAAAGTGCATACAAAAAGACAAAGTAATAATGTACAAAGAAAATACACCTAAGATATGACGACTTCAAAAGAGCAATCATACCACAGGGGTACTTAGCGGAACACCCACGCAGGGTGCTCCAAAAGTAAAACCACCAGTCTACCTCAGTGCTCAAAATGACAAAACATCACCCGTCCCAAATGGTCACGCCCATCGTACACAAAAGTCATATACCACCTACCCCAACAAACATAACATAAACAAAGCCAATCACGACAAATAGAGGTCGTCGCCCTGATCCTCGTCGAGCTCCTCCTCGCCATCATCTGCTGTCGAGTTCCCTGCACCCTCGACATCGCCTGGGTAACCATCATGGATTGAAGGTACCACGGGAAAGGGTCAACTTCTCAACAATTCAAGATAATCCAGGCATAAAGAAATAAGTAAACAACAAAGTATAACATTCACCAAACGTGACTTCGACCATCTCACTCTAGACTCGACTCTTATTCCGGAATATCGCCAGCAGGTCCATCCCCAAACTGACGCAATAGGTAAGCGGCCGGTCCAACCCCAAACCGATACCATGCATTAATCAGGTCCAACCCCAAACTGATAATGCGACGCCTAGTCAATCTCCCGTAAACAAAGGGGACCTAGCACCCTTAGTTATCCGGGTCACGGCTCAAAAACGTCATACGACTCGCCTAGCTCTCTCACTCGATGATTAGCTCGCCGCAGTCAAGGAGTGGCACATAAAATTACTTGATCACATATCAAATAAAGAGAGCATGCTTAACATGAAGAAAACGCAATTCAATCATTTAAGCAATAAAACAATCCTTACACAATAACATAAAAACAGAGTCCTAGAATGTTTGGAAGTGCCCTTACGCATAAACATATAAAATAAAGCCTTAATAATGTCTAAGAGTTGCCCTTACCGAACTCCAAGCTAACGCTGCTCGACAACGACCTCAACACGGCTGTCTTCAAACGAGCTCGACTACGACTCCTCTCACTCGATCTCGACACGTACGGCTCTTAGTCGACCTCGGTTTCGTGATCTCGTACACCCTGATTTCCTTGCCGCACGATCTCGGAAATCACACTGCCTAATACGAGCACAACTTAGTTCTATCTATGGGTTCTAATAACACTTAGCTCTCATTATCCCAATCTTAACCTGACCCAAGTAAGCATTAAAACTTAAGAACTTAAACAAATACAACTAGAATTCAAACATTACAAAATAACTCCTTTTCTCTAAAATTTTGTTAAAAACTTTTTCATACATCACCAGACAAAGCCATTTTTCCTAAGTACTAATTAAAGCTTAAAATCAAGTAATACCTTAAGCACAACTTAATCAAAATCTAAGTTTATATTTCTTAAAAATATTTTCGTCATGGTCCAAAGCAATTAAAATAAGACCATAACCACTTATGTTAAAATTTAAAACTCAAAAGAAATCAATACAAGCCAAGTAGGGAGGGTTTTGGGCGCTACTTACTTGCAGAAAACAGAGGAAACAATTTGTTTTCAAGCTCAAATAAATGGTTAGAAAGGTAGGTAAAGTTAAGGAGAAGAAAACCTATCAATATGATATGAGATGAAAGCACAAAAACCAGCTAAAATAGAGAGAGAAGAAGTGGTACTTGATAACATGAAGAGAACTAAAATTCTATTTTTCATACCTCTACAGATGGTCGAGATGGTGATATAGGTCGAGGAGATGATAAGGAACAAGGTTGATGAGGAAGGTCTGTTCAAAAACTCTTTGAAACTCAAGTTTCTTCAATGGAAGTTTGGAGAAGAGGAAATCTAGAAGAAGAAAAAGAAGAAAGCTGGAAAGTGATTGTTTAAAGCGGCTAAGCGTGATATTTATGTAGGTGGAGGAAACTAATTATGATACTTATCTACAATTTGGAGGAAAAGAAAAAGTTTGGTCTTATCTCCCTTAAACAAAAAGTTAACTACAAGAAAACCATTTTAAATGAATTTATCTTTCATAAAACCACAAATAAGCGACACCTGGATTTTAAAGTAAGATATTAATCCAACAACAAGTCTAACCCATCTAATCATCTCTCTCATAATCACAACAAAATATACTAATTAACACTACATAATATTCGTAAAAATACGAGTGTTATCATCTCGACACGATGTCGACCAGGGGGCTTGTGCAAGAGCACAAGGCTCTAACACGAGTTCGTGCCGCAGCGGCCTCCTCGATCAACATGCGACCTCCTCGGCTCGATGCAGCGACCTCATCACCGACATATGACCTTGGCACGCGATCTTGGCACGGGATCTCGTCACGAGGTCTTGGTGCGAGGTCTCGATACGATGTCCTATCTGAGGTCGATCTCGTCCTCAGGTGTTACAGTGTCTCTCCCTCTATGTCCAGAATGTAAAAATCTGCAGGAAAAATCAAGTCATTAACCTTAACAAGCACGTCCTCTACAAGTCCAATAGGGTGACCATTGCTCCTGTTTGCCAACTGAATAACAACACCAGATTCTGCAAGGTCCAAGAGCCAGAGTTAAAGATAGATGTAGGAATCACATTAATGGAAGCACCTAAATCCAAAGATGGCATTTTCAAATTTACTCGCCTATGGTACATGGAATAGTAAAAATTCCTGGATCCTTGCACTTTTGGGGCATCATGGGTTGTATGAGTGCAGAAACATTGTGACTCATGTTGACCTTTTTATTTCCCTTCAGCCTCCGCCTCCTTTTGTGTGTGCACAACTCTTTAAGGAACTTAGCATATCTTGGAATCTGCTTAATCGCTTCAAAGAGAGGTATATTAACTTCAACTTCAACGTGAATACAAGAAGGGGGGTTGAATTGTGTTAAAAACTTTTCGCAAACTATACGTAAAAAATATTTCAACACAGATTTTTTAAAACTGTTTGTATATCGATCTGAAGAATTAAACCTGATCTGCGTAAAATAAACAGCTTATGAAAACTTGTTTTACTGAGCAAGGTAAAGATAAATGTAAAGCAGTAAAGGATGAGACGCAGAGATTTATACCAGTTCACCACCAACTGGTAGCTACATCTAGTCCCTTCGTTCATGAAGGATTTTTCACTATAATCAACTGATTACAATTTTTCTCAAGAGTATTCTTCTGTCACAAACTTGACAATACTCTCAACTTCTCAAAACGACTCAGTGCAGTCGAGCCTTTGAGGAACGAAGCCTTAACTAGGCTAAATACAGTTTACAAAAGAGATTATAGTTTTGAATACAATCAAAATATCTCTCACAGAGAGGATGAAAAGATTAAGCTCAAAACAGAATGGCTTTCTAAAAGAAAGTATAAGACGCTGAGTTCAGTTCTGTGTAGACCAGAAACTTGGCATGAAACTTGATTGCTCACTTGAGTAATATTGCTTTTGGAATGAAGTTTCTTCACAGTTTTTCCAACATCTCTTCAATGAATACCTTGGGGTATTTATAGGAGTCTTCAAGGGTATTACCGTTGCAGTAAGAATATCTCTTTTCTATTGAGTGAGGTAATTTGAAATGTAGTCCTTTTCTTCCTTTCCAGAGAATATCAGAATAGTACACATTACCGTTTTAGTACTATCTGTAATTTGCAATTGCCTTGTACGATTTTTGTCTTATGCTAAAGGTGTCACCTTTGCTTCCTCGTACATCAAAATGAGAACATAAAATCAAATTCGAATTCCGTTCCACAATAATCTGAGGCTAAGAGCAAACACGTGATCATCACGTGCTTCATTAAAGAGATCAGACGCTCGCTCAGAACAGAGGACGGACGCTCGCAACAATTGAGTATTCCACGTGTCAAAGAGTAACACTACTAGACGCTTCTTTGTTAGCAAGGCATTTGGAGTGAGTTCGGATGCTGACACTAGTAGATTGTATTCAATTCTTTTGTAAATTTCTTCTTCTTCCTTGAGTGTTTTGTACATATATATGAAGTTTTGATACCTATACACTTAAAGATATGTTAGAAGATAAATTGTTCTCTTGAAAAATACTTTGTTATCATCAAAATCAATGAGGGTCTAAACTTCTCAATCATTTAGGTTCCAACACAACCTTCCTAAATGTGTCCAAGATTTCCTTGTCTTTATCTGCCTCATCCATCTTCTTAGTTATCACAGACCTTTGAGGGAAGGGAAGTGGTATAGGCTGTGCATCATCATCATCACGAGAGGTAGGCATATAAGGTGGCTTATCATTTTTCTTGCCACTTGTGTTTTCTACTGGAGTAGTTTCGGAGTTTCAACGGCTTTGCGGATTCGAGAGTGATTGCACCGACATTTGCATCGACATTTGGATTCACTTCTTGGTCAAGGCGGTAGTTTATCCGACCCCAGAGAATGTATCGATTAATGGAGGTTGCTAGTCATCAATTTTTGTCTCCAAATTACGAATGGTTGAATCTATTCACCGCTGAAATTGGATATTCTGGACTGCGATTTTCTTAACAAGGTCTTCCAATGAAGGTTGTGAGGGAGGTTGTGGCCTGGGCTGCTGAGTAGATGCATCTCCCCATCTCAGGTTTGGATGGTTTCTCCAACTGGGGTTGTACATATTGGAAGACAGATCATAGTTGGGTTGAGGCCTGTCATTGAATATGTTTGCTGCATAGGCCTGAGGAGTATTAGCATTGTTACTCTCTTGTAATGTTGGACATGCATCTGTAGGGTGTTCTGCAGAAGTACAAATGCCACAAACTCTTGCTGCCTGAGTTTTAGTTACTGCTAACTTCTTCACCAATGAAACAAGTTCATCAAACTTGCTCTCTAAGTTCTTATGGCCAGTAGCTTGTATCGCATTGACTCCTTTTGTCAGCACCACTGAATTGTTTCTGGTAGTAAACTGCTGAGAATTAATGTACATGTTCTCAATTAGGCTTCTTGCATCTGCTGGGGTTTTATCCACAAGTGCTCCTCCGCTAGCAGCATCCATGATGTTTCGGTCCATAGGCAGCAAGCCTTCATAAAAATACTGGATGAGCAGCTGTTCAGAAATTTGATGGTGAGGGCAGCTTGCACACAACATTTTGAATCTCTCCCAGTATTCATGCAAAGATTCCCTGTCAATCTGCCTGATGCCACATATTTCTTTTCTAATCGAGGCAGCTCTAGAGGCAGGGAAGAATTTCTCCAGAAACAACTTCTTCAATTCATTCCAGCTTGTCACAGAACCTGGTTGAAGGTAGTACAACCAGTCCTTGGCAGTGTCTTGCAATGAGAATGAGAAAGCTCTCAGCTTGATGTGGTCTTCTGGAACACCTTGAGGTTTCATGGTAAAGCAGACAATATGAAACTCCTTAAGATGTTTGTGAGGATCTTCACCTGCAAGACCATGAAACTTAGGAAGCAAATGTATTAAACCAGATTTAAGCTCAAAAGACACCTCAACATCAGGGTATTCAATGCATAAAGCATTATAAGTAACATCAGGTGCAGCAAGTTCCCTTAATATTCTAGCAGTCATGGTATCAACAAAAAATTCAGAATCAGAATCAGTGTCAAATAGAGTATGACTAAATATGCTAATGCTATCACTATCGCTATAACTATCACCTATATGATCACGACCAATACGACGAAGAATCTGATAAGGTCCAATAAATTTAGGGGTAAGTTTCTTTGATTTGATCGCTCGACCAACTCCAGTAGTGGGGGTAACTCTAAGAAATACATGCTCCCCTTCCTCGAACTCGAGTGGTCGACGTCTTTGGTCTGCATAACTCTTCTGTCGACTTTGAGACGTTCGCATCCTGTCTCTGATCAAACGGATCTTCTCCGTAGTCTGCTGGATCATATCTGGTCCCACAACAGAACTCTCGCCATCCTGGTACCAACAAAGAGGCGTCTGACACTTCGGCCCATACGTTGCTTCAAAGGTGCCATTCCAATACTTGCATGGAAACCGTTATTATAGGTGAACTCCACCAATGGTAAGATCGTCGTCCCAACTTCCTCGGTGATCTAAGGTACACGCTGCAACAAATCTTCAAGCGATTGGATCGTTCTCTCGGTTTGACCGTCCGTTTGGGGATGATATGCCGAGCTAAGCACCTGAGCCTCGGTTCCCATCGCTTCTTGCAATTCCCTCCAAAATGAGACGTGAACTTCTGATCTCGGTCCAACACGATCGAAGAGGTATACCATGTAGTCGCATTTATCTCCGCGACGTAGATCTCGGTCGACTTTTCCACGTTGTATGTCGACCTCACCGCAAGAATGAGCGATTTGGTCAATCGGTCGACGATCACCCAAATCGAATCATTCTTCTTCTCGTCTTCGTGAAACCTACAACGAAATCCATGGAAATACTATCCCATTTCCATACTTTGGTACGTCGGCGATTGTAGCATTCCCGCAGTCGTTGGTGCTCCACCTTCGCTTCGACACGTTAAACACGGCTACGTGCATCGACCACTTGCTTCTTCATTCCCACCACCAAAATGCTTCTTTAAGTCTTGATACATCTTCGTAACTCCTGGGTGAATACTAAAATTGCTCTTATGCGCTTCGTCAAGTATTAACTTTCTCGCCGCCACATTAGGTACACACTCGGCCATTGCACCTAAAATGTTGTCGGATTCACTTGGAATTCGCAATACCGCTTTCCGCTTGCGCTATCAAGCTCGACCTTCTCTTGCAGAACTCATCATGAACTCTTTGGTCTCGGATCTCGCCCAACAATCTGTTAGAAATGGTAAGCATACCAAATCTCGACTTCCCTGGTGAAACTTCCACATTCAACCTCAAGTCTCGGAACTTCTCGAGCATCTCCAACTCCTTGATCATCATTGCCGAGGCTAAACGCTCTTTACGCTTCAATGCATCCAAGCTACTACATTAGCCTTACCGGATGGTATTCCAACGTAAAGTCGTAGTCCTTGAGAAATTTCGTCCATCTTCACGACGCATGTTGAGCTCCTTCGATCGAACAGTACTTCAAGCTCTTGTGATCGCTGAAAAGCAGAAGAGTGCTCCCATAAAGATAGTGCCTCCATATCTTCACACAAACCACCGCCCGGCTCAAATCGTGAGTAGGGTAGTTTCTCTCGTGGATCTTAAGCCGTCTTGAAGCATATGCTACCACGTTAGATGTTGCATCAAAGACGCATCCCAATCCCTGGTGTGACGCATCATAATACACCTCGTAAGGCTCTTCGGGTTGAGGCAAAATCAACACAGGCGCTGTTGTCAAAAGTTCCTTCAGTCTCTGAAAACTGGATTCACACTCCTCGCTCCAGGCAAAAGGTTGATCTTTCCTCGTAAGTCGTGTAAGAGGCGCGACAATCTTCGAAAAACCTTCAATGAATCTTCGATAATAGCCTGCCAAGCCAACAAAACTTCTGATCTCGGTAACCGTCTTCGGCTGTTCCCACGCTAACACAGCCTCAATCTTAATTGGATCCACAGCTATCCCTTCTTTGGAAATCACGTGTCCAAGAAATTTCACCTCTTCAAGCCAAAATTCACACTTGGATGAGTTCGCATAAAGTTGCTTCTCGCGCAATATCTGTAGTACTCGACGTAAGTGTTCTTCGTGCTCTTCTCGGTTCTTCGAATAGATCAATATGTCGTCGATGAACACTACAACGAACTGATCCAAAAACGAATGGAAAATCCTATTCATATAGTCCATAAACACAGCTGGAATTTGTCACTCCAAACGGCATCACTAAGTACTCATAATGCCCATACCTAGTCCTGAACGCTGTTTTGGAGACATCTTCCGCCTTCACGCGAATCTGATGGTAGCCCGACTTCAAGTCTATCTTTGAAAACATCGCCGCTCCACGGTTGATCCATCAAGTCGCCAATACGCGGGTAACGGATACCGGTTCTTCACAAGAGCCTTGTTGAGTTGGCGATGATCTACGCACACCTGGATCGCCCATCCTTCTTCTTGACCAACAACACCGAGCTCCCCACGGTGACACGCCTGGTCGTATGAATTGCTTTGACTCCAAATGCTCAACTGGGACTTTAGTTCCTTCATCTCTGCAGAGACATCCCGTAGGCGCTATTGAAATAGGTCCGTCCCTGGAATCAGTCGATGGAGAACTCGACCTCTCGTGACCGGTGGTAACCCCGCACGCCTTCTGAAAACGCCCTCAAAGTCACACACCACCGGGTACATTCTTCACTTCGACCGGGAAACTTACAACTAGCCAGATACATGTATTCCCTAGTTCCTTCTTTCAAAGAAACTCCAACACGTTCAGTAGAAAGATAATTGGAAACTCCAAGGTCCTGAAAATTACGCTTTACGGGCACACCCAAGAGGACATGGTGGTATGACAACCAATCCATCCCGAGGATGACATCTAAGCCCTTAAGAGGCAAACAAACCAAATTGACCACAAACTTTCTACTCAATAACCAATACACAATTAAGACATGCGATGTTGGTAACTAAGGTTTTAGCAAATGGTCGAATTCACCAATTTGAACTGTAGCGATCACAAATGATTCAAATGGTTCACACAATCGAAGAAATAAAGGAACGGGTTGCACCGAATCAAAGAGAACGGATAAGTGGTTTACCCTCTATCTCACATTCGCCTTGGATAAGATCATCGACTTGCTCTGCTTCCTCGCCGCCATGCGTAAGACTCGCCTTTAGCTACCTGACGCTTCTTTGCCTTCGCCGCATGCATCACGGCTCACTTTAGGTGTGGGACAATCCTTGGCAAAATGCCCTGGCTTCCTGATTGTAGCACACATCCTCCTTCCGAGTACGATTATTCGCATAATGTCTCGCTCTTTCCACAACTAAACAAGTCACCTCGACACCGGCCTCGACCTCCACTCCTCGCTCCCTGGGTCATCTGGACGACATCGTCCTCTATTGTTGTTGTTCCTCGAGGCCTGGCCAGAAGGCTTCTTAAGTTGCTTTCCTTTCGTGCAAGTCTCGTCCCCACCCGAGGTCTCATTGGTCCACCTGGGCGCCTTCTTTTGTGGCTTCTTACTCCTTCTACCTCGACACGATCTATCGGCTCCTGGAGGTTTCGAATCCTCAATAATACCACCGACTGGATATCAAATCTCGACCTCGTTGGAACCTCTCACTTAACCATCTTTGGTCACCGGTCACTAAATGGACTAAAGTACCTTGCCGCTGACTCGAACTTGGTCGCATACTCTGACACCTGCCGAGTCAGCTTTGTTGTAGTTGAAGAAACTCTTGCTCTTTTTCACCAGGTGCAATTCTGGGAAGTACTTGTCCAAAACCTTCCACGAAAAAGCTCCCATGTCATCTCACGACGCTCGCTATAAATGTTTGCTTCACTCCTTTCCACCAATATTCCAGATCTCCCAAAGAGCGGATAGGTGGCGAGTCTACCTTTACATTATTCGGACAATGGAGTGCCTCAAAGATCTTCTCGATCTCCTGCATCCAAAGATCAGCTTTATCTGGATTTGGCTCACCGTAGAACTTCGGTGGATCATGCTTCCTAAAGTCTGCCAATCCTCTAGCTTCAGCATTTCGCTCTGCTCGTTGCTGTTGCTGCAAGTTCTGCTGGGTTAACGCTGCCGTCTGTTGAGCCATCGCGTTAGCCTGTTGAGTTGCAGCGGTGATTCTTTGAGCCATGGCCGCAGCCTATCTCGCCATAGCTTGAATCGCTCGCTCCATGTCGACGTTCTCGGGCACAGCGGTCAGATCCCCTACGAGGTGGCATTAGATTCCACAAAGTTCAAAACCCTGTCAGAATCTCACAACAAGGATGTGTTAAAACACACTGCTTCAATCAAGAAACAGTTCAAACAATTTTTTTCAAGCAATAAGTGCTTCACTTAATCAAACAGCAATCAACATAGCGTAATTAGGTACCCAACACATATATATATATCCCGACACAGTGACCAGTCCAAATTTCCTATGCACAGCTCAGTCAGAACCGAACTGCTCTGATACCAACATGTAACGACCCGTTTCCGGACCGCTACCGAGCTCAACATACCGAGCTCAACACACCGAGCTCAAGATACCCTATATGCGATGTGTTTTAAAATGATACTCTTGTGCCCTTTTAGGAAAGTACGGTCTACATATTTATTATATTTTTTTTATAAGACCAGCTCGTGCACATCAGAGTAATTACAGCTTTTCGAAACATGGTGCAACTAAGACACAAGACTTAAGTCCTAAATAACAACGCGCAGATAACAAGTACATACTTATATATATACAAGATATAAAAAGTGCATACAAAAAGACAAAGTAATAATGTACAAAGAAAATACACCTAAGATATGACGACTTCAAAAGAGCAATCATACCCTGGGGGTACTTCCGGCAGACACCCACGCAGGGGGCTGCTCCAAAAGTAAAACCACCAGTCTACCCTGTGCTCAAAATGACAAAACATCACCCGTCCCAAATCGGTCACAAATGCATCGTACACAAAAAGTCGATACAATTTACCCCAACAAACATAACATAAACAAAGCCAATCACGACAAATAGAGGTCGTCGCCTCGATCCTCGCCGAGCTCCTCCTCGCCATCATCTGGCCGTCGAAGTTCCTCGCACTCGACATCGCCTGGGTAACCATCATGGATTGAAGGTACCACGGGAAAGGGTCAACTTCTCAACAATTCAAGATAATCCAGGCATAAAGCAATAAGTAAACAACAAAGTATAACATTCACCAAACGTGACTTCGACCATCTCACTCTAGACTCGACTCTTATTCCGGAATATCGCCAGCAGGTCCATCCCCAAACTGACGCAATAGGTAAGCCACGGCCCAACCCCAAACCGACACCATGCATTAATCAGCAGGTCCAACCCCAAACTGATAATGCGACGCCTAGTCAATCTCCCGTAAACAAAAGGGGACCTAGCACCCTTAGTTATCCGGGTCACGGCTCAAAAACGTCATACGACTCGCCTAGCTCTCTCACTCGATGATTAGCTCGCCGCAAATAAGGAGTTGGCACTTAAAATTACTTGATCACATATCAAATAAAGAGAGCATGCTTAACATGAAGAAAACGCAATTCAATCATTTAAGCAATAAAACAATCCTTACACAATAACATAAAAACAGAGTCCTAGAATGTTTGGAACTGCCCTTACGCATAAGCATATAAAATAAAGCCTTAATAATGCTCTAAGAGTTGCCCTTATCAACTCCAAGCTAACGCCGCCGACAACGACCTCAACACTACTGTCTTCAAACGAGCTCGACCATTTACTCCTCTCACTCGATCTCGACACGCACGACTCTTAGTCGACCTCGGTTTCGTGATCTCGTACACCGATTTCCTGCCGCATCGATCTCTAAATCACACTGCCTAATACGAGCACAACTTAGTTCTATCTATGGGTTTTAATAACACTTAGCTCTCATTATCCCAATCTTAACCACAACCCAAGTAAGCATTAAAACTTAAGAACTTAAACAAATACAACTAGAATTCAAACATTACAAAATAACTCCTTTTCTCTAAAATTTTGTTAAAAAACTTTTTTCATACATCACCAGACAAAGCCATTTTTCCTAAGTACTAATTAAAGCTTAAAATCAAGTAATACCTTAAGCACAACTTAATCAAAATCTAAGTTTATATTTCTTAAAAATATTTTCGTCATGGTCCAGCAATTAAAATAAGACCATAACCACTTATGTTAAAATTTAAAACTCAAAAAGAAATCAACACAAGCCAAGTAGGGAGGGTTTTGGGCGCTACTTACTTGCAGAAAATAGAGGAAACAATTTGTTTTTCAAGCTCAAATAAATGGTTAGAAAGGTAGGTAATGTCATGAAGAAGAAAACCTATCAATATGATATGAGTTGAAAGCATAAAAACTAGCTAAAATAGAGAGAAGAAGTGGCGCTAACAGTAACATGAAGAGAACTAAAATTCTATTTTTCATACCTCTACAGATGGTCGAGATGGTGATATAGGTCGAGGAGATGATAAGGAACAAGGTTGATGAGGAAGGTCTGTTCAAAAACTCTTTGAAACTCAAGTTTCTTCAATGGAAGTTTGGAGAAGAGGAAATCTAGAGAAGAAGAAAAAGAAGAAACTGGAAAGTGATTGTTTAAGGCGGCTAAGCGTGATATTTATGTAGGTGGAGGAAACTAATTATGATACTTATCTACAGCTGGAGGAAAAAGAAAAAGTTTGGTCTTATCTCCCTTAAACAAAAGTTAACTACAAGAAAACCATTTTAAATGAATTTATCTTTCATAAAACCACAAATAAGCGACACCTGGATTTTAAAGTAAGATATTAATCCAACAACAAGTCTAACCCATCTAATCTGTCCTCTCTCATAATCACAACAAAATATACTAATTAACACTACATAATATTCGTAAAAATACGAGTGTTATCATCTCGACACGATGTCGACCAGGGTGCTTGTGCAAGAGCACAAGGCTCTAACACGAGTTCGTGCACGCGGCCTCCTCAGTTCAACATGCGACCTCCTCAGCTCGGTACGCGACCTCATCAGCTCGACATATGACCTTGGCACGCGATCTTGGCACGGGATCTCGTCACGAGGTCTTGGTACGAGGTCTCGATACGATGTCCTAATACGAGGTCGATCTCGTCCTCAGGTGTTACAGTGTCTCTCCCTCTATGTCCAGAATGTAAAAATCTGCAGGAAAAATCAAGTCATTAACCTTAACAAGCACGTCCTCTACAAGTCCAGTAGGGTGACCATTGCTCCTGTTTGCCAACTGAATAACAACACCTGTATTCTGCAAAGGTCCAAGAGCCAGAGAGTTAAAGATAGATGTAGGAATCACATTAATGGAAGCACCTAAATCCAGCATGGCATTTTCAAATTTACTCTCGCCTATGGTACATGGAATAGTAAAAATTCCTGGATCCTTGCACTTTTGGGGCATCATGGGTTGTATGAGTGCAGAAACATTGTGACTCATGTTGACCTTTTTATTTCCCTTCAGCCTCCGCCTCCTTTTGTGTGTGCACAACTCTTTAAGGAACTTAGCATATCTTGGAATCTGCTTAATCGCTTCAAAGAGAGGTATATTAACTTCAACTTCAACGTGAACACAAGAAGGGGGGTTGAATTGTGTTAAAAACTTTTCGCAAACTATACGTAAAAAACATTTCAACACAGATTTTTTAAAACTGTTTGTATATCAGATGCAGAGAATTAAACCGGATGCAGAAAATAAACAGCTTATGAAAACTTGTTTTACTGAGCAAGGTAAAGATAAATGTAAAGCAGTAAAGGATGAGACGCAGAGATTTATACCAGTTCACCACCAACTGGTAGCTACATCTAGTCCCTTCGCTCATGAAGGATTTTTCACTATAATCAACTGACATAATTTTTCTCAAGAGTATTCTTCTGTCACAAACTTGACAATACTCTCAACTTCTCAAAACGACTCGGCAAATGAGCCTTTGAGAGAACGAAGCCTTAACTAGGCTAAATACAATTTACAAAAGAGATTATAGTTTTGAATACAATCAAAATATCTCTCAGAGAGGATGAAAAGATTAAGCTCAAAATGTAATGGCTTTCTAAAAGAAAGTATAAGACGCCGAAGTTCGATTACTGTGTAGACCGTAAACTTGGCATGAAACTTGATTGCTCACTTGAGTAATATTGCTTTTGGAATGAAGTTTCTTCACAGCTTTTTCCAACATCTCTTCAATGAATACCTTGGGGTATTTATAGGAGTCTTCAAGGGTATTACCGCACAAAGAAGAATATCTCTTTTCTATTGAGTGAGGTAATTTGAAATGTAGTCCTTTTCTTCCTTTCCGCAGAATATCGTAATAGTACACATTACCGCTTTAGTACTATCTCAGAATTTGCAATTGCCTTGTACGATTTTTGTCTTATGCTAAAGGTGTCACCTTTGCTTCCTCGTACATCAAAATGAGAACATAAAATCAAATTCGAATTCCGTTCCATAATAATCTGAGGCTAAGAGCAAACACGTGATCATCACGTGCTTCATTAAAGAGATCAGACGCCGCCGTAATGCAGGATCTGACGCCGCAACAATTGAGTATTCCACGTGTCAAAGAGTAACACTACTAGACGCTTACTGTTAGCAAGACGCTGGAGTGAGTTCGGATGCTGACACTAGTAGATTGTATTCAATTCTTTTGTAAATTTCTTCTTCTTCCTTGAGTGTTTTGTACATATATATGAAGTTTTGATACCTATACACTTAAAGATATGTTAGAAGATAAATTGTTCTCTTGAAAAATACTTTGTTATCATCAAAATCAATGAGGGTCTAAACTTCTCAATCATTTAGGTTCCAACACAACCTTCCTAAATGTGTCCAAGATTTCCTTGTCTTTATCTGCCTCATCCATCTTCTTAGTTATCACAGACCTTTGAGGGAAGGGAAGTGGTATAGGCTGTGCATCATCATCATCACGAGAGGTAGGCATAGAAGGTGGCTTATCATTTTTCTTGCCACTTGTGTTTTCTACTGGAGTAGTTTCTGGAGTTTCAACAGCTTTGCCAGATCTGAGAGTGATTGCACTGACATTTGCACTGACATTTGGATTCACTACTGGCTGGGCAGGTAGTTTATCCGACCCCCGAGAATGTATCTGATTAATGGAGGTTGCTAGCTGTCCAATTTTTGTCTCCAAATTCTGAATGGTTGAATCTATTCACTGCTGAAATTGGATATTCTGGACTGCGATTTTCTTAACAAGGTCTTCCAATGAAGGTTGTGAGGGAGGTTGTGGCCTGGGCTGCTGAGTAGATGCATCTCCCCATCTCAGGTTTGGATGGTTTCTCCAACTGGGGTTGTACATATTGGAAGACAGATCATAGTTGGGTTGAGGCCTGTCATTGAATATGTTTGCTGCATAGGCCTGAGGAGTATTAGCATTGTTACTCTCTTGTAATGTTGGACATGCATCTGTAGGGTGTTCTGCAGAAGTACAAATGCCACAAACTCTTGCTGCCTGAGTTTTAGTTACTGCTAACTTCTTCACCAATGAAACAAGTTCATCAAACTTGCTCTCTAAGTTCTTATGGCCAGTAGCTTGTATCGCATTGACTCCTTTTGTCAGCACCACTGAATTGTTTCTGGTAGTAAACTGCTGAGAATTAATGTACATGTTCTCAATCAGGCTTCTTGCATCTGCTGGTGTTTTATCCATAAGTGCTCCTCCACTAGCAAAGATCCATGATGTTTCGATCCATAGCAAAGAAGCCTTCGTAAAAATATTGGATGAGCAGCTTGTTCAGAATTTGATGGTGAGGCAGCTTGCACACAACTTTTTAAATCTCTCCAAAGATTCATGCAAAGATTCCCTATCAATCAGCTCGATGCCACATATTTCTTTTCCGATCGAGGCAAATTTCAGAGGTAGGGAAGAATTTCTCAAGAAACAACTTCTTTAATTCATTCCACTTGTCACGTAACCTGGTCAAGGTAGTACAACCACCTTGGCGTTGTCTTGCAATGAGAATGAGAAAGCTCTCACTGATGTGGTCTTCCTGGAACACCTTGAGGTTTCATGGTAAAGCGCATAATATGAAACTCCTTAAGATGTTTCAGAGGATCTTCACCGCAAGACCATGAAACTTAGGAAGCAAATGTATTAAACCAGATTTAAGCTCAAAAGACACCTCAACATCGTGGTATTCAATGCATAAAGCATTATAAGTAACATCAAAAAGAAGTTCCCTTAATATTCTAGCAACATGGTATCAACAAAAATTCGTAATCGTAATCGAAATAGAGTATGACTAAATATGCTAATGCTATCACTATCGCTATAACTATCACCTATATGATCACGACCAATACGACGAAGAATCTGATAAGGTCCAATAAATTTAGGGTAAGTTTCTTTGATTTGATCGCCGACCAACTCCAAAGAGTGGGGTAACTCTAAGAAATACATGCTCCCTTCCTCGAACTCGAGTGGTCGACGCCTTTGGTCCGCATAACTCTTACGTCGACTTTGAGACGCTCGCATCCTCGCTCTCGATCAAACGGATCTTCTCCGTAGTCCGCCGGATCATATCTGGTCCCACAACGTAACTCTCGCCATCCTGGTACCAACAAAGAGGCGTCGACACTTCCGTCCATACAAAGGCTTCAAAAGGTGCCATTCCAATACTTGCATGGAAATCTGTATTATAGGTGAACTCCACCAATGGTAAGACGTCGTCCCAACTTCCTCGGTGATCTAAGGTACACGCCGCAACAAATCTTCAAGCCGATTGGATCGTTCTCCCGCCGACCGTCCGTTTGGGGATGATATGCCGAAGCTAAGCCCGAGCTCCTGCTCCCATCGCTTCTTGCAATTCCTCCAAAATGAGACGTGAACTTCTGATCTCGGTCCAACACGATCGAAGAGGGTATACCATGTAGTCGCACTATCTCCGCGACGTAGATCTCGGCCGCCTTTTCCACGTTGTATGTCGACCTCACCGCAAGAATGAGCAGATTTGGTCAATCGGTCGACGATCACCCAAATCGAATCATTCTTCTTCTGCGTCTTCGGTAAACCTACAACGAAATCCATGGAAATACTATCCCATTTCCATATCGGCGTCAGCGATTGTAGCATTCCGCAGTCGCTGGTGCTCCACCTTCGCCGACACACGTTAAACACGGTTACGTGCTCACCACTTGCTTCTTCATTCCGGACCACCAAAAATGCTTCTTTAAGTCTTGATACATCTTCGTAACTCCTGGGTGAATACTAAAATTGCTCTTATGCGCTTCGTCAAGTATTAACTTTCTCAGCTCTGCCACATTAGGTACACACACTCGGCCATTGCACCTTAAAATGTTGTCCGTTCCGACTTGGAATTCTGTCGCTTTCCCTTGCGCTATCAACTGGACCTTCTCTTGCAGGAACTCATCATGAACCTGCTGGTCTCGGATCTCGTCCAACAATCTGTTAGAAATGGTAAGCATACCAAATCTCAGCTTCCCTGGTGAAACTTCCACATTCAACCTCAAGTCTCGGAACTTCTCGAGCATCTCCAACTCCTTGATCATCATTGCTGAGGCTAAAACGCTCTTTCTGCTCAATGCATCTGCTACTACATTAGCCTTACCGGGATGGTATTCCAACGTAAAGTCGTAGTCCTTGAGAAATTTCGTCCATCTGGCCGACGCATGTTGAGCTCCTTCTCGATCGAACAGTACTTCAAGCTCTTGTGATCGCCGAAACAAGAAGAGTGCTCCCATAAAGATAGTGCCTCCATATCTTCAGCGCGAAAACCACCGCTGCCAGCTCCAAATCGTGAGTAGGGTAGTTTCTCTCGTGGATCTTAAGCTGTCTTGAAGCATATGCTACCACGTTCCGATGTTGCATCAGCACGCATCCCAATCCCTGGTGTGACGCATCATAATACACCTCGTAAGGCTCTTCGGGTTGAGGCAAAATCAACACAGGCGCTGTTGTCAAAAGTTCCTTCAGTCTCTGAAAACTGGATTCACACTCCTCGCTCCAGGCAAAAGGTTGATCTTTCCTCGTAAGTCGTGTAAGAGGCGCGACAATCTTCGAAAAACCTTCAATGAATCTTCGATAATAGCCTGCCAAGCCAACAAAACTTCTGATCTCGGTAACCGTCTTCGGCTGTTCCCACGCTAACACAAATTTCAATCTTAATTGGATCCACAAATATCCTTTCTTTGGAAATCACGTGTCCAAGAAAATTCACCTCTTCAAGCCAAAATTCACACTTGGATGAGTTCGCATAAAGTTGCTTCTCGCGCAATATCTGTAGTACTCGACGTAAGTGTTCTTCGTGCTCTTCTCGGTTCTTCGAATAGATCAATATGTCGTCGATGAACACTACAACGAACTGATCCAAAAACGAATGGAAAATCCTATTCATATAGTCCATAAACACAGCGGGCCCATTTGTCACCCAAACGGCATCACTAAGTACTCATAATGCCCATACCTAGTCCTCAACGCTGTTTTGAGACATCTTCCGCCTTCACGCGAATCGATGGTAGCCCGACTTCAAGTCTATCTTTGAAAACATCGCCGCTCCACGAAGTTGATCCATCAAGTCGCCAATACGCGTGGTAACGGATACCGGTTCTTCACGGTAGCCTTGTTGAGTTGACGATGATCTACGCACGATGCGGATCGCCCATCCTTCTTCTTGACCAACAACACCGAGCTCCCCACGGTGACACGCTCGGTCGTATGAATCGCTTTGACTCCAAATGCTCAACTGGGACTTTAGTTCCTTCATCTCGGCGAGAGACATCCCGTAGGCGCTATTGAAATAGGTCCTGTCCCTGGAATCGGTCGATGGAGAACTCGACCTCTCGCACTGGTGGTAACCCCGCACGCGTCTTCGAAAAACGTCCTCAAAGTCACACACCACCGGGTACATTCTTCACTTCGATCTGCCGGGAAACTTCGAACTAGCCGGATACATGTATTCCCTAGTTCCTTCTTTCAAAGAAACTCCAATACGCTCAAGAGAAAGATAATTGGAAACTCCAAGGTCCGGAAAAATTACGCTTTACGGGCACACCCAAGAGACATGGTGGTATGACAACCAATCCATCCCGAGGATGACATCTAAGCCCTTAAGAGGCAAACAAACCAAATTGACCACAAACTTTCTACTCGAATAACCAATACACAATTAAGACATGCAAGGTTGGTAACTAAGGTTTTAGCAATTGGGTCGTAACTACCAATTTGAGCAGTAAAGCGATCACGGTCGATTCAAATGGTTCACACAATCGAAGAAATAAAGGAATGGGTTTCACCGAATCAAAGAGAACGGATAAGGGTTTACCCTCTATCTCACATTCGCCTTGGATAAGATCATCGACTTGCTCGCTTCCTCGCCGCCATGCGTAAGACTACGCTTTTAGCTACCTGACGCTTCTCTTTTGCCTTCGCCAGATGCATTGCGGCTTTAAGTGTGGGACAATCCTTGGCAAAATGCCCTGGCTTCCTACAGCTTGTAGCACACATCCTCCTTCCGAAAGTACGCTTATTCGCATAATGTCTCGCTCTTTCCACAACGGAAACAAGTCACCTCGACACCGGTCGACCTCCACTCCTCGCTCCTGGGTCATCTGACGACATCGCCCTCTATTGTTGTTGTTCCCCCGAGGTGGTGTAAGGCTTCTTAAGTTGCTTTCCTTTCGCAAGTCTCTGTCCCGATCCCGAGGTCTCATTGGTCCACTGGGCCGCTTTCTTTGTGGCTTCTTACTCCTTCTACCTCGACACAATGATCTATCACTCCTGGAGGTTTCAATCCTCAATAATACCATCGACTTACGGATATCAAATCTCGCACCTCGTTGGAACCTCTCACTTAACCATCTTTGGTCAGCTCGGTCACTAAATGGACTAAAGTACCTTGCTGACTCGAACTTGGTCGCATACTCGGACACTGTCGAGCCGCTTTGTTGTAGTTGAAGAAACTCTTGCTCTTTTTCACCGTGCAAGATCTGGGAAGTACTTGTCCAAAACCTTCCACTAAAAGCTCCCATGTCATCTCACGACGCTCGCTATAAATGTTTGCTTCACTCCTTTCCACCAATATTCTGCATCTCCCAAAGAGCGTATAGGTGGCGTAGTCTACCTTTACGTTATTCTGACAATGGAGTGCCTCGAAGATCTTCTCGATCTCCTCGCATCCAAAGATCGCCTTTATCTGGATTTGGCTCACCGTAGAACTTCTGCGGATCATGCTTCCTAAAGTCCGCCAATCCTCTAGCTTCAAAGATTTCGCTCCGCTGTCGCTGCCGCAGTTCTCAGGGTCAACGCCGTCTGGCTGAGCCATCGCGTTAGATCGTTGAGTTGCAGGTGATTGCGAGCCATGGCCGCAGCCTATCTCGGCCATAGCTTGAATCGCTGCTCCATGTCGACGTTCTCAGTACAGCCAGATCCCTACGAGGTGGCATTAGATTCCACAAAGTTCAAAACCCTGTCAGAATCTCACAACAAGGATGTGTTAAAACACACTGCTTCAATCAAGAAACAGTTCAAACAATTTTTTTCAAGCAATAAGTGCTTCACTTAATCAAACAGCAATCAACATAGCGTAATTAGGTACCCAACACATATATATATATCCCGACACAGTGACCAGTCCAAATTTCCTATGCACACGGCTCGACCGAATCAATCGCTCGATACCAACATGTAACGACCCGTTTCCGGACCGCTACCGAGCCCAACATACCGAGCTCACCACACTGAGCTCAAGATAGACTATATGCGATGTGTTTTAAAATGATACTCTTGTGCCCTTTTAGGAAAGTACGGTCTACATATTTATTATATTTTTTTTTATAAGACCAGCTCGTGCACATCGTAGTAATTACACTTTTCAAACATGGTCCAACTAAGACACAAGACTTAAGTCCTAAATAACAACGCACAGATAACAAGTACATACTTATATATATACAAGATATAAAAAGTGCATACAAAAGACAAAGTAATAATGTACAAAGAAAATACACCTAAGGTATGACGACTTCAAAAGAGCAATCATACCCTGGGGGTACTTCCGGCAGACACCCACGCAGGGTCGCTCCAAAAGTAAAACCACCGCCTACCCTGTGCTCAAAATGACAAAACATCACCCGTCCCAAATCGTCACAGCCATCAGACACAAAAGTCGATACAAATACTCCCAACAAACATAACATAAACAAAGCCAATCACGACAAATAGAGGTCGCCGCTCGATCCTCGCCGAGCTCCTCCTCGCCATCATCCGTTGTCGAAGTTCCTCGCACTCGACATCGCCTGGGTAACCATCATGGATTGAAGGTACCACGGGAAAGGGTCAACTTCTCAACAATTCAAGATAATCCAGGCATAAAGCAATAAGTAAACAACAAAGTATAACATTCACCAAACGTGACTTCGACCATCTCACTCTAGACTCGACTCTTATTCCGGAATATCGCCAGCAGGTCCATCCCCAAACTGACGCAATAGGTAAGCGGCCGGTCCAACCCCAAACCGATACCATGCATTAATCAGCAGGTCCAACCCCAAACTGATAATGCGACGCCTAGTCAATCTCCCGTAAACAAAAGGGGACCTAGCACCCTTAGTTATCCGGGTCACGGCTCAAAAACGTCATACGACTCGCCTAGCTCTCTCACTCGATGATTAGCTCGCCGCAGTCAAGGAGTGGCACATAAAATTACTTGATCACATATCAAATAAAGAGAGCATGCTTAACATGAAGAAAACGCAATTCAATCATTTAAGCAATAAAACAATCCTTACACAATAACATAAAAACAGAGTCCTAGAATGTTTGGAAGTGCCCTTACGCATAAACATATAAAATAAAGCCTTAATAATGTCTAAGAGTTGCCCTTACCGAATCCAAGCTAACGCCGCCGACAACGACCTCAACACGGCTGTCTTCAAACGAGCTCGACTACGACTCCTCTCACTCGATCTCGACACGTACGACTCTTAGTCGACCTCGGTTTCGTGATCTCGTACACCCTGATTTCCTTGCCGCACGATCTCGGAAATCACACTGCCTAATACGAGCACAACTTAGTTCTATCTATGGGTTTTAATAACACTTAGCTCTCATTATCCCAATCTTAACCACAACCCAAGTAAGCATTAAAACTTAAGAACTTAAACAAATACAACTAGAATTCAAACATTACAAAATAACTCCTTTTCTCTAAAATTTTGTTAAAAAACTTTTTTCATACATCACCAGACAAAGCCATTTTTCCTAAGTACTAATTAAAGCTTAAAATCAAGTAATACCTTAAGCACAACTTAATCAAAATCTAAGTTTATATTTCTTAAAAATATTTTCGTCATGGTCCAGCAATTAAAATAAGACCATAACCACTTATGTTAAAATTTAAAACTCAAAAAGAAATCAACACAAGCCAAGTAGGGAGGGTTTTGGGCGCTACTTACTTGCAGAAAACAGAGGAAACAATTTGTTTTTCAAGCTCAAATAAATGGTTAGAAAGGTAGGTAATGTCATGAAGAAGAAAACCTATCAATATGATATGAGTTGAAAGCATAAAAACTAGCTAAAATAGAGAGAAGAAGTGGCGCTAATAAAGAACATGAAGAGAACTAAAATTCTATTTTTCATACCTCTGCAGATGGTCGAGATGGTGATATAGGTCGAGGAGATGATAAGGAACAAGGTTGATGAGGAAGGTCTGTTCAAAAACTCTTTGAAACTCAAGTTTCTTCAATGGAAGTTTGGAGAAGAGGAAATCTAGAGAAGAAGAAAAAGAAGAAACTGGAAAGTGATTGTTTAAGGCGGCTAAGCGTGATATTTATGTAGGTGGAGGAAACTAATTATGATACTTATCTACAGCTGGAGGAAAAAGAAAAAGTTTGGTCTTATCTCCCTTAAACAAAAGTTAACTACAAGAAAACCATTTTAAATGAATTTATCTTTCATAAAACCACAAATAAGCGACACCTGGATTTTAAAGTAAGATATTAATCCAACAACAAGTCTAACCCATCTAATCATCCTCTCTCATAATCACAACAAAATATACTAATTAACACTACATAATATTCGTAAAAATACGAGTGTTATCATCTCGACACGATGTCGACTGTGGTGCTTGTGCAAGAGCACAAGGCTCTAACACGAGTTCGCACGCGCCTCCTCGCTCAACATGCGACCTCCTCAGCTCGGTACGCGACCTCATCAGCTCGACATATGACCTTGGCACGCGATCTTGGCACGGGATCTCGTCACGAGGTCTTGGTACGAGGTCTCGATACGATGTCCTAATACGAGGTCGATCTCGTCCTCAGGTGTTACAGTGTCTCTCCCTCTATGTCCAGAATGTAAAAATCTGCAGGAAAAATCAAGTCATTAACCTTAACAAGCACGTCCTCTACAAGTCCAGTAGGGTGACCATTGCTCCTGTTTGCCAACCGAATAACAACACCAGATTCTCGCAAAGCGTCCAAGAGCCGAGAGTTAAAGATAGATGTAGGAATCACATTAATGGAAGCACCTAAATCCAAAGATGGCATTTTCAAATTTACTCGCCTATGGTACATGGAATAGTAAAAATTCCTGGATCCTTGCACTTTGGGGCATCATGGGTTGTATGAGTGCGTAAACATTGTGACTCATGTTGACCTTTTTATTTCCCTTCAGCCTCCGCCTCCTTTTGTGTGTGCACAACTCTTTAAGGAACTTAGCATATCTTGGAATCTGCTTAATCGCTTCAAAGAGAGGTATATTAACTTCAACTTCAACGTGAACACAAGAAGGGGGGTTGAATTGTGTTAAAAACTTTTCGCAAACTATACGTAAAAAACATTTCAACACAGATTTTTTAAAACTGTTTGTATATCAGATGCAGAGAATTAAACCGGATGCAGAAAATAAACAGCTTATGAAAACTTGTTTTACTGAGCAAGGTAAAGATAAATGTAAAGCAGTAAAGGATGAGACGCAGAGATTTATACCAGTTCACCACCAACTGGTAGCTACATCTAGTCCCTTCGTTCATGAAGGATTTTTCACTATAATCAACTGATTACAATTTTTCTCAAGAGTATTCTTCTGTCACAAACTTGACAATACTCTCAACTTCTCAAAACGACTCAGTGCAGTCGAGCCTTTGAGGAACGAAGCCTTAACTAGGCTAAATACAGTTTACAAAAGAGATTATAGTTTTGAATACAATCAAAATATCTCTCACAGAGAGGATGAAAAGATTAAGCTCAAAACAGAATGGCTTTCTAAAAGAAAGTATAAGACGCTGAGTTCAGTTCTGTGTAGACCAGAAACTTGGCATGAAACTTGATTGCTCACTTGAGTAATATTGCTTTTGGAATGAAGTTTCTTCACAGTTTTTCCAACATCTCTTCAATGAATACCTTGGGGTATTTATAGGAGTCTTCAAGGGTATTACCGTTGCAGTAAGAATATCTCTTTTCTATTGAGTGAGGTAATTTGAAATGTAGTCCTTTTCTTCCTTTCCAGAGAATATCAGAATAGTACACATTACCGTTTTAGTACTATCTGTAATTTGCAATTGCCTTGTACGATTTTTGTCTTATGCTAAAGGTGTCACCTTTGCTTCCTCGTACATCAAAATGAGCGCATAAAATCAAATTCGAATTCGCTCCACAATAACTGAGGCTAAGAGCAAACACGTGATCATCACGTGCTTCATTAAAGAGATCGACGCCGCCGTAATCGCAGGACTGACGCCGCAACAATTGAGTATTCCACGTGTCAAAGAGTAACACTACTAGACGCTTGCTGTTAGCAAGACGCTGGAGTGAGTTCGGATGCTGACACTAGTAGATTGTATTCAATTCTTTTGTAAATTTCTTCTTCTTCCTTGAGTGTTTTGTACATATATATGAAGTTTTGATACCTATACACTTAAAGATATGTTAGAAGATAAATTGTTCTCTTGAAAAATACTTTGTTATCATCAAAATCAATGAGGGTCTAAACTTCTCAATCATTTAGGTTCCAACACAACCTTCCTAAATGTGTCCAAGATTTCCTTGTCTTTATCTGCCTCATCCATCTTCTTAGTTATCACAGACCTTTGAGGGAAGGGAAGTGGTATAGGCTGTGCATCATCATCATCACGAGAGGTAGGCATATAAGGTGGCTTATCATTTTTCTTGCCACTTGTGTTTTCTACTGGAGTAGTTTCTGGAGTTTCAACAGCTTTGCCAGATCTGAGAGTGATTGCACTGACATTTGCACTGACATTTGGATTCACTACTGGCTGGGCAGGTAGTTTATCCGACCCCCGAGAATGTATCTGATTAATGGAGGTTGCTAGCTGTCCAATTTTTGTCTCCAAATTCTGAATGGTTGAATCTATTCACTGCTGAAATTGGATATTCGGATCGCGATTTTCTTAACAAGGTCTTCCAATGAAGGTTGTGAGGAGGTCAGGCCTGGGTCAGCTGAGTAGATGCATCTCCCCATCTCAGGTTTGGATGGTTTCTCCAACTGGGGTTGTACATATTGGAAGACAGATCATAGTTGGGTTGAGGCCTGTCATTGAATATGTTTGCTGCATAGGCCTGAGGAGTATTAGCATTGTTACTCTCTTGCAATGTTGGACATGCATCTGTAGGGTGTTCTGCAGAAGTACAAATGCCACAAACTCTTGCTGCCTGAGTTTTAGTTACTGCTAACTTCTTCACCAATGAAACAAGTTCATCAAACTTACTCTCTAAGTTCTTATGGCCAGTAGCTTGTATCGCATTGACTCCTTTTGTCAGCACCACTGAATTGTTTCTGGTAGTAAACTACTGAGAATTAATGTACATGTTCTCAATCAGGCTTCTTGCATCTGCTGGTGTTTTATCCATAAGTGCTCCTCCACTAGCAGCATCCATGATGTTTCGATCCATAGGCAAAGAAGCCTTCAGAAAAATATTGGATGAGCGGTTGTTCAGAATTTGATGGTGAGGCACTTGCACACAACTTTTAAATCTCTCCCAGATTCATGCAAAGATTCCCTATCAATCAGCCTGATGCCACATATTTCTTTTCTCGATCGAGGCAAATTTCTAGAGGCAGGGAAGAATTTCTCAAGAAACAACTTCTTTAATTCATTCCAGCTTGTCACAGAACCTGGTTGAAGGTAGTACAACCAGTCCTTGGCAGTGTCTTGCAATGAGAATGAGAAAGCTCTCAGGTTGATGGGGTCTTCTGAACACCTTGAGGTTCCATGGTAAAGCAGACAATATGAAACTCCTTAAGATGTTTGTGAGGATCTTCACCTGCAAGACCATGAAACTTAGGAAGCAAATGTATTAAACCAGATTTAAGCTCAAAAGACACCTCAACATCAGGGTATTCAATGCATAAAGCATTATAAGTAACATCAGGTGCAGCAAGTTCCCTTAATATTCTAGCAGTCATGGTATCAACAAAAAATTCAGAATCAGAATCAGTGTCAAATAGAGTATGACTAAATATGCTAATGCTATCACTATCGCTATAACTATCACCTATATGATCACGACCTATATGATTACTAGTACTAGCCTTATTAAGTCTTCTGAGTGAATGAAAAGTCCTATCTATTTCTGGATCAAAAGAATGCAGAATGTCAGAATTGGACCTAGTCATGCATCATGAGCACATATGAAGGCAGTACAACAAATCAGAAAATACCAACAATGTCCTAATCGCTAAAACAATAAAGAAATTGACAAATCCTTTCAAATAAAATCTAAAAAAATATAAAAACAGCACCAAAAATCCCTAAAAATCAAATAAAGATTACGCTAATTTTTTTGGATTATTTTTAAAAATACGAAAAATTCAAAAAATTCAAAAAGTGGTCTAAACGATGGAATTTCGGATTTTGAGCCTGTAGTCCCGATATCAGTTCCTGATATGGGAGTCCTGATCCTTGATTTTTTCTGGATTTTCTGGCCAAATTTCAAAGCAATCCGAGCAAGTTGATCGAAAACCGATTTTTCTACTAACTCAATGTCAAATCTAATGTCAAAACCTGAAACACAATCAAAACATAAAATAAAATGTTAGAGACGTTAGTAGGGCTTTTGCATTAGCAACTGTTGATCAGAGATCCCCGGCAACGGCGCCAATTTGATCAGCTGTCGCGCACGGGTCAAATAATTAAAAATAGTAAATGTAGTAACAAGGCAATTCAACATTGGTCGTCTCACAAGGATCTCTAATCTAACAATAACAAAAAACAAGAACGTACGAAGAAATAAAAAGGGGGGTTTCGATTATGAGAAACAGAATTTAAAAGATGAAAATATCAATATATAAAAACGACTAATCCACTGGTTCAGGATAATTAATATTTAGATCTATCACGGGTTTCAAAGGATTATTCTATTTCGTGATTCTATTCTTGTTTGATCATGAAATTAACTAATTAAGCGTCAATTAATTTTATAAGAATTCCTACTGGATTAAGCATCACAGAATTCAATTAATCATGAACGAGGAACAAGCGTCACAAGAACAAAATTAATCTAATAACCGAAATCAATCAAACCTACAACTAAGCATTATAGATCCTATTGATCTCTATTCGAAATAAATTAAAACAAGCGTTCAAAATATTTCAAATAATCTCAAAGAGCAAAAACGAATTTGATATGATTAAGCATCAACACCTAAAACGAATTTGCAAACAAATATCAAAGAGATGAAAGATCAAAAGGAAAAGAAATAGAATCCGAAAATCGAAATTAACAATAATAATCAAACCTCAAGATCCTTACAAAATCTCCTAACCAGTGAATTAATCTAAGGTCTTAGCCTTCCATGGAAGGATTTGACAAAAAAGAGATTAAGAAGGAGAAAAGGAGAAAAGATTGGTAAAACTCAAAAACGGCAAAAGATTCAAAAGTAATTCAAAGGTGCTAACCTAAGACTCTAAAAACATATTTATAACGTCTCCTAGGTTAACCTAAGTAATCAGATGATTAAGACCAAGAGAAGGGCCCATAAGAGGTTAATTAGCCTAATAACAACTAATTACATAAGTGAGTGATCCAAAACTCGCAGTACAACTCGCCAGCCTCAGTAAAATGGATTTTCGACCTTCAAAACTTGAGAACCGGACTTTGGTACCAACATAAGAGTTGTAGCTCTGCTTCTTAGATTTCCAACGCAACAAAGATCACTGTAATCGGACAAGTATAGCTCAAGTTATGGCCTGCAGAAGGAACATGGGTCAGGATGTAACAAAATCCGAAAATTAGCAAAAAATTTCACTAAAGCCCAAATTAAGACCCAAAGATATAAAACATGTTAAAAAGTAATTATTGGGCATGACACACATTTAAAAACACAAAGTGCAAAGCTATAAAAGGTGCATTAAAATGCATTGATCAAGTAGTCTTAAATAAGCTTCAGTCTGTTTCCTATCAGAGCTACACTGTTCACCAGAGTGAGCTTGAAACAGAGGCAACTTCTTCAGCGTAGAATTCATTTGTCTTTCTTATAACAGAGAGTCTTGTAGAATTACATGAAGGCTTCCACAGAGTGGTCTAACCATAGTCTGTTGTATGCGTTGACTGAAGACCAGAGCATTGACCAAACAGAATGTGGTCTCAATAGAGTGTTGTCTACCAGAGCGTTGACTGACCAAACAGAGTTGACCAAGTCAAGAGCTAGTGTTGCCAGAGCTTGGTTTACCAACAGAGTTGACTGGTCAAATAGAGTTGACTAAGTCATATGGTCTCACCAGAGCATTGACCACCAACAGAGTTGACCAACTTCAGAGCAAGGCTTTCCCATCATGTCAGCATCAAAACAGAGGATCAATGCCAGACTTAGATGTGTGAAATTCAAGATTTCACCAAGTCTTCTGAGATATCTTCTTCTGATGAATAGTGATTTCTGCACACTAACAAACACATCAAAGAATAAATTGTTCTCTTAATCATTTGTTATCATCAAAACAATTAAGGGTCATTGTTTCTGAATCCACTTGATTCCAACAATCTCCCCCTTTTTTATGATGACAAATACATATATTGATGAACAATTTATCTTTAGAAAAATATTTATTTCAAATAATTTCAGAGGCTTCCCCTGAATTAAGCATATATAAATATTTTCCAAGTGTAAATATCAGATCACATTCAATACAGTATCAGAGCATTTGATGCAGTATCAGAACTTGCCAAACAAATATATGCAACTTTCAGAGCACATAACTTTATTCCAAGTTAATGTAACAGAGTTAATAGTGCAAGAAATGCAATGCATGATGACACTTGGTTGATACATTAGGTTCATCAATTACTCTATCTATATTTTCTTTTCCCTCTTTTGTCATCAGACAAAACGGTTAAGACAGAAATAAAGAGCATCACAGTCAAAACAGTTTAAGAAAGATAAAGTGAAAATTGTAAGTGCCAAAAATTGATTTCATTATAATATAAAGTCAAAGTACAAAAGATGTAACAAAAAAAAGGCTGAAACAAAAGAAATGGAAAAGTCCTAAGGTTTTCTATGGCTTGTCCAATCGGGCTAGAATAGCCTGCAGTAACTCAGTCATCCGTCCCGCTTCATCGCCGATTCTTCAAAATGCTTCTCAGTTGCTTCCATGAACTTGGTGAACTTCTTGTTTTCTTCAACAAGTTTATCGAAAACATCCCGAGGAACCACTACAGAATGGCTTTCAGTAGTAGAGGTAGAAGCTGTCCCTTAAGAGGATGGTTAAGAAACCATTGCAGTAAAGACAGGAGGAGGTGTAACAGGTTCTTGTTGAGGTGGCAGTACACGAGGAGGAGGAGGAGGTAGAAGAATTGGAGCAGGTTCAGGTTCCTAAACAACAGGAGTTGTGTCCTTTGGAGGAACTTTCCATGTAAGAGCAGCGTGCCATCTCCTATTTCTTTCAAGTTGATCTTGTTTGTGCTTATCGAACCAGTTACACATAATTACCCAATTTTCATAACGGTCCTCTTGAGCTAGTTCAGAAAGAACTTCATCAACTCTCTCTTCTCCAAGGAATTTCCAGAAGCGAGACTCTCGGTATCTCTCAGCCTTAAGAGATTCATAACTGGCAATCAAATGGGGATAGCATTCTGGCACAGCCTTTGGTGAGGGTTCCAAAGGTTCTGCATTAGACGCAGGTTCTGGCAGGGTGGAGAAATGGATTGAGGCAGGAAAGGGACAATAATATGGAGTCTAAATGTGGGGTCAGGCACGAGTTGAAGTATAGTGAGGGATAGTACTTCACAAACAGTATCAGAGCAGGTAAGGGGATTAAGGTTTCCTGGACAAAGGGCTCAGGTTCTGTTTCAGTAACAAGTTCGGATTGTGAAGGTATGTTGAGGTCAGGTTGAATTAAAGGAGGTGAGGGAGGTCTAGGTGGTGACTTGGGGCTAAGTGAAGGAGTAGTAGGTTTAGGTTGTGGTGAAGGTGTTTTGGTTGTTTGTGGTTGAGATGATGGAATGTGAGTGGTTTGTGGTGTAGGTGATGCAGAAGTAGAGGTTGAAGGGAGAATAGCTGAAATGGGTTCAATATAAGGAATTTGAACTTGGGGTAATGGTCTCTGTCTCTGTCTTAGAGGGACATAATCAGCTTCCTCTTCATTAGATGAAGAAGAGTAAGAGGGTAAAGAAGGCAAAGACTTTTTAGGAGGATGGGGTTTCTTAGAAGGTTTGGGTTGAAAAGGTTTTGATGGAGGAATAGGTTTAGTGGGTTGTGGAGGAGGGATTGGTTTAGACATAGCAGGTTGTGTAGAATGTTCAGACCCAACAGATGCAAAACCATAAACAAAATCATACAAGCGTACTGCATCACCTAGTACCTTGGTTTTCTTTGGTGCTGGGAGATCACCCAACTTGGTTATCCGCTTCAACTTTGAAGTAGTAGGTGCAGCAATAGTAGCAGGATCATCAGTGTTGATGGTTGTAGGAGCAGAAGTGGTTGTTGCAGTAGCAGTAGTGCCGGAGGCAACAGCAGGAGCAGTGGAGGAAGGAGCAGTAGTTGTAACAGAGGCTTGTCCCCTTAGCCTTTCTTCTTTGAGGTGTAGGTAATATTGATAGCTGTCTTCCTTGCATTTGGCTATCATCTCATCAACCTCAACTTTCTTCTCCTCAATTTCTTTTAGCATCACTGAGGGCATGAATGCAGGTCTCACTGGTTGAACCAAGTGATTGGGCTCAGCAATGTGGATGCCAGTGCTCCTAGTTACTCTCCTAGTTGGCTAGTAGTAACTTTACTTATCATCCTCTTTCCCTTCCTTACAGGTTTTCTCCCACCTTCTTCTTCTTTTTGCATCTCAACAATAACCTCTTCGGATAGAAGCTTCATTCTCCTCAAGTTCTCACTAGAGAAGGTTGGTACACTCATGGTTTTGAGTGCAACTCCAGCTTCTTCAGTGTGAAGCTCTTGAAGATGCCGAATCAAGCCTTGAGTTTCCATCATAAAAGAGAGCATCCTTCCATAAGGGATGTTCAAGTTTTTTCCTTTTCTGGAGAACATAATGTTTCTGCGCAGATGATAAAAAATGAGGCTTGGCATGTTGACTTTGGCCTTGGTCTCATAGTTCCACATAATGAACTTGTGGTCACTGCTCACAGTGTCCACAGATCCAAACTTCGGAACAATGCAGTGCATTAGATCTTGAAGAGCACTCTGAACCTGTTCTTCATGTTCACAGCCTTAGAACTATTAGGTTTCTCATAGATGGAGTTATTGATTGTTTCCCAGCCCCCAAAATCCTTTTCCCAGCCTTCTTTGATAACAGCTCCAGAATTAGGGCATTTGATAACATCAGCAATGATGTCCCGAGTGATCAGAATATTCTTCTTCTGAACGTAGCTGTGAATGGTGTTGTCCTTGCACCGAGCATACATCCAAAATTCCTTTACCAGTTCCTCATATACTGGGTAGTTTTCCATACAAAAGAAATCCATTATATCCATATCAATGAAATCAGTTCAGAAGGGGTACCCTTTATCAGCTAAGTCTTGGAAGTTAACTTGGTGTTCCACCATCACCTTCAATTGGTGTTGCTCAGCGTTCACCAAGGTAGGTTGAGGTTCTTCCTCAGGACCATAAGCAAACAGTTGTGGAACGGCCATTGCAGGTACAGAGAATTGCAGAGAGAAGATAGAAGACGAAAAGGGTTTAGGGTTACAAACAGTGAGACTTCTTAGAGAGATAGTGTGAGAGTGGGTGTAGTGAGTGAGTGAATGGGTAACAAAACGTGTTGAAGAAGGCAAACTGTCTTTTTCAATTTTTCAAAATAAATGAAATAAATAATTTGTCATTTCAAAACTGAAACGTGCCACACACTGAGTAAACGAGGCGCAGTAAAACTGTCCTCGGGTAGTAAAAGATAATAATGACTCAGTGAGAGTAACTCTCAACCACTAACGCATCAACCAGTCTAATAGAGACACATGTATACAAAGATTCCCAGAGGCACCTTTGTGATAAATGCAATAGACTCATATGAACAGTCATCAAAATAGATGATACAAAAATTAAATAATAATAAGATAATAAATTATAAACAAATGATTAATAATTAAGTAATAATCAGAGCTAACATATAAACAGAGGCACACATCAGACAGACTCACATATGCAAACAGAGGCACGTGTAACCAACAACAGAGGCAGCAACAAAACAGAGGCAAATAGGCAATCAAACACAGACATTTCAGAGGCACACAAAACAGAGGCAACCATATTCAAATTAACCATTAATCCTTTATAAGATGAAAATTCAAATTCTTTCTTATAAAGTTGAATCTATCTTCAGCAAGAGGTTTTGTAAATATATCTGCCCATTGATGGTCAGTATCAATAAATTTAATTTCAAGTATCCCTTTCTGAACATAGTCTCTAATGAAGTGATGCTTAATTTCAATATGTTTAGCACGTGAATGCAAAATAGGATTTTTAGTCAAACATATTGCAGAGGTATTATCACAGTATATATGAATGTTACTCTCTTTAATCTGATAGTCCTCAAGCTGATACTTCATCCATAGTACTTGTGAGCTACTGCTTGCAGCAGATATATACTCAGCTTCTGTAGTTGATAGTGCAATTGTGCTTTGCCTTTTGCTGGACCAAGAGAAAAGGTTTGCTCCAAGAAATTGACAGCCACCACTTGTGCTCTTTCTTTCAATTCTGTCTCTAGCAAAGTCAGCATCACAGAAACCTACTAACTTGTAATTTTCTGAGTTCTTATAAAGTAAACCAAGGTTAGTAGTTTCTTTGAGATACCTAAAGATTCTCTTAACAGCAGTTAAGTGAGATTCTCTAGGATCAGATTGGAATCTTGCACATAAGCAGACACTAAACATAATATCAGGCCTTAAGGCAGTAAGATAAAGGAGTGAACCGATCATACCTCTATATACCTTTTAGTCTACCTTTTTACCAGATTCATCTTTGCCGAGAGCACATGTTGGATGCATTTGTGTGCTCATAGGTTTGGTTTCCTCAAGCTTGAACTTCTTTAGGAGTTCTCTCACATATTTAGTCTGATGGATATAGGTTCCATCTTGACATCGCTTGATTGAATACCAAGAAAGAATTTTAATTCTCCCATCATACTCATTTCAAACTCATTCTGCATAAGCTTAGAGAATTTCTCATAAAGAGATTCATTAGTAGCACCAAAGATAATATCATCAACATATATTTGACCTATAATAAAATGCTTTTTAGATGATTTTCTAAAGAGTGTAGTGTCCACCTGTCCTCTTTCAAAACTATTTGACATTAAAAAGGAACTTAATCTGTTATACCAAGCTCTTGGAGCTTGTTTAAGACCATAAAGAGCCTTTTTAAGTTTGAAAACATGTTCTGGATAAGCAATGTCTTCAAATCCAGGTGGTTGGTTTACAAACACTTCCTCATTTATAAAACCATTTAAAAATGCACTCTTAACATCCATTTCATATAGAGTAATGCCATGATGTGCAACAAATGATAATAAGATTCTAATTGCTTCAAGAATAGCTACAGGAGCGAACGTTTCAGTATAATCAATACCTTCCTTTTGTGAGTACCCTTGAGCAACAAGTCTTGCCTTGTTTCTTACCACTTTGCCATCTTCATCAAGTTTGTTTCTGAAAACCTGTTGGGCAAAATCGCAAGTGTACGATTCGTCGTCAAGTAATAAAAAGATCGAATCTACAGGGATTGTAACTAATTATTTAACTTAACAAACTTGTAATAATTTGAACTATTGAACTAAGTGATGTGTTTGAAATATTTATGACTTATATCAAAAGACAAAAACAGTAAACAACTAAACAAAAATTTGGATTTTAAGGAGAATTAAAAGTGACTAGGGATCGAATCCTCTTGCTTCCACTCTTATGCAATCAATTTACAACCAACGCAAGTTATTCCATATAATTGAAGTTCGAATCAACAAAATTAGTTTAAGGACAATTCCTTGCCTCATAAACCCTTTACTTTAACTAAAATCCCCTAATCCCTTAGGTGAATTAAAGCTAGATTAAGCAATAAGACTAATGATTCATAAGAACACATGCTCATAAGGTTATATTCCTATAATCCTCCTAAACATGACCAACAATTCAGTTCAAGTTTATAACCCCAATTTCCCAATCGTGAGTATAACCCAAAATCGATTCGGTAGTGATCAGTTACCAAAAAACATTAATAATAGAATTGAAGGCTCAATCATAATTGAAATAAACTTGCATTGATATAAGTAAAACAACTATATAAGAGTGTTCACAAGGTTCATCTTCCCTAGCCTAAGGAATTTAGCTACTCATAGAAAAGGAAAAGCCAAACCAGAAATTCATGAGAATTGATGAAGAAATCGTTCCCAATCCTCCACCGTGCCTCCAAAAATAACGAAGTTCGAACCCTAGACAAACCTTTAAAGTATCTATTTATAGTCTAGGGTGAAAAAGAGTCTAAAAAAAGTTGAAACGAATAAAAACGCGCAAGTAAAAAAAACTGGCTGTCCCTTCCCAACACGGGCTGGCCGTGTTGCTCTCTGTTTCTCGCTAAAGTAAAATCCTGGGCGCCACTTGTATTCGTTCGTTCCTATTTTTTCTTTCACCAGTCTCCTCCTTCGTTTTATTTGGTGGGCCATTCTTTTTATTTAAATAAACCAACAAGTTGCAGCGCCACCTACTTTTCTTCATTGAATAATAAAAAGGCTGCGTGCATCCCTTTTTCTAACAAGCTGCATCCCCTTTTTTTTTTATTTTAATATAATATTGCAACCATTTGAAAAGTCCAAGCCTCTCTTCTTTTGTTTGGCAGCGTGGGGTCTTCACCCTTTTTCTTATATTGCAACCTATTTTGGTCAAATACCTTCATTTAAGCACAAAAGAGCCAACACCAAGTGTATTATACAAATCAAACAAAATACATAACTAACATGGATTAAAATTGTTAAAAAGACTAAAATGCAATACAAAACAAATTCTAAACTATATGCTATTTTGAACCATCAAAACCCACTTGGTTCCAATGACTTGCTTATTCTTTGGAGGAGGCACAAGCTTCCAAACATCATTCCTCTGATACTAATTGAGCTCTTCTTGCATAGCAAGTATCCATCCATCGTCTGTTAGTGCTTCATCAACTGTTTTGGGTTCTATTTCAAACAACAATGCAAAGTCAGAGTGTTCCCTGAGAGATGATCTTGTTCTAACTCTATCACTTGGTTCACCAATAATCTAGTCCTTTGGATGATGACGTTTGAACTTCCAGTCTGTTGTTGATTCTGCTTGAGTTCTATCACCAGACGCAGAACCAGACAAAGGATCAGAGTCAGCACCTGTGACACCTTCATCTGTTTCTTTGCTTATCTGTAAATCTGCAAAGACTTCATCTAGCTCTGACGTTTCATTGTCAGGGTTCTTGTCATTAAATCTCACATGCATAGATTCATCAACAATTAATGTTTCTTTGTTGTATACTCTGTAAGCTTTAGAGCGTTCAGAATATCCTAAAAAGATAGCTTTGTGCGATTTTGAATCAAATTTTCCAAGACTGTCCTTTGTATTAAGAACAAAGCAGTCACATCCAAATTGGTGAAAGTATGAAATGTTGGGTCTTCTTCCTTCCCACAATTCATAAGGAGTCTTATTCAAGATAGGTCTGATATAGATTCTATTTTGAATATAACATGCAATGTTTACTGCTTCTACCCAAAAGTGCTTTGCAATATTAGCTTCGTGAATCATGGTTCTGGCCATTTCTTGTAAAGATCTGTTTTTCCTTTCTACAACACCATTTTGTTGTGGTATTCTAGGGGATAAAAAATTGTGAGAGATGCCATGCTCTTCACAAAAGTTTTGAAATGATTCATTTTCAAATTCTCCACCATGATCACTTCTAATGGTTGTAATACAAAAACTTTTTTCATTTTGCACTTGTTTACAGAACACAAAAAATATTGCAAATGACTCAGGCTTGTGAGCTAGGAATTTTACCCATGTCCATCTAGTATAGTCATCAACAATAACAAGCCCATATTTCTTTCCAGACAAAGATGCGGTTCTAGTTGGACCAAATAAATCTAAATGCAAAAGCTCAAGTGGCTTGAGGTGGAAACAATATTTTTGGATTCAAAAGAAGATTTTGTTTGTTTCCCTTTTTGGCATGCCTCACAAAGACAATCAGATTGATACCTAAGATTTGGTAGGCCTCTAACAAGTTTTTTCTTGTTAAGCTTTGAGATTAACCTCAAGCTGACATGACCCAATCTTTTGTGCCAAGTCCATTGCTCTTCATCAACTGACAAAAAGCATTTTACATTTTGATTTGGCAACTCAGAAAGTTTTATTTTATAAATATTGTTCTTTCTCTTTGCTTTAAAGAAAATGGATCCATCCTTTTTGCTTTGACTATACAGACATTATCACTAAAGCCAACATCATAACCACTATCGCATAATTGACTTACACGTAGTAGGTTATGCTTCAGGCCATCAACCAATAAGACATTATCAATAGAAGATAGGAATTTCTCACCAACTTTTCCACTTCCAATGATTTTACCTTTTTGGTTTCCTCCGAAATCTACTGTTCCACTTTCTTTAAGTTGGAGTTCTTGGAACATATGCCTTTCTCCCGTTATGTGACGTGAGCCTCCACTATCCAAGTACCAGGACTGGTGTTGTAACTCTGTTGCTTAGCAGATCTGCAACGTATACAATTTTGTCCTTAGGTACCCAAATCTTTTTGGGTCCTCTTTTGTTAGTTATAGAAGGAAACTTGTCCATTTTATTTTTCAATTCATAACAAGTACTTCTAATGTGTCCTTTCTTATTACAAAAGGTACAAAGCAGATAGTCACTATGATTGTTGGTATCTTTGGTTTTCAAATTTGTGTTTTGAAAGGTGGGTTCCTCTGGTTTGTGACCAGGACCCTTTTTACCATTTTGGCTTACGCCCCAAATCATAGATGCTTGTTTGCTTCATGTAACACATTCAGCAAGGAATCTTTGAAATCCCTCTTCATATTTTGAAGAGTTACATTCAACCTTTTCCTCAGTCTTAGAGCTGTCATTCACCAAACGGTGAATTTCAGCTTTGAGCTTCTCATTCTCCTCATTGAGTATTTGAAATTCTTTTGAAAGTTTTGAGAATTTCTTTTTCAAGGCTTTATACTCAGTGTTGAGTTTAGAAGACTCATCTAATAGTTTATCAAAAGCTATTTCAATATTAGAAGATGGATTAGAATCTACCTCTGCATCTTCTTCTTCACTGTCTGACCCTATGGTAGCCATTAGAGCTATGTTTGCTTGTTCCTCATCATCATCAGATGAAGATGAATCAGAATCATCCCATGTTACCATGAGACCTTTCTTCTTCTTGCTTTTAAAACCACCTTTCCTTGGTTTCTCAAGTTGTGGACATTCAGACTTGAAATGTCCTAGCTTTTTGCACTCGTAGCAAGTAACTTGGCTTTTGTCCTTGTAGTCCTTCTTATCCCTTAAGTCTTGTCTTTCCCTTGAGTCCTTCTTGTGGAACTGCTTTCTGAACCTTCCTTTATCTTTCCACATACGTTGAATTTTCGTTGATATTAAGGAAATTTCTTCGTCTGTGTCTCCATCGCTCTCATCAAACGATGTTTTGTCTATTTCAAGTTCAGCTTGTAGAGCTTTGAAGGAAGATGTTTTGTTTGTAGATTTCAAAGCAATAGACTTTGATTTCTTGGGAGGTTCTTCTTCATCTAGCTCAAGCTCATGAGCTCTCAAGGAACTTAGAAGATCTTCAAGTCGCAAGGCATTCAGGTCCTTTGCTTCCTGAATAGTAGTGACCTTGGGTCTCCACTTCTTTGGCAGGCTTCTTAAGATTTTCTTAACGTGATCAGCAGTGGTATATCTTTTCTTAAGAACCTTTAGACCATGAACTAGTGTTTGGAATCTTCCAACCATAGTTTCAATGCTTTCACCCTCTTCCATTTTGAAGAGTTCATATTGTCAAACCAAGATATTAGCTTTGGTTTCTAGCACTTGGGAAGTACCCTCATAAGCCAAGGCCAATGAGTCCCAAATCTCCTTGGCAGTATCATTCTTTCCGCATTTCTCATATTCCTTCTCAGAGATAGCACAGATAAGGAAATATCTTGCTTTCTGATGTAGTTGATAAGCTTTCTTATGCTCTTCTGTCCATTTATCCCTAAGAATGAGATTTTCTTTGGAATCAACTGGTTCAGTGTAGTGTTTCTGAACCATATCCCAGAGTTCGAGTTGTTGAGACTGGAAGAAGGATTTAACTTTATCTTTCCAGTAGTCGAAGTTTGTTCCAGTGAACAAAGCAGGACGGTTAACGTGACCACCGGCTTCGTTGCTTGCCATGAATAAAGAATAAGATCTTTTCCTCTTACACTGTTAAGTGCTCAACTAAGAGGCTGAGCTCTAGTACCAATTGAACGTGGCAAAAACACAAGAAAGGGGGTTTGAATTGGGTTTTAGAAATCTTTTCGCAAAGCTTGTGTGTTTATGAAAACCTTTTCAAAATAACTCGTTAATAAAATAAGGCAGTATGTAAGTAAAGAGAAGAGAGAAGAGAGTGACACAGTGATTTATACTAGTTCACTATCACCTGATAGCTACGTCTAGTCCCTTCACACACTTGAAGGATTTCTCCACTATAATCAACCTGATTACACTTGAGAGTATAATACTGCCAAACTGGCTATACTCACAACTTCTTAGAATGACTTAGTACAATCAAGCCTCTAAGGATTACAGCCACTACTGGGCTAAAATACAATGTTCAAAAATGTTTTGAAGCAATATCAAATAACTCTCACAGAGAGGATATACAATGAAAAACTTAAGCACAATGAATAACATTCAAACTGAAAGAATAAAAATGATTAAGTGCTTTGTTCAATGTGATCTCAGATACTTGAAATGATTCTTGGTTGCTCACTTTGTATCACAGTGTTAACCTACTTCAGTGAATGAAGTAAGGTATATATAGCTAGGGTTGTGAATAGTGTCATTGTGACCTAACAGCTCTTTTCACCTAGGTCAAAAGACTTCAGATCCCCTTTTTGTGGCTTTAGCAAGTCACATCGTTTTTCACTCTGCTCAAAGCATACTGACACAGCAGACACAATCAGAGTGTTTGTCTCTTGTGAGCTTTTTGAATATTAGACCCTTCGAGAGCAAGTTTCCTGATGATTATATTCGTTGACATTCCCTTTGGCCTTTGATATCTCCTACATTAAAATGCTTCATCAATGAGGTCTCTTAAATACGTAAAGTAGTCTTAAATAAGCTTCAGTTTGTTTCCTGTCAGAGCTACACTATTCACCATAGTGAACTTAAAACAGAGGCAACTTCTTCAGTGTTGAATTCCTTTGCCTTTCATATAACACAGAGTCTTGTAGAATTACATGAAGGCTTCCACAGAGTGGTCTAACCATAGTCTGTTGTATGCGTTGACTGAAGACCAGAGCGTTGACCAAACAGAATGTGGTCTCAATAGAGTTTTGTCTACCAGAGCGTTGACTGACCAAACAAAGTTGACCAAGTCAAGAGCTAGTCTTGCCAGAGCTTGGTTTACCAATAGAGTTGACTGGTCAAACAGAGTTGACTAAGTTATGTATGGTCTCACTAGAGCATTGACCACCAACAGAGTTGACCAACTTCAGAGCAAAGCTTTCCCATCATGTCAGCATCAAAACAGAGGATCAATGCCAGACATAGATTTGTGAAATTCAAGATTTCACTAAGTCTTCTGAGATATCTTCTTTTGATGAATAGTGATTTCTGCACACTAACAAACACATCAGAGAATAAATTGTTCTTTTAATCATTTGTTATCATCAAAACAATTAAGGGTCATTGTTTATGAATCCACTTGATTCCAACAATCTCCCCCTTTTTGATGATGACAAATACATATATTGATGAACAATTTATCTTTAGAAAAATATTTATTTCAAATAATTCTGCATCTCCAGGACCATAGTATGGGACAGATGATTGGAAAAGGATCTGAACCACGGGGTCTCTATTACCTTCAACCTCCTTCATCCAACATATGCCCTGTTTCTGCATCTCCAGATCTCATTCATCGTCATTTGGGTCACCCAAGTCTGGATAAGTTAAAGGTGTTGGTTCCTCATCTTTCACAGTTAAAGTCCCTGAATTGTGAGTCGTGTCAACTTGGCAAACATGTAAGGGCTTCTTTTCGTAATAGCGGCAATGAAAGATATATGTCTCCCTTTGATATTGTCCATTCTGATGTTTGGGGTCCTAGTTGTGTGACTTTAACTTTAGGATACAGGTATTATGTCACTTTCATTGATGACTTCTCGAGGTGCACTTGGATCACGTTATTGAAGGATCGTTCCAGAATGTTTAGTGCCTTTCAGACCTTTTGCTCAGAGATAAAGACCCAATTTGGGAAAACAATCTGAATTTTGAGAAGTGACAATGTCAAAGAATACTTTTCTGCACCATTCAACTCCTTCATGGCTTCTCATGGCATCTTACATCAGTCCAACTGTCCTCACACGCCACAGCAGAATGGTGTGGCTGAACGGAAACACCGTCATCTAGTTGATACAGCTCGGACATTATTGATCAATGCTAATGCACCTTTAAAATTTTGGGGTGACGCTATTCTCACTGCCTGCTATTTGATAAACCGCATGCCATCCTCTGTATTGGGTAATGAGATCCCTCACTCACTCTTGTTTCCGAAGGACCCCTTGTATGTTGTTCCTCCTCGAGTATTCGGTTCTACATGTTTTGTTGTCGATCTTTCTTCTGGTCGTGATAAATTGTCTGCTCGGGCCGTTAACTGTGTTTTTCTTGGGTATTCTAGAATTCAAAAGGGGTAACATTGTTATTCTCCAGCTACACATCGTTTTTATGCCTCAACAGATGTTACTTTCTCTGAAGATACACCTTTCTTTGCATCACCAACTACAACAGATTCTACAACAGATGTTACTCTTTCTCAAGCACTACCTATTCCTCTCTTTGGAACATCTGTCTCTACTCACGGTTCTCCACAGTCATTAGATGTCCCTGAGTTGCATCATTTTGGTATTACTTATGAGCGTCGATGTCCTGAAACTTCAGAGATTTCTCTTACTGATTCCCGTGATTCAACTCCTACTCCAACCCTTCTCCCGCTGCGGTCCTGCTTGTTGCTTCTGATGACTTACTGTTGCTCTTCGTAAAGGTAAACGGTTTACGTCTAATCCTCATCCTAATTATAACTTTTTGAGTTATCACCAATTGTCTCCTTCCTATTATGTTTTTGTTTCTTCACTTTCATCTATCTCTATTCCTAAGACAATTTAGGAAGCACTATCCCATCTAGGGTGGAGACGGACCATGATTGATGAGATGTCAAATTTAGACTCTAACCATACTTGGAAGCTTGTTCCACCTCCTCCTAGAAAATCTGTTGTTGGTTGCAGATGGGTGTTTAATGTTAAAGTGGGCCCTGATGGATAGGTGGACCGATTGAAAGCCCGCCTAGCGGCAAAAAGATATACACAGGTCTATGGTCAGGATTACAGTTATACGTTCTCACCAGTTGCGAAGATGGCCTCTGTTCTCCTCTTTTTAGCTATGTTTCCATGAGACGTTGGCCCTTGTTTCAATTGGATATCAAGAATGCCTTCTTGCTATCTCTCAAAGGAAGTATGCTCTTGATATTTTGGAAGAGACAGGTCTTATAGATTGTAAACCAGTTGACACTTCTATGGATCCTAATGTAAAGCTCCTTCCTAATCAGGGGGAGCCCTATCCTGATCCAGGTAGATACCGAAGACTAGTGGGAAAATTAAATTATCTCACATTAACCAGACCTGACATATCTTTTCCAGTCAGTGTAGTCATTCAGGTCCTTAACTCTCCATGTGACAGTCATTGGAATGCAGTTGTTCAAATTCTTAAGTATATCAAAAGGTCACCTGGAAAGGGGATTATTTTCAGTGATAGAGGCCACACTGATATCTTTGGGCATTCAAATGCTGATTAGGCCGAAGATCCAAGTGATAGACGGTCTACTTCAGGTTATTGTGTGTTCTTAGGAGGAAATCAGATTTCATGGAAGGGCAAAAAGCAGACTGTTGTTGCTTGGTAAAGTACAGAAGTTGAGTATCAGGCTATGTCTCATGCCACATCTGAGCTTTTGTGGTTGAAAGGTTTACTGCAGGAACTACATTTTTGTGAGGTTGGTCCTATGGTGCTTGTGTGCGATAATCAGTCAGCCTTACACCTCGCGCCTCCAATCCAGTTTTTCACGAGAGGACAAAGCATATAGAAACCGACTGTCATTTCCTTAGAGAAAAGATTCTCTCTGGAATCATCAAAACCTCCTTTGTCAATTCTAAGGATCAACTTGCTGGTATCTTCACAAAATCTCTATGAGGTCCTCGGATTACTTACATATGTGACAAGATGGATGCGTATGATGTATATGCTCCACCTTGAGGGGGAGTGTTAAGATATTGTCATTTATTAGTTTCCTTGTTTTCCATTATTAGTTGATTCTATTCCCTAATATTTAGGGATTGGTAAGGTTTGCGTCATATATAAATATTGTTCTTTACCCTCATAATATTTTTCAAGGAATATAATGTTATTCAGTTTAAGTGTATTCAAAACTTCTTTGTGAATCTTGTATTGCCTTGTAATAGGCTAGTTCCTCAAAGGCTCGAACGTACTGAGTTGTTTTGAGAAGTTAAGAGTATTGTCAAATTTGTGACAGTAGAATACTCTTAAGAAATTTTGTAATCTGTGTGATTATAGTGAAAATCCTTCCGGAACGAACGGACTAGACGTAGCTACCGGTTGGTGGTAAACTAGTATAAATCGATGTGTCTCATTCTTTATTGCTTTACCTTTACTTCTATCTTGCAATGAAAATCAAGTTTTCATTAACTTCACTTCAGCGTCCGGTACTTTCCCAACATCCAGTTACAAACGTTTTTCAAACAAACTTGTTTTAAAGAGTTTTTAATTTAAAATTTGCGAAAAGTTTTGGACACAATTTAACCCCTTCTTCTTGTGTTCACGTTCAATTATTTCCACAAAACTCAAACATTTCATAAATACAACCACACTTAAAATCATTTAGTGGAAGATGCCCTTATCACAGAGCTTTACTTCCAAGCTAACGTCAGAAATACAGTCACAAACTCGTCCATGTACGCACCCTCGACCTCTACAACCCTATGACAACACCACTATGGTTTTAGAAACAATTTCTAGGCTACTAAAATTACATCTAGGCCATGGTTTTCCAACCAAACCCTAGGGTACACAACCCTAAAATTTTTCTAACTTAAAATTCACACTTAAACCACTAAAACAAAGTTAAAAACAATGTTTTAAACTATACAAACTTACTCCTTAATTCAAGGAAAGTAATCATGCCTTAATAACCAATAACATTAAAACACCTCACACCTAGGCCAATTAAAACATGTCACATAACCCTTAACTACATGATTCACCACTAATCAACTTTTTAGGCCTAACACCTCATCATGCTAGGTGTCCCTCTTAGTAAATTTCATGTGTCGCATTACCGCTTCGTCGCGTAAATTAATTTACTGAGAAATTAATTCATCGCGTGACTAAGAAATTAGCCGCAAATAATTTTTTTATCAATAAATCATAAACCTAATTTAAAACAGTCATATAATGTCACAACAAGTCACGATTCGATTTTCGTCGAAATTGGAATTCGTTTCAAATTTTATTGTGGATAAACGACATTTCAAAATACGGCAAAACTTCGTTTAGAATTTTTCGACGAGTTTTGAACCATGAATTAATATTAAATATTAATTCTCAAATTTAATTTTATCTTAATTTAATTCAACCACTTAATTAACAGACAAAAATTGCATATTTATTACATAAGTAAAGCAAATTTACAATACTGAAACGCTAATAAAATACAGTAAAAATACAGATGTTACACATAAAGTTAGCCACATGGTAAGCAAAGGTATTCTTGATAACTAAGGTAAAGATCAGAGGCTCTATTGAAGCTAAAAAAGGGGATAAGCCGTTGGCTAATTTAAATTTCAAAAAATGGTTGAGAGCGCATGAGTTTGTTCGCCTGGTTTTTAGGAACTGACGAGAGAAACAGAAAGATAAAATCAAGAGGAAAGAGCCGTTGGTATGTGACGTGGCTGTAAGGCAAGATAAGATCAGGATAGTGCCTAAAATCTAGGAACATGGTTGTTTACACTTAAACAAATCCACTTGGATGAGACAAACAAGTATGGAGAGAGAGCCAAAAGAGAGCTCAATTTATGAACCAGCATTTTGGAGTGCCTCAGATAGAAGTGCCAGCATCCCGTAATCAATAACATATGCATCCTTTTTAAAAATCACAATGACTATTTTCCAAATGTATGATCATTGTAGCTTAGCACCCACCAATAAGATTATCTGTAAAATTCACATTAGAAATTATTATTTGTTAATTGATATTTGAACCTTTACATTAAGAAAGGAAATGTAGACAAGCAGCACACAAAAAATGAGTAGTCTATGCTCACAATTAATGGGATAAATGGAAGCCAATAATAAGAATTCCACCCTGTCCACATAGAACAAAAATTTTAAATTATAATTAGTGGGTTAAACTAAAAATAAGAATTTGTATTTTCTGCTCAAATAAGAAGCTTAAAATTGCTAATGGAGAAGCATTAAAAGAAGTTAGGAAGTAGGATTATACATATGACATTAAGTGAAACAACAGTTTTTTTTTATAAGCAAAGAAACTTTATTAAGGGAGTACAAGGAGTACTCCAATATGAATGGAAGTGTCTCATTAAAACTTCCCAAAGACAAAATCTATTGGAAAAAAGACTAGGGGAGGAAAAAGAGTACACAACCACCAAAGTACACAAATTACAATTAGTCAAAAACATCCCAAAAGATCCCGTTAAAATGTCTTTATCACAATTGATTCTACATATTATCGGTGTAAGTGGTTGACATAATTTATGATCAAAATTTGATTCTATATCGGTATGATATTGTCTATTTTGGGCTTTAAGCCCTCATGGATTTGTTTTTGGACATTCTCCAAAAAGCCTCTTATCAATTGAGACATTTTCTTGCTTATTAACTCATGTTCTTCTCCTTGTTTAGTCAATGTGAGACTTTGTTTCCACCTCAACACCTTAGAGAAAAAAAATCATTTAAATGATAAGGTTGCAATAGCTGCCAATTAGTGTTGGCTTGGCCGTTGCTAATCTAAAATGTCACCATCCACATGGCGCCCACTTGCTAATTCGCCCTAGTGTGCCGTGAAATTCTTTTAGTAAGTACTTCATTGAATTACTTTCTGTTTTGAACAACCAGCCTCCTGATTTGAACAAAAACTGTGAAATATTTGTCACACATAATTCAAGGAATGAAACAAACTAAGGGTCTGTTTACTTCGTTTTCAAATTTTTATTATCTGTTTTCAATAAGATACACATACCATGTCATGAAGATGACATCTAAAGTGGGATGATATATATAGGCAAGGAGTAGCATATTTGGAAATGGTGAAAATGCTACAAAGTTGTTTTCACCATTTCCAAATATGCTATTGCTTCTTAGACCACAAATTCCCATTTCATATATCATCTTTTTGGCAATGTGTGTTATAGTATGTGTATCTTATTGAAAACAGAAAATGAAAATTTGAAAACAAAGTAAACAGGCCTAATGGATCCATTGTTGTGCTTGGCTAGATTTTTTTCAAGTACATCACTCGGGCAGATCTATAAACTTGGTATTCTTTAAATGTGATTAAGCATTAACAATTCTACAGGAGGAATGAATAAATTTTACAAATTTTCTTGTTTTACACTTTCATACAATACCATGTTGAAATTCATCCACAAACCATACTGCCTCAACAAGATTACCCTTCATTCTTCAAATACAAGAGTGTACTTAATAGGTACTGTAGCTGTACATTTGAACTGGTTAATTAGCAATATCTACAACTCTAATCACTAGCAACGTGTCGCTTCTCAAAAGAAAATTCTGATGAACTAATGCTTAATTCATGTCTAGTGCTAATAGGTAGTTCTGTTGTTGAAAGTGACTCCACAATTGGTATCTGAATCTCATATGCTCCTCCTCCTCCTCCTCCTGTATGGTTGTTGCTTGGGGAATTTGAGCCTTCAACATCCCACTGTTCATTTTCATAGTTTGATGTTCTTGGAGAAGTTTGTAAACTGTCACTGTGGCCAACATGATGTCTATGAAGCAGGTGAACAGGAGACATGCCATATGTTGGGGTTGATGGCCTGCTAGAGAATGGTGAGTTGGTCTCAGAATTCTTGTTGTGTTTGACATGCTTTTTGGCAGTGTGGTGCCAGTTCTTCAATGCTGCTGCTACTCTTTCATTAAAAATGGTTGGTTTCATGGTTGAACCCATCTGTAATGTCAGCCAATACATAATGAAATAAGTTATTGATTACACAACATATGGTAAAAAAAAAAAAAAAAAAAGAGTTTAAAGGATATGCACTGTCAGTATAATCCAGTTTTACACTGACATTCAATCAGAGCCCACTATTTAGCCACTTTATATAATCGATTTTAAAATATAGTTACAAAATTAATGGGCTGACATGACAAAATAGTTTATTCTTATTGGATGTCAGTGTAGTACTGGTTTACTCATTAAATGTCAGTTTAAAATCAATTTACATTGACAGTGCATATATCCTTTAAATTCAGAAATTTTTTTAAATAAATTCTCTAGCTAAATTACCTGTGTGACTAGAGCATAAAGAGGCAAAGTCGCATAACTACATAGAACTTGTATTACAACCCTGAAAATTAAAATGGCCACTTCATTAATTAATAGCTAGTTATATGATATATATAATAATTGTTAACAAGCTAGGTTCTTTTAATGTTCAAAATGCGAGTAATTGTTGTTCTGTATAGTGGCATGGCATGTGCACTTTTTGTAACAGAAATTAACTTACCCCAAAGTAAGTCTAATGGCAACATCTACAGTTGTTTCGTGGAAGCAAGAGTTTATGGAGAATTCATACTGAAATAGAAAAATTATGGAGAAGTTAGAAGAAAAATCTTGCAGCCTTGCTTTTTGCCACCTATAAACACTGTAAAATCAGCATAACTTTAAGCATTGCTAAATTTTCACTTCATTGTTGTCCTAATAAACAATATGAACCACTAAAGCACAAATTTATGAAGAAAAAAAAAATGATCAAGTTGGATAAACTTACTGTACTCCAAGAAAAAAATGCTAGTTGAAAGGCATTCTACATCATAGAAACAAACATAAATTAGTTATTATGAGAGAGCAAGAATTGTTTTTTTATGCCAGAATTGAAGGTATAAAGAAGAGTGAAATTACCTGAAAGAGAACAAGGTGAATCAAAAAGAGAAGAAGGCCTGGACGATTGAACCAAAACAAGTGATCTCCAGGCTCAACAACAGGTGCACCCTTGATTACTTCCCCTCTGTCTTGAATCCTTAGTCCCATCTTTGTTATGATCATTTGTAGCTTAGCACCCACCAATAAGATTATCTATAAAATTTACATTAGAAATTATTATGTGTTAATTGATATTTGAACCTTTACATCAAGAAAGGAAATGTAGACAAGCAAAACAAAAAGAATGAGTAGTCTATATGCTTACAATTAATGGGATAAATGGAAGCCAATAATAAGCATGCCACCCTGTCCACATAGAACAAAAATTTTAAATTATAATTAGTGGGTTAAACTAAAAATAAGAATTTGTATTTTCTGCTTAAATAAGAAGCTTAAAATTGATAATGGAGAAGCATAAAAAAAGTTAGGAAGTAGGATAATACATATGACATTAAGTGAAACAACAGTTAAAATGTCTTCAGAATATCCACACAAAAAAGTTCTTCTATGATACCAAAACTGCTTCTTTATTTATCACAATTGATTCTACAGACTATCGGTGTAACTGATTGACATAATTTATGATCAAAGTTTTATTTTGTATTGCTTTATTCTATTACCATCTATCTATGTATTCCATCTATCTTCTGTTCTATTTTATTTATTTATTTATTACAATATAATAAAAGAAAGTTCTCAGTGCCATGTGTCGGCCCAAGGCTTTCTGTATTCTCTTTGAAAGAAAACTCATGTGCCAAACACACTGCTAAATTTTTCTTGGCCTGAACCCGTGCTGAGCATGGATCTAAATCATCTTCAACTCATTCTCTCTATTTTCTCTATCTCTCTCCTAATTCTCTTTATTTCACACTCGTCTTTTCCATCATCTCTCCTACATGCTTTCCACCACTCTTTGCTTTTCCTGCTCGAGAGACAGAGGGTCCTAATTAATAAGCTAATCATGATTAGACATCCACTAGTTTGATATAATTTAATTAGAACCACAACACTTCTAATTAAACATGCATGACTTACATGTCATACTCAAATTAGTTTGAAAACTTGAATAAGACTTACCATGAGTATTGGTTAGTAGGAATATTACCGCGAAAAACCAGATTGTTGGGCTGCATGTTAAAAAAGATTAATTAAGCTTAGATTGATAAGTAACTTATTGAAAACAAAGTAAAGCAATAGATGGTGTGCTGAATACACCAAAAAGTCTCACATTGCTTGGGAATAAAGGCCAAGGGGAGTTTATAAACACCCATATGCCTTAACCCACCAAGGACCCTTTTAAGGACAAAACCATGTGGACCCACATCACATGTGGCCCAAAGTGGACAATATCTCGAAAACGATACCTCAGACTTGAGGTCGGAACATTGGCGCTAGAAGGAGGGCCTAAGCCATACACGAGAGCTGACGACCCTTTAGCCCTTTGGCCTTGACTAGGGGCTACTGTTTCGGGAGTTGATAAACACCCACATGCCTTAACCCACCGATGCGCCTTTTAAGGACAAAACCATGAGGACCTACATCACATGTGGCGCAAAGTGGACAATATCTTGGAAAACGATGCTGCGGACTTGAGGTCGGAACAGATGGTATTCACAAATCATACCTTATTCCCACTACAACTTTAAAATCCTCTTCAAGTGATCTACTGATATACTTCTGGAAATCAAATTGTGCATCATTTCCGGGTGCCAGATGCGCCTGAAATTAAATATAAGGTCTTATATTTTGGTATGTCCTTTCAACAAAAACGTGTCAAAACTAACACATAATTTAAGACTTAATATGTTTTAGTTGCTCAAAATATGATAATATTTGTTTTTGGTCCCAAAAATTTTAGTCTCATTTTAAACTCTCTTTTCAAAAAATGTGTCAACCACAGTTCCTATCGCTAACTCCGTAAGGCAGAGAGCCTATATAAAAGCTATTGAATCTTGGTCAGTGCTTGGATAGTTGCAAGTATGAATTCCTCATATCAAGATTCGGTAGCTTATACGTAGGCTATTGGAGTTAGTTATAAAGACCACAATTGACACATTTTTTGAAATAAAGGGTATAGAAAATTTTGGGAGATCAAAAGCAAAATTTACCATATTTTGCGATACTCAAAACATATTTAAGACTAAATTTAAATATAAAAAGAAATATTAGCAACACACTCATGATCACACTCTCTATGATGGATTATTTTTGTAAAAAGTCAATTTAGTTGTCTAGAAATTAATCGGTATTTAAAATAAAAAAACACATGTTGGCATTTAGTGAATAAAACAATCATAAACGGTGTGTTCAGGAATGTGTCAAAAACCCTCCTAAATACAAACTCACCGTGATAAATCCATGTCGTAGTGCCAAATAATCAACTTTGTTAATAGATCCAAAGAATTGTCTGAAGAAGCTAACCTGATTCGAGCAGAACACAAAGCTATTAAAAATTGAGAATTTAAATTAGCTGTCACTAACAACAACCAATAGCCGCATGAAATTCAGAGTGTAACTAATTTATGGCTTGGTTTATGTTAGCAATAACAAATAATCTATTTTAAGCGAATTATCATTTCATTCATTAATGTCTAAGAAATGTGCCCTTACAATCCATAACGAAACCGGTGACTGACTCCACATGCTCATGTGTCTTCGTCCAAATGTTGTGTCCCTTGCAAATCTGAACCTCTCAGGATCTGCAATACATATTTACAAAAGGCACAGTCAGAAATGGCCCATATAAATGGATCACGATTCTCTGCATTTGAGAATCACCGCAATCAGGCAAAATATGGGCAAGAGAGGGTTCGGAGAGAGAGAGAGAGATGTTAGGTTGTGTAAAGACAAGAAGGTCCTTCAATTTTGCCTAAATGCAGAAAATTTAGGGTATGTTTGGAGGGGAGGAGAGGGGGGGCTTATTTTTTTTTTCTTAAATTAAGTAAGCTATAAAATGTTTCAAAAAACGAATTAAGTGTGATTGAAATGTTATATGATCATCTATCATGTTATTTCTTCAGTTTTTTAAAAATCTCAAATATATATCAACATATAGACTTAACTCTCCAAAACTCTCTATCCAAACATACCCTTAGGGAAGTACAAATTCAGAGAATGCATTTTCCATATAAATGACCAGAAGTAGAAAAAGACTAGTTACATATAATGAACCTTGAAGAAGTTCCATTAACCCAATAATGTTAATATTTTTTATTTTTAGTCAAAAGTACCATAGATCGACAGTGACTTACGTTATTCTTGCAGTAATGTTTTATTTTGGAGAAAAGGGAACATGTACTGTCAATGTAAACCAGTTTTACACTGACATCTAATGAGAATTTACCATTGTGCAATTTTTTTTAAAATACAGTTACAAAGTAAGATGATGTGGCAACATGGTGAACTCGCATTAGAGGATGGTGTAAAAATATTTTACACTGATGGTGCATCCCCATTAAACTCTTTATTTTATTTAGTTTTGATTTAATTTCAGTTTTGATATCGCGAATTTAGACTATATGCAATTTTATCTCTCATTTTTTTAAACCTAGCAAATTTTCTCTTATGGTAAATTTTATTTCATCTAAGACACTTGATTTCTCATTATTTTATTCAAATATTTAGGACTCATAATGGATTCAGAATTTGAAATAATTTCAAATGTTAGAAATCATAAATTTGATAAAATAAAAGGATTTTTTCTAATGCAAAATTATGGTTTGAAAAGAAAAAAATGAGAATTTTTTTTTTATTTTGAGTGAATTTTGATGCTTTGGTTTGTTGGTTTTAAACAAAAGAAAGTTTAAAACAATTTAATCAATTTAGTTTTAATATTTTGAAAGAAAATAAGAATTTGAAAGTTTTAAGTAGAAGAAAAGTGATAGAGAGATTAATTGTATCAATTAAAATTTGAGAGATTAAATTCTCTCTATAAAATATCAAAGTCACACTTCACACATTAACTACAACAGTGACTAAGAATACAATTAAATCTTTTAGTTTTTTATTCAATACTGTCACGACAAAGACAAGCGTTGAAATATACCAAAAAAGACAATATAATTTCGTTATCAAATAAATACGTGTTGATTTTCTCACCCTTTTGTCATCAGGACCTCCTATCATTTGGACAGTAGACAGCGATTTATACTTGTCATGCTACTGACTTTTTATTTTATCACTATTTTTTTAGTGGAATATTAATTAATTTTATCACTATTTTTAAATTAAAAGTCATTATACCCAGTAACTCACGCATCTATATCAACATAAAAATGCACACCAAAGAAATGTACCAAAAACAAAAACAAAAATGCACACCAAAGACTTGTCACCAAACCTTTAAGAAAGTCAATCCCCTCATTGTCAAGCGAAATTAATTTTATGTCGAGACGTATTATAATCTTTTTGTCTAGTTGCTTTTAGAGTAAACGCTGAGTTATGTCATCATTGACAATTTTTTTGGCAAGTAAACAAGTAGGTAATACAAAATTATTATAATTAACAGGGTTAATACCCTTCTTGATTCCTGTAATTTAAGTGAAATTCGATTTTAGTTCCTATAAATTTTTTTGTTTCAATTTAGTCTTTATAATTTAAAATTTTTTTACTTTTAGTCCCTGTCGTCAATCCTTATTAAATTACAGGGACTAAAAGTGGAAGAATCTTAAAATTACAGAGATAAAAAGTGGAAGAAAAACTCAATGTTTTTAATAGGGATTTGACAGCAAAGACTAAAAGTGGAAGAATTTTAAATTAAAGGGACTAAATCGAAACAAAAAATTTTATAAGGACTAAAACCGAATTTCGCTCAAATTACATGGACCAAAATGATTATTAACCCCAATTAATAATTAAAGAAGCCAAGAAATTAAATTATTTTAATTAAAGGATGCAAGAATTTTTTTTTTTTTTTTTTTGATAACAAAGGAGGCAAGAAATTTTGAACCCTTACCATTATAGAATTGATATTCAACAGACTTTGTCTCATCTTCCCATGTCTTCCACCGCCTCATCTGCAAGCAAACAGTGATTTCAGACAGCGATAAACAAAGAAGAGTCCTATACGTATGTTATGTTTATTATTTATAATCATGGATAGTTACGTGGTAACGATATATATATATATATATATATATATATATATATATATATATATATATATATATATATGGGACTTAATAGCGCTTTTTGTCCTTATAATATGAGCAAAATTTAGTTTTAGTCCTAGTAAAAAAATTTATTTGTTTTTGATCCCTACAATATAATTTTTTTTAATTTTGGTCCTTGTTGTTTAATACATAAGGGAGCATTTTTTATTAACATTGTATTTACTTTAAGTTTCAGTTTGCTCCCTTATATATTAAAAAATTGATCAATTTGTTATAACTTGTTCGATAATTTGCAAAAAAAAAAAAACCGTGTTGGTATAATTTTTGTAACATAAGAAACCATTTCAAAACAAAAAAACAAGAGGGACGCAATGGGGTAACTTCTACACATAAGGGACCAAGTTGGAACAAATAATACATTAGAGACCAAACCGAAACCTAAAATAAACTTAAGGAACTACAAATATAATTTAGCCTTATTATTATTATTATTATTATCATCCACTAAAAACATGAAATAATGAGGAAAATAAGGTTTATTACACATCAATTATGAATATGCTGATATTGGTGGAGTGGGTATCATGATATTCATCCTGGTCAATAAGTATACGTTTCATGTCCATTAAGAAGAAAGTAGAGTACCTTAGTTCTTCCCAAAGCCAGTGTTATAATACAGTGTAGGATATGAAAAACAGCTAGCACAAAGATGAATATATGGAGCTGGTGAATTCCATATGCAGAAACAAAAGCAACTTTTCCCTGCAAATGCAAAATCTCCCATCAAAACTATCAATAAGAATTTGACCACCTGCAATGCGATCATGATGCGACTGCGACTGCGATTTAAAACCTTACTTCTGATTATCAAAATATTGAAAAAGTAACACACACATGCACTAGAAAATCCCATTTTTTGGTCTTGATATATAGACGGTTTATCAAGACTGTTTGATCTTCGCTTTCAATGCAGTTGGAATTTACAAAACAATGGAACAAGGAAAGTGTTCTATTTAACATGGTTTTAAATTGCGCTCTGCAACATGCAACCGTAATTATAGTCGCAACATTAAGTATTTAGAGATTTCCACAACTACATAACCCTTATTGATTCACAATTTTCAACAATTTCAAAATTTGTAACATAACAACAAAGGCAATCGCAACTGCAATTCAAAATCTTAGGTCTTCAATCTTACCTTATCAGCACATTTATCGTATCCTTTTGTAGCTAGAATTCGCCGAGGTATGGGGTCGAAATATTCCAGGAGTTTCCTATCATTGGTTTCACTGTCAGACTCAGATGTTTCATCTGATTTACTCTTTGCCTTTGGATTGGAACAAGGATGCCAAGTGGATGCAACTTTCTGTGATATGCATATCTTAGAAATAGGATCTTGAAACACAGTTAGGAGCAAGGATATGAATCCTAACAACATAAGCTCTGGAAAAAAACAGAGCAAATAGTTAAACTCCAAAGTCCAAACATGAAATAGAAATTTAACATTAATGACAAGAAGAAAACTGGAAAAAAAAATAACAAAACAAAAGTACCTCCTTTGACCTTTTCCAAGGCTTCATAAAGAGCATTTTTGTGTTTCTTCTTGAACCACTGCAATTAGGAGAAGCACAAGTCACAAGGCAGATTTTAGAGTTAGAAGCATGGAAGGAACAAAGAGAGAATAATACTATATGATGGTAATTATTTATATTGTAAGGAATTAATTGAATCTTTTGAGACCCTTTTGTGTGTAGAATAAATAAAGCATGCATGCTAAGTTTACCTTTCCAATAGCATGAATAATATGTTCAATTAAGATTGAAATAGCAAGCAGCACAAAGCACACAACTGCGACAGCCCAGGTTGGTGTTTCTTCAAGTGTTCTTTCATAAGCTTTGTCTGCAGCCATTTTCTCTTCTTTTTTCTTTACTCTCAATTTGTTGCAACACTCAAAAGAAGGTATTATAAGCTAGCAGAAACCAAAAATTTATGAAGCTATTGAAAAAGGACTATGGTATGGTTTATGCAGTTTTATTTTTTGGAGACTTGTATTAAACAAATTGAAGGGGTGGTTGTTCTGTGTGTGTGTGTATATTGGTTTGTATATAGAAGGAGTATGAAAGACTTGGCATGGATATGAAAGAGAAGAAGAAGGCAACAGTTTGACATTTCAAAAGAATGGTTGGTCAAAGAAGGACACTGTAAATGACTTCAAACTCTAAAACAAGTCAAAAATTTATTTATTATGATTAGGAGTTTATTTTTACAGTGATGTTATTTGAACACACATTTGTACACATACACCGTATGTCCGTACTGTATGGATCCTATGTCCGTACAGTACGGAAAAATTGTTTTTTTTTTAAGTTTTTTTTTCTTTCAATTATCTGGTTAATCAAGTTCACATATCTGGTTAATGCTATTTATTATCTGGTTAATACCAAATCCTGAAACTTTTGGATATCCCATTTTTTTATCTGGTTAATCACGTTCACATATCTGGTTAATGCTATTCATTATCTGGTTAATGTCAAATCCTAAAACTTTTGGACATTTCATTTTCTTATCTGATTAATCAAGTTCACATATTTTATTAATGCTATTTATTATATGGTTAATGCTAAAATCTGTGTTAACCAATTAAAAAAATCTTAAAAAAAATTAAAAAGAATATTTTTTTCAAAAACAAAAAAATTGTCTGTACTGTACGGGACATACGATCCGTACAGTACGGTGTCTCGTATTTGTGTCAACTTTTGTGTTCAATTAACATTTTTCTATTTTTAAAATGGTAGCCATAAGGTTTGAACTTATCACATACTACTACGGTTCTTCCTTTCTAGTAATATATGTCAAAGCACAATTGAAAACATATATATTTTTTCTAAATATATTCATTTTAGACATATCCAGCTATCAATATTCAAAGAAGATATTATCATATTATCTTTTTTTAGTATTATTTCAGTTAAATTTTAAAGACCGGTCAAGAATTTCAACTTTATTATTTGGATTTTGAATTTCATTACTTAATTTGTAATTTTAGAATAAATAATACGTTAGTTTCATTTTTGGACAAAGTACTCAAGTAAATATTAATCCGAATTTCCTCCTGTCAAATTTTTCACACATTTACGCAATCAGAAGACAATGTGGATTGTTCGATCTTAATCGGACAATATATATTTCGAGTCAAGTAAATGAGATACAAAACTCAATTTTAGAATGTGTACCGTCCTATTAAGATCAGATGATCAAATTTGTAAATAATAATGACGATATTTTAAAATATTTTCACTAAATTGTCATGACGATTCGCATATAAATTCAAACTCGAATCATTTGACAATGTACACACAAATTCAATCAGTCATTTTCTATCTTCAAATATTACTCTTAGGCTATGTTTGGTATGTAAGAAAGTAGGAGGAAAGAAAGTGGGAGGAAAGAAAGTTTATTAATTAAAGTGTAAAATTGATGATGCGTCACATTATTATTGGTCTGTCACACTTATCCATGTACACTTTTTACATTTTTCAAGAAACTTTCTCCTCTCTCCACTTTCCTTCCCTCCTCCCGATCATAGGCTTAATCATAAATCATGGAACTGTTACATCAGTATCTTCTGATTTTCATTTCACGTTGCATTAAAAATTTGTAATTATTATAAGCCTTTTATATCTTGACTTTTAAACTCCCCTATTGTTAATCACATCAATAGTTGGTTACATAAGGATTGGAATTTATCTTTCAAGCACACTCTGCGGGAAGGAAATGAAGGAGCTGATTGGCTAGCCAAGCATGGTGCCAAATCTGATTTTGGTCTTACCATTTGGAATATTTGTCCTCCGGCCCTTTTCTCCTCTCTTGTAACGGATGCTACTTGGGTTGAGAGGATCCGGATGTAATTTTTTCCTTGCTTTTGTTCCCTGTGTTGCCTTGTTTTTTCCCATTAATAAAAAAAACTCACTTACGTTTGCTTTTAAGCAATTTTCATCATAATTTATTTTTTTTTAAACGATAAAATGTTTGTCTTTTAAATTGCAAAACTGTTTGCTTTTTTGGTCTACAGACGAGTGGCAAGCACCACCTGTAAACTTACACACGTAATTGTGGCAACTAAATCAATTACATTACCAATCCAAAGGGGTTAATATTTAGTTGGAATAAACCATCATATACCATAAGAACTTCAATATAACTCAAACCCAATAAAGAACGCGTCAATTGAAATTAGAAGAGATAGTATCTTTGGCAATTGCAGCAATAATCTTTTCACATGTATAACAAAATTGGGACTGAAGGAGGAAAGTACGGTGAAGCTGAAGTGGAACAGGTTCAAGTAGAGAGTAGTTGCGGAAACAAGGTGTTGACTGGAATGTAACTTAGTCGCAGATCGGCTAAACTCCACAACAGTGATTCCCTTTTCTTCAAGCGATTACGCCGAGGAAGGAACTCTGTTCCTCAGCTATAGGTCCCTTAGCTCACTTCAGAAAGGTTTAAGTTGGCTAACTAATATAAAAATAAGAATGCAAAGGTAAAAATAAAGATAGAATAAAAGTTTGAGCGAAAATAAGTTGTTTGATTGATTGAGTGTGTCTAAAATTATGTACAACTTGGGTATTTATAGTAACAACTGAGAACTACCCCTATTTGCCACGTTCAGTTGGCTAACAATGATAAATTCTTAGTTGGCAGTTATTCGGCTGAGCCGTGCCATGTTCCACTAACCATGATCCTAAAATCTAGGCGCACTACCACGTCATGGCCGCGTCTCCCCTTTCAACGGTCATCTCAACGTAGACCTTATCTCAGGTTCCTTCGCTCAGCTCATACAATTGTGGAGAAAAATCTTGACTGCGTTTTACCTTGGATTTAAATTAAATCAAAATTATTTCCGCGTCACTCGGCTCATGGAGCAAGAATCTGATCCAATGTGTGACTCCACGTTAACCCAATGGGCCTAATATCTTCCTTGCAACCCAATAAGCCCAAGGCCCATGTCTAGCTTCCAGTTTTCGGCTTGTGACTCTATCGGCTGCAATTTCGGCTAATCTGTGACTCGGCTGACAACCAATCGGCTACTTGATGAATTCGGCTGCTGCTAGCTTCGGCTAGCTCTTAGGAATATTTTGGGTGCAAACGATTGCCCCCTACGCTGTCTTAGCCGTAAAACTTTAGATTTAGGCTAGGGCGGTGTAATGATTAAGGTCAAATCACTCTTTTAATCATAAATGCTAAGTTATCCACTTGTAACTACTTTTTAAATAGTGCAACGGCTAACTCTATCCATCCGATTAATTCGCAATACACCCTTATCAATCAGTGATCCACTTTTCCTTTAAATACTCCCTTAGCCGAATTACCTTTTCACTTTTTCTGAAAGCCCTAATCCTGTAGCTTTTACCTACTTCAACGTTTCTTCTTTTACCTGCAACTAAGCCCACCATGTCTTCTGCTTCAGATTCCCAGAACCAATCCTATGAACACGATGGCGAACAGTCTTCTTCTTCTGTGAGCGTCGAACGTTCACCCAGTCCACCTGCGGCTCTTGGCTTCAATATTCGATCCTCTCTGTTCGAAATTCAAGACTTTGTTTCTTTGATTCCTTCTACTTCGAAGCTGAATGAATGAGAAATTTTTCTGAAAGAATACGTGGCTCCTTCCCTATATGCTTTGCCTTGTTTAAACAATCTTCCTCACTAGACCATGACATTGCAGTGTTGGGCTCTCAAAAAACAGGCCTAGAGAAGAACCTTGAGACTAGCAGTGATGGGCTAGCCGAAGCTAATAGGGCTTGGGACTCCTTCAAGAAGCAACTGGATGAAGCCAAGAGGAAGGAAGTTCCTGTGGTGGCCACTATTTCAGCCAAACAACAAAATGACCCTGCAGATCCTATTGTCCCTGGGGTGGAGGCGTTGGTTGAGCCTACCCCTGATGCAGCTGCAGCTTCAGCTACGACTGATGCTTCTGCATCGCCAACCGATCCAGGTCCTGAGCATACCGAAGGAAAAGCAAGTGATGTACCTGAGGCTGCAGCTACCTAACCATCTTTGTTGTTTTCTTTGAATTCCAGTAATTTTAGGCTAGGTGGTCGGCCAGTGGTCACCAAAGACAATTTCTTTTAAGTTTAATGCAATTTCCTTTATTCCCCCAGTATGCCTTCCCACATAGTAGGGTAATATCTCTTGAGGTATTTTTCATTGATGCTTCTGTTTAGTTCTTCGTCTTGCATGTTAACTATCCGATAAGCACCACCATGATAAACCTTACTAACAACAAATGGCCCTTCCCAATTTGGTGACCATTTCCCAAACTTAGGATCTTTAATCCCAATAGGTAATATGGTTTTCCAAACCAGATCTCCTTCAACAAACCTCTTTGGTTTCACATGTTTGTTGTAGGCTTTAGCCATTTTTTGCTTGCTATGCTCAATTCTATTTAAGGCCATGAGCCGATCTTCATCAACAGAATCTAGCTCCATTAACATGGCTTGCTGGTAGTCATCTAGACTTAGCAGGTTTTGCTTTGCTACTCTTAATGAAGTCACATTTATCTCTAATGGTAACACTGTATCTTGCCCATATGTTAGCCGATAAGGAGTAAATCCAGTTGCATTGCATTTTGGAATTCCTTACAGCCCACAAGACCCCATTCAGTGTTTCATGCCACTTTCCGGGCTTATCTTCAATATTCTTCTTGATCAAATCAATAAGAATTTTGTTGGTAGCCTCTGCCTGCCCGTTGGCTTGAGCATAATAAGGGGATGAATGAATCAACTTAATCCTAAACTGTTGTGCAAAGGCCACCACTTTCTCCCCAGTGAACATAGTGCCTTGATCTGTGGTGATGGTTTCAGGTATACCAAACCTATAAATGATTTGGCACTGTATAAATCTAATCACCTCCTCTTGAGTCACATTCACCATCAGTTGGGCCTCTACCCACTTGGTGAAGTAGTCAGTCGCAACTATGATAAACGCATGCCTCTTGGATGAAGGTGGATAGATTTTGCCTATCAAATCCATTGCCCATCCCCTGAATGGCCAAGGCTTTCTCACTGGGTGTAGATTTTCGGCTGGGACCCTTTGAATTGGACCATGCAGCTGACATGCCTCACACCCTTTGGCATATTGATAACAGCCAGCTGTAATGGTAGGCCAATAATATCCATGTCTGTATATTAGCCATTTCATCGTGGGTCCAGCCCTATGAGAACCATAGATTCCTTCATGTACTTCCCCCATGACCTTCATGGACTCATCTTTGTTGATGCACTTAAGCAATACTCCATTAATGGCTCTCCTGTAGAGTTCATCATCTATCAATACATACTTAAGTGCTTTCTGTTTAAGCTTGAAGTCAGCACTGCTTGAAGGATCTTTAAGATAGTCGATTAACTCCTGTTTCCAAGAGTCGATCGTTCCTATTGGAGTACATTCCCACACTAGGTACTCTTCATATTTTACTTCAACTATCATGTCTTTGTACCTTGAGGCTTGCTGAGCCAAATCATTAGCTTCTTCATTCTCTTCTCTGGGAATGTGGAACACTATTGCATCAGCAAACAAGCGTAATAGCTTGCTAGCAGTTTCATAGCATTCCTTCAAGTTAGGATTATGACACTTGTACTCCCTAGTTAGCTGTTTTATGACCAACTGTGAATCCCCCATAACTTGAACATAATTTGCCTTCATGGCTGCCAGGATCTTAATTCCCAAAATGAAAGCCTCATATTCTGCCTGATTATTGGAACAACCAAGATCCTGCTGGCACATGAATTTCCAACCCTTTCCTGTTGGAATGGTAATGGTGATGCCAGCACCTACCCCTTTTTGTGTCCTTAACCCATCGAACATCAACACCCACGGTTTCAAGTTGATGCACGCAACTTGTTCGGCTAATGGATCATTGATTTCAACACAAGGGTGTTGAGCCAAGAAATTGGCTATTGCTTGACCTTTCATTGCTCTTAATAGAATGTATTTCAGTGCAAAAGCGTTTAACTTAATGGCCCACTTCATTAGTCGACCTTGTAAGACAGGCCTATTAAGTAAATACCTAACAATATCAATTTTGCACAAAACCAGAATTTCTTTAGGCAACAGGTAATATTCTAATTTTATACAAGCATAGAACAATTACAAACATAATTTCTCAATAGAGGTATATCTAGTCTCTGCATCATTTAAGGTGCGGCTAAGATAGTACACAGCTCTCTCTGTTCCATCATCAACATCTTGTGCTAGCAGGCAGCCGATTGATTCTTCTTCTGCAGCTATGTATAATTTAAGTGGCCTTTCTGATACTGGAGGTGTTAGCACAGGAGGTTTGGCCAACGCCTGCTTGATCTGATCAAAGGCTTGCTGCTGCTTTCTCCCCCATATCATATCATCAGTATCTTTTAGCTTTAACAAAGGGGAAAAAGCCTTCATTTTCCCAGCCGAATTAGCTATGAACCTCCTTAGGAAATTGATCTTTCCAATCAAACTTTGAAGTTCTTTCTTGTTCCTAGGAGGCCTGGCTTCCAGGATAGCTTTCACCTTATTCTTGTCTGCTTCTATTCCTTGATGGTGGACCAGGAATCCTAAGAAATTGCCAGCTACAACTCCAAAGGCGCACTTGGCAGGATTCATCTTCAAACCATGGGTCCGCATTCTTTTCAGGGCCTGCTCTAGATCTACCAAATGGCTTTCAAAGATTTCAGATTTGACCACTACATCATCAATGTATACTTCCATGGTCTTACCAATCAAGTCATGAAAAATGGAGTTCATGGCCCTTTGGAAAGTAGCTCCTGCATTCTTGAGCCCAAAAGGCATGACTACCCGTTTATATATCCCTAAAGCTCCTGGACATCTGAAGGTTGTCTTGTGAGTATCTTCTTTTACCAGAATCTGGTTGTACCCTGAGTATCCATCCATAAAGGTGAGGATACCATGAGTGGCTGCCACATCGACTAACATGTCAGCCACAGATATAGCGTACTCATCCATTGGAGTGGCCAAATTCAAGTTTCTATAATCAATACTGTAACACCCCACCAAGCGCATACCGGCCTTTGGCCCTCTGCAACGGTGAGCGTGCCACTCACAGGACACTCCCGCAGCCACATGCGGGGTTTTTGCCTTATGTGGAACCTGCACCCGCATCCCACTAACACCATCTCAACTAGTTGAGTTGGTGATGGGGGATGCTTCCTAAAGGCCTTTATCCCTTTGGGCATGGGTTCGAATCTCCCGGAGGGCAAAAACACCACTTAAGGGAATGGTGAAGTCCTGTGAGTGGCACGCTCACCGTTGCAGAGGGCCAAAGGCCGGTATACGCTTGGTGGGGTGTTACAATAAAAGGCGCCTTTTATTGTAACACCCCACCAAGCGCATACCGGTCTTTGGCCCTCTGCAACGGTGAGAGTGCCACTCACATGACTTTATTCCCCCATTAAGGAATATTTTTGCCTTATGGAAGTTTCGAACCCACACTCAAAGGGTTTAAAGGTAATGGGAATCCACCTCCCATCACCAACTCAAGGTAATGGGAATCCTCCCACCTCCCATCACCAACTCAACTATAGTTGAGTTGGTGATGGGAGGTGGATTCCCATTACCTTTAAACCCTTTGGGTGTGGGTTCAAAACTTCCATAAGGCAAAAATATTCCTTAAGGGGGGAATAAAGTCCTGTGAGTGGCACGCTCACCGTTGCAGAGGGCCAAAGGCCGGTATGCGCTTGGTGGGGTGTTACAATAGTTGAGTTGGTGATGGGGGATGCTTCCCAAAGGCCTATATCCCTTTGGGCGTGGGTTCGAATCCCCCGGAGGGCAAAAACACCATTTAAAGGAATGGTGAAGTCCTGTGAGTGGCACGCTCACCGTTGCAGAGGGCAAAAGGCTAGTATGCGCTTAGTGGGGTGTTACAAATACATACCCTTATCTGGCCATTCTTCTTGATCACAGGGACTATATTAGACAACCACTCAACATACCTGACTGTCCTTATAAAGCCTGCCTTCAATAGTCTTTCAATTTCAGCTTTGATTTGAGGCATCAATTGGGGATTGAATCTGCGAGGAGCCTGCTTGAAAGGTTTGTATCCTTCCTTAATGGGAAACTGTGTTCCACCAGTTCCCTTGCCAAACCAGGCATTTCATAGTAGTTCCAGGAAAAGCAATCTTTGTACTACTGGATTAATTCGACTATCTTGCCTTGTTTGTCCTCCTCAAGTAACCCACTCACCTTTACATTTCTGGGTTCTTCTGGTGTACCTAAGTTGATTTCAATCAAAGGATCCTCTGCCTCAAAAGCAGGTGCAGTCTTGTGAAGAGGAGAGTCCAACTCCATAGGCTCAGCTGCACATGCCTTATTAGGCTTAGCTGCCGTACCTTCTTCTTTGAAGAGCAAGCCCACTTCTTCCCCTTCACTCTAAGTGTCGTTTTCTTCCATCATGGCATCTATCACCTTGGACTCGGCCTTAAAGATCTCTAGCCGACCCAACAAGTCTTCAAGAACTTATGATTCTTTATTCATTAATCACCTGTGTATTAGGCCGTGATTCGGCCTGAGACTTTAACTTGAATCCTTCATTGGTAAGATTGCATGCCTTCTACACACCTTCCTCATAGTCTTCTGGAACAGCAATGGGCCCTAGGTGGGAAGAATAAAACATTGCCTCCAACATTTTTACCTCAACTGAGAAAGGGTTTTTATTAGCTTCGACTGTCTCCACGTTATCTTCAACCCAGAACATGAGCTTTTGGTGAAGTGTGGAGGGTACACACTGACTGGTGTGGATCCAATCCCTACCCAAGATTACACTATAGGAAGGCTTACCATCAACCACAAAGAAAGTTGCTTTGAGGGTTTTGGGGCCTACTGTGACTTCGGCTATCAAGACTCCAAGAGCTGTAGATGGTTCCCCCATGAAGTTGGACATTTTCATGTTGGTAGGGACTAAGTCCTCAAGACTCTTTCCGAGTTTCCTCATGGTTGCAATAGGCATTACATTCAACACAGCCTCACCATCTACAAAGACTCTTCCAAAGATCTTTCTATTAATATAAGCCTTGATGTACAGAGGTTCAAGTGTTTCATCATTTCCTCAGTAGGCATCTCAAAAACCACCTTGGCAACCTCATCAGCCGATGTATCAGCTAACGTGGCCCATTCTGTTTCTTCGGCAAACACATCACCTTCCAAGCTTCCAAGTTGGGGGTTATCTGCCCAAAACTCCTCAGGGAACAAACTAATAGCCTCTATCTCAGCTAACAGGCCATCATCTTCTTCATTGAACAAGAGATCCAGCAGTGAGTCCTCCATAGCATCATCTTGTTCCCAATGCATCTCTGGGATCACTGAGCCCCCTATGGTGATTGCTTCCTCATCCACATCGACTGAGGCAATTAGACCCTCAGCCTTAGGAACAAGATCCTGTTTAGTGACTGGTTCTATGCTTTTAGGCATTTCCTCTGTCTTAGTTTCTCCAGGGTCTAGCTTTGGAAAAGCTTTATCTAGCATGTCACTCACAGTCTCCAAGGGAATTTCCCTCTTCTGCCTATTCTTGACATCGGCTAGCATCTGCAGAGTTTGTTTCATTTTCTGAACAGACCTCATTCTCTGCATTCTTCTCTTTTGGGTCCTTGACAATACTGCTGGTATGGCCTTCTTGTCCTTAGTATACTTGTTTAAAAACCAATGTCTTTTTGTGACATTAGCAGGAGGCTTCAGCATTCTCTGAGGCTTCAGCTTCTCATCATTCCTCACTGTTATCTTCAAAGAAGACATGCCTCCTTCCATAGTGAACTCAGCCACCCTTCTTTTGTCTTTAGGGATAGGCTTCTCATCAACCTTGGGCAAAGATAGCCTACCACTTTCTTTAATGGTTAGCTGATCTTGCCCCCCCCCCAGTTTTAGTAATGGGTGCCTTTCCCTTTGCCTTGTCAGGTTTCTCTGTTGGGGTTTCGCCATGTTCAACATACCGTTTGACCAACTCCTAGGTGAGCCTACCTGGCCTAGGTGGCTTGCCCCCTGCCTGTGTTTAACCGCTGGCTGAGGTTTTCCCAATCTGTCAAAAACAGAAGTCCTGGCAGCCTCAGGTTTCAACCAATCACTATGGTTTGAATCGGCTAACCCCTTCTTAGGCCTCCAAACTTGTTGAACAGATATCCTTCATTTGTGACTAGGTTCTGCATCATCATACTTTGAGAATAAGACTATGTTTATCCCCAAAGCAGGGAATGGGTCAGTATCCACTGTCATCTCAACAATGCCTTTGTCTGCAAGTTTGAACCTTCCTTATTTTATTCCCTTATGAATGGCTTTCCTGAAAACCATGCAGTTTACAGTTGCATGATTATAAGAATTGTGCCACTTGCAGTTTTTCTTATCTTTTAACTCCTCAGCAGGTAGGATCTTGTGCCCATCCAGCAGCCGAATTTTCTTATCTTTAAGCAAGTAGTCAAAGATCTGGTCTGCTTTGGAAATATCAAAGGAATATTCCACCTTGCTATTCCCTGACTTTAACTCTTTTCCTTTGGCAGCTCTCAGGGCAGGACAAGAGTAGCCTTTACCCTTCACAATCTCAGCTGCCATGATGTTTTCCGTGGAATCGGCTGAATCATCACCAGAGTCTTCATTTACTACAATGGATACCAACTGAGGGCCTCTCCCTCTACTGGCTCGCCTCTTCTCTTTCTCCTGAATAAGCTGTTCAATGCGCATTGCCCTTGATGCTAACTGGTTCAAATCAGTGCAAGCTTGGCCAACTAGTCTCTCTTTGAGTTGGGGGTGCATGCTACTAATGGCCATGGCTGTATATTCTGACTCAGGGAATTGCACTGAATATTTTCCAGCTACCTTTCTGAATCTTTCCACAAAGTCAGCAGCCGACTCATCTACCTGTTGTCTTAGGTTCATGAGGTCAACCGCAATGACTTTAGGTTGAGGCCAGTAGAACCTGTCATGGAAGCACCTCTCCATGTCTTCCCATGTTTGTATAGAGTTGGGTGGTAAAGAGGAATACCATGTAAATGTTGTCCCTGTAAGTGACAAGGGGAACAGCTACAACTTGTGGTACTCATTCTGGTTCCCTTTATCACACTGGGCAGTAAATCTGTCTATATGCTCCATAGTTGATTTACCATCTTCTCCAAAGAAAGTGGCAAAATCTGGAGTCTTGTATCCCCTAGGCAGAGGTACCAACCTATCTACCCACTCAGGGTATGGTTTTCTGTAGATTAGCCTATCCAAAGGCTTCAGCTGCACACCAAAGTACTTCTTGATGGTATCTGCAATGAATGTTAGGTCTAGCAGCTGTGATTCCCCTGGCCTCACTTCTCCCAAGTTAGGAGTAATTGCCTGTGGTTGTCGTCTCCATGCTGGGGATGTGCTTGGGATACTTGCTCTGGAGGATTGGGGTAACCTGGTTGAGTAAACAATGGAGGTGGGTGAACCCCCATGGCTACTCCATGCTTCTTTCACCTGGTACCCTAGGTTGAGTTCCAGGAACACTTGCGTTAAATGGTAGAGGTGGGATCTGTCCCCATGACTGCTCCACCATCAAACCAGGTGCCCTTGGAGGAGTTGACCCCATTTGAGCGCTGCAAACACTTCAGGATAGGGTGGATAGAATGGAAGGTTAGCCGATACAGGTGGAACGTTGTTCCATGACTGCTGACCTGCAAATCCCCCAGGTGGTCTTGCTCCACCCACTCCTGCACCAAAAGTTTGCCCCCAGTATATTGTGGGTTAGTTGTCTGCGTAGCAATGCCATAGGGCTGAACATATGGCATAACTTGCGGAATACCAATTGGCCCCACTGCATCTGGTGGCCTCTGAGCCATCTACACCTGTCCAAAATAAAGATTAGCCTGGTTAGTTGTATCATTCACCACTTGTTGACCTCCAATGTTCAACGTGGCAAAAGTACTAGGCTGGGAATTAATTGGATTCAAAGGTACCTGTCCTATATTCGGTTGAACCTGAGTAGGCCCTGCCTGCACATAGGTAGGCTGAACTTGCTGCATCCATGCTAGAACCGTGCTCGGCTGAACCTGAGTTGGTCCTGCCTGGGTAGTGTACCCCACTTGCGTTGGAATAGCAGAGTTGATAGAGCTTTCGCCTGAGTGAGCCCTCTTAACCTCTATCTCCCTGGCTTGCTGCACTTCATTGTGTACCATGGGCTTCATGATATCAGCCAATTGTTGTGACACTTGGTACATGATATCATTGATTCCCAAATCGAGTTGTTGGCGTATAAACGAAGTGGACATCACCAATGGTGGGTCGTTGGGCTCGTTGGGTTGAGTTTCAGGCTGTGCCTCTACATGAACCGGCTCTGCTGTTGGAGGAGGAACTCCGTGAGAGGGGCTCGCTTCAGAAGGCTTCCTGGGATTGCTCTTAGTAGTCATACTACTCAAGCTCTTGCCAGAATGCAAGTGCATACGCCAATGGCAATCCTGACCTGGGGATTCAAACGTGTTGATTCGGTCACCTTTGGTCCCACCGGGCATGCCAATTTTGTTGACCGGAATGTAACTTAGCCGCAGATCGGCTAAACTCCACAACAGTGATTCCCTTTTCTTCAAGCGATTACGCCGAGGAAGGAACTCTGTTCCTCAGCTATGGGTCCCTTAACTTACTCCAAAAAGGGTTAAGTTGGTGAACTAAGATAAAAATAAGAACGCAAAGGTAAACATAAAGATAGAATAAAAGCTTGAGCGAAAATAAGTTGTTTGATTAATTGAGTGTGTCTAAAATTATGTACAACTTGGGTATTTATAGTAACAACTGAGAACTACCCCTATTTGCCACGTTCAGTTAGCTAACAATGATAAATTCTTAGTTGACAGTTATTTGGCCGAGCCGTGCCACGTTCCACTAACCATGATCTTAAAATCTAGGCGCACTACCACGTCATGGCCACGTCTCCCCTTTCAACGGTCTTCTCAACGTAGACCTTATCTCAGGTTCCTTCGCTCAGCTCCTACAATTGTGGAGAAAAATCTTGACTGCGTTTTACCTTGGATTTAAATTAAATCAAAATTATTTCCACGTCACTCGGCTCATGGAGCAAGAATCTGATCCAATGTGTGACTCCACGCTAACCCAATGGGCTTAATATCTTCCTTGCAACCCAATAAGCCCAAGGCCCATGTCTAGCTTCCAGTTTCCTGCTTGTGACTCTATCAGCTGCAATTTCGCCTAATCTGCGACTCGACTGACAACTAATCGGCTACTTGATGAATTCGGCTGCTGCTAGCTTCGGCTAGCTCTTAGGAATATTTTGGGTGTAAACACAAGGTATGCAAGAAGATAGAAAGCAAAAGAAAAACAAGGCAGGATATAGAGAAAAGTTGCTGAAAGAGAACCTACCAAAATGCATTGCTACTGAAAACAAGAGCCGCAAATGGGTGAGACAAAATGGGATTAAAAAAGGGAAATAACAGAGCCTATCCAATCTTCAAGTGGAGCTAAGAAAAAGGCAACTAGTTGATGTGGAGATATCTGAAGGAAACATAGATGACATCAAGGGTGGTGCTAAGAGGGGGAACTAGGATATGGGAAACACAAACAAGAAGTATCCAGAGGTGGTGTTGTGAATCCAACACCACCTAGATCAATGAAAAACTATAGGTGATGTGAGCATGGGTGCCTTGAGTATGTGGAAAGAAACCTATAAAATAATATATTCCGCTGCTGCAATTTGAATGGGGTGAAATTTGAATTACACCAGCACATGGAGCTAATCTTTTTGGATGCCACGTTGTTAGTCTTTCAACATGTGTGTTTTATTTGGATGCCACCAATAATATTTGTGCTGCCAGAAATTAATTACACATTTACAAGGGCCATGAAGTCATACATCCTTGGATTGGAAATTCCTTGCTCACATTACGTGGCTGCTCCACGTGAAGGAGAAACAAGTAGCTTTATTTTAGGAATTTGAATAAAGGATTTGCATGTTATTTGATTCAAGTTGCTTTTAAGTAGGAAATTATTTGTAAGGCATAAATGTCGTTTATGTGTTTTCTTTTAAGTAAGATTTGCATGTTAAAAAAAAAGTCTTAGTTTTTTTGAAAATATTAAAAAAAAATCCTATATTTTTTCAAAAATAAAAAAAAAAAGCTGCCCCTTGCACTTAACAAGATTAAATTTTGTTTGCCATTGTGGATTTCATTAAGAGTGGTGCTGTAATTCATACCATTTTGCGCAATTTTCTTCTCATTCTCCCAGTTCCTTCTTTTGTCTTCTCTGCATTCTTTTTGAGTTGTACCTTTTCCTTGTTAGCTTTTCTCGCTTGTCTTTTTAAATTCTTTGATGTTTTGCTAGAGTTTCATTCCTTTCTTTAAACTTCTGAGTGATTAACTCTTGTGAAGATCGTCACGTTTGTAAGGAACTTTTGGTAATTGAAACGCGAGAGGGTTTATTTAAGAACTGAAAGAGACTTGAGTGTTAAAAGGCAAGAGTGTTCTCAATAAACAAAAGCCTATTTGAGGGAAACACGAGTGCAAATCCAAAGAGTGTAAACACTTAGTGGAGTGAAAAGGTCCTTTGTACTTACCATTTGTTATAACTTATTTTTATTTGCAACATGATGCAATGTGAAACTAGAGATCTTGGCTATAAACGTGAATGTGTTGCAAAATCACTTGAGAACTATAAGGTTGGTGATTGGATGAAAAAAATGCATGAGACGTATGAAAGGAAGTTGAACGAAAAAGAAAAAAGAAGTCATGAGAAAAAAGATAGAGAAAGAGAAAGAAGAAAGAGAAAAGAGGCAAGAAATATCAACATGAAATGAGGATCTGGAGTATGTGAAATATCAACATGAAATGAGGATGAGAAAAGAGGCAAGAAAAGAGAGAGAAAGAGAAAAACAAGAAAATGAGATCAAAGTTGAGAAAAGAAAAGAGGATGAGGAGGATACAAAAGAAAGTAATACAAAAGAGGGAGATAAAGAAAAACAAGAGAATGGGATCAAAGTTGAGAGAAAACATGGAAGTGAGGTGAAGAGATATGATTGCTTAAATTCTCATGTTAATTCTTTGTCTAGTGGTGTTGAATCTATTTTGCAGGAATTTGAGGATGTGTCTCCAAAGGAAGTACCCTACGATAGAAAGAAGGCATCAAGTAGACCTCATCCCAAGTTCCCCTCTACTCACTAGACCATCTTATGAAAGTAATCCTATCCCTAGATTTGATGTTTTGTTTGATGAATTTCATGGTTCTTACTATTTATTTGAGGTTGACTTAAAAGGTGAGTACCATCAATTAAAAATTAGGGAGAATGATGAATGGAAAATATCGTTTAAAATTGGGTGTAATGCATCTATTGTGGGGATTAAGACTATATGTTCTCCTTATGGAATTGTTTCTTGCAAGAAAAATTCTATTACTCAAAATATTTTGGGTGAAATTGATTATTGTTAAAAGATTTCACACCCTCATTTTCCTCTTATGAAATTGTCTATAGATCTTATCCTCTAGCTCCTTTTTTTCTGCCACCTTTATCTAACCTCTCTTCGTTAGTTCATAAGGAAGGCAACGCAAATGCTAATCAAGTGAGGAAAATTCGAGAACAAGTAAAGGCTGAAATTGATAAGGGATTGGAGCAAAATGCTAAACAAGGCCCCCAAGGAAGAAAAAGGATTGGATCTAAAAGACTTGTTTTTTACCCTGGAGGCTGTTTTGCAGGAAAATAAAAAATAAGAGACCTTTCATTTAAAGGAAGTCAAGTCTCCACTGAAATAGGCTTTTTTCTTTATAATATTTTCAATAAAACTAAGACTTTTTTTTTATGATGTAGGGATTGGAGCTATAAATTCGAGGACGAATTTTTTCAAAGGGGAAGAGAGTGATGCAAACCAAGAATGGTCAACTTTGAGAAGAAGCACCGAGCCAATTATCAAACAAAAAGAAAGAACCAAACTGGACTTTGTTCAAAAATTATTTTCATTGGTAGTGACATCTCTTCAGTGTTTTAGATTTATCTTGAGTTGTAGATATCCAATTGAGGTATTCTTTGATGCGTTAGAAAGCTAGGGAAATTTTCTACAAGTCATATTTCAAGCTCAAACACTAAATTCGGCCGCTATCATGGATACAAATAGGCTCCAAATAAAACCCGAATTTATACACGGGTTTCTCTTTTAATTTGGGCTTTCTTTTGTGTTTTTTTAGTAGCCTTGTATTGGGCTTAGGTCTTGCACTAGGTTTAGCCTCCTTATGCTGATAGGTGCTACCTAGGATTAGAATTAGGGTTACCATCACCTCTTTAGTCTATAAATAGGAATGTACTTCCTATCATTTTGGGAGTTTTTGAATAATATTAAAAGTTTGTTCCTTTGTGAGTGTAAAGCGTTGTGTCTCTTTGTGGGTTCTTGAGTGAACCTTCTTGGTTCTTATCAAGAGTATCCTTACTCTTGTGGCGAATCCTCGCTTGACTTATCACTCTCTAAGAGTGTGGCGTCTTCTTCTCCATTTCTGTTTTCTCCATATTTTATATTTTTGTTCTTTATTTTTCCATGTCTTTTAATTTTATGCGCTTACTTTAAAGTTTCTATCTTTATGCGCTTTTTATCATCTTCCTTCTTGTGCGCCATTTTCTTATTCAAGGTCAAAGCTTGCATCTTTGCTTGCTTGAAATTCATAAAATGTGCGCCAACCATAAGGATTAAAGAAGCATTACTTAAAGTTAATTTCTTTTCAGTCTTAATCCTTATAACAAGAGTCGATTCGAGGACGATCCGTTAAAAACTATATGCATTCAGCTTGGATCATATCAATAGGGGCAGGGGAATCCCCTTGCAGTTTGAGCCTTATTGAGGCTCATCCGGTTGGAAAATCCCCATATGGTGTTCTTGATGGAAACAAGACTGAAGGAAGCAGAGATGGAGAGAATAAAGGAGAGATGTGATCTCAAATTCTATTTTGTTGGTGTGAACCCTAGTACCAATATATTTTGAATAGATTATTATTCGTAACAAGACTTTTATTATATATTGAATATATGTATAGAGCATCATTTAATATGTCATTAATGGTATAACATTATAAAGTCCTTAGAATAGACAGTTCATTCAATGCAACATCAAATGTGATTTGATCGTGAGACCCCATCGAACTATATAACACTATTCTTAAAGTATCTGTAATCAAAGTGTTATTGTTAACAAGGATGACAATAATTCATAGAGAGACTATTGTGTGGGTGACTGATGACTACGTCTCACGGGCCATGGATATGAGATATCAAGTCAACACACAGGTATAAGATATGAGATATTTATACTGGATTGATACACGATGATGACACTTCATAATAGTTATATAAGTGTCATAAGCGCTCTTCCACTATGATTGGATGGGGCGAAAGAAAGTGGGGGGAAGGAAAAGTTTTTTGGAGAATGTAAAAAGTGTGCATGGGTAAATGTGACAGGTCAATCATAGTGTGACACATCAGCAATTTTACATTTTAATCAGTAAACATTCTTTCCCCCCACTTTTTTTCCTCCCACTATCTTGGCTACCAAACATAGCCTTCATGTCGACCATAGTGACTGTAACATCCCAATTTTTAAGAAAATTATTTTATAGTTTCCGACTATTTGGAAAAAAATCATAGAGATTGATCACCTCAATGGTTTGTTAAAAGTACGAAGAACAACAAAGATTTATTGTAAACAATTTACTGTTTTAGTAATTAATTCAGATTAAGAGACAGTGTAGACATATACTGTTTTTGATATGAATTAATCTTGAAAAATGTGAAAAATTGTTGTTTGATTAAAGAAAATTATTTTATTGAATGAAAAATAATTTTAGGACTTAATAGACATTTTTAAGTCACATTTTGAATTTTCATTGTTTAGTTATTGTATTAAGTTTGTGTTGTTAAGGTTCGTGCTTAAGGTACGCGCGAGGTGCAACTTGACGATAGTTTCGAATTACCTAGCGTGGATTGTTAAAGCGCCCAAGGTAAGAAAAATTCTTATATAATGAGTTTGGGCTTTTCGCCTTGTGTGTTGGTTGGTTTGATGTTTGATTAAATTGTGTGGTAGTACTGGTAGTATTACTATGTGTTGTTGAGATGTTGTAGCATGAATTATTGTATATTGATTTGGCCCTGTGTGGCAAGACTGAATAGTATTGTGTGACTTAAATCATGTTTGATTCATTTAATTGGAACTTGATTGATTGATTGTGTGGTAGTACTTGTAGTATTACTATATGCTGTCTGGAATGCTGTAGCATATTGTAGCACACTAAATTATTATATGATGTCTGAAATGTTGTAGCATGTTCTTGGCCCTATGAGGCATTATGATATGTGTTGTTTTTCCTTGAATCATGTTGGATTTAAATGGAACTTGATATTGATTGGAATATGCAAGATATTGTTGTTGATAATGGATTAATTAATAATGCGTTGATCGACTGTTATTGGTTTGACGACTTACAACGGTAAGTCTTATGCGATTCCATGAGCCGAGAAATGTTTTCATGGTAAACTAAAGGTATCTTCTAAAATAAGTCAGTGTATAAACATGCTTTATGGATCAGACGGTTAGAAGTTGTTTAAGAGGTTCTTTTAAAAAGAAAACATTGTAAATTTTGGAAACGGTTGAGTTAAGTAATGTGTTTGGGAATTATCCTAGCATATTATTTAGCACAACTAGTGTTTCAACGACTTAGAGCTAAAAGTATTTTTAGATACATAGGAGTGATACAAGAACTGAGAAAGAGATTTCAAAATATCAAGATTACGAAAGAATAAAATATAGGGAACCTAGTGTTCTTATTGAGCATATGGGCCATGTGTCCTGTGCTAGGACTTAATGTCCTGCTTGCGTGCGTATTTTCTTGATTAAGGATTGAACCTAGTGTTCCGTATGACGTGCCTAGTAACTCAACCTAAAAATTGAGCCTAGTGTTCCACATTACGTGGCTAGAGTTTGATCTAAGATTGAGATTAGCGTTCCGCAGTTGAACACCTGGACCTAGTGTCCTGTGTTTGAACTCTAAGGGGTATTTCTCATCATCTCAATTCACTGCGTGATGAAGAATACCTGGGCATCACTTGAGTAGTATGGGATGCTCATTGTAGTGCTTAAACTTTGAGTTCCCTCCACCTTTTCGAATGTGAAACATAGTTGCTTGTCGATCTGCATTAATTAATTAAAACATTACTCGGGCGCTCCCTACGGTGGGCATGCCATGTTGATGAATTTGTTTGGATGCATATTGATCATTGAGCATCGACACTCAGAGCGTTTGAATTGTCTTAAAGACTTCAAAAGACGAGTTGTCATGTCACTCGGAGCGTTTGATTGTCTTAAACACTTCTAAAGACGAGTTGACACTGCATTGCCTAATGTGTGGCAAGCCTAAATTTAGGCAAGCCTAATGTGTGACTATCTTGTTCGGACGTTGGGAAATAAATTCCTCGTCATACTGCTGACCTATTAAGGCTGCAGGTGTATACACAAACTAGTCATACTGCATTTACATGCATAGCTAACCACATTTATGATATGTGATGACTTGATCGTTGATCTGTTGATAGAATTGTTGTTCACATGCAATTGTTGGATATTGTGGTGACTTGATTGTTGATCTATTGGTTGATTTGTTTGCTCATATGCAATTATTTGATATTGTGGTGACTTGATTGTTGATCTGCTGGTTGAGTTGTCTGCTCACATGCAATGCTTGATATACCATGATGATGCATATGGTCTATTAAGTATGTATATGTATATAAAAGCATGTTGTTATATTATATATGTATATATTGTTTGCATGCGACATAGCCTATGATAAACTCGTGGACAAAGAATTTACCCTTGCACTGTTGTTGGATTGGATATCCTTATGGATGTCACTTCCAAATGGAGTTCCATAGCTGCTGCAGTTTCGTCTTTCCAGGAGCGTTGAAGATCGAGCCAGTGGAAGAAGATTCCTCTGAATGTTTCATGTTTTGATCTTGTTGAACAGTTTCCCCTTAAGAGCTATAGTTGTTGGCCAACTTAGCTTAGGGTTTTGTCTTTGTTGTTTTGTAATTACTCTATCCAGAAACCTCGCCTCAGTGCAAAACGACTATGTTATGTTTTATGTTATGAGAAGTATTGATTGTGATGCGTTATACTCTGATATTTGTAAAAGACTGATTTTGCATTATTTAGAAAATTGTAGTACTCTTTATGTCTTATTTTTGAAAAGGGTTTCAAAGGAAAGAAAAAGAAAAAAAAAATTACTCCTATTTTCCATTGCAAAAAACAGAAGAGTACTCTTTGTTGAAAGCATACAAGCATTAAATGTTTTCAGCATTAGATTGGGTTGCACAGTAGCGCTCCAGAAATGGGGTGTTACAGTGACACAAGTCCTTTGACTTGAAGTCACTACAAATCTTAATATATGGAGTTGTAGGCTTTAATGCTATCAAACATTATCTGTAACAGGATGATCATAAATGTAATACTTAGACCTGCAATGAATCATGTTGAGGGATGTTAGTGATGTAGAAAGGATTTGCCCTTCCTGATAATAGGAGTAATGTCTAGGCCACTTGATAGAGTGAGACATGGAATAATGACCGGGGTAGGCACTGGTTCAAGGTTCAAAGGTCTGACCGGGGTCGAACCGGTAATAATTAAATATATATTTTAAGATTTTTAATATACTATATAAAGCAACAATAAACAAAAAATAACATAATACTTAGGCTTAAATACCATTTTTGTCCCTTAACTTATTTTTGAGGTTCAATTTGGTCCTTTAACTATTTTTTGGGCCAAATAAGTCCTTTAAGTTTTTAAGTTGGATCAAATAGGTCCTTTTTGGCCTTTAAGTTTTTAAGTTGGCCAAATAGGTCATTTAAGTTTTTAAGTTGGGTCAAATAGGTCTTTTAAGTTTTTAAGTTAGGCCAAATGAGTCATTTCCACGTAGGACCTATTTGGCCCAACTTAAAAACTTAAAGGACCTATTTGGCCAACTTAAAAACTTAAAGGACTTATTTGGCTAAAAAAATAGTTAAACAACCAAATTAAACCTCAAAAATAAATTACAGGACAAAAATGGTATTTAAGCCTAATATTTATAACTTAACATGATATTATATAACTCAATTATATAATGCTTACCGTTAACTATAAAAATATTATAAAAGCAATTGTCACGATTTTATTGTATATGGAGACAAAAAAGATGCGTTGGTCTCCAAAGTTAATTACAGTTAACCATATAATAATTTTTATATATACACACTATTAATAAGTAATACTAATGTACTTCTGCAAAAAAAAATAAGTAATAATGTAGTAGATATAGATAGATAAGTAAAAAAAGAGGGAAAAGATATTTCCAGATGGCTTCCACGGGAATCCACTTTACACGCAGATGACTTGCATAAGTCGTCGCATTAAAGCCCTCTCGAGGGCGCCGGTCTTCGCCACTGTGAATGCGTCGAAATCATCGGTGCAGACCCTTGACCAGGGGCGGATCCTTTTGTATTAATGGGGTAGCCATTGCTACCCCAATTTTTTTTTTTACTAAAGACCAATGTAGTAATATAGAATTTCGCTACCCCAAAAAATACTCAGGTCGCCACGGGAATCCACTTTACACGCAGATGACTTGCATAAGTCGTCGCATTAAAGCCCTCTCGAGGGCGCCGGTCTTCGCCACTGTGAATGCGTCGAAATCATCGGTGCAGACCCTTGACCAGGGGCGGATCCTTTTGTATTAATGGGGTAGCCATTGCTACCCCAATTTTTTTTTTACTAAAGACCAATGTAGTAATATAGAATTTCGCTACCCCAAAAAAATCTCAGGTCGCTACCCCAGTGTAGTAATAGAACACGTTTATTAAATAAAGTACTTATACTAAAAAAATACTCAGATTATTTATATTTTAGACACTTTTTTTTGTTTATATTTCAGACCGAAGTAGTAGTTTATTACTAAAAAAAATTAATAGTCATTTTATCTATAAAAAAAATTACTTTTTATATTTAGCCCCCTCATAAAAAAAGGGCTAGCTCCGCCCCTGCCCTTGACATCTCAAGAAGTCATCTTGTAACACCTGAGGACGAGATCGACCTCGTATTAGGACGTCGGATCGAGACCTCGCGTCGAGATCTCGTGTCGAGACCTCGTACCAAGACCTTGTGTCGAGATCCCGTGCCAAGATCGCGTGCCGAGGTCATTTGCCGAGCTGAGGAGACTGCGTGCACTAGCTGCTGAGCTGAGGAGGTCGCGTGTCGAGCTGATGAAGTCGCTGCATCGAGCCGAGGAGGTCGCATGTCGAACTGAGGAGGCCGCGTGCACGAACTCGTGTTAGAGCCTTGTGCGCTTGCACGAGCACCCTAGTCGACATCGTGTCGAGATGATAACTCGTATTCTTACGAACGTTATTCAGCGTTATTATTATATTGTTTGTAATAATTATATTGTCGGCTTGCCGTTCTCGTCGCTGTGTCTAGATCTTTGACCGATAGAGTAGAGGGTAATCATGAGAGAGTAGCGATTAGATGGGTAGATTGACTGATGGGATTGGCATCTCATAGCTGGAGTTACGATTATGCCCTTCCAGCTGTATACCACGATCGGTTCCCTCAGATACTCATTTCTCTTTTCTTCTTTCTTTTTCCTTCCTTCTGCTCTGAGTTCCTTGTTTTTCTCCAAAATTTCCATCGAAGAAACCTTGAGTTCCATCGAGCTTCTGCATAAGCTTTCTTCATCAATCTTGTTCCTCATCATCTCCTTGACATATAAATCACCATCTCGACCACCATCTGAGGTATGGAAAAATAGATTTTTCTCTTCCTTCGTACTCATCGCTTAGCGCCATTTCTTCCTTCCATTTTTAGCTAGTTTTATGCTTCCAAATCATCTCATATTGATGGGTTTTCTTCTTCATGATATTACCTACTTTTCTAACCGATTATTTGGGCTCAGAAACAAATTTCTTTCTCTCGATTTCTGCAATCGGCAGCGCCCAAAAACCCTTCCTTTTTGGTTTGTTTCGATTTCTTGTTTTTCGCTTGTTGCTTCTTGTTGTTGTCGTTGTCGATTATCCGTTGTAGCATCGATAACCTTTTTCATGAACTTTGATCAAAAACCCTAACTTTGTGGTTAAGATTGGGATGAGAGCTAAGTGTTATTAGAACCCGTAGATCGAATCGAGTTGTGCTTGTTTTAGGAAGTCCGATTCAGAGATCGTGTGATTTCGAATCGAGGTGTACGGAAAGCGAATCCAAGGACGTGGAAGCAGCGGAATCCAGATCGAGAATCAGACGTGTCGAGGTCGATCGAGAAGCGTGCGTGTCGAGGTCGATTGAGGGCGATGCGATGTCGAAGTCGTTGTCGAGCTCGTTGAAGACAGCCGTGTCGAGATCGAGTAAGAGAAGTCGTTGTCGAGCTCGTTTGAAGACAGCCGTGTCGAGGTCGTTGTCGAGCAGCATTAACTTGGAGTTCGGTAAGAGCACTTCACATTAATACTTTCATAGTATGCTAGCGTAAGGGCACTTCATATTCTACGTGTTTATGTTTTGTGCGTAAGGGCAACTTTTAGACATTATTAAGACTTTATTTTTATTGTTATATTTCTGTATGGACTCCTTGATTGGTGTCGAGCTTGGAATGTTGTGATATGATTGGGTTTTTGCATGTATTTGATATGTGATTGAATATATGTTGTGAATTGTGAATTGCTGTCGAATTGCGTTTCTTCATGCAGAATGTTTTATTGCTTAAATGTCGAATTACGTTTTCTTCATGTTAAGCATGCTCTTTATTTGATATGTGATCAAGTACTTTTATGTGCCACTCCTTGATCACGGCGAGCTAATCATCGAGTGAGAGAGCTAGGCGAGTCGTATGACGTTTGAGCCGTGACCGGATAACTAAGGGTGCTAGGTCCCCTTTTTGTTTACGGAGATTGACTAGACGTCGCATTATCGGTTTGGGGTTGGACTGCCGATTAATGCATGGTATCGGTTTGGGGTTGGACCTGCCGCTACCTATTATGTCAGCTGGGGATGGACTCACGACGATATTCCGGAATAAGAGTCGAGTCGAGTCTAGAGTGAGATGGTCGAGTCACGTGTGGTGATTGAGATACATTATTGTGTTGCTTATTTCTTTATGCCGTGCTTATCTTGTATTGTTGAGAAGTTGACCCTTTCCCGTGGTGCCTTCAATCCATGACGGTTACCCAGGCGATGTCGAGGGTGCAGGGAACTCGACAGCAGATGATGCCGAGGAGGAGCTCGACGAGGACCAGGGCGATGACCTCTATTTGTCGTGATTGATTATGTTGTTGGATGTTTGTTTTTCTGATGAATGTACCTCGTTTTTCTTTTGTGTTCAGAGGTCGTGACCAGTTGGGCAGTATGGTTTTGTCGTTTCAGGGTAGACTGGTGGTTTTACTTTTGGAGCAGCCCCCTGCGTGGGAGTCTGCCGGAAGTACCCCCAGGGTATGATTGCTCTTTTGAAGTCGTCATACCTTAGGTGTATTTTCTTTGTACATTTACTACTCTGTATTTTGTATACATTATTATTTCGAGTGATATATATATGTATGTTATGCATGTATGTTTTATTAGAATTTAAGTCTTGTGTCTTAGTTGCACCATGTTTCAAAAGTCAGAATTACTCGATGTGCACGAGCTGGTTTTATAAAAAATTAGACCGTACTTTTAAAAGGCACAAGAGTTTCGTTTTAAAACACATCTCATACAGGTTTAGTTGAGCTCGGTGTGTTGAGCTCGGTAACTCGAGCTCGGTATATTGAGCTCGGTAGCGGTCCGGAAACGGGTCGGTACATTGTTGGTATCGTGAGCGCTTGATTCGGTTCGACCGAAAGTGCATAGGAAATTTGGACTGGTCACTGTGTCGGGTTATGTGTGTTGGGTACCTAGTTGTACTATGTTGATTGCTGTTTGATTAAGTGAAGCACTTATTGCTTGAGAAATTGTTTGAACTGTTTCTTGATTGAAGCAGTGTGTTTTAACACATCCATGTTGTGAGATTCTGACAGGGTTTTGAACTTTGTGGAATCTAATGCCACCTCGTAGGAATACGACAGCTGTAACCGAGAACGTCGACATGGAACGAGCAATTCAAGCTATGACCGAGATGGCGGCAGCCATGGCTCAACAATCAGCTGCTGCAACTCAACAGGCTAACGCGATGGCTCAACAGACGGCAGCGTTAACTCAGCAGAACTTACAGCAACAGCAACGAGCAGAGCGAAATGCTGAAGCTAGAGGATTGGCAGACTTTAGGAAGCATGATCCACCGAAGTTCTACGGTGAGCCAAATCCAGATAAAGCTGATCTTTGGATGCAAGAGATCGAGAAGATCTTCGAGGCACTTCATTGCCCGGACAACGTGAAGGTCGACTATGCTACCTACTTACTGCTAGGAGACGCAGAGTATTGGTGGAGGGGAGTGAAGCAAACGTTTATAGCGGAACGTCGCGAGATGACCTGGGAGCTTTTCCGTGAAAGGTTCTTGGACAAGTACTTCCCAGATACTGCACGAGCCGAGAAGGAGCAAGAATTTCTTCAATTGCAGCAAGGCAACTCGACAGTGTCCGAGTATGCAGCCAAGTTCGAGTCACTGGCGAGGTATTTCAGTCCATTTCGTGATCGAGTTGACCAAAGATGGTTAAGTGAGAGATTTCAACGAGGATTAAGATTTGACATTCAGAAGTCGGTGGTGTCGCTGAGGATCAGGAATCTACAAGAGCTGATAGATCGCTGTGTCGAGGTAGAAGGTGTAAGAAGCCACAAGAAGAAAACTGTTGTAGGCGGACCGGTGAGACCCCAGAGTGCGGGGCAGAGATTTGCACAGAAGGGGAAACAACTGCAGAAGAAGCCGTACGACCGACCTCAGGGGAACGACAACAGGGGACAATATTGTCCGATGACCCAGGTACCGAGAAGCGGAGGACAGACCAGTGTCGAGGTGACTTGCTATCGTTGTGGGAAGCCGGGACATTATGCAAGTAACTGTACTCAGAAGGAGGAGGTGTATTTCAACTGTAAGAAGCCAGGGCATTTTGCCAAGGATTGTCCCACACCTAAAGCTGAACCGACGATGCTTGCGGCAAGGGCCAAAGGGAAGTGTCAGGTAGCTAAAGGCAGAGTTTTTTGCATGAGTGGCGAGGAAGCAGAGCGAGCTGATGATCTTATTCAAGGTGAATGCGAGATTGAGGGTAAATCCTTATCCGTTCTCTTTGATTCGGGTGCAACCCATTCCTTTATTTCTTCTGATTGTGTGAACCATTTGAACTTGACTGTGATCGCTTACTGCTCAAATTGGTAGTTACAACCCCACCGCTAAAACCTTAGTCACAAACACCGCATGTCTTAATTGTGTAGTGGTTATTCGTGAGTAGAAAGTTTGTGGTCAATTTGGTTTGTTTGCCTCTTAAGGGCTTAGATGTCATCCTCGGGATGGATTGGTTGTCACACCACCATGTCCTCTTGACTGTGCCGTAAACCTGTAATTTTCCTGCACCTTGGAGTCTCCAATTATCTTTCTTTGAAGCGTGTCGGAGTTTCTTTGAAAGAAGGAACTAGGGAATACATGTATCCGCTAGCTCGGAAGTTTTCCACAGATCGACGTGAAGAATGTACCGGTGGTGTGTGACTTTGAAGACGTTTTCAAGACGCGTGCCAGGGTTACCACCCGGTCAGAGGTCGAGTTCTCCATCGACCGATTCCAGGAATGTGACCGATTTCCAAAGCGCCATACAGGATGTCTCCGCCGAGATGAAAGAACTGAAGTCCCAGATCGAACACTTGGAGTCAAAGCAATTCATACGACCGAGCGTGTCACCGTGGGGAGCTCCAGTGTTGTTGGTTAAGAAGAAGGATGGACGATCAAGGCTGTGCGTGGACTATCGCGAGCTCAACAAGGTTACTGTGAAGAACCGTTACCCGTTACCACGTATTGACGACTTGATGGATCAACTTCGTGGAGCGGCGATCTTTTCCAAGATAGACTTGAAGTCGGGCTACCATCAGATTCGCGTGAAGGAGGAAGATGTTCCCAAAACAGCTTTCAGGACTAGGTATGGTCACTACGAGTACTTGGTGATGCCGTTTGGAGTGACGAATGCGCCAGCTGTGTTTATGGACTACATGAACAGGATTTTCCATTCGTTCTTGGATCAGTTTGTTGTAGTGTTCATCGACGACATACTGATCTACTCGAGGAACCGAGAAGAGCACGAAGAACACTTATGTCGAGTACTGCAGATATTACGAGATAAGCAACTCTATGCCAACCTGTCGAAGTGTGAATTTTGGCTTGAAGAGGTGAATTTTCTTGGTCACGTGATTTCCAAAGAAGGGATAGCTGTGGATCCAACTAAGATTGAAGCTGTACTAGCGTGGGAACAGCCGAGGACGGTTACCGAGGTCAGAAGTTTTGTTGGCTTGGCAGGCTATTATCGAAGATTCATTGAAGGTTTCTCGAAGATTGTCGCGCCTCTTACCCGACTAACGAGGAAGGATCAACCTTTTGCCTGGACCGAGGAGTGTGAAGCCGCCAAAGATCAAGGAGCTTTTGACGACATACGCCGTGTTGATTTTGCCCCAACCAGAAGAGCCTTACGAGGTGTATTGTGATGCGTCACACCAGGGATTGGGATGCGTGCTGATGCAACATCGGAAGGTGGTCGCGTATGCTTCAAGACAGCTTAAGATTCACGAGAGGAACTACCCTACTCACGACTTGGAGCCGGGCAGCAGAGTTTTTGGCGCTCAAGATATGGAGGCACTACCTTTATGGGAGCACTCTTCGCTTTCAGCGATCACAAGAGCTTGAAGTACTGTTCGACCGTAAAGAGCTCAACATGCGTCGGCCAAGATGGACGAAATTTCTCAAGGACTACGACTTTACGTTGGAATACCATCCCGGTAAGGCTAACGTAGTAGCAGATGCATTGAGCAGAAAGAGCGTTTTAACCTCGGCGATGATGATCAAGGAGTTGGAGATGCTCGAGAAGTTCCGAGACTTGAAGTTGAGTGTCGAAGTTTCACCGGGGAAGCTGAGATTTGGTATGCTTACCATTTCTAACAGATTGTTGGACGAGATCCGAGACCAGCAAGTTCATGACGAGCTTCTGCAAGAGAAGGTTCAGTTGATAGCGCAAGGGAAGGTGACAGAATTTCACGTCGGAGCGGACGACATCTTAAGATGCAATGGCCGAGTATGCGTACCTAACGTATCCGAGCTGAGAAAGTTGATACTCGACGAAGCGCATAAGAGCAACTTTAGTATTCATCCAGGAGTTACGAAGATGTATCAAGACTTGAAGAAGCATTTTTGGTGGTCCGGAATGAAGAAGCAAGTGGCTGAGTACGTAGCGTCGTGTTTAACGTGTCAGAAAGCGAAGGTGGAGCACCAACGACCTGCGGGAATGCTACAATCGCTTGACGTACCATTATGGAAATGGGATAGTATTTCCATGGATTTCGTTGTAGGTTTGCCGAAGACGCAGAAGAAGAATGATTCGATTTGGGTGATCGTCGACCGATTGACCAAATCGCCATTTCTTACCAAAGGAGGTCGACATATAACGTGGAAAAGCCGACCGAGATCTACATCGCGGAGATAGTACGACTTCATGGAATACCTCTTCGATCGTGTCGAACCGAGATCCAGTTCACGCCTCACTTTTGGAGGGAATTACAAGGAGCGATGGGAACCGAAGCTCGAGCTTAGCTCGGCATATCATCCTCGGTCGACGGTCGACCGAGAGAACGATCCAATCGCGAAGATTTGTTGCGAGCTTATGCGTTAGATCACCGAGGAAGTTGGGACGACGCCTTACCATTGGTGGAGTTCACATACAATAACAGCTCCATGCGAGTATTGGAATGGCACCTTTTGAAGCAATCGTATGGACGGAAATGTCGACGCCTCTTTGTTGGTACCGAACGGCGAGCTCGCTCGTGGGACCAGATATGATCCAAATAGACTATCGAGAAGATCCGCTTGATCGTGAGATAGGATGCGAACGCCTCAAAGTCGGCGAAGAGTTATGCGGACCAACGACGCCGACCACTCGAGTTCGAGGAAGGAGAACATGTATTTCTTAGAGTCACCCCCACTCATCGAGTTGGTCGAGCCGACCAAATCCAAGAAACTTACCCTAAATTTATTGGACCTTATCGATTCTTCGTCAGATCGGTCCAGTGGCATATCAGATTGCCTTGCCACCATTCTTGTCGAACATTCACGACGTCTTCCACGTCTCACAATTGCGGAAGTATATTTCCGACCCCTCTCATGTCATCGAACCGGATGTGATTCAACTGAAGGACGACCTATCTTTCGAAGCATCACCAGCAAGGATCGTTGATCGGAAAGCCAAACAGTTGCGGAACAAAGAGATTCAACTTGTCAAAGTTGTGTGGGATCAGAAGACTGGAGATGCGACTTGGGAGCTGGAGGAGAAGATGAAGACTCAGTACCCTGAACTTTTCCGAGGTAAGAATCTTATTTGCAATTTCGAGGACGAAATTTTTTTAGAGGGAGAGATTGTAACACCTGAGGACGAGATCGACCTCGTATTAGGACGTCGGATCGAGACCTCGCGTCGAGATCTCGTGTCGAGACCTCGTACCAAGACCTTGTGTCGAGATCCCGTGCCAAGATCGCGTGCCGAGGTCATTTGCCGAGCTGAGGAGACCGCGTGCACTAGTCAGCCGGTGAGGAGGTCGGCGTGTCGGTGATGAAGTCGCGTACCGAGCTGAGGAGGTCGCATGTCGAACTGAGGAGGCCGCGTGCACGAACTCGTGTTAGAGCCTTGTGCGCTTGCACGAGCACCCTAGTCGACATCGTGTCGAGATGATAACTCGTATTCTTACGAACGTTATTCAGCGTTATTATTATATTGTTTGTAATAATTATATTGTCGGCTTGCCGTTCTCGTCGCTGTGTCTAGATCTTTGACCGATAGAGTAGAGGGTAATCATGAGAGAGTAGCGATTAGATGGGTAGATTGACTGATGGGATTGGCATCTCATAGCTGGAGTTACGATTATGCCCTTCCAGCTGTATACCACGATCGGTTCCCTCAGATACTCATTTCTCTTTTCTTCTTTCTTTTTCCTTCCTTCTGCTCTGAGTTCCTTGTTTTTCTCCAAAATTTCCATCGAAGAAACCTTGAGTTCCATCGAGCTTCTGCATAAGCTTTCTTCATCAATCTTGTTCCTCATCATCTCCTTGACATATAAATCACCATCTCGACCACCATCTGAGGTATGGAAGAACAGATTTTTCTCTTCCTTCGTACTACTGTTTAGCGCCATTTCTTCCTTCCATTTTTAGCTAGTTTTATGCTTCCAAATCATCTCATATTGATGGGTTTTCTTCTTCATGATATTACCTACTTTTCTAACCGATTATTTGGGCTCGTAAAACAAATTTCTTTCTCTGATTTCTGCAATCGGCAGTGCCCAAAAACCCTTCCTTTTTGGTTTGTTTCGATTTCTTGTTTTTCGTTTGTTGCTTCTTGTTGTTGTCGTTGTCGATTATCTGTTGTAGCATCAGATAACCTTTTTCATGAACTTTTGATCAAAAACCCTAACTTTGTGGTTAAGATTGGGATGAGAGCTAAGTGTTATTAGAACCCAGAGATCGAACTGAGTTATGCTTGTTTTAGGAAGTCTGATTCCCGAGATCGTGTGATTTCCGAATCGAGGTGTACGGGAAAGCGAATCCAAGGACGTGGAAGCAGCGGAATCCAGATCGAGAACTATACGTGTCGAGGTCGACTGAGAAGCGTACGTGTCGAGGTCGATTGAGGACGGTACGTGTCGAAGTCGTTGTCGAGCTCGTTGAAGACAGCCGTGTCGAGATCGAGTAAGAGAAGTCGGTGTCGAGCTCGTTTGAAGACAGCCGTGTCGAGGTCGTTGTCGAGCAGCATTAACTTGGAGTTCGGTAAGAGCGCTTCACATTAATACTTTCATAGTATGCTAGCGTAAGGGCACTTCATATTCTACGTGTTTATGTTTTGTGCGTAAGGGAAACTTTTAGACATTATTAAGACTTTATTTTTATTGTTATATTTCTGTATGGACTCCTTGATTGGTGTCGAGCTTGGAATGTTGTGATATGATTGGGTTTTTGCATGTATTTGATATGTGATTGAATATATGTTGTGAATTGTGAATTGCTGTCGAATTGCGTTTCTTCATGCAGAATGTTTTATTGCTTAAATGTCGAATTGCGTTTTCTTCATGTTAAGCATGCTCTCTTTATTTGATATGTGATCAAGTACTTTTATGTGCCACTCCTGATTGCGCGAGCTAATCATCGAGTGAGAGAGCTAGGCGAGTCGTATGACGCTTGAGCCGTGACCGGATAACTAAGGGTGCTAGGTCCCCTTTTTGTTTACGGGAGATTGACTAGACGTCGCATTATCAGTTTGGGGTTGGACCTGCTGATTAATGCATGGTATCGGTTTGGGGTTGGACCTGCCGCTTACCTATTACGTCTGTTTGGGGATGGACCTGCTGACGATATTCCGGAATAAGAGTCGAGTCGAGTCTAGAGTGAGATGGTCGAGTCACGTGTGGTGATTGAGATACATTATTGTGTTGCTTATTTCTTTATGCCGTGCTTATCTTGTATTGTTGAGAAGTTGACCCTTTCCCGTGGTGCCTTCAATCCATGACGGTTACCCAGGCGATGTCGAGGGTGCAGGGAACTCGACAGCAGATGATGCCGAGGAGGAGCTCGACGAGGACCAGGGCGACGACCTCTATTTGTCGTGATTGATTATGTTGTTGGATGTTTGTTTTTCTGATGACTGTACCCTCGTTTTTCTTTTGTGTTCAGAGGTCGTGACCAGTTGGGCAGTATGGTTTTGTCGTTTCAGGGTAGACTGGTGGTTTTACTTTTGAGCAAACTGCGTGAGTTCTGGAAGTACCCCCGGTATGATTGCTTTTTTGAAGTCGTCATGCCTTAGGTGTATTTTCTTTGTACATTTACTACTCTGTATTTTGTATACATTATTATTTCGAGTGATATATATATGTATGTTATGCATGTATGTTTTATTAGAATTTAAGTCTTGTGTCTTAGTTGCACCATGTTTCGAAAAACGGTAATTACTCTGATGTGCACGAAATGGTTTTATAAAAAAATAGACCGTACTTTTTAAAAGGCACAAGAGTTTCGTTTTAAAACACATCTCATACAGGTTTAGTTGAGCTCGGTGTGTTGAGCTCGGTAACTCGAGCTCGGTATATTGAGCTCGGTAGCGGTCCGGAAACGGGTCGTTACACATCTTGTCCAAAAACGACGTGGTTGCGTGGTGTTTATTCAGATGTACGTTTCCCATGGGCCATGGCTACAAACCAAAGGATCACCTAAAAAAAAATGGCTACAAACCAAACAAAACCAGCATATTATCAAAAACAAAAATAAGAAAAAAAGAAAAAGAAGAAGAAACATTACCTGTTAACACCGAGCAACAATACCCAATTATTTTCTAAAAAGTAAAAAAGGAAAAGATCAGATGATTGAATCCCTCGTTAATAACTCATAAGAGTCGTAACCAACGAAGCACGGACTCCGACACGGATATCGAACCCGATACAGACATGGATACTGTTAATATAAAAAATACAGGACACCGACACCAATATATATATATATATATATATATATGGGATTTACTAACTTACACCTACCTATTTTTTAGTTGGTATAAGTTAGCAACTTTTAACTAAAAACTTGTCAAATACACCCTAAGGTGTAGCTTGCTAACTTACACCAACTAAAAAATGGGTGAGTGTAAGTTAGCAAACCCTATAGGCATTTGCTAACTTACACCCACATATTTTTTAGTTGGTATAAGTTAGCAAGTTATAACTAAAAATTTGTCAAATACATCTTAAAGTATAGCTTGCTAACTTACACCAACTAAAAAATGGGTAGGTGTAAGTTAGCAAATTCTTATATATATATATATAATGAGAAATGGGCTTTTTATGTGAGAGTGAGAGGAGCCATTTTCAACCATTTGATCAAAATCAATGGTTAAGATTAAAAGCTCACTTTAAGTGAGTCACGTGCAATCTTTCACGCACTACCCAGCCCTGTTTTTCTCTTCGTTCCCAATTTCTTCGAACCACAAATTGCTCAGAACGCGTTTTGTTCTTCATCCACGGATGCAGTACCATCAACCACGCCTCCACCACCATTTGTGAACACAACACAAGAAGCGGCCATGGGGAGCATAAATATTTGCTTATAAATTTATAGGAAGAATACCATAGAAGGGAGTGGCAATTTCGATACACTATATGTATTATATTTACTTATTTCCTTATATACGATAAACTAATAATTTATTTTACCTCGGTGTCTTGTTCACATCTAAGGAAAGAGTTAGTGTTAAACCATCACAAATCAAGTAATAATAAACAATAATGAAAATCCAAAATAACAATAATTTACGAAGACATGTTCTCATCGAAATAGCCACCGTTAATCGAAATAGACATTATATAAATAGCCATGTTTCGATTGTAACTTTGCAGACATCAATGGCGGTGGCGACCGATTCATGGTTGATGGCAGCAAGTGAGAGAAGAGTGAAACGTGAACGCTTTACGGATGAAAATGGGTCATTTATATGCGTCATTTATAATTATAAAAGATCTAAATTGAGAAGCAAATTTTATATATCATTTAAATTGAGCACTTTGTTTCATTACAAAAAAAATTCTAAAACAAGATATAATAGTCTTTCACCTATATTCTGTAACGGTTCTCAAGCAAGAGCAAAATGAACACACAACAAATGGAATAAGAGACGGTTACTGTTTTATTGATTTCAACTACCAAATCGACTCCCAGTGTATGGATATAGGAGGAATAGTAACCACAAATTGGAACCAAAAACAAGGAACAGAGAAGAAGAAATAAAGGAAACAGAGAAGTTACAAGATGAGAAGTTAACTGACTCACAACTTTCCCTCCCTTTACAACATTTCCCTTTTTTACTTATACTAAATGACTTCACCCCAAATCCCTCATTCTCACGTTCGGTTTCTTGGCCCTCATGCTCTTTCGTGCAGCCTTGAATTTCAGATCCTTGATAACTGCTTCTTCTCCTTGCTGGCTTGTCCCACTAATTGTTGCTGACTCATTTATGATGTGGCCCAACACACTTGGCAGTTTCATTACAATTCCTTCCCCTTTAAGAACAACCTTGTCCTCAAGGTTGAGAGTAGGATATTGCTCTGTCAGCTCAACTAAATCTTCCCAAGTTGCCTCTTGGACTCCCAAATTCTCCCATTGAATCAAAACTTGAGGAATTACCTGATTTCCCTTCTTAATTTGCCTAGTATCCAAAGACCTTTGCGGCCAGGTGGTCCAATTTCACTAGTTGTCAATGGCAGTGGAATATAGGGCTCATCAGCTGGTCCCTTGAATAATTTCAACTGTGAAATATGAAATACATGGTGTATTTTGGCAGCATCTGGAAGTTGTAGCTTGTAAGCAACTGATCCCACCTTAGCAATCACTGGAAAGGGCCCAAAATATCTCATGCTTAATTTCTGATTTTTTCTTAAAGCTGCTGAGGTTTGCCTATAAGGTTGCAGCTTAACTAATACCAAATCACCTTCTTGTAGTTGCATATCAGTCCTTTTCTTATCAGCTTGCACCTTCATGAGCTGCTGTGCTTTATGCAGATTTGCCTTCAACTGAATTAGCAAGGCATCTCTATGGACCAATTCCTGTTGTACTGCTGCAGAATCTTGAGGAGTTGCAGTGTATCTTATCAAAGTTGGAGGGTCCCTTCCATACAAGGCCTTGAAAGGAGTCATCCCCAAACTTGTGTGGAATGCGGTGTTATACCAATACTCAGCCCATGTCAAGGCCTGATACCAACCTCTTGGATTTTGAAATGTCAAACATCTAAGATACATTTCCAAACATTTATTTAAAGCCTCCGATTGCCCATCAGATTGAGGATGATAGGCAGAAGACATTGCCAATGTAGTTCCTTGCAACTGAAATAAATGTTGCCAAAATCTACTAGTATCAGCTACATGTGGACCCAAGGTTGCCAACCATGAGGCTCCTAGAATCAAATCTGCACCAGAAATTGGAAGCACAACAACAGGTAAATGTAATTCCTGCCCTTGCACTGAAACTGCCAGGTCTAAAATTCTGCCTTCAGGCAACAAAACCTGTCCATTACCCACCAAAACTTTGAACACAGGAGCAGGTTCCACTGGTAATTTGAGGAATTGAGCAATTCTTGGCTGTAAGAAACTGTCTGAACTGCCCCCATCTACTAGTATTTGCACTGAAATTTCACCTATTTGTCCAGTGAATCGAATAGTTCCTATACCACTGGCACCCTTGAGAGCATTTAAGGACAAATGCAATTCAGATTTTTGCTCCACAGCAGGCTCCTCAGGAATGTCAGGAGGTTCTTTATCTATCTCAGTTTCATTCTCATCATCCACTTGTAATATCATCAAGTGTTTGTTTGGGCATTTATGATTGAATGAAAATTTCTCATCACAAGTGAAGCACAATCCCTTCTCCCTTCTCAATTGCATTTCGGCTGGGCTAATTTTTTTGATATTGGGAGTGGTTTGTGATTGGTTTAATGGTTTAATAGATGGAGTTGGCAAAAGGGGTGGCTGTTTGTTTCTATTTTGGAAAGTGTTTGGGTACGTGGATGGCTTGTTTTGGTAGTTTGTGTTTGGATTTTTCTGGAAATGTGAGTTGGTTTTGGCTAAGGCTTGAAGTTTTTCCTCATAAATTTTTGCTAAGGCTACAGCCTTCAGAATTGACAATGGACTTTGTATCATGACATCCCTACGGATTTCCTCTTTCAATCCACTAACAAAACAGTCAAGCAAAGCATCTGTACTTAACCCATAAACTCTATTTGCTAGGGATGTAAACTCCATATAGTAATCAGAAACAGTACCTGTTTGAATCAATTTGAACAACGTTGATCTTGGACAATCATACATTGAAGGCCCAAAATCAAGCTCCAAGGCTCGAGTAAGAGCTTGCCAAGATTGAATCTGCTGTGTTCGCTGCATCATTTGGTACCACGGTACCACTTCTTGATCCAAGTGCACTGCTGCGATGGTGAGTCGTTCTACATCAGGAGTTTGATAATACTCGAAAAATTGTTCTGCCTTAAAGATCCAACCGAGTACATTTTTCCCATCGAACCTGGGAAATTCAAGTTTAACATTTCGCATTTGGAATGGCGATTTCCCCTGATTTGAGCCCGAACTACCATGGGGGGACGTCTGAGCCTGAATAAAGGAAGTAATCGCAGATTCCAATTGAGTGAATCGAGCCGCATTATCCAACGAATTTTTCTCCAAAGCATCAGAGAGACGTTTGATGTCTCACAGATCTCCCGTGACATCGTGTTCCGTCCGCCATGGAAGTGATGAAAGCACCAATGTAACGGTTCTCAAGCAAGAGCAAAATGAACACACAACAAATGGAATAAGAGACGGTTACTGTTTTATTGATTTCAACTACCAAATCGACTCCCAGTGTATGGATATAGGAGGAATAGTAACCACAAATTGGAACCAAAAACAAGGAACAGAGAAGAAGAAATAAAGGAAACAGAGAAGTTACAAGATGAGAAGTTAACTGACTCACAACTTTCCCTCCCTTTACAACATTTCCCTTTTTTACTTATACTAAATGACTTCACCCCAAATCCCTCATTCTCACGTTCGGTTTCTTGGCCCTCATGCTCTTTCGTGCAGCCTTGAATTTCAGATCCTTGATAACTGCTTCTTCTCCTTGCTGGCTTGTCCCACTAATTGTTGCTGACTCATTTCTGATGTGGCCCAACACACTTGGCAGTTTCATTACATATTCATCCATCTACTACCAAAAAACTAAAAATGATCTAATCAAGTTAAGGTCTTTCACCAAACATATAAAACTATCAGAAACAAAAATCAGGATAAAAGTAACAACAAACAAAAACACAAATAAATGTAAGCAAAAATAAAAAATAAGGAACAACAAGTCTCATGGCACCATGATCCATACGGTTTGTGTCTCCTCATTAAAATAATAATAAAAGTCAAAAGATTGCAAACAGAGAAAAATAATAATACGCTTTTTGACCACACACTTCCACATAGTGTCCCATCAGTTTCATAAAGGCAAAAACAAAGAAAAATAAAGTATTACTATTGAACAAACAGAGATGAACAAAGAAAAATAAAGGCAACACAGAGTCGCAGAGAGAGATACCTCGCCTGAACACCAACGAGGCAACGACAAACAACGAGACGTCGGTGTGGTGCGGTGCGCGAATGGCGGTGCGCGAACAGAATAGAGCACCGCGAACAGAGCACCTTGAAGGACAAAGGAAAGGAAAGGTGCGCTGTGTTTTGCTTCTTGATGCTGGGAAAACCTATTTTTTATTAAAATTGAAAGTTTCTGTCTTTCCTTTTTTTTTGTGTGTTCCCGTGTCCCGCATCTCCAAACCGGTGTCCCGCGAGTGTCGGTCCCGTGTCCAACATTTTTTTTAACTGGACACCTCCAATAGGTGTCGGACACGTGTCGTACGGGTGTTGGTGTCCGACACGTGTTTGACACCGCGACATGCCGGAGAGGAGCAGTGTCCGTGCTTCAGAGGTCGTAACCCCTTTTTCATCTTTTTCCTAACCAACAACAATTTGAGAAGAGGAATCAATTGGTCACAAGGGTAGCACCACCGAGCCTCATTTTCAGCTTCATTCAGAGGGAAACCAGAAATAATTTGTGCTGCATCATCAGAGTGTTTATTTGGGGAGAAAATTAGAGACTGAAAAAGTTTGTAGAAAGAGACATGGTTTGGTTGTGGTGTAAGGGTTTAAGCGAGGGTCTTTTTCATGGTGGCTACGACCTCCAGGTTGTGAAGCACAGTGTGACCGCTATAGAAAGGTTTATCAGTCCTACATCGAAAAGATAGGATGAAAGAGAGACAAATGCGAGTTATAAAACTGCAGGGGACGGAGTTGTGTGCTCATCTTACGGACAGCCTAAACCGGATTTGCAACCAGTTTCATCCGGTTTTTCCCCAGTTTAGCGGTTCTATGTCCGGTTTTTGGCCTGGGCGATTCCAAGGTCCATTCAAACCGGATAGGGGTCTGATTCCATATCTGACTGGTTCAACCGGCCGGTCCGGTCCGGTTTGGTTTTAATAAATATGATATTAATATAATATTAAATATCATGGTCAGTCTAATGGGAACCTATAGGGTCACACACATAGAATGGTTTATTGGAGCACTTGGTAATTGACTAAACTTAATAGGATTTAATTTATGTCAATAGTTGATTAAATTAAATTGATTTAATTTAAGTCAACAATGGAAGAGAAATTAAAGCTTATCAAGCAGAAGTTGAAAGAATGGCATAAACAACATTGTGCGAATTTCAGTGAGAGAGTGAATGACGCAAAGGATAAGCTCAAAAAAGGGAACTTAAGGGAGGAGGTATCGGTATTGAATGACGAGGAAATTGATGCTAGAAGGAATTGCTATACGCGGCTTTTCAACTTGTCTAAGCTGCATTGTAGTTCATTGTGGCAGCAGGCTAGAGTAAGGTGGCTGCGGGAAATGGATTCTAATTCTAAATTTTTCCATGCATGTGTCAACAAGAGGAGGTGTGTTAATGAAATATTGTGTATTGATGTGAATGGAGTGAAGGTGGATGGTGTTGAAGAAGTGAAGAATGAGATCTTGAATCACTTTAGGGAGCATTTCCAAAGTAGGAGATGGGAAAGACCGACCCTAGAAGATAAGCCTTTTAAAACAATTGGGGTGGAGAAAAACGGGCTATTGATTGCCCCTTTCTCTGAAAAGGAAGTTAGACATGTGGTGTGGGGTTGTGAGAGTTCTAACAGCCCGGACCCAGATGGCGTGAATTTTGAGCTTTTGAAGGAATTTTGGGATGAGATCAAATCTGATTTCATGACTTTCTTAACTAAATTTCATATAAATGGTCGTCTCGTAAGAGGATCTAATATTTCCTTCATCATATTGATTCCAAAGAAGGAAAACTTGCGGAAGATTGGGGAGTATTAGCCTATATCCCTCATTGGGTGCATGTATAAAGTGCTCGCAAAGATTTTAGCTAACAGATTGAGAAGAATACCCCTGAATGGTATCTTAATTGCAAATGAAATGTTGGAGGAGGCCACAAGAAAGAAAAAAGAGCTTGTACTGTTTAAAGTTGATTTTGAAAAGGCATATGACTTGGTAGATTGGAAGTACTTGGATTGCGTGATGCAAAAAATGGAATTTTGTGGTAAGTGGAGGAGATGGATTGGGGAATGTCTATCCACTACCTCGATCTCACACTAGTGCAGAAGGAGGTTTTTACATCGGTTAAAATTGACATTTTACACTGGTTTTGGTGCCGGTGTAGATGCTCCCGGTGTTGTATGTTGGGTTTTTACACCGGTTATTTTATCGGCGTAAAATGTCAATGTTTTAGAATGGTTATATATCTGGTGTAAAATTTCAATTTCCATTTATTTGTTATTTTTTTGAAGGACCTTTTACACCGGTTATTTAGATAATCAGTGTAAAAGGTTACATTTTTTTTCCTGTTTATTTTTATCCATACCTGCCCAGAGGATTTCTAAAATGACAATAATGAAGGAAATTTGACAAGAATTGGTAGCAGCTTACTTTTCATGGTATCTTTTCAACTAATACATCAACCTAGGAAATATGCATTATGTGAAGAAGAATCATGAAGCCTTCAGTAAGTTTCGTCTCCTAAACTGCAACATGTTGAAGTTGAAGAATCAGTAGAGGGAACTGACACAAATGACAACATCGATGACGAGTGTCTATCTTGAGGCTAGTTTTGGCCAGTACTAGAGGAGTAACTAGGACAAATCGGGCAGTAGATTCCTCCGAAGGAGTCGATGGAGTGTACTCGGGTGCGATGGAAGAATACTCCGGTGTGGATGGACTATATTCTCCGATCTCATCATCATCGCTGGGGATTTGAATAACGTCCGGCCCTTGATGAACCTCCCTAGCAGCTACGGGCGTCCTGGTAGAGGGTGGTCTCCTCTGAAGCATGTGCATACGAAGGCCTGGGCCCCAACGGTCAGCATCGACACGAGGATCAGCATACTGGTTCATCAAATCGCGATCATCATCGCGATAAGGATCGCGAAGACGAGCATCACGTTCCTCATTCGTCACAAAGATAAGGATCGCGAAGACGAGTCATCATCAGCCTGCTAATAGAGGGACGTGACCTCCTGGAAGCCATGCAAGTACGATGCCCCCCCCCGACCACGGTTTTCATCTAAAGACATCGTCTGTTGTCAACAGTAGTCATTCATGAGCAACCAAACTGAGGTTTAATAGGATGACAACAAAAAGCATAATAGGAAAGTTGCAGTTTAATTACTATTCGTGGAATTACCTTTTTGTAAAAGATATAAACTTCCTAATTACTAACATGTAAAAACGTTGATTCTCTAACCTTCCATCATAACATGATACAGGAGCTGCATCAGAATAGATCCACAGCCACACCAACCCTTTTTGAAAATATTTCCTTTTAAAAAATTTAATAAAAACCAGAGCTTGCTAAGGAATCTGAATGAATAACTGAGAAATTAAAAAATGAAAAAATAAAAAAGACAAAAACAAAAAAGCACAACACATTTCTATCTGAAAAATATAAACACATTTGGAACCCAACGAAAGCAAAATAGGTAAATAAAAAAAAGAAAGAAAATGAAAAAAAATGAAGCAGTGACGCACCTATGAAAATGGAAGGTTGGTTGAGCAGAAGAGAGAGTGAAGACGAGAGATTCTTCTTCTTCTTCTTCTTCTTCTTCTTCTATTTTTCTAGCTTTGGTCAGAGGGAACTGAAGAGCATGAGTGAAACCTAAAGAGATTACCCAATAGATTAAAACAAAAAAGGGTCAAAGCTATAAGGTAAAGGAACAAACCTATAAGCAAAAAGAATGAAACTCAACCTGATCTGCGGCAGGGCTTCAAAGGAGAACGGCAGTGAGAACCACGAGAAGCAGAACGGCGGCAAGAACCACGTGTAGTAGAGGTATTCGAACGGTTACGAGAGAGGATGAGAACGACGATAGTGCAAGGGCGAGAGAGAGGGCTCAAAGGCGAAGAGATAGTTCGAGACTCCAAGATCTGGAAAAATCACTGCTTTTCGGGCACAGTCCAAAAGGACATGGTGGTGAGACAACCAATCCATCCCGAGAATAATATCTAGACCCTTTAATGGCAAACAGACCAAATTAGCAACAAATTTTCTACCCTGGATGACCACTACACAATTAAGGCATGCAGTGTTGGTAATCAAGGTTTTAGCAGCTAGGGTAGTAACTACTAGTTTGAAAGGTAAGGTAGTCACATACAATTTCAAACGGTCTACGCAATCCAAAGAAATAAAAGAATGGGTTGCACTAGAACCAAAAAGAACGGTTAGGGATTTAACCTCAATCTCACAGTCTCCCTGAATCAAATCATCAGCCTGCTCCGCCTCTTCACCACTCATGCAGAAGACTCTGCCTTTGGCCATCTGACGCTTCCCTTTAGCTTTTGCTGCATTCATCACTGGTTCAACCTTACGTTCTGAGCAGTCCCTTGCAATGTGCCCCGATTTCTTACAGTTGAAGCACATATTATCCTTCTCAGTGCAGTTGCTCGCATAGTGCCCCGACTTGCCACAAGGGTAACAAATGCCTCTGTCGCTGGTCTGACTCCTGCCTTTCGCGTTCTGAGCCATCGGACAGTACTATCCCTTACTGTTGTTCCCTTGTGGTCGACTGTACGGCTTCTTCTACTGCTTTCCCTTCTGAGCAAACCTCTGTCCTGTGCTCTGGGGTCTCACTGGTCCCCCTGTACTACTCCTCTTCTTAGCATTTCTCATAACTTCCACTTCAACACACCTGTCAATCAGTTCTTGAAGATTCCTGATTCTTAGAGACGTCACAGATTTCTGGATGTCGGACCTCAATCCTCGCTGAAATCTCTCGGTCAACCATCCCTGATCAGCTCGGTCACAAAACGGACTAAAGTACCTTGCAAGTGATTCGAACTTAGCTGCATATTCTGACACCGTCATGCTACCTTGCTGTAGTCGGAGGAACTCTTGCTCCTTCTCAGCTCGTGCAGTATCAGGAAAATACTTGTCCCTAAATTTCCTGTGGAAAACTTCCCAAGTAATCTCACGATGCTCTGCCGTCAAAGTCTGCTTCACTCCCTTCCACCAGTACTCGGCATCTCCCAGTAGCAAGTAGTTGCATAGTCAACCTTAACATTCCTTGGGCAGTGGAGTGCCTCGAAGATCTTCTCTATCTCCTGCATCCATAGATCCGCCTTGTTTGGATTCGGCTCGCCATAGAACTTCGGTGGGTCGTGCTTACGGAAATCAGTTAATCGTCTCGCCTCTGCATTCTGTTTCGCTCTCTGCTGTTGTTGCAGATTTTGCTGGGCCAAAGCTGCAGTCTGCTGAGCCATAGCATTAGACTGTTGAGTTGCAACAGCCGATTATTAAGCCATAGCCACCGCCATCTCCGTCATCGCTTGAATCGCCCTTTGCATATTGGGACTATCAGATCCGGTCGTAGGGTCTCTGCGAGGTGGCATGAGATTCCTCCAAGGTCCAAAAACCTGTCAGAACCTCAAAATTAAAGAATGTGTCAACACAAACTGCTTCAGTCAAGAAACAATTCAAACAATTGGCAAGCAAAACTGCTTCACTCAGCAAACAATTGCAATACAACACAAATAGGTACCCGATAAACATAACCCGACACGGTGACCAGCTCCATATTTCCTATGCACAGTCCGGTTAGAACCGAACTGCTCTGATACCACTATTGTAACGACCCGTTTCCGGACCGCTGCCAAACTAAAACCAACCCTATATGCGACGCACTTTTTAAAAATAGTACTCTTGTGTCCTTTGGAAAATGCAGTCTATTTTTTTTAAACAATTACATCCACAGGCATACACAGAGTTGTCACAACTTTTAGAAACATGGTGCAATCTAAGACACATGCTCTGGAAATACATACATATATATAAGCAAGTAGCCATAGGCAATGCGTACCAAATAGAAAGTGCATAAACATGTACAAGAGAATACACCTATGGTATGAAGACCCTCGTGAGAGCAATCATACCCCGGGGGTACTCCCGGCAGACACCCACGTAGGGGGCTACACCAAAAGTATGCCACCAGTCTACCCTGCAGTACACAAAAGACATCCACCAAGCCTGACTGGTCACCAAAACAAACTGTACACTATAAACGAAATACTACAGTCATCCAAAATACAAAACAAGCAGTCAGACAATCACAGCCACTACAGATAGCTATCTGAATCCTCAGACGGATCCTCCTCATCATCATCCTCCATCGGGTCCGTCGCATCCTCTCCAGTCAAGTCTATAAAAGGAACTGTAGCAGGTATACCCTCTGACACGTCCTCCTCTACCAGCACCTCCTCAATGAATCCTGTGCCGCTACATCCTACCTCACCGCACTCTCGACATACCAGTGAAAGATGTCTCGGTGGAGTAGGTGTCCTGACAATCATGGGGGAAGCCGGCCTCAGGCTCAGGCTCTGCCAAGGAACTTGGAGTAGCTGACGCTCGAGATGTAGAAGCTCCAGTAGCCCCACACCTGATCACGCTCTTTCGAGCGGTCATCCGAAATCTTGTTCCCCTAGGCAGAGGTGCATAACGAGTAGTAATACGCCTCAGAATCTCCAGAGATCCCTACGACGAAGAAGATGATACTGACATCGCCTGCTCTCTCTGAATGCTGCGCCAAGTATCCACCACCTGCATGATCCTAATCGGAAAGCTAACTGTACGCCCAGATGTCTCCTGTCTCATCACTAGTCCATCAACTCGGAAAGTCTGTACAACGTCCCCTGTATATACAACACGGCGAGAGATGGGGTCGAACTCCATCGCCGCAGGAATCTCGATATCTGAAAAAATCAAACACGATCTCCGACGATGTTGTCATCGTCGGTATCACCAACGTCTTCGTCATCGCCTGGGTTACCATTATTGGTTGAAGGAACCACGGGAAATGGTCAACTTCTCGAATAAACATAGAAACAACAACATAAAGCAAGAGACAATAAGATCGACAAATGCCCATAATGCAACTCTCGACACACTTTCTCAAGACACTCTCGACAAATTTTCGGAAGTAACGTCGAACAAGCTGCTGAAATCCAGGCATAGGCTTTGGGCTCCACGACAACCCTAGGATATTCAGGACGAGTTCCTTGACGTTAAGACGTCTGACTAAGCTGCCGAAAAACAAGGGGTCCTAGCACCCTAAGTTTATTCAGGATATAGTTCAAAAACGCCACGACGACACTTTCTCCACCCCAATGAATAAATCGACGCATACGATGATTCAAGGAAACCTGATGAATAAATCAACTCATATGATAATTCAAGAAAGCAAACTCGAATAATTATTCAATCGCATATTAAATAAATATTCACGCAAAGCTCAATACAAGACAACCCAATTCAACAGTATCAAGCAATCAAGTCATATTACAACAGTCGGAATACAATTCATCCTTTCGTAGCTCAGTGGAGTTGACAGAGAGGAAATCAAACAAGTGTGGGGGGTTGGGGACAGCTGCCAACCACTTGCAGATAAGCCTTATTGAGTAATCATAATGAAAGTTTTAAGAACTAAAAATCGAAGGGGAACGAGACCCTCACTTCGAACCCGGAGGTTCTCAGACTTCTTTGCTTTATGACAGAAATTTAAATCTATCCATATCTACAAGTTGCCCTTACCACAGTCGTCTGCTAGCGTGGTATCGCTCGCCTCGATCCCACGTCGCACAAATTCAGAGTCTATAAGTCCTATCATCACAAGGTAAGCTTAGCACAATTCTAAGACTCAACTAAAAAAAAAACTTAGGCTCTCAGCACCTAAACCCTTTTCCTAACCAAACACTTCCACTTAGAACTTAATTTAAATACTAAGTCACATACTTGAAATATTTGTGCAAGGAATTATCTCTTGAAAAAAACTATACATAATACATTATCAATTTTCTTAAAAACCTTAAAGTGAAAAACAACTTCAATTAACCACTTTTCATAAATTTCTAAAGCCTAGAACACATTCATTCAAGCATTATCTCCAAACTTGGAAAAGAAAAAGGTTTTCCTTCCATCCCCTCCTATGGCCTCTCGGCCACCACCCCTTTTTGTCTAAAAAAATTGCAAACTTTCTTTTAAATAGGTAAACCACTTCTATACTTATTCCCAAAACTTAAACAACATCATATAGCAACTAGCCCACATAAGAAAACTTAAATTAAGTATCAAAACCATTTTCACAATTTCTATAAATAAGGGTTTTTCAATGACTTCTTTACTAACTCCTTGATCCAAATCTTTTCACCAAACCAATTACAATGCAAGACCAATATATTAATCACCAACTAAAAGAAGTATGCAAAACAATTTTTCTTCTCCTTTTTCCACCCTAGAGCTCACGGCCCCATCACCATTTTTCAAACAAAAATTGCAAACTTCACCCAAAATTAACAACACCATTTTAATCAATGTCTTTCCTCCATCACAACCATTTATTACCCAAAACAAATCATCATCAAGTATAAGAATACTCTACAACATTTCAAGAATAGGTTTCTTCATAACAATTACCCAAACAACTTCAAATCCTAAAACTATGAACAATTACAACAACAACAACATCAAAAAGACTCCATTAACTAACTAATTGTTTGATTCACCAAGGATCACACAATTTCCCCTCTTTTCTTCCCTTAGGGTTTTGCCCTAGAGTTCAAGAAATGGGAACGAGAGTGTTTCATCTCCTCTTGATCACAATCAAACACAAAACAACACCAAAACTAGCATAGAAATTGAAGAAGAAAAGAGAAAAGAGCAACTACCTACTTCCCCCCTTAAGCTCGTGGCTAGGGGCTGTTTTAGGGGAAGGAAAATGCTTCTTCAAATGCTTGATGATGAGCTAGGTAGGAATGATGTTGTAGAAGAAGAACTAGCACAAGAATGGAGGTAGAAAAATGAAGTGGATCAAGGTTTTGTGAAGGAAGCATCCATGGAGGTGGAGAGCCTCTCTCTCAAGAAATGAAGAAGAAGAAGAAGAAGAAGAAGAAGATATGAGGGTTAGAGAGAGAGGGGGGTGCGGTTTTGGGCTGATATGAAGGGGAGGGATATCTTTTTTCACTTAAAAATAACACTTGGTTAATAAGCCATCTAATAAAGTGTTAAAAGGATTAATCACACAAAGGTTGACACCTAATCATAAAGTAAGATGCTAAACACATCAACTAATCTATCCCATTTAATCTCACATCTCTCATGATTACCCACTAATTCTAGAGTCTAAAGGTTGCTAAAACACGGCGTCGAGTAATCGCGTTACCGATTAATCTCCCGCCGATAAATTCGCGAAAATTAATTTGACGAGAAATTAATTCACCGAGTGAAAATAAATTATCATAAATAATAAAAACAACCTAAAACACTCACAAATAGTCACAACAAGTCACAATTTGATTTTCATCGAAATCGGAGTTCGTTTAAAATTTTATCTACGGCAAAACTGCCCCGCGATTCGAAACACGATGAAACTTCGTTAGAATTTTTCGACAATATTCGAACCATGAATTAATATGAAATATTAATTCTCAAATTTAATTTGATCTTGATTTATTTAAATCACTTATTTAGAGAAAAGAAATTGCTTATTATAGCATAATTACGGCAAAATATACTATAATAACGCTAAATAACACATCGCACAAAATACGGGTGTTACATTACTCAAATATGGACTTCTATTATATTAAATAAATAAAGTCAAAGCCCTGTTTCGGCGGGGTGTTACACAACTCAGCTGATGTATTCCCAAAAGTATTGTTAACTTCAATTTTCAAGAAGTTCGTCGATATGCAATTTAAAGGACGTTTTATAAATAATGTATTTTCGAGGGAAAATGTGTTACTATGAATATTGTACTTTTTTTTTCCTTCGCTAAATTTTTATCCCACTGGGTTTTTCCTTAGCAAGGTTTTCACGAGACATGTTCTTAGTGTATAGTCATCCAAAGGGAAGTGTTATAAATATGTAGATTTGGTGGATTACTATGTCAATTTGTAATTTCATTATATCTTTACCATATCCCTTGATTTGATTCATAACTAGTAGCCAATTGTCTTTATAAATAGGACTATTATGTTTGTTCTTATATACACTTTGGTCAGATTAATAATATAAAGAGCCTCTAGATCTTAGTTCTTAAATAACAAGTCATTGATTTCATATTTTTATTCTTTTTCTCTTTATTTTCTATTTCTTTTATAACAGATTTTTGCATATTGAAAATGTGAGAAATGTTAGGGGAAAACCATTAAAATAATAATACGTGTGTCATTGCCATAAGAGTCTGTTAAATGCCGTATGTAGCACTTCTTTCAAATTTTAAAACAAAAATTATACGAAAAGTCTATTTATAATATTAATAGACCAACATTTTTTCTTTGGCATTGAACAGTCTGAGTAAATCGGACAAATTAATTAGAAACACAAAAGTATAATCCCTGGAAAAATTGTTTTCCATTTTTTGTTATATCGGACGTACTTAGACATGATTAACAAATTATTTATGAAAGTGATGGATCATGCAAATTTGTTACTTGCCATTGACCCGCTTGAGTGCTAATAGTAAACGATAGGATGAAATATTATATTAATATATCCATCCAAACAATGATTTCTTGACGAAGCAAATGCATGTTACGTTATACTCTCTCGGTACCTTTTATAAGAAATAAAAAGGGTTTTTTTATTCTGATTATAAAAAATAATATCAATTTTTAAATGTATTAAAAGTTTAATTTTTATCTATACTCTTATTTATAGTCAAATTTATATTAATGAAATAACATATTTTTTATACAAGTGGTTGGACCATAAAATTGGTATTTTGGGAAAAAAATTAAATATTTAAGAGTATTAATTAAAAAAACTATTTTCAATACATTTCCTTAATTTGCATGTATTATGGTTTTGTTTCTCATAATAAGGACGAAAGTTTATACTCCCCTGTCCCTAAATATAAATCCCTTTTAAAAAAAATTGTCCATTTTTTTTAGTTACAAAAATTGTCCCTTTTTATAAGCTCATTTCCAAATTACCAAATATATTAATTATTTTTTACAAAAATACCCCAAATTAATTTATATTGTTTTATAGTCAATATTAAATGAGGTGACTATTTCTTTCTCCTATATCAATAATTGAAAGGTAAATTTAAAAAAATAGTATATATTTTAGACAAATTAAACGTGTCAATTAATTTTTTTAATTTGTATATTTTGATCGAAATAAATTTATATTTATGAATGGAGTAGTTCATTCGGTTGAAGACTTTGGCACGGAATTTGGGGGCTGAATAGTGTCCCATATTTTACTGCAATCTGCAGCAAAAGATTGCAAACTGTACGTCACCGAATGGTTTTATTTCTTTATTATTATATGAAAAATAGGAACATATATCGTTAGTGTAAATCAGTTTTATATAGACATCTAATGAGAGCTCATTATTTGATAATTATTTTTAAAATACGGTTAAAAGGTGGTTGACATAGCAAAATAATAAATTCTTATTAAATATATGTATAAAATTGGTTTATATCGACTGTACATATTCTTTAAACTCTTATTATATTATTATGTGGCTGGCGGGAGTGACCGGATATTGTGGATTTAGCGTTTAAAAAGTCTTGGGTTTGATTGAGTCATGAAATTTTCAACTAGAAGAAATACGCGGGATGGAAGGAAACTTCGAAACAGAACATGTTAATGATAAGCACTAATCCGGACCGAACGCCCACTGCTGATAATCCTTACGGTCACAGTCAGACACATCAAAACCCATTTGGTTTAAAATTTGCAAAACGGATGTTTGATTTAACTTTATTTTACAGACGAACGTTTGGTTCTCCCTGTTAAATGAGATTGACAGATGGATCCGTAATTTCATATGGTCAGGAGATGTTAATAAGGCAAAAATTGTTACTGTTGCCTAGCATAAAGTTTGTTCTCCTTTCTCTGAAGGTGGGCTGGGTTTGAGATCCATTAGAGATGTTAATGAAGCAGTTAGTTTAAAGCTTTGTTGGGATTTTTACAATGCAGACACGCAGTGGGCTAATTTGCTCAGAGCTAGAGTTTTAAGGAAGCATGGTTTCATTGAATAGCACATTTATTCCACCATCTGGCCTGGAATTAAGAGCAAAATTTCTATGGTTAGAGACAACAGCAGTTGGCAGCTTGGTAACGGTGAGACTATCAACTTTTGGACTGATCATTGGGCTTCAACGACTTTGGTTCAGTTGCTAAATATTCCCGGCCACCTTCATGATCATTTAGACGCCAAGGTTAAGGATTTTATTAGCCATGGTATTTGGTCTGTTCCTCGGTCTATCCTGTGCGATTTTCCTACGCTGCAAGCGGAATTGCAACGCTGCTTTATTCCTCAGTTTAGCGCGCTAGATCATAGAATTTGGAGGCCAACGAATTCGGGTGAGTTAAACTTTAAAAATGCGTTCTTGTATCTCCGCCCCTTTGCTCAAACTGTGAAATGGGCGAAGTTGATTTGGAGTAATGCCATCCCTCCTGCTAAGTCTTTTCTTTCTTGGAAGTTGTTGCATAACAGGGTTCCAACGGACGAGAATCTAAGGAAGAGGGGTTGTCTCATGGTTTCTATGTGTAGTTTGTGTGGCAACGATTTCGAAACTAGCCTCCATTTATTCTGTGATTGTCCCTTTGCTCAAAAGCTTTGGAGTTGGCTTAGTGGCGTCATTGGCGAGCAGCTTGACACTACCTCTATCCATGCTATTCTTAATATTTGTGAGAAGACTTGGTCTTCTCAAGCTGCATATGTTATTCTTGCTGCAATTCTTAACGTAGTTTGGTGGATTTGGAAATGCAGGAACATGCTCAGATTTGAGAACACAAGAATTCATTACCATTCTGTTGTTACTGCCATCTCAGCCGGTGTTTCCTTGACTGGTCGCACAAGTAAGGGTTGCATCTCTTCTTCTTTACAGGAATTTGTGCTTCTTAAGGCTTTCTCAATTGACGCAAAGCCTAGTAAGGCTCCATATATTGTCGAGGTTAAGTGGATTCCTCCGCCTTGTTCCTGGATTAAGTGTAATACTGATGGCGCAGCTAGAGGAGCTCCGGGTTATGCGGCCTGCGGGGGCATCTTTAGAGACAGAAGTGGAGCAGCTTTAGGTTGTTTTTCTCTTAACATGGGCATCACTTTTGCTTTGCATGCAGAGCTAATGGGCGCTATGGTTGCTATTGAGCTGGCTTACAAAAAGGGTTGGCATAATTTTTGGCTGGAATGCGACTCACAGCTTGTTATTCTTGCTTACAATTCGGTCACTATTGTTCCTTGGCAGCTTCGGAATAGGTGGTTAAACTGTATAGAGCTCACTAGGAAAATGTGTTTTAGAATTTCGCATATTTTTCGGGAAGGCAATCATTGTGCTGATAAGATTGCCTCTCTGGGGTTTACAGTTTCTGGTTTTCATTGGTGGGATACGGTTCCTAGAATAATTTGGGAGGACTTTTCTAGAAATAGAGTGGGTCTACCAAATTATAGATTTAAGTAGTGTTCAAGGTTCTGGGTCTAGTTTGGCCTTCTCTGTTAGGTTTTGATGTGCTGCATATGATTGTTAATGACTTTGGTGCCAACATAGTTGGGATGATAGTCATTATAGTGATGCCTGTGCATATCAAACCTTGTTTTGGCCTTTATTTAGGCGGTTTTCGCTTTTTTGCTGTTTTCTTTGTTGCTTTGGTTCATGGGTTTTGGCCTAGTCTCCCCATGTTTTTTGTTTTCTTTTCTCTTTTCTTTCAATAAATTTTAGGCGGGGATACTCTTTTTCCTTCTCGGTGTTTTTTCCCTAAGGTGGGTTTTGCATCAGAAGGTTTTGACGAGGCCCCTCTCCTTTCTTTTGCAAAAAAAAAAAAAAACAGACGAACGTTTGGTTCAAAATGAGTTTATCGTAACATGATTTATGTTTGAATATTTTTTTCGCAAACGTACATTTGATAAAATAAAATTTATTTGGATAATATCAAAAGTACTTTTGAATGTGTAATTACCAAAACAGGTATGATTTTTATAATTTAATATATATATATATATATATATATATATATATATTACACTGTAACATCCCAATTTTTAAGAAAAGTAATTTTAGCGATAAAATCCTGAATACTTGAAGATAAGTCATAGAAATTGATCACCTCAATGATTTACTGAGAGCATGTGGAATTATTTTAACTTATTTTAAATAATTTATTTATTATAACTAGTTATTATTCATGATGTCAATTCGAATTAATTGACAGCGTAGACATATGCTGCGTTTAAAGAGAATTCATCAATTTAAACATTATATAAGTTTTCTGTGTGACGCGGTAACGTGTATTTTTATTGACTAAGAAAATGATTGAATTAAATCAAGATGAAATTAAATTTAAGAATTGATATTTTATATTAATTCATAGTTCGAATATCGTCGAAAAATTCTAACGAAGTTTCGTCGCGTTTTGAATCACCGGGTAATTTTTATCCGCATTAAAATGTAAAACGAACTCCGATTTCGATGAAAATCGAAACGTAACTTATCGTGATGATGTTTGAGTGTTTTTTTAATTGTTTTTATTATTTATGATAATATTTTATCACGCGGTGAATTAATTTCCCGGTAAATTAATTTTCGCGAATTAATCGGTAACTCGGTTACTCGACGCCGTGTTTTAGTACTCTTAGGACACTAGGATTAGAGGGTAATCATAAGAGATGAGAGATTAGATGGGTTAAACTCATTAATGGAATTAGCATCTCACTTTTAATCTAGGTGTCACTTGAGTGGTGGTTTAATTTTTATGCTTATTATTTTTTTAAACTTGTTTTAACCAAGTGTTGCTTTAATTAAAAATTAAATTTTAATCCTCCCATTTTAGGGGCTGATGGCAGCGACCCAAGCCCCACCCTCGCTCTCTATTTTTATTTCATCTCCATCTTCTTGAGAGAGAAAGTGAAGCTCCATCCATGGCTTCCACTTTCCATCATTTTCCTTGCATGATCTCAACTACAATCCTTCACCAAACTTGTTTCTAACTACTTCTTCTACTTGAATATCTCTTCTACATCATGTGAGCAAGTTGAAGAGCCACATTTTCCCTCACCAAACAGCCCCAAAAAACGTGACCTCCATGGCCTCCATGCTCCACCATTTTTGACTTGTTTCATCTCCATTTCTTCACCTCCTTTGCTCCTACTTTCTCCTTCATTTTGCTATCACCTATTCCACTTTGTAAGCAAGTTTTAAAAAGAAATTTCTCTCCCCCATTTCAGCCCTCAAAGCCGTGAGCTTCACCTAGGAAGAGGAGGTAATTCTTTTGCTTCATTCTTTGATTAATTGGTAATTGTTATGCTTGGTTATGAACTATGATAGATATGAGCACCAAAATCCCTAATCCTTGGAACCCTAGGTAGAACCCTAAGGGGGGAAAAGGGGGATGGTGTGATCTTAAGGGAATCAAAGAAATTAATTAGTGATTTGAGCTTATTTGGTGTTGTTGTTGTTGTTTTAATTGATAGTTTTAGAACTAGCACTTGGGTTGAGTATTTTCTTGATGAACATCTATTCTTGAAAAAGGGTTAAGTGAGGTTGGGTGTGGAATAGGCTTTGTCTTGGGTAATAATTGTTGTTTTGTGAACTAATTAGTATATGAAATGGTATTGTTAAATTGTTTTGGGAAGTTTTGCAAATTGTCCCAATTTTTGGGTGTTGGCCGCGAGTTCTCAAGGGTGTAAGGGACAAATTATTTTTGTGTTCTTAGCTTTATCTTGTGGTATGAGATTGTGTGCAAGTCTTTGGAAAGGTGTGAAAATGGTTTGTTAAATTTAAAGGGAGGTTTTGTAAATTTTTGGAAAAGGGGGGGGGGGTGGCCGAGAACCCTATGGGGTGTATAGATGGAAAATTATTTTGCAAACTTGTTCATAATAGTTGTATTGATATGTTTCTAGGTTTGGAAAATTATGGAAAAGGGTTGATTTCATTTGGAATTGTTTTGGAATTTAAGGCAATGAAGCACATAAGGTAATTGGGTTCCTTGAGACCCAAGAAAACGAAGTGGAGCCTTGCTTGAGTCTTTGAAGAAAAAAAAGTGGTTAATTGAGTTGTTTTTCTTGCTTTAAGGCTTTCACGAAAAATAATGATGCTTTATATTCTAAGTTTCAAGAGAAAGATTTTCTAGCTTTTAAGGTTTGGTTCATTAATTAGTGAATAATTTTCCAATATGTTATGTTTTAGTTTCTCAAGAAATGATTTTTGGTCCTAGAACCTTATCTTTTCAATTAGTTAGTAATTATGTTTTTAAGTGAAAGTGCTTTGGTTAGAAAAAGGTTTAATTTTGAGAGCCTAAGGTTATAGAATTGAGTCTTTAGATTGCGCTAAGTTTGTTCTATGGCGTTAGGACTTGAGAATCTGAGTTCGTGCGGCGTAAATTCGGGACGTGCGTGGACACGTGATTTGACAACCTTTGGTAAGGGCAACTCTTAGACATAGATAAGCGTTATTATTTAATTTCAAGTCTTAAAGCAAAGAAGTCTGAGAACCTCAGGGTTCGAAGTGAGGGTTTCGTACCCCTTCGACTTTTTAATTCTTAAAATTTTATTTATGATTATTTAGTAGGCTTGTCTGCAAGTGGTTGGTAGCTGTCCCTAACCCCCCACACTTGTATGATTACCTCTCTGCCAACTCCACTGAGTTATAGAGGGATGAACTGAGTTGTCGGTGTCGGTGCTTGATATGATGTGAATGCTTATACTTTTGACCTGAGTGCATTGTGTTAAGCTTGGCATGAATATTATTGACATGTGGTTAATTAATTATTCGATTTCTTCTTGATTGATTATATGCGGTGATTGTTTCATTTGGACGGTGAAAAGTGTCGACGTGACGTGCATGAACTATATCCCGAATATCCTAGGGTGGTCGCGGAACCCAAAGCCAATGGCTGGAGTTCGGCAGCTTAGTTAGGCGTCGTGTCGTTTGGAGTTGTCGTGATGTTTATGAACTATATCCCGAATAACCTAGGGTGCTAGGATCCCCTAAAAGGCTACGGCTGGTTTTCGGTAGCTTAGTTAGACGTCGTAGCGTCAAGGAACATATCCTGAATTTCCTAGGGTGGTCATGGAGCCCAAGGCTAATAGCTGGAATTCAGCAGCTTGTTCGGCGTTACCTTCTGGAAGACTGTCGAAAGTGTCGTGAGGGAATGAGTCTTAAGTTGAGTCTTGAGTTGCGTCTTGAGAACTGTGCATATTGTTGTGTTGCCTCTAGTTTATGATTTGCTATTTCCTGTATTTATGTTGTGTTGTTATATGCCTTATTGTCGAATATGTTGTCGTATGTGCATCTGTCTCTTTATTTTAAGAAGTTGACCCTTGTCAGTGGTTCTTTCAATTAATGAATGTAACCCAGATGGCAGAATAAGCGGAGGACTCGGGACTGCAAAAAAGAGTAGCTGAGGATAGCCGTCCGGCTTCTTACTTGAACTTCTGGGGTAACTTACTAGAAGTTTAGTAAGAGATGTAGCATGTCGACCAGCTATAGAATATTTGTAGTTCATTTCAGTGTTATAATAAAATGCCTATTATGTTTCCAGACATGTATTGTCGTATATGAATTGATGGAATAAATGAGTATGGTTAATGTGGTTTATTTGGTGTCTTAAATTATTCACCGCCATGTTTCTAAAATCGCTGTAATACTCTGACTGCCCCTTTTAAGAAGTTTTTAAAAAAAAAATATAGAACCATATTCTCAGAAAACGTGCAATGCAGAGTATTTTGCCTTTCAGAAATATGTCAACTTTTGTCAGAATATCTATTTTAGTAGCGCTCCAGAAACGGGGTGTTACATACACCACTATCAAATAACATAATTAAAACCATTTTAAATTTATGTACCAAAAAAAAAACCATTTTAAATTTTGTCGAGTTACCGGTCTTTTTATTTTTTATTAAATACCGGTCTTTTTATTGATAGAGATATTCCCTCCGTCTTATATTATTTATCATGTTTGGAATATTTGTTTATCTCAAATTATTTATCACTTTATAATATCTACAGAGCATTAATTATATTTTTCCAACAATACTCTCATTTATTTATATACCTCAACTACTCTATATTAATTGACTCTTTCACTTAACTCACACTACAATGTATATTTTAATCAAAATTAATTATTTTACCTTGGAAACGTGTGCGATCAATAATTTTCTTAAGATGTGTGCATAATATTAAACGAGACGAAGGGAGTATACATCAAATTGTTTTTCAATTGAAAAAAGTGAATAGTTGTTAGTAGTAATTGTGAATTGAGCCAATAACCCCGTGTAGTATGTCCACAGTAAACTACCCAACATGTCCCCTCATAATGTCATCCCTTCACTTTTCTCTTTGTTTTATTTCTCTTTCGGAAAGCTGCTTCTAAAACACCATCATTCACATCTTCTTTGAGTTCACCGGTCGGAGCCTCCTGAAGCAACACCGCAACACCTTCTTCTATCTCTTGCTTGTTTCCTCGGTACTACTCTTTAGCACAACAACCAGCACCAGGAGAACGAACACCCCATGGAACGCGCACAAAAATTTCGAGCAAATAATTGGGCAAAATGGGAAGTCTGAACCTCCCAACGGGAAACGGGAAAAGGAAAAGCAAGAGAGTTCTTCCTTCCATCCCAACCAACGTTTTGATGGTAAACTTAGTTTCATAGACGGACGTTTAAGGGTATCCAAACGAAATGGGAATTCCGTTCTGCAGTGGCAACGAACGTTGAGGGGCTACAAACAGGAATCCAAACGGGCACTCAGGAATCCACCTCGCCCCGCATTCTCTCCTCTGTCTAGCTTCTCTCTCTAGGAACTTCTCCTAAGCAGTGAGTATGCTTTACACTTGCCTCGAGTGAGGATTCTGTGCATAAGAAAGCTCTTAGTAGGAAATCCTAGGGAGGAAGAGGAAAAAGTGAAGGATGGCCTAACAGGGCAGGTGGGAATGTGAGTGTGGCAAGATAGGAGCGTGGATAGCAGGCTCAATGATAGGAGTACGAGTAGCGGGTGCAGAAGGAGTGCAGATAGCGACAGTAGCGGCGGCTATCTTCTAACCAGGTGGGAGTAAGAAACCTTACACGCTAGGGATTATAGGATAGAGTAGTATATATAAATGTGCATAGGGTAACCCAAGCCCTACTAGGGGTTGATGCCTCAACACCCTAGGAGGGGTGTTGGGACTACAACTGCTAAGGATAGTAGTTACTAGTCCGTCAACCATAGGGATAATTGTTGGTGTGTGGAAAACTCTAGGATAGATAACTTATGATTGCTTAATGATTAATAACATGTCAGTAGCAGGTCGCCTAAACGACACTAGGGTTATTCCATATGTTGATGGTTAATGCTGATTGATATGTGTACTGATTTAATATAATTATTGACGTGGTGCTGATTATATATGATTGGTGGTGTGCTGATTATATATAGTTGGTTGTGATTATATGACTATGCTGCTGATTATATGATTGCTGGTATTTGTATGAATATGTTAGTTAATGTGCTGTCTATGCTGTCTAATGCTTGAGATATACTTTGACTGTTGACCCTATTGGTAATTGAAATGATTGATACAATAGGAATATCACGTGAATACCCTTAGACCCTAGCTGGTAGGATAGACCTTGATAAACCCTAGAGAATACCGAGTTAGTTGATTACGCATGGTGAAAGGACGAGGACGCTGTTAGAGCTGACAGGGATACGAATAGGTTTTAGGATGTGAGAGGGAAGTAGGTGGAGCTAGGTTTGGATATAGTGGTGCAGACCTGAGAGATAGTGAGTGTGAGCTAGGCAGACGCGAGAGTTGTTGTGATTGTGTGTGTGCCATTTATATATGCTTTATATTCCTGCTTTCCCAATTTTATAGTGTGTATTGTGTTTCTTAGCTCTTTTCTACTTTTCTTGTTTTGTATTTTCTTTTTCATATAAAACACAGATAACAAGGACTTGATGGAGGCATCACTAGCATTGTGGAGTGTACAGAGAGTACTCAGTGAGAGTAACTCTCTCTCCAGTTACGTGTCACAGCCAGTGAGTCAAGGTCTGTATATTTGTCATATCAGTTGTGGGCCCTAGAAAATATAATACTTGTCTTGTCTTATGAAAACACGAATAAATTTTTCTATTGTAAAAGCTTTTTTAGAAACCACAAGTCAGGGTATCACAACGTTTTCGAAACATGATGCTAAACTAACAACACATTAACCATGCAACCGAATATATATAAACGTTCGCATGAGGCGATCCAAGTCTTCGAATTACAAAATGCATAATACAACTCAAAAGGAATACATCAGAAATATGCACACGCCTATATCTAGGACTGACTCAAAGGAAAACTACACCAGAGACACCCATAGCTGGTCAGCCCTACAACGCTTATTGGGTCCTACAGTAAGCTTAATAAACCATGACTCAAAGAAAATAATCGGATGGATTCCTCCTCCGCATCGCTCTCCGACCTCGAGTGACTACATCTCTCAAACTTGCACCATCGTCTAGGGTGACATCCATGAGAATGCCCGATAAAAGCGAGGGTCATCTTCCTGCACAAGCATATCACAAAATAGCATGTATACACATAATCATAATATATAATAAGTCTTATTTGAACACGAAATAACATGACATATTAAACACTCGACATGTAATCATTATTCAATTTCAATCAACAACATAGTGGGCAAGACATTGGCGGACTCCCGATTCCCATGCCAAAGTTGGTCGGACACCCGATTCCCAACTCACCTCCTAGTCGGACTCCCGATTCCTAGGTTCACTTCTGGTCGGACACCCGATTCCCAGATTCACCTCCTAGTCGTTCTCCCGATTCCTAGGTCGAGCATTAACGTGTGCATGAAATGCACAAACCACGATTAATCCTCTGCAATAGGAGCACTTGCACAGAGTGTCCGAGATTTGTTTATCTATGTTCTAAACTCCCTCAGTTTAGAACCCGATGACCTCCTCTCATAATCTCACCTTGTATTCCTAAAAAAAACCCTCTTCCCTTTTAGAAAATCCCTATTAGTTCGAAACATCGTCACTTTTGAAAATCCTTTTAGAATTTGGCTGCTGGAACTCTTTGAAAATCTTTTCGAAATTTTCTTTTACGTTTTCTTTAAAAGAAAATGCTAGTTACTACTTTAGCTCTCTGATCCATAAAGGTGTTTTGTAATTCAGCTTTATTTTAGAAAAGAATCCATTAATTTATTGCGAAAACGTTTTCTTGACTCTCGAAGTCACCTCAGTCATCCCAGCCACATTTGGTAATGTTTCTCTTTTACCCGCCATTTGTTATATTCCATAACATACACGAATTCACAATCATATTCATATTCATACTCAACTAGTCAAGCTATCATATCAACAACATATACACAACATAGCTTCCATAAGCATATTAAACATATCACCACTCAATAATGTTGAAACAAACTCTGAAATTCCGTTTTGATGATCAACAAACTCTGAGAAAGATACTTAAGTTTATTGACTCATATATGTCTCTAACATTTTCTGTGAGTAAGTTCCAGCAAAGAAAGAAAAGCAAAAGAAACATGTCAAGCAAGAAGACAATGGAATTAAGCATAAGATTCTGAGAAATATGGTGAATTGACATTGGACGTCATTCTTGAGAAGGAAGCTGTTAAACAAAGTGGAAAATAGCTAAATATGACATGACAATGGACAGCTTTCCTAAGAAACAAAACTGCAGTAACTACAATCAAATTCCAGCAAACTCACTCAGGAGTGAGTAAGTTCCAACTTACTCTAAACTACTGTAGAAACAGATTCAGCAGCAAAAGGAAAAAATTAAATGCATCAAGTGATCACATTTATGAGCACACCATGCTATTAAATGAAGAACAAAAATTGAAATCAAGAGCTTGTTGCTGCTACTGCTGTAAGTGAGGAAGTTCAGCAAGTGAAGTTTCCAAAAGGTGATGTGACAGGGAGACAGAACTTTCAGTTGGTGAAAAGCAAGACTGCTCGGTGCAGAAACACTCATCACACTGTACAAATCTGTCCCAAGGATTTCAAACGGCTCTGCAATGGCTAGATCACCAAATCAGGGATATATATCACAGCATTGGAACACTGAACAGTTTCGAGAGAGCCAAATTCAACTGTTGCATCAAATTCAAATTGCAAATCAACTGCCTCTCAACTCACTCAAAAGTGCACTATGTAGAAATTGTTAGGGGATCTTTTTGTGCACTTGTCTGCTTGTAAAGACAAAGTTTTAAATTGTATTTCTCTGTGTGTAACCAAGCCTTAAACCCCAAAAACAACTTATCCTAGTATCTGTTTTTGTCTTAGCGGGATCCTATCAAACTTCCTAGGGTAGGTGAGTCTTGGTGAGGAGTTCTGCTAAGGAAGATAGTTCAGGAACAGGAGTAAGTTCCTGGTTGTAATCATCTTGAAGAGGCTGAGTGAAAGAACACTTGTACTATTTGGGAAATAGTGGAAACACTCACTGGGAGTGAGGAGTGGATGTAGCCCAATGTTTGGGGTGAACCACTATACATCTAGTGTGATTTATATTTATGCTTTTAAATCCATCTCACTTGTGACACTTCACACACTTCACTTAAAACTCAGAAACAGTGTTCTTCAACCATTCTGCATAATCATGCTTTACTTACTGCCAATTCAATTCATATGATTCTGTTTTCACATCATGCAAGATTTTGTCTTACACTATTATTGATCAATCACTCAACATATGTAAACACTACAACTTGAGTAAGTTCAACTGCAGTATCACTAACTTACTCAACTCCAAGAACTGTCTTGAGAGCAAGTTGAAAACTGTTTTAGTGCAGGATTTTTAATAGGTCACAATTCAAACCCCCCCTTTCTTGTGACATATTTTCACTTCAGTTGGTACCAGAGCTCACCTCAAGGGGCTGAGCACACCTAACAATGTAGGAGGAAAGATCCTGGAAGAAGTGATGGTGCACTCTAACAGTATCATGTTCCTTCTTGAAGGAGCATCTTCAAACAGACCTCCTGGTTTTGATGGAAACCACTACTACTATTGGAAGGGTCAAATGAGGCTGTTTCTAGAATCTCAAGACACTGATCTTTAGGACATTGTGGAGAATGAACCTTTCACTCCACAAACCACATATGATGATGGAAGGACAACACCAAAGCCAAAGACATCCTGGACCACTGATGAAAAGTACAAAGTTCTCCTGAACTCAAAAGCAAAATATTATATCACTTGTGCCCTTGGCAGAGGTGAATATGATAAGATTGTTGGATGTGAAACTGCAAAGGAAATGTGGGACACTTTGAGAACTGCTCATGAAGGTACTGATCAGGTAAAAGAGGCAAAAATAAACATTCTTGTTCATCAGTATGAGTTATTCAAAATGGCTGAAGATGAATCCATTGAAGAAATGTTTAGTAGATTCAAAATAATCACAAATGACTTGAAATCACTGGGAAAAGTGTTTACAAATCAAGAGAATGTCAGAAAGGTACTGAGAAGCCTGCCAAAGGTGTGGAGGACTAGAGTGACAGCAATTCAAGAAGCTAAAGATTTATCCATTCTGAGAATGGATGAATTACTTGGGTCACTAAAGGTTCATGAACAAGAAATTATGGAGGAAATTCATCCTAAGAAAGGAAAGCTTGTTGCACTGAAAGCCTCTCACAAGTCTGGAAAGAGCTCATCACAGTCATCAAAATCTGCAGCTCTCAAAGCAGCAGAAGAAGAAGAGGACTACAATGATGAAAGTGAGAATGAAGACTCAGAAAATGGAGATGAACTTGCTCTCATCTCAAGGAGGTTCCAGAGGATGCTCAGAAACAGAAAATTGAGAAAATTTCCTCAAACAAGAAGGGAATCTCAAAAGGGTAAAGGAAGCAACTCTCATCCAATATGCTTTGAATGCAATAAACCTGGTCACTTCAAGATAGACTGTCCTCAACTCAAAAAGCAAAATAAAAAATTCTCTCCAAAGAAAAAGGCTATGATGGCACTATGGGATGACTCAGATGAAACCTTCTCTGAACAAGAAGAAGACCAAGCAAACTTTGTTCTCTTGGAAAATTCTGAGGTTGAGGAAGAAGAGGTAACTGACTCTGAATCCATAAATTACAATTCGTGCAGAGATCTACAATTTGCTTTTGATAATCTTTTAAATGATTCAAACATTTTATCACAAAGATGCATGACTTTCAAAACTCAGTTATGTGAGGTTAAGAAAAACAATGAAGAACTTCTTACACAAAATGAAAGTCTTCTTAAAACCAATCATTGTTTGCGACAATCTCGTTTTAAACTCTCTGATCAATACCAAAAATTGAGTGGCAAGGCTCCTGAGATACGTATACTGATGAGTTCTTTGAGGTTAAATGCCAAAAGGAAAATGAGGAACTTAGAAAAAGGGTAAATGAATTAACTGCTGATCTGCAAATGTTTCTGCATAACACTGAAACCTTTGAGAAAATCATGAGGAGTCATGGAAACAGATTTGAAAAGGCAGGAATTGGGTATACACCCAAGCACAAACCAATTTTCGAAAATGTATTTGTTCCCAAATCAAAAATGTTTAAACAATGCAATTACTGCAAGAATCTTGGGCATGATATTTCTGAATGTTTGAAAAGAAGAAAATCTTCCTTTAGGAAGAAAACTAACCATCAAGGACCCAAAGCTATTTGGGTACCTAAATCATTGCTCATATCTGATGCAGGACTGCCTCTGGGCATCAAAGAAAAAGCTGTGGTTCTTAGACAGTGGCTGCAGGAGACACATGACAGGCGACAAAAGTAAATTTCTCTCATTGGAGAGGAAGAATGGGAGCTGTGTCACCTTTGGAAATAATGAAAAAGGATGGATAAAAGGTATAGGCACAGTAGGTAAGAAGAATTCTGCTCAAATAAAGAATGTTCAATATGTCTATGGTCTTAAACATAATCTCTTAAGTGTGAGTCAGTTGAATGACAATGGCAATGAAGTTTTATTTAAATCTAACTCATGCATTATCAAGGAAACTTCCTCTGGAAACACACTCTTCACTGGTGTTAGAACCAGAAACTTGTACAGTATCTATTTAGAGGATCTTTCAGAAGAAATATGTTTTGTTTCTTTTGAAAATGATAAATGGATATGGCACAGAAGAGTAGGTCACACAAGCATGAACACTATTTCGAAATTATCCAGATTTGAACTTGTTAATGGATTGCCTAAAATCAAATATGAAAATGATAGAATTTGTGAAGCTTGTATTCAAGGAAAACATGTCAAATCTAGCTTTCACTCCAAAAACATAGTCTCTACAGAAAGACCACTTGAACTATTACATGTTGATTTATTTGGTCCAACAAGAGTTGCAAGTATAGCTGGAAAAAGATATGGCTTTATGATAGTGGATGATTATTCAAGATATACTTGGGTTCTATTTTTGAAAAACAAGGATGACTCCTTTGAAGCTTTCAGAATATTTTGTAAAAAGGTTCAAAATGAAAAGAGTTGCAACATTGCATCTATGAGAAGTGACCATGGAGGTGAATTTGAAAACATATCCTTCAAAACCTATTTTGATGAAAATGGTATTTCTCACAACTTCTCTTGTCCTAAGACTCCTCAACAAAATGGGGTAGTTGAAAGGAAAAATAGAACATTGCAAGAAATGGGTAGGACCATGCTTAATGACTCAAAAATTGAAAAATATTTTTGGGCTGAAGCAATTAACACAACATGCTACATTATAAACCGAGTCTCCATTAGAAAAATCTTGAATAAAACTCCCTATGAGCTATGGAAAGGTAGGAAACCAACTGTTGCCTACTTTCATATTTTTGGGTGTGAATGCTTTATCTTGAATCATAAAGAAAATTTGGGAAAATTTGATTCAAAGTCTGACAAAGGTATTTTCCTTGGATATTCAACTTCCTCTAAAGCCTATAGAGTGTATAACTTGAGATCTCAAATTGTTGAAGAGAGTATGCATGTGAAATTCAATGAATTTTATCAATCTTCTGAGAAAAGGACAGATGATGCTGAAGATACAACTGAAAGATCCAGTCCTCAACCATAAAATGAAGTTCCAAAACATAATACTGATTCTGAGGAAGTTCCTGAACTTACTCAAGAACCAGGAAGCTCCTCTCAGCAACCCACTCAGACTGTTAACCTGCCCAGAAGCTGGAGAGTGGTTACAAATCACCCTCAAGAGCAAATAATTGAAGAAACCTCTGAGCCTGTGAGAACAAGAAGGTCCTTCAAACAAGAATCATCAAATATGGCATTGATCTCAGAAATTGAGCCAAGATCCATAAATGAAGCCATAACTGATCCTTCTTGGGTTGAAGCTATGGAAGAGGAACTTGCTCAATTTGACAAAAACCAGGTGTGGACACTAGTTAAGCATCCTACTCATCAGTCTGTCATTGGAACAAAATGGGTTTTTAGAAACAAACTCAATGAGGAAGGTAAGGTAACAAGAAACAAAGCTAGACTGGTAGCTCAGGGCTAAAATCAACAAGAAGGTATTGACTATGATGAAACTTATGCTCCAGTTGCTAGATTAGAAGCCATTAGAATCTTACTTGCCTATGCTGCTCATAAAAACTTAAAATTATTTCAAATGGATGTCAAAAGTGCCTTTTTAAATGGTTTTCTAAATGAAGAAGTATATGTTCATCAACCCACTGGATTTGTTGACTCCAAAAAACCAAATCATGTCTTTAAATTAAGTAAAGCCTTATATGGACTCAAACAAGCTCCAAGAGCTTGGTATAAGAGACTAAGTGCCTTTCTAATCAAAAATGGTTTTTCTAGAGGAAAGGTTGGCATAACTTTATTTATAAAACATCACAAGGAAAACCTACTAATAGTCCAAATCTATGTGGATGACATCATTTTTGGTGCAACAAAAGAAAATTTATGTGATGATTTTGCAAACCTTATGAAGAGTGAGTTTGAAATGAGCATGATGGGTGAACTAAGTTTCTTTTTAGGGCTGCAAATCAAGCAACTTGAAGATGGTATTTTTATTTTTCAAGAAAAATATATAAAAGATCTTCTGAAAAAATATCAAATGAATGAAGCCAAGGTTATGGCTACTCCAATGCATCCAACTGCAAACCTTGATAAGGATGAAAATGGCAAAACTGTCTCTGAAAAGGAGTACAGGGGCATGATAGATTCCTTATTATATCTTACTACAAGTAGACCTGACATTGTCTTTGCTGTAGGACTGTGTGCAAGATTTCAGTCAGCTCCAAAAGAATCTCACTTAATGGCTATTAAGAAGATACTCAGATATTTAGTTGGAACTCCTAACCTTGGCCTGTGGTACAGGAAAAACTCTCATTTTGATCTTATAGGTTATTGTGATGCTGACTATGCTGGAGATAAAGTAGAAAGAAAAAGCACTAGTGGCTCATGTCAATTTCTTGGAGAAGCAATGGTCTCATGGTCATGCAAGAAACAAAACACCATTGCTCTGTCAACCACAGGTGACTATGTTTCAAATTTTTCAAAGATGTCACAACAAATTTTATGGATTAAGAATCAATTGGAAGATTATTCCCTCAGGTATGAATGCATCCCCATTTATTGTGATAACACAAGTGCTATTAATTTAACAAAGAATCCCATCCAGCACTCAAGAACTAAGCACATTGATATAAAGCATCATTTTATTCGTGGTTATGTTCAAAAGAAAGAAGTGGAATTGATTTTTGTGGATACAAAGAATCAGCTTGCTGATATTTTTACTAAGCCTCTTCAAGAAGAAAGCTTTAGTTTCATAAAGAGCAAGTTACACATAATCAAATCTCCATGATTTGGTGTATGTGTCTAAACTTACTTAAATCTGAGTAAGTTTATGTGACGTATATCGATCATACTCTCAATCTTTGCTGATAAGTGAACTTACTCACTTATCCTAATAATTTATATATATATTTAAATATATTGGACTAAGAAAATGTCACTTCGTGGCACGTTTCTAGTTCACAGCTAGTAACGGCTACCAACATAACCTATTACCACCTTCCCCATTATTTCAATCACATCTCGTAAATGAAACTTGACCACTCTCTATCTTTCTCTCTCGTCTTCTACAAATCTGAAACTGCCTCTTCCCTCTACTTAACCCACGTCGTTCCTCATCTTCTTCTTAAATTCAATCAAAACACTGAGCGAACACTAAAACTCCCAAAATGGCGCGAACAAAAATCCCTTGTGTAAGAAGAGTTCCTGGAAGCGCTTCAATGGCCATCATTCCATACGTATCTCCTTCCTCATTCTTATTCGCCCAACCTCCTCCCATATCAACCACTTCATCAGCTCCACCACTCACCTTTTCTCCTCCAAAATAGAAATCCCCAAAATCTTCGAAAACTTCATCTATTCCCAGTAGAAGATCAAACCGGATTGCTGCTGGTATAGGAACATCTTCGTCAACAAGGTCTCGGGATGAAGGAGTGATACACATACGCGACGATGATGATTCAGAGGCTACTCTGACTGATCCTCCTCCTAGGAAAGAGGAAACCATTTCTGAATCCATTGCAAAGATGAAGAAAGAAAAAATGAAGAAGAATACCAAGGAGAAGAAGGTCCAGAAAGTAACCAAGAAGGAAAAAGAGAAGAAAGAATCTAAGGAAGAGAAAGACTCTACTAAAAGGAAACGAAAGAGGGTTGTAGAAGAACAAGATGAAGTGACCAAGGAATGGGAAACCAGAACTATAGTCCCTGGAAGAATCTTCAAGTTGGATAATCTGAAAGATTCTGGGTGGAATCTCTATCCCTTCCTAAACAAACCTAAGTGGTCTGATTTCGTTCAGATTGAAGAAAGGATCTATGAGGGACTGGTGAGGGCTTTCTATGCCAATGCCAGTGTTGATGAAAAGAGTCCCTCTATGACAAGCAAAGTGAAGGGGATAAATATTCATCTCACAACTGAAATCATAAGCAAAGCCCTGCAGGTTCAAGAGGATGGAATCAGGCTGTTTGAAGATAACTGGTACCCTAAGGCATACACCACAAGAGAAGAAGTACTGAAGTATGCTCTCAATCAACCCAACCTCAAAGACATAGCCACCAACCTAAAGGGACTAGAGCGAATTCTTCAAAACATGGCCTCTCACACCATCATTCCAAAGGCAGGTAGCTTCGAGAAAATTACTGATCTGGACTTATTGGTGGTTTATCATTTGATTAAAAGAAAACCTTTAAGCTTGCCATACATCATACTCTGTCATATGAAGAATGCTAAAACAACCCTGAGAAAGGCATTCTCCCTGCCTTATGGCATGATCCTGACTAAAATTTTCAATTACTTCAAAGTGCCTCTGGCTGGTGAAGCTTACTCCCGAAAATGCACCACCTTTTTCAGTAAAAACCTCAACGAGATGAACATTAAAGTAAACCCTCAGTATGTTGGGGATCAGAGAGTTGAATCAACTTCCTCTAAGAAAAAGAAGGCATCAAAGAAGGAAGGTGATGTTGAAGAAGAGAAAGAAGCAGGGAGAAAAGAAAAGAAGGTTAAAGATTCGAAAAAATCTTCTGTGGAGAAGGAACCAGCACATCAAAAGCTGGTATTTGGAGCTTCGGCACTTGCTCTGGAAGAACTTGCTCAGAAGCAAGTGGAACAAGAAAATGAGGAAGAACTTGCTCAGGGGGAGCAAGGACCAGAAGAACAACTTGCACAGGGGGAGCAAGGCAATGAAGAAGAAACTATTGCTCAGGGGGAGCAACCTGCTCTGGAGGATCAAGCAAAGGAACCTGAGGAACTTACTCAGGAAATGCAGGTTGAAGAAACTGTAGTGGAACACATTCATTCTTCTCCTACAAGTGAGGCCACTCAAATGAACATTACTGAGCAACAACAATCCTCTCAAACCCCTGGTAAAGGCAAGAATGATGAAGTACTGGCATCCATTGCCTTAACTCAACTTGTTCATACTACTCCTTTCCTTCAACCCCCAACTGAACCTACTCCTGAAGCTGGTGAGAAAGGACAAGAGGACATTATGAAGAACCTCTTTCAGTCCTCTCACAAAGAAGGTACTTCCAGCACTGCCAACCTTTATCACATTCTGTCTCCTCCTCCTATCTATGATTCTTCACACCCTCGTGTTCCAACAGGGTCTGATCCTCATTTCTCAAACCTGCCAGAGATGTCAACACATCTGAGTTGTTTGGGGTCCCTCTTCAAACAAAGTGCTGAACAACCCCACTCAATCCCTACTCCTCCAACAGGCCAACCCAGTGGCCCTTCTGTGGAGCAAGTACAAAATATTCCAACTGAGTGGATGGCAAAGATGGAGAGGGAGGTGAAGAAGATTGCTAAGAGAAGCAAGGACAATGCCAGAAGAGGCAAGAAGCACTCAAATGAAATGAAGAAGATTCTGCTGGGCCTCACCTACCTCCAACAAGATCAGAGGAGGGAACATAAAAGAAACTGGGCAAGGAGTGATTGGACCTCTAAGAACATGGCACCTGGTCTTAATCCTCCTCTATTTGAATTTCCTACTCGCTTTCTAGACATTCCAGCTCCTGCTGAAACTTCAAGCTCTGAATCCTCAGGATGGTCTTCCTCTGAGTAGCAGCTTAATGTGTGCTTCTGCCCTATGTGTGTTTTTTTTTTTTTGCTGATGACAAAAGGGGGAGAAGTGAGATTAAGTTTGTGGGCTACTCTAGGAAGTGTAATATGGATTAGGAAGAATTTCTTGTGATTTTTTGTGGTTCTGATGTATCACATGAACTCTTTGAAATTTATGTTATTTAAAATTTTTGTTTTATGTAATCTTTTGCTGTTGTGTTCTGGGCAAGGATGTAATGGACCTTCATGTTTTAATGAAATCACCAGATTGCTTCATACTGTGCCACTCTGATAAATCATTGCTTACACACAACTTACTGTCAATTACAAATTTATAAAATGTTGGTGATTCTAAAGTCAAATAAACTTAATACTCCACCTAGAGTTTGTCATCATCAAAAAGGGGGAGATTGTTGAAACAAACTCTAAAATTCCAGTTTTGATGATCAACAAACTCTGAGAAAGATACTTAAGTTTATTGACTCATATATGCCTCTAACATTTTCTGTGAGTAAGTTCCAGCAAAGAAAGAAAAGCAAAAGAAACATGTCAAGCAAGAAGACAATGGAATTAAGCATAAGATTCTGAGAAATATGGTGAATTGACATTGGACGTCATTCTTGAGAAGGAAGCTGTTAAACAAAGTGGAAAATAGCTAAATATGACATGACAATGGACAGCTTTCCTAAGAAACAAAACTGCAGTAACTACAATCAAATTCCAGCAAACTCACTCAGGAGTGAGTAAGTTCCAACTTACTCTCAACTACTGCAGAAACAGATTCAGCAGTAAAAGGAAAAAATTAAATGCATCAAGTGATCACATTTATGAGCACACCATGCTATTAAATGAAGAACAAAAACTGAAATCAAGAGCTTGTTGCTGCTACTGCTGTAAGTGAGGAAGTTCAGCAAGTGAAGTTTCCAAAAGGTGATGTGACAGGGAGACAGAACTTTCAGTTGGTGAAAAGCAAGACTGCTCGGTGCAGAAACACTCATCACACTGTGCAAATCTGTCCCAAGGATTTCAAACGGCTCTGCAATGGCTAGATCACCAAATCAGGGCTATATAACACAACATTGGAACACTGAACAGTTTCGAGAGAGCCAAATTCAACTGTTGCATCAAATTCAAATTGCAAATCAACTGCCTCTCAACTCACTCAAAAGTGCACTCTGTAGAAATTGTTAGGGGATCTTTTTGTGCACTTGTCTGCTTGTAAAGACAAAGTTTTAAATTGTATTTCTCTGTGTGTAACCAAGCCTTAAACCCCAAAAACAACTTATCCTAGTATCTGTTTTTGTCTTAGTGGGATCCTATCAAACTTCCTAGGGTAGGTGAGTGTTGGTGAGGAGTTCTGCTAAGGAAGATAGTTCAGGAACAGGAATAAGTTCCTGGTTGTAATCAGCTTGAAGAGGCTGAGTGAAAGAACACTTGTACTATTTGGGAAATAGTGGAAACACTCACTGGGAGTGAGGAGTGGATGTAGCCCAAGGTTTGGGGTGAACCACTATACATCTAGTGTGATTTATATTTATGCTTTTAAATCCATCTCACTTGTGACACTTCACACACTTCACTAAATACTCAGAAACAGTGTTCTTCAACCATTCTGCATAATCATGCTTTACTTACTGCCAATTCAATTCATATGATTCTGTTTTCACATCATGCAAGATTTTGTCTTACACTATTATTGATCAATCACTCAGCATATGTAAACACTACAACTTGAGTAAGTTCAACTGCAGTATCACTAACTTACTCAACTCCAAGAACTGTCTTGAGAGCAAGTTGAAAACTGTTTTAGTGCAGGATTTTTAATAGGTGACAATTCAAACCACCATTTCTTGTGACATATTTTCACTTCAAATAAAACCCAAGCAAAAAACATGAAATCGCATAGGTCACGCATAACTTAAACACATAGTGGAAGATGCCCTTACCATAGGCACTTTTCTCACAAGCTCGTCTACCGGTATAATCAACGAACGAATCACGATCTCGTCCACAAACACGATAACTAGAACCTTAACCAACAAACACTAAGGTTTAGAAGCGAAATCTAGCACTCTAATACCCACACTACGGCGATGGCTCTAAGGCTACAATTAGGACACACCACTCTAAAATTTCTAGCTTGCTAACCAAACTCCAACTAGTTAAACAAGGTTCAAAACAAAGGTTTTAGCACCACAACACCTCTCTTAAAAATTCCACTTCTTTAAACTCCAAAAAGATTTAGTCTTTATCACCCAGAATAATCTCTTTTACTATCAAACACATGGATCTAATTCTTAAAGCTTGTAGTTCTTAAACTACTCACTTTTAACCACTTAAAATTGTCTTGAAAACACCTTACACACACACACCAACATTCGGCCAACACAAACCAAGGCAAGACCAAAACTTTTTAACTTCAAACTCATTTTTATCATGATTTAGACAATGATCAAAAGTCTTTAAACCTTCACTCACACTTTAATCAAATAAAAGTTGCAAAATCGTCATCAAAACACACACACACACACACACTCATGGTTCCATCAACAAAACCCATGCTCCAAAATTTTAAATCTTTACCATACACACACGAGTTCAAGAGGCAAAAGAAGCATCCAAAAGCTTTTCATCAAAACATTTACTAATAACACAACACATAAGCTAAATATCCACTTCTTTTCCAAAATACTTGGATCTAAAAATTTTCCAACCTTCCTCCAACAACAACAACAATAAACATCAAGAATCCAAGTAGAAAAGTTTTGAAATCCCTTTCCTCCTCCCCTTGAGTGGTCACAGTTTTGGCATGAACAATAGGGAGGAAAAGCTTCAAATCTTTGCTACTTGATTCACCAATATATTCATAAGTGAACGTGATCAAAAACACAAGAAAGGGGGGTTTGAACTGGGTTTAAGAAATCTTTTTCAAATACTTGTGATTTTGAAAACATTTTTCAAAACAACTTTTTAAGAGAAGAATCAAAACACATCGATTTATACTAGTTCACTACCACCCAGTAGCTACGTCTAGTCCCTTCACCACTTCGAAGGATTTTTCCACTATAATCAATTGCTTATAAACTTAAGAGTATACTACTGCCAAACTTGGCTATACTCTCAACTTCTCAGAACGACTTAGTACTGTCAAGCCTCTGAGGAAATACAACCACTATGGGCTTAATACAAATGTGTTTAAAATGATTTTGAAATAATCTTAACAAACTCTCAACACGAGAGGACAATAATGAAAGCTTAAACACAGAAAAACCTTCTTAAAGAAATAATAAAACTTGAAGCACAGTTCTTTTGATCTCAGAAAGCTAGGGTTGAATTCTTGGTTGCTCACTTCTCTTCTGTTCTTCACTGTTGAGAGATGATATATATAGTGAGATACTCCAATAAAGCCGTTGTGGCATAGGCAGGTCCTTCACCAATGGTTAAAAAATCAGATCTGCTTTTTGTGGCTTTTTGTACGACGTATTTTTCTTATCTTTCCATTCCATACACTGACACAGCTGTAAGTGACAAATCTGTCCATTTGTGATCCTTTTTTTAAAACGAGATCCTTTCAGGGCAAGACATAGTGACTAAATATCTGTTGACATTCTATTCTGCCTTTGAATCCTCGTACATTAAAGAACCATCAATGAGGATCCTTAAATGCTTGAAATAGACTTTGAAGACTTCGTTACGTCTGATGTGATACCGGAGGAATATACATACCAAAGGCACTTTGACAACAATGACACTCCTTTTTATCAGATGTAGAGTTGACGTGACCGAGACAAGGTTCTACCAAAGCATGGTTCTACCAGAGCATGGTTCTTCCAGAGCGTAGTTCTACCAGAGCATGATTATACTAGAGCGCAGTTCTAAGACGTTGACGACATCTTACTCATACCAGACAATGCACACCAGATTCAGCTTGATCATACCAGAGGGTAAGTAGCGCACAGAGCCATATCTTTCTGAGACAGATCCTTCTGATGAATAATAGTAAATTCTCACTAGATTTAGCACACTAGAGAATAAATCAGAGGATAAATTGTTCTTATACAGTATTTGTTATCATCAAAACAATTAAGGGTCATTGTTTCTGAATCAACTTGGTTCCAACAATCTCCCTATTTTAGATGATGACAAACATAGGGATTGATGAACAATTTTCCTATTAGAAAAATACTTATGTAAAAGTTTTCAAGGGACTCCCCCTGAATTAAGCGCCTAAAAATATTTTCTAAGTATAATGACACATCAGATGCATGTTCATATTCAATCACAAGTATGACATAACAGAGTGTAAGTGCAGATGCATGGTGTTCATTTTCCCTTTTTAGCATGTGATTGAATATTGTGTTCATCAATTACTCTATGTTCTTCTCCATATCCTTCTCCCCCTTTTGTCATTAGACAAAAAGGTCAAAGAACATAGAACATCACAGTCAAAACAGAGTAAAGAACAATAAACGTTAAAACAGAACATTGAATAAGCATAAACTGACTTTGTCATTTAAATAGAAAAGTAAAAAAATACAAAACAAAAGAAAGTAAGACAGAAATGGGCTAAAAGCAAAAAAAGGTGAAATCCTAAGGCTTTCTAGGGCTTTGACACTTTTTCAATGAGCATCTTCAGCATAGCCTCAACATTCTTTTGAGATTCAACAAGTTCATCTTGTCGTTTGCTTAAAGATGCCATGAATTGCTTGAACTCCTTGTTGTCCTCAACTAGTCTCTCAAATATATCCTTTGAAACCTCAATACAATCTGACCGACTTAATTGAGCAGAGCTAGGAGAGCATGCAAATATAGTAGATGCAGGATGAACAAGTACAGGAGAAGCTATTTCCCTAACAGTAGGTGCAAGTTCTGGTTCCTAAATGCAGGAGGTGGAGGTGCAGACATTTTCCATGCAGGGGCAGCCAAGAGTCTCTTGTTTAGCTGTTATTGCTTCAGCTTATGACTCTCAAACCAAGCAGCGTAGAATTACAAATGCAATTTGTGCCAATCAGTGTAGAATTCTTCCAGTGTAATCCAAGTGTGAGTAGAAATGGCAAGATCCATTTCTCTGTGTTTCTCTATCTCAATCAGCTCAACCCGTTGCTTGATGTGCTTCTCAAGGGTAGGGTAAAGTGGAGGAATTGCTAGAGGCAAAGGAGGTGCAGAGGGTGAGGAAATGATGGGGCTAGAGGGAAGTGTTTGGTTATGGTATGATTCAGGGGAATTAGGTTCAGACACAAGTTGTTCAATAACTTCAGATGCAATTTTAGAAGTGATTATGATTTCATCTTCTACAATTGGATCTGTTGTTATTTCTAGTTCAGCATGATGTTTGGGTAAGGGTGATTGTGCTATTGGTCCTGGTATTTGAGGTTCTGGTTCTGGTATGGTTTAGGGTTCTAGTTCTGGTATGGTTTCAGAGCCAGGTTCATGGGTTTGAATCCCCTGGGAGACAGGTATGGATTCTGGTAGTGGTTGAGGAATAGTTTCTGGTTGTGGTGGGGGGTAAATGAAGGTATGGGTTTGAATGCAACAATAGTTGACTTAGGAGTAGGAACAGAGGCAGAAGTTCTCTTCCTTTGTATCAAAGGGATCTCATTCTCTAAATCATCTGAGTATGTAACAAAAGGGGTTGGTTTATGTGGGACAAAGGTGGTTGGTGGGTTCTTGGGGACATGAGAAGCACCAATAGGGTCACTATGCACTGACTTAAATAGAGAAATAGGAGAGTCAAGTACCTTAGACTTCTTTGGGGCTGCTTCACTAGCCTTGACCAACTTTCTCTTTTTTGTACCAAAGGCAGAAAGTGGAGGTACCTTTGCATAGGCTTCCTCTTGAAGTCTCTTGGCTTTTCTCTCCTCATAATCTTGTTTGGCATCCACCTGAACCTTTTCCAGCAGTTCCCAAGAGGGTACACCCGATGGAGGTAGTGGTGGAAGAAAGGGGCAGAGCCTGCGATGAAGAAGAGGTTCCAGAGCTTCTGGTGATCCTCTTTGTTGGTTTGATAGAGGAAACACCAACATTCTTCTTTATCTTACCTTTTCCTCTTTCCTCAGCCTTAGTTGCTTCTTTTTCTTCTTTGGCATTTTGTTCGATCATGTCCTCAGTGGAAAGACCCATTTTCTTCAAGTTCTTGCAGTTGAAGATTGGACCAGTACTCAGACGGAGTAAGATTTTGGATTCATTGGTATTCTTCCCTTGAAGTTCCTTGATAATATCATACCCTTCCAGAATAGCAGAAATGACCCTTCCATAAGGTACATTTTTGTTTTTCCTAGTTCTGGAGAAGGTGATAGCTCTCTTCATGAAGTTGAAGATGATGCTAGGGAGGTTAACAGGGTTCATCTTGTAGCAATGCCACATCACAATTTTGTGGTCTGAACTTACAGTATCAACAGAACCCGCTTTTGGCATCACCATTCCCTTGATGATCTTAAAGAGTACTCTGAAGTGGCTCTTCATGTCTACGGCCTTGAAAGCACCCGGTCTTTCATAAATGTGGCTAGAAATCACAAAGGGTCCACCGTATAGTTCATCCCAATTTGGAACAATCTTAAGCCCTTTGTCAGCATAGTTGATTGCCTTGGAGATTATACTCTTAGTCACTAGAATCTCCTTCCCTTGAACATAGCTAACTATGTTCCCTTGTACGATTTTTGCAAACTTCCAGAATTCGTTGACTAATTCTATGTAAATGTCCTTTGATTCTGCATAGAAAAACTCCTTCCAAACCATAAATATGAACTTTTCTCTAAAGTCGAAATCATGCCCATCTAGTTCATTGAGGTCGACTCTTGATTCCATCATAACGGTGAGTTCGTCGAGCTCAAAATATCTAGTAGGGACTTAAACGTTTTGTGGGACGATTTCTTGTTGCTGTTGTTGTTCTTCTGCCATTGCAGAAATATTGTAGAGAAAGAAAGAAGTTCATGAATGGGGGTTTAGGGTTTAAGAGTGTGTGTCTCTGAGAGAGTGGGTAGTGGGTGAAGTGGAGTGAGTGAGTGGGGCTAAATATAGCCAAAACATGGGATGTTTTGTGTGACACCCTAACTCATATCAGAGCATTACTTAAACATCTTAGGATAAATTAGGCCGAAGTAAAATAAATTTTCAATAATTACAGCAGAAAATAGGAAACTAAAGCTTTTGTAATCAATCTTTTAGTTTTAAGGAAAACATACACTCACCAAAATACCTTAATCTACATAACCTCTTTTAAGGGTTTTCAAAAGAATAAGTTCATTAAAACTCCGCATAGGCTACAAAATACCTATAATACAATATGACAAAACTCGGGATCCGGTTACGACATAAAAAGAAGTCTCACGTAGAGACAAAATCGAGCATCCAGGCATGCTCTCTAATTCTCCATAATCTGCTATCACCTGAAAACAACGCCCCAAAACATGGTGAGTTATAAAACTCAGTAACAGAATTTAAATAAAAATACTTTACCATAGTTTTCAGCCATATTTCGTGTGTTAAGTATGTAAAATTCCTCTCAACAAGCACAATCAAAGAGTACTACGTGATTCAACCCATATAACCACTAAAGTTAATCCCCTCCTTAATTCTTAACAATCTCCAATAACATTCAATGACCTAAGTCTACCATTTACCCATAAGATCATGAGTTCAGAATCTAATTCATTACATAACGATAATATGTATATGAAGTCCTAATTAGAATCAAAAGTGTACATAACTAATGCTAAAAATGCATCAGCATATGTGCAGAATTTATGCAGAATTTCAGCATACTTCTACTATTTTATTAAAATACCAAATGGAGTCGGATTCAAGCAAACGACCCCTCTATGGAAAGTTTGTTAAGTCTAGTACATGAATACAATTTTTCTTTTGAGAAATAGTGGCCCAAAAAGTACAGTTTTGACAAACAAGCTACTGCACCCAAGAACAGGACAGAAAGATTTATGCAAAATTTCATCGGACTTCTACCATTTTATTAAAATATCAAATGGAGTCGGATTCAAGCAAACGACCCTTCTCTGGAAAGCTTAGAATGTATAGTTTATCAATAACATTTTTATTTTAGAACATAATAGTCCAATTAGTGCAATTTTACCAAAAAGTCCACTGAGGTCCAAAACAGAATAGCACACTTTTTACCATTTTGTAACACATTAAAATATCTATACTTAGTCAAACTCAACAAAGTTTGTGCTTAAACTGAAGGAAAATGAGTCTAGTTTTCAAATAACTAGGGATCACCTCAATAGGGCCTCTATGGAAATCACTATGAAGCAAACATTACACAGATGTGCAGGTGGGTTTGGGGACATCATCCAACCCTTAGCCAATTTCAATCAAATATCACAAGTTATACACCATCAAATCTAAAACCACTTAATGTACATTTCATACACATAATATTAAACATAATCAAAGCAAGTTATGGCTTAATTAGGTCCCGTAAAATTCCAGAATTTTATTCAAAGTCACAAAAATTTTCAGCAATTATGTAAATCACATAACCTACACAATTAATCACAAATTGGCATGTACATTATCATTTCTTCCACAAAATTAACAGAAACAGAACCCTAACACCTAAACTAACCATTCAAACAGTTATTAATCAAGTAAAAACCCTAGTTCTTGGGACTTATGGTCACCTAAGGCTAGAAAGTCCAAAGACTCACATAAATCCCTAAGCACACCCTAAATGAGAGGTTTTTCAATGGGGAATCCTATGTTTCCTCTTGTTCCTTAAATGATTGGTGATGAAATCCCCAATTTCTAGGGCTTCTCCTCCATTGAAGCTTGGGTCAAGCTCCTCTTTACTCCTAAGCTTCCCTCCATGAAAGCTTTATCCAAGTCTCACCTTCTTCCCCCTCTCTTTTTTCTCCATTGTGGGCCACCACCACCCTCCGAGCTGCCGGCGCGGTGGCTTCTCCATGGCGGTCGCGACTCCCTCTCCCTCTTCTTTCTCTCTTTGGCGCTCTCTCTTCTCCCTTTTCTCTTCTTTCTTTTCTTCTCTTCGTCTTATCTTCTTTTCCTCCTTTCTTTCACGGTGTGTATGGGTGTGTTTTGAAGAGGGGGAGAAAGAGTGCTAGTGTGGGTTAAGTGGGAGTAGGGTGTATGGTGGCAGGAAGGAGGGTGAGATGTATTAGTTTGCTAAAATTTGGCTAACTAGTCTTTATTTAATCTCATAATTAACTTTTTGGCCATTACTAAAATCTTAGGTTAATTAATTAATTAAAAAGCTACTCATGAATTAGTAGTCCCACCTTTTCTTAATCCCCTATTAATTTTCCTTCTAAGCTATTAACCATACTCATCCTTAGGAAATAAATCCTTTTTTCACTTAGGGCCTCTAATTACTAAGCTCAGGAGAGTTGGGATGTTACATTTTGAATTTGAACCGCCTTGAGCAGTTTTCAGATTAAATAAAAATTAAAAAAGAGATGAATACGTCTTTTCAAAAAGAAAACGTGTCAAACACATTTGCACAGTGCAGTAAAACTGTCCTCGGGCAGTTAAAATCATCATGACTAGTAGAAGAGTAATTCACAGCCACGAATATATCAATCACTCTTAATGAGACACATGTGCACAATATTCCCAGAGGGAACATGATAACAGATGCAACAGACGCATATATCATCAGAGGCAGGATAATACCGGATGCAAGTATACCAGAGGCATATATATTCAATTTTAAACAGTCATTCCTTTATAAGGTGAAAATTCAAATTTTTCCTTATAAAGTTAAATCTATCTTCAGCAAGCGGTTTTGTAAAGATATCTGCCTATTGATGGTCAGTATCAATAAATTTGATTTCAAGTATCCCTTTCTGAACATAGTCTCTAATAAAATGATGTTTAATTTCAATATGTTTTTCTCTTGAATGTAAAATGGGGTTATTAGTAAGAAAAATAGCAGATGTATTATCACAGAAGATAGGAATGTTACTCTCATTTATCTGATAGCTCTCAAGCTGATACTTTATCCACAAAAGTTGAGAACTACATCTTGTTACAGTTATATACTCTGCTTCTGCTGTTGATAGTGCTATTGTGCTCTGTCTTTTGCTGGACCATGAGATTAAGTTGGCTCCAAGAAATTGACAGCCACCACTAGTGCATTTTCTTTCAACTCTGTCTCTAGCAAAGTCAGCATCACAGAAACTTACTAACTTGTAATCATTTGATTTCTTATACAACAAACCAAGGTTAGTAGTTCCTTTAAGATATCTAAAAATTCTCTTAATCGTAGTTAAATGAGATTCTCTAGGATCAAATTGAAATCTAGCACATACACAGACAATAAACATAATATCAGGTCTTGAGACAGTGAGATAAAGGAGTGACCTAATCATACCTCTATATACCTTTTGGTCTACCTTCTTACTAGATTCATCTTTGCTGAGAGCACAGGTAGGATGCATTGGTGTGCTCATTGGTTTGTTATCCTCTAGCTTGAACTTCTTCAAGAGTTCTTTTACATATTTTTTTCTGATGGATATAGATTCCATCTTGACATTGTTTGATTTAAATACCTAGGAAGAACTAAAATTCTCCCATCATACTCATTTCAAACTCATTCTGCATAAGCTCCGAGAATTCATTGTAAAGATTTTTATTAGTAGCACAAAAAATAATATCATCTACATAAATATGTACTAAGACAAAATGTTTTTTAGATGATTTTCTAAAGAGGGTTGTATCCACCTGTCCTCTTTCAAAACCACTTAACATTAAAAAGGAACTCAGTCTGTCATACCAAGCTCTTGGAGCTTGCTTAAGATCATACATAGCCTTTTTAAGTTTGAAGACATTTTCTGGAAAAGCAACATATTCGAAACCAGGTGGTTGTTTTACAAAAACATCCCCACTTATAAAACCATTTAAAAATGCACTTTTCACATCTATCTGATATAAGGTAATACCATGATGTGCAGCAAATGATAAGAGAATCCTAATCTTCTAATCTAGCTACAGGAGCAAAAGTTTCAGTGTAATATATACCTTCCTCTTGTGGGTACCATTGAGCAACTAAATGAGCTTTATTTCTTACCACCTTACCATGTTCTTCAAGTTTGTTTCTAAAAACTCACTTGGTTCTAATGGCTTGTTTATCCTCTGATAGGGGTACGAGCTTCTACACATCATTCCTCTGAATTTGATTTAGCTCCTCTTGCATAGTAAGTATCCATTAATCGTCTGTTAGAGCTTCATCAATGGTTTTTGGTTCAATATCTTATAGTAGTGCAAGATCATATTGTTCTCTGAATGATGATCTGGTTTGGACTCTGTCACTAGGTTCACAAAGATCTGCTTCTCTGGGTGATGAGTCTTGAATTTCCATTCCCTCCTTGGTTCTGCTTGAGTCTGGTCACCAGACGCAGGACCAGAGGCATCATCAGAGTTGTCAACAGATGCATCAGCTTCTGTTCTATCACTGATCTACATATCTGCAAATAGCTGTTGCGGCTTTGACAAGTGCACCTGATCGTAACTCGTAATAAAAGTGGAGTATTTTTAAGACTCCGAATGTCGAACCCTCAAAGAATGCGCGAGTACCAATGAAATAAAGAATCTATCCTATTAGGCTAACGAAAGTTATAATTAGAGAATAGCAAAAGTTGTCACGTATTCAAAATAATAATTAAATGAAATGTAAGAATGGATTAAGAATGTTATGGGAGGTCTAAGGGAACCGGGTTCACCAATACTCAACTCTTGAATTTACTAATTAATTACTACGAGTTCTATTTTCTAATTGAAAGCTAATCACTCACTCTAAATTACTAAGAACTACCCAGTTAATAGTCTTCTTCCTAAATAACTGCTTCATTTTGATCTAGGAAGGTAATTAAAAAAAAGAGTATTAAGAGCAGGTGAGTTTGTTAATCTAATAACCGATTAGAAACAAGCAATAACCTCGTCCGGCACATAAAGCGAGTTCTTTTATTCCAAGAGATCCGTTAACTAACTGTGGTCCTGTTACTGCCAATTAAGCCAACTAATTAAAGGTTGATCAGACCTTATAGGATTAAGTATGCTAGGGATAAAACAATCAATCAAATAAATAGAAACTCATAGAATTAATTAGATAAATAACAAAAGCATTGTAAAGGATCCCCCATCACCCCAGTGATGGCTTTAGCTACTCATATTCAATGATAATAACATAAACACAATCATAAACCATAGAAATCCATAACAAAGAGAATAAAAACTAAACCGGGATACCCTTTCGGTATGACGACAGTCCTTAAGCACGTTATTCACGTCTTCACGAGCTCCGGTAGCGAAACGGGGTTGGTACCAAGCTCCAAGAAAACAAGAATCAATAGAAAAGCAATGGAATTGATGTAGAACTCTCAAAAAGGGGTTTTAGACTTGGGAATTCGTCAAAAGGTCTTCAGTTTAGGCTAAGAGGGCCTATTTATAGTCTGGGATGCGGATTAGGTCATCTGGCTTTCAAATCTGCACAATCTGGGATGGGGTACGACCGTACTGAATATATACACGACCGTACTGAACTTTGCTTGTGACATTGGCCCGTACTTGTGCGTAAAGCACTCCCTGACATCAACTGTGTACGGCCGTACTGCCTTTGGCACGACCATACTGGACTTTTTCATCGGCGCCAGGTGGTACTGACCAAGGGGGTACGCCCCTATTGATTCTCTGATTTAGGTACGGCCGTACTGAAGTACTGTCAGGCCGTACCACTCGTCCAGTAGTGCTAAAACTCTCCAAAACTTGTCAGTTTTCAATCCATTCTCGCATCTTTTACTCAGAGTGGTGTCTTTATGATATTTCTGCAAAATATGACATAAATGAGTACCTTTATGCTTTAAATAGTGCAAAATGATATAAATAAGTACTAGAAATTCATTATAAAAGTAGACATTTTGGTGTGATAACTCATCCCCACACTTGAGCTTTGCTTGCCCTCGAGCAAATCACTTAGGTAATTATTATAAGAGAAACTAATTTCACTGAATAAGGGCAAAAACACGAGTATGACAACAAAGTGATATCATAAAACATATCAATAAATAAAATGCCCAATTAGAGGTGTAAGTCCAAATAAGTCAATAATCTGTGATTTACAAGTCACACTCTCACCAATCTCAAAGTGTTTATAGGTATAGTCATTAAAGCTCAAATTTTTCAAATGAAGTGACATTACCATAGGCTTGTACATTGACAAAAACTCTACTATTAAAGTCTATTTATCAAGCAAAAGAGGAATAAATGTCTTTTATTGGTTGTAATGGGTCAAGGTAATCACTACAAGAATACTTGGCATTTCCTAGGGCCAAAAACCCTAGGAAATGGCCAAAAGCCGTGGGAAAACACCGGATTTCCGAGGGCCTACCAAGGACCACAAGACAGTAAGATATTTGCTGATAGAAAACGGTTTCCGAAGGCTAAATTTGAAAAGCCCTAAGAAATTTCCTAGGGCTCTGGCCCTTGGAAATTGCACCATTTAATAAAAAAAATTATTCAGAAACAACGTTTTTTTAATTAGATTTAATTTAATTTAATTATTAATTATTTTAGCAAATAATGTTTTTACCAATCCGGATGCCAACATTCAACCCAGCGAACTAACATCCCCAACATCTTCACTGAAAATTCTTCTGCACAGAACCATCTTGACCAACATCCCCAATTGGTATCTATTGGAAGCATAAACTCAATTCAGCACTTCACCCCACACAGATGAAGCCCACCACCTCTGCAAAGCTTCGAGCCTCAAGCAGCTTCCCTCTTTCCACCCACACTCTCAGTCTCTCTGGTTACTCTCTCATCACATTTCAAGTGGGATTAGATTCCTGTTGAGAATCCGACAAGGAAAATTTCTTCACCTTCTGAGCCAAAATAAGATCTGAATCGAAATAGGTGAAACAGAGCCACCACCTGCAAGAAGAAACACCAGAACAGAGCCACAACCTTCAAAAGGACACCCCAGAGACCAAGATCGATGCTTCTGGCCACCGGATCTAAACCGGCGTAGGAAAACGTGGCAGGGGGGAGAGAGAGAGAGAGAGAGGGAGGCGCATGGTAGTGGAGGGTGGTGGTTGGAAGGTGGCGAACTCAGAGATGCAGACCCAGAAACCCAGAACGCAGCACAAACCAGATCCAACTGCCCGACAGCCATGAAGTTAACCAATACCACCGCTCTGCTTCACCAGCTGCAAGACTTGCTGAAACCTCCCCTTCATAGTGCCGAAGTCGCAAGCACAATCGAAACAACAACCAGCATCGAAACTGCCGCAAACCCCATTGATTTTCAGATCCGCTCGCCATTCTTACTGAACCCGTCATCGAACCTCTGTTGCAAACGACACAATAACCACCATCCAAAATCGTTGCCTCCACGAGATCCAAGTCATCAGAACCGTTCTGACCCCGTCACGGCGTCGACGCCGTGTGTGGAGGGTGGAAGAACCTATTAGAGGGGATATGAAGGTTTTCATGTAAGGCTTTGGGGAAGCTTCTGGAAGGTCTTCAAAAGCTTAGAGCTTTATCTCCTGAAAGGGTCTTGAAAGTGTGTTTGTGTGTGAATGGGGCTAGAGGACAAAGAAAAAGAGGGACGAGAGAAACAGCGAAGCAGCGAGTCTTATTAAAAAATTTAACTAAACAAAATAACCGAGGGTCAGCCCTTCGGTTAATCCAAATTTTAAAAAAAAGGTCTTGCCGATTCCGAGTGCTTGTCCCTCGGTTATGCCCAAATTTAAAAAATTAAAAAATAAAATAAAAGTCAGATTTTTAATTTTAGAGGTATTTTTTAAAAAAGTCTTAGGAAATTTTTATGTGGGTATTTTTTTAGGGTTTTGGCCCTAGGTAATTTTCTAGGGTCACAGGCCTTAGGTAATATTTTGTGGGAGATAACCAGATTTCTTGTAATGAATAATGTTACGTATGATAAAAGAAAGAAAATGTCATCTAAAGGGTCAGAAATAAATCAACCAAAACTAGCAACTTTTTTCTTTTTCATTCTAGAGAGTAGGCAAGAATCCCAAAATTTTTTATCAATAACTTTTTTTGCATTTTCTGAAGGCACTATCATGATAAACAATTTTTTTTCCTCAATGCTTTTCCTTTTCTTTTCATTTCCTCCTTTTATGCATTTACACAGCAAATAAACATTTTTAAGAACTAGGAGGGGAAATAAATACTAAACCTTCATTTTGCAAACATATATAAGGGATTCAAAACATTATTCTTTTCATCTTATGACACTAATTTCTCTTAAAGAATACTGTCTCAGGTTGCCTTCACAGAGTATAATCAATAGTAATAAGAAGGGGTACCAAAGAAATATAATAAAGTACTTTTAAGCACAAAAGTGGACAACTAGTGGTAAAATATATTCAAAATAGAAGTGGCCTGAAGAATTCCTAAAAATTGTCTTTTTCCAAATTTACATGAAAATAAACTCATATTCGCTTTGTAATAGTCTCAGCACAAATTCTAGAATGCAAATTCATAGAAAAAAATCACTCAAACAAAGAAAAGAGGCAAAAAGTATGATGTGACCTCTTGTTTCAGGCTCAAATCTCACATTTAATAGCTTACACAGAAAGTTAAAACTTACAGAACTTTAATGCTAATTTTCAGCAAATTCCAATACCAGCAACAGATTTAATTCAATCACAAGTTGTCAGGAATTTTTTTTTGTAGCCCCTAAATCAGCAAAAATATAAATTTCTCTATAATTGTAAGCAATTGTAAGCATAGCCAAGTAATAAGCACAATATAAAATCTCTCCCTATACTTATTTCTAACAGTGTCATCACTGCGACTAAGATAAAACAAACACAAGAAGATAAAAGAAAGTGAAATAAGTGCTAAAGTTAAAGAAGGTGGTGTAACACCCCAATTTTCTTAATCTTAGTAATTAAATATACTAAGTGAATAAGGGAATTTAATCCCTAAAGAGTAGGCTAATAACCTCTAATCTGGGGTTTTAACGCGAAATGGGAGTTTAGGGGCAGAATGGTAATTCTTTCCAATAATTAAGGAAATATGGGACTAATTAATTATGGGTAGTTTAATTTATTAATTTATCTAAAGTTGAATTAAGGACAAAATGATAAATTATGAGATTAAATAAGGACCGTTGATCAGATTTTTAATCAAATCATGTTACTTGCCCCACCGTGCACCACACTTAACTCTCCTCCACCTTAGCCCCCTCCCATCCTCTCCTTACTCCCTCCTGCGTGAACCTCAAGCTGAGAAAGAAAGAAAAGAAAAACAGAGAAAGAGAAGGAAAGAAGGAAAAAAAGAAAGAAAGGAGAAAGAGAGAGATGGAGTCACGATAGGAAGGGAAGGGGAGAAAGGAGGTGGAGCGCCGCGGCTCCGGCGAGAAGGAAGGTGGCGGCGTGCCACCACGAGCAAGGAGAGGGAGAGACAGAGCGAGAGAGAGTGAGACAGAGAGAGAAACTAAGAGAGAGATGTAGAGTCCGAGAGAGAAAGAAGAAAAAGAAAAGGGAAATGGAGGAAAGGAAGAAGAAGAAGAAGCAAGGATTCAAGCTTCCATGGAGATACAAGCTTGGAGGAGGAGCTTCCATGGTGGATTTTGGGAACCCAAGCCCTAGAATTTGGGGGTTTTCACCCCCAAAGCATTTGGGAGCAAAGGTAACACAGATTTCCCCAATTCAAACCTCTCTTAGGGTGTGCTAGGGTTTTTATTTTTAATTCCTAAACTTGAATGAATAATGAGTAGAATGTATGATAGTTTAGTGGGTTTGACTGAAAGAGGTTGGATGACTGCCCCCAACCCCCCACAAATTCTATGCTTGATGTTTGAACCATTGTTTGCTCCATAGAGCTTCAATGAGAATGTGTTTTAATGTTTATGTGAGTGTATTTAATCTCAAGTGGTGGGCAACCAAAAGCCCTTGATAGGAATGGCACTAAGGTCAATTTCCTAAATAATGCATGCTCAAATTGCTTTGAAGTTGCTTGTTTGTGGTTCTTTCACATTCATGAGTAAGGGTTTTCTTATGTGTTTATTTGAGTTCATGAAAGTTATGAATGATTGAATTATATTTTTATACTTCCTTCATTATGTAATCGCATTTGGAATATGCATAAGTTAATGTTCAGAGATGTATGTTAAATTAGAGTTTAACAATTGTTTAAGTTTAAAAAGATTAAGAGAAATAAATGAATTTAATGAAGTTAAGCTTACGATCGTTGTTAATGGCATATGAGTGTATTGTCTTGATCATATGATTTTAATAAGATGCATGATTTGGATAAATAAGGTTCAAATGCATGCTAAGTACGATTCCTTGTTTATGATGTCCTTGGAATATTTAGATGATGATGAGGATTAAAAATCCTAGTTTGCTACTTTACTTGGTTATAAACATGCGTAAAAGCATAAGTATGGTGATATATAAAAATCACCTAAGGCCCGGGCAAGACTCCTCTATTTATAGGAGAAGATTGGTATGGTTAGCCTCGTGGGACGCCACTTGGACGGTTAAGACGTCTAACCACCGTACCGAAAGCGTGTTGATTGGGGTCTATGGATCAAAGCATATGACACAAACCCAACAACACAAAGCAAAGAAGAACAATATGTTCTTATATTAAAGTTGCATTTGCATTTATGTTCCATTCCTTTTTGTGAATGTAGTAAGTTATGAGATGAATTGAATGTTCTAAGCTTATTAGTTTAACAAAGGTGTTTATGTTGTATGAGTAGAATGTTTTGGCTTAAATGTTTAAATTATATCTAACATAAAAGTAAGAATTGAAGAGAAGAGTTTTCCATACGTAACACACCACGTATGGCTGGAAACAACGGTAAACGTCTTTAAGTTAAAGTCTATATTACTGAGTTTTATAAACTCACTGTGTTGGGGCATTGTTTTCAGGTACATAGCACTTGGAGAAGTTTAGAGCACGTGAGGATGCTCGGTCTTGCCGTCATGCGAGACCCTAGTTACCGGATCACGTGTCAAAGTTTTGTTGAATCTAAATGTATTGTTCTTTTGTTTACAAGTCTATTCTAGTTTTTATGTCAGATTTTGTAATTTATTTAAGTGAATTAAGTATGTTGTAAAAATATTTTAATAAGTTGCGAACCCTGAAGATACTTAAGTTTATGGAGTATCATTTTTCGAAAATTTTAGCGTATCATTAACTTTAATTCCAGTTAATTTAACAGGTAATGCTCTAATTAGAGTTAGGGTGTTACATTATGGTATCAGAGCAGTTCGATCTTATCGGACTGTGAGTTATGAGTCTAAAAGTGATCCGGTTTAGGAAAGTGTCAGTTGTGCCTGTGAATCTAATTTCTCTATGTTCTTTTTACAAATTATTGAGGCAGGCCACCTCAAGGATTTGTCTAAGGAATGAGGGGATGAGGACTAGCAGAGAATAGTTTAAGTCTGTTCTCGTTTTACGAGACTTTCTCATACATGTATATGTTTATACATAGAGTTTTAGAATTCCGTGATAATCGTCCAATGGTAGTTCAGGTCGTGAAACTCGAAGCCACTCCCGCCGCCTAAGTCCATGGATATATATATACCTTGCCACAGTGAGGTGAGTTGGCCGCATTCGAAGCCACTCTAGCTTGCCTAAGACCACGGGGTGCATACTTGGCCGCAGTTGAGTTCAGTTGGCCACGTTAAACTCTGCTAATATTGGAAGTCCATTACAAGAGTCATAGTTTGATCGATTAAATGGTCAAAGTAGTCACAGGACCAACAAGGGTGTTATGGGATGCTCTTGGAGGTATCGGGACCTTTGAGTAAGATAAGAATGTTTTGGTATTAGTAAATACCCACAATTCAATCATAAGAATTTCTTTTTATATAAAATTATGAAGCTTTGTCATAATATTTGACTTTATGATGTTTGATTCTATGATGCTAAGTTTCACGTGGTGTGGTAAGTTTTCAATGCTTGTGATTTATTGTTAAATGATCAAAGTGAAAGTGAAGGTTAGATGAACTTAGATAGTAGATGTATGTTTGAATATCTTACAAACTATGTTTTGATGTTTGAAATGTCGGGTCCTTTTGGGTGGAAAAGGGTTGGTTGTTGACCCCCACACCAACATATGTTTTAGATTTCCTTCATTGTTCTCTCCACGGAGGGGATTTTGAAGTGATGTATATATATATATATATATATATATATATATATATATATATATATATATATATATATATATATATTTGGCTAGCAAATATACGTGAGTGAGTACTTTCATATTCCTCATCTACATTTGAGAGTCTAGATAGGGGTTATAATCACGAATTGGTCAGTGCCACACCCTGAGTATGAAGTGTTTAGCAAAGTGATAAATCCTGGTAGTTCTATGTTTGCTTAGGCTTCATGATCCTATTAGGTTTTTAATTGTATGATTTTAGTGAGATGATGAAGTTGGGATTCCCATGTTTGCTTAGATCCTGTGAGCCCGATAAGTTTAGTTGTGTAGTACGTCTGAAGCAGGAAAATGCGAGCCCGATAAGTTTAGTTGTGTAGTACGTCTGAAGCAGGAAAATGCGAAGGTCACTTTGGATATATTGAGTCTAGGGTGGCCTAACACTCATTATAATCAATTCTTTTGTTGTGATGACTTCACTCCATAACAATTAGGGTTGATAAGTAAAGGTTCTTAGTTGTATGGTTTTAATTATTTAAGATGGGCATTTATAATTGATTAGGTTTTTCACGCTTGTTAATTAATCAAGTTGTTTAACCTAACTCATTATGGATTGATCCTAGATTGATTGGAAACCTATGCTAAGCCTAAGTGAACCCTAGTGTTCTTAGTGGTTAGTGGTAAGGATAAGAAGTTAAATGACAAAGGTCGCACTCTCTAAAGCCTAAGTTGCAGTAGGGAACCTAGGAGTTGATCAAGCCATAGTGAGGTAGAAAAACCCTAAGTCTTCTAGGCTTAATGACCCTAGTAGAGTGACTAGCCTAAGATAGAGGAGCGTATTATAGTCTTTGAACTATAAGAGTTCCAAGCAAAGCTAAGATAGTAGAAATTCAAAGCTATCAATGTTTGCATTCGATCTAATTGTCTAGTAGATAAAGTGAATCCATTTGACCAATTATAGACTTTGTCTGAACCAAATAAGAACCTTATTTGGAATGAGACGTAGTCTGTGATCGGGTAGTGAAATCACTTAGTTCTCTGGACAATTCGTTCCTCTGTAAAGGTTGATTCCTCCCTGGGTTTTCAATGATTTAGAATGAGCAATGAAGGTAGATCAGGATGAGTGAGATGGACTATTCTCAAGAGTCTCAAGGATTTATTTTCTTGATACTAGTTGTTTCATTAGTTATTAGACCCGACGACAGATACACTGATCCTTGTTGCTATCAGATATGGCAGAGCGGATTGCAGGTTTAATTCTAATTGAACCAAGAAGGGGATTAATCCATCAAGTTGAGAAGAGCAGCTGTAAACTTCACTACGAATGTACTAGTAAGGGTATGATTTAGTCGGTTGACATCTAAGGTTAGAAATTATGGCGGGTAAATTCGTTGGGATGTGTCTGATGTGATTCCAACTAGTCACTTACAAACTGAGTTTCCAACCGAGTGAGACTTGGACATCGCGTGAGACATGGTTGTAATCAATTGGTGAAGATCAGCTCAGTCAAACCAACGAACACATTACAAGGGTTTAATAACCTTAGAGTTCCTAATTACCTGGACTAAGTTAGAGATAAGACCAAGTATAGTGAAATAAGAGATGAGTACCAATTCCATAAGTTACGAGAAAGGTATCTAAGGAAAGAATTTCCATTATGACATAAGAATGAAAGTTGTAAATGAGAATTGTTCAAAGTATGTATTAGTTTATTCAATGTGACAATCCTACATTGATAAGTTAATTGACAATGAAGGAGTCATGAAACCATCAAATAGTAGTATGGGATACTGTTTTGGGCAAGCTTCCAAAGAGTATTCTTAGAATAGTCCTTCCCAAGGTGTATAAGGAGACGAAAGGAGCAAGAATTCGCTCGACTGATTCAAAGAGACAATCCATCCTCAGCAAGAATAGAAGTAACTTTAGATAGAATTAGTATAAGGATAGGAGTTTACCTATGTGGAAAGACGTAGGATCGGAGTTCGCAGCGGAAGTGCCGGAAACCAATCCTACAGAAAGATGAGATAAGAAGGTAAGGTCAGTTTTGGGACAAAATTTCAAAAAGGTTTAGAATTCGTAAGGAAGTATGTTGCCGCCAAATCAGCGGAGACTTAAATTTATTAACGGTTGCAAGCGTTTCATTGATTAGTACCTAGTATGATTTCACCTAACCAATTACAAACTACGTGTCAACCGGTTAAGTAATACTACTCGTGTAACACCCCAATTTTTAAGAAAAGTGATTTAAGCAATAAAATCCTGAATACTCGAAAAATAAGTCAGAGAGATTGATCACCTCAATGATTTACTGAGAGTACGGGAAATTATTTTGAGTTATTTTGAATAATTTATGTATTATAAATAATTATTATCCGTGATGTTAATTCAAATTAATAGACAGCGTAGACGTATGCTGCGTTAATGCGAATTCGTCAATTTAAACTTTATGTAAGTTTTGATTGTGTGTGATAGCAGCGTATTTTGTTGATTAAGAAATTGATTGAATTAAATCAAGATGAAATTAAATTTAAGAATTAATATTTAATATTAATTCATGGTTCGAAAATCGTCGAAAAACTCTAACGAAGTTTCGTCGCGTTTCGAATCGCCGGGTAAATTTTATCCGCATTAAAATTTAAAACCAACTCCGATTTCGATGAAAATCGAAACGTAACTTCTTGTGATTATTTTTGAATGTTTTAGATCGTTTTTATTATTTATAATAATATATTATCACGCGATGAATTAATTTCTCGCAAAATTAATTTTCGCGATTTTATCGGCGGGTAATTTAATCGGTTGCGCGGTTTTTCGGCGCCATGTTTTAGTACTCTTAGACTCTAGAATTAGAGGGTAATTATGAGAGATGTGAGATTAGATGGGATAGACTAGATGATGTGTTTAGCATCTTTGCTTTCTTAATAGGTGTCATAATTTGGGTGATTAGTTTTTAGCACTTTATTAGACTAATTTCCAACCAAGTGTTCACTTAAGTTTTTTTTATTATTAAAAACCCTCCCCTAAACAGCTCCAGCGTGACCCACTTTTTTTTTAATTACCTTCACTTTCATTCACTCACTCATTATTTAGTTACTTATTTTCTAAGTGAGGTATTAGTATTTGTTAAATATTTGTTTTATAAAATTTTAATCCTCCCTTTGTGAAGTACCTGGTCCTGACCCCCACCCCATCCTCATTCCCATTTTATTTTCTTCTCCTTTCCCTTGCAAAGTCCAGCGAAAGCTTCCCTCCCATTTCTACTTTCATTCTTTTTTTTTTTTCATCTTGTTACCTAGTGTTGCTAAGAAAGGGATATCAAGACCCATCCTTCCCCTTTCATTTTTTTCTGCTGGCCGAGACCTCCATCCTCACCCTCACCCTCATTTCTCTTCATCTTCTTCATGTCCTAGAGAGAGAAGCTTCAATGTCATCCATGGCTTCCATGCTTTATCAAGAGTTCTAGCTTGATTTCACCTACAACTTGCAACCATTCTTGCTCCTACCTTCTTCTCCTACTCAATCATCTCTTCTCAACCTTGCAAGCAAGAAGAAATACAGAATTTTCTTCTTCCAAGAACAGCCCAAGAAAAACGTGAGCTAGAGGAGGGAGAAGGTGATAGTTCTTCCACTTAATCTCTTGTATTTATGACTTGTTGTGTGTTTAAATTGTGCTTGATTATGATCAATAAGAGAAAGGAAACACATTAACCCCAAATTCTTGGAAACCCTAACCTAAGGGAAAGAGGGATTTGTGTGATCTCTTGTGAATCTTGTAAATTAATTGGTGTTTCTAGCTAAATTGATGTTGTTGTTGTGGTTTTAAATTAATAGTTTAGGATTAAAACTTTGATTGGGTATTGTTTTTGATAAAAACCCATTCTTGAGAAAAGGGGATTAGTGGTGTTTATGATTATGATTCATGTAATTAATTGATGTTTCTTGTTTATTAGATGTTATAGTTGCTACTTTAAATACTAGTTTGAATTTGAGGATGGATTGATAAGTTTTGTATGAAGCTCTTGTTTTAGAAGAAGTTGTGATTTGTCCTTAGGCTTGATTAATGTTTTGTGTTGGGAAGCAAATTGTTGTTTTAAAAGAAATAATGATTTGGAATGATGTGGTTAGTAGTTTTGGAATTAGAACAATTTTTGGGTATTGTTTTGATAAAGAACCTATTCTTGAAAATGGATTTGGGTTTTAATGAAGTTTTCTTTGGGCTATAGTTGTTGTTGTGAAGGAAACTGCATATAAAATGACATTGAAAACTATTTTGGAAATTGGCATGGGTTTTGGAGTATATTTTGGATATGTCTTGATGCCTTGAGGTCTTGGAGTATAATTGGGTGATCATCTTGTGAATCATGCAAACTAGCTTGTATTTCTTGCTTCCTGTTAGTTATTATTGCCATTATAGTTGTTAAAATTGATTTGAATCAAAGATTGAAAGAATTTTATGAAAACCCTTGTTCTTGAAAGAGACTTGATTTAGGATTGGTCCTGATTAGTGTTCTGGTTCTAGAAATTAATTGTTTGGGTTGGTTTAATTGCTAATGGAGTAGTGAAGCATGAGTAGGATGAGAGTTAGTTTATGTCTTGTGGAAAATTGATTCTTAGAGGATTAGAATGGCATGTAACACTTGATTAAGTTGTTTTTATTTTCTTAGGATGGTTTCAATGTTTTTGGGATCTTTGAAAATGGCCTAATTGAAAGAACTCTTTAAGAGCTCTTGTTTTGGAATTGTTTTTGAGTAAGTGAACCATGAAAACTTGTAAATGGGTTTTGAGCATGATTTGTTTTAAAAGGAAAGAAGCTATGGAAATGACACTAGAATGTTGTGAAAAATGTTTTAGAAACATATCTTTGAAGGTGCTTAAGCTAGGTTTGGTGTTGTCTTGATAGTTGATGCTTTGAAATATATTTGAAAAATATCTTGAAACCTATTTGATTTAAATTTCCTTATGTATTTTAATTGTTATATGAAGTTGTTGAAACTTGATGTCTTGATGCTTTGTCATGCAATTAGATGGTTATGGGAATAGGTGTGGCCGAGAGGCCTAAAAAGGGCGTAGGAAAGGAAATAGTGGTTTGTTAATTGTGAAAATGCTTGTATGAATATGTGTCTAGGTTTTAAAATTTATGATTTCTTGCATGATCTTTACCTTGAGGTTCAAGGAAGCTTTTTGGTTTCAAAAACTTTACTTTTCAAATAAGTTAAGGTTTATAAACTGTTATGAGATAAGTTATCTTTCAAAAAGTATTTTCATTTTAAAACCTTATTTATTTTCAAGTAGCTAGGAATTAAATGTTTGAATGAATTTTTGGTTAGGAAAAGGGTTAGGCTTGAGAGCTTAAGTTAGCTAAGAATTGTGCTAAGTTATTTATTTTGTTAGGCTTTGAGTAAATCCGAGATCGTGCGGCGTAGGATCGAGGAACACGTGGACGTGCAGCTTGGGGTTCGGTAAGGGCGCTTCATATTTATAATTATTGTTATATGTCCTTGTGTAAAGGCAAATTTAGATACGAATTTAATTTCAAGCATTTACGCGAAGAAGTCTGAGAACCTAAGGGTTCGAAGTGAGGGTCTTGTACCCCTTTGCTTTATTTTTATATGCTGATTATTTAGTGGGCTTGTCTGCAAGTGGTTGGTAGCTGTCGCCAACCCCCCACACTTGTTTGTTCTCTCTGTGAATTCCATCGAGTTGCAGAGGGATGGATTCTATGATTTGATTGTCGTTGGTTGTTGTTGAGCTGTGCAATTATTTAATATGCGGTGGAATAATGCTGTGAATTGCTTATGCTGTTTGTATTGTTGAATTGCGTTTCTTCATGCAAACTGCTTTTATTGCTTAAATTGTTGAATTGCGTTTCTTTATATTAAGCATGCTCTTATTATTTGATATGCGGTCAAATAATCTTGCGTATAACTCTTTGAATATCGTATGTGGCGAATTGTTCATCGAGTCTGAGAGCATTGTCGAGTCGTCGAGACGTTTTTGAGCTGTGAGCCGGACAACTAAGTGTGCTAGGTCCCCTTCGTTTATGGTGGATTAGCTAGGCGTCACAGCGTTAAGGAACCGGAGCTGCTTACCTAGGGAGAGCGAGGATCCCAAAGCTACGGCTGGTATTCAGCGGATGGATCGGCGTCTGCTTTCCGGAATAATTGTCTAGTCGAGAGAAAATAAGTAGTGAGTCGAGTCGAGTCTAGAGTGAGAGAGTTGAGTCACGTTCTATGAATGATATATATTGTTGTTTGCTTAATGCCTGTGAATTGTATAAACTGTGGTTGCTTATTGCTTTACGCTTTGGTTTATCATGATCTGTTGAGAAGTTGACCCTTGCCAGTGGTTCTGTCAATTAATGATTGTAACCCAGATGGCGGAACAAGCAGAGGATTGGAACTGCAAGGAGAAGCAGCTGTAGATGGTTAACTAGCTTGATTATATGTAGAGTCTACTGGTAGTCTAGTAAGGAACGTTTTGTGCTGACCAGCTATAGAATAATCGTCGTTGTTCAGTATTGTAATAAATACCTGTTATGTTTAAAGAATGTATTGTTAGACGTGAATTGATGTAATAATTGAATGTGGTTAGGTGGTGTTTCTAAATAATTCCGCCATGTTTCTGAAGTCACTGCAATACTCTGATAGCCATTTTGAAAAAGAAGTTAAAAAAAAATAGAACCATATTTTTGGAAAACGTGCAAGGCAGAGTATTTCGCCTTTCGGAAATATGTAAACTTTTGTCAAGATACTGGTGTAGTAGCGTCCTGGAAAACGGGTCGTTACAACTCGGTTAAGGCCTAGTCTGTGACTGGTTAATGCAATCACGATTAGTCTAATTAATGGATGCCTTGTAAAAGTTAATTATTTCTAAGTCACGCAATGATGTGGATTGGTAATGAAAGAATCATAGGGTAGTTGTGATGTAAGACACAGCAATTTTCGAGGACAAAATTTTTTAAAAGGTGGGTAGTAATGTAACACCCCAATTTTTTTAAGCTTAGTAATTAAATATATTAAGTGAAAAGGGGAATTTAATCCCTAAAGATTAATGAGGCTAATAACCTCTAATCTGGGGTTTTAACGCGAAATGGGAGTTTAGGGGCAGAATGATAATTCTGTCCAATAATTAAGGAAATATGGGACTAATTAATTATGGGTAGTTTAATTTATTAATTTATCTAAGGTTGAATTGAGGACAAAAGGATAAATTATGGGATTAAATAAGGACCGTTGATCAGATTTTTAATCAAATCATGTTACTTGCCCCACCGTGCACCACACTTAACTCTTCTCCACCTTAGCCCCCTCTCATCCTCTCCATACTCCCTCCTGTGTGAACCACAAGCTGAGAAAGAAAGAAAAGAAAAACAGAGAAAGAGAAGGAAAGAAGAAAAAAAAAGAAAGAAAGGAGAAAGAGAGAGATGGAGGCACAATAGGAAGGGAAGGGGAGAAAGGAGGTGGAGCGCGGCGGCTCCGGCGAGAAGGAAGGTAGCGGCGTGCCACCACGAGCAAGGAGAGGGAGAGACAGAGCGAGAGAGAGTGAAACAGAGAGAGAAACAGAGAGAGAGAGGTAGAGTCCAAGAGAGAAAGAAGAAAAGGAAAAGGGAAATGGAGGAAAGGAAGAAAAAGAAGCAAGGATTCAAGCTTCCATGGAGATACAAGCTTGGAGGAGGAGCTTCCATGGTGGATTTTGGGAACCCAAGCCCTAGAATTTGGGGGTTTTCACCCCCAAAGCATTTGGAGCAAAGGTAGCATAGATTTCCCCAATTCAAACCTCTCTTAGGGTGTGCTAGGGTCTTTATTTTTAATTCCTAAATTGAATGAATAATGAGTAGAATGTATGATAGTTTAGTGGGTTTGACTAAAAGAGGTTGGATGACTGCCTCCAACCCCCCACAAATTCTATGCTTGATGTTTAAACCATTGTTTGCTCCATAGAGCTTCAATGAGAATGTGTTTTAATGTTTATGTGAGTGTATTTAATCTCAAGTAGTGGGCAACCAAAAGCCCTTGATAGGTCAGTTTCCTATATAATGCATGCTCAAATTGCTTTGAAGTTGCTTGTTTGTGGCTCTTTCACATTCATGAGTAAGGGTTTTCTTATGTGTTCATTTGAGTTCATGAAAGTTATGTATGATTGAATTATATTTTTATACTTCCTTCATTATGTAATCGCATTTGGAATATGCATAAGTTAATGTTCAGAGATGTATGTTAAATTAGAGTTTAACAATTGTTTAAGTTTATGAAGATTAAGAGAAACAAATGAATTTAATGAAGTTAAGCTTATGATCGTTGTTAATGGCATATGAGTGTATTGTCTTGATCATATGATTTTAATAAGATGCATGATTTGGATAAATAAGGTTCAAATGCATGCTAAGTATGATTCCTTGTTTATGATGTAAACTCCTTGGAATATTTAGATGATGATGAGGATTAAAAATCCTAGTTTGCTACTTTACTTGGTTGTAAACATGCGTAAAAGCATAAGCTTGGTGATATATAAAAATCACTTAAAGCCCGGGCAAGACTCCTCTATTTATAGGGGAAGATCGGTATGGTTAGCCTTGTGGGACGCCACTTGGACGGTTAAGACGTCTAACCACCGTACCGAAAGCGTGTTGATTAGGGTCTATGGATCAAAGCATATGACACAAACCCAACAACACAAAGCAAAGAAGAGCAATATGTTCTTATATTAAAGTTGCATTTGCATTTATGTTCCATTCCTTTTTGTGAATGTAGTAAGTTATAAGATGAATTGAATGTTTTAAGCTTATTAGTTTAACAAAGGCGTTTATGTTGTATGAGTAGAATGTTTTGGTCTTAAATGTTTAAATTATGTCTAACATAATAGTAAGAATTGAAGAGAGGAGTTTTCCATACGTAGCACACCACGTATGGCTGGAAACAATGGTAAACGTCTTTAAGTTAAAGTCTATGTTGTTGAGTTTTATAAACTCACTATGTTGGGGCGTTGTTTTCAGGTACATAGCACTTGGAAATGTTTAGAGCACGTGAGGATGCTCGGTCATGCAGTCACACGAGACCCTAGTTACCGGATCACGTGTCAAAGTTCTGTTAAGTCTAAATGTATTTTTCTTTTATTTACAAGTCTGTTCTAGTATTTATGTCAAATTTTGTAATTTATTTATGTGAATTAAGTATGTTGTGAAAATATTTTAATAAGTTTCGAACCCTAAAGTTACTTTAGTTTATGGAGTATCGTTTTTTGAAAATTTTAGCGTAGACTTTAATTCCATTTAATTTAACAGGTAATGCTCTAATTAGAGTTAGGGTGTTATAGGTGGAAAGAGACTCCCCTTTGAAAAATATCACGAGCAAAATGAATGGGGATATGGTAAAGGTATGTTGTTTCCTTTCACAATACCAATGAAGCTGGTAAGCAGGCGAAAGAACTGTGCATCACAAAACTCAAAAATTTAGGAATAAAATAAAAAGAAATAACAGTGAAAGAAAATAATAAAATAAAATTAAAAGCAATAAAAATAAAGTGTATCCTGCGATCATGCTAACATATATACATATCTTTTTAATACAAATACAAGAGCCTAAGTACTAAAAGAGAAAATAAAATGTAGTCCCGCATCACTCGGCAGGAGGGTAAGGCTGGAAACGCTGAAGGTGCTCCAAAATAGCGGCCAACTGCTGGTCTATGTGGGTCCTATGTGTAACGACCCGTTTCCGGACCGCTACCGAGCTACACTAAAACGGTATGCGATGCGTTTTAAAACGGTACTCTTGTGCCTTTCAGAAAAATACGGTACTTTTTTTTTTTTTAAATCCAGCTAGTGCACATCAGAGTAATTACAGCTTTTCGAAACATGGTGCAACTAAGACACAAGACTTAAATCCTAAATAAAACATACATAGATAATATATATATATATACAAGTCGGAATGATAGTGTATGCAAAATACAGAGTAGTGAATGTACAAAGAAATACACCTATGGTATGACGACCTTCAAGAGAGCAATCATACCCTGGGGGTACTTCCGGCAGACACCCACGCAGGGTCGCTCAAAAGTGGAACCACCGCCTACCTGTAATAACAAAACATCACCCGCCCAACGGTCACAACCATCATACACAAAAGACATACTACAGTCATCCCAAAAAAAAACATCAAATAGACATAATCAATCACGACAAATAGAGATCGTCGTCCGGATCCTCCACGAGGTCCTCCTCACCATCACCTGCTGTCGGGTTTCCTGCGTCCTCGCTTTCCCCTGGGTTACCATCACGGATTGGAGGCACCCCGGGAAAAGGGTCAACTTCTCGACAAATCAAGAAAATCAAGGCGTAAAGAAATAAGCAAACAACAATGTATATCATTCACCAAACGTGACTCGACCCTCTCACTCTAGACTCGACCATTATTCCGGAAAGCAGACGCAGATCCATCAACTGACATACCAGCCGTAGCCTTGGGATCTTTCGCTTCTCCCTAGATATGCACGATCTTGCTCATACGCTGCGACGTCTAGTCAATCTCCCGTAAACAAAGGGGACCTAGCACCCTCAGTTATCCGGGTCACGGCTCAAAAACGTCATAACGACTCGCCTAGCTCGCTCACTCGATGAACAGCTCTCCGCTTACAATATTCAAAGAGTGACGCATAAGATTACTTACCCGCATATCAAATAAGAGAACATGCTTAATATGAAGAGAACGCAATTCGACATTTTAAGCAATAAAAACACCCTGCGTGAAGAAACGCAATTCAACAGCAACACGCAATTCATGGCATATATTTAATCTCATATCAAATAATGCATAACTCAATCATATCACAACATTACATGCTCGACAAGCAAATCAAGGAATCCATCACTCTGCAACTCAATGGAATTAACAGAGAGGAACATACAAGTGTGGGGGGTTGGGTTCAGGAGACCAACCGCAATAGCTTACGCTCGCCCACGAAGACTCGGATAAATGTTCGACCTCACGACAACAAAACGAAGGGGTTCGAAGACCCTAACTTCGAACTCGTAGAGTTCTCAGACTTCTTCGTATTTAAATGAAGCATTTAAATACTAAAAATCAAATCTAAACATATTTAGAAGTTGCCCTTACCGAACTCCAAGCTCGGCATCTACGTGCTGTCCTCAATCGAGCTCGACAACGACCTCGACACGTACGGTTCTCAATCGACCTCGACACGTACCGTCCTCAATCTGGATCCCACTGCTCCCACGTCCTCAGGTTCACTCTCTCGTACACCTCGATTCCGTGCCGCACGATCTCGGAAATCACAATTCCTAATACCAGCACAACTTAGTACTATCTATGGGTTTCTAATAGCACTTAGCTCTCATTATCCCAATCTTAACTACAACCCAAGCAAGCATTAAAACTCAAGAACTTAAACAAATACAACAAGAATTCCAGCATTACAAATTAATTCCTTTCTCTAAAATTTTATTAAAAACTTCTTTCATACATATCACCATACAAGGCCATTTTTCCTAAGTACTAATTCAAGCTTAAAATCAAGTAGCATATTAAGTACAAATTAATAAAAATCTAAGTTTATGTTTTCTTAAAAAAATATTTTCCTCAGGGTCCAACAATTAAAATAAGACCATAACCAATTGTGTTAAAGTATAAATCATAAAAAGAGATCAATTTCCCTACATGCCATTTTGGTCCCTCAAAAATCCATTTTTGCACAAAAACTTATCTAACACTAAACTAATCATGCAACTTAATCCTAATTAGTCCTAAAATCATATTAAACACATAATCACATACTTCACACCTAATTAGACAATTAAATAGCAAGTTTCTTAAGACTCAAGAATAGGAAAGATCCAAAACCAACCTGTTGCACTTGATTAAATTAAACTAGCCATGCTATTAGCACCTAAATAATTACTATAACACATTAACATATCTCATGCATGATTCAAGCAAGATTAAACATATTTTCCCTTTTACTCAAGGTTAGGTTTTTGATCAAATGCTCATGAAAGAGGTTATATGATGCTACAACAAATAAATCAACAACAAACAACAAGAAGAAGCAACATACAACAACATAGAACAAGAAATCAAAGCAAGCCAAGTGGTTAGGGTTTTGGGCGCTACTCATCAGAGAAAACAGAGGAAACAATTTGTTTTTCAAGCTCAAATAAATGGTTAGAAAGGTAGGTAATGCCATGAAGAAGAAAACCTATCGATATGACATGATTTGGAAGCATAGAAACTAGCTAAAATGGAAGGAGGAAGTGGCGCTAAACAGTAGCATGAAGGGAGAGGAAATTCTGATTTTCATACCTCAAATGATGATCGAGATGATGATATAGGTAGAGGAGATGATGAGAAGCAAGATTGATGAAGAAGGTTTGTGCAGAAACTCAATGGAACCCAAGGTTTTTCAATGGAAGTTTGGAGAGGAAAAGGAAACTTAGAGAAGAAGGAAGAAGAAAGAAGAAAAGAGAAAGAGAGGGATTGAGGGGTGATCGTGATATTTAATTTGGTGAGGGAAGGGGCATTATGGTCCTTTCTCCCTTAATTAACACTCAACAATAATTAATTAAAAGAAAACCATTTATAAAACCACAAATAAGTGACATATAATTACTAATTAACACTAAATAACGTTCGTAAAAATACGTGTTGCAGTCTCGGCACGAGGTCGACCAGGGTGCTTGTGCAAGCGCACAAGGCTCTATCACGAGCTCGTGCACGCGGTCTCCTCAGCTCGGCAGCTAGTGCACGCGGTCTCCTCAGCTCAGTACGCGACCTCAGCTCGGCATACGACCTCCTCAGCTCGGTACGCGACCTCAGCAGCTCGTGCACGCGGTCGATCTCTTCATCAGGTGTTACACTATGCCCCTAAAAGCTAGACTGCATCTCATCAAGACGTATCATGACGTCTTGGTAAGAGTGGCCCTGTGGTGCTGGTTGTGGCTATGGTGGTAGTGGTGGATGCTCCTTTACCAAAGGAACAAAATCTGCAGCCTGATCCTGCTGCTCCTCCGGTCTGACGACCTCATACACACCATGCCCCAGTCTCCGCAGAACACCAATGTTGCAGAGAGTAGAAAGTCCACTGGGCTCCAATCCACTGGGCTCCATCTCGATGGTCGTGGCCCCCACTCCAGTGCGAACTCTGAGGTGAGCTGCCAGTCTTAAAATGAACGACCCCAAAACTATGTGACCGGTGTTCTGGGTCTGCAGATGAACGCCTAGCTGGGTGCAAGTGCGCAAGAAAAACATCCCGGCGTCGCAGCGGTGTCCATGGGTCATGGCCCAAAGCAGAAATAAGTCCGAGCTGGTGATGGTGTAGTCGCTCAAGGCTCTCCCATTAATGGAACGGGATATCCATCTGTGCACTGCCCGCACAGCTGGGTCTCTAATCTTGCTAGCTTTGGCACGACTGGGAATGTACTGTAAATCCCCTATGAGAGCTCTCAAACTCTTTAAATCCCGCCACCCCTCTGGGATCTCCAGAAGCGCTCCCAATTACTCTGGCGTCTGTACTAAGTCTGCTGTCTCGAATCCTAGCCTGATGTTAAACTCGGCCAAGGTGATCTCGTGGTAAGTCCCATAGAGCCAAAAAGTAACTACTAGATCCTGCTATGGCTCATCCTCCATGTCTAGATGCTGGGACTCCCTGTTCCTCATATGATTGCCACAGGTGGCTAGAAAATCTAAGACAGCCTCCACATGCGTGGGCTATCTGACAGAGGCTGCCTGGAGCCATCCAATCCTCTACAACAATGCCTCCACCTCCTCTCGCAGGCCAACCTGCTAGAGAGCATCAAAGTCCAAGTATCGCTGGGTGTGGGTGTGGAAATCCCGCAGTTGTTTGTATTTTTCCTTATGCTGCTGTGGGATATAAGAAGGCACGTCTATAGACACGCCTGCTGCTGCAGATGAGGAACCCTCACCTCTTAGGCGCTTTGACATTTTCCTGCAAAAATAAAAATAGGAAAAATTAGAATTTTGAGCAGAAACTGTGTTTGGTACGGCCGTGCTTCATGTGGTACGGCCGTACTGCATGAATATGTATGCCCTAGTTTAAAAGGCCAGTATGAGCTGACTTAAGGAACACGTACGACCGTACATTGCCATAGGTACGCTCGTACCTCTTGTCTGTTTTCAACCCTACGGCGCCAGTACGGCCTGTTCTTGATAGGTACGGTCGTACTGCGCTACGGCTTTGTGAAAAATCTACTCTATGATCAGATTTTCTCATATTTAAGCATAGATTTTAGGTCTCTAATCATTCTTAGGGTCTCTAAGCATGCAAAACCAAGCTAAAACTGCTCCTAAATTGCTAAAGTCAGAATTAAATACAATTAGAAACATAAAATAACTAAAAATTCAAAACAACCAGTAAAACAGACAATCAATCCAAGAAATAAGTTTAGAATCAATACCTGGATAGTCTTGGAATGAAAAATGCGAAGAAGTTGAGAGTAGAGGGTGCTTGAGTTGAGGGGATTTCGGCGTACGAGCGTGAGGTACGCCTTTACCTCTCACAGTTACCTTAAATAATCAGCTTCTGGACATGGGGTATGGCCGTACCTGGTTATATGTGCGGCTGTACCAGTCTGTTTCTCTGTGTTTTTCAGGATGAAGCCGTGTGGTACGGCCGTGCCTAATGGACGGTATGCCCGTACATACTGGTTTTCTAGAAAATATTTGGTTTTTCAGAATATTTCTTTCTTTTTTGTATTTTTAATAATTTATAGAAATAAAAATAAAGATAAAATCAGCAATGAAATAAAATAAATAGATAAGATCAAATAACAATAAAAAGAAAAGTGTTAGTAGACACAGGTTACCTCCTGGTAAGCGCTTCTTTAACGTCCCAAGCATGACGGTTCGGAGGACTTAGAATTAGTCCTCAGCGGGCAATGACCATTCTTTGACATTATCTTTTATTTTTTACCATTGGGAGGACTGTAATATAATTGCCTCTTTAGAGTGATCCATCCAAGCAGGGCCTGAGCACTTTTTTGGTGGGTTCATTGTGTACCCACAATCTTCACAAATGTAAATAGGTTCTCTTATAATAGGTGAAAATGTCCTAATAAATTTCTTTACTAAGTCATTCCATGTCTCTATTTCTTCAGATGGTAGGAGATTTAGCCATTTATTGACTTCCTTATCTAATGAGAATGGGAAAATCTTCAATTTTGGTTCATCTGGAGACAAGTTCTCATATTTTGCTTTCCTCATCTAGATCTTTTTGCGGAACTGTCTTATGTGCTTAATAGGATCTTGCCCTGTTGTTCCCTTAAATTGTAAAGTTGATACCTTTGAGATAATTGATGGGTCTAACTCAAAACTAGCAAATTCTTCAGGAGTGTCATCCTTTAATTGTTGAAATCCTTGGATATGATCCTCTTTTTCCTCAACTGTGGGTTGGAAAGCCATGACAAATTCTTCCATTAGTTCTTCTCATGTTGCAAAGTGGAATTTTGGGTAAGTTGAGAGCCATTGCTTAGCCACTCCTCCAAGAGAAAGGGGGAATAACTTAAGTCTTATCCTGTTTGCGGTGGTTCCTGCATAATTGTCAGTCTTAACTAAGTCCTATAAATTTAATATATGAGTAATAGGTTCCTCCCTAGGCAGTCCTTTAAATTTAGGCAAACAAAATGCTTCCACTATCAAGGAAGGGGTTATGTTCTTATCCTGCTCAATAGAGTTGCTGTCTTGTTTCTCAACTTGCTCTTCTTTTTCTTTCTCCTGTTTAGGCTTCATATCCTGCAAGAAACAACAAGAAGCACTAAAGGAAGAAGTTTTGTTAGCATTATAAATATTAAAAATTTCTTCTTCATCCACAATTCTGAGAGTCATGGTTCCCTTTTTTACTTGAATGGTAACATCTCCTGTTACCAAAAATGGTCTTCCCAATATAATAGGGACATCTCTGTCCTCCTCCACATCCAGAACTACAAAGTCAACTGGAAAAATAAATTTCTCCACCTTAATTAGCACATCCTCTATTATCCCTCTTGAGTAAACAAGAGTTCTATCATGATTCCTCGTATTATTCCTTATGGGCCCACCACCCTTCTGCCTTTCTTTCTCCATCCCAATATCATGATTTTCCAGCTCAATACATTTCTCCAACATCTCTAGTAAATGACTAATCTTTAGAGGGATCATGGATCTGTGCAATTCGGGTCTTAACCCGTCCTCAAACTGTCTGCACATTCATTCCTCATTTGGGTGCATCTGATAAAGCCTAGAGTATTTAATCAATACTTCAAACTTCACGGCGTACTCGCCTACATACATCTTTCCTTGCTTGAGACTGAGGAATTCCTTCTCCTTTTCATGCCTCAAGATACTTGGGAAATACTTTTCTAGGAAGCAAATTCGGAATAGTTCCCAAGTGATGATCCTGCCCTTAGTCTCCAGCATCCGTTGTTTATTTCTCCACCAAGACTCCGCTCCTCTTACTAACAGAAAGGATGCATATGTCACCTTTCGATCCTCCCGACAATGTATTGCCGCGAAGATCTTCTCTACCTCTTGGAGCCACAACTCTGCTCCCTCAGGATCATACTCTCCTCAAAATTGCGAAAGTTTGTTCTTCATGAAAGCTGTCTATTCGATATTAACTGTTGCTTCTCCTCCGCATCCCTGGTTCAACAGATACTACAACAACTGTCCCTGCTATTGTATCAGGAGGGCATTATTTTGCGCCTGCTATTGCATGGATACTATCAGATTCTCTATGCCATCCAACGGGGTGCTTCTACGTCCCCCATTTTGAGTTCGACGAACCATGAGTTACCTGAAACGTAACCATCGGCTCCTAAAGAGAAGAGGATTTTGTGCGAGAAATGAAGGGAGGGTGAGCACCTATTTATAGGTGAGCATTGACCCCTTCGCGTTGTGATGGCCCCCAGTGTAGATATAGTCATGTCGCGATGGTACCCCTACCTTTACACGTATTGTAATCAGAACGGAGACATGTGCCAAACATCATCGCGTCGCGATGGTTCCCTCTCACAGGTACCGTCGTGTCGCGATAGTACCTTTAGGAAAATATCTGATTTTTCTGCTTCTAGAAGCTTCTAGGGGATTCCAGACCCTTCCTGGGGTATTTTTGTCCTTTTAGGGTCATTTGTATCCTAAATTATGGTTTCTAGATCTTTCCTAGGGTTTATGGGCCTCACTTTAAGCCTATTTCATCCCTAATCAAGGTTTTTAACTTTCGTTTATCACCTCATTACATTTCTAACATCAAATTGAGATTATTGGAAATTTAGGATGTTACAGAAACTATCCAACACATGACTTAGAACTAGCAGCCATAGTCTTTGCTTTAAAAATTTTGAGACATTATCTTTATGGTGCTAGGTTTGATGTTTTTAGTGATCACAATAGCTTGAAATATTTGTTTGATCAAAAGGAATTAAACATGAGGCAAAGATCATGGAAGTAATTCATAAAGGATTATGACTTTGAGTACAATACCATCCTAGAAAGGATAATGTAGTGGCAGATGCTTTAAGCAGAAAGTCACTTCACATATCAGCAATGATAGTTCAGGAGATGGAGTTGATAGAAAAATTTAGAGATTTGAACTTATCAATAGAAGTAGCACCTGGTATATTTCGATTGAGCATGATCAAAGTGTCTAGTGGGTTATAAGAGCAGATCTGATAAGCTCAATAGGTCGATAAATTTCTTCAAGAGAAAAAGGAAATGATAGATCAAAATAAAACTAATGAATTCAAGATATAGAATGATGGTGTGATTCGGTTTGGAGATAGGGTTTGTATACTAGATGATTTGGAAATAAAGAAAATAATTTTAGAAGAATCACACAAGAGTAAGCTATGTATTAATCTTGGAACCACTAAGATGTATCAGGATCTTAGGAAAATGTTTTGGTGGCCCAAGATGAAAAAAGAAGTAGCACAATATGTAGCTGCTTGTCTAGTCTGTCAAAAAGCCAAAATAGAACATTAAAATCCTGCTGGAATGCTACAATCCTTAGATATACCTGAGTTGAAGTAGGACAGTATAGCAATGGACTTTGTTGTGGGATAACCAAGGACCTCTGGTGGACATGACTCAATATGGGTAATTATTGATAGGTTGACAAAATCAACCCCTTTTTATACCTATCAATATTAAATATCCATTAGAGAAGCTAATCGAACTGTACATAAAAGAATTTTTCAGATTACATGGTGTGCCATCCAGTATCATTTCTGATAGAGACCCTAGATTTACTTCAAGATTTTAGGAAAGTCTCAGCCTATCATCTGCAAACTGATGGACAATCTAAAAGGACAATTCAGTCACTTAATGATTTACTAAGAGCTTGCAATTTAGAGCATTCTGGTAGCTGGGATCAGTACTTATCCCTCATAGAGTTCTGTTGACACTCAACTTTGTCTATTTTTATGTGGTATTTTTAAACAAGTTAATTTGTACTATTTAAAGTATAAAAGTACTCATTTATGCCCCATTTTATATAAATATCACAAAGACAATGCTTGGAACAAAAGATGCGAAAACGAACCAAGATTTGGATATTTTTTGGTGATTCTGTACATTTAGTACATACTTACCTAAAGTTAGTACAAATGCATCTAATCACAAGACATCAATAGGCGTACCTCATGGTCGATCTGACTAGCGTCGAAGAAAAAGTCCAGGATGGGCCGCATTCAAAAGTCAAGACGATCGCATCTAAAAAGCAACAAAGCCGCACTCAAAGGTGTATACAAGCCAACGCCGAGAACATAAGGAGGTACGGCCGTGTAAAAAGACAGTACGGCCGTATCCAAGCCCAGAACGCACAGATTTAAAGCCAGTTTGACCTAGTGCACGTCAGAGCCTATAAATAGGCACTCTCAACCCTTTTTGAAAAGGAACTCACTCTCTAAGTGAGATGATTTTGTCTTTTAACCACTTTCGCTTTTCCCTATTACCTCTTGCCTCTTGTCTTTCCTTTTCTTTTATGATTTCTTGTTTGGATTCTTGTTATTCTATGTTATTGAGAAATACTCTGAGTAGCTAAATCCATCACTAGGGGTGATGTGGGATCTTTTACTATGTCTTGGATATTTGTTTAATTGTTATTATGAGTTTTCTTATTATCTTATTGAATGTGTGGTTCTTAACATGCTTAATCCCATAAGATCTGGCCAATCCTTAATAAATTAGTTAATTGTAGGCGATCGTACCACAATTAGTTAATAGAACTCTAGGAATAACTAAATTCGCTATGTCGGATCAAGGATAATTCCTTATTTCCAATCAGTCATTGAATTGATAAACTCACTGTCTCTTAATGCTATTTCTATTCATAACGTTGCATGATCATTGGGGCTAGTTTTTGGGAAGAATATTGTTAGCATTACATGGTCATTGGGTGTTAATATTATAAGAGTGGGTGATTGGTATTCGAATAGGAATCATAGCTCATAATGGTTAACAAATTCAAGGACTAAGTATTAGTGAACCTGGTTTCCTTAGATTCTTCATATTTGATTTCTATTCCTTTCTTGCATATTTACTTTATTGTTTAATTGTCTCGTTCTCATAATCACTACCTTCGTTCGTCAAAATAATAAATGATCTCTATTTATTTAGTACTTGCGCATTCCCTGTGGGTTCGACACTCGGAGTCTTAAATATACTCCACTTTATTACGAGTTACGATCAGGTGCACTTGCCTGAGCCGCATCAATTTCACTTATAACAACAGCTACCAATCTACCATAGGAATGGCTCCCTTTAAGGCCCTGTATGGCCAAAAGTGTAGAACTCCATTATGTTGGTTTGAGACTGGTGAGAATCTTATTATAGGACCTGATTTGGTGCAGCAAACAACTGAAAAAGATAAAAATGATTCGGGAAAAGATGAAAGCATCCCAGGTCAGGCAAAAAGGTTATGCAGACAAAATACGACGACCTCTTGAATTTCAGGAAGGAGATCATGTATTCTTAAGGGTCACACCTATGACCGGGGTTGGCAGAGTAATAAAGTCGAAGAAACTCATACTTCGTTTTATTGGTCCTTATCAGGTTCTCCGTAGGATTGGTCCTGTGGCCTATCAGATAGCTTTACCTCCATTTCTATCTAATCTTTATGATGTTTTTCACGTTTCACAACTAAGAAAATATATTCCCGATCCTTCTCATGTAATTGAGCCTGATACAGTGCAACTAACGGATAATCTTACGTTTAAAACTTTGCCTGTAAGGATCGAAGACAGTAGGATTAAGCAGTTACGCGGAAAACAAATCATGTTGGTTAAAGTAATATGGGATGATTCTATAGGAGATGCTGGGAATTGGAAGATCAAATGAAAGAACAATATCCTCATCTGTTTGAATAATATAGGTAAATTTCGAGGACGAAATTTTTATTAGCGGGAGAGAATTGTCACATCCCAACATTTCAATCGTAATTAGTTAGACATTAAATAATAACAATAATAATAATAATAATAATAATAATAATAATAATAATAATAATGTATCAAAAATGTTCATTATGATAATATTTTGTCAAAAAGTGGACACTATAAACAGTAAAACACGACATATAGTTTTATCGTTATTTACATAATTTAAAAATTAGTTACGATCATTATAAATGTCTATCTAATTTAGAATAACAATAGTTAAAGATGTAATTTGTTACTAAATTGTGATTAATCTTAATTTTGGGCTACTATAGAAAATAATGTAGAATTCAAATAATTTAAATTTAAAATTTTAGACAAGAAAACATTAGAAATAAGCTGAAAAATATTTAAATAAGCTAGGAAAACAACTAATTAAATTACCCATAACTAAAACCTTTTAGTTACCATAGTTAGTCAATCATATTACCTTCAAGGAAAAATCAGTTACGGATGAAGGGATAAAATCTTGCAAGTTGTAAATGTAATTATGAAACATGGATAACGTTGCACATGGAGTAGCTTTCATTTAACCACTTGTACATGTAAAAGATATTTACATTCTTGAATCGGATGTGATAGACGTTATGATAGGATACAAGTCAAATTGATGTCCTAAATGGTTAATTATATCATACATGTACACATACATTAATTTTGGACCACGTATATTTGTCATGTACATACAAATTAAAATAAATTTGATTAAGCCAAATGAATAAATTACATTAAAGAAAAAATATTAAAATAGAAAATAACACTTTAGAAAGTGCTGGAACATGTGGGGAATAATAAAATGTAATTAATAAGTTAGTGAGGTGTTTTAATAGAATTTAATAAAGAAAATAAAATAATACTTGAAAATTTAGATTACATAGCTATTAGATTCTTCCCTTTTTCAACCACGTTTAGATTATGCTCAGTTGGTAATGACAAGGTGTTTCCGGCTTACTTAAGCCTCCTGGGTTCGATCCTTGCAGAAGGCAAAAACTCCACATGCGGGGTGGAGAAGGACGTGAGGACAGATTGGTAGCATGAAAGGGTGGTCAATCTGTTACAATATTGACTTCACTTGGTAAATCATCACATTGCTTTAATTTTTCTCTTACACATTACCATAGTAATAAGTAACCTTAGTTAAATAAATTTCGCATTAGTTAAGGCTTTGAAACTTTCTATAAATACTAAGGCATGTACAACGGGTTCCCCACCAAATCCACACTTCACTTTCAGCCATATTTTCTCTCCAACATGCCTTAAACTATTCTTGACCCAGTCAACTTCCAAAATTCCTTTCCTTGTCTTATTGCCCTGCAACCTTTCCATATAGTTCTTACAAGGTCCCACATCTAAAAGGAAGGAAGATAAGAGGTAGGAATCTTTTTGAAATGTTTTACGATGTTTCTTTATGGCCTTGACAACTTTGAAGCAAAATACTCACCTTGTGCTTATTTTATTCTAGTAATCTTCTACTATTTCACTACTTCATCATCAAACCAAGATTTTCCCCGGGGCCCCAGTGATCTAGAGAATTCGAAAATCGCCGCCCTGTTCATCGCCGCCGCCATGGCACGAATCCACGCCACTCTCCACATGCCACACTCCACCGCAGCATATCTCTCAACCGTTCTCTGCCTCACCACCGCAAATTGCCGCCTCGATCTCATATCCTCTCTCCTCGAGGCGAAAGAAGAAATGAAAAAGCGTTGCGTGATCGAACTTCACCTAACAGCCTTTCCTCAAGCCCTGAGGCAAGGCATTCTCCGTTGTGTTGCCGCCGCTCTCCAACTCACTCTCCCCATTGCGGAGGCACCACCGCGAGTAGTGACACACCATCTCGTCGTGCCACCACTATCCCGCGACGTCGGGTAAAGTCACCTAAGCACACTTCCCGTCACTGCCGGGCTCGATCTCTCTCTTCCACTACTACGTGGAGTGATGAACAAGACGACGGGTGCGAGACTTTTGGCCCGTTCACCACCAGGATCGTGAAATTCCCGATCCCAAAACACCTTCAGAAACCTCCTTCTCTGGACTCATCGACGGCACCACGGATCTTGATGAGCACATTGGCTGCTTCGACACCGTCATGGGCTACAGAGGTGCTCAAGGACCGGTCAAGTGCAAGATCTTTCCTCTGACTCTGAAGAAAGCGGCTTTGTCTTGATTCCAAGCCCTCAAGAGAAACTCTATTGACTCTTGGTCTGAGCTTACTCATCAGTTTTCTGCCCATTTTACCGCATCCAAGGTGCAACCGAAGTCGATGGCAGCACTCGCTGCAATTCAACAGAGAAAAGATGAATCTATCAGAGACTACATCAAACGCTTCAATAAAGAAGTGATCTTTGTGAAAAAATGCTCAGATGAGATGAAGTTATACTTGCTGGAACAGGGCTTAATAGAGGGCATTCTGATCAGTGTTAACATTGGTGTCCACAAACCGACAACCATGAACGACTTCCTCAAAAGGGCCCAGAAGTACATAAACTACGAGGAATAGCTGATGGCGTCGAAGGTCAAGACAAAACCTAGGAGAGGGCTGGCGGACAACGCGAGGACAAGTCGCGTAAAGACAAAGAAAACCGAGCTCCACCTGGAAAGTATGACGAGTACACTCCCCTAAACACAACGCAAACGCGTATTCTGAACGAATGCGCTAACACCGAGTTTCGGGATGCGGGAGTAAAATTCCCGAAACCACTCAAAGTGTGGTCGAATGCCGACAAGTCGAAATATTGTCGTTTTCATAAATGCATCAGGCATAACACTGATGACTGCTTTCAGCTGAAAGATGTGATAGAACAACTAATCCAGAAAGGGAAGTTGTCAAAATATGTAAGTGCAAAGCCAAGATCAGGCGACAGGAGGTCGAGGTCCCAATCACCTCGACTTAAGTAAAACCAATCAGCTGCTGTGGCACAGCTCGACGGAGCGGGTCCCGAGTCCGAGGAGAGCAAAGAAAGGCCTCGACCTCCACCAGTCGCCCTTGTCATTTCGGGAGGATTTTCTGACAAGGAAGGCGCTAGCATTAATTCGGCGAAGTGAAAGCTACATGAGGCAATGACAATTTCCACCGTCTTTCCCTCTTCCAGCAGGCATAAAGGAAGACCACCCCTCCCCTTTTATGACGAGAATCTGGTAAATGGGAAGCCAAACTATCTGATCCCCCTGCTAGTCAAGGTTTACATGTCCAATTTTAACATCAGGAGGATATTGATCGATCAGGGGATCTCGACGGATATCATCTTCCACGAACTATTCAGGACCCTGAAGCTACCGGAGAAGGATCTCGTTCCATATTCGAGATTCGATCTAACTGGTTTCAACGGTTCCAAAACAAAGCCTCTAGGCTATATTGAACTAATGGTGACTTTCGAGGAGGAGCCAACTTCCAAGACCGTTAAGTTCCAATTCATAATACTCCCCTGCAAGTCTGTTTAGAACTGCATCATTGGGTATCCTACCTTAGGCGAGCTCGGAGCGGTGACCTCTACTGTCCATCTCAAGATGTTCTTCCATAGTGACGACGACAAAATCGGCACTGTCGCAATGGATCTAGAAGCGGCTAGGAGATGCTATCTCCTTTTTCTGAAGGTCGACGGGTCGGAAGAAGTGAAACAACCTCCATCTGTTAAGAAGCCTGCCAAGGCAAAAGCTGCTTCGGAGGTCAATCTCACTGACTTCGACGCTAGGATTGAGTTCGAGGATGAAGTTAAGGAAGACGATCCCCTGGCTCGAGAACTCCAGCAGAAAATTAAAAGGCAGATCCTGATGGCGATTTCATTAGGGTTCAGCTAGGTGGCGATCTTGAGAAGACTGTGAAGCTTGTTGCCGATCTCCCCGAACAGGTTAGGCTACAACTAACAGAATGCTAAAATCCAACGCAGATCTCTTTGCTTGGACCGCTGCTGATATGCCTGGCATCTCTCCTGACATCACTTGCCATCAACTCGCTCTCGACCCCAAAGCCCACTGGGTGGCTCAAAGGTGTCGCAAGCAAGCTCCTGAGAAAGCTGAAGTCGCAGTTAAAGCTGTTGATGACCTCATCAAGGCCGAGTTCATTAGGGAGGTTAAATACACTACATGGCTTTCCAACATTGTACTAGTCAAAAAGTCTATTAGAAAATGGTGCATGTGTGTTGATTATACCGATCTTAATAAGGCGTGCCCCAAAGACGCCTACCCCCTCCCTAATATCGACAAACTTGTCGACAATTCCTCTGGTTTTAAATTGTTATCCTTTATGGATGCATACTTTGGCTACGACCAGATTCTAATGCACCCAACCGATCAAGAAAAAACTGCATTTATGACCGATAAAGGTAATTACTGCTATAAAGTATGCCTTTTGGCCTAAAAAATGCTGGAGCCACCTATCAACGCATGATGAACAAAATATTCACAAACCAGATCGGTAAGATGCTGGAGGTATACATGGATGATATGATCGTAAAAACATTTAAAGAGATCGACCACGTCATCGACCTAAAAGAAGTTTTTATCGAAGTCCGACGCCCCAACGTGTGGCTCAATCCCGAAAAGTGTACTTTCGGAGTACGAGCCGGCAAATTCCTTGGTTTCTACTTAACCGAGAGAGGAACTGAAGCAAATCCAGACAAGTGTCGTGCTGTTACTGAGATGCGACAACCATCGTCGAAGAAAGACATCCAGCAACTTACTGGGATGCTCGCTTCACTGACGAGGGATCCAGTTCGAATGGTCACCCGAGTGCGAAGAAGCTTTGTCGCAGCTGAAACACATTTTGTCTCAACCACCCGTGCTGACAAAACCGATTTTAGGAGAGATCCTTTATGTCTATTTGGCTGTAGCAGATGAAGCTCTCAGCGCTGTCCTCGTGTGTGAAATAGATGACGGGCAAAAACCCATTTATTTCGTAAGTAAAGCACTTCAGGGTCTCGAGCTGAGATATCAGAAAATCAAGAAAGTCGTGCTAGCGTTAGTAGTTGCAGCTCGACAGTTGAGACAGTATTTCTTGGCATATCCCATAGTAGTTCGGACAGACCAACCGATCAAACAGATCTTACACGGGCTTGACCTGGCAGAACGTATGATCAAATAGTCCGTTGAGTTGTCCGAATTCAGGATTTCGTACAATTCACGTCAAGCCCTTAAAGCCCAATGCCTAGCAGATTTCATTACTAAGATGACTCCTGGAGCTGCGGAACCACGCTCCAAATGGATGGTTCATGTCGACGGATCATCCAACGCAAAGGGCAGTGGCGCTGGATTGCTACTTGAGAACGACGACGGACTGATCGTTGAGTTCTCCCTGGGATTTTCATTCCCCACCTCAAACAACCAAGCAGAGTATGAAGCATGTTTGGCAGGGCTGACACTAGCCTGGGACTTCGGTGTTGAAGAAGTTAAACTCGGAACCGATTCTCAGTTAGTAGTATCCCAGATCAAAACAGAGTATCAAGCCAAGGATCCCCTCCTCCAAAAATGCCTCATGTTGGTAAAGTAAAAGATGAGCGACTTCATTGCAGTCGAGATTACTCATGTTCCGAGAGAGCAAAATACCAGAGCAGACATTTTGTCTAAACTGGCCAGCAACCTCCGGGAACAACAGATCTGTGATACAGGAAACACTGTCCAAACCCAGCATCGTCTCTGTAGTCGACACTACGCCCGTCGAACTGGCGGAAATTTTTCCAAAATTTTGCTTTGCAATTTCCCATCCAAGTGTTGATGATGTGGTAAACGTTCCGGATAATTGGATGACATCAATTCGGAAGTTCATTCAGCTGGCGAGTCTCCCATAGACGAGAAAGAGGCCGCCAAAATCCGAAAGAAAGCATGCTCTTACCCTATCGTCGAGGGTATCTTGTACCGAAGAGGGTTCTCTACTCCCCTCTTGAAATGTCTCGACGGCGCCGAAGCCCAGTACACACTGGCCGAAGTACACCAAGGGATATGTAGGCAACACCTTGGAGGACATTCCCCCGCGAAGAAAGTCCTTCGAGCAGGATATTATTGGCCAACAATAGAGGCAAATGCAAGGTCATTCGTAAAAAAGTGTGATAAGTGCCATAGACACGGTGACCTCTAGTTGGTCCTCCAGCAGAGCTGACTTCCCTTTTCGCTCCATGGCCCTTCGCTTAGTGGGGGATAGACATCCTTGGACCGTTTCCAATGGCTCCAGGTCAAGTGAAGTATCTAGCTGTGACGATAGATTACTTCACCAAGTAGGTGGAAGCAAAAGCACTGGCAAAGATAACGGCGAAGAACTTGATTAAGTTCTTCAAGAGGTATATCCTAACAAGATTTGGAATTCCCGAGGTCGTAGTCACCGACAACGGAACTCAGTTTGTAGACCGAAGTGTCCAAAAAACCCTGGAAGAACTCCAAATTAAACAAACAGTCAAGCTGAGGCCGCAAATAGGGTTATTCTCTGAGGCTTGAAACGAAGATTAGATGAAGCAAAGGGAAACTGGGCGGAAGAACTTCCCCGAGTGCTTTGGGTATATCGCACAACTCCACATTCAATTACAGGAGAATCCCCATTTCGTCTCACATACGGGACTAAATTCGTCATTCCTGTCGAGATTGGAGAGTTAAGTTGGAGGACTTTATATCCCCAACAAAGCATCAATAACTTTCAGTACTTGCGAGAAGAAATCGACCTCCTCGATGAATGCAGAGAACTAGCAGCGCTCAACGAGATCGCAGTCAAGCAAAAGATCGCAGCAAGGTACAACTGAGTTGTCGTGCCAAGGGAGTTTGCACCTGGCGAACTCGTCCTCCGACGGGAAGACGTTGGTCTAAAGATTGCTTCACAAGGAAAGCTCATGCCTAATTGGGAAGGCCCTTATCGAGTCACTACAAAGACTGGTACTGGTGACTATAACCTCAAGACATTGCAGGGCAAGCCGATTCAAAGAACTTGGAATGCAGCCAAACTGAAAAAATACTATAGCTAGGCGCAAAAAAAAAGACTAATGTAATGAAAACGCGAGTGTGAAGAGCACGAATGTATATGAAACATGCAAGTCTTAAAGCAATAAAAACACATTCAAAGTATTACTTTGCAATCATGTAGGAATCGTTGGAACTCCACCACTCGAATGACCTCCACTGTTTTATTTAGAAAACAGAAGCGAGAGTTAAAATCAATGGGAAACGATGTCACTTTCTGTTTAGCCAATAGATCGATGAACATCGCCAACTCGTCCACCTCTGCAAGGAACAAAAACCTTGGCAGAAGGGCGGAAGGAGGGGCCCCTGGCTAGGGTAAACCGTCCTGAGCGACGAGGTCCCGAATAAAACGAAAAGCGAAGTAAACAAAAGGTAAACATTTTATCAAAATTAAATTTCCTTGATTTAAATTGCAACCATGTTGTTTCATTACAGAAGGGGGAACAACAAAATACAAGAAAATCCTATGGATTAGGAGGAGGAACCACTTCGGAAGACGAAGTAGGCACTGTGAGAAGGACTTCCTTCGTTGAGGCATCCACGATCGAATTCCCCTCAACTACCCCATTCGAAGTCATCCCAATTAACTTGAGGACGACACCCGGGTTAAGAAGACGAATTTGGGCGATGGCATTACCAAACAATTCATCCCCAACCTTCACAATCAGATCATCCATCGTCGCCTTCTGAGCCTTCAAAACCTTGTTCTCTTCAGCAAGCTTGGAGAGTTCTTGATTTTGCTTAGAGAGTTGTTGATTTTCGGTAGTCAACTCCTCCACTTTGCGATCTTTTGGGCGGAGGAGGTGGCTTCTTCATCTTCTTGGCAGGAGGTTCTTCAGTCACCATAGCGAGAAGCCGCTTCAAGGATGAAGACACTTCTTCCACGACGTTTGCTGCTACAGTTGAAGCAGCACCTTGAGCTCGGGCTGTTACACCCTGATCTCGAGCAGGGGTGGACTCAGCCCCGATAAGAGCGGGCGACACCCCAGAAGAAGGGATAAGAATCGGACCGGTTTGGCTAGAACCTTCTCCAACCAAGGGAGAGAGAGTCTTCTCAGCGTAGCTCTTCTTCTTCAGACTCGCCAAATATGCGGAAGTCGCCATCGAATTTGCAAAAGGAAAAATTAAGTTAGAAGGATAAGAGGGGAACTGTCAACAAATAGATCTCTATGAAATTACCTCGTTAGCCTCCTTTTGACTATGGCATTTGAGAAGGCGATGGGTGTCGATATACTTCTTCTCAAACACCTCTTTTCCCTTTTTGATGGATATTCGAGGTTCGAGTTTCTCAACAAATCCCCATATCCATTTCAAATTGAAACGTTCATTGTCACCCAGCTCGGAAACTTTAAAAGTGAAATCACTCTTATGTCTGGCGAAGTGTTTATTAGTCCAACAGAGCGGGAACCTCTCCTGCCAGTTGATTACCACTTATCCGTCCTCATCAAGCTCCTCCACAGGAACACAGACATTCTCCATAGCAGCATCACTGACCGTTTCGACGATAAAGTACTTCGACTTGAAACCACGGTGAGACTCCGAGAATAACTCGAAGACTTTTCCGTTTTGTTTCAGCAAAACCCACCCTTGGCGGTCTGATGATTTTTCAGTGGTCCACAAAGGAGACAAAATAGCAAAGAATACCTCAAGCAATGGTTCAATTTTTAAATAGGGGCATAATAGCTAAAAACCCCTAATAAATGCCCAAGCATTCGGATGTAATTTTGAAGGGGCGACCTCTAAACGATGCAAAACCGCCACCTCGAAAGCAGAAAAAGGTAGCCTAAAACCCATGTCTTTGAAGAGGACCTCGTACATAAACATCAATATCTCGTCGAAGTACGAGCAGATCCAAGCGTCGATGTTGAGACGACACACCTTCTAGTTTTCAAAGTTATGGATGCCATCCCTGACATCCAAAGACCTCAACATCAATAAAAATCCCACTTTCGGCGAGTAAAAGGAGCGGGTACAGAGTGATGTAGGTATAAAAATCTCTCTTCCCACCGGAGACACTTCTTTACCCTTATAATCTCCTTCGAAAATCCCCAGAGGAGGGTAAACTACTGGCGAAGAGCTTTCTTCCCCAAAGCTCGACAGAGTGAGACTGTCGTTCGGCGATGAACAACTGCTATTGACATTATCACTTCGCCCCTTCGGAGAACCACTAGAAGAAGAAGAAGAAGTGGAAAACCCAGATAAAGAAGAAGACGAAGAAGACAAACAGACGATTTCTCCAGAAATTCCTAATTTGCTACCCATTTCAAAACAATGAAAGGAAAAGCAGTGAAAAGAAAAGGAGAGTTACCTGTAGGCAATAAGTTTGCAGAGAAATTGGGAAAACAGAAACACGAGCAAACACGAATGATTGGGAATGAACCACCAGAGAACAAACAAACGAACCAGTGAATGCACGAAGAGTCACCAAAGAAGGGGAAGAAGAAGGCGAAGCTTCGAATCTCTCTGATGTTATACAAGGTATAGCGAAAAAGAGAGAATGATAAAGGGAAAGGGTATTTATAAACCCCAGGTCTGAACCAAGCGACGCGACCGTTCTTCTCCCCTCACTGCGTGATTAATGACACGTCGCACCGATTAACGTAGGGAGCACAGAGAAATTATGATTCGCCTCGAGACGGCGCGATGCTCCAAATCCCAAAGGCGGCTGAAGCGACAGTTTGAAATTCAAATTTAATGCTCACGCGCCTAGGGTTTTGAAGATGTTTCACCTCTTTCCCCTGGAAACGGACCAATAAACACCGACATCCCTCCTCAAATCGAAGTGGCGAATGTCAACACCTTAAAACCTTAACATAGACTTCAATAAGTCGACACCTCAACACCCGAGTTACCGACTTGGGGGGGCAACTAATCCGGCCAAGCGCACGCCGAAGGCCCATTCCTGCGTGCAGTTCGCTCGACCACTTCAGAGGTATGACGATGTGGTAGATCCAATGGTCTCCAAATCTTCACACAAGCTCATCACATCCTGGCAATGATCTGACGGCACTCCGGATCTCACGGGAGCGGTACCTCTTGATAACTGTCTCTGAGTACTATATAAAGGATCTCCTTCACGATTCAGGTACGATTCATTCACACTTTCTGGCTTACCTCATCTCCTACCTTAACTGACTTAGGCATCGGAGTATCTGCAGGTACAACCAACCCAACGCCGTCGTCGACCACCGTGAGGACCTCCGCAGTGCTTCAACTCCGGCATCCTTTGAGTTCTACTTTAGAACAGTAGTATTATGGCAAAGCCAACCAGACTTTCACTGCTAGTTTAGGTTGTGATGTTTCATTCTTTTCATCTTTTAACAATAAAGCTATTGCTTACATGCTTACATATAAAAGGGTAATTTATATGTCTTCTTGCATTCTGAAAATGCATTACAGTGATGAGAAAATTGGTCTATTAAGATTGTAACTTCTAGGATCAATATGGCAATGTATCTCACATGAATAAGAAAATCACAAATTTGACATGTTAAATACTATACATGATCGAGATGCTGGTATAAGCTTTATGCATGCTAGGAGTGTTTTACAATAACATGCGTGTTAGAGGGAGAGATGGATAGCCGGAAGCACTGAAGTAGGAACGTCCCGTTCACTCGCACAATTTATCAAAGCAAACTTAGATAACTGAATAGGGATGGGAAGATATTTTGAACTAATATTCTTGGTTGCAAAGCAAAATACTCCCTCCTTATTATAAGAAATAAAACGCTAATAAATACAGATCAAGAAAAAACATTTAAAATAGTTATTTTTAATTAATTCTCTTAAAGATTTATTTTTTTCCCCAAAAATAACATTTTATTATCTAACTCACTTGCATAGGAAATAGATGCAACTCATTAATATAAGTCTCACTATAAATAAGGGTATAAATGAAAATTAGACATTTAATACATTTGAAAATTGATATTGTTTCTTATGACTAGGACTAAGAAAATGGATTCTTTAGTTCCTTATAAAAAAGTCTGGAGGGAGTAGAAGCTAATTTATTAGCGTAGCGGAATTTGAATAAATAGCTATTATACGCGATCTGTGATATGCCCATCAGTGCTGTCAAATAGTGGCGCTATAACGTTATAGCGTAGCAGAATTTGAACAAACCGTTATTTTCTGCGATCTGCGATTGATAACACTGATCAAAACAAACATACGTTGGAGAGAAGGGAAATATTGTACACATAGCAGACATAATAGAGCTTTTTATTAGGAATTGCAGAAGTCAACATATGGTAGGATGATATGATCAGGCATTATAGCTTAGATCCAGACATACTTTTCACATCATAGTAGAAAACTATAAGGCAGTGATTAAAACTGTTTTCCATAGATGATTGATTACATGAGACACCAGTGGCCACCATGGTTAACCAAAGCACCATACCCTAATGATCCTTTTATAGTAAAAGATTAAAATTGAAAAACCAACAAACAAAACTCGTGATTTATATTATTGCCAATACATAAGAGAAAACAAACGGGAACTAATATATTAAAGGGATCGTTAGACATCATTTGAGTCCTATATGGCATCATATATTCATATCCAAATTCCTTGTCAATCTTGCATTGTGAAAGCTTCGTTCATGAAGTTAAAATACTTCCACATAAATCATATTTTAAAGGGTTAAATATATTTTAATCCCTATTAAATTATGATTTTTCAACTTTAGTCCTTATATACTATTTTAGTCTCTACTTTTTACAAAACTGCATGCTTTTAGTTCCTGAAAAATGACTAAAAAACATGCAGTTTTGTAAAAGGTGAGGACTAAAAATAGATGAAATTTTTACAGAGACTAAACTTGAAAAGTCGTAATTCAATATTGACTGAAAACATATTTAACCCTATTTTAAAATAGGACTATTTGAGGTTAATGACCAAGTTAAAGCACTGCAACCAACCAATTACGTACACAACACATGTTACTAGTGAGAAGAATTGGGATGTTTTTCACCAACCATATATGTCTTCTTAGGAATGAGTCTTTATTTCATTCAGACTTGGTTCCATTCAATTATATTTTTTAGTTTGTACTATTATGTGAGAAGAGCAATGCGATCAATTTATAGACAATAATTGACATACGTGCTTGTATATATATTACAAACAAGGAAGCATGTATTGTACTTAAGATAATGTCTTTATCCCTTTTCCTTAATGGTTTGTTTATTTTGTTTTCTGGATTTCGTTATGAAGTTAAATAAATTTCTTATGTTTTATCTGGTTTGTGTTCAGTTGTTGACAATGCTAGTTATGTAAGGGCAATTAATAGTACACATGTTCGTGTAGAAGTGGCATTGGTTGAAGCTTCAAAATATTGTGGTAGGAAAGATTTTCCAAACACAAGTGTTGGTTGCATGTTCATTAATTTGATTTAAGAGTTACTTCTGTTTTGCTTGGATGGGAGGTCAATGCATCCGATTCTAGAATATTAAAAGATGTATTAAGCAGAACAAATTGTCTCAAAATGCCTAGATGTAATTAAAAAAAAAATCTTAGGTAAATTTTATGTCCTTGATGTTGGATTCATGTTGAGAAAGGGAATAATTGCATTGTTTGGATCAACACATTATCACTTGAAAGAACTCTCCTCAAGAAATCAAGACTCAATATATGATTATTATTGCATGTTGCATTTTGCATATATAATTATTTGATGGTAGTAGATCTTGTTGAAGAGTTGCAAGTTGAGGTGGAAGAAGAAATTGGCAATCAAAGTAAACTTCAAAATAACCATACTTTAGAAGATGATGAGGATGAAAAACATACTTGTTTAGGAGAGAATTTGAGAGATTCTATAACTAATGCTATGTAAAAAGATTACACACATCCTAATTTGTTGTTTACTTATGTCTAACTTGAACACGAACAGATAGTGATCAGGAAGTCACTTCTCCTGAATTTGTAGAAGAGCCTAGAGCTAAAAAATCCAAAAAGTCCAAAGACGAAACTGAAGTTGAAGGGATAAACTAATGTTAATAACTGGTTGCTTATACAAGAATAGTTATCTTTTACACATTACTGTCAGCTGGACTTGCTTTAATGATGATATTCTTTAAGAATTAGTTCTTAAACTTAAAAACCTTGTAAGCAACTTTTGTTGGAGATGCTTTAAGCAAATGTAACGGATTGTGTATCAATTTTGAATCATGTTTTCCGATTGGGTTGCAAGTGTGCTTGAAATATTGGATGATAGGTTGCGAGATTTCCTTTTTCTCATTTTCCTTCAATTGGTTATATATTTTTTCTTCTTTTTGCTGGGGGTATTTATACATTTAGAAAATCCGCTATAAGTTTGAGTCTAATGTTTTTGTGCATGATTCATATTCATTTTAAAAATGGTTGAATGCCTTGTTTACTTTTGAGGTTTTTTTTTTTTTTATCCTTCTAGCGACAATCTCAAATACTAGATGAGTATTTTATATTTAATTAATTTTTTTTAATAAAATATTTATTTAAATTATAAGAAATGTACATGTAGTTAATTTAGGTAGAATTGAAAAACATATTAAAATAGAAAAATTTTAAAATTAGAAAGCAGTATAGTTAAATTAAAAGAATTAGTAATTCAAAATAGAAGAAATTAAGAATTGTGTGCGTCATTTCTTTTAAGGGAGAGTAAAACAAAAGAATGTGTCAATTTTGAGATTGTTATAATTTTTTTTGGTAAGGTAAGAAAACAAATGAAAAACCAAAACAAAAAGCAAAGCTAACTAGCACTAGAGGCTAACTATTTCCAAATGAAAGCCAATCCTAAGGGATTTTATTTTCCCACCTCCCATACTTAATTTTCCCACCTCCCCTTTATTATGAAAAGTCAAAACACCCCTTCTAATTTTCCCCCCATTCCCTCTAATTCTTCCCTCTTCCTCACCTCACCTCACCTCCCCTCCCCCATTCAACTTTCAGCCGTGTTCCACTCTCTCTCTCTCTCTCACGCTCACTCTCTTAATCTCTCCCACAACATCTCTCTCTCTCCCTCAATATCTCTCTCCCAACCTCATCCCCTCTCTCTCAGTGTTCTGTCTCAGGCTCTGCCGCCATTACCGCCAACATTTGCTCGATTTCTGAGGTGCGATTTCAAGCAATCTGGAATCTTATTTCCGGACTCATCCGGCAACCAGACGTCGGACGTTGTAAAGCGTCTGACTTCTTATTGCCAGATACATCCGAAAACAAGAATCCAGACTTTATGTTATTTTAATTCCTCCGGATTCCTATTTCTGGTGAGTTCCGGAAATAAGTTTCCAGATGTTACTCATTCAGTTTGAAATTTTATAAATTTCTTGTTGATGCAGGCACATTTCCAGGATCACAACCATGAGTTTTCTTCTTGTTTTTGTGTTTGTCAATGGTCGAATTACAAGAGGTGACAAAGGCATCACGTTTGAGGGCGAAACCATTGAATCGTTTAGGGCTTCGAAGGGCATCACACTCAATGCCTTAAAGAGACAAGTTAACGACGCGGTGGTTAAATACGGAGACACCAGAAGGGTGTTTGATATCCATTACCGATGCCCTGTCTGTTGGGAAAATGGACGTGTTCAGTATGATGTTCTGAAACTTCAAAATAACGGCGATGTCGACACGATGTTCGTAGTCCATGAGCAATATGCTAGGCTCGGCGCAATCGAGTTATGCATGGATCTAGTGGGAAGTCCCAATCAGATTATCTCTCTCCTCAGGAAACCAAGATCAGTTGACGAAATCATCGCAATGTGTACCGAGCCAGATTCGTCAACCGTCACTAGCTTGACACAACCTTGATGTTTTATTGTATTTATCAACTGTTAGGGTTTGAATTAACTGTTAGGATTTCCTGCGTTTGTTGTATTTTTCATGTTGCAAGTGCCTTATTTCCAGTTAATAGAACAACGCTTTAATTTATGTCAACCAAAATATATATTTATATATAAATATAAATAACATGTTTGTTCCAAAAAAATAAATACATGAGATGATCATAGAAAAAAAGGGACGCGCTAAATCTATGTGGAGGGCCTGGATCTCTTCCTCCGGACATAACATCGAGTGGGATGTGCTAGTCTCATAAGCTCCTGCACGAGCTCCCAGCCCTATGTGCCCGGCTGTATCACCAGGCGCCCCTTTGACAATCTCTGCCCGATCTCATACACCCTGGTCCATCTCGCATCCTACAACAATATATATATATTATTAATTAATCAGTAATTTATAAAATATAACAAAATAAGAATAATAATTCCAACATACCTCTGATGGCACCGCTGGCTTTGGTGCTGGAAGTGGCTGTGGTGCTCGAACTAGCTCGGGTGCTGGAGGCGACAGCGGTACATTTTGTGGGTAAATGTACGGGTGAGAGATCCTATGGAACCACTCCATATAACCTGGCTCCACGTCCGCTGCCTGCGTGCCATACTGACCACCCTCGATGACATGCTCGTCAAAATGAAGCCACATGTCATCCATCTGCTGCAGACTGATCGACTGCGATCTGATTCTGCGGGGATCCTCGGGAATGCGCTGTACATATCCAAGCTGGCGCAGCACCCTGTCTGGCAGGTAGGGATACGTCAAAGGTCCAAACCGGATGAATCCTCTGAATAAGCATATAGGATGGAACTCGTGCTCTGCTCTGTGCTCCGCATACGGGTCCCAGGTAACCTCCTCAGCAGTCAGTCTATCCAACACATGCCTGTATGGTTCCACCAATCCTGCACCCCTAATTAGCTTCCAACTACAGGCTCGGGGTCGTGGCTCCTGGTAGTCGGGCTCCAACTCCTTGGTGCCGAATGCAACACCCTGGAAGTGCTCGTATATCCATGCTTGTGTGATAAATGACAAATCAAATTCTTTTCATTTGTATGTTAACATGCATGAAAATAATTTCAAAACAACGACATTCGTACCTGTAATAGCATCATGTAAGAGGCCACCTGCTTCGTCTGATATCTGCTGGCCTCCCTGAGCTGGTCGTACATGAACGCTAATGCCATCACTCCCCATGCATAGGTGCGAACATTGCTCAGCTCCCTAAACATCCCCAGGTATGCCACTCGTGTCAACGTCTGGCTCCTATCGGCAAAGATAATGCTGCCGACTAGGTGCAGTAGGAATGCCCTAGCTGCCCTCTCCAACTGGCCGTCATCGCAACGCCTAGTGTACACTCTCCGCAGCCAGTCAAGACGAACTGTGGGTCCCCTGTTCTTGTTAATCTCAATCTGTGCATCAGCCATCGGGACGCCTAACAGGTTGTGCAGCCAAACAGCAGCTGCCTCCCTATCTAGCGCAGGCATGGTGAAGAACACCCCCGTGACTGGAATATGGAGGATCTGGGAGACGTCATCCAGGGTGACCGTCATCTCCCTAACAGGTAGGTGGAAGCTGCAGGTATCTGGCTGCCAACGCTCCACAAATGCACATAACAGCCCCTTGTCAACTACTTTGTAGTTGACTTTGCAAAGTTCCTCAAGCTCATATTAAAATATAAGAAATGTACATGTAGTTAACTTAGGTAGAATTGAAAAACATATTAAAATAGAAAAATTTTAAAATTAGAAAGCAGTATAGTTAAATTAAAAGAATTAGTAATTCAAAATAGAAGAAATTAAGAATTGTGTGCGTCATTTCTTTTAAGGGAGAGTAAAACAAAAGAATGTGTCAATTTTGAGATCGTTATATCTTTTTTTGGTAAGGTAAGAAAACAAATGAAAAACCAAAACAAAAAGCAAAGGTAACTAGCACTAGAGGCTAACTATTTCCAAATGAAAGCCAATCTTAAGGGATTTTATTTTCCCACCTCCCATACTTAATTTTCCCACCTCCCCTTTATTATGAAAATTCAATAACAACCCTTCTAATTTTCCCCCCATTCCCTCTAATTCTTCCCTCTTCCTCACTTCACCTCACCTCCCCTCCCTCATTCAACTTTCAGCTGTGTTCCACTCTCTCTCTCTCTCACGCTCACTCTTTCAATCTCTTTCACAAAATCTCTCTCTCTCTCCCACAATATCTCTCTCCCAACCTCATCCCCTCTCTCTCAGTGTTCTGTCTCAGGCTTCGCCGCCATTACCGCCAACATTTGCTCGATTTCTGAGGTGCGGCAACCCTATTTTTTTCTGTGATTTCAAGAAATCCGGAATCTTATTTTCGAACTCATCCGGCAACCAGACGCCGGACGTTGTAAAGCGTCCGACTTCTTATTGCCGGATACATCCGAAAACAAGAATCCAGACATTATGTTATTTTAATTCCTCCGGATTCCTATTTCTGGTGAGTTCCGGAAATAAGTTTCCGAATGTTACTCATTCAGTTTGAAATTTTATAAATTTCTTGTTGATGCAAGCAGATTTCCAGGAATCACAACCATGAGTTTTCTTCTTGTTTTTGTGTTTGTCAATGGTCGAATTACAAGAGGTGACAAAGGCATCACGTTTGAGGGCGAAACCATTGAATCCTTTAGGGCTTCGAAGGGCATCACACTCAATGCCTTAAAGAGACAAGTTAACGACGTGGTGGTTAAATACGGAGACACCAGAAGGGTGTTTGATATCCATTACCGATGCCCTGTCTGTTGGGAAAATGGACGTGTTCAGTATGATGTTCTGAAACTTCAAAATAACGGCGATGTCGACATGATGTTCGCAGTCTATGAGCAATATGCTAGGCTCGACCCAATCGAGGTCTGCGTGGATCTAGTGGGAAGTCCCAATCAGATTATCTCTCTCCTCAGGAAACCAAGATCAGTTGACGAAATCATCGCAATGTGTACTGAGCCAGATTCGTCAACCGTCACTAGCTTGACACAACCTTGATGTTTTATTGTATTTATCAACTGTTAGGGTTTGAATTAACTGTTAGGATTTCCTACGTTTGTTGTATTTTTCATGTTGCAAGTGCCTTATTTCCAGTTAATAGAACAACGCTTTAATTTATGTCAACCAAAATATATATTTATATATAAATATAAATAACATGTTTGTTCCAAAAAAAAAAAGAAATACATGAGATGATCATAGAAAAAAAGGGACGCGCTAAATCTATGTGGAGGGCCTGGATCTCTTCCTCCGGACATAACATCGAGTGGGATGTGCTAGTCTCATAAGCTCCTGCACGAGCTCCCAGCCCTCTGTGCCCGGCTGTATCACCAGGCGCCCCTTTGACAATCTCTGCCCGATCTCATACACCCTGGTCCATCTCGCATCCTACAACAATATATATATTATTAATTAATCAGTAATTTATAAAATATAACAAAATAAGAATAATAATTCCAACATACCTCTGATGGCGCCGCTGGCTTTGGTGCTGGAACTGGTTGTGGTGCTCAAACTGGCTCGAGTGCTGGAGGCGACAGCGGTACATTTTGTGGGTAAATATACGGGTGGGAGATCCTATGGAACCACTCCATATAACCTGGCTCCACGTCCACGACCACCCTCGATGACATGCTTGTCAAAATGAAGCCACATGTCATCCATCTGCTGCGCGATCGATCGATCGCGATCGATGTCGCGAGGATCCTCCGAATGCGCTGTATCCAAATCAAGCGCAAAGACCCTATCTGGCAAGTAGGGATACGTCAAAGGTCCAAACCGGATGAATCCTCTGAATAAGCATATAGGCTGGAACTCGTGCTCTGCTCTGTGCTCCGTATACGGGTCCCAGGTAACCTCCTCAGCAGTCAGTCTGTCCAACACATGCCTGTATGGTTCCTCCAATCCTACACCCCTAATCTGCTTCCAACGACAAGCTCGGGGCGTGGCTCCTGGTAGTCGGGCTCCAGCTCCCTGGTGCCGAATGCAACACCCTGGAAGTGCTCGTATATCCATGCTTGTGTGATAAATGACAAGTCAAATTCTTTTCATTTGTATGTTAACATGCATGAAAATAATTTCAAAACAACGACATTCGTACCTGTAATAGCGTCATGTAAGAGGCCACCTGCTTCTTCTGATATCTGTTGGCCTCCCTGAGCTGGTCGTACAAGAACGCTAATGCCATCACTCCCCATGCATTGGGGCGAACACTGCTCAGCTCCCTAAACATCCCCAGGTATGCCACCCGTATCAACGTCTGGCTCCTACCGGCGAAGATAATGCCGCCGACTAGGTGCAGCAGGAACGCCCTAGCTGCGCTCTCCCACTGGCCGTCGTCGCAACGCCTAGTGTACACTCTCCGCAGCCAGTCAAGACAAACTGTGGGTCCCTTGTTCTTGTCAATCTCAATCCGTGCATCAGCCATGGAGATGCCTAACAGGTCGTGCAGCCAAACAGCAGTTGTCTCCCTATCCAGCGCAGGCATGGTGAAGAACGCCCCCGTGACTAGAATATGGAGGATCTGGGAGACGTCATCCAGGGTGACCGTCATCTCCCTAACAGGTAGGTGGAAGCTGCAGGTATCTGGCTGCTAACGCTCCACAAATGCACATAACAGCCCCTTGTCAACTACCTTGTAGTTGACTTTGCAAAGTTCCTCAAGCTCAAATACCCGCAAGAGTGCCCTAATCTCCGCACGGGGCAATAAAGCGGCGACGCTTTTCCCGTGATTAGTAACCTTTAGCTCACCACGATCCTGTTACCAAAAAAAAATAAGTCAATTGCATTAAAAATGAAAACAACATATTAAAAAATTAAGTCCTCCGGGCCGGCTGGGAACGGAACCTCATCACGTGCAGCCCCATCAACAGCTACCTCATCTACATGTGCAGCCTCGTCTACGTGTGCCTCATCGACGTGTGCTGCCTCATCTACATGTGCAACCTCATCAACGCGTGCTGCCTCGTCTACATGTGCAGCATCATCAACGACTGCCTCATCCTGGGCAACCTCCATGTGCGGTGACTCCTCACGGGCAGCCTTATCTACGTGTAGAGGCTCCTCAGGCACACCCTACAGCTGTTGACGTTGCTCCATCCGTTCTTTGTGTGATGATGTAGTGGGCCTTAGATGAGATGGGTCAATACTAGATGCAGCAGGAACGGCTGCCTTAGATCCACCCCTGGTGTGTGCCATATCTGTGAAAATTTAAACAACCAAATCAGCTAAGCCAAAATATAAAAAAACTGAAATCACAGTAATTCCAGAAACAAGTTTTCGGAGACATTTTAAAGGTCCAGAATCTTGTTTTCATAGGAATCCGGAGACATGTTGCCGGACAGTAGTTTCAAAACCCAAAGTTTCATGTCTGGGAACATGTTTCCAGAATCCTATGGAAACAAGATGCCGGACTTTTACAATCCAAAAATTGCTTTTCTAATCCCAATTTTCAAGTCCGGTAACTTGTTTCAGGAAGTATATGGAAACAAGATTCCGGGTCTTAGAAATCCAAACCGAATGATTCTAACGTCCAAAAACTTGTTTCCATAAAAGTCCAAAAACAAGTTGCCAGATTGTTCAAATTTACAGAAAAAATTGCTCAGAGTAAACGAATGTGATGGTACCAGATGAATGAGATGCTCACTGCGAGCGAGAAGGAGAGGAACGACGGCGAGACAGTGAAGCCCAGAGGAAGACGCGGCAGAGGGAGGTGGAAGATGGAGGGAGGTGTAGACGGAGGGGAGGGGTTTCGAGAGAGAGAACTGAGTCGGGGAGGGAGGTGAAAGAGAGGGGGAGGGAAATGAAAGAGAAAAGGGAGGGGAGGGGTTAGGAAAATAAACAGGGGTATTCTTGTCTTTTTAGGGTAAGGGGAGGTGCAAAAATTAAAATGGGGAAGGGCCAAAATCATCTCCCTAATCCTAATCTATCAATGGATCACCATGTGAAGATGTTGACTTAGCCATCCAATTAGGACATTGATTGCCTTTGTGAATCTATTCACGAATGCTTTGAATCAGAGAAGCATAAGAATGCAAAGAGGAGAAGGACTCCTTCACCATGTTGATAGCATCCATCAAATCAGAATAGCAGATCGGTTTTCTAACTCCTCTTTGCCAAGCCATTTTCAATCCATTAAGCATAACTAAGCATAGTAGAAACAAATGAGTGTCTCAATTCAATTTATATTCGTTTTTTCTTGTTTTTTGCCGAATCAATACCAATTAGATCATCGTCTCAGTCGTGAGGATGAGGAAGACTGTGAGGTTTTACTTCTAAGGGGTGGTGTTGATTGTCATCAGAGTTTTGTACAAATAATTCAAATATATATATATATGCCAATAAGTCAATGAAATTGAGTTTACTCAAGATCTCAGTATCTCATTAGTATTAATACCTAAAATTAAGGTTGCGTTTAAGTTGGGAAGATGGAAAATTTTTCCCATGGTGACCTGTAACAGTCGGGATTTGGCCTTCGCTTAACTCTTTGCCATCCCACACCATTACTCATAGAACTTCTCTCCCTCCAAAGAAGCTCAATTGGTAGTAGCAAGGTGTTTCCCATGTACGTAAGTCCTCCAGGTCATGGGTTCAAGCCGCGCGGAAGGCAAAAACTCTCTTTTGGGGGGAGAGAAGTCCTATGAGTAATGGTGCGGGATGGCAAAGAGCTAAGCGAAGGCCAAATCCCGTCTGTTATAATAAAAGGCGCATTTTATTGTAACAGCCGGGATTTGGCCTTCGCTTAGCTCTTTGCCATCCCGCACCATTACTCATAGGACTTCTCTCCCCCCAAGGAGTTTTTGCCTTACGCGCGGCTCGAACTCGGTACCTTTTGGAGGGCTTAAGTACACGGGAAGCGCCTTGCCGCTACCAACCAAGCTACACTACAATATTTTTGGCCTACGGCAACGCCTAATTATATGGAAGTAAAAACATTGTTCTCTTAGATTATAATAGACAACGGTTTTTTTTTTGTTGTTGTATGACTTGAAATTTTACAATTTTCTAGTGCAATGTTTAAGAACCATTTTTGAAAAGTAATAGACAACAGTTTTTATTTATTATTATTTTATTTCTTTAAAAACAGCAGCTAAAAACTGTTAGCTTATTTCTCATAAATAAATTATGAATAAAAAAGCAACCGTAGTGGTAGATTAGTAGTTTCAATCCCGCTAAAATATTTTTTATATGTTTCGCAATATTTTCCGTCGCGCGCTCTTCAATCCCTCGTGCCCCTCTTCTCTTCAAACCTTTTTTTTCCACTCGGTGCTCCATCCCCTCGCGGTGCGTTTCATCTCTCGCGGTGCTCCATCCCCTGATTCTATGATTCTCTCTCGCGGTGGCTCACCCAGGAGGCCTCAAGGTCTGCTGCACCTCTATTGCGGTGGCTCCATCCCCAAATCCCCAAGTTCTCTCTCGCGGTGGCCATCCAGGAGACATTATGGTCCGCTGCACCTCTATTGCAACGGCTTCATCCCCAAATCCCCAAGTTCTCTCTCGCGGCGACTCTCCCAAGAGACATCAAGGTCCGCTACGCTTGTCACGTTGCTTCTCGATCGTCACTTCCCTGCTTTCAAACCCAAGTTCCCTAATCACTCGTTTTCTCTCTCACAGTGGCTCACCCAGGAGAGAGGTCTGCTTCTTGATCGTTTCCACCCCTCGTCGTAACCCTCTCAGTTGTGGAAATCGTGAGGCTTGCGGATCTTAGTTTGGCGAGGTAAATTTCTTTTCACATTCGGTCTCGGTTCACAATGGAAAACGTGAGGCTTGCTTTTGTATGATTCCCTAACTCTCTGGTTGCTTTAGAATAGGATTTTATTCATGACTTTACAAAATGAGTTGCATTTCAGACATGTATAAAGATTGGATAGAATTGCTGCATTATTTTTATTCAATTTTCTGAAATAAAAAATAAATACGAGAGTTTATTTTTTAAAATGGGTTCAATCAAATCAGTTTGAATTTTTGTTTAATGTCTTGTCTATTTGGAATTTTGAACCTTATTGCTTGGTGTCATGAGAGGGAAAAAAAGTGGATTTCATGATAGAGGATTATATTTATATTAGTTACCTCAAGTATTGTTTAGAGAGGGTTATTCTGTCTAACTCAATTTTTCCATCATGCTCCTCGAATTAAAATAAAAGAAAACATGTCAATAGTCCAAAGTTGCAAACGACCATCACGCCCAAATTTTGCTATCTAACAGTTAAGAGTTTTTTGGCCTTAAAACATCTAGGCAGCAAGTAAAATAAATAAAGAGCTCTCTTGGGGATACTCCTTTGTTTCATGCTGCTAAATGAGGTATCACAAAGTTTCTTCTTCTTCTTATTCATTGAACATTTTGAACACTTGTGCTGTTGTGCAGCATTGCATCATACAACAAACTGCCATCACTCAATAGTTTGCATTTGAGTTTCTATATGTTGTCTTGGTGTCATTCCTGCTACTGTTTTATTACATAAGGAGAACAGAGTTTCCGTTGTTGGCTGACGCATCAAAGCATCAAATAGACAAAAAGTGCAGCATTTTCTTTCACAAATTGTAATTTGTAATGCAGTGTATTAAGTTTGAATGGTTGCATATAATTTATCATGCTTTTTAGTACAGAAGGAGTGTGAAGTGGATGATAGGCTGGGGAGGCTTAATTGTGATAACTTGCAATCACATATTCACCGTTTACAATTTGCTATGTTGAGATTGGTAAAGGATAGCTGCAATGTGGAGGTATTGAAGATTTAATGATGTTAGGTTGCTTCATTCTAAGATGCCATGTCTTTGATTTCATAATTTATTTCATGTATTTCTATTAGATATTTATGGGTGGAATCCAATTTGTAATGCAGTGTATTAAGTTTGAATGATTGCATATAATTTATCATGCTTTTTAGTACAGAAGGAGTGTGAAGTGGATGATAGGCTGGGGAGGCTTAATTGTGATAACTTGCAATCACATAGTCACCGTTTACAATTTGCTATGTTGAGATTGGTAAAGGATAGCTGCAATGTGGAGGTATTGAAGATTTAATGATGTTAGGTTGCTTCATTCTAAGATGCCATGTCTTTGATTTCATAATTTATTTCATGTATTTCTATTAGATATTTATGGGTGGAATCCAAGGTTCTATCGTCTTATATATCTTACATTGTTACATTCTTTTTATATTTAGTACATGTTACAAATCTGATTATTCTTGGTTTACATGAAAATATGGTTGTTTTTATATTAAAAAAGTGTAAATTATACATGTTCTTATGAATCTTATTGTTCTTGCTGCTAATCTGATTGTTCTGATTGTTCTGATTGTTTATAGTTTATAAATCTGACTATTCTTATACCTGTATATATTATTTTGTGTATGTCTTCTCTTTTTTCTGTTTTTCTTTTATTTTTTTCCTTTTTTCATTTTTGATCTTTTTGGTTTCAAATCTGTGAGGGGACTTTGCTAGAGAAGGTGCTTTAGTTATAATTTTTCAAAGCCTCTCAGTAGATAGTAACTAATCTTTGCTCTTTTATTTATTTCATTATCATTACATAATATTCACACCACTTGCTGGTTTTGTAGTTTCTATTTTTTGGCTGATTTCTTGAGGTTACTTACATGGGAAATGATTGTGCTTTAATTTGTGTTATCATTGATGCTGATACCAACCTTTTTTGGTGTATGGAGGAAATTGGAGTAGATGGTGCATTTGTTGTGCAGCCGATTAATCTCAAATTTGATCATAGTTATATCTCAAGGTATGTTCAACTTTTTTTTTCGCCCTTTTGATGTAAAACACAGTGATTCAGTTCTTTTGTTGCTTTTAGATAACACTGAAATGATGTTAATGAAAATGGAATATCTAGTCTAGTGGTATTTTGATCTCAGCATTTGACATGTATTGCATAGTTAATATTATAGCGAGTCAATTTTACTTTCAAGTTTGACAACCTAAACATGAGTGTCAAGTGTCAATTTCTTTCTTTTAAGAATTTGACAGCTGCAACATTTTTTAGTTCTTGCTTTTTACTAATACATGCTTGGTTGAGATCAAAAGTATTGCTTTGCCAAGTTTTGAATCCATGATCCTTGTTCCTTATTAAGTGTCTTTTGGGAAAGAATTTTGGTGATTTTTCTTAGTACCTGGTGTTGTGTGTATTAACAAAGTTGTGATCATGAGAATTTTTATAATTAATATTCTATTATGTTAAGTGTATGCATATATAATATAAATTGATTAACGTTGTAAGAGAGTAACATTCTATTTTATGAGGCCTTGTTTATGCTACATGGTCTTATGTAAATCTAGTATTTAAAATTTTCTAACAGATCTTGCTAAACATTACTGTTGGTTGCTCTATGCTGTTGGGGGTTTATACCAGCCTTTCTGATGGTTTTATATGAGGTAACCTGCTATCCCCCTACTGTTTTCTTCACTAGTGCAGATGTTATGTCACTGAAGGCTGCTTCAGGTACTGCCTGACTTTTGACAGTTGAGCGAAACAGGAGACCAATTGGACCAAGGGTGAGTAAGACTCTCCTTCATTTACTATTATATCTCAAATACGAAGTCGTATGTATGTGCACTACATATATACACGATAATATGCTTCGTTTCTATGGTTCATTTGTTTGATGAATGTAAGTTAACTATCATGATAATGACAGCGTGATAGTTTTGCTAATAATTGCATATTTGTGAACTACGAAACTCTCAATGTTCTATGCTTTTCTTCTTTCAACTCTACCTCACTTTACCATCCTGGTCTTTTGACTTGCCTAGTTGAAGGCTGTACTGATCGGCATTTGGTATATTTATTTAGTCATATTTTAAGTGAGTTTTGTTGCTTCTATTCTGATTGAGTGATGTATGCTATGCATGACTCAAATAATGAAAGAACATGCATCATGGTTATGAACACGTGAAGATTTGGAATGGTGATTAGTGAGCCTACATTTGTGCCACTTAAGGACTTAGAGATAGGGTTTGAAAAGATGGTAAAAATAGCCCATTCTTCCGGATGTAGAACCTGAGGGTGGAAAAATCAATTTTGGTATTTATATTTAAGCTTTGGCTTCCTCATTAAGAATCCAGGTATCAACTGTTGGCATGTGGGCAATGTCTTTTTTCTGTGCACTACTAAGTACTAAGTACATTAGCTGTTATCTCCCTTATTTTCTTGTCATAGTTTCACAGACTTAATTTTAGATTTTTTCATAGCTTGGATGAAAGACCAAGTATTTAGACCAACAAGTGTGGCTTTATTGTGATCTAAATTAGTAATGGAACAGAGTCAATAAATGCAATCAACTCACATTACCTTCAAGTTTTAATCTAGGTTGTTGGGAATGGTGGAATGAACATGATTGGCTGATTTCTACTCTTGAGTTTGACCGTAGCAGGAAGTCAAATGATGTTATTTTGGACTCTGGTGTTGGGAAAGGTTGCTGTTGTTAAAGGTATTGTCTCTAGTATAAGATACTCCCTCCGTCTTTTATTATAAGCAAAAGTCAAAATGTATTTTGACTTTTGCTTATAATAAAAGACGGAGGGAGTAGTTCTTTCTTACTATGCACTTGTTTCTTTATGACATCTAATTGTTTTAATATCTTTCAAAGGCATTAAATTTTTAAAAGATCAAATTTTTTAGAAGAAATTTGAAAAAAATTTCATAAATCCAGTCTATCATTCCTCTTATAAGATATTTTTAAAATGAAAAGAAAATGTAAACCGAAAATGAGTCTGTCAATTATTCATTCCTCAAAAGCCATTCTGCGGAGCACTTTCCTTTTGGTATCTGATTCATGATTTCCTGAACTGTCAATATCTTTGCTATCTGTGAATGTCATCTAGTTTAGTAACCATCCCTTCCTTCACAGCCTAGCCTAAAATGATGGTGCCTTGGGTAGAAAAGAAACAAATTGAAACACCTAGCACGAATTGTGTGATCCCTACAGCAGACTAAATGTCTGAACTCTCCTTCAAGCTAAATGTAATGTGGTTCTTATGAGGTGAGGTACTGTACAAGCAGTACCTAATCCTTTTGTTTATCTTGTACTTTTTGGCTTTGATTTTAAACTAAAATGTTGAAGTTGGCCTCCAGTACAATAGAAAGATTTATGCTAATCAGTTAGAGACATTATCTAGAAGCCATCTTGGATTATTACTCTACACAAGTGCTTTGAAATATTATTATAATAGAAATTCAAGTTAGTAATAACCATAAGCAAGTGTTATTTCTAGTTGATGGATTGATAACCTCATAGTAATGATGAGTATTGTTTTTCTTTTTGTCCTTAAAGGAGTGTCTCCATAGCAGCTTGCTGATACAATTGAAGAAAACCCACCAAAGGGTTTAGAAAGTTTTTAATTGGTGACAAGAGGGAAGAGTTCTAAGTTCCAGTAGGTTATATTTCAAGTAGCAATTATTGGTAACAAAGATTGCCATCTGAGATAAGCTTATGAAATGCATTTAATAATTCTACTTGTCTTTCTTGTTTCCTTGAGTTTAAATGGTGCAATAAGTCGGTCCCAAGCATAGTATATCTACTTGTCTTTTTTGTGTCCATGAGTTTAAATGGAGCAACCAAAGGAAAACAGGACTAGCTGGTGCAACAACTATACTGCGTGCAGGAGTGAACACACAATTAAGAAAGGATATAAAGCACATTCACGGCCAAGGAGACTCCTTGCATTGTTACAATTAGGTTTGTTATATTTGAAAGAAAATTTGTTCATGGAAATTTAACAATTCCAATAATTGGTTTGGTGCTATAGTTGTCTTGTATAATTTAGTACAACCTTTACATTTGTTTATATCATCCTCATCTAGCTAATTGTGCTTTTATTAGAAATAATATAATTATAAGTATTTGAAGAAATTATAAGCATTTGTTTAGTTTTTTTGGCTTTAAACTTGTGTACAGCTACAGAAGCACAACTTTTTGTCTTAAAATTTGTAAATGATTGCCAATAAAATGGGTATTCTTGCCGAGATAAGAATAATGCCTTATTATAATCATGGGTCTGCACCACCTTTTTGATCATGTAATATTTTGAATTCTCTCTCCAACGCCACTTTTCAGAATAAAAATAATGGTGATTCTAAAAATCTGACTACTAATTGGAATTGTGCATTTTTTTAATTTTCTGTAGCTACGAGGATCCTAAATTCCTGAAACTGATTACATAACCCTGCCCAGTGGTCTAAAGTAAGTATATGTTTTTCCCATCTTTTCATGCTTGTCCTTTAGCACCACAAAGAATGTTTATAGGAACTTAAAATACTGTTTAAATCATTTTGCAAAGAAAGCAAAGGAAGCCATACGAGCACATGGTAAAAAAAGGTCAACAATAAGAAGGTATATAAAATTAAGGACTAGATGAGTGGCATGGCTTGTAGTGGCTCAAGGAGTGACTGGATGAGTTTGAAGGTGGGATGCAGTGATTAGGGAAAAGCAGTCTTGCAGTGGGATTGAAGTAGGTGATGAGGTGATGTTGTACTAGTCATGTCTTGAAGGTCGCTTGGCCAAGAATATTGTACACGGTCTTTTGAATTATATTAGGATTATCAAAGCTAAATTTGGTTTATATGGTTGTAGCTCTTACAAAATAGAGAACAAAGCCTTTTGTACATTCATAATATTTCTAAATTTAATAGCAATTGTGACGATTTTTTGATAGCAACGGCAACAAACCACTGACATATTTTACTTCAAAACCGTTCTAAAAAATATACGAACAACTTCAGTTTTTCGGTAGCAACGGTGCGAAAACGTTGGCGTAACTCACTACAAAATGGTTCTCTAAAACAAACAAACGATAACGGTTTTCTTGTAGCAACGGTGTACAACTGTTAGCGTAGCATACTCCAAAACCGTTCCCTAAAGCATACTAACAACAACGGTTTTCTTGTAGCAACGGTGCACAACCGTTGGTATAACATGCTCTAAAACCGTTCTCTAAATCACACCAAATACAACTCTTTTTAACTAGCAACGGTGTAAAACTATTGGTGTTGTGAAATTCTAAAACTGTTCTCTAAATCACACTTTAGACTACAGTTTTCGAAAAGCATTGCCTTTAAGTTGAAAAAACCGTTGCCTAAAGAATAGACAACGCCTTAACTCACCACAGTTTGAAAGCCGTTCTCGTATCAAAAGACAACTTTTTTTGGTATAAGAAAATGGTTTTTTGGCGTGTGCTAGTAGCTCAGTTGGTAGTAGCAAGGTGTTTCCCATGTACTTAAGTCCTCTAGGTCATGGGTTCAAGCTGCGCAGAAGGCAAAAACTCTCTTTGGGGGAGAGAAGTCCTATGAGTAATGGTGCGGAATGGCAAAGAGCTAAGCGAAGGCCAAATCCCGGCTGTTACATGAGCCAATGGTGTCCAAGCCATCGATTTATTCACTATAATATTGAATGGTTTAGATGCAAAACCTGTTGCCGAAGTACTCTTTTTTACACATATAATACTTATTTGCAAAATGGGTCTCTTGTAATCAGTAAATCACAAAGTTGAACTCTTGAATTTTGAAAATATAAAATGAAAAAAGCCTTATGTTAAGTCCAAAATATTATACGATACTTCCTCCGATCTCTTTTATAAGAAACAAAATGGTCCCCTTTGTTGGCCCTTATTATAAAAAAAACATAAATTTTTAAAAGCATTAAATGCGTAATTTACATTTATACCGTTATTTAAAGTAAGACGTAAAAATATTATATGATATTCCCTCCGGTCACTTTTATAGGGAACAAAATGGTCCTTTTTATTGGTCCTAATTATAAAAAATAACATAAATTTTTAAAAGCATTAAATGCGTAATTTACATTTATAACGTTATTTATAGTAAAACGTAAAATTATTATATGACACTCCCTCTGGTATCTTTTATAAACAAAATAGTCCCTTTTGTTAGTCTTAATTGTCACAGCCCAGATTTTTCATCCTTCAAGATTAGGATATGTCTTAGGGTATTAGAACATGCTTATAGTTGCTTGGGATGGGTTTCATATGTTTTACCATTCCTTCAGCCGATTGAGTATCTAGATGTACCTTTATTCCTATGTTTAGTTATTTCAGTCACCGTATTCCCCATTTTTGAACCCCTTAACAACTCAATTGGATTTAAGTCCCTTCAATAAAGTTGTAGCGTTATCTCTTATCTTTTAGTTGGCTTTAGTTCGACTCTATTTCGATACCTACAACTCTAGATATGCTCTCTGGAGTCAACACAGCGCAAGCGTAACACTTAGGAATATTATAGTATATTTCAACTGCATGTTTGATCCTGTTAGAGTCCGAATTTGGGTAAGCCTATTAGAGAGAAAATTGTAGGAAATTCGCTTAGCTTTCCAACAACACCAAGAAAGCCTCAATCAGACATCCGTAGCTCCAGATACAGCTAAAATAGTGATACAGTGGCGCCGAGCGCCCAGACTCAAGCGCAGGCGCCCGGCGCCTGTTGGCAGCGTGCTATCATGTGATTTTTTATGTTTCGAGGCGTTTTGACACGTGTAATCCGACCCATTGGACCCAAACTCGACCCAATTCACTAAGATTACATGTTAGGGTTATGAACCAACAACTAAGCCTCAGTTTTTACTCAAACCACTTTCTTCTTCTTCTCTTTGCTTTTTCTGCTCTAGAGTGTTCTTGGATAGAGCTTGTGCATAGAAACTCGAATTGAAGACTAGTATCACTGTCATTCTCTTATGTCCATTGAGGAGATTAGTTTAAGGTAAGCCTTATTGACCGAGGATAAGTCCTTTAATCATCATTAGGGTTCCAAAATTCTGGTTTCTCATTCTTATATTCTTTGCTCTCGTGTTTTTGGTTAAGAAAGTCACTAAGGAAGGAAGAATCTTGGAGTTCTCTCACCCTACTCTAGGAGCACGAAATTCTCTTAAGGTAAGGGGTAGTTGTTTCTCATCTAGTGAGTGTATGGAATATGAGTGAGCAATAGGGGTGTCCCAAGACCCCTACGCCTCGCGCGGTAACGGTAAATGAGTACTATCACCACCGTGATAGGAAAACACTTGAACCCTTCTATTACAATCCTTGATTTGTGCTAATTACTGTACCGTGATGTGATAGATTCATTGGATTGATGGATTTGGTTTGGTGATTGGATCTTGACTGTGTATATGATTGTTACTCTTGATGACCTCTTTGATGTTCATGGATTTATGAGTTTTTGGTTGTTGTTGTAAATTGTTATGACATGAATCCTACAAACCTTGAAGATCTGCTATATGATTTGTGTTGTTGTACCTTGGTATTGATATTGATATCATGTGAAAGTTATTGAATTGCCTAACTCAACTAGTTGTTGTTGTAGGGAATTAGAAGGTAATATTAGGTTTTAAAAAAAAATAGAATGCTTATGAGGCTAAAAATTTGGGTTAAAATGGACTAAGTTAGGATTAATCATCTAGAATAATTGATACATGAGTTGGCTATGTATTGATAATAAATTTTGAGGTGTTAAGATGAGGTTTGAGCACTAATAGTAATGGCTAAGTTAGATTATGCAGAATTTTCTGGCAAAGATTATTAAGTGTTGAACTTAAATAGTTAAAGAACCATTTTTTTTGAGTTTTATAATTTCATAGAGGATAAGTATGGGTCTAAGGACTTTGGATTAGTGTCAAGTATGATTTATAAGACGAATTGGTACTCGAACGGTCCCCCGAAAGCGTGGAGATCAAGAACTTAAATTCTTGGATAGAGGCAGGGCGCCAGGCGCCCCACTCTGTCAAGCGCCAGGCGCCCTCTGGGTAATGGGCGCCGTGTAACTTCTTCGTGTTTCGTCGTTTCTCGTGTTTTGGGCAGAGTCTTATGGACTATATTATATGTCTAAGACTTGTCTAGGATGTCTAAAGAATGGTTAACATGATAAAACTTGGAGGGACCAGTTATTTAATTTGATGATTAATTTAAGTGTTGTGTGCTTAAACTCAGTTGACTAAGGGTGTTGATTGATTCTGTTGTTGATTGAAGGCACTCGTTGATGTATTGACTTGTGTCTTGAAGTTGTTGTTGCTATTCTATCGAGGATATTGTGATAGAAGTTGTTGCTGTTAGACACTGCATTTGGTTCATGCATCATGGTGTCGACATTGTTGTTGCTGTTAGTGGGGCATATCGGTCAGGGTATCACGTTCGGGCATGGTATCCCGGTTCTACTGTTATCGGGGCGAATCGGGCAAGGTATCCCGTGCGGGCATGGTATCTCAGTCCTGTTGTTATTGGGGCATTACGGACATGGTATTCCGAAACAGGCAAGGTATCCCAGCCTCGTTATAAATGGATCCACATGCATATAGTTATGGTCTAGAAATACATCATTTCGCATGATAATATGCCTGGTTGCTTGGTTTTTGTGGGCTACCTTAATGTTGTGGTTGATGTTGTAGTGTGTGATACTTAGTTAGTGTGGTAACATGTTTATGTTGTGAATGGTGCTGTAGCATGTGGTGTTCAGATCCTGCTGTTAGAATTGTTATTATATTGCGCATTGTTCACTGATTTCCTTCACTGTATGTACTATTTGAGGTTATGATGACTAACCCTTTTTGTGGCTATGCATATCCCATTGGGTATGTATAGATGATGAGACTACAGGTGTTGAGGATGTTAATGCCGATGAGTGATCGTGATAGCTTGTTGGAATAGACAGAAGACTTATTTTTGTTTTGAACAAGTTATTGTATTTTTTCCGATGTAATAATTAGGGAGAAGCTCCGAATTAATGTGACATCGGGGAACCTTGGGTTTGTCTCTTTTTGATGTTTTCCCTCTTGTACTATGTTTGATTTCCGCAAGTTGGGAGTGACAACCCTACCTTATTTGAAATGAAAAGTTTTTACTTGGATCAAAATTTTATTTCTTGTTCTTTTCTTCTTACGTTGCTAAAATGCTATGACGGGGTAGAGGGTGTCACATTTAGTGGTATCAGAGCTCGGCTTATTCTTCAGGCCGTGGTATGTGTCTATCATGTAATCTCTGTGTACTCTTGTATGATTGTCTATGTTAGAATAGATGATGATATGAGATTTTAGGACTTTACTTAGTGACTGATTCATTTTTTACTGTTTAAGTGAGAAGGGATGAAGGACAAGAGTAACCATGTTGTCCTCGACATTGTTGGAAGCTTGATTGATGTGAAGGGACGTTCGACCCGGGATGAGCACCACATTGGATTTGTGGGATGGAGAAAATTGTTCTGAGGGATGACTTGCACGAATGCTCCGAAGGTGGCATTCGCTACATTCAAATTGACCAACGAAGCTGAACATTGGTGGGATGACACTTGCTAACGCTTGGAAAAGCTAAAGTTGCTATCAGCTGGAAGCTGTTCAAGGAGAGATTTTCTTTGGAGAAGTGTTTTCTAGTCGGAAGGGTAGCAAGGGTCACTACATTAGTGAGTGCCAGGAAACTGAAGTCATAGGTTGCAAGTGCCATAAGCCGGGCCATATCAGTAGAGACTGTAAGGGAGTTAAGCCTGAACCAGCTAGTGGGAGTACGCCTCAAAAGCCCCAAGCTAACAAGATAAAGTCCACTGGCCGAGTCTTCACCCTCACAGGAGCTGAAGCAGTAGAGTTAGAGAACCTCATTCAGGGTATATGCCGCGTTGAGAGGATTTCCAGTTGCCCAATTGTTTCTTGCCCCATTTGCTTTGAATGTTTGTTCTTGGGTTGTGATAGGTAGGAGTGTGGGCTAAACCATAGTTGACTATTAACACTGAGTATGAACTAGATTGTTACGTTAGATGCGTTAGATCCCCCATTTTAGATTAGGCGATAGGCCACAAGAGTTAGCTTCGGGGATATACTATGATAGTAGATAGTGGGTGGTTGATATGGGTAAGATCTTGTTAGATACAAGGTAGATTATCGAGTAAATAAGCCTTGTGAATTATAGTAATAACAAATAGGGAGGAACTTTAATAGAGCTTGAGGGTAACTGTGAAGTACCAACATTTTTACGCTCAAGCCCCTATCAGAGATCCTTATAGAAGTGCTTGTAAATGACATGTCTGATTGTTGTTGCTTTGGTTACTCGGCTAGACAAGTAAGAGGGATGGCCACCCAATAATTTATCGCCAGTGACCGAAGCAAAAGGTGATCGACGTGGATAAATAAGATTAGTGGTGTAGACTATCATAGTTAGATGGATATACTTACAAGTAGGGGTTAGTTACCTTACCATGATAACCCTAGAGACGTCCGGAAGGACTAATAGGGAAGTTTCCTTAATAACCTTGAAGACGCAAGGATAGGAGATTAGGTCCTTAACATTTGTCGGAATTTCGAGGACGAAATTCTTTTAAGGGGAATAGAATTGTAACAGCCCAGATTTTTCATCCTTCAAGATTAGGATATGTCTTAGGGTATTAGAACATGATTATAGTTGCTTGGGATGGGTTTCATATGTTTTACCATTCCTTCAGCCGATTGAGTATCTAGATGTACCTTTATTCCTATGTTTAGTTATTTCAGTCACCGTATTCCCCATTTTCGAACCCCTTAACAACTCAATTGGATTTAAGTCCCTTCAATAAAGTTGTAGCGTTATCTCTTATCTTTTATTTGGCTTTAGTTCGACTCGATTTCGATACCTACAACTCTAGATATGCTCTCTGGAGTCAACACAGCGCAAGCATAACACTTAGGAATATTATAGTATATTTCAACTACATGTTTGATCCTGTTAGAGTCCGAATTTGGGTAAGCCTATTAGAGAGAAAATTGTAGGAAATTCGCTTAGCTTTCCAACAACACCAAGAACGCCTCAATCAAACATCTGTAGCTCCAGATACAGCCAAAACAGTGATACAGTAGCGCCGAGCGCCCAGACTCAAGCGCAGGCGCCCGGCGCCTGTTGGCAGCGTGCTATCATGTGATTTTTTATGTTTCGAGGCATTTTGACACGTGTAATCCGACCCATTGGACCCAAACTCGACCCAATTCACTAAGATTACATGTTAGGGTTATGAACCACCAACTAAGCCTCAGTTTTTACTCTAACCACTTTCTCTAAACTTCCCGCAAAGTGTCTCACCAGAAAAACCACTTTCTTCTTCTTCTCTTTGCTTTTTCTGCTCTAGGGTGTTCTTGGATAGAGCTTGTGCATAGAAACTCGAATTGAAGACTAGTATCACTGTCATTCTCTTATGTCCATTGAGGAGATTAGTTTAAGGTAAGCCTTATTGACCGAGGATAAGTCCTTTAATCATCATTAGGGTTCCAAAATTCTGGTTTCTCATTCTTATATTCTTTGCTCTTGTGTTTTTGGTTAAGAAAGTCACTAAGGAAGGAAGAATCTTGGAGTTCTCTCACCCTACTCTAGGAGCACGAAATTCTCTTAAGGTAAGGGGTAGTTGTTTCTCATCTAGTGAGTGTATGGAATATGAGTGAGCAATAGGGGTGTCCCAAGACCCCTACGCCTCATGTGATTCAGAATGAGTACTATCACCACCGTGATAGGAAAACACTTGAACCCTTCTATTACAATCCTTGATTTGTGCTAATTCTTTGTCTTAGTGATGTGATAGATTCATTGGATTGATGGATTTGGTTTGGTGATTGGATCTTGACTGTGTATATGATTGTTACTCTTGATGACCTCTTTGATGTTCATGGATTTATGGGTTTTTGGTTGTTGTTGTAAATTGTTATGACATGAATCCTACAAACCTTGAAGATCTGCTATATGATTTGTGTTGTTGTACCTTGGTATTGATATTGATATCATGTGCAAGTTATTGAATTGCCTAACTCAACTAGTTGTTGTTGTAGGGAATTAGAAGGTAATATTATGTTTTAAAAAAATAGAATGCTCATGAGGCTAAAAATTTGGGTTAAAATGGACTTAAGTTAGGATTAATCATCTAGAATAATTGATACATGAGTTGGCTATATTTTGATAATAAATTTTTGAGGTGTTAAGATGAGGTTTGAGCACTAATAGTAATGGCTAAGTTAGATTATGCAGAATTTTCTGGCAAAGATTATTAAGTGTTGAACTTAAATAGTTAAAGAACCATTTTTTTTGAGTTTTATAATTTCATAGAGGATAAGTATGGGTCTAAGGACTTTGGATTAGTGTCAAGTATGATTTATAAGACGGAAAGGTACCCCGAACGGTCCCCGAAAGCGTGGAGACCGCGCAACTTAAATTCTTGGACAGAGGTAGGGCACCATGCGCCCCACTCTGTCAGGCGCCAGGCGCCCTCTGGGTAATGGCCGCCGTGTAACTTCTTCATGTTTTGTCGTTTCTCGTGTTTTGGGCAGAGTCTTATGGACTATATTATATGTCTAGGACTTGTCTCGGATGTCTAAAGAATGGTTAACATGATAAAACTTGGAGGGGCCAATTATTTAATTTGATGATTAATTTAAGTGTTGTGTGCTTAAACTCAGTTGACTAAGGGTGTTGATTGATTCTGTTGTTGATTGAAGGCACTCGTTGATGTATTGACTTGTGTCTTGAAGTTGTTGTTGCTATTCTATCGAGGATATTGTGATAAAAGTTGTTGCTGTTAGACACTGCATTTGGTTATGTTCATGCAACATGGTGTCGACATTGTTGTTGCTATTAGTGAGGCGTATCGGGCAAAGTATCCCGTTCGGGCATGATATCCCGGTCCTACTATTATCGGGGCGAATCGGGCAAGGTATCCCGTGCGGGCATGGTATCCCAGTCCTGTTGTTATTGGGGCATTACGGACATGGTATTCCAAAACGGGCAAGGTATCCCAGCCTCGTTATAAATGGAGCCACATGCATATAGTTATGGTCTACACTACAACAAAAAAGGGTAAAAAACAGCGCTTAATTTTGGCCTAAAATAGCGCTTAAAAAACGCTGCATATTCGGCCGCTGCTGAATGTATTACCAAAAAACAGCGCTTCCTTTTTGAAGCATGTTTATCCCCATTTTGAAAAATAAACAGCGTTTACGGTTAGCGCGATTTTTGTCCCTTTTAAACAGCGTTTAGTAGTTAGATGCCTTGATTTTTGTCCCTTTTTTTTTTTTTCATTTCCAGCATTTAGCGTGCTTGACGTTTCTCTCCAACCCCAGAACAACAACATTCAAAGTTAATTAAATGTCAAACAATCAAACACAACTCCGAGAACAAGTTTCAAAGTTAAGTGTCGAACATGTCGATTCAACAACTCGAACAACAACTCCAACTCGAGAACAACTCGGTGTTTACTAGTTAGAAACTTCTGCATGAAGAACACGCCGATTCAAAGCATAACATGAAGCAATCCAAAGCACAATAATAATTTTCGTTTATCGGCAATACACGAATCACACAAGATCTTTGGAATGGAAGCTTAGGATCTCACGCACGAATCTGACGAAGTTAGGGATTGAGACTGGATAAAGCCATTCTACGAAGTTAGGGTTTGGAGAAAAATTGGGAAATCAACACGCACGAAACTCACCATGTGAAAACAGATCTTCATGTACGAGGCGGTCGCCGTTCGTTCGATGTGAGTCCAGTTCGTTGTTAGTTATTGTGAAGAGGCGGTCGCCGTTACCGCCACGCGAGGAGGCGGTGCGTCGCCACGGAAGAAAGCGGTGGCCGTCGTCATGAGTGAGCAACAGTGAGAGCGCGATTCATCCTCGGATCGAACCCAGCCTGATTCACAGGATTTACGAACGGTCGAGCGAGAGATGATTTTGAACGCGATCGAGCTTGGTTTTGAGATGGAGAAAGAAAGAGGATTCTGGAAAGAAAGAGGACGCGGATATTTATTATTTCGTTGAATTTTTTAGACCAAAGCGGCTTCACATGGGAAGCGCTCTTTATTTAATAATCGGTAGGCAAAAATCAGCGCTTCCTAAGGAAGCGGCTTATTGTGTGTAGGACTAAAATTAGCGCTTCATATTAGAAGCGCTGTTTATTGTATACGACCAAATTTTTAAGACCAAAATCAGCGCTTCATATAGAAAGCGCTGTTTATTATTTATGACCAACATCAGCGCTTCATATAGGAAGCGCTATTTATTAACTAAAGTAGCGTTTTTTTATTAAAGCGCTGTTTAAAGTGACGCTATCTTTTACACATTCTGTTGTAGTGTCTAGAAATACATCATTTCGCATGATAATATGCCTGGTTGCTTGGTTTTTGGGGGCTACCTTAATTTTGTGGTTGATGTTGTAGTGTGTGATACTTAGTTATTGTGGTAACATGTTTATGTTGTGAATGGTGTTGTAGCATGTGGTGTTCAGATGCTGCTGTTAGAATTGTTATTATATTGCGCATTGTTCACTGATTTCCTTCACTGTATGTACTATTTGAGGTTATGATGACTAACCCCTTTTGTGGCTATGCATATCCCATTGGGTATGTATAGATGATGAGACTGCAGGTGTTGAGGATGTTAATGCCGATGAGTGATCGTGATAGCTTGTTAGAATAGACAGAAGACTTATTTTTGTTTTGAACAAGTTATTGTATTTTTTTCGATGTAATAATTAGGGAGAAGCTCCGAATTAATGTGACATCGGGGAACCTTGGGTTTGTCTCTTTTTGATGTTTTCCCTCTTGTACTATGTTTGATTTCCGCAAGTTGAGAATGACAACCCTACCTTATTTGAAATGAAAAGTTTTTACTTGGATCAAAATTTTATTTCTTGTTCTTTTCTTCTTACATTGCTAAAATGCCATGACGGGGTAGAGGGTGCCACATTTAGTATAAAAAAAAAATTTAAAAGCATTAAATGCATAATTTATATTTATACATTTATTTATAGTAAGACGTAAAAATATTACATGATACTATCTCCGTCTTTATTATAAGCAAACAAAAAATGTATGTATTTTGTCTAAAATATAAACAATTTTAACTATTCAGTATCCTATTTTAAATTGCTTATATTTTGGACGAAGCACATAGATATTTTTTTGCTTATAATCGAGTCCGGAGGGAGTACGCAGATTTTCTATACAAATGAGTTAATTTATAAAAAGAGTATATTTGAAAGAAAAAAATTCAATTTTTATTAGTATTAATTAAAAAACTATTTTCGAATATGGTAGATCAATGAAAAAGGATGGCGGAAAAATGTTGACGCTGTGCTAGAGATGGTGATCTTCTGTAATTTTCTCTTTGGTTTAGTGAAAGTTTAAATATTGTTCTTTCCAATATAAAATTTCTATTTTTGGTTTCTCTAACTAGTGGCCTAAGGGCACTTGTTAGCACATCATTTAAATATAAAATTAATAAGATGAGGACAAAATAAAACAGGATCTTCTAGGCGACAGGTGGCATGATGATTAACCATATGTCACAATTGAGGTAAAAGAAACAATTTTTAAATACCGAACAAAGCAGGAACACGTAGAGAGAGAGAGAGAGAGAGAGACTTGAACATGTTGTGAACAGCTCATCGTCTTCTTCAACTCAAATCCATGAACAGCTCCCTATCTCTCCAACACGTATGTTTTCAAAAATCCCATCTTTCAAGTTCAGCTAATGTGGGGCAAATTAGGGAGTCAAACCTCCCAACGAGAAAAGGAAAAACAAGAGGGTCATTGGCTCATTGCTTCCATCCGAACCAACATTTGACGGGGAACTCATTTTTTTGAACAGACGTTGAGGGAGGTCCAAAAGAAACAGAAATTCCGATTTCAGGTGGCAACGGTTGTCGACTGTTCTAATTGGTCGTGTCAAAAAAAAAAGATTGTCCATGATTATTTTTTGTAATTGTTTGTAATGTAGCATTATGTAGTAAATAATTGGGGGTCAAAACTTTAATTACATGATAAACAGGAAAACAGTCTACTACATGTTAATAGGTATTTTTCTCATGGTGGGAAATTTTTTGGAAATGGATTCCCTAAATTCATTTCCCTTACGGTCCACTGCATTTAGTTCATTTGTAGGGTTATTTTTGTCTTTGCATCATCCCACACATCTCTTTACAATCTCTCTCATACTCTAAATTAGACTACATGCAGGGCCTGCATTTGAGTCCAACTGTAGGGAAGCCAGATCCAAATTTTTTGTGTTTTTCCAGGATAAACGCCACCTAAAATTAAATGTTACCACAAAGGCAAAAAAGAAAGCCAGGGAAAAAGGGGATTTGACTCCTCTAAAGTGAGTAGAGAGTAAAGTAAGTAATTCAACCGTTTATGAGAAAATCAAGGGTGATTTGTTATGCATGTATAGTTAATAAAAACCCTTGATTTTCTCATCAATGGGTGAAATTACTTACTTTACTGTCTAAAGTGAATTACTCACTTTAAAGGAGTCGTCACGCACCTTTAATTATCACAACAGCTAATTTGAGAACGGAATGCGTATTAAATTATTCCAACATATCTGGTTGCATGTACGTCAATCTGCTTTATGTATTAAATAAATAAATAAATAAAAGGCTTAATTACCTTCGTGGATTTTTTTCTCACTTTTCATCCACAAAATTTGTGAATTTTAGGGAAGTGTAGAACCAATAGTGTAAAAATCTATGATTTTGAAGAAGAAAAGTGCAATTAAAGAAGTATGAAGACCAAATTTATAAAAAATAAGGGAGAGAGACCAAACTCATGAATTTGAAAAAGTAAGAGAATTAAAAATGCAATTAAGGTTATTGGGAAAAACTCAAATACCATATAGACTAAAGATAAGGTCTCAAAAGATATTATAATGCCTAGGCATTCCTCATCTTACAAGCCGATTTTGTAAAGATGAGTTACGCCCAAAATCATAATATGGTATCAAAGTCTATCATAGATCCATGGGTCACCCACTGTATTATATACACGCACCACGCCCAATAGTGCTGGGCTTGAGGGGTGTATTGGGAAAAACCTAAGTCTCGCATAAACTAGAGGTAAGGTCTCAAAAGACTTTATAAGTAAATGATACTCCTCACCTCATAAACCTGTTTTATAAGGATAAATTAAGCCAAAAAATAATAATAAAACCTAAATAAAAAACTTGCGAAAGGAAAATTAAAGCGGGAAAAGTACAAATATTGTATGATTTTGTTTTTGGTCAAAATGTTGCATGATCCTTGAGATAGAGCAAAAGGAAGATTTATACAAAAGCAACAAAGGCCTTGAATTCTTTTATGACCATAGACCAGTAAATTAACTAGTGAATATTGTCCCATTTTTATGAACACAGTCACGGTCATGGGCTCTATTGCCTATTTGCTAAAAAAGCTGCTCCTTCTTGTCATGCCACCATCTCCAGCTGTGGTTAAAAGCAAACCAAAAGCATTAGCTAGCAGTCAAAAGATCTATCTGGGCATCTAATTTCACGTGGGTTTCACATGTATGTTGTTTAGTATTTAACATTCACATTTTTTAGGCTATGTTTGTCGGCCAAAAAAGGAGAGAAAAAAAAGTGAGAGAAAAAAAATTTATTAATTAAAGTATAAAATTGTTGATATGTTACATTATGATTAGTCTGTCACATTTATTTATATTCACTTTTCACATTTACCAAAAAAAAAATTTCTTCTCCCCACTTTTTTTTTAGAAACCAACATAGTCTTAAGGAACTCTATGTCCGAAAAGTATTACCGTACAAATACCAAAAACTTTGGAGCTGTTCCAATGATATTCTTTAAAGAACATTGAAATCTTTTGACCATCATCAAATGCAGTTATACGTACGGAGACTTGATTGATTTTTATATTTTTTATGATTTTTGAAAACTTTAGGTGTGTTTGGTTGAGGTTTAATGGATCTAAACTCTTCATACGGATGTTTCTTTAAGATATTTTTAGAGGAGATATAATATAACAAAGTGACAATATTGTGAGATATATTTGGATGACAATATAAAATATTTTTATGATTGCTACCGACTCACTTTTTAATATTCTATTTCCCAACACACTGTTTTTTATTAATTGAAATTCAAATAGGTCCCACTAAATCATGTGAGACCTATATAAATTTGTTGGGACCTATATGAATTTCAATAAATAAAAGATAGTGTATTGGAAAGAGTGCGCTAGAGGTTGTGTTGCTAGCATATTTCTCAAACATTCTTACATTGTCGATACATATCAATTAAACTTTTGTTTGCTTTGAAAGAAAGTTTTCTAGTTTTATTTTTAATTACAAAATTATCTTTTATTTCATTTTATTTTTTTCATTTACATATGAAAAAAATATTTGAAAACAGAAACAGGGAAAAAAAATGTAAAACAGTTTTGTAATTAAAAATAAAAATAAAAAATAAAAACAGAAAATGCGAAACCAAACAGATATTATCATTCTTGAATGGGACCTAAACATAACATGTGAATTAAATGTGTATTTTGTTTGAATTGACATACCAATAGAAGTCCCATCTAGGTTTAACTTTGGTCATGCGGTTTTCACCATGAGGATAATCAGTTTCAGCTCTTCTTGCATTCCTGAAAGCACAGCATCCAATGGAATATATGCCTATAAGAAAGACAAGGACGACAATACTAAGAACAGAGATCTTGTGCCAATCCCTTCTAATGTTTTCAAGCACACCAGCCTTGCAAGAATCACAGTCGTAGCATAGCAAAGAGGGGGCATTGTTCCAACGGTAGCAATCAGGATCTTCATCACTCACTATTGTTTCCACGTTGTAGTTGCACCCTGTTGGTGGTTTACAACATCCCGACTGCAATATTCATTAAACCAAAACCATGATTTGCAATATAGCGAAGACATAATTTTTTGCCTTAAATATGAAAAATATCCTCAAAAATTAGCTAAGTTCGTTTTTAGTCCTCAAAAATTTTCCGTCATGATTTTAGTCCCTCAAAAATTTTAAAAGTTCGTTTTTAGTCCCCCAAAATTCTAAAAGTTCGTTTTTAGTCCCCGCCACATAAGCGCCACAAACGGCGTCAGCTAGAGGGACTCACGGAAAATCTTTTCTAAATTTGGGGACTAAAAACCTTCACTTTTTTTTTGGGGAACTAAAAACAAACTTAGCTAATTTTTTAGGGACCTTTTTCATATTTAAGCCTAATTTTTTTTCTTTCAAAAATGGGTAAACAACTCCTTTGATTGCACTAGTCACCAAATAACAAATTAATGTCGGAATACCGATTCGTTGATCTCATTAGTCCATCAAAGTGACTATTTACTTGGTCCATGAATTAATATACAAATTTGGTCTATCGAGAACCAAACTGACTAACGGAAGACACATTCGAAAATTGATTTGTAATTTTGATATAACAAGGGACTAGGGTGACAACACCTCACACATTCAACTGTTTACTCAAAAACAAATATAATGAAAAATCTGGCCGGTGAATACTAGTAGTAGCAAAGACTTGGTTTTTTTTTTTAAAAAAGGTTTAATTATTTTGTTAGTTCCTGAACTATTTGATAACTTTTAAATAGGTCTCTGAACTAAAGAATTTGTAACTGAATCCCTGAACTTATCAATAATTTGTAATTGGATTTCTAAATTTTAATCGGGTCCTTAAACTTTTATATAACTTTTAATTACATCCCTAAACTCTCTGCTTTAACAGAGACCCAATTACAAATTATTTAAAAGTTCAACGACCTAGTTAAAAAATTTCTAATAGTTCAGGGACCCAATTACAAATTATTGATAAGCTCGGGGACCTAATTACAATTTTTTTAGTTCAGGGACTTATTTAAAAAATTTCAAATATCGAAAAAGAAATTTAAAAATTCTCAAATAGTTTAGAGACTTACGGAGTAATTAAACCTTAAAAAAATTCATATATATTTTCATTCACCTGTTTCTGAAAATTTTAATTCACAAACATTCATAAAATTTCATTTGCAATGTAAATCGAATTTCTTTTTGGAGAAACACATGAACCTAACTAAGTACAAAACCTAGGTCTCTCCTCTCCAGATATAAACAACACAAGTAGAACACAAAAAACAATCAACCCCAAATGCAATATTAATTTTGAATCCACAAACCCACAATTAAGAGAAATTAACAAATTATTTGTGTACCTACCTGTATTGGAGACATATCCCTCTGCATATAATCAAGAGAGGTCCAAAAAGCAAGCTTAGCACAAGTGTTAGACCCAAAAATACAGCTCCTAATGTTGCTCCAATAATGAGGATCCTTTATCCTATTCCTCAACCATGGTGAATAATCCTCAAGGTGATACTCCATATAAACTCTACCAGGCACTTCCACTCCCCCACCTTGACTAGTCACAACAAAGCCAAATATAGTCAAACCAAAGATTGTTGCTATAAGGAACAACATGACCACCAGGTACACCCAAAGTGCCCATGCCACATGAAAACATGCACCTATAAACCCTGCAAGTGAAATCACAAGCACAACAAAGCCTATAGCTAAAAGTGGGGTTTGAAAGAAATTTTCACAACTTGTTGTGCTCCTTGCCATCCATAGACCTGTACCTATGATAGGTATTGATGCTAAGAGAGTGAAAATGTTTAGGAATCCTATCACTGTGTTGCTGAACCGTTGCATCTCTCTCTCTCTCTCTCTCTCGCTTTGGTTTGTGATTATTGTTGTGTTGTCTTCAGCTTTCTTTCTCTTTATAAGGGACATGGAATAATCATGCATGCACTTGTGTTGATTTGTTTATGTCTCTGCATAAAGCTTTGGGAATATTGAATACCGTTAAATATCTTTTTAGTCTCTATTCAACAATGTTTTGAAAACCGGACCGATGATCGAACCGGAAAAGATACTGGTTCACCGTTCAGTGGTCAAACCGTGGTTCAACCGGTAATAATTAAATTATATATTTTAATACTTTTATGCATTATATTAAATAATATTTTATCAAAAACATAAGATTAATTATAAATTCATAACATTAAAAATTACTACTTCACAATATTTATTAAATAAAATATCTAGTATAAGAAGTAAAGATAAAAGAATCTTAGTATAATATTATGTTTAAATTGAAAAATAAACAACAAAACTAAATAAGTTTGTAACGTTATTCATAACGTGCTATAGTCTTAGATTTTTATTTGTTATTTTTAATTTACTATTTAATTCTTTTTATTAATCGTTGTGTGTTGGAATTTTAAATGCAATCAACCTTTTTCTTTTCATTATGACACTGCATTGGAACCAAGAGAAAGAGAATGCAACCTTTCAGTATCATTGTGGATGGTGCATTGCAATTTGGAAAGACAACAAAAATTTGAATAAAAAACACAAAGTAAGAGCCAGAGAAACACAACAAATGAACCGGTAGAATTTTCTTCTCCTTCGCACGTTTTCTTCTCATCTTCTTCTCCACGCAGCTCTGTTCAAAGACATTGTTTTGGCCTCTTCACACAGCGAACGTTGTCGCAGAAGAAGACTGTCAAATATGCGATAGTTAACGACAAAGGAGCTTTCAAATCTGAGACTGTTTCGGAGGCTGCGTGGTTTTTCGATCGGGGCTTAGCTTCTTTTGGGTTGTGGCCTTCTGCAGAGTGCAGACTCATCTTTAGGAAGCCGGTTCAAACCGAAAAATCCCGATTTAGACCGGACTGTATGCCGGTTCCGATTGAGCCGGTTCGATCGGTCGGTCTGGTCCGGTTTTTAGAACCATGCTATTCAATGTTCAATGACAACGGTCAAGTTAATTTTACTAATTTTTAGTCCTTATAAAATATAAAAATTGAGTGTTTTTAGTCTTTAGCGAGGGACTAAAAATATAAATTTTAATTAAATATTATGGAATAAAAATAAATAAAATTTTGATAGGGATTAAATTTGAGATTTAATTGGTATGTACCATCGGTGTAAAGATTTTTTACACCGTCAACTAATTAGAAATTGACATATCTTTATAAATGTTTGACTTTTATACTAATCACCTTAAAAGTCACACATATATATCGTGATATTTCTAATTGATTGACAGTGTAAAAAACTTTACACCGAGAGTGCATACTAATTAAATTTCTAAATTTGAATGGTAATGTATTTTCAGGAGCCAACGACTTATTTAATCCCAGTGAACATTTCTATCTCCTTTTTGTTCTATCAAGCATATGCTTGCTTTGCTGCACTAGATTATTCGATTGGAAACTTTTCTTTTAGGCGATAATAACGACTGTGGAATTGTGCTTTCTATTCTTAGCTAGTAAGATATTCATTATGATGTGAGTGGCGAATTTGGCCATTTATGTGATCTATCCGATTGGAATAGAATCAAATCAGAGAATATCTGTCGATAAAAAAAAATCAGAGAATATCTGATGCATGTGTCTGCAGAGAAACAAATGGAAGTAAAAAAAAAGAAGCTGCGTGGTACTTCAAGTGATACTCATCCTATTTTTCTTTTGGGTCGTACTATTTTGACAACAAAAATGGGACAATTTTGAAACAATTATGTTGATGAGGCCACCTTTGAAAACTTATGGTGTCTAAAATCAGTTTTGCGTGCCTTTGAGTTGGTATTCGGATTAAGGGTCAACTTCTCGAAAAGCAAGATGGTTGGCATTAACGTGGATGAACACTTCATGGTGGCTGCATCTAATTTTTTACATTGCTGTATTGGAACCCTTCCATTTAAGTTTCTAGGCATCTCTGATGGTGCTAATCCTAGAAGAAGTAGTACATGGAAACCGGTAGTGGATGCTTTGTATAATAGGTTGGCAACTTGGATAGGACGTTATCTTTTATTGGAAGGTAGAATAACATTGATAAATTCTGTTTTAATGAGCCTGCCATTGTACTTCTTCTCGTTATATAAAGCACCCAAGAAAATTGTGAAGTCCTTGATTGCAATTCAAAGAAAATTTCTACGGGGCGGACGCGAGGGCGATAAAAAGATTAATTGGGTAAGTTGGTATAGAGTTTGTATGCCAAAAAAGATGGGTGGATTAGGAGTGAAAAATTTGGAATTATTTAATCTTAGCTTATTGGCTAAATAGAGGCGGCGGTACTTGGTTGAATATTCCGATGCGATTTGGTATAACTTGTTGGTTCTCAGGTACAGCAGACCGGGAAGCGGACCTTTTAGTGAAGGTGCAGTACCTCGGCATGCATCTCGGTGGTGGAAGGATATAAATTCTATAGAAACAGGCAGGGGAGGTCTAGCATCATGGTTTTCTGATTCAGTCCGTCGTAGAGTCGGGAATGGGAGACACACTAAATTTTGGCAAGATGTTTGGCTAGGAGTATCAGGATACATTTCCAAGATTGTATCAAGTTGCTGAGAACAAATCTGTCACTATTGCTGAAATGGGGACCTGGGATGGCGATATATGGTAGTGGGTGTGGCCGTGGAGGCACCCACTGTTCGTTTGGGAAGAAGAGACAAAGCTGGAATTACAGAATTTAGTAGCTTCCATCGACATTAATAAAGATAAAAACAATTCATGGATATGGCTGCCAGACAAGTCCAAGGAATTCTCTGTCAAATCTGCCTACAGCTTTTTGCAAAGTCAGTAGGGCGCTTCCCACTCTAATTCGGCGAACATCGCGGCGTTTAAGAAATTATGGGAATGTTCTATCCCATCCAAAATACTAGTGTTTTCTTGGAGACTGTTTCGGGATAGGCTTCCAACTAGGACGCGGTTATCTAAACGAGGAATAATATCTGATCCTCATGGAGGCGCTTGTGTCTTCTGCTTCACTTGTCCAGAAGAATGTAATCATTTATTCTTTATGTGCTATGTATCGTATAAGGTATGGACGACTGTCTATTCTTGGTTAGGTGTATCTGGGGCATGTCACTTTGAAGGGATACAACATTTCACCCAACATGGGCTTCATCTTAGAGGAAAGAATTTCAGGAAGGTGAGACATATTGTTTGGCATGCTGTTGTGTGGACTCTCTGGTTGACAAGAAATAAGATAGTGTTTCAAGGACAATTATTTGATTTTGCTCAAGTTATGGATCAGATTAAAACAGTTTCATAGGGCTGGTTCATTAACAGAGAGGGGAGATCTTCAGGACTTTCATTTTCAGATTGGTGCTTGAACCCGGTGGAATGTTTGAAGTGGTAATTGATGATAGTAATTGATGCTCACAACAGTTTATGGTACAGGAGGCAACCTAAACTATATATTATTTAATGTTTTTTGATGCTATAGCTGGATCCGAAGATTGTTGGCAACCAAATTTGGTGGAGATGAGCTAGGTTTAGAGGTACCATTTTATTAGGAGATGACGTTGCAGCAGAAGCGTTGTGGTGAATTTGAAGGCACAACGATGCCTTTACAGATACTCTTACTTATCTCAAATTGCCTAAGGCATAGTATGTAGAGTAAATTTTTTGTTTTGATTCAAATGTACTGTTAGATGGTGACTGGTGAGGCTGGCTTTGTACTCAGTGTCGCCGCCTACTGATATTTCCTGCTGATTTTTGTAGATGCAGAAGCTAATTAGGGGGTGCATATGTTGGGGATTTGGTTGTAATAATGGACATTGCTAATGTCCCTTGGTACAGCTTGTACTAAGTGATTAATTTTCTAATAAATTTGGCTTATCAAAAAAAAAAAAAAAAATGGGACAACTTTCGCGACAACTTTCTAAGTGGTTAATGCAGTTCAAATGTGTGGTTAATTATGTTCAGTGAATGATTAATGAATATACCAGGTGTCGGAACTCATTAACCATCAACATAACTTCATTAATCATGAATTTGAACGTGAGGTGTTCAAATCTATATGTAGTTGAACACTTGGAAATCGTGGTTAATCACGTAAAAATTCGTGGCTAATAAAGTTACGTTGATGGTTAATAAGTTTTGACATCTGATATATCCATAAACCATTTACTGAATGTAATTAACCACGTATTTAAACTGCGTAACCACTTAGAAAGTTGTTGCAAAACTTGTCTAAATTTGTTTGTCAAAAAATCATTTCTCTTTTCCAGAAATGATAAATGAACACCTTTTATTTACCACCGTATGCCAACACCGTATATTGATACCCAAAATAAATTATATTTTATTCAGAAATGAGAAGGTTTCCCACTGTCTTCATTTTATTGAGTGTTATTTGTCTTTCCTCCCATCCCAACCCACGATAGTTGCGTGCAGGGCAACATTTCTGCTCTTTCAAAAACGAGCTTCTTCATCCTTCTTCTGCGCGACATTTCTGCTCCTTCAAAAACGACCTTCTTCTGCGCGATCGCGTGCGTCTTCAAAAACGACCTTTTCATCCTTCTTCTGTGCGACATTTCTACTCCTTCAAAAACGACCTTCTTCATCCTTCTTCATCATGTTTTTCCTCCTTAGATGGGTATCCAGCTGTAGGTTTTGTAGTTGAGGATTTGGTAGGTTAGTATTGCATGGATTCTTGTGTTTGCTCCAATATTATGTGTTTTTTTACAATACTTTAGAGATAGGATTTGAATGTTTCTTTAGATAATGATCTTAGCTGAAAAATTCATTTTACCCTTCTCCATTAAGCTCCATTAAATGAAGTTGAATTGTTATTACAGAGCTGAGATGTAAAGTAATTTTTGCAACATTTTGTCATCAACTATTTCATACGTGGTAAATTGTGTTAATCGTATTGGTTAATAAACTTCAATAAATGGTTAACAAGTTACCCATCTACTGCTGGTGAACCTATTAACTAATTCCAACACACTATTAGCCATTATTCTGAACACTGTTAACTAAGTTTCATGGTGCGTAAAATGTAACATCCTCAATTTTCTAAACCTTGCTTAGTATGTGATTATGTGGAGTTAAGTGTATTTGTGTGTGCCTAGGTGTGTTCTGTGGAGTTTGGTAGTGTACTTGGGTATTCAATGGTGTATTCGCTTTCTATGCCTTAGTGTAAGTGTAAGTATGAGACTAGTGAGGTTGCGAAGGTTATAGAGAGGTGGAGAATTACTTGATAGGGTTTTAGTATTAATCTTAGAAGCCTCGTAGAATTTGAGAGCAATCGGAGTTAGGATTAGGATTTTAGTGTATTCATAACCTAGAGCGAATGTGAGTTTTTGAACGAGTAGATGAGCCTTTGAATCTTATTCCTTAGGTCTATTAGATGGCCTTTTGTGTTTACAATCATGTTTAAGTGTTAGGGTATCGAGTTCTTGATCGTACGAGCGTCGAAATCAAAGAAATCGTTTGAAACCGGACAAGACTGCGCAAAAGCACGTGGGACACGCTTGGGGCGTGCGTAAGCGCGCTGGACTACAGTGCACCAACAATTCCAGATTCTTCTGTGCCACGTGGTGCATCCTGATTGGAACAGCGTGACCCCATGAGAATATGACACGTGGCGGGCATGCAGGAGAGAACTTCGTGCTGAAGAAACGCGCTTGGAGCGCGCGCAGAGCAGAAGCGGTGCACGGGACACGCCGGCAGTGTGGCCAAATTTCTATATAAGGCCATTTTTTTGGCTTCTTTCCATTTCTTTCAGTTCCCACTTCTTCCTCCACAACTTGAAGCTTGTAAACAGGTCTTAGATCACCATGAATGAGTTCTCTTGAGTTTGGAGTGTGATCCCAAGGCATTCCAAGTGCCAGTTCATCAATCCGATCGTACCGATTCATCTGTTTCCGTTCGTGCTTTCTAAGACTTATCTTCGAACGTCGTTTTGTGGAGGTAAAGTTATGTTCCTTGGCAGTCTTGTACTATTCTCAAATCTGATTTCATGATGTCTTTTAAGGTTCTCATTCCTAACCTCAATCAGGTGTTGTTTTAGGCCTTTTTTGACCGTACGATTACCGAACGAGCTAGGATTCTGCTGAAACTTTCGGAGTAAGTTCCAAGCACCACGATTGGTGCCTGGAACTTTCGGAGTTTGCTTATGGTAAACTCATGACCTGTTGATTGGTGCTTTTAGTCCCTGATTAATTGTTCTTCGTGTTTTGAGGTTTTGGTGTAAGTTTGGCGGCCGAATGAGTTAGGAGTTGATCCAGAGCTTCAAATCTTTCTATTGGTGAGTATATGGTCATGTTGTATGGCTCTGTTCCATAGTCTATACTTTTGATTTCAATTCACCGTCCGTTATGGTTTTGGTCCCTAACAGTGTAGTCTTCGCAGTTTGGAGTCTGGTGCGTAATTTCAGCTATTGTAAGTGCTAGAAACAACTTCAAGGCTTGTAGGTTCGTGGCTGCCATCCTTGGTATGGTAAGACCAGAACCATGTTCATTCTTTCCATGAACTATTCATCGTTCGTTCGTTGTCCATATTCTAATTTGGTAGTGTTTTCGTGTTTCCGGTGAATTGTGGATCTCGTGGGCGTGCTCGGTGGAATTTGTGGACAAGTTTAGGTGATTATCCTAGCGAGGGGAAGAACTATAGATGTGTGGTGTGGAAGTGTTTTTGTGAGATTCGTTTCCAAGTTCGTGCGTTTGTGGGTTCGCGAGTAAGGCTTATCGTTAAGTGGAGCGAGAGCGAAGTTTTACCAAGTGAGGAGGATGAAACCTTAATCACCGGGATTTCAAGTGTATTATATAATCTTTAACATGTGTAGGGTACCTCAAACCTTACTAGGGGTTGATGTTAGTAACACTTAAGCGGTGTTTAAGGATAGGCATCGTATACCCATCGACCAACATAGGATTGATTCATGGTATTGATGGATGATTGATAACATGTGGTATTAGGATAGATGACTTGATTGTATGACACTGGATTGGTGTGTGCATGAAGATCTGATTATGTGTGACTACTTGTATGATTAATTAGTAACATGATAGTTGGTCGCCTTCGCGACGTTAGGGCAGATTTATATATTGATTGAGAGTGTGATGACATGTGATGCCTGATAATATGCTTGGGTGTATTATGATGATATGACCTGTTGTACATGTACTATTGTGTGATAGAATGACATGCTTGGTACTATGCTCTGGTGTACTGTAGCATCTGTGAATATATGATGACCTGTTGTATGTTGTAACATGTTGTTAGTTGTGTAGACCTTTCTACTGTTGGGAGAGGTACCCTGTTGTTTAGTTGTATATGCTGTAGTTGTGTTGTTTAGTTGTGAAAAGAGAATAGCTCATGGTCGGGTGAGTGTTGTTTCCACAGTTGGGGAACAATACTCCTCGATTATGATCTATTAGCCTACATGTTGGTAGATTCAGTTGTATACGTTGTAGTTGTGTTGTTCAGTTATTTATAGGAGAATAGCTCATGGTCGGGTGAATGCTGATTCTACAGTTGACAATCAGTGTCGAATGTTGTTTCCACAGTTGGGGAATAATACTCCTCGATTACGATCTATTAGCCTACATGTTGGTAGATTCAGTTGTATACGTTGTAGTTGTGTTGTTCAGTTATTTAAAGGAGAATAGCTCACAGTCGGGAGAGCGTTGATTCCACAGTTGGGGATCAGTTTCGAGTGTCGTTTCCACAGTTGGGGAAAAATACTCCTCGATTGTGATCTATTAGCCTATATGTTGTGTTGTTTAGTTGCATATGTTGTAGTAGTGTTGTTTAGTTGTTAAAAGGAGAATATCTCATGGTCGGGTGAGCACTGATTCCACAATTGGGGATCAGTGTCGAGTGTTGTTTCTACTGTTGGGGAACAATACTCCTCGATTATGATATATTAGCCTAAAGGTTGGTAGATTTAGTTGTATATGTTGTAGTTGTGTTGTTTAGTTGCTTAAAGGAGAATAGCTCACGGTCGGGTGAGCTCTGATTCCACAGTTGGGGATCAGTGTCGAGTGTTGTTTCCACAGTTGGGGAACAATACTCCTCGACTATGATCTATTAGCCTATATGTTGTGTTGTTCAGTTGCATATGTTGTAGTTGTGTTGTTTAGTTGTTTAAAGGAGAATAGCTCATGGTCGGGGTGAGTGTTGTTCTTAAGTTGAGGAACAGTGTCGGAAATTGTTGAGTACGACGTGCTAAGTGTCAGAAGTAGTTGAGTACGATTGCTTGGCATATTGACTCGATTATGATCTATTGGCCTATATGTTGTTAGATTCTGTTGCATGTGTTGTAGTTGTGATGGACTATGTGAGCTTATGCACAAGTCTTTACAGTTGGGAGAGTGTTGTTCTTAAGTTGGGGATTAGTGCTCACCAGCTGTGAATTCTTGTGGATCTGTCGACATGTGTATTAATTGTGACGAACATGTTATTGTGTTGTATATTACCTTATTTCCCACTGTATGGTGTTTTATGAGTTTCTTACCTCCTCTCTATATTCCTGTGTATCCTTGTATTGTTGCTTTGAGATTAGAAGGCAGTGAGTTCGTAGCTGTTGGCGAGAACGTTGAGGAGATTGATATTGATTGAGGTAGAAGATACTCTTGGCGAGGTTGCTGATGTCTAGGAGAGACTATTGAGTCTCCTATAGTTTTGTACCACGGCCAGTGGAGAGTCAGTTGATTCTATTATTGTACACACTCTAATATGAATACTTCGGTATTAAATTCCTGTATGTTTTCACGTGTTTGTTTAAAGTTTTAAATTTTCCTTATTTTTGGCTTATTGGATTTAGGTGTCACATAAAAAACTCATCTACCACTCATGATATGTTGTAGTTTTGCTGTATATTCTATTCTTTGCAATTATTATTACTTAGTTGATGCAACTGTTGTTACTAAGATGGAAAGGAATTTTGACAAAGGTTTTGACTAACTGTTTCAAACATGGTTAATGATGTACACAATGTTGGTTAATGAAGTTCAATGTATGGTTAACGAGTTATCATGATTGCCATATTAGTTATAAATCCATGTTATAATTGTGGCATAACTTATGAAGGATTTGATTGGGGTATTCTGTGCAGATTTGGTGTGGCACCTCCAATTGAAAGTTCATGGATAGTTCAAACATTTTGGATACTTGCGATGATATTGATGGTGAAGCTAATGGAGTTGATGGCTTTAATGGTGAAGATGCAAGTTGGGAGCCTACAACAGTGATGTGTTTTTCTTCTGTAGATATGGATACTTGTGATGGCATTGATGGTGAAGCTAATGGAGTTGATGACTTTAATGGTGAAGATGTAAATTGGGAGCCTACAGTAAAGATGTGTTTTTCTTCTATAGATGAGATCAAATCATTTTGTGCAAAGTATGCTTCTATAAAGGGTTTTGGCTGGAAGATCAAAACATCAAAAAAAGGAGAGGATGGGGAGATGTACATAATATTGTCATGCGCAAGAGAAGGAAATCGGGTGTCAGAAATATCATGTACGTTGAAGACATTTCCGAGCAAAGTGAAAAATTTTCCAGCAAAGATTACAACTAAGTTGGAAAAAGATGGGTTGTGGTACATTAACAAGTTTGAACCTAACCACTCTCACGAGATTAGCCCTACAAAGTCAATGATGTTCAAGGCTAACAAAAATATGAACATGCATGTAAAGAGAACAATCCAAATCAATGATGATGCAGGGGTGAGGATCAACAAGACTTTCCAATCTCTTGTTACTGACGTTGGAGGCCATGAAAATTGGAAAATAAGGTGATGGCAAAGCCTTGATAAGCTATTTTTGTCAAATGAGGGAACGAAATACAAGTTTCTTTTATGACATAGTTTTGGATGATGATTTTCATGTAAAGAACGTGTTTTGGATAGATTTGGATGATGATTTTCATGTAAAGAACGTGTTTTGGGCTGACACAAGAAGTAAGGTTGCATATGAATCTTTTGCATATGAATCATTTGACACAACGTATTTGACCAATAAATATGAGATGCCTTTTGCTGCGTTTGTCGGTGTGAATCACCATGGCCAATCAATTTTACTTGGATGTAGTTTGCTTTCAACAGAAGGCACAAAGTCATTCGTGTGGCTTTTCCAATCTTGGCTTCGTTGCATGCTAGGAAAGGCCCCTATGGGTATTGTGACTGACCAATGTAAGGCTATTCAAAATGCCATTGAGTTAGTCTTCCCTAACACTCAACATAGGTGGTGTTTATGGCATATAATGAAAAATGTAACACCATACATTTAAAATACTTGAAAGTAAGATAATTAACATTAGATACAGTCATCCCAAGAGAATTTAAACTTAGACCATGTTGAAAGAGAGGAAAAATGAGAGAACATATGAATGAATCTCTGTATGTTGCACAGCGGAGCTTTTGCTATTTATATAAGGCATTGTAATAATACAAAAAACCTATTAAACCATAACTACTTATTTACATCATTTCTAACACTCCCCCTCAAGCTGGAGCATATAAGTCATATGCACCTAGCTTGTTACAAATATAGTTTATGCGAGGACTCCTCAAAGACTTAGTGAAAATATCCTCCAACTGATCATTTGAACCAACAAAGCTAGTGGCGATGTCTCCAGATAAAATCTTCTCTCTGATGAAATGACAATCTGTCTCAATATGCTTAGTTCTCTTATGAAATACCGGATTTGAAGCAATATGCAAAGCAGCTTGGTTATCACAAATGAGTGTCATTTGTGTAACCTCTCCAAATCTAAGCTCCTGGAGTAACTGTTTGAGCCATATGAGTTCCTGAGTAGCCAATGTCATGGCTCGATATTCTGCTTCTGCACTTGACCTTGCAACAACATTTTGCTTCTTACTTTTCCAGGAGATAAGGTTGCCCCCAATGAATATACATTACCCAGTAGTACCCAGTAGTGGATCTCCTATCAACAGGAGAGCCTGCCCAATCAGCATCTGAATATCCCACAACTCGGGTATGACCATTGTTTTCATAAATGAGACCTTTTCCTGGAGCTGCCTTAATGTACTTCAAGATACGAATTACAGCATCCCAATGTCCTTCATAAGGTGAATTAAGAAATTGACTTACCACACTAACAGCGAAGGAGATACCTGGTCGAGTGACAGTGAGATAATTTAGCTTGCCCACTAATCTTCTGTATCTCTCTGGATCTAAAAGAGGCTCCCCCTGATTTGGTAGAAGCTTGGTATTAGGATCCATAGGAGTATCAACTGGTTTAGCATTCATCAAACCTATTTCCTGTAGAGTATCCAAAGCATACTTCCTCTGAGAAATTACAATGCCATCCGTGAATTGTGCCACCTCTATCCCCAAGAAATATCGGAGCTTACCAAGATCTTTTGTCTGAAAGTGGTGACAAAGATGTTGTTTTATCTGAGAAATGCTATGATGATCACTACCTATAATGACAATGTCTTCGACATATACAATCAAGTAAATACAACATGTGCCCGAATGGCGATAGAAGACGGAGTGATGTTTCTCACATTGGGTCGTACCAAACTGCTTAACAACATTACTAAATCTGCTAAACCAAGCTCTAGGAGACTGTTTGAGGCCATATAGAGACTTACGGAGGCAATAAACTAAACCTGAAGACTCCCCCTGAGCAACAAATCCAGGAGGTTGCTACATATAAACTTCTTCTTGAAGATCACCATGGAGGAAAGCATTTTTAATATCAAGTTGGTGAAGAGGCCATTGGCGAATAGCAGCCATGGAAAAAAAACAAGCGAACAGAAGCCATTTTGGCCACCGGGGAAAAGGTGTCCCCATAATCCAAGCCAAATACCTATGTATAACCTTTAGCAACTAGTCTTGCCTTGAGTCGATCAACTTGACCATTAGGACCAACTTTAACTGTAAAGACCCACCGACATCCAACAATTGATTTCCCTGATGGAAGAGGAACAAGGTCCCAAGTCCCACTGCCCTGGAGTGCATACATTTCTTCAACCATAGCCTGGCGCCACCCAGGATGAGAAAGAGCTTCACCTACAGTCTTAGGAATAGACACAGAAGACAAGGAAGAAAGACAAGAAAAATGCAAAGATGACAAACGATGGTAACTCAAAGCAACATAATGAGGAGAAGGATTACGAGTAGACCGTATACCTTTTCGGAGCGCAATAGGAAGATCAAGTGCACGAGGTTGGTCTGGAGCAGGTGGAGGAGGTGGAGTCAGAGGAGAGTCCACAGGACCTGTAAGTCGAGGCACAAGAGCTGGAGGTGTAGGCACAGGTGCTGAAGGTGTAGGCACAAGTGCTAGAGGTGGAGGTGGAGGCTGCCGATGATGATAAACCTGGAAGGGACAGGGAGGAGCAGGAATGTCTTGAACATGGGGTATCATAGGTGGAGTGTACTCAGTTGAGATAGGAGGAAGAGGTAAAGTATCTGAAATAGACTTCGATGTGGATGGATCAAAGAAAGGAATAGACTCAAAGAAGGTAACATCAGCTGAGACTAGATACCTACGATGATGAGCTGAATAACAACGATAACTCTTTTGCGAACGAGTGTAACCCAGAAAGACACATTTGAGAGACTTAGCAGACAATTTATCAAGCCCAGGAGCAAGATTATGGACAAAACAAGTGGATCCGAAGGCCCGAGGTGACAAGGAATGCAAAGGCTGTTGAGGATATAACACAGAGTGAGGTACTTGGTTATTTAGAACTGAGGAAGGCATCCGATTTATGAGATAACAAGCAGTAAGAATAGCATCCCCCCAAAATCGAAGAGGAACATTACCATGAAGAAGTAGGGTCCGAGTTGTTTCAATAAGATGATGATTTTTACGTTCAGCAACTCTATTTTGTTGAGGGGTATAGGCACATGATGTTTGGTGAAGAATGCCATGTGAAGCCATAAAGGTTTGAAATGACTGAGACAAGTATTCACGAGCATTATCACTTTGCAGAGTACGAATGGGAACACCAAATTGTGTTTTTATCTCACGATAAAATTGCTGAAAAACATAGAACAATTCAGACATATTTTTCATCAAAAATAACCAAGTACAACGAGAGTAGTCATCAATGAATGTAACAAAGTATTTGAACCCCAAAGTTGACTCGGTACAACTAGGACCCCATACGTCAGAATGGACCAAGGCAAAAGGAGACTTAGCTCGACTATGGACCTGATTAGGGAATGAACTACGAGTATGTTTCCCAAATTGACAAGACTCACAAGACAAATTGGTTAACTTGGACAAACTTGGGACCAACTTTTGTAGTTTTGCAAGGCTAGGGTGACCCAGCTGAGCATGGACTAGAAGGGGGAATCTATGGCAGTGCATATACGAGGGTGGTCAGGGAGGTGGTAAAGGCCATTAGACTCGCTTCCGACGCCAATCATCCGACCTAAACACCGGTCCTGCATAAAAACTGAATCTTTAGTGAAAGAAATAATGCAATCAAGAGAGCGGGTTAAGCGACTAATGGAAAGCAAATTGAACGGAGAACCTGGAACATACAGTACAGAACCAACGGACAAGGAGGGAAGAGGATGGGCAGTACCTACTCCCTTGGACTATGTTTGGGAACCATTTGCCTAAGGTAACTTTTGGTAAATAACCGGAGGTAGAAAGTGTAGAGAATAAGGATTTGTTACCTGAGAGGTGATCGGTGACACCAGAATCGAGAATCCAATGACCAATTGAAGGTGATTTAGAGAGATAAGCAACATAATTGTTGGAGCTACCAGTGTGTACAACAGAGGCAGTGGAATGTGAGACCAGAAGTTCCTGCAACCACTTCAAGAAATCAAAATAGGAAGCCTGTGGCGTAGTGAGACCTGAAGGCTGACATTCATCGACCCATTGCAAAAAATCAGTATATGCGGGTTGTATTTCACCGATAGATGCCGTATAGGAGGTTCTTGAATTCATTCTTCCCAGAAGAAAATAGATATCACCCACGGGGCTTCAAATCGATCTAGTGAACAGTGAGGAGAGAGAAAACATGCGCTGAACAGTGACAAATAGGGTTGTTAAAGCAAAAACGTGGGTATCCATGGTCTGAAACAGAAAACAGAGACCGGATCTGGAACCAGCAGGGAAAATCGAGTCTGACTGTGGAAGAATCGGCCGAAAAAGTGGCCGAACGCGCCGCCACTCGCGGCAACGATGGTGGATGGTATAAAGTGAGTCGCGACGAGAAAACGGCTCTTGGAGGCTCGTCAGAGGGCCGCCGGAGCTGAGGTTTCAGGGATGGGTTGGTCTGAAGGAGTTGGTCAGGTTGGTGGTGACAGCTGCCGGAAAGGTCGCCAGAGTAAGCGGCGATTGACGACAGCAGAGGCTTGAAGGGACCAAAAAATGATCGAAAACGATGTCGAAATGGGAGTCACACAGTGGAGGAAGAGATGATTAACAGTCTTAACAGTGACGGTTTGTAGGGATAATGGACAGCAGTGAATAATCGCAGTCAGAAGAAAAATACAGAAACTGGAAGGGGAACACGGTTTCCAAAATAGGGTTATTCTCGTCTGGCTCTAGATACCATGTTGAAAGAAAGGAAAAACGAGAGAACATATGAATGAATCTGTGTGTGTTGCACAGCGGAGCTTTTGCTATTTATATAAGGCATTGTAATAATACAAAAAACCTATTAAACCATAACTACTTATTTACATCATTTCTAACAGACCATACATCAAGTTTAAATAGTACATGGTTCATAATTCAAATTACATAACCTTCAAGGATTTAATACAAACACTTTATCTTTTTGCATTAAATACCTTGTGTGTTACATAATCAAAACTACAAAATAAACATAGCTTCAGCATTCAAGCCCCTTCAATCTTCCTTCTCAACCTGCGGATCTGAAATAAATAAATAAATGGACGTGGTGAGATAAAATCTCAGTGAGATCTCCCCTCGACTCCTCACTATCACTTCACTTATTATACAATTTTACAAGAAAATAGATAATATGTGACTATGCAATGCATCTTCTTAACTAAGGACATGTAGTCCTTCTTTGCTTTGTGCTTAGCACATCATTACTTTATGTCATTGGGTTTTGTCATATGCTTTGGTCCATAGACCCCAATCAACACGCTTTCGGTACGGTGGTTAGACGTCTCAACAATCCAAGTGGCGTCCCACGAGGCTAACCAGTCCGATCTCTCCTATAAATTAAGGAGACTTGCTTGGCCTTTAAGTTATTTTTATCACAACTTTCTTACTTTAATGCATGTTTAAAAAATGCAACTTAGCTAACTAGGATTATCAACCCTCATCATCATTTAACTATTCAAGGAAATTTACAATAAATTCGATGAATCAAGCTTAACATGAGTTTGAAATATCAATTTATACAAATCATGCTTCTTTGACAATTCATACAATCAAGAAATTACAAGATCATAAGGAAATTATCAACACTACTTGAGCCTAGTCATTAATAGACCAAACCCTTCCCTTTGAAGCTCCATGGAACTATTAAAGGGGCAAACATAAACATACATTTGGGGGGTTGGGGGCAGCCATCCAACCTCTTTTTAACCAAGCCCACTTCAAAATCATAACATTAATCATAATATCAAGCTCTAACTCAAAGGGTTAAACAAAAATCCTAACTTTGAACACAAGGTTCTCATACTTCTTAAAAAAAGAAAATCCTAATGTGGGACTTATGGGTGCCCATCACCTAAGAGAAAGAAGAACTCACAAACAACTCCAAGGATTTGAGCTCAAAGTGTTGAAGTTCAGCTCCCTCCTCTTCCTCCTTCATGTTTTTCCTCTTTCTTCTTCTAGGGTTCAACCCAAACTTCAAAATCACTCAAATCTCAACTCTCAAACTCACATTCAATCTAGTATTCGATGAAATCTAGCAAGAATCTCTCAAATTTCTCATGGGATTGTGAAACCCTAGCACTTCCCCTCTTTTTCCCCTCTCCCAATCGCTCTCTCTTTCCCTTTTTTCTCAAATCGCGTTCTGAGTGTTTCTGCTGTGTTTTTCTGCTTTTATAAGGCTGTGAATCGATTCACATACTAGGGATGAATCGATTCACACAGGTAAAAAGTGCTTGCTGTGAATTTTAAGTGAGTGAATCGATTCCTGCAGCTCCCAATTCGACTCCCAGAGACTTGTTTTTGCATGAATCGATTCATAGAGTGTGTGAATCGATTCCTAACTGCTCAAATTCGATTCCCAGAGGATTGGAAGTGCTTGAATCGATTCAGGCCTTGTGGGAATCGATTCTCACTGCAGAAAAATCAAAGAAACTTAATTCTAACACCCAATCTTAAGACCTACTTCTTACTCCTTCTTGAACCAACTTACCATCAATCCTTAGCATCACTTTAAAGCTGATTTCAACTCATCTAACCACTTAAGATCATCAAAGACACAACATCCTTATCTTGTAATTATGATCATCAACTTGAAATCAATTGAAATTCACAATTAAACTATACTAAGCTCATGCACATAATTCCAAACTAAAGTTGAGGAATTTGGGGCGTTACAAAAAAAATCCCGGAAAAGCTAAGTAGACATGGTGAATATAAAAGATCAAGAGTGCAATGAAAGAAGCGATTTATGATACATTGACATCGGCTGAATTTGAAGAAAAATGCTGTTCTTTTGTCATCAAATTTGATCTGGGAAACAATGATTCGTTGAGTGGGTTGTACAATGAGCATCATAGATGGGCACTAATTATGCTGAAGAAATGTTTTTGGGCAGGTATGTCAACAACACAACAAACTGAGAGCATACACGCTTTCTTTGATGGATATATCAATTCCACTACCGGTTTGCATCAATTTGTAAAGCAGTATGATAACGCCCTTAAAAGTAGAGCAGAAAAGGAATTTGAAGCTGATTTTCGACTATTGGATACAATAATTCCTTGCTGGTCAAACTCGTCAATCGAAAAGCAATTCCAAGGCGAATACACTCATGCCAAGTTTAAGGAGGTTCAAGCTGGAGGTTCAAGCTGAATTTAGAGGTAAAATGAATTGTGTTGCATCCTTAAAGACTATGGAGGGTAACCTTACTACTTACCATGTCTTGGAGGAGATGTTAGTGGGAGATAGAACAAAGGAACGTACCTGTAAAGTTGTTTTTAATCGTGACAATCATGATGTCAGCTATGATTGCTCGTTGTTTGAGTTTAGAGGTATTTTGTGTCGTCATGTGCTATGTGCATGTACTCAAGAAAGGGTAAAAAAAATATGTCACTGAAGTATGTTTTAGCAAGATGGAGCAAAAATATTAAAAGCAAGCGTTCATATATTAAGAGCAGCTACAGTGTGAAGGAATTGAAGCCACATTGATGAGCTTTTTGGCAAGTATACCAAATCGCTACTGTAGTACAAAAATTATCGTCCATAGGGATAGTATTGTTAGCTACTATTTTACTAGTTTAATTACGTTTAAGCAATAGAAATTCAGGTAATTGTTTTGTAAAAGAACTTTCAAGATTATAAAGAGCAAACAATATTTTTATAAACTTTTTAGAGGAATAAAAATAATACAAAAAAATACTAGTTTTTAACAATTAAGAGAAATTGCTAGAGGTTCGATTTCACTGCCCTTCCTACTGTCCTTTATACTGGATTTTAATCTGACAGGTTCATATGAATCAAGAAACTGAGTATTTATATTTATCCCCTAATTCCTTAGGTTGATAATTCTTCCTGTTAAAAAGTATATTTCAATTCCTTGATATATAACAAATTAACAAGAGCAATAAGAACAACACAACTCAATCATGTTTATTTGATAGTGCTCTTATTCCTAAGAAGACACAACACAAACAGTTCATTCTCAACAGCAACTAAAAATCCCAATTTTCCAATTGTGAATTTAAAACTGTAGATAAATCAGAAATTCAAGAACAAACTCTTAGATTCACATAAACCAAAATATTCAGATCAAAACCCGAAAAATAGGGACAATCATACAGGCAGTTCCATCTACATCTAACAAAAGGAAGATTAAGCTAACATGATAAAATAAAAACCGATTGAAGAGGATGAAGATGATAGCTCCAGCTTGAGTTTCTGCTTCCCAGCTTCAACCCCTTTGCTCTCTGTGTGTTGCCTTCTTCTTCTCACCCCATCCCTTCTCCCTCTCTAATCTGCCTTTTTATTCTTTTTCTTCACCCTCCTCTGTCGCCTCTTCAATTCCATTTATTCTCTTTTTTAAAACCCACGAGAGTATCTCTTTCTTCTCCGTCAATTGCCGGAAAAATTTATTCACGCCTTCAATACTTGGTGAAACGCATGTCTGCAAAGCTACCTCCCTGAAACGAAACATGGAGCCTCTCAATTGTAACCTTTCCGATTTTTCTTATAAAAAGAAAAACAAAAGAAAACTAAATAAAGCGTTAACGTTAAGACACTAAACAAAAGAAACTAAACTAAACTCAAAAAAAATGAAAACGTTAACGTTCCTGACTCTAAAAAACAAAATAAAATAAAATAAAACTAATAAAATAAAGTAAAACTAATTCTATAATAAATAAAACCTATAAAATGACTAATTAAAATAACAAAATAAAATAAGAAAATTAACAAAAACTTGACTAAAAATATCTACAATTTGAGATTCATCACACCCCCACACTTAAGTATTTGTTTGTCCTCAAGTAAACAATTAAATAGAACCAATGGTCTCCCAATTATAGCAACTCAAAGCAATCAAAACCATAGATCTACCAATAGCAATACGTTCCTCACTTCTCCTCACTAGATAAAAGTGTTTCACTCACGCTCAAGTGTTCAGGTGCTGTTTACACTCCATCAATATTCACATGCAAAGCCCCTACCATAGGCTTGACAAAACTCTTAGAAAACAATTGAAATGCAAATGCAAGCACACAACAATAGGACTTCCACAAGGTTGTAGGTAAGGGTGGATACACTTTTGGAAATAGGCTCTTCCTAATTGGAGTCAAGAGTCACCTTTTTCCATCTCATATTTTTAATATCCTTCTCAACAATAAAGATACCCCCAAAACAAAATCTGAAAAATAAAACGAACACTAAAACAAAACTATTTTTCTCTTTTTTTTTTCATTTGATTTTTTTTCCAAGAACAAAGTGTCAAGAACATCCTTTCTTTTTTTTTCCAGATTTTTCCTTTTTCTTTCTTTTTCTTTTCATTTTTTTCTTTTTTTTTAATAACAAAACAAACTGAAAAAGAAGATTTGTGTGCCCATACCAGTCTCAACTTTGCCCAATACGTAACACAACCATACCCCAAAGATAGTGCACTTCTCAACTCCAATTAGCAGGGACAATTGGTTTTTCAGGTAAAGGTTTGTAATGCGGCTCATCAACCAAGAATAAATGGAGTTAAGGCTCAAAGGGTAAGTAAATGAAGCTCAAAGGGCTTAAACAAAGGATAAGATGCAAGGTTAGGCATATTTGGCACTAGCTATACAAAAAAATAAATCAAAGTCCATGTGTATGCAAGCAAAACATAACAAAAGTAATCAAGAGTCAAGCCAAGTTCAAAAGGAAAAAATGCATGGAATGAAATCACTCAAGAAAGATTTTTTGTTTAGGCTCAAGCACTCACAAGCTATATTGAGAATGAGGAAACATACCACCACTAGCTTCACATGATTTAAATCACTATGAAATGCTTAAAAGGTACACATTCAAATACACTAAATTGTGGGGGGTAATGGAACTCAACTTGATGACTCTAAAATACCCAAAACACGCAACAAAATAAAAATAAGATTCAACTAATAAAAACAAATAAAAACAAAAATAATACTCCCCTATCTTGTGCACAACAGATGCAATCCATAATTTTGAGGTCATCATCAGTAGCGCCCTCTTTAGTCCAACTTGCTCTGAGACAGCATGAAGTACAAAACTAATCTCATTGTGGAGGATGTGCAACAGATGAAGAAGCTCCTCGTTTTCATGTTTTTTTAGTTAGAGGAGGAGCACCAGCCTTTTACTTCTTCCTTGAAGCCATCTATTTAGCAACAAAACCTTATGTCAGTACCCATTCCTCAAGGCTCACCACTTTCAATCCTTGCAAAAATAGTAACCTGTCAAGAAGATTTGTTTCAATACACAATAACTCACTGCCTCACTTCAATCAAGTTTTCCCAGATTTTTATTCAACCAAAAGAATCATCACAAATGCCCAAGAACAAACCCAATTTCCCATTCACAGATTTAGCTACCCATTTTCAATCAAGCAATCCCACGGTTGCCACATTCAAATAAAAACTCATCAACACATGCAATTGTTCATCCCCCAACTATCTCCCAAAATACACAATATAAAGAATCAACGCAAGTGAGATTTACTTACCTGTAATGAATGTTTTGGAACCAAATTAAGCAGACAAAAAGCTGCATAATTCTGCAGAAAGTTAACCAATTCAACCCCAATCTTTTTCTTTCAATTTTTTTTTTCTTTTGAATGATTTTTTTTTAAACAAACAAACCTCCCCCACACTTGAATCCCACATTATTCCAAAATGCAACTTATGACTCAATAAAAGAGACCCTATCACACATGCAAAAGTAAAACACACACTAAGAAAATGAAATACTACATCAAAACTTGGGTTGTCTCCCAAAAAGCACCATGTTATAGTCTTAGTTAGACTTTTCACCCTCCTTAGGAGGTGAATCAAAATTGATAGTGACCCTATTTCGGTCCAATTCTCCTCCATGATACAATTTCAATCTTTGACCATTAACTTTGAAACTTCTACCTGAAATTGGTTCAGTAATTTCAATTGCACCATAGGGGCTCACTTCCTTAACAACAAATGGACCGGACCACCTAGACTTCAACTTTCCAGGAAACAACCTTAGTCTAGAATTATACAATAGCACTTGTTGTCCCGGTTCAAACTCTCTCACAATGATGTTTTTGTCATGCCATCTCTTTGTTCTCTCCTTGTAGATGCTAACACTCTCATAAGCTTGCAGCCTAAACTCCTCCAACTCATCTAATTGCAGTAATCTCTTCTCTCCTGCAGATTTCAAGTCAAAATTGAGAAGTTTTACTGCCCAAAAAGCTCTATGTTCCAATTCAACCGGAAGATGACAAGATTTCCCATACACCAACTGAAATGGAGACATTCCGATTGGAGTTTTAAAGGCTGTCCTATATGCCCACAACACGTCATCCAACTTCCTAGACCAATCATTCCTAGAGGAACCTACTACCTTTTCCAAAATTCTCTTCAGCTCTCTATTTGAGACTTCCACCTGTCCACTAGTTTGTGGATGGTAAGGGGTAGCTATCTTATGCTTCACACCATACTTGTTTAACAAAGATTCAAATTGCTTATTACAAAAGTGTGAACCCCCATCACTAATCACATCCCTTGGCACACCAAACCTTGTAAAAATGTGTTTCTTAAGGAAAGAAATCACAACCTTAGCATCATTGGTTGGTAATGCTATAGCCTCGACCCACTTAGACACATAGTCTACAGCCACCAAAATATACTTATGAGAGTAAGAAGATGTAAATGGCCCCATAAAGTCAATCCCCCATACATCAAAAATCTCAACCTCCAAGATGGTTTGCATAGGCATTTCATTCCTCCTGGATATATTCCCTACCCTTTGGCACCAATCACACCTTTCTACAAAACTACGGGCATCTTTAAATAAAGTAGGCCAATAGAACCCACACTGTAAGACCTTAGCAGCAGTTCTCTCACCACTAAAATGCCCCCCATATTCAGACCCATGACAATGCCACAAAATTTTTTCAAACTCATCCTCAGGGACACATCTTCTAATAATGCCATCTGCACATCTTTTGAACAACAGAGGTTCATCCCACAAGTAAAATTTAGAATCATGCATAAATTTTTTCTTTTGCTGCCAATTCAAATTATCAGGAATAATACCTGCAGCCTTGTAATTAGCAAAATCAACAAACCAAGGGGAAGAAAATACAACCAGTAATTTTTCATCCGGGAACTCTTCCCCAATAGGCAAACCTTCCTTGTCCTTTCCAGCTTGGACAAGTCTGGAAAGGTGGTCAGCCACTGCATTGTGCTTTCCTTACTTATCCCTTATCTCTAGATCAAATTCTTGAAGAAGTAAAATCCATCGGATTAACCGTGGCTTCGCGTCCTGCTTAGCAAACAAATATCTCAAAGCCGAATGGTCAGTATAAACAATAACTTTAGACCCTACAAGATAGGATCTAAACTTATCAAAAGCAAAGACCACAGCAAGCAATTCTTTTTCAGTCGTGGCATAATTCTTTTGAGCATCATTCAACACACGACTTGCATAATAAATCACATGCAGAATTTTATCTTTTCTTTGTCCTAACACTGCACCTACTGCATAATCGCTCGCATCACACATTATTTCAAATGGCAAATTCCAATCTGGAGCAATTATCACAGGTGCAGAAATTAGTTTTTCTTTTATTGTATTGAAAGCCTCTAGACATGTATCATCAAACACAAAGTTTGCATCTTTTTCCAAAAGATTTGTCAAAGGCTTAGCAATTTTTGAAAAATCTTCAATAAATCGCCTATAAAACCCAGCATGCCCAAGAAAACTTCTTATACCTTTCACATTTACTGGAGGTGGCAACTTTTCAATTACCTCTACCTTTGCTCTATCCACCTCTATCCCTCTTCCAGAGATTTGATGTCCAAGAACTATACCTTCTCTTACCATAAAATGGCATTTTTCCCAATTAAGAACAAGGTTAGTTTCTTGACATCTTTTTAACACCAAAGCAAGGTTAGACAAGCAAGTATCAAAAGAAGATCCAAAAGCTGAAAAATCGTCCATGAAAATTTCTATGCATTTTTCAATTAGATCAGAAAAGATAGAAAACATACACCTTTGAAATGTGGCTGGAGCATTGCATAAACCAAACGGCATCCGTCGGTAAGCAAAGACTCCAAATGGACAAGTGAAAGCTGTTTTCTCTTGATCTTCAGGAGCTATTACAATTTGATTATAGCCTGAGTATCCGTCCAAGAAGCAATAGTATTCATGCCCCGCCAGCCTCTCCAACATTTGATCAATGAATGGGAGAGGAAAATGATCTTTCCTTGTAGCTTGATTAAGCTTCCGATAGTCAATACATATCCTCCACCCAGTGACCTTCCTTATGGGAATCAATTCATAATTTTCATTAACAACCACAGTCATCCCACCTTTCTTAGGTACCACCTGAACTGGACTAACCCATTCACTGTCAGAAATGGGGTAAATTATGCCTGCATCAAGCAATTTTATCACTTCCTTCCTCACCACTTCTTTCATGGATGGATTGAGCCTTCTTTGATGTTGAACCACCGGTTTAAAGTCCTCTTCCATAAAGATTTTATGCATACAAAATGTAGGACTTATCCCCTTTAGATCACCAATACTCCACCCAATGGCTGACTTGTGCTCTCTTAACACTCAGAGCAATTTTTCCTCTTCAATTTCAGTTAACCCCACGTTCACAATAACTGGATTCTTCTTTTTCTCATCCAAAAATGCATATTTCAGATTTGTAGGTAATGGTTTTAGCTCTAAAATTGGCTCTTCTTTCACCAACTCCTCTTCTTTCTTCAACTCTTCTATTTTTTTATTAGAAGAAGCTAGTGATTTCGAGGCTTCCAACTGATAAATGCACTCCACCACCTCAAGATCATCTTCTTCTTTTACTTCTTTGACATCCTTACTTTTCACCAATGTTGCTTCCAAAGGATTTGTTATTGCACTTTTTTCAAATTCCTCCAAAATAAAGGAATCCAAAATATCAACCCGAAAACAAGAATCAGGTTCTTTAGGATGCTTCATTGCTTCTTTGAGTGAAAAGGTCACCTTCTCATCCTCCACTCTCAATATAAGTTCACCTTGCTGCACATCAATTAATGCTTTTCCCGTAGCCAAAAACGGTCTACCAAGAATGAGAGGAACTTTAGCATCCTCTTCTATATCTAGTACAACAAAATCTGCAGGAAAGATGAATTTATCAATTTTAACAAGCAAATCTTCCACTATGCCAAAAGGATATTTCACTGAACGGTCTGCCAGCTGAAGAGGCATCATAGTAGGCTTCACTTCACCAATTCCCAACCTTTTAAAAAGTGATAATGGCATCAAATTGATACTTGCTCCAAGATCACATAGAGCCTTGCCAATCATTACATTACCAATCTCACAAGGAATGGTGAAACTTCCTGGATCTTTCAACTTAAGAGGCAACTTTTGTTGAATTATTGCGCTGCACTCTTCAGTCAACATTATAGTCCCATCTTCAATGACTCTTCTCTTTCTAGATAGCAAGTCCTTCATGAATTTAGCATAGACTGGCATTTGCTCCAATGCCTCGGCAAAAGGAATATTAATCTCCAGCTTTTTGAACACCTCCAAAAAATGAGAAAATTGCTTATCCTCATTTTTTCTTTTTAACCTTTGAGGATAAGGAACTTAAGGAACAAGAGGCTGCTGTTTTGGCTTTTCAACCTGTGAATTTTCAGAATTTCCAACTTCCTCCTTCTTCTCTTCAGTTGCATTCTCCTCTTTTTCCTTCTCAACATAATTTTCAGCATCATTAGTTTTCATAGACTCTCTTGTAGTATTAGAGTTCACAAGCTTTCCACTCCTCAGATAAATTGCACTACAATTCTCTTTTAGGTAAGGAATGGTGTCACTTGGCAAAGCACCTGCAGGCCTTTCGGACAATTGTTTAGAAATTTGTCCAATTTGATTTTCCAAGTTCCGAATAAAAGCCTCCTGGTTTTTGAAGCTTGCCCTTGTCTCGGTCATGAAATTTGAAGTTTGCTCCACAAAAGAAGAAGTGTGCACAGTTAATTTCTCCAAAGCACTCTCTAAAGTGGACACCCTGTTTTGATTAGTAGATGGTGCTTGGCCTTGAAATGAAGAATTTCCTTGGTGAGGTTGTGCTTGAGACTTATACTGATTTTGAGATTGCCCTTGACCACCCCAAGAGAAATTTGGGTGGTTTCTCCAACCTGGATTATAGGTATTAGAGAAAGGGTTATTTTGCTGCCCCACTGCATTCACCTGTTCTCCTTGTTGATTAGCCTGACACTCTCCATTCACTTGTTGCCCACCACAAAAATCACACTTTAAAGGAGGAGTAGCTACTACATTGGCTTGTATGCTTCCCACTTGGAGATTTAAATTAGCAATCTGTTGAGAAAGCAGTTTATTTTGAGCAAGAAGTGCATCCAAAGTGTTTACCTCCAAGACCCTTTTTCTGTGTTGTCTATCATGATGCACATTAGCACTATTAGCAGCCATTTTCTCAATTATCTCAAAAGCTTCATCAGGAGTTTTCAAGTCAAAAGCACCTCCACAAGTAGCATCAATCATCACCCTTGTATTAGGATTCAGCCCATTGTAGAAAGTTTAAGCTTGCAGCCATTCAGGTAAAGAATGATGAGGACACTTTCTGAGTAGCTCCTTAAACCTTTCCCAGGAATCATATAAAGTTTCAGAGTCCTGTTGCACAAATGAGGTAATATCACTCCTCATCTTTGCTGACTTTGATGCTGCAAAATATTTTTGCACAAATTTTGCTACTAGATCATCCCAAGTTGAGATGCTTCCTTGTTGTTGTGACTGAAGCCAACCTCTAGCTTTATCCCTCAGTGAAAAAGGAAAAAGTCTCAATCTGATAGCTTCATCACCTATGTAACGCCCTGACTCTAATCAGAGTATTACTTACGACAATTTAAGATTAATTAAGTCAAAATTAATTAATAACCATTCAGGTAATTAGATAAAACGTGATAAACTAGAATCTGTTTAAAAAGAAAATCCTTTAACTTAAAAAGTGCACATTTCAAAATTTAAATACATTAATTACAAAGTTTCCCCGAAGGGTTTTTCCACAAATAATTACAATAAAGTTAACTAAAAAAAAACCTGCACTTGACTCTATCTGTGATCCAATATTGAGACATCGAGAGTCCTGTGTAACTATAATGTCGAGCATCCAAAAGAGCTCTCTAATCCTCCGATCAATGAGTACCTGAAAACAACGCCCCAACATAGTGAGTTATCACAACTCAGTAACATAGACTTTCATAAAAATCTTTACCGATGTTTTCAGCTATACGTGGTGTGCTACGTATAGAAAACTCCTCCCAGAAAAGCACAATCACTAACATCTATGTCAAACCATAATACTACATTCAATAGTAAATGATTAGACATGCATGTTACAATTCCTAACAATACAAACATTATAACTTCATAATAAAGAAATCTATAATGTTATCACAATCCAATAAGCATTTAAAATGCACAATGAATCCAAGAAAGTACCCAAGTAACTTTCAATGGAATTCTTCGGTAAACAGTACACAATGAATCCAGGGGAGTATATAATAGACTCACAGTGGAATTCTTCCCATAAATAATACTCAATGAGTCCATGAAAGTATAGCAGTGACTTTCTATGGCGCTCCTCAATAAACAATACACAATGAGTCCAGAAAAGTATAGCAGTGACTTTTCATGGAGCTCTTCAATAATCAATACCCAATGAGTCCAGGAAAGTATAGCAGTGACTTTCCATGGAGCTCTTCAATAAACAATACACAATGAACCTTAACACGTTATTAAGTTTATTCAAGTCCAATCTTATCCATTAATATAGGCATTCCAATGGCATTCAATCAAGAAACAAATCGATTTAACACAACATATTATCATGCATTCAAATCAAATGTTTCAAAGGTCCTTTTAAAGTGTATGAGCACATTTAAAGCCATTTCCACGAGATACTCCCAAAGACTCAAAAACCAAACCTCAATAATAACGAGATTAAGAACTAATTCATTAGATGTTAAACCACAACACAACCTGATTAGAAGGTCATAACACATCAGTATATCAACTATAATCAATTCCCAAAATCATAGGAATATGGGACTAATTTTTAAGGAGACATAAAGCCCTCCATTAATTCAGACTTAATTTATCAAATGACCACTCTAAACCAAACATTCCCAATTGAAGCTCGGTGGAACTCACAATTGGGTAACCATCATACATTGATTTAGGGGGATTGGGGACAGAATCCAATCCTATTTCAGTCAAACCCCATACAAGATCGTAATAATCTATACAATAACTATCTACTTCTAGAATTAGACAATAATTCCTAGCACACCCTAATTGGGGGTTTGAGAGGGGAATCTATGTTACCTTTGAGCTTCCAAAACCCTTTGGGTGAAAACCCCCAAGATTGAACCCTAGGTTTCCTCCATTGAAGCTCCAAGCAAGCTTTCCCATCTCCATTTTCGAGCTCCAAGACCAAGTCCCAGCTCCTTCTTCTTCCTCTTCTTCGAGCTTCTTCTTCCTCTTCTCTCCTAGGGACATTCCAACTCTCAAATCAAGGAACCAACACTCCCAAACATGGATTCAAGCTAAGATTGAAGGTAAATCTAGCATGAATCCATGATTTTCCCTTGAAATGATGAAACCCTAGGTTTCTCTCCTCTCCTAGGTCGTGAAAATGGGAGAGAAAGTGAGAGAAAATGAGAGAAATCATGTTTTAAATAAAACAGATCCGCAGAGGCTCGCCTAAGCGAGATGCATTCGCTTGCTTAACTGGGACAAAGAAGAACGCTGCTAGTCGAACTCACTGAGCACGAGCTCCTCGCTTAACTGGGACCGGGACAAGAATAAGCTGCGAAGTGGAACTCGCTGAGCGCAAGCTCCTCGCTTAAGCGAATCTCCTGCAGTAACTCATGCTTTTCTCATTCTAACTCATCCAATCTTAACCCTTTTCAACCCAATCTAACTTCAATTAATTCCTAACCAATACTTTCAATCATTTCTAGGATTAAATCCCACTTAATTCTCAACTTAAAATCAATGACTTACACACCAAAACTCTATGTAATTATATTCACTTCATTCTTGGATTCAAGTTAAAGTTAAACATAATCACACAACTTCTCACAACTTAAACTCAACTAGGCTTAACACTTAGTATAATTAATTACTAAGCTTAAGAAAGTTGGGATGTTACATTACTACCCACCTTTTTATGAATTTTGTCCCCAAAATTCGATATACCTTCTAACCTCAATCTTAGGTAGGATCTATTCTCTGAGCTCCCGCTACTAACTCGGATTCTACACCATTCCAAACGGGTAGGCTCCTTACTCCTTCTTATGCTTAAAGCATCCTAATTTCACCCAAGGCTTTTCCGAAGCTGTAACGGGCAGGGTTCCTTCGACTAGAGGTCTCCCATTGTCTCATCATTCAAAGAACACGTTATGTTGTAACGGCCTGGGTCCTCTACTAGGCTAAAATTAGGCCACTGAACCCGGCTACCCGCACTGTTACACATAGGATGTATTCCCCTCTAGAGGGTGCAAAACTCTTGCAAGATCGTCACCTTGAATAAACTTAGGACACTTTTCGAAAAATTGTCATTTACAACGTTCCTTCAGGCGTTATAAATGGAAATTTCTCGACAAGCACGTTTCCTTAAATTAAGGGAATTGGCACGTCACTCTTGTCCCCTTATATTAAGTCTTAGTTAAAACTTGGTTTAGCGAATAAAAACTCTAAAGTTACTTAACTTCTAAAAGATGCTCATCGATTAGACTGATCCGATTCACACTAATCGGTTATAGACTAGGCTTCAACCGAGTGCTAGATCTCATTCGGTCGGAAACGCAGTTTGTAGATGACTAGATGGACTCACATCGAATCTAACTTAACGAATTACTCATATAAATTAATAACTTTAGGCTTCCACCAATTAAACCACACCCATAATCTTACGCTTTCGATTGGAGTTTCTTACCTACTCTCTGCAACTTGATAGATTTATTTCCCCTATTTGGTTCAACTGGATTTCAAATCGGGAACCCAAGCCGCCATGACTGATAACAACATGGGTCGACTTGTCTGTCGCCGGGTCTAATAACCAATTGATCAACAATCATTTAAAAAGATAATTTCTTAAAATTCTTGGGAATAATCTATCTCATTGACCTTGAACTACCTTTACGGACCTTTCTAAATCATTGGGAATCCAAACAAAGATTAATATCTACAAATGAGCTACTTGCCCAGAGAATTTGGTGATTCCATTAACCGATCACAGACTAGGCCTCTTTCCAAATAAGATTCTTATTCGGTTAAAACAGAATTTGTAATTGGTCAAGCGAAATCACTTCATGCACTAGTCAATTGAATCTAATATAGACATTAATAACTTTGGGTTTTCGCTGGTTTAGTATGCTTAAAACTCTTATAGTCCGAAGACTATAGTCTATTGCTCTTCCTTAGGCTAGTAATACCACTAAGGTCACTACACCTAAAAGACTTAGGGTTTCTCTCTACCTCACTAGGTCTTAATCCCCGTTGAGGTTTTCCTATTATAACTTAGGCGTTAGAAAATCCGGCCTATCAACATCCCTTTTTATTTCAAGAAACACTAAGGTGGCCCGAATCAGAAGTCCTATCAGTCCTTTTAGATGGCTTCAAGGTTCTCAATCAATCTAAGATCCACTCATAATGGTTAGGCCAAACAAACTTGATGATTAACAAGAGTTGGAAGCCTAATCGATCATAAATGCTCATCCCGATGGACTAAAACCACACCACTAAGAACCCTCACTTATCAACCTTTATTGTCATTTAACTAAAGAGTCACAACAATGAATTGATAATGAGTGCTAGGCCACACTAGACTCAATATATCCAAAGTGACCTTCACATTTTCCTGCTTTAGAAGTACCACACAACCAAGCTTCACCCTATAAGGTTTAGAACACTAAAAATAAGTGTTCAACATATATACAAGTTTAAGAGTAACTTAAGACATATTAAATACACAACAAATCATACTTCAATACATTACAAAATCATCGAAGTGATTATGTCTCAAGGTACCCAAATCCCTTCTCAAGCATTTTCCCTAACCCACATTTGAATCAAGCAAAACACACATCCACACAGAGGAATTGGAAACCCTAAACTCAACTCAAGCTAAATTGACAACAAGTAAGGATTCAAGACAGAGACCGATTACAAGATAATTATAAGAACAACGTATTCCTTATAATATCATGAATCTAGACATTAATTTAACATCTTAACAAACTTATATTTTCCAAACCAAGCAAACTAATACTAAGGCTTAGGAATTAAGGATCAACATTGTGAATGAAAGATCAACATACTGAACTTATGAATTTAAACAATTAGGTGGTTTAACTCTACTAAACTCATTCAAAATTCATCTAGCAAACGAACAATATTCATCAACTCAGTTTAACGCAACTAGGGCCTCAAATAAAACATTCCAATGTGAAATGGTGAGGATCAATCTTAATTTCCTTCAAACCATAACCATGGGCTTGATTAAGGGTCACAAAACATTTTCTTCAAAGAACCACATAACCATCGAGGCAATCACTCATGCAAGTAGAGGTCACTTACCTACACTTAAGCTTAACATCATTTAAGTCCAACACTACAAAATCAAGTATCATAACAATTATTATGCTGACACTTCTTGTTTCCAATCCACAAGCAAGCACAAAATCGGTTCAAGCGAGGAATGGAAACAACCAATGGAAAAGTCCAAAGTGAAGGAAATTCATTCGCGTTTGTGAAATCACAAATATCGCAATGACTTTCTAACTTTGTATTTTCAAAACTTAAACTCTTATACTATAAAAAGAAAGATCAACAATCAAACATAACATAGAGTATTCAAATTTTTGCAGGCATTTACCAAATCCTTCCCCAAGGACGCGCATATATGAGTACAATACTTTAAGGAACGAACAAGGCACTGCACATGAATCGTCCACACACATAAACTTAAGCCAAACAACAATGGCAAGGTTCTAGCACATTCATCACTTAGTTCAAACAACAAGTAACATATTAGGGCTAACCATATATGGGTTATAATTTTGGGGAAGAAACCCGAAAGTCTTCATTCGCATTTAACGACATGGTTTCCGTTTCCTTCTTCTAACAGTTACATATATGTATATACCCCTACGTATGAGTATTTACACATATTAAAGAATCTCATAAATCGAGAAAACAACTATGCTAACATCTGCTCATCTTTCATTTTTTGCATTCTTCAGACGAATCCCTGAGGTGGCCTACCTCAATAATTCACCGAAAGAAATTAGAAAATTTGGATTCACAGTCACAACTGACACTTTCCTAAACCGGATCACTTATAGACACATAACTCACAGTCCGATAAGATCGAACTGCTCTGATACCATAATGTAACGCCCTGACTCTAATCAGAGTATTACTTACGACAATTTAAGATTAATTAAGTCAAAATTAATTAATAACCATTCAGGTAATTAGATAAAACGTGATAAACTAGAATCTGTTTAAAAAGAAAATCCTTTAACTTAAAAAGTGCACATTTCAAAATTTAAATACATTAATTACAAAGTTTCCCCGAAGGGTTTTTCCACAAATAATTACAATAAAGTTAACTAAAGAAAAACCCAAGCCCCGACTCTATCTGTGATCCGATATTGAGACATCAGAGAGTCCTGTAACTATAATGTCGAGCATCCAAAAGAGCTCTCTAATCCTCCGATCAATGAGTACCTGAAAACAACGCCCCAAACATAGTGAGTTATCACAACTCAGTAACATAGACTTTCATAAAAAAAATTACCGATGCTTTCAGCTATACGAGGTGTGCTACGTATAGAAAACTCCTCCTTAAAAGCACAATCACTAACATCTATGTCAAACCATAATACTACATTCAATAGTAAAGGATTAGACATGCATGTTACAATTCCTAACAATACAAACATTATAACTTCATAATAAAGAAATCTATAATGTTATCACAATCCAATAAGCATTTAAAATGCACAATGAATCCAAGAAAGTACCCAAGTAACTTTCAATGGAATTCTTCGGTAAACAGTACACAATGAATCCAGGGGAGTATATAATAGACTCACAGTGGAATTCTTCCCATAAATAATACTCAATGAGTCCATGAAAGTATAGCAGTGACTTTCGATGGCGCTCCTCAATAAACAATACACAATGAGTCCAGAAAAGTATAGCAGTGACTTTCCATGGAGCTCTTCAATAATCAATACCCAATGAGTCCAGGAAAGTATAGCAGTGACTTTCCATGAAGCTCTTCAATAAACAATACACAATGAACCTTAACACGTTATTAAGTTTATTCAAGTCCAATCTTATCCATTAATATAGGCATTCCAATGGCATTCAATCAAGAAACAAATCGATTTAACACAACATATTATCATGCATTCAATCAAATGTTTCAAAGGTCCTTTTAAAGTGTATGAACACATTTAAAGCCATTTCCACGAGATACTCCCAAAGACTCAAAAACCAAACCTCAGTAATAACGAGATTAAGAACTATTTCATTAGACGTTAAACCACAACACAACCTGATTAGAAGGTCATAACACATCAATATATCAACTATAATCAATTCCCAAAATCATAGGAATATGGGACTAATTTTTAAGGAGACATAAAGCCCTCCATTAATTCAGACTTAATTTATCAAATGACCACTCTAAACCAAACATTCCCAATTGAAGCTCGGTGGAACTCACAATTGGGTAACCATCATACATTGATTTAGGGGGATTGGGGACAGAATCCAATCCTATTTCACCAAACCCCATACAAGATCGTAATAATCTATACAATAACTATCTACTTCTAGAATTAGACAATAATTCCTAGCACACCCTAATTGGGGGTTTGAGAGGGGAATCTATGTTACCTTTGAGCTTCCAAAACCCTTTGGGTGAAAACCCCCAAGATTGAACCCTAGGTTTCCTCCATTGAAGCTCCAAGCAAGCTTTCCCATCTCCATTTTCGAGCTCCAAGACCAAGTCCCAGCTCCTTCTTCTTCCTCTTCTTCGAGCTTCTTCTTCCTCTTCTCTCCTAGGGACGTTCCAACTCTCAAATCAAGGAACCAACACTCCCAAACATGGATTCAAGCTAAGATTGAATCCGCCTTTTTTTGTAACAGCCCACCCTTCTTCACGCATTTAGCGCTTCTGGAATGGCAACGCCGAGCCCATGACCACATGGCCTGACCCGCGTACATACGACTGGTCCATGCACCCAGCGTCGGTTAACTCACGGGACTTGAGATTCCCTTAATTCCTGTTTTGCCCTCCGTGGGGGTTCGATCCCATGCCCAAAGGGATAAAGGCTTTTAAGAAGAGTGGGGGTGCTTCTTAAAAGCCTTTATCCCTTTGGGCATGGGATCGGACCCCCACGGAGGCAAAAACAGGATTTAAGGGAATCTCAAGTCCCGTGAGTTAACCTGACGCCGGTGCATGGACCGTAGTCGCGTATCTTTGGTCAGCCATGTGGTCAGTGGGTCGGGCAGTGCCATTCCAGAAGCGCTAAATGCGTGAAGAAGGGTGGCCTGTTACAACCTACTCCATTGAACTTCACCGTGTCACAAATTTGCAAGAACTGATCCAGATGTTGATTAGGATCCTCCAAAGCTCCTCCAGAAAACTGATTTTATTGTATCACTTGAAGAAGAGCCGGCTTAATTTCAAAGTTGTTAGCCTGAATTGGAGGTCTCACAATTGTTCCACGGTAGCCATCAACATTGGGCTTAGAATAATCCCTCAAAGTCCTTCTTTCACCTGGTTCACCCATTGTACATCCAACTGCTTGTTGATTCAGAAGAGTCTGTGCCTGTTTCCTTCGCTTCTTGGCTGCCTTAGATTACTCAGAAATTTGTCCTTTCTATCTCAGGGTCAAATAACAAAGACTTTGGATCAACAGTACCTCGCATAAACGACTGAAAGACACTATTAGAAGGAAAAATAATAATAACAATGCTGATTTTTTTAATTTTAGAGAAGATCAGATAAAAACTAAAAAAACTTAATAAAAAAATTACGGTAACTAAGGATTGCAGAAAAATAAAAAACAATCTGAGGTACAACTAGTTAAAATAAAATAGGATAAAAAGACTCAAATCGAAATTATAACTAGCTGCACTAATAGTAACAAAATACTATCCCCGGCAACGGCGCCAGAAACTTGATGAGCATTTTGGCAAGTATACCAAATCGCTACTGTAGTACAAAAATTATCGTCCACAGGGATAGTATTGTTAGCTACTAATTTACTAGTTTAATTACGTTTAAGCAATAGAAATTCAGGTAATTGTTTTGTAAAAGAACATTCAAGATTATAAAGAGCAAACAATATTTTTATAAACTTTTTAGAGGAATAAAAATAATACAAAAAAAATACTAGCTTTTAACAATTAAGAGAAATTGCTAGAGGTTCGATTTCACTGCCCTTCCTACTGTCCTTTACACTGGATTTTAATCTGACAAGTTCATATGAATCAAGAAACTGAGTATTTATACTTATCCCCTAATTCCTTAGGTTGATAATTCTTCCTGTTAAAAAGTATATTTCAATTCCTTGATATATAACAAATTAACAAGAGCAATAAGAACAACACAACTCAATCATGTTTATTTGATAGTGCTCTTATTCCTAAGAAGACACAACACAAACAGTTCATTCTCAACAGCAACTAAAAATCCCAATTTTCCAATTGTGAATTTAAAACTGTAGATAAATCAGAAATTCAAGAACAAACTCTTAGATTCACATAAACCAAAATATTCAGATCAAAACCCGAAAAATAGGGACAATCATACAGGCAGTTCCATCTACCTCTAACAAAAGGAAGATTAAGCTAACATGATAAAATAAAAACCGATTGAAGAGGATGAAGATGATAGCTCCAGCTTGAGTTTCTGCTTCCCAGCTTCAACCCCTTTGCTCTCTGTGTGTTGCCTTCTTCTTCTCACCCCATCCCTTCTCCCTCTCTAATCTGCCTTTTTATTCTTTTTCTTCACCCTCCTCTGTCGCCTCTTCAATTCCATTTATTCTCTTTTTTAAAACCCACGAGAGTATCTCTTTCTTCTCCGTCAATTGCCGGAACAATTTATTCACGCCTTTAATACTTGGTGAAACGCTTGTCTGCAAAGCTACCTCCCTGAAACGAAACATGGAGCCTCTCAATTGTAACCTTTCCGATTTCTTATAAAAAGAAAAACAAAAGAAAACTAAATAAAGCGTTAACGTTAAGACACTAAACAAAAGAAACTAAACTAAACTCAAAAAAAATGAAAACGTTAACGTTCCTGACTCTAAAAAACAAAATAAAATAAAATAAAATAAAATAAAATAAAACTAATAAAATAAAGTAAAACTAATTCTATAATAATAAACTAAAATAAAATAAAACCTATAAAATGACTAATTAAAATAACAAAATAAAATAAGAAAATTAACAAAAACTTGACTAAAAATATCTACAATTTGAGATTCATCACACATATGGATAGGTTTGACAATTTGTGCAAGCATTTCTTTGACGTTGCTAAAGTGGCTGCAGAGTTTGAAGATGCAACTAAAGCGCTCCATGATAATCTGCATGAATTTAAATCTAATTTGCCCTCCAAGGATGCTACGAGGAATTATGTTAACCGAAGTTCAAATGATGACTCGAATCCAAATAATATTACCAGGAGGTATGAAAATCTTATTCCTGAAATTCGCAGTCCATTGCGAGTCACGCATAAAGGTCGCCCTCCAACAAACAGAAAAATATCTGTAGTTAAAAAAGTTGTCAAGAGGTTGAGGAAGAGAGCCAAGCGAAGTGATGACCAAGAGACTACTAGGGTATTTTTTTTCCATAAATTATGTGTTAACCATGTACAACACAGTATTAATCAGGAAACTTAACCCAGTTAACCACTTACTGTAGAAACTGTCAGTTTTTGTCCAAGTCAAATAACACATGTACTCTGTACTATTATTATGTTTATGTATTCTTTCAAACAGTAATGAAGGAGTGTTATTGCATCTTACATTTTTTTGTCCAAATGTGTAGGAGGGCAATGTTGGAAGGGTGGATAATGAGAGCACAAGCAATATCTGTGTAGAATCATCTATTGAGGTCATGACTAGTGAAGATTATTGGATGCAAATACCGTGGTTTGTGTCTATTATAAGATTATGCTAAATGTGTAGAAATTTTGGTTTGGTGTATTGTGGGTTAAATTTGTATAATTTGATGGTTTTATGTGTTGTGTCATAGAGTTTCTGGATAACTTATGTACTATTTATTGAGGATAAACTAAAATTTTATTTGATTACTGGTGGTCTTTTTATATACACCGACATGTAATTGTGTGTAATTTATTGTCCAAATATTGTTCTTTTATTTTATATTCTTATATGGTGTTGTCTAGGTTGGAGGTAATTTATTATTCATGGATCTCTTGACGACGTCCGAAATAGACTACACAGGATCCTCGCAATTCAGTACAAATTGTTGACAATTTGATCGTCGAGGAAACCTTGGAGATTAGGCACTTTTTGGATTTTTTGTGTTGATGTGTGGCATATGTATTTTGTGAATGCTTCTCACATATTTATATGGGTTGGAAGATTAGGAAGATACTTTTTGCATGACGATATGGTGTTCGATAATCTTGTGTTGTGCTCGTTAATATCATGGTGTAATTTGTAGGGACCGGCACTTTACTAATAAATATTTACTGGTAGGGCAGGTTAGTCGGACGCAAATCACTTTTGTCGCTTTTTGTATGACATGTTTGCAGCACAAATCAAGCATTAACCTGCAAAGGATTTAGAGCTATTCAAGGTTATGCCATTTCACAACCTTGAATAACTCAAATCATATGTGGTTAACGCTGGGAATGTAACTGGTTAACTATGTTAAGGTAAGTTGTTAACATAGTTCATTAAATTATTAATGGGATACTCATGTGCCATTTCCCAACCTTGAGTAACTCAAGTCATATGTGGTTAACCCTGGGAATGTAACTGGTTAATTGTGTTAAGGTAAGTGGTTAACATAGTTCATTAAATGGTTAATGGGATACTCTTGTGTCATTTCACAACCTTGAATAACTCAAGTCATATGTGGTTAACGCTGGAAATGTAACCGAATAACTGTGTTAAGGTAAGTGGTTAACATAGTTCATTAAATGGTTAATGGGATACTCTTGTGCCATTTAAACTGAAGTTAACCACTTACACAAACTTACATTAACCACTTATGCAAACCCTGTTAACCACTTACATAAACACTGTTAACCACTTATACAAACCCTGCATTTCACTTAAAACTGATGTTAACCACTTACACAACTTATGTTAACCACTTACACAAACCCTGTTAACCACTTACACAAACCCTGCGTTTCACTTAAAACTGATGTTAACCACTTACACAACTTACGTTAACCACTTACACAAACCCTGTTAACCACTTACATAAACCCTCATAACCAAATGTGATTCATAACCTTCAATAATTGATATCTATAGTGGTTAATCATGTTTACATACTTGTTCAATAAAATGAAAACTTTACGTAATTGTTCAGAAAACAACCCAACAAGATACCAACAAGTGCTCTACAAATACTACAATGTACACCATCACATAAGTGTTCAAAACAACAACCCAAAAGATGCTAACACAAATGTTCAAAACAACTCAAAAGATTCTAAGTCTTCAAAACAACCTAAAAGATGCTATGCTTTCTTTGTAGTTTGCCTTGTAGTTCTTTGCATTGCAGTCCTTTTCTTTCTTGTTATATATATGTGTGCATGAATGGACTCCGAGTTGACCCACTTTGCACACACTTCCTTGGATTTTCTTTAACTCTTGTAATGATGTTTGATGTATCCCTATGTTCACCATCTTCATTTTCTTCATTATCAACATCACCATCCCCATCTTCACCATCTTCATGATCATCATTACGAACCCCATCTTCACCATCTTCACCATCTTCACGATCACGCTCCTTAGGAATACTTACTAATGCTTCACCATCCCCATCTTCACCATCGGCATTACCTGCAGGATTAATTTCTGGAAAAATCATTTTCAAGGAAGATAAACTTAAAGAAAACTATAAATAAAATTTAATAACATTAACCACACAGGCATTTAATAACAATAACCTCTTTCAATACCCAAAGCTCCTTCGTCGACAACCTCATCAGCAATATCAATGAGAGGAGATGGAATCAAGGGAGATGCATCATGGGGTTCGGTTGTTGATCGAAGTTGATCTTTTAGCATCTTCACTTTTGCCTCAAGAATAGAAATCCTCTCTTGAGAATGATTATGCTCTGCTACCAATCGCCGATATTCAGAAAGACGAACATACTGATGTTCTGCCTCATCCAATGCATCCCTGACTATGTCAAATTGAAGCTCCTCATCTGTTACTGTTAACTCTTCAGTTACCTGCCAACACAAGAAGCACATCAAATACACATTGTATATAAGTTTTCAATATGTTCTACAAACAAATAATAATCATGCTTATTACCAAATTTTTGCGAAATGCATCTTGTATTTTTTTTGGTCTTGTAATGTACAATTGGCTAATTCAAAAAACGTGGGAAAGGGAACCTATGAGGAATGTTAGGTGTTTCCCCTAACGACAAGTGGTTGAAGGCCCAAATCTACAACAAAGATTAATACACTTAATACATGTACGTTTATGTAAAAATAACAAAACACAATTATATAACACATGATCAAATATATACCTGTAGGACAGCTACACATCCCCTTATATGGGTTTCACATAGATTTGTTCCTTCTTTCACTAAGAAGACACTTTGTTCAAACTTGTAACTACGAACTGATACATAGCTAGTCCCCAATTGTACTTATTTAGGGACTCTAGGTTATCTAAATACTTAATATAACCACTATATACACGTCTCCCGGATTGAGGAAAGTAAAACTCTCCAAATGCCAGGAGTATATAAAATCTACAAAAATTAAGGACATCGTCCTCAACCAATTGAAGTTTACCAACAATTCCATCTATTGTTACATCATCTTCTCCAAACAAATATAATGTATTACTTTCCTCGTATTCATCAACTTGCAGCTCCTCACCCACTATAGGGAGTCCTAATGCAAAACATACATCAATAGGCCTAAATCGCACCACTGAACCCCCAACTCTAAAACCCTGATACTGTTCATCCCACCTAGTTGCTAATTCCCACAATAAAAGAGAAGAAATTTGCAAGTTATCCGGCATGTTTACAACCCACTTGAATGGGGTCGTCTCAATTTGGATTCTTTGTACCTTTGTCAACTTCTTATTGACTTTAAGCAACTCTCTTGGAGCACATGCATGCCTCAAACGTACCTAACAAGTATGAATAAAATTTATGTCATTGCCAAATAAATCGCACTCATGCAAATACAATAAGTTAAAAAGTTCCTTACATTTTTATTGTTTGAGCTACTTGCCCGCTGCTTCTTTCTTGGTGGTGCCATGTTCATAACAATAAACTGTACAACACTATTCATCCAAATTAATATGGAGACTACAAGTGAACAAACTAGGAAAAACAAACTACATGTTACAAAACTATTTTAACTATGGAGATTACATTCACAGAAACTAAAGTAATCGAAAAGCTTACATAAAACCAAATTTATCAGTGGATAAATACATTGCAAAATATATAGCATATGAAGCCACCTATTCTTTCAATATCCCACCAGGTTTAGCTAAAAAAAGCAACACAGAACCTACAGGTTTAGATCTTCTAAAGATTCTAAAGGCAATGTGGACACATTAAAGGAAAGATTACAACAATAGAACACTAACAAAGAGAACATGCAAATTTTGTTTTCTAAAACACAGTCACCAAGGAATCAATGAGAAAATCAAACAACACATTAGAAAACAATATTTTAAAAACCCAACACATAAGAACTACACCCCACGGAACAATGTTTCAATATCACAACAAAGAACTATAATTTTTCTCCAACCACAGCAATAAAAGCACAAAAATTTCAGGTAATAAAAAAACCCTAAACACAAGATAATGATACTAGTATACAAATATCTCATGAAAATAAACCCATAATCGTTAACTGTCGGTTCTCCAGGGATGGGTTCTGCTTCAGATTGTGGTGTGCGGTGCGACGACGGTGGGGGATGGGTTCTACGTCAGATTGTGGTGTGCGGTGTAACGGCGGCGAGGGATGGGTTCTGCTTCAGTTCGCCTGTGACATGGGAGGACTGGTGCTGCGGCGGACAAAAGAGGAAACACGGAAGCCAGAGCTAGGTTTTTCCCTATCCCTCCATGGTGTGCGTGCGTCCAGAGAAAAGAGAAAGAGAATGAGACGAGACGAGAGAGATTAAGCGGGAAAAGAGAAAGAATGGTGCTCTGGTGCGGCGGGTGGCAGAGGACACAGCAGGTTAATCGTTGTTGTGTACGATGCGAGAGAGAAAGAGCAAGACGAGAGAGAGTGTGAGCGGGAATGAAATAAAAAAGAAAAAGAAGGAGATCTCTATTAAATGTCTCAACTAAACTACCCCTGGCAGTCTACAGTGTTGGCATACGGGTGACAAAAAATGATGTTCATATATCATCTATGTACTTCATAGGATAAGTAGAAATCGTATTAATATTCATAAGGTAACATAATGATTAAAATATATGAATGATGGATACAAAATGCAATGCTTATAGAAGAGGAAACTAGCTTTAATGCCTAACTAAATAACAATTTAGAAATTAATCAACTAACTAACTATTTGTGCTTAAGTGTTAGTGCCATGCATAATTGTGCAATTTCATGGACCAACTAGTTTCGCATCCTGATCAATTACAATAGCACACCCAATATTTTTGGTGTTGGATTTTTCTCTCTCCAATAGAGAGCTCTGGGTTTTATTTCGTCGCGTATCGAGAGCGCCATTTTTTCTCTTTTGAAAAGCATGTTTCGAGTGGAGGGTGGTAACATGGAGGTCAATTAAGAAGGTTTGTCACTGGTTGATGAAGAGGAGGGCTTGGTTTTTCAGATGGAAGGCTGTCAAGCAGAGGCAAACAATTTTGGCTTACCTGATTAGCAGATTTTTGACGGACCGGGACATTCGCACACATATTATGAAGGATAAATTGGTTAGCATTTGGCAACCAATAATGGGAGTGTCGATCAGGGAAACAAAGAAAGGTCTCTTTCTCTTTCAGTTCTATCATCGACTGGACATGGAACGAGTCATCAAAGGTGGTCCTTGGTCATTTAACAACCACTTGCTAGTTTTAGGAAAGGTGAAAATGGGAGCAATCCTGTCCAATATCCCCATTCATCATGTCGCGTTCTGGGTTCAACCTGCCGTTAGGGTTCATGACGGAAACAGTGGGGAAGCATCTCAGCAACTATGTTGGATCTTTTTTTGGAGTACGATGTAATCAACAGCACTACGCTATGGAGAAAGTACATGCGCATCCGTGTTATGATCAATGTCCATGTCCCGTTGAAGAAGGAGCGGAAGATAAATATGCAGGGTGGTGAATGGAGTATGATATTGTTCAAATTCGGGCGCCTATGGGTGTTCTGCTTCTTATGTTGATTCCTTGGTCACAGTGATCAATTTTGTAGACAAAGGTTTAATCTTGAAAATGATGATGGTAGCATAAGCTAGAGCATGGCTCTTAGGGCGGAGGCTCAGCGGCAGGGAGTTGTCGGTGGTAACAGATGGCTAAGGGATCCTCTAAGGTGCAGCATTAGCAGAAGTCACGATAATTCAGGGCAATCAAACAGTGCTAGTAATGGAAGTTTGGGAAGAGGATCCGGTGATTTGAATAATTTGAATTCAGTTGGTAATTATGATGCAAGATTCATGGACTTTGGTTAGCAGAAGATAGCCATGAATGGGGAGTTGCATGGGGAAAATAGTGCGCAAACCAATAAGGCAAGTATTTTTGAGGCACCTGACTTGCAATTAGATAGGAGAGTAAAAGGAAAAAAAGTCGATTCCGCATTGATGGCATCACTCTTGCAATAGAGGGTTGACTAAAGCCCCAAATTTTTTTGAACTCCTAAGCTCATCGACTGAAGATGCTCTCGACCCAGATACAAAGAGGCACAACGTAAACGTAAGAGAAATATGCATGGGGAACAGGCCGATGTTGGGCCTAATGAGGTGCTGATGTTGAAAAGTAGTAGTACATTGGCAGCATGTGAAAACTCTAGTTTGGTGCATTTTTTATCGGTGGGTCCTTGTCACCAAGCCTGCCAGGAGCAATGACGATACTAAGCTGGAACTGTCGAGACCTGGGTCACCTGCGAGCAGTTCCTACCTTGAAGAACCTAGTCCAGAAGTATAGACCGAAAGTTGTTTTTTTGTTCGAAACGTTATTGTTAGCTAATAAAATTGAGGAGGTCAATAGGCGGATTGGTTTTGACTGTTGCCTTGTGGTAGATAGAGAGGGTTGCAGGGGAGGAGTTAATGTTTTATGGAAAAATTCAATAAAATGTGAAATCATGGATTTCTCTCTTCCCCATATAAATGTGGAGGTTGATGACTTATCTAAAAGGAGGTGGCGCATAACTGGTTTTTATGGCTATGTTAGTGGATCTCGTCGTCGCGAATCTTGGGACCTGTTAAGGAGGATAATGAGGATGTCAAGCTTACCTTGGTGCATAATAGGTAATTTTAATGACTTATTATCATATGAGGATAAGTTGGGTAGCGCGAACCACCCTTCTTATCTTATGAATGGTTTCCGGGAGGCTGTCCAAGATGCCAGCTTGGTGGACATTGCCTTTGAAGGTCATCCGTGTACTTGGAGGTTTGGAATGGGTATGGAGAGGGAGGTAGAAGAGCAGCTAGATCGTGCCATGGCCACTCATACATGGCTTCATATTTTTTCTCATGCTTAGTTACTTAACCACGTCGCCCCTAGATCGAATCATAACCCGATCCTCCTAAACCGGGAGCCAGTGCCTTTAACCTCTCACGGGAGGAAGTTCCAGTTTGAGAACATGTGGCTGGTCGAGCCGGACATCCATGATGTTGTGCACCGAGGCTGGATTGATGGCCGAGTAGGGGATATGGTGAGTAGATTGGGGGTTGCGCTGGAAGTCTTCTTAGTTGGAGCAAGAAGTTTAGAACCAGGTTTAAAGATGACATAGAACAATGTACGAGGCAAATTGAGGTGCTCAAATGGAGAAGCGATGAGGTTGGCATTCTCTAGTATAATTCTACCAAGGAGCGCATGTGCAATCTCATTGTCCAGGAGGAAAATTTTTGGAAGCAAAGAGATAAGATACTTTGGCTCAAGGTTGGTGATATGAATACCAAGTTTTTCCATGTAGCAGCCACCTGTAGATTGAAGGAAATAAAATATCCAAAATGAGTGAGGATGGAGGTATGGTCGCTGATGACCCCATGTGTATTAAGAAGGTTGTACAAGCTTATTATGAAGATCTTTTCTCAAGCAGAGATGGGCAATATGACTCGTTTCTTGAAGCCTTAGAACCGAGGGTGACAATCGAAGATAATGAGTTACTTGTTCGGCCCCTAACACGTGAGGAATTTACTATGGCGCTCCAACAGATGGATCCAGACAAGTCTCTGGGCCTAGATGGGTTTAATCCAGCTTTCTATAAGCGTTTTTGGGACTTATGCAGTGACGAGGTATTTGTTGCTTGTTGTATTTGGCAAGATAGAGGCTATTTTCCTAACATTATTAACAATTCCAACATAACTCTTATTACAAAGATAGATAACCCGATTTCAGTGAAGGATTGGAGGCCGGCTTCTTTATGTGATGTTATTTACAAATTTCTCTCCAAAGTTCTTGGAAATATGTTGAAACAGGTACTCCACGTGTGTGTCTTCTGTGCAATCTGCTTTAGTGCCATGGAGATCTATCCTAGATAATGCAATGGTGGCAATAGAATTAATCCACTACATGAAGAGCAAAAGAAAAGGTAAAGAGGATGATGTGGCACTAAAACTCGACATGAGTAAGGCATACGACCAAGTTGATTGGGGTTACCTCCGTGTTATTATGAAGCGCATAGGTTTTGCTGATGGAAAGGTGGAGTGGGTGATGCTTTGCGTGGAATCTATGAAGTACTTAGTGTTGGTCAACCAGGAGCCGATGGGTCCAACTCATCCGGGGAGGGGGCTCCATCAGGGAGATCCCTTTTCTCCATATTTGTTTACACTTTGCTCTGAAGGACTAACTGCTCTGACTGACCAAGCGGAAAGGAGAGGGGATCTCCACGGTGTTAAAAATTGCAGGGGAACTCCAATAATCTCTCATTTATTGTTCGCATATGATTGTTTTATTTTTTTCAGGGGCGATAAAGAATATTCTCAAGAATTATGAAGAGGCTTCGGGACAACAGGTTAATTTCCAAAAATCTGATGTTTCCTTTAGTAGGAATGTTCCTTTGCTACTAAAGGACGCCATATCTACTACTTTGGGAGTCCAAGTGTGTCTGAGCACTGGAAAATATTCGGGGTTACCTTCCATGATCGGTAGGAGTAAGAAAGATCTTTTCAAATTTATTAAGGATCGTGTCTGGCGAAAAATTAATTCTTGGGGTGGAAGATCTCTTTCTAAGGCAGGAAAGGAAGTAATGATTAAGTCAGTGCTCTAATCTATTCCTACATACTCCATGAGTATTTTCCTTATTCCTACTTCCTTAGTGACAAAATTGAGAAGCTAATGAACTCGTTTCACAAATTTTATGTCTTTAATGTGGCCCTTTTGGGCAAGCAAGGATGGAAACTCATGACCCAACCTCATTCCCTTGTCTCCAGGTTGTTTAAAGCGAGATATTTCTTCAAAAGTGACTCCTGGACTCAAATACAGGTAATAACCCGAGTTATGTGTGGAGAAGTTTATGGGAGACACAGGCTGTTATCAGTGCACGTACACGGTAGTGTATTAGTACGAGTGAAAATATTAGCGTTTTTCATAGTACCTGGACAAAGGCTCTACAACAGGTTTATCCTAAGCCAGTCCTTGTGGCTCTAGATAAACTGGGAGTTTGTGATTTGCTGGTATCAGATAGGAAGGCGTGGGATAGAAACAAGATCCTTGATGTTGTGCGACAAGAAGATGCAACCTTGGTGTTGTCTATGCCGTTGCTGGTAGTGGTTTGGGAAAATGGTAGAGTGTGGTGGTCAGAGCAGAGCGGGAGGTATTCTGTGTGATCCACATATCGTTTATGCCTGTGCAATCTGTTGGACATGTCCCACATAAGAGTTGCTGGTGATTCGAACTCTATGTGGCAGATGGTGTTACCACTGAAGATGAAAACATGCTCTGGAGGGCTTATAGAGAGTGCCTACCGGTGCAAGAGTGACTATAAGGCCTAGGGGTAAAGTGCTCGATGGATTGTCGCTGCTGCAATATTGCTTCAGAATCCATCACTCATATTCTTTTTTCATGCAGCAAAGCTCGCCACTGCTGGAGAAGAGTCGTCTTGGAGACAAGTTGGACGAGGCACTGCACCATGGGGGAGCTTCAGTGATATATTTTTTAGGTTGATCAAATCCATGTCCGTAGGTGAACAACAATCATGGGCTATGACTATGTGGAGCTTATGGCATAGTAGATATAAGAAGGTTTGGGAAGGAGTGGATGAGACCACTGCCACCATTGTTCACTGTGGCTACTCCATGCTAGAAGAATGGTTGAAAGCTCGCTCAACGGGGACAGAGGAGACTACCCTGGTCGCTAGTTCTTCTCACTAGGCCTGGAAGAGACCGCGAACGGGGTGTGTTAAATGCAACATAGATGCTTCATTCTCATAGCAATATTATAAAGGTGTTAGTCTTTGTATTCATGATGAATTTGGCTTATTTATGGGTGCTAAAACATTATGGTATCAGCCTATAATGGATGTGCGAATGGGGGAAGCCTATGGGTTGTTGATGGCTATTAACTGGATGAGGGAGCTCAATTTGGAGAACATTGTTTTTGAGATGGATTCAAAAATAGTAGTTGGCAGCTTTAATTCCTCCAAAGTTGAAGCCACAGAGTTTGGGGCTCTTATCCATGAGTGTAGAAGTCTTTTTTCTGTTTACTGTAAAAACTCTCCTGTGGAGTTTTCTATGAGGCAAGCTGTAACACCCCAATTTTCAGAAAAATTGTTTTAGCGATAAAATCCTGAATATTTGAAGGTAAGTCGTAGAGACTGATCACCTCAATGACTAACTGAGAGTACGAGGAATCGTGTTGATTTATTTTCAATAATTATTATTTCTGGTATCAATTCAAATTAATAGACTGCGTAGACGTATGCTGTTTTAATATAAATTCACCGACAGAATTTTCTATGAGTTTCCTGTTTGACGCGTATTTTTGTTGCTAATAAAAGTGAGTGAAACTTACCAAGATAAAATAATATTGAGAATTAATATTTATTATTAATTCATGGTTCAGATATTGTCGAAAAATTCTAACGGAGTTTTGTCGCGTTTTGAGCCGACGAGTAAATTTTACCCTAGAGAAAATTCTAACGAATTTCGATTTCGACGGAATTCGAAATGTGACTTGGTGTGATTGTGTAAGATTTATTTAGAGCGAGTTTATAATTTATTAGTGAAGAAATTATTCTAATTAAATAAATTTACGCGATTAATCGACGAGCGAATTATCGGTAACACGATTACTCGACGCCGTGATTTTGTAACGTCGAGACTTATTTGACCAATGATTCAAAGGTTGGACTTAGGAGTTGTTAGAGAGTGCGACAACCACCCTAAAATTCAAATGGAGCCGCCACCAAAATTCACATATTTACAAAAAGAAGGGCCTTTCAAACCAAAGGTGAGTTCTGGAGTTTATTACGCTTAAGGAAGGTGTTAGCACCCCTAAGACGCCCATAAAAATGGTACCTTTAATTGCTTAGTGCATGTTTGGTTTAGATTGCCAAAATGTCATTCGCTTGCAAAATACCGATTGCGTTGAGAAAACTGAGTTTCCATTTTTTGCTTGACTGTTTGGTTATGATTTGTGGTGGAGAGAATCTGGTTTCGAGCTGCCAAAATCTCGTTCACTTGCAGCATATATGACCCTGCTTCTCGGTTTGCCTTTTCAGGCAGGGTTTATAATTTTACGAAACTGCCCATCACGAGCACCTGCAACCTTCACGAGCACCACCGCGCGCCTTCATTCTTCCCACCATGCCGGGGACACACCACTAGAACCAACCACCATCGCATCTATCTCGTTCATCACCGTGAACCACCACGAACAACCGCATCTCACTGGTCCACCGTGAAACTACCGAGATCTCTCTCTTTCCTCACGTTCTCTCCCTCTCCTTCTCGCGCCCTTTCCTCTTTTTTCCTTTCGTGGATTCACCTCAATCACCCTCTGTCGCGGCTGCGCGCAGCCAGGTATGGCGCGCCGGCCGCCCTCTCTCTCAACCTCTTCTCTCACCGCCTCAACCCCTCTTTCTTCCCCTGTAGCTGCTCAGCAGCTTTTGTTTGTTCCAATTTTGGGGTTTCCAAGTGAAACCCGTTGGATACCTTCGTTTTTTTTTAAACATTATGCTTTCATTGGGTGGCATATTTTCTATGATGATGCCATTAAGGGAACCAGCAAAGCGCATCGTTTCATTTGCTTTCATTAGGTCCTCTTTGGTAAAATTAACACTAAAAGTGATTCTACTTTTATTCTACCCAAAAAAAATCAATTCTTTTAAACTCGGTTTTAAAATATCAATACCAAACACAATTCCATTGTTTCAACCTTCATTTCTTAAAATCAATGCTTTTAACATTGATTTTTCAAAATCACTTCTATCACAATCCAAAACAAACGGACCCTTAAAAATTTGTTTGCCATCAAATGAATTATTTCCAAAAAAAAGTTTTCTATTTATTATCCTAGAAATAAATACAAGTTCATTAATCACCATTTTACAAAAGTAATAAAATGAAAACTCGGTAAAAAGAAAAGTCAAGCATTTAACAAATGTTATTATTTCATCTCTTTTTAAATAAAACAGAAATATAAAAATAAAAAAATAGAAAATAAAATCTGATCAAATTATTTTAACCAAATTATTTAAAAAAAACATGTAGATGAAAAATATAAAAACTTCCTATTTTCTCTTTTATGCCCCTCTTTCACTTTTTATTTTTTTCTGATTAGAACCTCTAAAAGAAAACAATTGCAAACTCGCCCCATCTGGGTTTGGCACCATTGAAAGGCCAAACCCTAACCCTAATTCGATTAAATCAGCGTATGGATCAAAGAGTAAACCAGCATTCAGAGGATTCTTAAAGAGTAATAATCATAAAAAATGTAAAAAGAAACAAGTAGAAGAAGAAGAATCAATGTATGGTCCTCATTTTATATCCATCACAGTCCAGATTTGAGTTTCAATCACATGAACAAATGAAATAACGGACCGAAACCAAAAAAAGGAAGAGAAGATAACCTGGGTAAAGCTTTCCCAGAAAATAAGAAACAAGTGTTGTAAGAAAAAAAGAACCTAAAACTACGAGTTTGTTTATTTGGTCAGTGGCCTCACGGGTGTTCTTCCTCTTCTCGTCTATGACTTTTTCGTTCTTTCCTTTCCACTTCTTTGCTCTTCTTTTCCTTGGATTCCCTCTTCCCTTTCACGCAGCCATTGAGGGGCTTTTATAGTCCTCTAAGAATCTGAGACCGAAAATAGAAATAGATCAGAGCAAAATAAATAGGAAATAGAGAAATAAAACAAAATGATGATAAAAATAAAATACTCCCTGATTTGTTTAGAAATCCACCCGTTTTTCGTACGAATCTTCAGAGATCTTTGATTTTTGAGGCATGTATTTGGATGAAATCATAAAGAAAAAAGGGGATTCGATTCAGCCTAGTGGAAAGGGAAAGAAACAAAAATTACATGAGAGAGTAGAAGATGTGGCCGCGGTGGCCATTGAGAAGGGGAGGGAAGGAATTAGGTTTAGGGTTTGAAGAAATGAGAGAATGGAGAAAGAAGGAAAGAAAAGGGGCTGGAGGGGCTGAGAGAGGTGTGACATCCTAATTTTCAAAACAATATTAGGAAAATAATTAAATGATAAACAGGAATTACAAACCTTAATTGAGGATGAAATGTACTTGAAAAATACTTGGAAACCCTTAGAAGAGCATTGAATAACCTAGGATCCTCTAGAAGGACGAAAAACTAGAATTTTCTGGAAAAGGACGGTCGCGACGCGACGGAGATTATGAAGGATCCCATCGCGACGCGATCATGTCGGTAGTTAAGTCGGTGGGTAAGTTAGTGGATCAGAGCGTGGGATTGTTGAGACGTGTCCCTCATCGCGACGCGATGGACTTTGTGCCTGAGGACTATCGCGACGCGATGGACCCAAAATGGCTATAAATACCACCCTTCACCCTTCATTTTCCTCACCTTCTTCCAAGGCATTCTTGGGAGTGCATGGAGGAGCTTTGGAAGGTGCAACAGGGACGTGGGGACGAGACGCGAGCGGCAGCAGTCTTCTAAGCCAGGTAAGGGGGAAGATACCTTAATCACTAGGGAAAATAGGTAGTAGAGTAATACTGTTAGCATGTGTAGGGGACTTAACCCTACTAGGGGTTGATAGCAGCAGTACCTCAGGAGAGGGGTTATGACCTGTGACAGCTGAGGACAGTTGTCAGAGGTCTATCAACCATAGAAATGATCTATTGAAATCTATGGATGGATGCTGATTGTTGTAGTGTTTTGATATGATTGCTTTATGTTTGTATGACTATTGGTATACTGATTGATAACATGCCAGCAGTAGGTCGCCTGAGCGACATTAGGATTGATCCTTATGTTGATTAAGGATGGTTGATAGTGTGATTAACATGCTGATATTTATGTACTGGTCGTATATGATACGTGTGAATCTGATGCATGGTCCTAGAGTCAAGGGTGTCGCCCTCTAGTTAGAGGATTGCGAATCCCTAGAAGGTGATAGCACAGGTTACCGTCGATACCCTGTTGTCAGTGGTGACAGTCGGGTCAGTGTACCCGAGGTTGGTGTACCTGAGATGTATATGATCGATGGTACAGAGTAGTATGGAGTAGGCATATATGACCGAGCTCCAGGACTCCACGTCTGACGGGTGGACATTCTTGGTAATTCTCGGTATGGGGGATGTCGTCCGAGTGCACGGGACGGTACCTTACTCTGGCAATCAGATATGGTTGTATAGGATGCTGTAACCGGTAATCGGAGAGGGGATCGTAACATGATATGTTCCCAGGACAACTAACTTATCTGATTTGGTGCCCTGAGACTGGTGATCGGTCTAGGGAGTAGGGCGTTAATGGCCCATAGTATTTAGCGATAGTATGGGTCAGTAGGGCTGGTAACTGAGCCTGAAATCTCTGGGACAGTAGGGCTGGTAATTGAGCTTGAAACGTCCAGTGGTATGGGTCTGTAGGACTGGTAATTGAGCCTGAAAGACCGGTGACATGTGTCAATCTGTGGTATCAGAGTATGATGTGGTCTGTGACCATGTGGTTAGGATTATCAGTATGACGTATCAATATGGTTTGGTCTGTGACCGTATACTCAAGATTTTGAGTGTGTATTTGTGGTAACAGTCATGTTGATAAATTGTGATGTCTATGATGACAATTGCTATGTCTACGATTGTGCTGTGCATGATGACAGTATCTCTGCTATGTTGTTTTCCTGCTTAATGGTGATTGATGAGTGTCTTACCCCATCGTTTTCTGTGTTTTCTATATTATATGATGATGGATAGCAGATCAATAAGAAGTTTAAGTACTTAAAGCCTGGGAAGCAGTGTTGTGTCACGGCCAGTGTATCCTGTTGCGTACTCTGATATTGGATCGAGAAGGTGATGCTGTTGAAGTCAGGATAAAGTGATGCCCTATCTCAGCAGGGTTTTACAAGAGGCGTGAATGAGAGAGTGGGAGTGAGGGTCTCTTTGAGTTTTTAGGTTAGGGTTTAGTTTGGGCCATGGGTTTGGTGGGCCGCAAGAGAGGCTAAGGGGGCGTATATAAAAAATGGGGTGTGTGAGAAACATGAGAGGGGAAGCGTCTGGGAGGCACCATCAAGGGAAAAAAGAGGGGGTGCGCGAAGTAAGGAGGGAGAGCGCTGGGCTGGGTTGCTCATTAGCAGACTGCTAATTGCACCCCCTGTTTTACTACCTGTATCCCTTTCTTCATTTTCTCCTTTTTTCTTTCTTTCTTCTTCTTTTTATTATGAAACCAAAAACATTATTTTTATTTTTTATTACCAATTTAAACAAAATAAATAAATAGGGGCCAGACAAAATTGGGGTATAACAGCTGACCTTCCTTAATTACATTTTACTCAAAAATCTTCGTGAATTCGTTGTAAAAGATAATTAAGGATAGAAGACCCTAATTTTTGTCTGAAATAAGTCGTTTGAGAATGTGGGATTGGTTTCCGACTTTGGTGAGCGATTCTAGGTCTGGTTCCTAGAGAATTCCTTGGGTCGAAGATTCTAGGTTCGATTTCCTAGTGAATTCCGAGTAAGAATAGGTCTGATACCTAACTCTTACATCTTTGGTGGGAGATTCTAGATTCAGTTCCTAGTGAATTCTCTATATGGTATAGGTCTGTTTCCTAGCTCTTTACAAAAAATGGTGGGAGATTCCGGGTCTGGTTCCCCGCAAATTCACAGTAAGGCATAAGCTTAGTTCCTAACTCTTACAAAATTGGTGGAAGATTCCGGGTCTGGTTCCCAGCGATTTCCCGATAAGGCATAGGCTTGGTTCCTAGCTCTTACAAAATTTGTGGGAGATTCTAGGTTCGTTTTCCTAGCAAATTCTCGGTAAGGCATAGGTATGACTATGATTCCTTACAAAATTGGTGGGAGATTCCAGGTTCGGTTTTCCCAGTAAGGCACAGGTATGACTATGATTCCTTACAAAATTGGTGAGAGATTACAGGTTCGGCTTCCTGGTGAATTCCCGTATGGCATAGGTATGACTATGATTCCTTTCAAAATTGGTGGGAGATTCTAGGTTCGGTTTCCTAGCGAATTCCCAGTAAGGCATAGGTCTGATTCCTAGCTCTTACAACAAATAGATTAGGCAGGTTGAGTACTAGTTCTTACTGAGTAGACAACAGACTAACTGTATGCAATATTGGAGAGGATGGGTGGATAGACCCAAAAACTTTGATGGTTATGCAGAATGCAATGAATGGTATGCCATGCATGAATGTTGTTTTTGCTTTTGGAGCAACGATATTTTTTAAAGTACGTGGTGGACTCAAAAGTATTGATGATCATGCAAGATGCAATGAATGGTATGTCGTGCATGAGTATTGCTTTGTTTTTAAAGAATGAATTGTTTTCCTTTTTTTTTTCCTTTCCCTGAATCCCTTTGAGGACGCTGCCCCTAGACTCATGAGTTGATAACATTATGTTGGCTCGCTTGTCCAAATAGTTGACTTTGCAATGCATCAGATTTGCATACTTCCCACTTGATAGATCATCTTGCCTATCTTTGCGGATCCTTGAATTTGCTTTGAATACTCTTAAGAGGATTGGATTGGCTAGTTTTGACCCTCAGATTTTTCAGAGTCCTTTTGGCCTTTGCCCAGCCAAGTGAAGAATAATCTATGATAAGAGGTAGACCACTTTGTGTAGCTCTGCAACTGGAATGAAACCCTAAATGCGAGGCTTATTGATGATGGGCACAGATGTTGCCCCTAGCTTATTGGTTTATGCTAAGCTTTAGGAGGTACAATCTGGGTTGATATGTTTGTGAATTTGACCCTAATTTTTCCTAGGTTGCTTTTTTCGAGTTTTCAACCTAGCAGGTTGCTCTAACTTTTGTCTAGACCGCCATTTTGGGTTTTCAGCCTAGCGAGGTTTTATCTTTTATATTCCTCTTTTTTTTTTTTTACTTTTTTTTGGGTAAAGCAACTGCACTGAAGAGTTTATATGGATTTCCTCTTTTCAAAAATCAAGTTTTGAGAAAATGTGAGCAATTTGACTTTGATTAGAATGGACTTTATTATGATTGTAATGTGGCCAAGGGTTAACAGTTATGAAAGAAAAGATATTTCAGGCCCAAAAAGTATTTAAGGGTTTATGAAAACAAGGATCTTTAGTGCCAAAATGCACTTCAATGGTTGCTAGCACAATTGTCTTGTTTTGCTTTTGCATTTTTTATTCACTAGTTTTTTTTATCCTTGTAACCGTCTTGATACGTTGCATTTGCTATTTGTTTGCTTGCTTTGCTTTGCTCTTTTTTTTTTTTTGAACTGACAAAATTGAATGGATTATTGTGCCAGCCTCCAATGTATGGGTGATCCTTGTTTAGGGTATTTGAAAGAATTTTTTTTAGGCTCAAAAAGGGGTAGCAAGGGATATATTTTTTTATTTTTTGGATAGAGAAAAATGTCCAAACTTCATCTCAAAACCTTATTGCTCAAATTTTTACAAAAGTTATTTTTTGGTAAATTGCGTGCACTTGCTTTACCATTTTTATTACCATTAAATAAGAAGGAAAAATTGCATTTTATTGATGAACTGAAAAAGATAGGAACAAGAGTGGGCCCTTTACAAAATATGCCCTAGGGCTTCGACCAAAGCATAGAAAACATATGAATGATTGTTTAAACAGAGCTATCCTTCTTGAAGTCCAACCACTTGGGGTTGATCAGATCTTGCATTCTATACTTCAGAGCCCAACAATTTTCAATTGAGTGGCCCACTGCCCCGACGTGATTTACCGTGATGAACAGCATTTGTATCTTCTTCCCTCTCTTGGCCCATATTGCGCAGTGGCTATTGAGGGTCGAGGTTGCCAATCCTTCTGCTTGTAATCCCCGCTTCCACTCTTTCCCTGACAACGATTATGTCTGAGAAGCTTGAAGAGATATTTCCCGTCATCATATCATAGAATGGTTGCTGAAGTGTTTCAATGAATGTGGTAACCATCTCTTTCTCAGACAGCGGAGGTTCCACCTGTGCTGCAACACCTCTCCATCTTTGGGCACATTCTTTGAAGCTTTCTGTAACACCCTGCCTAATTTAATCTAGTGTAATGCCTATACTTCAATATTAATTAAAATAACGACAATTTACATTAAAGCACAGGAGTTAGCAAAAATTTAAAACTTGTTAATTAAATTACAAGTCAAAACTTTGACCATAGTCAAAAATCTAGGAGTTAGATTACAACTTTTCCAAATTTAAATACTTGGAATTCAAAATACAACTAAGTCTTTCCAACATCAAAGGATAAAGGAATGCCTACAATTCCAAAACAAACCCTAGTCTAAGAGTATCAGGCCTTTAGCAACGCCTAATTGTCCTTCGGTGCCTGCTTATCTGAAAAACAATAAGAAAGGGGTGAAATAAAATCTCAGTGAGTCCTTCACAGACCCCTCACCAACACTAAACCCAAATATAATTCAATACATATATAACAATAATAATTAATAAAACATAAGATTATATCTATCCTAAGGACTAATCCTATTTTAATCCTAATCTTAATCACAAACATCAAATGCAATCCAGGATGTATCCTCTTAGGGGCCAATGCTAATTGAGCCGGATCCACGCCGCCGTGTCTTACCGATCACCGGACCGATGCACCTGTCGCCAGGTCTCATCGTTCATCGGACCGACAAACAACAAACTATTCTATTCTATATGAACTAGCTACAAATGATGAATTCTATTGAAGTATAAAATTGACTTCCTTAGGAATCCACGCCGCTGGGACTTATCGATCACCGGGCCGACGTGTCTGCCGTCGGGTCTTATCGATCACCGAACCGACAACCATCATACCATAACATACAGACAACCTTTCAAGTGACTAAAATATTGCACTAGGTTGAAATTTGGGAGAACAACATCCAAAAATGTGTAAGAATTGGAAACATAACTTGCATAATCGATTATGCTCAAAATTTCAGTTTTCAGAAAAGAATTTGGGTAAAAATCGATTATATGACAGGTCATAATCGATTACATAATCGGTTATAGGAGGTGTCATAATCGATTATGACATTAACATAATCGATTACTGCACAACTTCAAATCGCAGAAGAGAGACAGAATATTCATAATCGATTATGGGTGGTGCCATAATCGATTATGACACTGAAATATGCAGAATTTTCTGCATTTTCTGCAGAATTCAAAGTTTAACACCAAAACACCAAATCAAACCAAACCAATTTCTCTCAAACATATAAAATCAAGCATCAACCATGATACCTTGAAAAACCGTCTTATTGCACATATTATATTCATGACCAACAACATATTTTAGATATCACAAATTCATCAAAATGTGAACAACACATACAACCAAAAATCATTTCCAAACTGTATCTCCCTAGAACACATAGAAGACATAGATTTCATACCAAATGAGAAGGAAATGAAAACCCTAATGGGGTCTTATGGTTGCCCCCACCTAAGGGAGATGAACTCACCTAAATTCTCAAGAGAATGAGCTAGGAAGCTTGGAAAGCTTGATTCTCTCCTCTTCCTCTTCTTCAATTCACGTCCCCCTTTTTCTACAATTTAAGGTTCTTCAATCTTCACCCAAATGACACAATCTCAGCTCCAATGTTCTTCTCAAGGCAAGGATTGCAGAAAACACTCACAAATTTCACTCTAATCCTCTAACTTCCTCTAACCCTAACACTCCTCCTTCTCCTTTTCCCTTTTCTCCTTTCCTTTCTTCTTTCTTCTTCAGCTGAGGGGGAAAAACGAGAGAGAGAGAGAGAGAGCATGAGAGAGAGAGAGAGTGGCATGGGTGAGGGAAAGAAAAGAGAGGTGAACCATGTAGTCCCTCATTTGGCCTAGGAAAAATACCCAATTGCCCTTCCTTTTTCTCCTATTTCATAATACCATTTCTATTCACACGGCTAATATTTATAAATACTCCCCTAATTTAATTACTCAATAATAAATTTAGAACATAATAAAGCCTAAATTAATTTAGCTAAATAATTAAATTAGGCGGGGTGTTACACTTTCATTGCCCCCTTTCACCATAGTTTGCAACTGGGAGCAGTCAGGAGCTATGTTCATATTGTAGCTATATTGCTTGAAGAAAACATTAGCCAAGTCCTTCCATGAGATGATTTTGCCCCGCTCTTACTGCATATACCAGCGCAAGGATGCCCCGGTAAGACTCTCTTGGAAAAAGTGGATTAAGAGTTTATCATCATTGGAGCAAGAGGCCATCTACCGACAATACATGATGAGGTGGATTTTTGTACAAGTTAACCCCTCATACTTAGGAAACTCAGGGACTTTGAATTTTGGTAGAATCACCATGTCAGGGACTAAGCATACGTCTGAAGCTTCGAACCCAATATGATTTGCCCTTTCAATTGCTTTCAGCCTCGCTTCCATAATTCGGAGTCTCTCCTAAACTAAGGGATCCTCTTGGGCATTCGTGTCAATGGGTTGTGATCTTGATGGGCCACTGGAATGGTTCTTATCAAGGGCCAATCAAGCATTCAAGATTTGCAAGATCTCTAGTATCTGGCCCATTTGACCCTTTACTTGGTTGAGCTCCTCCCTCATTGCTTGTTGATTCTGTTCCAACACATATATGAGTCTAGTTTGGGCTCGAGTCCGGTAGGGATGTAGGGAAAGCTTGGTTATAGCTATTTTCTGATATGGAAAGAAAACAGTAGTTATGTTATGAAGATGTCATGGTTATGCATGTATGAATGCATTTTTTTTATGCACATTTTATACAAAAGAGAATATGATGGAGAAAGGAGAAACATTTTTCTTTCATTTTGTTTTTTTTCTATACAAAAATAAAATGAATGCAGTGAGAAAGAGAAAATGTTCTTTTTTTTTAAACCAATTTTTTTATTTTTTGTGGAGGGAAAAAGAATGAGAAGAGAAAATACTTTTTTTTGTTGAATAATATTTTTAGAAAAAAATAATATTTATTATCTTTCACAATTTTGAAAAATGAATGGCAAATAAATGGATAAAGGAAAAACGGGCAGAGTGCTCCTTGTGAATTAAGCCGATATTTTCTAAGATATTAGGTTCTATGACTTTTGTCACGTGTGAAATGAGGCAGATAAGGTATGCTCCTTTTGTGATATGAGTTGGTGTCTCCAAAGAATGGGTCTAGGGTTCACATAAGTGTCTTTCCATGGGTGGATTATGGTACTAATCTAAAAGGTCCCAAGAGCCAAGGGTCCTATTTGCGAATGCTACCACCAATAATAGGTATACTATTAAAGGATGGTTTTTTCTCAAATGGAGTCAAACTCTAGGTGAGGCCTTCGTAGGAACCCACTGGCCATACGTCCAGCAGAGCATCCACTACACAGCCTCTCATAACTTAAGGTTCACTCGGGCCCGGGTATAGAGCACCCACTCGTAGTGTGCAAAAAATGTGTTAGGTGAAGTATGTGAAGGAGCAATACTTAAAAATACTACCCTACTGTAAAACAAATGGAAATACAATATATATACATGTCTTCTACCCTAAGGTTCAATATTTACATATTCACAATGAAATAAGTAAACCAAAAATATAGAAGCAAAATAAATAAAACTAAAAATACAAAGAGGAAACAATTCACGTAAAAAGGCAACACAATCAATTTTCAAACAACTTAAGGCCTAACTCTCTAATGTCCCCAGTAGAGTCGCCCGCTGTGACAACCACCCTAAAATTCAAATGGAGTCGCCACTAATATTTTATTTTTAGGAAAATATTGGAAAACCTATTCACATATTTACAAAAAGAAGGGCCTTCAAACCAAAGGTGAGTTTGAGAGTTCGTTATGCTTAAGGAATGTATTAACACCCCTAAGATGGCCATAAAAATTGTGCCTTTAATTGCTTAAAAATTTGTTTGCCATCAAATGAATTATTTCCAAAAAAATGTTTTATATTTATTATCCTAGAAATAAATACAAGTTTATTAATCACCATATTACAAAAGTAATAAAAAGAAAACTCAGTAAAAAGAAAAGTCAAGCATTTAACAAAAGTTATTATTTCATCTCCTTTTAAATAAAACAGAAATATAAAATATAAAAACAGAAAATAAAATCTGTTCAAATTATATTAACCTAATTATTTAAAAAAAGTGTAGATGAAAAATATAGAAACTTCCTTTTTTGGCTTTTATGCCCCTCTTTCACTTTTTATATTTTTCTGATTCGAACCTCTAAAAGAAAATAATTGCAAACTCACCCCATCTGGGTTTGGCACCTTTGAAAGGCCAAACCCTAACCCTAATTCGATTAAATCAGCGTATGGATCAAAAAGTAAACTAGAAACATTTCGCATTCATAGGATTCTTCAAGAACAATAATCATAAAAATGTAAAAAGAAAGAAGAAGAAGAAGAAGAAGAAGAAGAAGAAGAAGAAGAATCAATGTATGTTCCTCAGTTTATATCCATCACAGTCCAGATTTAAGTTTCAATTACATGAACAAATGAAATAGGGGACCGAAACCAAAAAATGGAAGAGAAGATAACCTGGTTAAAGCTTTCCCAGAAAATAAGAAACAAGTGTTGAAAGAAAAAAAAAACCTAAAACTATGAGTTTGTTTATTTGGTTAGTGGCCTCACGGGTGTTCTTCCTTTTCTCGTCTGTGTCTTTTTCGTTCTTTCCTTTCCACTTCTTTGCTCTTCTTTTCCTTGGATATCTCTTCCTTTTCACGCGGCCATTGAGGGGCTTTTATAGTCTTCTAAGAATCTGTGACCGAAAATAGAAATAGATCAGAGCAAAATAAATAGGAAATAGAGAAATAAAAACGAAATGATGATAAAAATAAAATACTCCCTAATTTTATGGAAATCCACCCGTTGTTCCCTTTTTCATACGAATCATCAGAGATCTTTGACTTTTGAGGCCTGTATTTGGACGAAATCGTAAAGAAAAAAGGGGATTCAATTCGGCCTAGTGGAAACGAAAAGAAACAAAAAATTACGGGAGAGAATAGAAGATGTGGCCGTGGTGGCCTTTGAGAAGGGAAGGGAAGGAATTAGGTTTAGGGTTTGAAGAAATGAGAGAATGGAGAGAGAAGGAAAGAAAAAGGGCTGGAGCAGCTGAGAGAGGCGTGAATCAGAGAGTGGGAGTGAGGGTCTCTTTGAGTTTTTAGGTTAGGGTTTAGTTTGGGCCATGGGTCTGGTGGGCCACGTGAGAGGCTAAGGGGGCGTATATAAAAAATGGGGTGTGTGAGAAACATGATAGGGGAAGCGCCTGGGAGGCTCGATCAAGGGAAAAAAGGGGGTGCACGAAGTAAGGAGGGAGAGCACTGGGCTAGGCTGACCAGCAGGTTGGGTTGCTCATTAGCAGACTTCTAATTGCACCCCCTATTTTACTACTTGTATCCCTTTCTTCCTTTTCTCCTTCTTTCTTTCTTTCTTCTTCTTTTTATTATGAAACCAAAAACATTATTTTTATTTTTTATTACCAATTTAAAAAAAAAAATAAATAAATAAATAAATAAATAAATAGGGGCTGGACAAAATTTGGGTATGACAGAGAGGTATGGGCTTTTTATGATGTGGCAAGATTTTAGTGGATAATAGGTAAATATCTTACCTAATATTATGGATAAGGCATGGCCATCGAATGACTCATTTTTTTTTCTTTTCTCCTTTTCTCTTGTGGCCGGTTCTTCATTTGATTAGAGGGGGGAGAAGATCTCTTCATTTTCTTTCTTAATGTTGGTAAAGTTTTGGTGTTGGAAACCAAGTTCTTCTTCTGCATTTCTTTCTCCCTAAAAGCATGAGCATCTCCCATTAAAACACCTCCATCTTTGCTTTATTTTCTTCTCCTAAATTGTGCTAGAATCTTGAGATTAAGTGTGAGGGTTTTGAGCAAGTTTTTCCCTTCCTTTCTTGGCCAAAAAAACCGTGGCCTTTTCCTTGAGTTTTGGGTGAGATTTTTTATCCTTTTACTTCTAATTTTTTGTTGTTTATTGATGACGGTTTTGATGTGATTAAATGTAAATTTTTCCCTCTCCTCAAGAGCCATCTTGGCCGTAACTTAGAGAGAGTTTTTGGGAAAAATTTACTCTGAATCACTTGCTTAATTGTTGTTGTTTTTGTGTTGTAGTTGTTGATGATTTTGATGTTGAACATCAAAGAAAGAAATTCAAATTTTCTTCCTCATTTGGAAGCTTGAAATTCGTGACCCTTAGCTAAGAAAAAAGGGAGATTTCAAGTTTTTAAAACCTTGTTTTCTTAAGGATTTTGTTGTTGTTGTTTAAGAGATTTTGAGAAAGTTTGGTTTAGTTTAATGTCGATTCAAGTGTTGTTTTTATGATTTAAGACCATGAACACCTAAGTCTTAAAGAAATCTATGTATTTCTTAGATAAATGGAGTCTTAGAAATTTTGTAACAAAGTTCTTTAGTTTTGATGTTGATTAGGTGCCTGTTTGGTTTAGATTGTCAAATTACCGTTTGTATACAAAATTGGAAACCACATTTAGAAAACTCCGTTTTGACTTTTCAACTGAGTGTTTGGTTAAGATTTCAGGTGAATAAAATCTGGTTTGAAGGTGGTAAACTGGATTTTGTTGGAAGCAAAAAATCTTAGCTTTTCCGTTTAGAAAAATGGATTTGAAACGTAGGACCCACACAATCCTTTATATTTACACATCAAAAGTGATTCTACTTTTATCATCCAAATGAAATTGATTTTTTTGAACACACTTTTAAAATATCATTACCAAACACAAATCAATTTTTTTAAAGTCAATTTTTTTAAAATCAATTCTTTTAACATCAATTCTTCAGAATCAATTCTATCAAAATCTAAAACAAACAGACCCTAGAAAGGTTTGAAAGAATGAAAATTTTTGGGGTTGGTATTTATGGTTGTAAACCTTAAGCTTATTAAGGTTTTGGTGTTGTTTTTAAAATTTCTATTTGATCAAAATGTTTATAGTTCAAAAACTAGGTATTTTAGAAGTTAGATTCAAGAATTAGTTTGAAAATAAATAATTTTAGTTGTTTTAAAAGTTTAGCTGTAAAGGTTTTTGAGAAAGTTGTATAGTTTTTAAAACATTGTTTTAACTTTGTTTTAGTATTTTGAGTGTGGGTTGTAAGTTAGAAATGATTTTGGGTAATTAAAGTTTAAAATATTTTTAGAGTTAAAGTTGTAAAGGTTTTAAGAAGTATTAGTTTAGATTTTGGGTGTTTGAAAACAAAGAAGTGGTTTTGGTAATTTAGAAATTATGATTTCAAGATTTAATGATTTTTAGTGATTTGTTGTTTGGAAGTAGACTAAGAGAAATCTTAGCGATCCTTTGTTTTTAATTCATTAGAAGGTTAGCATTTTATAAGATTCAAAGTTTATTTTTTATGACTTAGTGATTTAAAGGCTTTGGGCAATGAATTCTTTAAATGGATGAGCCTAGTATGTGTTAAAAGAATTTGAAATAAAGACTTGTCCAAAAAGGATCAAGTCATGAGCTTTCCATTTATGGGAACGACAAGTTTCAATTATTTACATACTAACCTATGTGATTGAGTATTTTTAAAAGTTAGGTTTTTGTGTTGGATGTTGAGTTTTTAAAACCTGTGTTTTAAATCTTGTTTTGTTCATTTTGAGTGCGGATAGTGAAGTATAGAGTTTAAGTTGTGTTACCCGAGTTGGCTTTTGAGTCGTGGCCCTAATAAGTGGTATTAGTGGCTTAGGGAGTTCTTAATTTTAGTGTTTGTTGGTTTAAGGTTGTAGAGGTCGAGATTGTGTGCGAGTTCGGGTTCGTGATCGTGTTTGTGACGTTGACATGGAAGGAAAGCTTTAAGGTAAGAGCATCTTCCATTTTGTTGCTTATATGTGCTTAAGCTTGTGTGTGCAAGGGTGTTTTGGGTTGATGTTATTGAGAAATATGATTCGGTGAACTGATTAATTGTTGTTGAGATGTTGTGAATATTGAAATGATTATTTGGTGGTGCATTGGCATGCATATGTGTACACCGACATTAGGAATCCAGTATAGTACTAATGTCGAGTAATTGAATTTCCATTGGTATGGAAAAAGGGGGCATTCCAATCTAAGAATCCAGTGTCATACCTGGGAATCTAGTGTAGGACCAGTGCCATTATTGCCCATTTGGTATAGGTAAGTGTTGTTGTTGGAATTCCAGAAATCATCTGCATTGATATGTAGACAAATCAAAAGAGATACGTGATACGTTCTTATTATGCTAATTGATTTGGGGTGTCGATGTGTTATAATTGATGCTGAGCTGTTGACATTGTGAATTGCATATTTATATGCTCTGTGGTTATTATATATGTTTATTTTCGGAAGATGACCCTTTCTATATATGGGCATTCTCATGGATGTCACCTCAGATGATGGTGCAAGTTGGAGAGTTGTAGTCATTGAAGGGCAACAAGCGATGCAGAGGAGGACTTGACACGAATACATTTTTGGAGTCATAGTTATGAGACTTGTTGTGAGATACAGTAAGAGTTGTAGGGCTGACCAGCTATGGGATTCTTTGGTGTATTTCTTTGAGTTGTATTTTGTACAATGAATCTTTTAAAAACTCGTATTATTTTCTTATAAGTGTTTATACATCTTTCTTTGCATGGTTATTGTGATTTGATTATTATGTCTTTGTTTGAACATCACGTTTCAAAATTGCTACAATACTCTGATTGTTATTTTGAAAGAAGTTTGAAAAGAAAAAAAAAATTAGACCCACATTTTTCGAAACCATGCAAGCAGAGTATTTCATTTTCAAAAGTATTTTAACTTTTAAAAGAAATATATTGGATCAGTAGCACTCCGAAAGTCGGGGTGTTACACAAGCTAATATGGTCGCTCACACTCTAGCTAAGGTGGCCATATACCATGCTAGTCCTCAGTCTTATTTTGACATGCATTCTTGTATTGAAACATTAATTTTGAATGAAATGCACTAGATTTCTTTCATAAAAAAAAATTAACTATTTAGAAGCCCCTCACAAGCTGGCAATCGTAACTGTGAAAAATAGGAAGATACAATTTTTTTGAATGTGCTCGACTGAGTTAGCACTCAACAGAATGTTTAATTTATACACAAAGATTACAAGAATAATAATTGGGAAATACAACTTACAAGATAAGTAATAAAAAAATCTCTGTTCCCTCATATGTATTGAACCTATTCTATTTGTTGTACAATGAATCTAAACTACTTGGAAATTGGAACATTTAATGTACTTGGAAAGTGCAATATTAAATGTACTCGAAAAGTGGAACATTAAACGTGGGTTTATTTCCAAAACTCCCCCTCAAGCTGGTGAACATGTATTCTCCATTCCCAGCTTGGATACTATTCCTTCAAAAACTAGACTACTCAATCCTTTGGTGAGAATATCCGTTGCCCTTGTGAAGGTACACACAAAGTACAAATCAAATCGAAGTCGAGCTTTTCTTTAATAATGTGCCTATCCACTTCAATGTGTTTTTGTTCGATCATATTACACGAGATTATGAGCTATGTTGATTACTAACTTATTATCACAATAAAGCTTCACAGGTCCACCCACTTAATCTTTAAATCTTTTAAAATGATTTTGAGCCAAAGTAGTTCACAAATTCCTTGTGCCATAGCCCGAAACTCAGCTTCAGCACTAGAACGCGCCACCACATTTTGTTTTTTACTCCTCCAAGTTACTAAATTTCCTCTAAGAAAGGTACAATATCCAGTAGTGGACCTCCTGTCAGTGATTGACCCTGCATAATCGACATCAATATAAGCCTCGATAGTTGCATTTCCATTCCTTTTATATAAAATTCCTCTTCCTGGAGTTCTCTTGAGGTACTGTGTAACACTCTCAAATTTGAATTCTTAGGATCTATAAATTGTGTGATCATATTGATAGTTTTGTGACCGCTTATGTGTGTTTGCCTTAATAATTAGTATATTTTAATTGATATTATTTTATTTTATTCTTATTAAATATTAGCCTTGAATTTATTATAGACATTTTAGAATAATAGTATATTTTAGAAATAGTATGGAATGATGTTGTTGAAGTGAAAATTGTTTTAAAAAAAATTTATATATATATTTATATGTACTTGTGCAGCACTACGTTGTTCTTTCTATATAAAAAAAAAGTGGGCTTTTTTATCAACAAAAGAATGGGCCACGCTTTCCTTTTTTTCCAGCACCCACCAAGCCACGCCTCTGTTTCAAACTTTCAATTGTTAATATTGTTCATCATCTTCATCACTCATTCGGCTGATCAAAAAAAAATACGAAACCCTTATTCCTTTCTTCTCTCTTCTTGTTCTCATATTTTAGGCCACAGAAAAATCCCAAAACTTACAACCCAACTCGAAATCGACCAAAGAACACGTTTTCGGCCTCTGTTCGTTCAACCGCGACTCCGTTCGTCGCGTTTATTTTGGTGGGGCGAGCTGTAATTTCCTTTTTTCGGCCACCACAGTTTTCGGTTCGAAAAACGGATGCCATTTTCGGATTCCTCGCGTCGAAACCTTCAAGAATCACTACTCCTTTGCTCGATTCGGTGAAGTTGACGCCGGACCCCTTGTAACCCTTTTGTCCCGGTATGGCATTTTCCGGTCACTCTTTTTGCTTGCTTTTAATTTCGTTTCAGCCTTAAAAATTCTAAAAAAATATATTATACTAATTATTATTTTTTCCAGCCGCGTTTCGCTCTTCCGTAAATTTTATCCTGTGCTCAGTTGGTGCTCAAATTGTCGTTGTAGCCAGTTTTCTTCGCCTTGGAATACTTCAAACTTTTTATTGAGGTAAGGGGGGTAGATGGATATAAGATTAGTGGGCTCATGGATATAATTAGGCAATAGGGACGTCCCATGGTCCCTAGACTTGGCGCGGTTGTGCAAAATAAGTACCTTTGCCATTGTGATAGGGAAAACTTCATATTGAATTCTGTCATGATATTTATGTTAATAGAAAATTGTCTTATAATGTGTTGTTTGAGTTGATATGTTATGATATATAAGGATTATATGATGATTTGCTTGTCTTAGCTTGTTGTTGATAAATGTATGTATGAGGTAAATGGGTTGAAATGAGATTACTCGTTACTATCTGATGTTCTGAAATTGTTGTGTTGAGTGAGAACTAGATTATCATAAGGTATGGTTGTTACACTTAGATCCTCTAGGTGCTATATCATGGTTATGTGAAGGATAAAGTGTGGACGGTGGGTATGATTGTTAGGAGTTAACTAATGTATAATTATGTTTCTTTTGCATTTAAGTTACGGTATAAACAAGTCTTAGGACTAGGATATGACGGTTGACATTTGGTGTTGGTAGTTTAAATGCTTTAGAAGTAAGATTTGACGTTGTGAGTATTTAGCAATAGTTGTGCAGAAAAATGATTAATTCTGGGATTGTTTTAGCTAAGTCTTACTCATTTAATTTTTGTAAATTCAATACATAATAATTACTAACCCAAACTCTTTTGGATAGCGTCCTATAATTTTAGGGGAGAAGTATGGTACGTCCGGTTAAAAAAATAATAATAATAAGTAAGTTGAAACACTTGGGTTAAGAGTTAGAAATTAAGTTAAGCTTGCTTAGACTTAGTATGGTGAGGTAGGCTGATAACTCGGACTCGTTCCAAGATTGGGGAAACTTGTTAGTTTACTGACGAATAGTACCTCGTTAATGTTGTTGTAGTCGACCGCTTGATAAGATGGTCGGTGTGCTGTTATGCCGTTATTGTTAGACACTTGTTTGATTTGTGTTCTTGCATCATTGTGTCTTGTTAAGTTAACGTTATTGGGGGTGAGCAACGATGATGCGATATAGTATCGGCCATGATGGGCAAGGTACCCGGCCTTGGGGGTCAATCGGATAGGGGCGTCTTACATAAAGGCAGCGACTTGCAACCAATGCTGGGGCATTGACCAATTTATCTGGTTACCCTGACTAGACACTGTTCGTACTCAAGAGTGATGATGTTTTCTCACTCGCTCATCTGAGTTAGTTTGGATCCACATGTTCGGTGAAGTAGAGATTGTCTAGGTTGCATTAGTACTCGTTAAGTTATGCATCCATGTTATGTGTCAATTATACTGAAGTTGTTATATGCGCATTGCTTAATCTATGTCCTTTGTCATTTGTGCTATGATTGTATATGATGTCTAACCCCTCTTTACTGTGGCTACTCATACACCATTGTGTATGTTTAGACGATGAGATTGCAGGTGACGATGACGATGTGGCTGATGAGTGACACGCGGATGCAGTCACCATAGTTAGGATTTCCGTTGTTATTATTTTATTGTGGTTGATTGTTCCGATGTAAGTGATTGGGTCAGCTCTGAGACGTTGTGACATCGGGGTGCTTTTATTTTTCTGAACTTGACATAATTGTTATTTGATTTTTCCGCAAGTTTGTACGAGCGTGATGACTCTACCTTCATTTATGAAAAATTTTATTGGACCGTATTTTTCAGTGGTTATAATTATTTTAATTTATTTCTTTAATAATAACATGCTGGTAGAGGGTGTCACATTTAGTGGTATCAGAGCTCGGCTTGTTCTTCAGGCCGTGGTATGAGTCTATTATGTATTCTCTGTGTGCTCTTATAAGAATGTCTATGCTAGAATAGATGTGATTACAGAATTGTAATGCATTTAGACCGAATCTAATCTCGTTCTACTGTTTGTTTGTGAAGGAGGAAATTGCAAACAGGACTGACCGTGCTGTGATTGAGGCTTTAGGCCGGCTTGCTGAGGCGATGGAACGCGACCACGCTCGTCGGGATAGGACTACCCACTTTCGGGGCATTGCTGACTTCCAGAAGAATGACCCTCCGTCGTTCAAGGGAGCTTTTGACCCTGAAGGAGCACAGCACTAGATCCGCGAAATGGAGAAGATTTTCCGGGTGATGACTTGCACTGACACCCAGAAGGAAGCTTTCGCTACTTTCAAACTGATGGATGAAGCCGAGCACTGGTGGGAGAACACCCGTCAGCGCCTGGAGAATGCTGAAGTGGTTGTCACCTGGAATCTGTTCAAGGAGCATTTCCTGGAGAAGTATTTTCCGGCCGAGTTACGTGACAAGAAGGAAGCTGAGTTTCTGGCATTGACTCAAGGCAACATGTCAGTGGATGAGTATGCCGTCAAGTTTGAGGAGCTGCTCGCTATTACCCTCCCTATCAGACTGCTACGAGTGACCGCTCTAAGTGTGTGAAGTTCAAGAACGGGTTGCGTCATGAACACAAACGGGGCATAGCCATTGTGGAGATGAACAACTACGGCAACTTGGTGAAGAAGACCAGAGATTATGAGGATGCCTATAAGGAGAGCGCAGGTGCACTGAGGAACGCCAGAGGCAATCAGTATCAAGGAAAAGGGAAGCAGCCTTTAGCCCCTACTGGTCGAGGGTTCAAGCATGAAGGTAACAAGAAAAACAACACATCTGCAGGGGGACCAGCTGGAGGAGCCACTTGGCCGTCTGATCGTGTCAGTGCGGGAAGTGCGGTTCGGATCACTATACCCGGAGTGCAAGGAGATTTCACCATCTGTTTTAAGTGTGGTAAGGCGGGGCACATTAGCAGGGATTGTGGGGAGGCCAAGTCTGAACCAGCAAGTGGAAGCAAACCTCTGAAGTCTCAAGCTAACAAGATGAAGACCACTGGCAGAGTCTTTGCTCTCTCAGGAACCGAAGCAGCAGAATCAGAGAATCTCATCCAAGGTACTGGTTTCATCCAAGGAACTCTTGTTTTAGTATTGTTTGACTCTAGCGCGAGCCATTCTTTCATCTCGCATGACTGTGTGAGAACCTTGCAACTACCTTTGACTCGACTTACTTTAGATTTGGAGGTAGCCCTCCCTTCGAAGGATCCAATAATTACTTTTTATGCATGTAAGAACTGCACTCTAGAGATTGGCGATAGGACCTTTGTAGTGGATCTGGTGTGTTTACCTCTTCGAGAGTTGGATGTCATACTCGGAATGGATTGGTTGGTCGCCAATCGTGTGTTTTTGAACCGCCGACAAGACGGTGATGTTTGTAGAACCCGAGCCTAAGGACCCAAATGTTGTCACCGCTAAGCGTGTGGAATCATCTCTCAAGGAAGGAGCCCAAGCTTATATGATGTTGTGTACCATGGTGGCGAGAGAAGAAATTGGAAGTGAAGGACATTCCGATCGCCTGCGAAGTTTCCTAAGTATTCGATGAGATTAATAGCCTACCACCGGAGCAGGATGTGGAGTTCGCAATTGATCTTGTTCCGGGAACGGGACCCATCTCTATGGCACCTTACAGGATGTCCCCGTTAGAATTGGCAGAATTGAAGAAGCAGCTGGAAGAGATGTTAGAGAAGAAGTTTGTAAGGCCCAGTGTGTCGCCATGGGGAGCACCGGTTTTATTGGTCAAGAAGAAGGATGGTTCTATGAGGTTGTGTGTAGACTACCGACAACATAATAAGGTTACTATCAAGAATCGCTACCCGTTGCCACGGATAGACGATCTTATGGACCAACTGATAGGGGCTTGTATTTTCTCGAAGATTGACTTAAGGTCGGGATATCATCAGATTCGAGTGAAGCAGGAGGATATTCCGAAGACCGCGTTCCGAACGCGTTACGATCACTATGAGTACTCGGTGATGCCTTTTGGCGTAACAAATGCACCAGCAGTATTCATGGACTATATGAAAAAGATTTTTAGCCCCTACCTGGATAAGTTTGTGGTGGTGTTCATTGATGACATTTTGATCTACTCTAAGACTCGAGAGGAACACAGAGGACATCTAAGGGTTGTCTTGCAAGTCTTGCAGGAGAAACAACTGTATGCAAAGATGTCGAAATGTGAATTCTGGTTGGAAGAGGTGAGTTTTCTCGGGCATGTGATTTCTAAAGGAGGCATAGCAGTCGATCCAACCAAGGTTGAAGCCGTCTTGCATTGGCAAGCCCCTAAGTCTGTGACGGAGATTCGAAGCTTTTTGGGACTAGCAGGTTACTACAGGAGATTTATCGAAGGCTTTTCCAAGATTGCACTACCGTTGACTCGTCTTACGAGGAAAGGACATGTGTTTCTATGGGATGCTAAGTGTGAGGAGAGCTTCCAGGAGTTGAAGAACAAGTTGGCTTCAACATCGCTGTTAGTTTTGCTGCACTGGTGAACCGTTTGTGGTGTATTGTGATGCTTCCAAGCAAGGATTGGGTGGAGTGTTGATGCAGCATGGTAAGGTGGTGACGTATGCATCGCGACAGCTGAAGGTACATGAGCAAAATTACCCCACTCATGACTTAGAGTTGGGAGCGGTGGTTTTTGCTCTAAAGATCTGGAGACATTATTTGTATGGCGCCAGATTTGAAGTTTTCAGTGACCACAAGAGTTTAAAGTACATGTTTGACCAGAAGGAGTTGAATATGAGACAACGTAGGTGGATGGAGTTCTTGAAGGACTACGAATTCGAGCTGAGTTATCATCCCGGTAAGGCTAATGTGGTGGCGTATGCTCGAGTAGGAAGGCCTTACATTGCTCACCCATGATGGTTAAGGAGATGGAGTTAATAGAAGATTTCAGGGACATGAGTTTGGTTTGTGAAAGGACTCCAGTGAGCGTTAGGCTCGGTATCTTTGAAGGTGGCGGTGGTCGATGGACCTAGTCCGTGAAGGACAGAAGACTGATTTGTTCTTAGTTGATCAGAGGGCCCTAATGGTACAAGGGAAGTTAGCGGATTTCATCGAAGGTACAAATGGTATTTTGCGATTCCGGGATCGGATTTGTGTACCGGATGTTCCGGAGCTAAGGAAAATGATTCTGGAGGAAGGTCACAGGAGTCGTTTGAGCATTCACCCCGGAGCTACAAAAATGTACCAAGACTCGAAGAAGATGTTCTGGTGGCCCGGAATGAAGAAAGAGATAGCTGAGTTTGTATATTCATGTCTGACTTGCCAAAAGTCCAAGATTGAGCATCAGAAACCGTCTGGGAAGCTGCAGCCGCTACCTATTCCAGAATGGAAGTGGGATAGCATTGCCATGGATTTCGTGTCAGGACTTCCGAGAAGTCCAACGGGTTGTGACGCTATTTGGGTGATTGTGGACCGGTTGACGAAAGCAGCTCATTTCATAGGCGTGAACATGGAGTACTCACTGGAGAAGTTGACTAAGTTGTATATTCGCGAGATCTTCAGGTTGCACGGAGTACCCTCCAGCATCGTATCGGATCGAGACCCCAGGTTCACATCGGGGTTTTGGGAGAGTTTGCATGCCGCTTTGGGGACCAAGCTTAAGTTAAGCTCTGCCTACCATCCTCAGACAGATGGGCAGTCAGAGAGGACGATTCAATCCTTGGAGGATTTGTTAAGAGCCTGTGTCATGGAGGAGACTGGGGGCTGGGAAAAGTTCTTACCTCTCATAGAGTTTACCTACAACAATAGTTTCCATTCTAGTATTGGGATGGCACTGTATGAGGCCCTATATGGGAGGAGGTGTAGGACACCGTTGTGTTGGTATGAACCCGGTGAACAACTTGTGTTAGGACCGGAGATAGTGCAAGAGACCACCGAGAAAGTAAGGATGATTCAAGAGAAGATGCGGGCGGCGCAAAGCAGACAAAAGAGTTATCACGATAAGAGAACTAAGGATTTGGTGTTTCAAGAAGGTGATCATGTGTTTCTGCGGGTTACGCCCACCAAAGGAGTTGGAAGGGTAATGAAAGCTAGGAAGTTAACGCCTAGGTTCATTGGACCCTATCAGATTTTGAAAAGGGTTGGCGAGGTAGCATATCAGGTGGCGTTACTTGCTTCGCCGAATCTGCATAACGTGTTTCACGTGTCGCAATTGCGGAAGTACATTCCTGACCCGAGTCATGTGATCGAACCGGATGCTATACAATTGAAGGAGAATCTTACTTTTGAGGCGCTTCCGAAAAGGATTGAGGATCGAAAATTGAAACAGTTAAGGGGAAAGGAGATCCCGCTAGTGAAGGTGATTTGGAGCGGAGCTACGGATGAGAGTGCCACATGGGAATTGGAAAGTAAGATGAAGGAGCTTTACCCGCAGTTGTTCGCGACAGGTTAGTGACAATTCCGAGGACGGAATTTTTCTAAGAGGGGGAGGATTGTAACACCCTCAAATTTGAATTCTTAGGATCTATAAATTGTGTGCTCATATTGATAGTTTTGTGACCGCTTATGTGTGTTTACCTTAATAATTAGTATATTTTAATTGATATTATTTTATTTTATTCTTATTAAATATTAGCCTTGAATTTATATAGACATTTTAGAATAATAGTATATTTTAGAAATAGTATGGAATGATGTTGTTGAAGTGAAAATTGTTTTAAAAAAAAATTATATATATATTTATATGTACTTGTGCAGCACTACGTTGTTCTTTCTATATAAAAAAAAAAGTGGGCTTTTTTATCAACAAAAGAATGGGCCACGTTTTCCTTTTTTTCCAGCACCCACCAAGCCACGCCTCTGTTTCAAACTTTCAATTGTTAATACTGTTCATCATCTTCATCACTCATTCGGCTGATAAAAAAAAAATACGAAACCCTTATTCCTTTCTTCTCTCTTCTTGTTCTCATATTTTAGGCCACAGAAAAATCCCAAAACTTACAACCCAACTCGAAATCGACCAAAGAACACGTTTCCGGCCTCTGTTCGTTCAACCGCGACTCCGTTCGTCGCGTTTATTTCAGTGGGGCGAGATGTAATTTCCTTTTTCCGGCCACCACAGTTTTCGGTTCGAAAAACGGATGCCATTTTCGGATTCCTCGCGTCGAAACCTTCAAGAATCACTACTCCTTTGCTCGATTCGGTGAAGTTGACGCCGGACCCCTTGTAACCCTTTTGTCTCGGTATGGCGTTTTCCGGTCACTCTTTTTGCTTGCTTTTAATTTCGTTTCAGCCTTAAAAATTCTAAAAAAATATATTATACTAATTATTATTTTTTCCAGCCCGTTTCGCTCTTCCGTAAATTTTATCCTGTGCTCAGTTGGTGCTCAAATTGTCGTTGTAGCCAGTTTTCTTCGCCTTGGAATACTTCAAACTTTTATTGAGGTAAGGGGGGTAGATGGATATAAGATTAGTGGGCTCATGGATATAATTAGGCAATAGAGACGTCCCATGGTCCCTAGACTTGGCGCGGTTGTGCAAAATAAGTACCTTTGCCATTGTGATAGGGAAAACTTCATATTGAATTCTGTCATGATATTTATGTTAATAGAAAATTGTCTTATAATGTGTTGTTTGAGTTGATATGTTATGATATATAAGGATTATATGATGATTTGCTTGTCTTAGCTTGTTGTTGATAAATGTATGTATGAGGTAAATGGGTTGAAATGAGATTACTCGTTACTATCTGATGTTCTGAAATTGTTGTGTTGAGTGAGAACTAGATTATCATAAGGTATGGTTGTTACACTTAGATCCTCTAAGTGCCATATCATGGTTATGTGAAGGATAAAGTGTGGACGGTGGGTATGATTGTTAGGAGTTAACTAATGTATAATTATGTTTCTTTTGCATTTAAGTTACGGTATAAACAAGTCTTAGGACTAGGATATGACGGTTGACCTTTGGTGTTGGTAGTTTAAATGCTTTAGAAGTAAGATTTGACGTTGTGAGTATTTAGCAATAGTTGTGCAGAAAAATGATTAATTCTGGGATTGTTTTAGCTAAGTCTTACTCATTTAATTTTTGTAAATTCAATACATAATAATTACTAACCCAAACTCTTTTGGATAGCGTCCGTCCGGTTAAAAAAAAAATAATAATAAGTAAGTTGAAACACTTGGGGTTAAGAGTTAGAAATTAAGTTAAGCTTGCTTAGACTTAGTATGGTGAGGTAGGCTGATAACTCGGACTCGTTCCAAGATTGGGGAAACTTGTTAGTTTACTGACGAATAGTACCTCGTTAATGTTGTTGTAGTCGACCGCTTGATAAGATGGTCGGTGTGCTGTTATGCCGTTGTTGTTGTTATTGTTAAACACTTGTTTGATTTGTGTTCTTGCATCATTGTGTCTTGTTAAGTTAACGTTATTGGGGGTGAGCAACGATGATGCGATATAGTATCGGCCATGATGAGCAAGGTACCCGGCCTTGGGGGTCAATCGGATAGGGGCGTCTTACATAAAGGCAGCGGCTTGCAACCAATGCTGGGGCGTTGACCAATTTATCTGGTTACCCTGACTAGACACTGTTCGTACTCAAGAGTGATGATGTTTTCTCACTCGCTCATCTGAGTTAGTTTGGATCCACATGTTCGGTGAAGTAGAGATTGTCTAGGTTGCATTAGTGCTCGCTAAGTTATGCATCCATGTTATGTGTCAATTATACTAAAGTTGTTATATGCGCATTGCTTAATCTATGTCCTTTGCCATTTGTGCTATGATTGTATATGATGTCTAACCCCTCTTTATTGTGGCTACTCATACACCATTGTGTATGTTTAGACGATGAGATTGCAGGTGACGATGACGATGTGGCTGATGAGTGACACGCGGATGCAGTCATCGTAGTTAGGATTTCCGTTGTTATTATTTTATTGTTGTTGATTGTTCCGATGTAAGTGATTGGGTCAGCTCTGAGACGTTGTGACATCGGGGTGCTTTTATTTTTCTGAACTTGACATAATTGTTATTTGATTTTTCCGCAAGTTTGTACGAGCGTGATGACTCTACCTTCGTTTATGAAAAATTTTATCGGACTGTATTTTTCAGTGGTTATATTTATTTTAATTTATTTCTTTAATAATAACATGCGGGTAGAGGGTGTCACATACTGCAGAATTCTATGAGCTGCCTGTAAATGAACTTCTCTTGGACTGTGCATAAATTGACTAACCAAACTTATAGAAAATGCAATGTCTAGTCTTGTGTGAGACAAATAGATTAATTTGCCAACCAATTGCTGGTACATCTCCTTATCCACTGCAGCACCTTCATCTGTATTACCTAATTTAAAACTCAAATCTATGGTTGAACTTACAGGCTTACAAGTTGTTTTACCTGTTTCGTTGAGCAAATCTGTGATGTATTTTTGCTGAGATATAAAAAAACATTTCTTGGAATGAGCCACCTCAATTCCCATAAAATACTATAGCCTCCCAAGAGTTTTTATCTCAAACTCCTTTGCTAGACATTGACTCAAGACTTGTTGCTTCTTCTAATTATTTCCGGTCAAAATAATATCATCCACATACACCAACAATGTTGTCACTCCCCCTGAAGCCGAGTGTTTAATAAACAATGTGTGATCTCCTTGACTTTGTTTGTATCTTAAGGTTGTCCTAACCTTAGTGAACCTTTCAAACCATGTTCTGGATGATTGTTTTAACCCATACAATGCATTTTTTTAACTTGCAAATAGTATTGGCAGCAATGTTAGTACAATATCTTGGTGGTACCTCCATATAGATCTCCTCCTCTAGTTCGTCATGTAGGAAAACATTCTTCACATCAAATTGTTGCAATTCCTAACCATAATTTATAGCAAGAGATAACATTACACAGACTGTATTCATTTTTGCAACTGGGAAAAAAGTTTTTAAATAATCAATCCCATAGGTTTGTGAGAAACCTTTGGCTACCAACCTTGCTTTGTACCTCTGAATTGAACCATCAGCCTTATACTTCACTGTATAAACCCATTTGCAACCTTCCGGTAAAGTAACTAGCTCCCATGTTTTATTCTTCTCCAATGCCTCCAACTCTATATTCATGGACTGTTTCCATCTTTTATCAAACAATGCCTCAAAAACATTATTGGGAATGAAGGTAGTGTTTAGGTTTACAAGAAAAGTTTTGTGAGTTGGTGAGAATTTTCAAATGAGAGGTAGTTTGTGAGAAGGTATAATGGTTGTTTGCTGCACTTTCTGGTTCCTTTTCTGATGGCAATTGGGAGGTCAAGGTCATCTTCAGCTGTTTGGGTTTCTGTTTCATTTTGAGATGTTTGAAGATGGGTTTCTGCTTCATTTTGAGAGGCTTGGCACATAACCATATGAAGAATAAGTGGATGTGAGGGGTATAGGTCATATTCATAGAATAAGTAGAGAGCATACTGATAGTCATGAGATAACATATTGTTTAAAAGATGTGAATGATGGATACAAGTGCAGTATTTATAGAAGAGGAAACTAGCATTAATGCCTAACTGACTAACTACTTAGAAACTGACTGGCTGAATGTTTAACAATAGATAAATGTCTTCCGCAAATAGAGATTTGATCGATATTGTCTTAAATAAAAACTTTCCAATTTTTAAAAATTCATTAAGGATGTAGCTATAATAAGCTATAAATCTCCGTTGTGAGAGTCTTGCTTTTCTCTCCATCGTGAGAGTTGAACTTTTGTTTGCGTATCTAATGGCTATGACCTATAGAAAACAACATGCATAGGCTTTCTCTAATGGAGAAGGAGGAGGATGGTTTGGTCTTCCATGTGGAGGAAATGGTGAAGGAAACATCGAAGTGGGGCTCTATTTTGTGGGTCGCTTTGTCAAAGCCGAGGTTCTATCGACCCTCCAGCTGTACTCACGAACTTCTCCACCCCCATGTGGAGTTTTTGGCTTCGGCAAGGTTCGAACCCGGGACTCTGGGGCTTAAGTAACCCACTAGCTCGGTTGGTGATGGCAAGGTGCTTCCGAGTTACTTAAGCCCCAGAGTCCCGGGTTCGAACCTTGTCGAAGGCAAAAAATCCACATGGGGGTGGAGAAGATCGTGAGTACAGCTGGAGGGTGGATAGAACCTCGGCTGTGACAACCTCACACTGTTCCAAAAAAGGCGCATTTTTATGTAACAGCCCGGCCCACATCAGCAACCGAATTGCACTCACGATCTTTTTAAGGTTGAGAAAAGGTTCTCTATGATATACAAGGAATCCAAAGAAACCATTAGAATTTGATTCTAGGAAAAGGCTTAAGTTAGGGAAAATTGAACCCTAGGATCATGAAGAGCTTACCAGTACTTTGGATTGAAGGGAACCTTTCTTAGAGTGACAAGACAAAGAAATAGATGTAGACCTTCAATTTGATGAAGTTTGAGCGCTCAAGTGTCAATGGAGAATAGGCTCCTTGGAGAAGATGATGTAGAAACCCTACCTATGGAGGTTCTTGAAGACTTAGGGTTGCTATTGGAGTGTTTTGGGAAGGTTTGGGTCAAGGGTTTTAGGCCTTACAAAGTGGACGTAAGTGCACTGTTTTGCAAAATTTCAAGGCGTTTAGAACATCACAGTCGCATGTTGATCGATTAGAACCACAAGTTAATTAATTAAAACACGTTTGGACCCAATACTGAACGAGTCAAACACTGTCTAATCGATTAGAAGGGGTCTCTAATCGATTCGAGCAACTCTGGTCTTTACATCAGGGTCTGAGACGCAGTCTAATCAATTAAGATCCACCCTTAATCAATTAAAATGTCTCTGGAAAAGCCACTAACCTTGCAAAACCTTTTCTAATCAATTAGAAACCCTTCCTAACCGATTAGAACGTTCCTGGAATTGGCACTGGTCCTAAAAACACTATCCTAATCAATTAGAAACATGCCATAATCGATTAGGCTGATGCAAAACTGCAATTTGACATTCCAAATCACTTCAAACACAATCCAATCCATGCACAATCATTCCAACACATTTATATCATGCATAATCATTTCAAATTAATAAGACACAGAAATGAGGGGCGTTACAACATACAGGCCGGCAATGTCCCTTGTCATGTACCTCTTTTCCGTGTTGCGTTATGGATTTAAGTTCATGATCTTCCTGCAGGCTTTATGAGTTCAGTGGCAGGGCAACATTTAAGGAACTATATTGGTGAGTTCCTTGAGTATGACACCAATAATAACACCGGATTTTTGAGGTCATACATGAGTATCAAACTTAAGGTTAGGTATATTTCAAGTATGAAATGTTGTGGACTTTTTGCTTCTTGTGTGGGCCGTTGGGACACACAGATTTTTTATGAGCAACTTTTCTTGCGAGATAATGATGACAAAGAAAGGTGTCGGGGTCTGTAGTTGAGGATAGAGTAGCAAAGGGGTGGTGATGGCACATGTCGTAGGTGGTTGAGGGAGGACGAAGACATACTTCAGGGCCAGTTCAATGATTGAGCGCTAATTAGGAGGCGAGTTATTGCACCAATCAGGATCCAACCATCAATGCTCCAACTAATCACGACCGTGATATGGTCGCTACTAGAAAAACTTAAATCGACAATGGATACGTAGAAAAGAATAAAACAATGACATTGACCGAAGATATAGAATTAAGGTATAAAGAATTAAATAAAATGTTAGAAGAAATCAATAAAAATATAATTTTATTATTAGAAATTACTAATAAAATTGCAAACCATATTAGGTTACAAAATGGATGGCTATAAATATTAATGAAAATAAGGATATTATAGGATTAAAGAAATTCCCTAGAAAACCTTTTAGAAAATGAAATAAATAATACTTATATAGCATTACAAGACCTAAAGGAATGATTTTAATGAGGATAGAAATAAACAAAAAGTAAAAACAAAGCAAAGTACACCATTTGTTTACTGACCAAGATTATGCATGGATGAATTAGTTAAAAACTAGATGTTGGCCCGAGCAAATGCGCGGGTGAATTTATATATTAGTTTTAGGCAAAATTAGGTATAGGATTTAGGGTTATTTTGTATCATTGGAGGTTAGTATAGAAAAAGACATATGTAAAAAAAAATGTGATTAAATTAATTATCAAACATGATAAATTTTTTGATAGACTTTTTTGCTTATATTGTATAAACTTTTTTGCTTATATTTCAGACTAGATGGACCAACAAGAGTTGGTCCGAGTGGTAACTGGGCTCGGATCCCATCCCAAGGTCTCGAGTTCGAGTCTTGGGTGTGGCAAAAATTCTGTTGGGAAGGGAGAACCACATAGACCGACAAAGCCGAGTAAAAACACCTGACCAGCCAGGTTTCCCAGACTAGATTAGTCACCAGCGAAGCCGGTAGATACTGCTCGCCAATAACATGGTAACCAAAAAAAAAATTTCAGATCAGGGGGAGTATTGTGTATATTGTAACTTTCCATTTAATTGTAACTCATGCATAGTTTATTTTTCTGTAATTAAGTCATTAAATTATATTTAAACATGGGTTATTGTTGTTTTATTTTTTTTGGAGAATAATTAATATTGATTAAAAGCATGATCGTGGTGATGATTAAGAATAATTTCTGGTGAATGTATCTTCGTTTCAAATTTACACTGATTTGGAATTTGCCGGAGTATTGAACTTTTTTTTATTTTTTTTGTCCCAAAGAAATAGCACCATGTGCAGTGCTGGAACGTGGCAATTTTCTACTCCTTCTGTAACAAAATATACACAAAAAATACATGTATTTAATCTAAATATATGTATTTTTTTGCTTATATTTTGTTATTGGGAGTACCGATTTATTTTTTTTGACAAGGGGAGTACCGATTTATATTACACATTATAAATGTTAATTAAATGAAACGTTATAGCTAAACACAGGGTAGAAAAAAATATATGGAGAAGTTTCGGGTCATACTTTCTGAAAGCGAATCCAAGGGTCAACATCATAGAAAAAGGATAGTAATGTTAGAACATTAGTGTGATTGGTATGACTGATTTAGCTGAGAGAGAAGTGTAAGCGAGAGAGATAGACAAGAAATACACAACTTACCTCGTTTGGTTTGGCAGTGAAACACAAAAGAGAGAAAAAAAATATGTGGGTCTCGTACCTTTTTGTGGTCGTCGCTCATGTGCGAAGAAAAGGTGAGGAGATGATTTGTTTTTTCTATTTCCTTGTTTACCCTTGAGAATGCATGATGAGCGGCTGCATAATAGTTGGTGGGACCGGGATAATTTTTTTTTTTTTTGATAAATAGGAAGCGGAATCATTTACGTTGTTGAAGACGAAGCATTCTATTAAACTAATATATGTACGTTGTGAATAATATATATGGCGGTGGGGGGATTATATTAAACTAATAAAACAAATAATTCAATTAAATAAAACAATTAATTATATTATATTAAACTAAAATTAAATTGTAACCAAAAAAACTAAAATTAAATTAATATAAGGGTTTTTTTGTCTTTTCAAAACTAATCAACACTTCTTTCTTCTCTATTTCTCTTTTTTTTCTTTTAAACCAATTAATACCCCAAATCTACTCTATTTCTCATCTTTTTCTCTCTTCTCACACTCTCTCTCATACATGGCAATGTAACTAACCCGCTGACCCACCCGACCCCAATTCGATTTTGACTGGAAAACCTCGCTGACAGGGGTGGGACGGGTTGGGGATGTCGATACCCAACCCGCCTCGATTCAACTCGCCAATTAAATATAAATTGTTAATTTTTATTTTATTTTATGCATTTATACTCATTCATTTTGTTTCATATATTTTATTTATTTTTAATTTAATCTCTTTTCAATAGAACATTTTATTTTAATGTTTTTATTTTATTTTATCATTGTATAATAATTATGATTTTATTTTATTAATTATCATAACTATAATTTTTCAATTTTTCTACATATTTAGAAATGAGTTGTGACTATGAAAACCCGACTTATCGGGACGATGGGGAAGGTAAACCCGAACCGTTGGAAATGGGACGGACGGAGACAAAACCCGCTCGACCGGCCCGTTGTCATGCCTACTCTCTCATTTATTTCTATCTTCACAAATTCTTCACCGTACCAAACATAGGCTAGCAACCTAATCCTGGTTGCACATTTTTTTTAAGCTACGAGTTTATTGACTTGATCACAGTCACACTGTCCCACGTCTGTCTACGCAAACTGTCCCAGTGTCTGTCTGCCTATTGCGCTGTCCCCTCCTCATGCCATGCATTTTTTTTGATAAAGCATGCATTTTTTTTAATTCCTCATGCGTGTTACTACTGCAGCCAATTAAAGTAATGAATTACAAAAGTTTAAACTCTAAGAATCGAAAACAGTGACCATTTGATGGGAGGAGATGCCTTTGCCACTACACCACTCACGCTTGTTGTGGATATACATGTGACAAAAATTCATATATATTTATTTTTTGTGGTATATATGTGTGTGTATATATATATATATATAATTTTATAATTTTATAATTATAATAAATACCGGGTCATGCGGGTCAATTAGTGACCCACCGGTTCGACCACTGACCCAGTGCTCTGACCGGGTCGATCACCGGGCCGAGTTTAATAACACTGCCTAATCGACCTCCGTTCTACCAATTCGTTAGATAGAAAATCTAAAATTGACAATTGATAACATTACTTACATTGTCCCCTACTGTGCATGCAGTTTATCTTTTCTTACGGTGATGCAATCTAACAAAAACAAAAATTAAAAATTCAGAATTATTAATAAGTTCTCTGTGTTAACCGATTGATCGTGAAACATAAATGTGCATTAATAACGATATGTAACCACCGATCTAATCCCTTCTCTGGTTTTTAATGGGCCATATGTGAATTGTCACAAACCACAAGCTCCAACACTAACAACAACTTCAGCACACACTACCATCAACCACAAGAATATCAAAGCACATAAATTAAATAAAAATTCAAAGATATGAACTCACAAATGAAAAAATTTCTTGCACTTTTGGTTTTTTCTGAAGAAATAAAGTATTTCTGAAGTTTGAGGGAAGCTCTGTAATTGTAATTAAGGGAGGGAAAGCCATATACGTAGGCCTTTTTGCTACACACAGCTGCATTGATGCTTCACTGAGCAGCTTTGCGCATTTGCATCAGCATCCTAGGTGGGAAAAGGCGTGAATCAAATGCAAGAGGCAGTGAAATTGGGATGATGTTGCCTATTCTGTGAAATGAGGGTCTTTGTTGGTATCCAAGAATGAAGATCTTTAGAGGGTGGGCCAATCAATTGAGTTGAGAGATAAATTGGGGTTTAATATATGAAGTAACAATGAAAGAATGAGCAGGTGAGGGAAGAGTTAAGCGAAGGTGAAATGGCAAAATTGGGTTAGGTCCACAGTAGTGAACAAAGCTGGAAAATTTGTTTGGCTGTGATTGAACATGTAGGGTGGAGGAGTCCATTATAGGAAGAAGGGATAAGGGAGTGGGTGTGCCCTCTCTCAATAGAGAAGAGAAGAGTAGTAGGTGTGTTTTTGCAGCTGCCACCTCAGATTATGTTTGGCGTGGTAAAATTTGGGTTATGTGGGATGAAGTGTCGTCGCTAGGATTCGCGACTCAGTTTTTATATATTATAAATAGATATCAAGAAGATTATGGATGAAGTAGACTTAATGAATGAATTAAAAATTTCAAAGGATGAAATATGTAATACAAAAATATATAAAATAAACAACTATCCAGAAAATAATTTAGAGGTAGTCATTTTAGGATATGAGGATGAAGGTGAAGAACATATAAGAGTAGACTTGAAAAATGAAAGCGAAGTTAAGCAAGGAACTAGTAACCAACCACTTCCAAATTACCAAAAAAAAAAAAAGAACTTGGGGTACCTATTGGAATGACCCAAATTATTGGAATACTCGTGATGAACCACGTATGGGTAGGCGAGGATATTATAGAAAAAAATGAAAATGAGAAAAATATCTAGTAGATTATCAACCAAATGCAAAAACGCTTAGACAAAGAAATATTCTAAACCCAGTCTGTGTTAGAAATAAAGAAGAATTGATAAATGAATGGACTAATGAAATGAGTTTAATTCTCCAAACAAATGAATATTTAAAGAGAGTAGATTTTGATGCAGTTATGCATTATTAGGACAAATTTGGAATTCTTACCAAGCCCAACTAACATGCTCTAATCAATTAAGAAGTGCAGCTAATCGATTAAAGTAGTGCAGAATTGCCCTAATCTCATTCTAAAGGTTCTAATCTTGTTCCAATCATTTCTCGACACCCAAAAACTTACGATTACGGAAACATGGGGTGTTACAACAATGGCAGTCCTCTTCAGGTGATGTCCATTTGCGAAATAAGGAGAACAATTTTGTGGAGGAAAAAAGGGGAAACTTTCTACGGTCTCATATTTCTCGTTGGTGGCCGGAGTTGGACGGAATTGAGGAAAGAAAGTGGCGATGAAAAACCATAATTCTCTGATCGAAAATTTTCTAGATGGGTTTTGTAGAGAAAAATGTAGAGAAGAAGATTTGTGAGTTTATCTTTGTGAGGATTGGCTAGAGTTTGCCGAAAATGAAGAAAGAAGATGGTATTAGTGGTGGTCTGTGGTGGAGAGAGAGGGAGAAAATACTTTGAGAGAGAGAGAGAGACAAAATTTGAAATGATATAGAGATAGGGAAGAGGGAGTTGCGGCCAACATAAGGAGAAAGGAGAAGGTTTGTGATATTATAGGGTTAGGTGGAATCAGTGGTCAAAATGGCTTCTTGATTCAAGATTAAACCTTTTATCATTGGATAAATGTAATGGATGTATTAGAAAATAGGGGTGTAAGCCTGTAAAACAAAGCCCAAGGGAGAAGATAAGCCGACCCTAATTCACAGGGGTGTATCAGTAAGACAGAAAAACAAAGGAAAGAGGGTGTATAAGTAAAAACTTAAAAATACTATTATTATATTTAAAAAATTGTATTTTAAATTTAAAAACCATCAGAATAATTCTAAAATGAAAATAAGTTATTTCTAAATTAATAATATTTCATAAAGAATACTTATAAATATTAAAATATTGATAAAATATTATGTCACCTTGAAAACACGTGTGAACACTATAAATTGCACTAGTGATCCACCCACTAATTTAAACGTGTTGAGTCACATAAAAACACTTGTATAGTCACACATGCACTCAAAATTAATTAAATACTCATATATTAAAAAACACTGATATGAAGATCAGGACATTACAATTATTAATTTGCAAATATCTTAGGGCAACTCCAACAGGGATTTCATAAGATGTTCTTAAATTTAAGAACCAAATTTTGCCAAGTTCACGATTAGGGTTCGCCACGTTTATGTCAGGGTTTAAGGACAGTTCGTGTAGAAGCAACACGTCCTTATGATTAAAATAACATATTGGCTGTGAAGCGGGACCATACGTACAAATAACAGATGCTCATTTTTTTATGAGAGAGAGATAATTGAGAGTTTTGACTTTGTTTTCTCATGTGATGTGAAAATTCTAGAAAAGTGGGGGCCTTTTAAGTGTTTTAATTAATAGACAGATTGCATCGCTAGAGAGAAAATGAACATAAATTCTTAAATCTGGCGTGTCCAAACTGGGCCTACTAAATTTGAATTAAGCAATGCTCTCCCGATTTACTGGTGGAGTTGCTCTTATAATCCCAACTTCATTCAATAAATATTCTTTTCTTGTCTTATTGCGGGTATCCACAAGACTCGTTTCGTCATCCTTAGACATTACCCTTCAAAGCAAAGACAAGGCCAATCTCGAGTCAATTCGCGTACTTCACCATTTCCTGGGTTGTTATTGCCTTTCCCCGATTTAACTTAACTAGACTGCTTTCAATGGCTAGATGGTTAAGATTCCACACCCAGTATCAACAACATGAAAAAAAACAACCAAATGGAATAACAACTAACCATGGCTCTTGGCCAGACATCTACATTTGATTCAAGAGTCTCACCTTGGTGATTTACTGAGAAGGTCCCTACCCCCATCTTTCTCCATCTCGTCACTAAACCCTGCTTGATAAAACAAAACTCAAATGCAGGGTCATCCTAGGTAGGGTCCCACCTAGCCTACCTTCTCTCTTTCTGAATCGCCTCAAATAGCCACAACCTCATCTCGCCTTCCACTGCACCGACAAGAAATTCAATAGGACAAATAAATGCAGACCTACTACTATATGCAGTAGGTCTGCATGTGAACGAATTAACACTGGTAATGGCTGAATCTATAGATAGGAAAAAAAAACTTATTAATTATATCAGAAATTAACCTTAAAATAGTGAAAGATTAAAAAAAAAAAATTTATATATTGTCGGATTCTAAATGGGCTTGGAAAAGAGTCTACAAGCATCGTTGAGATCCGCTGCTTGTTTCCTCCCCTCTCTCGGTCCTCTTTGTCCTTACAATACTCCCGTTCCTTAGTTTCTTGCTTTCTCGGCGATTACCCTGATTTTCCCGAGAAACAAACAGAAACTCCGGGAAAATTTATGGAACGAGAAGGCCAAGGAAGAACACCATAGTCTTCACCCTAGACAGAGAATCGCCTACAGTGAAGCCGTTCTCTTTCGCTTTCGTGAAATCCGTAGATTTTTGTCGTTTCGGAAAGCCCTAGGTTCGTCGTTCGGAAACCTTAGATTTGGTGCGGCGTTGAGTGGAATTCGGCGTCGTTTTGATTTGGTTGCGGTGCTGTTGGTGCCTCATGCTGTTTGGGTTGATTTTTTCATGCCGCTGGAACCGATACCGTGGGATCGAAAGGAGTCGTTCAGGGAGAGGAAGCGCGAGAATTCTGAGTCTATAGGGTCAGTGGCTAGATGGAGAGGCTCGTCTTCTCATCACGGCTCGGGGGAGTTCAATCGTGCCACCTCCGATTTTCGGAGATTGCCTGGTTAGTTTTTTTTCCTTCAATTCGGCCTTATATTTGTTTTGGGTTTGTATTTTCTGCTTTTTAAACTTCTTGATTTCTTTTAATGTTTAATAATTTTGGAAGAAATCAGTGTTTTGATTGCGGTTTATTTTCCTTTTGCGGTTAATGATTAGGTTTATTATACTTATGATACCGTTTTTATGATCTGATTGATTGTGAGCTTTTATTTTGTTTTAAAATTTTTTTTTTGGTAAATGCAAGGCAGGGTTGGGGAAGGGATTTTTTATTTATAGGGAGAACGATTTATTCATTTTTGGACTTTTGAAGAGAGACTGTCGTTGTTATTGGAATGGCCAACTTGCTTATGAAAAAAATGGCAAACAGTGGCCAGTCCCGGTTGGCACATGTGGGCAAGTATCTGAAATTGAACTCTCATCTCCACATAGATGTGGGTTTTTTTTTTCAGCCGGAACCACTAAAAATCCCACCAATGAGGGTTTTATTTTTCTCCCGAAACCACTAAAAATCCCACCTGGCTGGCAAGTGGCAACACTCCATAGCGAGATTTCCTGGCTCCAAAGGGATTAGTTGTGTACCGGGCACCTAGGGGTAGTTTATTAGCTGCGATGGGGTAAAACTACATGCGGTTTTAGGTCTGTATAGTAATTCTCTGGTTCGGACCTCTGCGGGCAGTCCCAGCATGCTATTGGCACCTTGTTTGGTAGTAACGGGTGCCTTTCTGTACTTATATTTTTTTCATAAAAAAGGTAAAAAGTTTAATTGGTATGCACTGTCAGTGTAAAATTTACCCTGTTAACCAATTACAAATCATGATATGAGTGACTTTTAAGGCAGTTGGGATAAGAGTAAAACATTTTTTAATGATGTGTCACTTAATGATTGGTTGACAGTGTAAAATATCTGTTACACTGACGGTGTATACCAATTAAATCCAAATATTGTATGAATGTATTTGTACGGCGTAAACAAAAAGAGGACCTGGCGTTTGTCTAGGTTTGTATAACTGCTTTATTCATCCTCCCGTGTTTGTTTACCAATACCCTGATCAGCTCTGTGATATTTTCGTAAGAAATGTTTTGTACTAAATAGAAGTCCTGATTTCTTATATGCTCATTCCCCTTCCACTCCCTTTTTCTAGTTGTGAGAATTGAGAATATATATTTTGCTTGTGTTGATTTCTTTTTCTATTTTCCATTTTTGGTTTGAATATTTTCTGAAGGTCATGGTAAGCAGGGTGGTTGGCGGCTATTTCCAGAAGAATCTGGTCATCGGCATGTGCTTTCTCGATCCTCTGACAAGATTCAGGGGGAAGACAACTTTCTGCCTTCAGTCTCTCGAGGGAATGGAAAGTATGGCAGGAGCAGTAAGGAAAGTAGAGGAACCTTTAGCCAAAGACAATGGAGAGGACGTTCATGGGATGCCACAAATGGCTCTCTAAATTTGTCCAGGAGGCATCTTGATGCCAATAACCGCAGGTCAGTTGATGATATGCTAAAATATTCCTCTCATCCTCATTCCGACTTTGTAAACACTTGGGAGCAGCATCACATGAAAGACCAGCATGATAAGATGGGTGGTGTTAATGGGTTGGGTACAGGCCAGAGATGTGGTAGGGATAGTTCTCTGGGTACGATTGACTGGAAGCCACTTAAATGGACACGATCAAGCTTGTCTTCACGCGAGACAGGCTTTAGCCACTCAAGTAGCTCGAGGAGCATAGGAGGAACAAATTTGAGGGTAAGCTGTGAAGGGAAGGTTGGGTTGCAACACAAAAACACAACTGCTGTCGAGTCAAATTTAGGGGAAGCTGCTACATGTGGGGCATCTTCTGCTTCATCTGAAGAGAAAAATTCGAGGAAGAAGCCTAGGCTTAATTGGGGTGAGGGGCTTGCAAAGTTTGAGAGAAAGAATGTTGAGGGGCCTGATGTAACTGCTAACAAAGATGACCCTGTCTCGCCTCATTTTAATATGGAGCCCAGTAATTTCCTCAGTTCCAGCTTAGTAGATAAAAGCCCAAAAGTTTCAGGATTTTCAGATTGTGTTTCTCCTGCAACTCCATCTTCTGTTGCCTGCAGTTCCTCGCCAGGTATGCTGGATTTTCTGTCACTGTTTATAATCCGTTTGACCCTACAGCAGATGTTGTCCAAGAGGAAACATAACTGGTAGAAGTGTTTACTGCTGTTAGTGAAGTAACATCTCTGACTCATCACGGTGTTTAGTTACATCATAGAGCATTGTAGTAAAATTAAATAAATAAATAGCACTCTGATATCTGGTGGGTCAAATTTATGCAGATGTTTGAATGTATTATATATACTATACACTATACTATGTTTTTGCCCTTATATGTGTTGTTTGTCAAAATCTGAGTTTCATCTTGTAGCAGGTGCAGATGATAAATTATTTGGAAAAGCTGCAAATGTGGATAGTCATGTTAGTAATTTGAGTAGTTCACCTAGTGCTGGGTCTCAAATTCATCTGCAAATGTTTTCTTTCAATTTGGAGAAGGTGGATATCGACTCGTTGACTAGTTTGGGCTCTTCGCTTGTTGACTTACTACAGTCTGATGGTCTGAGCTCTGTGGATTCTAGTCTATTATCTTCCACCACAATGAATAAGTTGCTGATATTAAAAGCTGACATTTCAAAGGTATTGGAGGTGACTGAAACTGAAATTGATTTACTTGAAAAGGAACTTATGTCTCTAAAATCTGAATCTGGGGATAGATTTCCATGTTCAGCAGCAGTTGGATCTCTCCTGGTATGCTACAATGCAAAATCTTCTGATAAACATGTTGGAAGCTCTGACAAGGTTGCTCGTCCAGAGCCATTGGTTATTTCTTCTGATTACCCAAATTTGGTGAAGATGCCTCTTTCTACTAATTTGCTTGATACACATGATAATTGCAAAGAATATGATATTGACAGTTCTGGAGCTGTAATGTCCAAGTTTGTAAAGCCTTTTCCCATGATTAATGCAGTTTCTTCATGTGATGTGGGTACTTGCTCTGAAGACTTGGATGGAATTCAGTCTACAGCTGTAAAAAGCTTAATTCCCTGTACTTATAGGCGAGTTGCCAGTGTGTCTACTTGTGGTGATGGTAATTTGTCTTTGGAGGTTAAAGAGGGCATGGATGCTAAGTCTAGTGCAAGCTTTTATTCTAGCACTGAGGATATTTTATATAATACAATTATTTCTTGCAATAAAGAATCTGCAAAAACAGCATGTGAAGTATTTGCAAAGTTATTGCCTAAAGAATGTGGTAAGATTGATAATATTGGAGCTAGCAGTGGCTCATGCTCTCATAATGGTGCATTGATTATGGAAAAGATTGCAGAGAAAAAGCGGTTTGCAAGATTTAAGGAGAGAGTTATAACACTTAAGTTTAAAGCCTTGCATCACCTGTGGAAAGAAGATATGCGCTTATTGTCTGTTAGAAAATACCACCCAAAATCTCTCAAGAAACGTGAATTAGATCTACGAACTGTCAGTAATGGTCATCAGAAGAAGCGGTCTTCTATTCGTTTCCGTTTTCCCTTCCCGGGTATGAGTAAGTTTCTTTATAACAGTCATATTGCATTGATTTTTCCATGTCTTTTTTACATAAATTTGTTGTTATGGATAAACTAAATGTCATTGTTTAATTCATGTAGCCGATCCTACCTAATGGGAAACGACCTTGATTGTTATTGTTGTTTTCTTTACATAATTAGGCCAAGTAAGATATTCTGCTTTGTTGTGATTTCATATGGCAATAGATGATTTGTTTATAGAGAAGGGAGGAAATAACAAAGAATTTGTTATTTTTCAATTATTTGTTGGATTTGGGAATAATATAGAATTTCCCATTCTTTAAAATTTTGTTTTTAAGAGTGGTGCCTTTGATCCATTTAGCCGATTGCACACGTAGTGATAGTTTACACTTAATACAGCCCAGTGGTTTTTGTATAGCTTGGTTGTTGATGATGGTATTGATGATTTTGGTACTTTATATCTGTATCCTGTGTGTGTTGGTGCATGCTACTTGCTTGGTACACTTATCTCCTGGTCAACTCAACACGAAAAAATGCGACTTGTGTAGAATAACAATCAAATAGATTTCTTTGTTAGTTTACTAAATTTTATATTAGGCGTTAACAATGTACATGCCTGTAGATCATTTTGTCTTTATACTAATACCATATGAATCATATCTTGGGTCTTTGCAGTATTATGTTGAGTCTTAGTCTATTAGGCAGTGATTCTAGTCTTTTATGTCATTTATGTAATACCGACAAGAACAAATGAAATAATGGCTCAATAATTATTAGAGTTTAATGGGCATGCACTATCAATGTAAACTAGTTTTACACTAACATCCAATCAGAACCCATGATTTGGTAGTTACTTTAAAATACAGTTATATTAGTGGGCTGACATTGCAGAATATTTGACGCTCATTGGATGTCAATGTAAAATTAATTTACACCGACAGTGCATGCCCTATTGATCCTAATTATTAATGTAGGTAAAGAAATTTGTTGGTATAAAACATGCATGTAGTTTACTCTCTAAGAGAATGGAAGCTTCCAGAACCCTTTTGAAATATTTCAGTTTTGATTACAATCTTGGAGAATCAATAATCAGCTCCAAGAGTTGCTATAGGATAAAAGTGTTTTTTTAAAATGCCTTTTTGTGAAGTACATGGATTTTTTCTAATGGTTTACTTAGTAGATATTACATGGGATTTGGGGGATCTCATGTTAAATTTTCTACATGTTTTTTTTGCTGTTTAAGGAGGATTTCTCGCTGGTTAAGCTTGCTGGCATCTGTTCTTATTATTTTTTGGGTTTCTGTGTTTTGTTCTTTCTTCTTTTTTCATATTTTACACGTTTTTGTTCTTTTTTGTTGTGTTCTGTTCTGTCTTCTTCCTTCACATTTCATATTCTTCTAATTTTCATCTATTATGTGGTGTTTTATTCTATTAATACTGTTGATATTATTAGTATTTATGTAAATAATATATTCTGATTATAGGAATATTAGGTAATTAGAATAGATTGATTATGTAATTAATATCCTGATTGTATTTTGATTTTCTCTGTGTCTATATAATAGAGGCTCCGTGGTGTAATTCAAACACACGGTATTCAACATATGTCTCTCTCTTTTCACTCTTTCAACAAATACAATCATATTTTTTCTTTTTTTACTTCATTTGCACTCATTGCTCCTTCATCGATGGTGATTGTGTTTAGACAGACTTATGATTATATATTATCAGTGTCTATAATTTTTGGCAGTTCTTTTATTTTTGAATATTTAGATCTGAAATATTAATTTAGTTTTTAGAATAATAGCATTAGCAGCCATCCTGCAATCCACTATCTCAATATAGGGTTTTTTCGACTGGCTGCTTCGTGCTGCTTTCCAGCATTGATAACTATTGATAAAACTAAAAACCCCTCTTTGCCCTCGTCTGAGTTTTCAAACTTCTTATTTTTATTTTGGTGATTTACTGTTTGGCATGAGAAACACCAAGGGTTTGAAATCCTTTGTCAAAGTTTCACGGAAAAAATAATTTAACCTGACCTCTGTGTTGAACTCTGACCCACGACCTACTGCTCACTGGTGGTGTTTCCAGCCAAGCCTGGCATTTTCTGGCACACCGAATGCTTGCTTGCTCGCATCCCTGCTGGGTTTGCCTAACCACACATCTACTTGATACCCGTCACACAGGTTAATGGTTCATGCCCCTCACAGTTCATGGCCTCTGTCTGTTGCATGGCTCTATTTTTTTTGGTTCTATTTTCTTTTTGTTTTCTGCAGTGTGCAGCCCTTCACATATCATGCACTTCACAGTTTACATCCTCCTATTCATATTTTTCACTTTTCATAGCCCCTTTTTCCGTTAATTTGATAAAGTTATTTAAGATTTGGTCCTGTAATTTTTTCCCCCTTTATACTGAGTTTTATTGTTATTTGCATTGTTAAATATGCCTTACAGAAACCAAGAAGGTTGAAGAAACAGAGAAGGTAGAGAGAAGAGAGAAAACCGAGAGTGATTCTTTTCTTTAAATTGATGAAATGAAAGTTGATTACAATGTACAGAGGCTTGGGTATTTATGTGCACTGATTGTGTAACCAGTTGGTTACTTCTGAACTAGCAACTGTAACAGAATTTACATTCTGTTACAGCTTACCCAATCCGTGTGCTGACTAAGCAAACTGTACTAACATATTCTATTACAAATTAAGCATACTTAAGTGTACTACTCTATTATCTCAACTTCAAGTCCAAGGTGGTTGGTATAGAGCTGCCTTGTCTACTACCGTAAGCTTGTCACTTAATAAAAGAAACCTGAGGGGGAAAGAGGTTTTGTGAGGAGATCCGCATTCTGATCACTGGCAGGGATGTGCTGGACAATGAAACTCTTGTTGATGACTTTCTTCCTGAGAAAGATGTCTAGCTTCATGTGCTTTGTCTTGGCATGCAAGACAGGGATATGGGAGAGTTCAACTGTGCTCAAGTTATCACAAATTCACAATACAGAATAGGAGTCTGAAATGGAACCCTTAATTCAGTTAACATGGACTGAATCCACAATACCTCAGCCTCTGTGCTGGACCGAGCCACTAATGTCTGCTTTGACCACCACCAAATTAAGAGGTAAATGCAGGAGCCTGAAGTGGATTTTCTGTCATCCGGATCTGTACCCCAATCAGCATCTGAAAAGGCAGCCAATAACAGTGGCTGATCAAGGGATGCTGGCTGAAGGAGAAGTCCATAGTAAAAGGTTCCTTTGAAATATTGGTATGCGTTTTACTGCTGTCCTATGGCTAGCTAGTCTATTGGTTGAGAAAGGAATTGACAAGCTTTGTTTACTGCATAGCTTATCTCAGGCTGGGTAATGGTTGCATATTGAAGGGCACGCACAATAGATCTAAAGGAGGAGGCATCTTCAAGATAATCGGACCCATATTTGGACAGTTTAAGATTGGATACCATAGGAGTGGATATTCCTTTTGCATCTGCCATGTTGGCTTTTGCAAGTAAATCTCTGATATATTTTGTTTGAGAAAGGAACAAGCTGCCATTTTTTAGCTGATTAACATCTATGCCCAGAAAATACTCCAATTTTCCTAGTTGCTTGAGAGCAAACTGATCATTCAGCTTAGAGATAAGCTGCTGGGCCTGGATGTGAGAAAGAAAGTTGCCCATGACTATTATGTCATTAACACAGACTAACATCACCAATGTTGTCAAATACGTAAATTGGACTTGAATCGGTAGGAGGCTAAAAAATCGTAACACGGAGGATCGTAACACGGATCGTAAGATTCTATTAAATCGTAGGATCAAAACTCGGACTAGAATCGTAACATAGAATCGTAGGATCGTAACATTGAAAACATAATAAAATGTGTAAAGAGGCAGAAAGAGGAATATTTATAATAGAGACTGAGGGAGAGGAATGTTTGTAAAGGAGTGTCTTGGAATCCAGCCATTATCATTCAAAACAGAGCAGCTATTAACAGATTGGAACAATTTCCTGCGCAAAGAAATAAATGTCGCGTGGGAAGAAAGTGCAACGGATATATTAGATATTAGGCCCATGGTCGGCAGCCCAATGGAATGCAAGCAAGGCACGTTTTCATAAAAAAAAAAAGGACGAGATACCTACAATCCCGTGGAGAAAGAAAGAGCACGCACATGGAGCTTAAAAATTAAAACGACAGCACGTGCCCGTTACAACACAACCCGGGTCGCGAAAGTGGAAAACGGGTCAACGCAACCCAAGTCTCCTTCTTCCCGGATAACGGGTCGCAAAAGCTGCAACCAACAGCGCCGCGAACCCTAGCGTCTGGAACGGCGGTCGACGGCGAAATCTGAGGTTTAATCAAACGCGAAACTCGGAACGGCGACGATTCAACGATTCAAGCGATCCAGAACGACGATTCACGACCGATTCAACAAATTTACGATTCTTCGAACGAGTCACCTCGGTTTTGTGCGCCGGAATCGTAAAATCGAACGAGTCAACGAGTTGACTCGCGATTCTGACAACACTGAACATCACAATGGTGTAGTGAGTAGTTGTAACTGGTGAGTGTGAAGAGTGAGGATCACATTTGCTAGAGATAAAACCAAGGCCAGGGCAGAATTGAGGCGTTCAAACCAAGCCCGAGGAGCTTGTTTGAGGCCATAGATATCCTTGTTTAATTTGCATACAAGCTGTTTATTAGCAGCTTTAAACGCAGGGGGTTGCTGCATATATACCTCTTTCGCAAGTACTCCATTGAGGAAGGCATTCTTTATGTCAAGCTGTGTAATATGCCGCTGCTTGGAAATAGCTACGGTCAAAACCATCCTCATGGTGGTTTAACTATTGGTGAAAAGGTCTCTAAGGGTGTGTTTGATTTGCAATGGAGTACAGGACAGTAGACCAACACAAGACAAATTCTTGAGTCACTGGACAACTCTTTGTCATATTTATTGTTTGGTGGACAATGGACAGCACAAATAAAATAATGTGTATTTTACTGTAATACCCTTCCTATTATATTATATTCTATTATAATACTTATGTATATAATATTTTATATTTTATTATATATAGATTAAGCTATATAATTATTATGTAAATAATAATAATAATAATAAATAATAATAATAGTAATAGTAATAGTAACATGTTTATTGTTTATGGAATCACGTTAAAAAGAGAGAGAGAGGAGGGAGGGGGGAGGTTTTTGTGCTGTTCAGTCCCCCTGTTTTGTCCAGTCTCCAGACCATTTTTTGAATCAAACAAGGAACAATCAGTCTTGTCCTGTCCAGTCCCTTATTTCGTTGCAAATCAAACGCACCCTAAGAAGTCAAAACCTTGCTGCTGATGGAAGCCTTTTGCAACCAATCATGCTTTATATTTGTTGACCGAGCCATCTGGATTCAGTCTAATACAAAAGACCCACTTGCACCCAATGGCGTGACGATGGGAGGGAAGAGAAACAAGTGTCCAGCTGTTATTTCTCAGCAGGGCAGATTCCTCATCCGTCATGGCAGCCAGCCATATGGGATCTTTTAGAGCAGTTTTGTGATTGGTAGGGTTCACTTCAGTGAGCAAAAGTGTAGGTTAAATTCTGGGTTTGATGATGCCATCTTTCCCTCTGGTTTGCATGGGGTGAATGTTGTCTGGATGGATAAGGGTAATGTTGGGGACAGATTTGATTCAGTAGGTGCAGAGGGGAATGAGTTAGAAGATGGGGATGGAGCAGCAAGGATGCTTAAGGGTCTGCTAGGTGAAATAGGTGTGGGTGTAGAGGCTGTTGGGGTGCTGCTTGATGGACTTGAAGCAGAAGTATGTGCAGCGAGGTTGTGTGATGAATCAGGTGCTGAATTAGTAGGAAGGCTATTGGATGGGTGATTGTTAGGTGCAGAATGTGTTGAGGAAGGAGTACCAGAATTGGGGAAAAGAGAAATATGTACAGGTCTTAAAAGGGGAGGTATGGCAGAGAATGAGGACTGTGAGGCTGTGGTAGTGTTTGTAGATTGCTTGGAAAATAATTCTGAATATGGGAAACCGGGTTTCATTGTAGATAACATGCTTATAAAGGTAGATTCGACCATCTAAAGCTAAGCATTTGTATCCTTTGTGATTTGGGGAATACCCTAAAACCCACACTCCTTTGATTGAAAGGCTAACTTGTGAGTGTCGTAGGGTCCAAGATGGGGATAGCAGACACATCCAAAAACCTTGAGAAGCTTATAATCAGGAACTTGTTTGTATAACCGAGAGTAAGGAGAATCCATTTGAAGAGTGACAGTAGGCATACCCTAGGCATATAGCCATGACCCAAAGATATGATGCGAATGAGCTCCATCACAACTCAATGTTGGAGCATGATAGCCTTTTTCTACTTGACTCAGTTTTAAGTCTTGAAATTTTATTGTTCTTAGTAAAATTTCAAAACTAATACGAATATCAATTGCATGTTTTATATGTGTCTCAATTATTTTTGTTATAGCTGCAATTTTTGTTGCTCCAGCCACTCCATGTCCTGCTGTGCTGTTACGGTGTTTCTGGAGGTTGCTGCTTTCTGCTATTCACTACTTGTTTATGACTCTTGAAATTTACATTTCATAGTTCTGTTCTAATTTGGGTTTGGATTGTGATGATAACTATACTTTTCTTTTGTCTATATTTGCATAGGAAACCAAATAAGATTGGTTCCGACATCTGAGATGATTGATTATACAAGCCAACTGCTTTCAGAATCCCAGAATGAAATTCACAGAAGCACCTTGAAGATGCCAGCATTAATTCTGGATCAAAAGGAGAAAATGATTTCGAAGTTTTTATCTGGTAATGGGCTGGTTGAAGATCCATTGGCTATTGAAAAAGAAAGAGCCATGATCAACCCTTGGACATCAGAAGAGAGAGAGATTTTCTTGGGGAAATTTGCAGCCTTTGGAAAAGATTTTCGGAAAATTGCTTCTTTCCTAAACCACAAGACAACAGCTGATTGTGTTGAATTCTACTACAAAAATCATAAGTCTGAGTTTTTTGAGAAAATTAAGAGAAAAGATGTTGGCAAGCTAGCAAATTTTTTCAAAGCCAAAAATAACTTGATGGCGTCGGGTAGAAAATGGAATTCTGAAGTGAGTGCTGCTTCACTTGAGATTTTGAGGGCAGCTTCAGTAATGGCAGATGGCATTGCAGGTAATCGAAAAATGCATCCAGGAAGTTCCCTTTGGAGGGGATATGGTAATACGATGATATCAAGGGGTGAGGATAGCATGCCAGAGAGATCAAACAGTTTTGACATTCTTCGAGATGAAAGAGAGACTGTTGCAGCTAATGTATTGATTGGTATATGTGGTTCTCTTTCATCTGAGGCAGTGAGTTCATGCACAACAAGTTCAGTTGATCCTGTGGAAGGTAACAGGGTCGGGAAGTGCTTAAAAGTGCGGCCTCTAAGCAAACATCCCATGATGCCTGATGTTACTCAGAATATTGATGATGGATCTTATTCCGATGAGAGCTGTGGTGAAATGGATCCTTCTGACTGGACGGATGGGGAAAAGGCAGCACTTCTTCAGGCTGTATCAACTTTTGGAAAGGATTTTGCAATGATTGCAGAGTGTGTTAGAACAAGATCCCATGACCAGTGCAAAGCTTTTTTTAGCAAGACTCGAAAATGCCTTGGATTGGATCTCGTGTGGCCCAGACCTGAAAATATTGGAGCACTAGGGAATGATGATGAGGATGGTGGTAGGAGTGACACAGATGATGCATGTGTTGTAGAGTCAGGTTCAGTCATCGGCACTGCTACGTCAGGAACTAAAACAGATGAGAACCAGGCTTCATCTGACATGAACACATTTCATGATGAATCCAATCCTGTGGAAGCTAGGAAGATGTCAGCTGACTTGGATGAATCAAAGGACATTACTGCGGAATTAGACCATCAAGAGGTAAATATGGTTTCTAATGCATGTGTGACGGGGGGTGAATCTAAACTGGGCACTGATGATAATGGGGTTGTCTTGAACAGTTCTAATAGGTCTTGTTCAGTCAGGGACCAAAGAGCTATAATTATGTCAGACAGCATAGAAATTGGAAAACCAAATAAAGTGGGAGGTGCAGTTAGAGAGTTGGTATCTGCTTCCGAGATAAATGAACCATGCCACGCTCATTCTGTTGCTAAGGATATACTGGTTTCTGAGGTTTCTTCTGGGCATCATGGAAATGAATTGGAGGGGTCACCTATATCTCTCGTTGATAAAGATGAAGCTGATACAGATGTTGTAGTTGAATTGAAAGACAACGTCCACAATTCAAGCACTTCAGCAAATACTTCACTATCATCTGTGGGTATTTCTTGTTCCAGATTGAGTTTTGATGCTGAAAATCAGCCCCAACTATGCCTCAAAAAACCTCATTTCTCAGGATTGTCAGAGGATCCTCTTGCAAATGCAAATTCAGTGTTTAGAAATACTGACGGTGCTGCCGTACAATGCAAGAAAACTAGCCAAGATCTGCTGTCTTGTGATTTTCAGGGAAATGGAGATATGAGTGGTCGTAATTCCACTACTAGAAATCATGGTTTTCAACTTCATAATTCTGGGAATTTATTGAACCATGTCGAGGCTGCTAGAGTCCTTCAGTGCGATCCTTTGCAAGTGCCTGCTAAGAAGGAAGTGCGTGCGAATATGAGCTGCAGCAGTTCAGCAACTGAGTTGCCACTTCAGTCCCAAAAGATTGAACAACCTGATGATCACTGCAAAACACAGTTGCAGTGTTTGTCAGATTCAGAAAAAACACCCAGAAATGGTGATGTGAAACTGTTTGGGAAGATACTAACCAATCCTTCATCCACCCAGAAGCCTAATTTAAATACCAAGGGAAACCAAGAAAATGGTACCCACCATCCAAAGCTAAGCAGTGCCTCTCCTAGTCTAAAATTTGCCAGTCATCATAATACTGGTGGAAAATCAGATATTTTGAAGGTTGATCATGATCACCAGGGCTTTGAAAATGTTCCGGTTATGGGTTATTGCGGTGGGAACAAAACAGAGTCTGGTTTCTCTTTGCCGCCTGATTCTGCCATTTTGCCCGTGAAAAACCGTGCTGCATCTATTAATTGTCCTACATCTGCCAAATTAGAACAACAGTCATTGCAGGTGTTAGACAAGAATGATGAAGAGAACCTGAATGGAACTTCTTCTATTACAACTAGAGAGGTCAATGGAAGCAATGGTGTATTTGATCATCAGATGTTTAGAAATGGCGATGGTCTGAAAGTGCAGCCATTTATGGTAGATGAAAACCATAGCCAAGATGTGTTCTCTGAGTTGAAGAGAAGTAATGGTTTTGAAGCAATCTCAAGTATACAGCAGCAGGGTAATGGAATGGTGGGAATGAATAGTGTTGGGAAACCAGGGACTCCTGTTGGAGGATCCCACAGTGTTGTCTCGGATCCTGTGGCAGCCTTCAAAATGCATCATTCCAATGCTGACCAGTATGGTGATCAAACTGAGATTGTCATGAGGGAGGATGAAGGAGAAGGAGATTTGGGTAGTTAGAAGTGTTTGGCGGCATATGTCCCTTTTCGCTGCTGCGCCCTGTATTATATTGTTTCTTAGGCATTTTTTCTTTTGGGAAAGTAATAGGTGTTTGTGATATGGCAGCAGCCATGTATTTGTTGTATTTGATAGAAACTAAAAAATAATCTCCGAAAAAAGTTGAGGGCAATTGCCCTTTTGGGTCCCTTGGCGCTTTCGCTGCTCATTTCGACGATGATCTTGCTGTTGAGATATTTACTGTTCCCGTTGGAGGTACCAATTGACTATGAAAGAGATCAGATAGAGTTGCAATGGTGATGGAAAATTCGATTTTCGGTTTTGCTTTTATCTCCATTGGGTGGATTCGATGATTTTTGCTTTGTATTTCGGCTGTGTTAGATTAAGCATCGATTTTTTTTTCCAGTGCTATTATTTTGCTTATGTACAGCCGGTTAAGGTAATAAAAAAATAGTTAAATTATACTTTTAGTTCTTTATATTTATTTTTATTTTTATTTTGGTCTTCTATGTATTAAAAGTTTTAAATTGGTCTCTTATGTGTAAGAGTTATATCAATGTGGTTTTTTTTTCCTTTTCAAAATAGTCTTTTATGTTACAAAAATTATACTAATGTAATCCTTTTTTTATTCCATATTTGGTAAAAAAAAGGGGATCACGTTGATATAATTTTTGTAACATAGAGACTATTTTGGGGAAAAAAAGCAAGATGGACCACATTGGTATAACTTATATATAAGGAACTAATTTGAAACTTTTAATACATAAAGGACCAAAACGAAAATTAAAATAAACATAAGGGTCTAAAAGTATAATTTAACCAAAAATTTTTTTGAAACATTTCACGAGAAGTTTTATAGCATTAGATATGATTTTATTTTTGGAATAGGGGTTACTATTAGCACCCCATTTTGGTAATACACCCCTCCATAGAGTATCTATCAACTCAATTCTAATATGGCCAAGTCTGGTAGTTAATTTCTAGAAATATGTGCCCAGATCGTGAGTAAATTGTCTTTTCGAAGTTTACTTCTAGATAATTTAAAACGTTCGGAAGCTAACATCTGGACCATGTAAATTGGTGTCTGGGTGTTTAAAACTGATAAAATTTAAATCGGCTGCCACTTTCACTCAGATTTCAACACACCCATTGTGTTTTCATTTAGTTTCTCCTCCCCCTTTATCTTCCATATTTGAACCCACTTCACTTCTAAGTTGAGTTTAGGATTGTGCTTTCACATTTGGGCTTAGGTTGTGCATCCCGTTTTCTTCCTCTTCTCGCATTCTCCTCTCTTGCGTGCATGATTGGGATTTTTATCCAAAGTTTTCAATGTGGTCGGAATCTAATAGGTTCCTGATATTTAATTTTAGAGGTGTTATTTTTTTTTTTTACATTCTAGAATTAAATTTCCAGACATAACACAAACAATTAGGTTTTGATTTCTTTGTGTTTCATTGTTGGAAATAGGCATGGATTAATGAATGTATTACCTGTCTGAAGAAGCGAACATACCATCTGAGCGAACATTCAAGTTAACAACACGTGAACATTATAACAATGTGGTCTGTGTTTATTTCAAGTCTTTTCTACCCTAGATGATGTCTTGAACTAGGCTCGAGACCGTTAGGACTTTCCATTGTTATTTCGAGATCAGACTTTGGTGCACCTGGAAGGAAGACTATGTTGGTCTTGGATTGGAAAGGAGTAGGAAATATAGGCAATATAAGTTAGAGTTGCTCGCAATGATACTAGAACAAAAAAATGTGATTGTTTGTTCAGACTACGAGGTAGGCCTCTGAGAGATGGTAAAGGTTCGAGGGTGAATGTAGTGTGTGGAAAACACAAGCATGAAGTGGTTGAAACATTAGTGGGTCACCCATACGCAGGTCGGCTAAGTGGGGAAGAAAGAACTATAGTTGATGGTATGACAAAGAAAATGGTGAAGCTTAGAAGCATACTACTCACATTGAAATATCGTAACATTGATAATGTGAAAACTATCAAGCATATTTACAATCCAGGCTTTGCATATAGGAAGGGTTAGAGGGGTCCTAGAACAGAAATGCAGCACCTCATGAAGTTACTGGTACATGACAAGTATATGCATTGGCAGAGAATGATGGGTGCCTCTGATGTTGTCAAAGATATATTAAAGACATATCTAGAATACATTAAATTATTTACTTTCCATATTATGCTGGTAATTGATACAACATACAAAACCAACAAATATCGTTTGGCGCTAGTTAAGATTGTTGGTGTCACTTCGACATGTGCAAATTGGTTGTACTTTAGACAAAGTTGTGGGAATCAATGATGATTACATAGGAGAGTGTCGTGGATTCTCCTACTAAGTATGTGTTTGAAGAGTGTCTAAGTAAGTTACAACACATGTTCCTTGAATACATGAAGACTAGGGTGTTGGATCCAAACAAGGAGAAATTTATGAAGGCCTAGACAGATCGTGTGATGCACATTGGGAATACACCTACAAATAGATATATGATCATATTAATTCATTACTTATAGATGTGATTTCAATGTCTAGCAAAGTAATATTTTTGTTGCCCTTTATGATTGTGGACAAGGTTGAATCCGCTCATAGGAGGTTGAATAAGTTGCTCCAGGGTAGCATGTGCGATTTGTGTAGTTGCTAAGATGCCGTAAATAACATGATTACATTGTAACACATTGAAAGTCTTGTCATTCTAGCACAACATGATTGTGGTGGAACACGAATTGAATCATTTTCTATATTTGAAATTGCGGGGTTATGAATCCAGGAGTGCACTAAATCATGTTGCTTGTGAAGTAGACCGAGTAAATCATGTTGGTGAGAACAACTCTCTTTGCGAGTGCACAATGAGAACAACATATGCACTACTCTATTCATGCCAGATTGCTAGGTTTCTAGTGATGGGTTTCTCTATACCTTTAGTATAGGTTCATACTCATTGGAAGAGGTTGCAGTTTGAGGATGATTCTGTAACACCCTGAATTTTCTTAAATTGTATGTTAGGTAACATAGAGTCATTGTATGATTATTGTGTGTTTTGATTGAGTGCTTTAGGGTTTAGTTGGGAAGGGAGACCCTTAGAAGGGACTACACGACCTTAGAATGGAAGAAAAACCCATTTTTAAGCAATTTTGAGTCTGTGAATCGATTTACCCATGTCATGAATCGATTTATTTCATTAAATAGTGTTTTTAGGAAAAATAGAACCTGTGAATCGATTCACCCCGTGTATGAATTGATTCACTCCTTAAAGCTCTATTGTTGCTGTTACCGCCGTTTTTGCCGTTTATTCTCGTTTCTCAACCAAATTGAGTCTCGTCTTTAAGGATGGGATCACAAGACTCTTCTCCTCCTTTATCTCTATTCTTTTTCTATTTCTAAAGGAGGAATCTTATTGGTTAGTCACAAAATTAATTCTGTTTCAATTACAATCCGTCTAAATTCAATTCTAAGCATGGTTTTGGCTTCATATATTTTCGTTATGATAGGAACCACAAGCGGAATCGAATTCGGAGCTCTCTAGAGTTAGATTGAAGGCCACGACTATCATAAGGTATGGGGGTGGATGTTCTCTTGAAAAGAGGCTTATGGCTTCAAATAATATGTTAGGGATGTCCTATGATCCCTATGCCTTGCAGGGCAAGTTATTGTTGTGTAATCCTTGCAAGAGCGTGGATTTGAATGTCTTTACTTGCTGTTTTAAGTTTTTTTGAGGCCCTTGTATGAGAAAGGAGCAATAAGAATTATTATTGAGCATGTTTATGATGATTGGAATGTGTTTAGCCTTGAAAAATTGATACCTTATGTGTTTTGTTTAGAAAAGACATGATTTAAGACCCAATGGTATTATTTGGATTGTGTAAGGGTAGCTGTTGTTTTAATTATTAAGTATGTGCTTCTATGCTTAGGGTTAATTTAGAGTTATTAAATAGTATGTTTGTAATGGTTTAATGAATGAATAATATAGATTTATTGAGTCTAATGAATTATGACTAGTAGAAGCATGTTTTAGTAGGGATTAGTGTTATTTGAAGTTGTCTAATGATACAAATAATGATGTGTAGCTACTGTTTTTCATGATTGGCTGAGGGCTATATGCTTAGACTAGTTGGGTTTGCAAATATGTAATAAAAGGAGTTGAATTTGTTGACTAAAATTGGATAACTTGAGATAGGTAGCTAAGAATTGAGTTACAAGGTAGAATTACTAAATTGAATAAAGAACCTCTAATGGATTAGAGAATTGGTATAGGTGCTGAGTTAAGTGAGTAAGGACTAGTTGAAATGGATTAGAATGAATAGTTGTGAATTAAAGAAGAATAAGGACTTGCTAGAGTTATCATAGATAAAGGCCGAATCAAATGGTTTGAAATCAAGCGTCGAAGTTAAAATAAGTGATTAGAGACCCTAGTGACAATTTAATAATTTCCCCTGACCTTGGATAGAACGTGGAACCACTTAGGAGGAGTCCCCAATGCACGAAGTGTAGAAAAATAGCGTCATTACACTTCTACAGGTCCTATGAATCGATTCACACTTGCAGTGTTTCAGATTCTGTGAATCGAAGCTGTGAACTGATTCACAACTGTCCAATTCGATTCACAGAATGTCGTTTTGACTCTGAATTGATTCATGGGGCTCATGAATCGATTCATACCCCTGTTTAATGATAAAATACTGTTTAAAATGATTTGTAAGAGTTGGTTAAGGGTAGTAACCACCTAGGCTTACATATGTTGGATGTTTAACTTGTTTGTAGGGGTTACCAGTTAGTAACCCCGTGATTGAAGTTGGTCACAGTTGCAACCAATGTTTATGCATGATTGTATTGTATTGTTAATTGTTGTTTATTGGTCACAAGTTTGTGGCCAATTGTTAGATTGGTATCCGACAGGTTTGTTGGATGCCGTGTGTTTGGAAGTCGCGTCATCGATTCTAAAATGTAGAAGACTCCATTGTTTGTAGCTGTTCGGGTGTAGACTTCGGGTTTCTATGGCGGCACTCGTCAACGTTGCACTGACGGGGGGACGCCGTGGCTTGTTGGTATTGATTGAAGGATGATGAGTTACTATGATGACACTCAGCAACGTTGCACTGCTTGGGGAGATCGCATGGCTTGTTAGAACGCCGTTGTAAATGAGTTACTATTGTCACACTCATCGACGTTGCACTCACGGGGGATCCCATGGCTCGATGGCAATTTTACCGATGTTGAGGACGCTTACATTCGCTCACCCGGAGAAGGTAAAGGATCCTAAAGTTGTTTTGAGGTAGTTGTAGGCTCGCATTAGCTAGTTGCCGATATAGGACTGTCGACTGATTGATGACCACACGACGATTTATCATTGAGACTTGTTTGCCGATATTGAAACGTTGTTTGGTTATTGATGTAACATCCGCAAAATTCTTAATATGGAAACCCTAATTAGATCCTAACACACTTATAGTGTTAAGGGCTTTAAATAAGCTCAAGGGATATATGAAAACGGGGCTTGGAATACGTCAGAGCGAAGAAAAGGAAATGTAACACCATACATTCAAAATACTTGAAAGTAAGATAGTTAACATTAGATACAGTCATCCCAAGAGAATTTAAACTTCAACCATACATCAAGGTTAAATTATTCAAGGTTCTTAATCCTAATTACATAACCTTCAAAGGATTTAATACAGATACATTGTCTTTTGCATCAAATACTTAGAGTGTTACGTAATCAAAAACTACAAAATACACGTAGCCTTGGGCATTTGAGCCCCTTCAATCTTCCTTCTCAACCTGCGGATCTAAAATAAATAAATAAAAGGACAGGTTGAGATAAAATCTCCGTGAGCTCTCCCCTCATCTCTTCACCATCACTCCACCTATTATACAATTCACAAGAAAATGAATAATGTGTCTATGCAATGCATCTTCTTAATTAAGGACATTTAGTCCTACTTTGCTTTGTGTCATTGGGTTGTTGTCATATGCTTTGATCCATAGACCCCAATCACACGCTTTCGGTAAGGTGGTTAGACGTCTTAACCGTCCAAGTGGCGTCCCATGAGGCTAACCAAACTGATCTTCTCCTATAAATAGAGGAGTCTTGCCATGGACTTTAAGTGACTTTTATCACATCTTTCATTCTTTAATGCATGTAAAAATGCAACTTAGCTAAATGGGATTTACAACCTTCATGATCATTGCCTACTATTCAAGGAAATTTCTACAATAATCCAATGAATCAAACTTAACATGAGTTCAAAATCTCAACATTTACTTATCATGCTTCTTTAACAACTTCTACAACCAAGACATTTCGAGATTATAAGGAAATCATTAACAATACTTAAGCCTAACCATTTATAGACCAAACTCTTCCCTTTTGAAGCTCCATGGGACTATCAAAGAGGCAAACATAACATAAACATACATTTGTGGGGGTTGGGGGCCGCCATCCAACCTCTTTCAGTCAAACCCACTACATAATCATAACATTAATCATAAATATAAGCTTTAAATCAAAGGGGTTAACAAAACCCTAACTTTGAACCAAAGGTTCTCAGACTTCTTTAATGAGAAAATCCTAATGTGGGACTTATGGGTGCCCATCACCTAAGAGAAGGAAGAACTCACCACAACTCCTAAGATTCAAGCTCAAGAGTTGAAGTTTAGCTTCCTCTTCTTCTTCCTTCACGTTCTTCTTCTTTCTCTGGCTAGGGTTCAACCCCAAATCTTCAAAATCACTCAAATCTCAACCTTACAACTTTGATTCAAGCTAAAATTTGGTAAAATCTAGCAAGAATCCATCAATCTCTCATAGGATTTGAGAAACCCTAGTGTTTCCCTCTTTTATCCTCTCCAAATTGCCGTCTCTTTATTCCCCTCTCTCAATTCGCGATCTACTGGTTTTTTGCTGCGTTTTCTTCTTTTATAAGGCAATGAATCGATTCACATGCTATAGGTGAATCGATTCACACAGGCAAAAAGTGTCTGCTACGAATTTTAAGTGAATGAATCGATTCACCATTCAAGTCCTAGGGGGTTGTCTTTGCCTGAATTGATTCACAGGGTGTGTGAATCGATTCACACTTCGAGTCCCAGATGATTAAAACTCTGTAAATCGATTCCTGGCTTGTGAGAATCGATTCCCACTGCTGAAAAATTAGAAAAACTTGATTCTAACACCCAATCTTGAATCCTTCTTCCTATTCCTTCTTAATCTAACTCATAATCCATCCTTAATATCACTTTAAAGCTAATTTCAACTCATCTAACCACTTAGGATCATCAAAGACACAACATCATCATCTCTCAATTATGATTTTTCAACTTGAATTTACTTGAAACTCACAAGTAAACTATACTAAGCTTATGCACATAATTCTAAACTAAAATTGAAGGAAGAAAAATATGTGAATTGTATATCAATTGGCTCGCAACGCGGCCAAGATCATTTACAACGCGGCGATGTGACATCTGCAACAAGACATGAAAATAGCGCAACACGATTGACTCCTACACGTGTCTCCACGCATGTGTTCCCGCGTGAACATTTTTTGAATCCTAACCATCTCGCGATGCGAAAGGCTGCGTCTCGCGATGTGACGCAACTCATCCCCACCATTATAAGTAGGGGGTGCCATTTCCGTTTCTGGTGCCCCTTTCTCTCAATTCTCTCTCTATCTCTAATTTTCTCACTCTAAAAGGGTATTTTGGTCATCTCGGCCAAATACCCAAATCCCGGTAGGATAGCAGGCTCTAGAGCTATTCTGAGACTTCAGGAGTTGAGGTAATACCCTACTCCATATGCTATAATGGTAGCTTTATTCCTTCCTGTAACGATCCAAAAATTTATGAGTCGCTACCAATTTTATTTGATTTGGGAAAAATTAGAAAACCTCAAAATAATGATATTTGAAAACCATTCTGAGTTCGGGAATCGATTGCGCGTGAGGAAGGGTGGGGAATAAACCCCGCAACACCCTCATCGCACCCGATTCCCGAACAAAGCATAGTTTTCAAAGATCACTATTTTGAGGTTTTCCAATTTTTCCTAAATCAAATAAAATTGGTAGCGGCTCCTAAATTTTTACGTTTCAGATGGCAACTCCATTGGGAGCAGCTTCAACTGAATTGACCATGGAGTCTTGTACCCATTTATATATATTTTTTTCCTACTATTCATATTCTGTTAAACTGGTGAATAGCAATACATAAAAAAAATATTCGTTTTATTTGTTAATACATATGAACAATTTGCATGGTTTTGGACGCACATATTCTACAACTGAGGGCTAAATGATGAAGTCACTTAAAACAATCACATAAAATATTGTGTACACAAAATGGTGTTCATGGAGAGTTACCTTGCTCTTCATTTTTTTTTATTTGCTTCCACTGCCAAACTCCCCTTCTTCTCCAACCCGTACCCTCTTTTCTCTCTGTGTTCGAATTAAGTGATCTCTAGCTCTTTGTGTGGTGAGAATTCTTGCTCATTGCCCCCCCATCATCTGTGAATTGAGATCATATTTATAGAGAATGAGGGTTATTGTGTAAGATGATTTTTTTCTCTACTTCTCTTTGATCAAACCAACGTCTCTTTTTTTGATGAGTCAAAATCTACAATTTTGCCTTATCCCATTTTTCCCCTATTTGATGCTCTATTACACTGGTCCAGGATAATTGCTTCCCCCAATCCCGAGTTATGCACGATTCCAATTCTTGGCTTTTTATTTGACTTTTCTTTCTTTCATTTGTGTCTAATTAGCAGAGTCCTTTTACTCTTATCAGGTTGAGGCTTTCTTTTTTCAGCTTTGGGTGGTCTTCTCCATGTAGCAACATGCCAGAAGGATGAGGAAGAAATTTTGTCCCTTTCCCTTTCATGATGCTGCAATGATTTGCTTGGAATAGAAAGGAAAAATAAAAAAGAAAAGCAAAAGGAAAGAGAGCTTGGCCTAATGCTCAAAGTGGGGTGTCAGCTGTTGCCACCAGACCACACCTCTTATCCTCTTTTTTTAATTTTAATTTTTTTATTTGTAATTCAGGACATTTATTTTTTTATTTTATTTTTTTTGGTCAAAAGTTATGTCATTCGTTGAGAGAACCCAAACTAGATTGTTACATGGCCCAAAGGCTAGCCCAATTACAGCACGCTCACCTACATCAAACGCTATCATATACAAGTGGCACTGGATAACAGTCCTAGTTCAGAACAGAAAAGCTAAACTAGTTAAGTACAACCAACTAGATAGATCTGAGTCTCTAGAAACAGCTAAAGGTTGAAACCCTAAAGCACCATCAGAGATCTAAAAGAACTTTCAAAAGGCAAACAACGACCTTAACAAAAAAGGGTGCTTTCTTCCACTACATCTGCCCTTCAGGATGAGGATCGCTATTCAGATCTTAGAGGGTGTCACCGGAGCTTTGGCCCAGCAAAGAGAATGTGTTGTCTCCCGCTCGCGGAGGGGTCGGATGAGCTCTCTATCAAGGGCAATGGCATTCTGGAGGATAGATGGAGGATGAAGGACCCAATCCGGGGGGAGGTTATGGCTGATCGCAAGGCGAGCAACCAGATGTGCAACTTGATTACCAGATCTGTGGGTCCAGGTAAAAACCACATAGCTCAAATTGTTGTTTCATCACTTGAATATCCTTAGTGATTTGAAGGATTTCTCCTCTTTGTTGTTCCTGTCTACAACATCTGATGGTTTCCACGGAGTCACTCTCAACCACAATACGCCGCCATCCTAAGTTGTGTGCAATGGTTAAAGCCTCTCTAATCGCAAGAGCTTCTGCTGTTAAAGGGGTAAGTATTGACAGAATTCGAGATGAGCCAGAGATCAAGTAACCAAGGCAATCCCTCGCAATTATACCTACACCGCCTTTCAGTTTGTCTCTGTCAAAACTAGCATCTGTGTTGAGTTTAATAACTCCAGCTTTTGGTGGTCTTCAGATAGTCCCTTGGTAAGTGAAAGTTCCGAAAGGGTGATCCTTGTTCTTTATAAGGCCGTAGGAGGAAATCTCAGTTGATAGGGAGTTGGCCTGGTATAGGATAGCCAAGGGTTGGGGGGCTTTTCTTCAAATAGGGCTGAGTTCCTGCCTTTCCAGATGGACCAAAGGGTAATGCATGTATTAGTGAAGCTGAAATCCTTAAAGTCTAGAATGGCCTCCAATTCAATGATTCTTTGACTCAACCACTTTTGGGTTGTAGTGATAGCTGATGGGTTTAGGATACATTGAGCTTGAGACCCAAACCAAATAGGCCTAGTCTAGGGGCATAGCAGAAGGGCATGTTCCATAGTTTCCATTTCCTCATTACAAATAGGGCAAAGGGCATTCCTAGCGATTCTCCTGCGGTAGAGGTTTTTCTTCACGAGGAGGATGTTATGGCAGACTTTCCAAAGGAAGAGCTTGATTTTCTGGGGAATAGTCGCCTTCCAGATGGCTTTCCAAAGGGTATCAGGAGTAGTGGTAGAGCTAGACGAGTGGTCAATAACTGGTTGAGCCTTCTTGCTTGCAGTGATATAGCCTGACTTGATAGAGTACTCTCCAAATGAGGATAGGGCCACCAGTAAATATCTTTCCCCCTTGAGTCCAACTAACTGGGGTTTGTAAGGCCCCATTGGCTGACTGTGGGTTGAGAGTGTTCCTCAGTTTTGTGATGTCCCAGGTTACCTCGTCAGGGTTTACCAGCGAGCACACCTTCCCGCGAGTGTTTGAATCCCTAAGTTCTGCAGTCGTGTCGTCAGCTAGCCGTTTATCCTCTGCAATGTCAATATGTTCCCCTAAACTAGCTAACCAATTCAGGACATTTATGAACATATGTTTTTTTTGTTCTTTTTTGGGCTGTAATTGGGCGTAAACAATGGGTCTGATCAATGAAAATTTTCATTTTAATATTTTCTCATTTTAACAAAATAGAATAGAATAAAAGTGAGATAATACACTCAAATAAAGGCTGAAAATTCAATATGTGTTAAAAGTATTTTTTGTGTTTTTTTCCCTAAAAAATTTAGAAACTCCGGTCAAAATTGGGTATTCACAGTTACCCCTCTATACTTATTTTTTACTAGATAATATGATAACATGGTTTTTCGTATTATTGTAGTATGGAATAAGTGCAGATATAGACCCCAAGTCAAGAGAAATTATATATGTGATTGTCAGAACCTCCTCGACAAACGAGAAATTAAAAATTGCAATGCTGGAACCTCCTCGGCGAAAAAAGATTTAAAGATGCAAATGTGGCGGAACCTCCTCGCCATATAGAAAGGTAAATATGCAAATGTCGGAACCTCTTCGGCGAACAAGAAATAAAATGGGCAGTGGACTGAACTGCCTCGCCTAAAAAAAATTAAATATGCAACTGCCGGAACCTCTTCGAAAAACAAGAAATAAAATAGGCAAAATTACTCCAGAGGTCCTTTATCTTAATTTAAAGTTTCACTTCAGTCCTTTATCAAGTTTTTTTTTTCAAGTTAGACCTTTAAAATTAATTTTGGTTTCAGTTTAGTCCCACATGTTTTAAAATATTGACAATGTTAGCCTAATTGGCTTGTTTTTGGATTTTTGTAATAGTTTTATGGATTCTGATATGTGGTACAATTGATACAGTAGATTATGCTTGTGACACACATGCATTTCTCATAATAGATCGGCGAACAATTTGCTTCAAAATTAACGTTTTAAAACATGTAGGACTAAATTGAAACAAAAAAAAATGATAAAGGACTAACTTGAAACTTTAAATTAAGATAAAGAACCTCTAGCGTAATTTTACCGATAAAATAAGCAGTGGACTAAACTGTCTTGCCCAAATTAAATATGCAACTGGCAGAACCTCTCGGCAAGCAAGAAATAAAATAGGCAGGGGATTGAACTGCCTCGCCCAAAAGAAAATAAAAAATACAACTGCCGGAACCTCCTCGAAAAACAAGAAATAAAATGGGCCCCACCCTTCTTCACACGCAATCGATTCCCGAACTCAGTTTAGTTTTGAAAAGAACACTAATTTTTTAGGTTTTCCAATTTTTCCTAAATATAATAAAATTGGTGGCGGCTCCTAAATTTTTTGGATCGTTACACTCCTCATTCTCATATTATTATTTCCTATGTGCAGAGGAGGTGCTGCACGAGGAGATCGGAATTCCAGTTCAGAGGTCACATACATTGTCCTTTCGAGTCGTAGGTATAACTCTGAACTATCTTTAAGGTTTATTCCTTAAGATTCACGTAGCAAAACTAGGATAATATATATATATATATATATATATATATATATATATATATATATATATATATATATATATATATATATATATATATTCTTTTCAGCAATAAGTCAATGACATACGCAATGTACAGTTGGGTCATGTCTTTGAGCTTAAGGATTACGTAGGTCATAATGACATCCGGGAGTATCCCAAATCCATTTGGGATACAACCAGAGCAGTGGCTAGAACTTGAAGAGCGAGGAAGGACTTGGCCTACCAATACCAAGTATGTGGGAGAGAGAAGTGCCTAAATGCTGGATTAGTAGTTAGATTACCAAAATAGAATAAAGTAGGCTTAATTATACTTTTAGTCCCTTATGTTTATTTTAGATTTCAGTTTGGTCCCTTATGTATTATTTGATCCAAATTGGTCCCTTATGTCTAAAGATTACACTAATGTGGTTCCTCTGTTTCAAAGTGGTCCCTTACGTTATAAAAATTATATCAGTGTGGTCCTTTTTTTTTGCAAAATAAGGGACGAAAAATGGACCACATTGGTATAATTTTTGTAAACAAGGGACCATTTCGGAACAAAAAAAAAGGGATCACAGTTAACACATAAGGGACCAATTCGGAACTTTTAATAAATAAGGGACCAAATTGAAACCTAAAATAAACATAAAGGACCAAAAGTATAATTTAACCAATAAAGTAGAGTCTCACGCTCTACTAGAGGCTGATATCAGTAGTTCATAGTAGAACTATGAAATGCGATTGCTCCAGAGAGTGATTGCAATACCTATCAGCCACCATAGGATTGGTATGACTTGTGTGTTTTGTGCAATTGTATAATATGTGCTTGTAGTAGTCGCCTTATGCGATGTTAGACTTTTATATGTATGCTAATGTTTGCTATGATTGACGTGAGAGCATGTGGTGAGGTTTATTAGGTTTCTGAACATGATTAGGATAGGATGATTTAGGGAGAGACGCTCGGGTAAATGATAATTATGGTTTAGTGAGTAACCGACACTTAGGAAGAATGATCCTTTATTGATATGATTGATGGTTAGATTGGGTAGAGATTACTCTTAGGTTTGGATCTGGATTAGGAGCATAGTTAGTATGTTACCACGACCGTACGTATATGGGTTGGCCATTGCGTATGAGGCCAGAAGTATTAAAGTGGGAGTACGGTATGCGCATTATAGAGGACTTACGGTTTCCTTGAGGATGGTATTGGATCCGATGTATGCCTTTAGTGACGGAGAGCTGGCCTCTCTTCAGTCTTGGTAGTCGGGTAGCCCAATAATTCTGACGGAGTTACTGGCATATCAGAGTCCATAGTATGTGATATCCAGAGTGCAGCCTCGATACCTGCCGCTATTGGCGTGGAACCACTCTTAGGGGTACAATGAGCTGGATATGCCGGACGGACGACTGGCTCGATCCTAGTCTTGGTCGGCAAGATAGGAATAACATAGGTAGGCCTAGAGGGGCCAACAAGGAGGATTTGCAACAAATGAATCTTCATTTGAATCTGATTGCTCTTGCGGTATGTAGCTCATTGAGTGGCTCAAATTTATGGTCTCTTGATTATCTAAAGCAAAGTATGTTTCCTAAACCAGCTAAGACGAACCAAAACCACAAAAGCAATTACGTTAGATAGGACAAATACGCTAAATCTATCCAGTTTTCTTGAAAAACAAATGCTAGATCAAGAAGGATTAAAGAAAAATCAACTCAACAAGAAGTTAATAGTGTACCTTTAAATTATAAATTAGTACACACATTGAATAGATTCAAATAATAAGAATATTACTTGAAAATTAAAAGAACTAAAATTAGTATACACATTGAAGGTTTATACTTTCAAAACTTTACATTTGTGTAGCCAAAAGAGAAAACCAAGTCAGAGGTTAGCCATTTTAACATGAAATTCATAATGGAGTTACATGCTTGAATAATATATTACAAGTATTGAAGATACCATGATGCTGCAATAGTTCACCGATTTCTCGCTTTAAAATTATAGTTTAATAACAAATAATAATTTCTCTCATATAAGACAAGTCATAGATCACCCATGACACAGTTCCTGCAAGTGAGGCTGGAGATATTAGTTTAGCAATTCTTTTGCTCCTCTTTTTGGGAAAAAAAAATACTCCCTCCATTCCATATATATTATAATTCACACAGACTAATTAAAAATGCTTTGAAATTAGCTAATTCTAATTAATACTCCTTAAAATTTAACTTTTTTTCAAATATATCGCTTTCATAAATGGTAGCCATAATTAATAAATCTTAATTCACACAAATTCCACTAACTAAAATAAGGACATAATTGGAAATTAGCATTTAATATATGTAAAAATTGATGTTTGTTTCTTATATTTTAGACCAAAATATTAGACCCATTTATCTCTTATAATATGGGCCGAAGGGAGTATTATTACCGAAGAAAATTGAAGTTCAGAAACATATGTATATTTACAAACTTAATTCAAGCAAAAACTAACGTTAAAAACTAAAATAGAAAGAGCATGCAGGAGGCTACTCACTAGTGTAATCATAACTCTAGGTAAGTAGTCTACTTATTGCGTAATATTTTCTTATCTAGCAAGGGGCATTCACGAAGGTCTTTCCAAAATGAGAAAAGTTACGGTTTCTTATCTAGCACCTGTAGGGATTGCAAATTTTATCTCTTTCGATATAAGAACATCTGTGAATCCGATATCATACCTTTTTGGTAGTCTTGCTCTAACGGAGTTGTAAGTAAAGAAACATCATACTCTAAATTAGTAAAGTCATATAGAATTAAGGCAAGCAATATTATGGCTTCATTTTTCCTATTTTTCCTACTCTGCACATTGAGGAAAAAATTTATATTAAAGAAATGGCTTTTGAAGGTAAAAGTGTAACAATTTTGCAGTTGCATGAGAGTTGAAGTTCTATTTGCACTTGTATGTTCACAAAACTAAGTTTGGGATTCTTACTTCATGAGGATTAGTGTAACACCCCGCCTAATTTAATTACTTAGCTTGTTAATTTAAGCATTTATGTGTTTTAAATTGATAGTAGGGTATTTAAATTGGGTATTATTAATTAATTTAGGGGTGTGAATTTAGTAATGACATTGTTATAGTTTTAAGAAAAGGAAGGGTACTTAGGTATTTTACTTATCTTAAGAGAGGGTAAAATGGTCCAAAATTGAGAAACACTCATTTCCCCTAGCTCCCTTCTTTCTCACTCCCATTCCCTTCTCTCTCTCATTTGCCCCCTCCCGCTCATGCTCCAGCTGAAAGAAAGAAGGAAAAAAAAAAGAAAAGAAAAGAGAAAGGAAGAAGACGACCTAGGGCTCAAGGGTTTTGAGTGAGATAAGAGAGAAACACTTATGATTTCTTCAATCCTTGTTGAGGGAAGAAGATTGGAGCTGGTTATTGGGTATTTGGGGAAAGATTAAAGTTGCCCTAAGTTGAGTAAAAGGGGGAAAATCGAATTGAAGAAGAAGAAGAGGAAGGAGACCAAGTTTTCTACTTCCTAGCTCAACTCCTTGTGCATTGAAAGTGAGTCCTTCTTCTCTTTAGGTGTGGGCACCCATAAGTCCCACATTAGGGCATCATTTCTCGTATGAGTTTGCATGATTTCTTGACTTCCATTGTTGTGGTTTAAGGGAAAGCATGAGGATGGGACAAAGGGTTATGTGAATTGATCAAAGTTTTGATGAGTTTTGTGATGTTTGCATTATGTGATTGTTTATGATTCATATGATAAATGAATTGTTCTTCCATGTTTCTTGTTTTTATCCTTGTTCTTGAACCCTAATTTGGATGAATTTGGTTTGGAATGAGATAAAATCATGGTTGGATGGATTAGGGATTCGAATTGGGCAAGATGTGCAAAATTCTGCAGAGGGAGCGCTGGAAGCACCCCTCATAGCGCTTGACGCACTGGCTTCACCGAGCCAACTGCAGGAAATGCGCTTGAAGCGCCAGGATCAGTGCTGGAAGCGCTACCTGTGCAGTTTTCGCCCGTTGTTTCTGATTCCGTCGAATACCTTGCTTATGCTTAAGATGCCTTTCATTCTTATATGTAAGAATGATTTATGGTTTATGTTTGCTTATGAATGAGCATCCTTGCTTGCCATATTCTTGTATAAGGTAAATCCGATGAAAGTAAAAGTCTATGAGTAAGCAACTTGAAAGTTTTATAGTAAGGTTTCTTATAAAAGGAAGTGATTGCATGGTTAAGCTCAATGATGGGACTAAGAAGGGTTCCTAGGAATCTCTTAGAAAGTGAATTCAACTTAAGTTTGAATAAAACCTTTAAAGATATGGTATTAGAACTATTGACTTTATAATGGTTCTAGTAAGATAGTCGTACGGAGCGGTGTGCCACTGTAAGATAGCGATACGTCCCGGCTGCTACAAATAGTTGTACAGAGCGGTGTACCACTGTTATCGAATGATACGCCCCGATTGTTACGAAATTGTTATGAGTGAAGATCGGTTGTACCACTGTGCGGTAACAAAACATCTCGGCTGTTACAAACAGTTGTACAGAGCGGTTGTACCACTGTGCGGTAACGACACGTCCCGACTGTTACAAACAGTTGTACAGAGCGGTTGTACCGCTGTTACCAAACGATATGTCCCGGCTGTTACAAGCAATCCTTGTTATATGGAATTGTCATGTTGCCTTAATATTTATAAATGAATATTATTGTGATTGTGGCGAGTATTGGTGAGGGGTCCGTGAAGGACTCACTGAGATTTTATAATCTCACCCTTTCCTCTATTGTTTTTAGATAAACAGGTACCTAAGGAGGATTAGACGACACAGCGGGCCTAGTTCTCTTAGTTATCTTTTATTTTGATGATGTACTTGGCTCTTTTGTTATTAAGGACAAAGATTGGTCTTGTAATTTGTATTCCCAAGCTTTGATCTTGGATGATGTTGTAATTCTAACTCTTAGACTTATGACCTAGACTAAAGTTTAGACTTGTATTTCATTAATCAAGTTTTAAATTTTTGGAAATTCCTGTACTTTAATGTAAATTGTCTTATTTCAATTATTATTGGAGTATGGGCGTTACATTATGGTATCAGAGCAGTTCAATCTTGATTGGACTGTGGTCAATTAATGTGACTTTCTCTTGTTCGAGAATTTCTCTCTGTATTCTTGTACTTAGTATATAGATTATTAAGCCTGATCAACTTAATACTTTGTACCATGTATGCAGAATATGACAGGCAGGGCTTGCAGACAGGGGAGAGGGCTGGGTAGGCGAAATGCCGAGGAAGCTAGGTGGATGGAAATGATGCAAATGATGCGGGAATAGGCTGCTACCACCAATAATTTAGTTAATCATTTCATCCACACCCAACAACAAGCTTCGCAACAGCCTCCACCTCCACCGATTCAACCGGAAGACCCACACCGAACTTTCTTTAAGTTCCACAAGCTCAATCCCCCAACCTTTTCTGGAGGCTCCGAAGCTATGGCGTCCCAGCATTGGTTGGAGGCCATGGATAAAATCTTTAAAGTTGTCCCGTGTACGAAGGAACAGAAGGTTATCTTCGCTACACACATGCTATTAGAAGGAGCTGAGAATTGGTGGGAGGGTGCGCAGGCATATTTGCTCGCCCAAGGGATCCCCTTGGATTGGGAGCACTTCAAAGTTGTTTTTCTGGATAAGTACTTCCTCCAAACGGTCGGAGATTAGAAAGAAAGGGAACTTGCATACTTACAACAAGGGGATTCGACCATCGCTGAATATGTTGCCAAATTTGAGGAATTGACAAGGTATTCTTCACATGCCTGGTATGCACCAGATGAGAGATAGAAGATGGACCAATTCAAATGGGGTTTAAGGGCTGACATTCAAAACAATCTGGCTCAAACGGACTTCACAAATTTTGTTGCCTTGGTCCGTAAAAGTTATGTGGCCGAGGAGAGTCTGAAGAAGATATATGATGAGCGCTAACTCAAATGGTAGAAGAAAAAAGATGAGAACAAGACTTCACCCTAATTGAAAGCAAGAGGAAACCGTAATAAGGGAAACCAAGTACAATATTCTAAGGCTTCTAAGCCTGATGCCTGCTCGACTTGTGGAAAGAACCACCAAGGGGAATGTATGCAAGCACGAGACATTTGTTTCTTATGCTGACGACCAGGCCACTATATGAAGGATTCTCCCAAAGTCAAGTTGGGAGCAGGTTCCAAGCCTAATGATCCTATCCAAGGACGTGTATACACCCTAAGTGGCATGAAGGCTAAGGGTGTGGAAAATCTGATCAAAGATACATGTCTCTTACATGATAATCCTTTAGTTGTCTTGTATGACTCTAGTGCCACACACTTTTTCATTTCTTGTAAGTGTGCACAGAGGTTAGAATTGTACCTTTCTTCTTTACCCTTTCCATTGATTGTTGAAACACCAGCAGAAGGTTGTATTTCCACTTCATTGATTTGAGAGAATTTTCCTCTCGTAATTCAAGGAAGGATGTTTTCGGTCAACTTGGTTTGTTTACCCTTGAAAGGGATAGACCTAATCTTAGGTATGAATTAGCTTTCGGTCAACCAAGTTGTCTTAAATTGTTTTTGCAAAACCATTGAGTTTCCATCTGTACAGTCAATTTCTAACCAAGTGTATCTAGAAGGGATGGCTAGTGTATCCCAGTTAAACCAATGTCTAGTGGAAGGACACTTAGGATACATTTTGTTTAACCACAAAGGTTGGGATATACTTGACAACCATCCCAGTGATTAATGAATTTCTCGATGTGTTTCTGGAGGAGATCACCTCTTTACCTCCAGAGCGAGAAGTAGAGTTTTCTATAGAATTGGTTCAAGGAGCAGGACCAATTTCTATAACCCCCTATAGGATGTCTCCTCTAGAATTGCAAGAGCTTAAAGTTCAATTAGAGAATTTAATTGCTAAGCGATTCATTAGGCCAAGTGTTTCATCTTGGGCAACACCCATTCTCCTAGTGAAGAAGAGAGACGGTAGCATGCGGCTGTGTATAGACTATAGACAGCTTAATAAAGTAACAATTAAGAATAAGTATCCACTTCCTAGGATTGACAACCTGTTAGACCAACTTAGGGGAGCTTCAGTGTTCTTTAAGATTGATCTGAGGTTAGGTTACCACCAAATCAGAGTCAAGGCTGAGGATGTGCCAAAAACTACGTTTAGGACTCGGTATGGCCATTATGAGTATGTTGTTATGCCTTTCAGTCTGACAAATGCTCCAGCCATATTCATGGATTATATGCATAGAATTTTCAGGCCTTACCTTGATAGGTTTGTTGTGGTGTTCATATATGACATCCTTGTGTATTCTAAGGGCCCTCAAGAACATGAGGAACATCTTAGGATTGTCTTAAGCACTCTTTGGGAGAGGAGTCTGTTCGCAAAGCCAGAGAAATGTGAGTTTTGGCTTTCAAAGGTTAAGTTTTTGGGACACATCATCTTGCAGGAAGGAGTGGTTGTTGATCCCAGTAAGGTAGAGGTCGTTCTCGATTGGGAGCGACCGACTACCATTACGGAAGTTAGGAGTTTCTTAGGACTGGCTAGGTATTATCGCAGGTTCATAGAAGGGTTTTCTCAGTTAGTTCTTCCATTAACTTGGTTAACCCGTAAAGGGCAACCGTTTGTGTGGGATAAGAGCTGTGAGAACAGTTTTTTGGAGCTCAAACTCTGGTTGACCAGTACACCGATTTTGATTATCCCTAACCCTACCCTAGGTTTTGAGTTTATAGTGATATGTCGAAGAAGGGTTTGGGTTGTGTTCTCATGCAGAATAGGCAAGTGGTAGCTTATGCGTCTAGGCAGTTAAAACCCCACAAGGAAAACTACCCTACTCATGACCTAGAGCTAGCAACAATAGTCTTTGCCTTGAAAATCTGGCGTCATTATTTATATGGTGCTCGATTTGAGATATTCAGTGATCACAAAAGTTTAAAATATATGTTTGATCAAAAAGAGCTGAATATGAGGCAAAGGAGATGGGCAGAGTTTCTCAAGGATTATGACTTCGAGTTGAAGTACCATCCGGGCAAGGCGAATGTAGTCGCTAATGCCTTAAGTAGGAAGTCTCTTCATGTCTCATCCATGATGGTTAGAGAGATGGAATTGTTGGAATCCTTTCGGGATTCAAACTTGGAAATGTTTTCAACAGGGGATAGCCTAATAGTGAGCCATTTGGAAATCACTTGTGGTTTTAGAGAACAAATTAGGTATACCCAAAGTTTAGATGGGGAATTACAAGCTAGGAGACACCATCCTGGATTTTCCGAAGCTAGTGATGGTATTATCCTCTTTCATCAAAGGATTTGTATTCCTAATGATGAAACAATCAAGAATCAAATTCTTGTAGAAGCCCATAAGAGTGGATTCTCTGTACACCCATGCTCTACCAAGATGTATCATGACCTTAGGAAAGGTATTGGTGGCCGGGAATGAGGAATGATGTAGGTGAATTTGTAGCTCAGTGTTTGGTTTGTCAGAAAACCAAGATAGAACACCAAAGACCATCAGGTCCACTTCAGCCCCAGAGATCCCAAAATGGAAATGGGAGAGCATATCGATGGACTTTCTGGCAGGCTTGCCTCACACAGAGTCCGGATAACTCCTTTTGGGTCATTGTGGTCAGATTAACCAAATCTGCTCACTTTCTTCCCGATCAAGTCCACTTACAATACGGCTAGGTTGGCTAAGATCTACATTAGAGAGATAGTTAGACTCCACGGAGTACCCATTAACATCGTCTTTGATAGGGATCCTGATTTTACCTCCCGGTTTTGGAAGCACTTCCAACAGGCTTTAGGAACAAGGTTGAGTCATAGTACCGCCTATCATCCCCAGACGGATGGTCAAACGGAACGTACCATAAAAACCCTAGAGGACATGCTTAGAGCTTGTGTTCTAGATGATGGTGGAAGTTGGGATGAGCATCTGGCTCTAATCGAGTTTTCTTATAACAACAGCTACAATTCTAGCATAAACATGGCGCCGTACGAGGCACTCTACGGTCGCAAGTGTAGAACATCTCTGTGTTGGTTTGAGGTAGGTGAGAAAAGATTATTAGGGCTAGACCTAATCCAAGAAACCACTGGCCAGATCAGAAAGATTAGGGATAGGCTGAAAGCTACTCAGAGTTGGCAGAAGAGTTATGTCGATAGGAAGAGAAAACCTCTTGAATTTGAAGAGGGAGAGCATGTGTTCCTAAAGGTCATTCCTACGATAGGCATTGGTAGGGCACTTCGAGCCAAAAAGTTGTGTCCTCGTTATATCGGTCCTTTTGAAATCCTTCAAAGAGTCAGTTATATTGCCTATCAAATTGCTCTACCTCCATCTTTGTCAAACCTGCACAATGTGTTTCATGTGTCTCAGCTCAAAAAGTACATCCCTGATCCTTATCAACCCTTGGATCATGAGTCTGTGCATCTGAGATTAGACTTGACAAACCAGCCTATGCCGGTCCAAGTTGTGGACCGCAACGTCAAGACACTGATGAACAAGACTGTTTCCTTGGTCAAGGTTATTTGAGAATGATCCACTCCTGAGGAGGCTACTTGGGAGACTGAAGAGGAGATGCGGGACCAGTACGCGTACTTATTTCAATAGGTATGTATTTTGTCTAATTTTTTAGGACAAATTTTTTTTAAAAGGTGGGTAGTAGTGTAACACCCAGCCTAATTTAATTATTTAGCTTGTTAATTTAAGCAGCCTAATTTAATTATTTCTCACTCCCACGCCCTTCTCTCCCTCAATTGCTCCCTTCCTCTCGTGCTCCAGCTGAAAGAAAGAGGGAAAAAAAGAAAAGAAAAGAGAAAGGAAGAAGAGGGGAAGAAGAAGACCTAGGGCTCAATGGTTTTAAGTGAGATAAGAAAGAAAAAATTGTGATTTCTTTAATCCTTGCTGAGGGAAGAAGATTGGAACTGGTTATTGGGTATTTGGGGAAAGATTAAAGTTGCCCTAAGTTGAGTAAAAGGGGTAAAATAGAATTGAAGAAGAAGAGGAAGGAGACCAAGTTTTCTACTTCCTAGCTTAACTCCTTGTGCATTGAAAGTGAGTCCTTCTTCTCTTTAGGTGTGGGCACCCATAAGTCCCACACTAGGGCATCCTTTCTCCTTTGAGTTTGCATGATTTCTTGACTTCCATTGTTGTGGTTTGAGGGAAAGCATGAGGATGGGACAAAGGGTTATGTGAATTGATCAAAATTTTGATGAGTTTTGTGATGTTTGCATTATGTGATTGTTTATGATTCATATGATAAATGAATTGTTCATCCATGTTTCTTGTTTTGATCCTTGTTCTTGAACCCTAATTTGGTTGAATTTGGTTTGGAATGAGATAAAATCATGGTTGGATGGATTAGGGATTGGAATTGGGCAAGATGTGCAAAATTCTGCAGAGGGAGCGCTGGAAGCGCTGGCTTCACCGAGCCAATTGCAGGAAATGCGCTTGAAGTACCAGGCTCAGCGCTGGAAGCGCTACTTGTGCAGTTTTTGCCCGTTGTTTCTGATTCCGTCGAATACCTTGTTCATGCTTGAGATGCCTTTCATTCTTATATGTAAGAATGATTTATGGTTTATGTTTGCTTATGAATGAGCATCCTTGCTTGCCATATTCTTGTGTAAGGTAAATCCGATGAAAAGTAAAAGTCTATGATTAAGCAACTTGAAAGTTTGATAGTAAGGTTTCTTATAAAAGGAAATGACAGCATGGTTAAGCTCAATGATGGGACTAAGAAGGGTTCATAGGAATCTCTTAGAAAGTGAATTCAACTTAAGTTTGAATAAAACCTTTAAAGATATGATATTAGAACTATTGAATTTATAATGGTTCTAATAAGATAGTCGTACAGAGCAGTGTGCCACTGTGAGACAGCAACACGTCTCGACTGCTACAAATAGTTGTACAAAGTGGTGTACCACTGCTATCGAACGATACAAACCGACTGTTACAAAATAGTTATGAGTGCAGAGCGGTTATACCACTGTGCGGTAACGACACGTCTCGGCTGTTACAAACAGTTGTATAGAGCGATTGTACCACTGTTACCAAACGATACGTCCCGACTGTTACTCAGAGGATTTGTAAGTGCAGAGCGGTTGTACCACTTTGCGGTAACGACACGTCCCGGCTGTTACAAATTGTAGTACAGAGCAGTTGTACCACTGTTACCAAACGATACGTCCTGGCTGTTACGAGCAATCCTTGTTGTATGGAATTGTCATGTTGCCTTAATGTTTGTAAATGAATATTATTGTCATTGTGGTGAGTATTGGTGAGGGGTCCATGAAGGACTTACTGAGATTTTATAATCTCACCCTTTCCTCTATTGTTTTCTGATAAACATGTACCTAAGGAGGATTAGACGACACGACAGACCTAGTTCTCTTAGTTATCTTTTATTTTGATGTTGTGCTTGACTCTTTTGTTATTAAGGACAAAGATTGGTCTTGTAATTTGTATTCCCAAGCTTTTTACTTGGATGATGTTGTAATTCTAACTCTTAGACTTATGACCTAGACTTAAAGTTTAGACTTGTATTTCATTAATCAAGTTTTAAATTTTTAGTAATTATTGTACTTTAATGTAAATTGTCTTATTTCCATTATTATTGGAGTATGGGCGTTACAATTAGCTTCCCTGAACATATCTATAAGGTTATCAATTTCAACAATCTTCATCAGCAACCTAATTGGTTGCACTTTCTTCTTTGAATTTGATCATATGCTAATTTGCAGAAGCCAATTAGAAGGATATAGTATATTCCATTCTTAAACGACTGTTATTTATCTCCTTAATTTCCTCTACTCCAACTCAACTTCACATTATCGAGTCTCCCTGTCCTGAGTAGGTTTCGTGTTTCAAACCTCCTCCCATATGAGTAGGTTAATCTGGTGCATTAGTATATATTATTATTAAAGCATTATTTTAAAAATAAAAATTAAAAATGTTACCGTTTTATTGAGCATTAAAAGCGTTGCACCGTTTCGTAACAGATATAAACAAACTAGGCTGTCTAATCTGCAACGGTCGTCTTCTCTCTCCCTCTCCCACTCACTATTCTTAAGCCCTCAATCCCGCACTCTCTCCTCTGTTTTTCAAAATCAAAACTTCTTCATAAATCATCAATGGCAAGAACCAAAATGCAAAATTTTTAAGAACCTCTGGTGAGAGTGGTATGCAGATAGTACCATTGTAACGATCCAAAGGTTTGGGAGTCGCCACCAATTTTATTATATTTAGGAAAAATTGGAAAAACCTAAAAAATAATGATCTTTGAAAACCATACTGAGTTCGGGAATCGATTGCGAGTAGAGAAGGGTGGAGACTAAACCCCACAACACCTCCATCACGCCTGTCCTATGACAGTTACCCAAATTGATTGTGCAAACTAATAAGTTTTTAAAATATTTGTTTCACCCCAAAATTAAATAAAATTAATACTAAGTATAAAAATGAATATTAAAAAAAAGAGAAACTAAATTAGAAAAATTTAAATTTGACTTGACGGAATTGACTCGCTCCTACGTATCCTCCGGTGCAATGAGGAACTCAAAAGTCACATAGTTCTTCTAAAAAATATTTGTGTGTTGGTTTGATTTTAATTTTTTTAAGGGTTTAAGATCACCAAGTTGTCGCAACTCAGGCGTCCCAAACCGGGGATTAACAAGATGTCACATCTCAGCTAATCCCATTTGTTCTAAAAAAAATAATTTTCGTTTGACTTAATAAAATTAAACTGAAAAGTAAGTTAAATAAAATGTATGATGAATTAAAAATTTAGTTGAGTAAAATTATCCTGGTGTAACTAGTAAAAAAATTACGATGCCAACATTCATTTAGCAAAGAAACAAATGGGTAGAAGCCCAATACTTACAAACAAAACCTAAGCGAAAAAAAAAGGGGAATGCAGTTGGGCTGAAGCCCAAAATCAATATAACAAGAAATAAATAATAAATAAAAAAAGTGGGCTGAAGCCCAACCAAATTGATAAAAAAAAGGTGGGGGGATTAAAAACACGGGTTCCATCTGGGAACCCTAAAAAGAGAAAAAAAACAAGAAGCTGCGTGAAGCGGCGTGGCAAGAGAGAAATGGGGAAGAAAGGGGGAAAAAGAGAGAGGGAGGTGCCAGAGGAGAGGGAGAGAAAGAAGGAGGAAGAGGGAAGACGCAAGGAGGGGAGTGCGGCGAGGAGGGGAAAAGGGGGAAGAGGTGCGGCCGGTGCGTGCCAGCCCTTGGCCGCGAGTAAGAAAATGGGGGGTATTGGTCACGAACATGGAAGGGGAAAAGGAGGGAAGCATGGGAGGAGAGGTTGGGGGAGGGCCAGGCACAAAGGAGAGGGAAGAGGCGTCCAGGCTGCCAGCAAGCCCCACAGCCTGTGGCCGCGAGCAAGGAAAGGGGGGAAGGGATGAGGGTGCGGCCGAGGGGTAGGAGGAGAGGGAGAGGGAGGTACGAGACCAAGAGGGAGGAGGGAGATTCTACCATCTTCTTCTCCTCTTTCTTCTTCTTCTCAGACTCTGTTTTTCCTCTTCTTTTTTTTTCGTTCTGTTGTTTCTGTGTTTCAGTTTGGGTAAATTAGGGCTTCAATGTGGAGCTTCTAATTCTTTGTTTGGTGATAGAAAAATGCCCAAAAAATTTTCCGTTTCTTTTTTCTTTCTCTGTTGTTCTGTTGTTGCATTTATAGGGTGAGGAGGGCTCTAATAGGACACTGGTTGCTGACCCTTGTATTGTCCATTTGTTGCAGGGATGGTTGGTGGTGCAGAGGGTGGCTGGTTGTGCAGAGTGGTGCCTGCAAAGCTGCTTGGTTGGAGAAGAAATGGAAAAGAAACAAAGGAACAAGAAGAAAGGTCTTTGATTTATTGCTAAAAATGCTGCTGCTTGCTGGTGTTGTTGTGTTGTTGTTGGCAGGGTGCTCGACCCCCCTCTGTTTTGTTTTGTTTTGTTTTGTTTTTCTTTTTTTTTGTTTATTTCTGTTTTGTTTTGTTTTTTAATTCAATCTGATATTTGTAAATTTGGACATGCAATGGATTGTTTGTAATTTTTTATAATTTTTTTTGCAATTTTTGGACATGTAATGGACATTGATTTTATATTTTGGGTTTGTATTTGTGATGGTAATTTGTACCTCTTTTTTTTTATCACAATTGGGCTGGAATTGATCCAAAAGAACTAACACAAAAATAGGCCCAACAATGAGTTTAGACAATGGGTCAAATAAGACAAAAAGTGAGGCAAAATAAAGGCTGGAAATTCGATATGTGTAAAGAAAAATATTTTTGTGATTTTTCTTAAAAAAATAAAATATCCGGTCAAAATTGGGTGTTCACAGTTGCCCCTCTGTACTTACTTTTTCATTAGGTGACATGATAAACCATGGTTTACATATTATCATAGTGAGAAATAAGTACAGATAGGAACCCCAATTTTGGCCATCAATGCATGAAAGCCACACACTTCGTAAAATGTCAAGAGAAATAAAACAGGCAGGGGACTGAACCGCCTTGCCTAGAAGAAAATTAAATATGCAACTGTCGGAACCTTCTCGGCGAAATAAGAAATAAGATATGCAGGGGACTGAACTGCCTCAACAAGAAATGGGTACTGGACTGAACCGCCTCACCCAGACAATCAAGAAATAAAATGGGAAATGGATTGAACCGCCTTGCCCCTATTAAATATGCAACTGCCGGAACCTCCTCGGCAAACAAGAAATAAGATATGCAGGGGACTGAACTGCCTTGCCCTAATTAAATATACAACTGCCGGAACCTCCTCGGCAAACAGGAAATAAAATTGGGTAGTGGACTGAACCGCCTCACCCAAGCAAACAGACAAATAAACGGGTAGTGGACTGAACCGACTCCTTCAGCAAACGAGAAATAAACGGGTAGTGGACTGAACCGACTCCTTCAACTGAACCGACTCCTTCAACAAGCAAGAAATAAACGGGTAGTGGACTGAACCGACTTCCTCAGCAAGCAAGAAATAAATGGGTAGAACCGACTCCCTCAGCAAGCAAGAAATAAACGGGTAGCGGACTGAACCGACTCCCTCAGCAAGCAAGAAGTAAACGGGTAGTGGACTGAACCGACTCCCTCAACAAGCAAGAAATAAACGGGTAGTGGACTGAACCGACTCCCTCAAGAAACAAACGGGTAGTGGACTGAACCGACTCCCTTAGCAAGCAAGAAATAAACGGGTAGTGGACTGAACCGACTCCCTCAGCAAGCAAGAAGTAAACGGGTAGTGGACTGAACCGACTCCCTCAAGAAACAAACGGGTAGTGGACTGAACCGACTCCCTCAGCAAGCAAGAAATAAACGGGTAGTGGACTGAACCGACTCCCTCAGCAAGCAAGAAATAAACGGGTAGTAGACTGAACCGACTCCCTCAAAAGAAATAGGATAGGAAGGGGACAGAACCGTCTTGCCCAGAAGGAAATTAAACGTCCAAATGCCGGAACCTCCTCGGCATACCAGAAACAGAATGGGAAGGGGACTGAACCGCCTTCCTCAGCAGACTAAAAATAAATTGGGTAGTCACGTTTTGACTTACCTGGGTGTATTTTACAGGATCTGAGCCATTGTGGCGAACTAGGAAGCTTCAATTAATCAAACTCTTGTTATCTTGTTTTCACTAATTCCCCATAGCAACATCGGTTGTATACTTTTCTTATCCCCTTATAGATGTTTGCAACTTCACTCTTTGTTTGTAGCCACATGGCACATTTGGATGACACCATTTCAAGTTTTGGGATTTGGAATTTTCTTGCCTCAATTTATTATGAAGACGTCTGAATTAATTTTACCTTTATTCGAAACGGCCAGTGATTTTCATTTATTTATCCATTGAGGAGTTGCTAACGTAATCGTCCCAAAGTATTGTTAGACTTGAGTTATTTTACTTGAGACATAATTTAACAAATGAAGCATGGATGCAAGAATGGATGCAAATAAGAGGAATAATTTGTGAATTGAATTGATGTGGAACTTTGATACAAATTTTCAAGGAAAGAGAAGTACTAAAACAGTAGGAAAGGGGAAAGATGATCACAATAAGAAATTTCACATCAAATTTGCCCCAGTATAGGTCCTTTGATTCCCTATCTAGATCCCTTTTGACCCTGGAGATAACTGATCATATTGCCCCGTTGTAAGCTTGCCCCGAGACTCTCAGGCCGATTTAACCACTATGCCATTTCTTTTCTTTCTTTGCCTTAACTTTTGCCTAGACCGCCCTTTCGGGTTTTCAATCTAGCAGACTTTCACTTACCCTAACTTTTCCTAGATAGCCCTTTCGGGTTTTCAATCTAGCGGGTGTTTATTATCACTTTTGTTTAGGCATAAAACTTCTTAACATCGTCTGAATTTATCGGCTTTGACAGATGAGGTAGTATTTTCTTCAAAACCAAATCTCCTGGTTGAAATTCTCTTGGGCGAACTTTCTTGTTGAAGGCTTTGGCCATTCTACTCTGGTACAACTGCCCATGACAAATAGCTGCAAGTCTCTTTTCTTCAATCATGTTTAACTGCTCATATCGGGCTTTTACCCATTCTGACTCCTCTAATTCTGCCTCCATCAATACCCTTAGGGACGTGATTTCTACTTTAATGGGAGATACTGCTTCCATCCCATACACCAAAGAAAATGGTGTTGCCCCAATGCTTGATCGTATGTTAGTACGATAAGCGTGTAGAGCATAAGGTAACATCTCATGCCAATCTTTGTAATTAACCACCATCTTGGCAATGATTTTTTTGATGTTCTTATTAGCTGCTTCTACTGCACCATTCATTTGTGGTCTATAGGGAGTTGAATTGTGATGTTTGATCTTGAAGTATTCACACAACTTTGTACTTCTCCACCATTAAGATTAGGTGCATTATCTGTAATGATCCTTTCAGGAATCCCATAGCAGCATATAATATCCCTTTTGAGGAACTTGACAAACACCTTCTGGGAAATCCTGGCATAGGAAGACACCTCTATCTATTTAGTGAAATAATCAATTGCCACCAATATAAATCGATGCCCATTTGAAGCTTTCGGATTAATTGGCCTAATGACATCTATTCCCCACATTGAGAATGGCAAAGGACTTATTAGATTGTGCAGAGGAAAAGGAGGTGCATTGACCCGATCTGCGTATAAATGGCATTTGAGGCATTTTCGCACATACGCTATGCAGTCTGTCTCCATAGTGGACCAATAGAATCCACTTCTCATTATCTTACGGGCCATCATGTGACCATTCACATGTGTCCCACTGATCCCTTCATGAACATCAATCATGATTCGCCTGGCTTCCCGAGCATCTACACATCTCAGTAGTGTTCCATCTTGACTTCGTTTGTAGAGGATTTCTCCACTCAAGAAAAATGTTATTGCCAATTTTCTGTTGGTTTTCTTGTTCACTTCACTTGCACCATCTGGGTATTCTTCGTGCTGAATATACCATTTTATATCATAATACCATGGTTCGTCGTTTGGCTCCCATTCTACATTAGCACAGTAGGCCGGCTCATCTTTCACCTTTATGTGGAAGGGTTGAACCTCAGCATTGATGTTCAATTTAAACATCGCCGCTAAAGTAGCCAAGGCATCGGCAAATTGATTCTTATCCCGAGTCAAATGGGAGAATGTTATCTCTTCAAACCTTGTTATTAATTGAGTTAGATGCTTTTGATAAGGCACCAATTTTGAGTCCTTAGTTTGCCACTAACCCTTCACTTGATAAATAATAAGGGCTGAATCTCCAAAAACCTCCAATCGTTTCACACCGAGGTCAATTGCAACCAATAGCCCACTTGCACATGTCTCATATTCTGCGATATTGTTTGTGCATTCGAAATTCAACTTGATAGCCACCAGATATTGCTTTCCACTTGGTGATACCACGACTGCCCCTATGCCATTTCCATACATATTTACTGCCCCATCGAAGTACATCTTCCATCCTTCGTCTTCCTTTTCAACATCCATGATTTCTTCATCTATCTTTTCCTGGTTTGATGATTGCCCTTCTTCTAGAGGATTTTCGGCCAAATGATCAGCAATAGTACTCCCTTTAATCGATTTTCGCGTCACATACTTGATATCAAACTCTGACAAGATCACTTGCCATTTCGACACCCTTAGAGAAAAATGAGGGCTTTCAAATATGTACTTTAGTGGGTCAAATCGTGAAATCAACCATGTGGTGTAGTACAACATGTACTGGCGAAGTCTTCTTGAAGTCCAGACTAGAGCACAACACGTTTTCTCAATTGTCGCATAGCGAGTCTCACAATCGTTGAACTTCTTGCTCAAATAATAGATTGCTTGCTCTTTCTTTCCTGATGCATCGTGTTGTCCAAGCATTGCCCCTAGGGATGATGGCAGCACTGTCAAATACAAAATCAAAGGGCGTCCTGGTGTTGGGGGTACTAAAATAGGAGGACTCGACAGATAAGCTATTATCTTGTCAAATGCTTCTTGACATTCTTCATCCCATTCCCCTGGTTAGTTCTTCCTTAGTAACTTGAATATAGGCTCACACGTGCTAGTCAAGTTGGCAATGAATCTAGCAGTGTAATTGAGTCTCCCTAAAAAACTCCTTACTTCACGTTCAGTCTTGGGAGTTGGTATTTCTTGGATAGCCTTTATTTTGTCAGGATCCACCCTTATCTGTTCTCTACTCACGATATAACCGAGTAACCTTCCTGACGATCCCCCAAAAACGCACTTGTTAGGATTCAGCCGCAACTTATGTTTTCTGAGCCTTTCAAATAGCTTTCGCAATACTTCTACATGACTTTCATCTTCCTTTGATTTTGCAACCATATCATCCACATATACTTCAATCTCTTTATGCATCATGTCATGAAAAAGGGTAACCATGGCACGTTGGTAAGTAGCCCCAGCATTCTTTAACCCAAAAGGCATTACTTTATAGCAGAATGTCCCCCATGGGGTGATGAACGTGGTCTTTGCCTTATCTTCAACATCCATAAGGATTTGGTTATATCCAGAGTATCCATCCATAAACGAAAACCTGTGGTTCTTAGAAGTATTGTCAACAAGCACATCGATATATGGGAGAGGAAAATCATCCTTCGGACTAGCCTGATTCAGGTCTCGGTAATCCACGCACACTCTAACTTTTCCATTCTTCTTCGGTACCGGGACGATGTTAGCTGTAACACCTGAGGACGAGATCGACATCGTCTTAGGACGACGTATCGAGACCTCGCGTCGAGATTTTGTGTCGAGACCTCGTACCAGACCTTGTGTCGAGATCCCGTGCCAAGATCGTTTGCCGAGGTCATTTGCCGAGCTGAGGAGACCGCGTGCACTAGCTGCTGAGCTGAGGAGGTCGAGTGTCGAGTTGATGAAGTCGCGTACCGAGCTGAGGAGGCCGCGTGCACGAACTCGTGTTAGAGCCTTGTGCGCTTGCACGAGCACCCTAGTCGACATCATGTCGAGATGATAACTCGTATTCTTTCGAACGTTATTCAGCGTTATTATTATTATATTGTTTGTAATAATTATATTGTCGGCTTGCCGTTCTCGTCGCGTGTCTAGATCGTTGACCGACAGAGTAGAGGGTAATTATGAGAGGAACGATTAGATGGGTAGAATGATTGATGGGATTGGCATCTTATAGCTGGAGTTACGATTATGCCCTTCCAGCTGTATTCACGATCGGTTTTCCCTCAGATACTCATTTCTCTTTTCTTCTTTCTTCTTCCTTCCTTCTGCTCTGAGTTCCTTGTTTTTCTCCAGAACTTCCATCGAAGAAACCTTGAGTTCCATCGAGATTCTGCACAAATTTTCTTCATCAATCTTGTTCCTCATCATCTTCTCGACCTATATCTCACCATCTCGACCATCATCTGAGGTAAGGAAAAACAGATTTTTCTCTTCTTCGTGCTACTGTTTAGCGCCATTTGTTCCTTCCATTTTTAGCTAGTTTTATGCTTCCAAATCATGTCAAATTGATGGGTTTTCTTCTTCACGATATTACCTATCTTTCTAACCGATTATTTGAGCTTGTAAAACAAATTTCTTTCTCTGATTTCTGAAATGGGCAGTGCCCAGAAACCCTTCATTTTTGGTTTGTTTCGATTTCTTGTTTTTCGTTTGTTGCTTCTGGTTGTTGTTGTTGTCGATCTATCTGCTGAAGCATCAGATGACCTTTTTCATGAACTTTTGATCAAAAACCCTAACGTTGTGTTAGAGGAAAAATATATTTAAGTTCTTGAGTTTTTATATTTTCTGGGTTGTGGTTAAGTTTGGGATGAGAGCTAAGTGTTATTAGAACCCAGAGATCGTACTGAGTTGTGCTTGCTTTAGGAAGTCTGATTCCCGAGATCGTGTGATTTCTGAATCGAGGTGTACGGGAGAGCGAATCCGAGGACGTGGAAACAGCGGAATCCAGATCGAGAACTGTACGTGTCGAGGTCGACTGAGAAGTGTACGTGTCGAGGTCGATTGAGGAAGGTACGTGTCGAAGTCGTTGTCGAGCTAGTTGAAGACAGCCGTGTCGAGATCGAGTAAGAGAAGTCGTTGTCGAGCTCACTTGAAGACAGCTGTGTCGAGGTCGTTGTCGAGCAGCTTTAACTTGGAGTTCGGTAAGGGCGCTTCACATTAATACTTTCATAGTATGCTAGCGTAAGGGCAACTTTTAGACATTATTAAGACTTTATTTTTATTGTTATATTTCTGTATGGACTCCTTGATTGGTGTCGAGCTTGGAATGTTGTGATATGATTGGGTTTTTGCATGTATTTGATATGTGATTGAATATATGTTGTGAATGGTGTATTGCTGTCGAATTGCGTTTCTTCATGCAGAATGTTTTATTGCTTAAATGTCGAATTGCGTTTCTTCATGTTAAGCATGCTCTCTTTATTTGATATGTGATCAAGTAAGTTGTGTTACTCTTTGACATGCGGCGAGCTAATCATCGAGTGAGAGAGCTAGGGAGTCGTATGACGTTTTTGAGCCGGACCCAGATAACTGAGGGTGCTAGGTCCCCTTTTTGTTTATGGTGGATTGGCTAGGCGTTGTAGCATTATCAGTTTGGGGATGGACCTGCTGATTAATGTATGGAATTCGGTTTGGGGATGGACCTGCCGTTTACCTATTACGTCAGTTTGGGGATGGACCTGCTGACGATATTCCGGAATAAGAGTCGAGTCGAGTCTAGAGTGAGATGGTCGAGTCACGTGTGGTGATTGAGATACATTATTGTGTTGCTTATTTCTTTATGCCGTGCTTATCTTGTATTGTTGAGAAGTTGACCCTTTCCCGTGGTGCCTTCAATCCATGACGGTTACCCAGGCGATGTCGAGGGCGCAGGGAACTCGACAGCAGATGATGCCGAGGAGGAGCTCGACGAGGACCCGAGTGACGACCTCTACTTGTCGTGATTGATTATGTTTGTTCGACGTATTTCTTTTGATGACTGTACTTGTTTTTCTTTTGTGTTCGGAGGTCGTGACCAGTTTGGGCCGGTTATGTTTGTTGCTACAGGGTAGACTGGCGGTTTACTTTTGGAGCAGCCCCCTGCGTGGGAGTCTGCCGGAAGTACCCCCAGGGTATGATTGCTCTTTTGAAGTCGTCGTACCTTAGGTGTATTTTCTTTGTACATTTACTACTCTGTATTTTGTGTACATTATTATTTCGAGTGATATATATATGTATGTTATGCATGTATGTTTTATTAGAATTTAAGTCTTGTGTCTTAGTTGCACCATGTTTCGAAAAGCTGTAATTACTCTGATGTGCACGAGTTGGTTTTATAAAAAAAAAAATAGATCGTACTTTTTAAAAGGCACAAGAGTTTCGTTTTAAAACACATCTCATACAGGTTTAGTTGAGCTCGGTGTGTTGAGCTCGGTAACTCGAGCTCGGTATATTGAGCTCGGTAGCGGTCCGGAAACGGGTCGTTGCATTGTTGGTATCAGAGCAGTTCGGTTCTGACCGAGCTGTGCATAGGAAATTTGGACTGGTCACTATGTCGGGTTATGTGTGTTGGGTACCTAGTTGTATTATGTTGATTGCTATTTGATTAAGTGAAGCACTTATTGCTTGGGAAATTGTTTGAACTGTTTCTTGATTGAAGCCGTGTGTTTTAACACATCCTTGTTGTGAGATTCTGACAGGGTTTTGAACTTTGTGGAATCTAATGCCACCTCGTAGGAATACGACAGCTGCAACCGAGAACGTCGACATGGAACGAGCAATTCAAGCTATGACCGAGATGGCGGCAGCCATGGCTCAACAATCACCGCCAGAACTCAACAGGCTAACGCGATGGCTCAACAGACGGCGGCGTTAACTCAGCAGAACTTGCGGCAAAGAACAAAGAACGAGCGAAATCTTTGAAGCGAGAGGATTGGCGGACTTCAGGAAGCATGATCCACCGTTTCTACGGTGAGCCAAATCCAGATAAAGTCGATCTTTGGATGCAAGAGATCGAGAAGATTTTCGAGGCACTTCACGTCTCGGACAACGTGAAGGTCGACTATGCCACCTACTTACTGCTAGGAGACGCAGAGTATTGGTGGAGAGGAGTGAAGCAAACGTTTATAGCGGAACGTCGCGAGATGACCTGGGAGCTTTTTCGTGAAAGGTTCTTGGACAAGTACTTCCCAGATACTGCACGAGCCGAGAAGGAGCAAGAATTTCTTCAATTGCAGCAAGGCAACTCGACAGTGTCCGAGTATGCGGCCAAGTTCGAGTCGTTGGCGAGGTATTTCAGTCCATTTCGTGATCGAGTTGACAAAACATGGTTGAGTGAGAGATTCCAACGGGGATTGAGATTCGACATTCAGAAGTCAGTGGTGTCGTTGAGGATTCGAAACCTCCAAGAGCTGATAGATCGCTGTGTCGAGGTAGAAGGAGTGAGGAGCCACAAGAAGAAGATCAAGCTGTTGTGACCGGTGAGACCCCGAGTGCGGGCGTAGATTTGCACGTAAAGCGGAAACAACCGCAGAAGAAGCCGTAAGACCGACCTCGTGGGAACGACAACAGGGACGATCGTCCGATGACCCAGTACCGAAGCGGAGGACGTACCCGGTGTCGAGGTGACTTGTTTCCGTTGTGGAAAGACGGGACATTACGCCAATAACTGTACTCAGAGGGTGGAGGTGTGTTTCAACTGTAAGAAGCCAGGACATTTTGTCAAGGATTGTCCTACACCTAAAGCTGAACCGACGATGCTTGCGGCAAGGGCCAAAGGGAAGCGTCAGGTAGCTAAAGGCAGAGTTTTCTGCATGAGTGGTGAGGAAGCAGAACGAGCTGAAGATCTTATTCAAGGTGAATGTGAGATCGATGGTAAATCCTTATCCGTTCTTTTTGATTCGGGTGCAACCCATTCCTTTATTTCTTCTGATTGTGTGAACCATTTGAACTTGACTGTGATCGCTACTGCTCAAATTAGTAGTTACAACCCCAAATGCTAAAACCTTAGTCACAAACATCGCATGTCTTAATTCGTAGTGGTTATTCGTAGTAGAAAGTTTGTGGTCAATTTGGTTTGTTTGCCTCTTAAGGGCTTAGATGTCATTCTCGGGATGGATTGGTTGTCACACCACCATGTCCTCTTGACCGTGCCCGTAAATCTGTAATTTTTCCGCACCTTGGAGTCTCCAATTATCTTTCACTGAGCGATCGGAAGTTTCTTTGAAAGAAGGAACTAGGGAATACATGTATCCGCTAGTTCGGAAGTTTTCCAAACAGATCGACGTGAAGAATGTACCGGTGGTGTGTGACTTTGAGGGCGTTTTCCCGAAGACGCGTGCCAGGGTTACCACCAGCGTAGAGGTCGAGTTCTCCATCGACCTGATTCCAGGGACAGGACCGATCTCCAAAGCGCCATACAGGATGTCTCCTGCCGAGATGAAAGAACTGAAGTCCCAGATCGAACACTTGGAGTCGAAGCAATTCATACGACCGAGCGTGTCACCGTGGGGAGCTCCAGTGTTGTTGGTTAAGAAGAAGGATGGACGATCAAGACTGTGCGTGGACTATCGCGAGCTCAACAAGGTTACTGTGAAGAACCGTTACCCGTTACCACGTATTGACGACTTGATGGATCAACTTCGTGGAGCGGCGATCTTTTCCAAGATAGACTTGAAGTCGGGCTACCATCAGATTCGCGTGAAGGAGGAAGATGTTCCCAAAACAGCTTTCAGGACCAGATACGGTCACTACGAGTACTTGGTGATGCCGTTTGGAGTGACGAATGCGCCAGCTGTGTTTATGGACTACATGAATAGGATTTTCCATTCGTTCTTGGATCAGTTCGTTGTAGTGTTCATCGACGACATATTAATCTACTCGAGGAACCGAGAAGAGCACGCAGAACACTTATGTCGAGTACTGCAGATATTACGAGATAAGCAACTCTATGCCAACCCGTCGAAGTGTGAATTTTGGCTTGAAGAGGTGAATTTTCTTGGTCACGTGATTTCCAAAGAAGGGATAGCTGTGGATCCAACTAAGATTGAGGCGGTGTTAGCGTGGGAACAGCCGAAGACGGTTACCGAGATCAAGAGTTTTGTCGGCTTAGCAGGCTATTACCGAAGATTCATTGAAGGTTTCTCGAAGATTGTCGCGCCTCTTACACGACTGACGAGGAAGGATCAACCTTTTGCCTGGACCGAGGAGTGCGAATCCAGTTTTCAAAGACTGAAGGAGCTTTTGACGACAGCGCCTGTGCTGATTTTGCCTCAACCCAAAGAGCCTTTCGAGGTGTATTGTGATGCGTCACACCAAGGATTGGGATGCGTGCTGATGCAACATCGGAAGGTGGTCGCGTATGCTTCAAGACAGCTTAAGATTCACGAGAGAAACTACCCTACTCACGACTTGGAGTCGGGCAAGCAGAGTTTTTGCAATCAAGATATAGAGGCACTACCTTTATGGGAGCACTTCTTCGCTTTCAGCGATCACAAGAGCTTGAAGTACCGTCGACCGTAAAGAGCTCAACATGCGTCGGCCAGATGGACGTAATTTCAAGGACTACGACTTTACGTTGGAATACCATCCCGGTAAGGCTAACGTGGTAGCAGATGCGTTGAGTAGGAAGAGCGTTTTAACCTCGGCGATGATGATCAAGGAGTTGGAGATGCTCGAGAAGTTCCGAGACTTGAAGTTGAGTGTCGAAGTTTCACCGGGGAAGCTGAGATTTGGTATGCTTACCATTTCTAACAGATCGTTGGACGAGATCCGAGACCAGCAAGTTCATGACGAACTTCTGCAAGAGAAGATTCAGTTGATAGCGCAAGGGAAGGCGACAGAATTCCAGGTCGGAGCGGACGACATCTTAAGGTGCAATGGCCGAGTATGTGTACCTAACGTATCCGAGCTGAGAAAGTTGATTCTCGACGAAGCGCATAAGAGCAACTTTAGTATTCATCCAGGAGTTACGAAGATGTATCAAGACTTGAAGAAGCATTTTTGGTGGTCCGGAATGAAGAAGCAAGTGGCCGAGTACGTAGCTTCGTGTTTAACGTGTCGAAGCCGAAGGTGGAACACCAACGACCTACTGAATGCTACAATCGCTGACGTAGCAGTTAGGAAATGGGATAGTATTTCCATGGACTTCGTTGTAGGTTTGCCGAAGACGCAGAAGAAGAATGATTCGATTTGGGTGATCGTCGACCGATTGACCAAATCGCTCATTTCTTACCAAAGGAGGTCGACATACAACGTGGAAAAGTCGACCGAGATCTACATCGCGGAGATAGTACGACTTCATGGAATACCTCTTCGATCGTGTCGGACCGAGATCCGAAGTTCACGCCTCATTTTTGGAGGAATTGCAAGGAGCGATGGGAACCGAGCTCGCTTAGCTCTCGGCATATCATCCACGCATCGACGGTCGACCGAGAGAACGATCCAATCACTTGAAGATTTGTTGCGAGCTTGTACGTTAGATCACCGAGAAGTTGGGACGACGCCTTACCATTGGTGGAGTTCACCTACAATAACAATTTCCATGCGAGCATTGGAATGACACCTTTTGAAGCTACCAGATGGACGGAAATGTCAGACGCCTCTTTGTTGGTACCAGGACGGCGAGCGAACTGTTGTGGGACCAGATATGATCCAGCAGACTACCGAGAAGATCCGTTTGATCAGAGATCGGATGTGAACGTCTCAAAGTCGACAGAAGAGTTATGCAGACTAACGACGTCGACCACTCGAGTTCGAGGAAGGAGAACATGTATTTCTTAGAGTCACCCCCACTACTGGAGTTGGTCGAGCGATCAAATCCAAGAAACTTACCTCTAAATTTATTGGACCTTATCAGATTCTTCGTCGTATTGGTCCAGTGGCATATCAGATTGCCTTGCCACCATTCTTGTCGAACATCCACGACGTCTTCCACGTCTCACAATTGCGGAAGTATGTTTCCGACCCCTCTCATGTCATCGAACCGGATGTGATTCAACTAAGGGACGACCTATCTTTCGAAGCATTACCAGCTAGGATCGTTGATCGGAAAGCCAAACAGTTGCGGAACAAAGAGATTCAACTTGTCAAAGTTGTGTGGGATCAGAAGACGGGAGATGCAACTTGGGAGCTGGAGGAGAAGATGAAGACTCAGTACCCTGAACTTTTCCGAGGTAAGAATCTTATTTGCAATTTCGAGGACGAAATTTTTTTAGAGGGAAAGATTGTAACACCTGAGGACGAGATCGACATCGTCTTAGGACGACGTATCGAGACCTCGCGTCGAGATTTTGTGTCGAGACCTCGTACCAGACCTTGTGTCGAGATCCCGTGCCAAGATCGCTCACGAGGTCATTTGCCGAAATTTGAGGAGACCGCTGCGTGCACTAGTCAGCCGAAATGAGGAGGTCGAGTGTCGAGTTGATGAAGTGGCGTACCGAGCTGAGGAGGCCGCGTGCACGAACTCGTGTTAGAGCCTTGTGCGCTTGCACGAGCACCCTAGTCGACATCATGTCGAGATGATAACTCGTATTCTTTCGAACGTTATTCAAATTATTATTATTATATTGTTTGTAATAATTATATTGTCGCTTGCCGCTCGTCAGCGTGTCTAGATCGCTGACCGGCAGCAGGTAGGGTAATTATGAGAGGAACGATTAGATGGGTAGAATGATTGATGGGATTGGCATCTTATAGCTGGAGTTACGATTATGCCCTTCCAGCTGTATTCACGATCGGTTTTCCCTCAGATACTCATTTCTCTTTTCTTCTTTCTTCTTCCTTCCTTCTGCTCTGAGTTCCTTGTTTTTCTCCAGAACTTCCATCGAAGAAACCTTGAGTTCCATCGAGATTCTGCACAAATTTTCTTCATCAATCTTGTTCCTCATCATCTTCTCGACCTATATCTCACCATCTCGACCATCATCTGAGGTAAGGAAAAACAGATTTTTCTCTTCTTCGTGCTACTGTTTAGCGCCATTTCTTCCTTCCATTTTTAGCTAGTTTTATGCTTCCAAATCATGTCAAATTGATGGGTTTTCTTCTTCACGATATTACCTATCTTTCTAACCGATTATTTGAGCTTGTAAAACAAATTTCTTTCTCTGATTTCTGAAATGGGCAAAGGCCCGTAAACCCTTCATTTTTGGTTTGTTTCGATTTCTTGTTTTTCGTTTGTTGCTTCTGGTTGTTGTTGTTGTCGATCTATCTGCTGAAGCATCAGATGACCTTTTTCATGAACTTTTGATCAAAAACCCTAACGTTGTGTTAGAGGAAAAATATATTTAAGTTCTTGAGTTTTTATATTTTCTGGGTTGTGGTTAAGTTTGGGATGAGAGCTAAGTGTTATTAGAACCCAGAGATCGTACTGAGTTGTGCTTGCTTTAGGAAGTCTGATTCCCGAGATCGTGTGATTTCTGAATCGAGGTGTACGGGAGAGCGAATCCGAGGACGTGGAAACAGCGGAATCCAGATCGAGAACTGTACGTGTCGAGGTCGACTGAGAAGTGTACGTGTCGAGGTCGATTGAGGAAGGTACGTGTCGAAGTCGTTGTCGAGCTAGTTGAAGACAGCCGTGTCGAGATCGAGTAAGAGAAGTCGTTGTCGAGCTCACTTGAAGACACCGTGTCGAGGTCGCTGTCGAGCGCCTTTAACTTGGAGTTCGTAAGTACGCTTCACATTAATACTTTCATAGTATGCTAGCGTAAGGGCAACTTTTAGACATTATTAAGACTTTATTTTTATTGTTATATTTCTGTATGGACTCCTTGATTGGTGTCGAGCTTGGAATGTTGTGATATGATTGGGTTTTTGCATGTATTTGATATGTGATTGAATATATGTTGTGAATGGTGTATTGCTGTTGAATTGCGTTTCTTCATGCAGAATGTTTTATTGCTTAAATGTCGAATTATGCTTCTTCATGTTAAGCATGCTCTCTTTATTTGATATGTGATCAAGTAAGTTGTGTTACTCTTTGACATGCGGCGAGCTAATCATCGAGTGAGAGAGCTAGGGAGTCGTATGACGCTTGAGCCGGACCCGGATAATCGAGGGTGCTGGGTCCCTTTTTGTTTATGGTGGATTGGCTAGGCGTTGTAGCATTATCAGTTTGGGGATGGACCTGCTGATTAATGTATGGAATTCGGTTTGGGGATGGACCTGCCGTTTACCTATTACGTCAGTTTGGGGATGGACCTGCTGACGATATTCCGGAATAAGAGTCGAGTCGAGTCTAGAGTGAGATGGCCGAGTCACGTGTGGTGATTGAGATACATTATTGTGTTGCTTATTTCTTTATGCCGTGCTTATCTTGTATTGTTGAGAAGTTGACCCTTTCCCGTGGTGCCTTCAATCCATGACGGTTACCCAGGCGATGTCGAGGGCGCAGGGAACTCGACAGTAGATGATGCCGAGGAGGAGCTCGACGAGGACCCGAGTGACGACCTCTACTTGTCGTGATTGTTTATGTTTGTTCGACGTATTTCTTTTGATGTCTGTACTTGTTTTTCTTTTGTGTTCGGAGGTCGTGACCAGTTTGGGCCGGTTATGTTTGTTGCTACTGAGGTAGATCGGCGGTTTACTTTTGGAGCAACCCTGCGTGGGAGTCTGCAAGTACCCCAGGTATGATTGCTCTTTTGAAGTCGTCGTACCTTAGGTGTATTTTCTTTGTACATTTACTACTCTGTATTTTGTGTACATTATTATTTCGAGTGATATATATATGTATGTTATGCATGTATGTTTTATTAGAATTTAAGTCTTGTGTCTTAGTTGCACCATGTTTCAAAAGTCAGAATTACTCTGATGTGCACGAGCTGGTTTTATAAAAAAAAAATAGATCGTACTTTTTAAAAGGCACAAGAGTTTCGTTTTAAAACACATCTCATACAGGTTTAGTTGAGCTCGGTGTGTTGAGCTCGGTAACTCGAGCTCGGTATATTGAGCTCGGTAGCGGTCCGGAAACGGGTCGTTACATTAGCTACCCATTCCGGGTGTACTGAAACCTCCAAAAATTCGGCCTCCCACATCTTGACCACCTCCTCTTTGATTTTCAATGACATATCCGGGCGCATCCTTCTCAACTTCTGCTTCTTGGATTTTGCATCTGGATAAAGTGGAATCTTATGTGCTGCAATTTCTGGGTCCAGGCCGGGCATATCTTTATAAGACCATGCAAAGACATCAAGATATTCTCTTAACAAAGCAATCATTTCTTCACGTTCTGGATTGTCTACCAATTTTAACTCTTTCTTATCCTCCTTAGTCCCCAGATTGATCATTTCCTCTGTCTCGTCGTTCAAACCAAACTCTTTTTCAGTTGAGTCCAGAAGTTCAGTGAACTCTTTGATAACTTCGTCATCTTCCTCCGACTCAGAACAATTCCCTTCGGAGGTCGCAAAGGAATCAAACAACAGGTTCTCGATATTCCCATAATGAGGCAAAGTTTTAGTGAAATGTGAGTCCCTGGAGAACAATTCATGGAAATCGGAAAGAGAATAATAGAAAGAAAATGGGAAACAAAAGCATAATTGAAGAGTAAGGATTTTGAAGGAATAAGACAAAATAGAACAAATGGATAGGAATGCATGCAGATTCATTAAATTCATGTCTCAAGCAAAATAACATAAGTCTTATAGCCTCTGTCGGCTAATACAGTACAAAAAAAAACGATTACATGAAAGCAACAACATCAACAACTGGTTCAGCCTGCCAATTGCTCAGCGGTTCTTGATTGGTGGTGGGGTGGATGATGCCATATGCCCTTGAGCTTTCATCATCCAACATGTTGATTGCTGACTGGTTTGGTGCACAAGCAGCATTCTCAGGTGAAATCACTTCGGCAGGAGCGGGAAACGTATTCTTCAAGTGAGGGATTAGTTGTGTCTCCCTTTTACCAATTATCAGAGCTTTGAACTTTGCTTCAAGGTTGTCGTTATAGCTGACCCCAGACATGTCTGACTTCTTTTGCAAGAATATAGGATCACGAATTCCTTGTAGGTGACGACCCAAGCCTTTCCCTTCTTCGTAGCCACTTTTTGCCATGATTCGTGTTGCCACCTGATTCACATTACCAACTGGCGAACCTTTTTCCTCACCTCCCAACTTATTTGCCTCGAAACTGTGGCACAGATTCGTTTCTTCTTCATCAGTGTTATCCACATATGGGAGGGACATAGATTTTGAGACCATAATCTCTTCTTCACCGCGAATCGTGATAACAGACCCTTTTCTACATATTTAACCCTTTGGTGTAGAGTGGAAGGTACTGCCCCCGCTTCGTGGATCCATGGTCGTCCTAATAGCATAGTATATGTTGACTCAATTGCCATGACTTGGAACAATACGCGGAACACACTTGGGCCAATTTCCAATGGTAGTACTATTTCACCAAGAATGCCTCTCTTGGACCCATCAAAAGCTCGAACTGTCATCGACTGAGGCGATAAATCTTGTTCTCCCATTGCTAGAGCAGTCAACGTGGACGCTGGCATGATATTCAAAGCTGAACCACCGATTAGCACTTTGGCCACTACAAATCCCCGACATTTCAAGGTGATATGTAGGGCTCGATTGTCCCTTTTTGCTCGAGATACCATTTCAGCATCGGAGAACGTGATGAGGTTAACTCGCTGCACAGGAACGACCATGTTTATCATGTTTTCAGGAGTAACGTCAGGCTTGACAAAAGCTTCCTCTAATGTCTTCAACAAAGCTTTTCTATGTGCCTCAGAAGTTAGAATAAGGGAAAATAAGGATATTCGGGCTGGAGTTCTCCTCAGTTGCTCCATCACATCATACTCACTTTGCTTCATTATCTTCAAGAATTCTTCTTCAGGCTGCTCTTTTTCTTCCACCTCATTCCCTTTCTCTTTCTTTTTCTTTTCAACCTCTCCTGGGCCAAAGTATCGGCCACTTCGGGTTATTCCCCCGACACTCACTATATTGGTGATTGTCTCATCAATCTTGCTTTGCTTGCTTGTTTCGCATGTTGAAGGACCTTCCACCACTTCAACTATTGCCTCATAATTCCAGGGAACTGCATGAGTATCTTTGCAAGCAAAGGGTGTGGGTTTTTTTACAGTCACCACAACCTTTTCTGACGCAAGTGGCTGGCTAAGTGGTGAAAGTCTAAGCACAAATGGTTCTATAACATCGATCTCCTCATGAGGCATTGACCTTTTGGCTTGCACTATCCCTAGTGACATTAAACTTTGAACTCGAGCCTTGAAATCCCAACAATCTTCGATGTCGTGACCTACACAACCATGGTGGTATACGCATTTGTCCTCTTCATCATATTTTTCATATCTCACCATTCTTTTCACCGGTGCTAGTGCCTCATACCCGGTCTTTCGTAACCCCTCCCATATCTCTATCATGGGTGTTCGGAGTTTCAAAACACTCTTGACAGGCCTTTCATCTTCTCCTACTACACTCACTGAGTTGCCCCTGTTGTGATTTGGGAGTGGGTTGTTGACAACATTTGGCCCTTTTTCTTCTTGGATATCCAATTTCCCATGAGCAATTAGCCTTCTAATGGTGGTCTTGAAAGCCTCATAATCCTCGACAGAGTGACCTGCGGCTCCCATATGAAATCCACAAGTCGAATTTGGGTTATACCAAGCCGGAAATGGGGGTTCCATCGGCTTCACCGGAATTCCCGCAATCAGATGGGCGTCATATAAACGTTGGAATAGTTCTGCATTGGTGATGGATATCTTGGGAAATGGGGGTAGGTTGGATGTTCTATTTTGGCCTGAGTTTTGGTATAGGGGTCGGGTTTGGTGATAGGTTGGGCGATTGTATTGGTAGTTTGGACGTGGCTGAGGATAGGCAGCAGGAATGTTGTTCACGGGAAATGATAGTGTGGGTGATGGGTTTGTGTTTGGGGTGATTTGGTATGATGGGTAAGGCATTCTGGGACGTGGATGATTATATTGTGGATTTTGGTGGGAGTAAATTAGTGTGGCTTGAACAAGGCTTACTTCTGGATCTTTTTTCCTTTGTAGGAAATTCTTCTTTGACTGTCCGGTCTCTGTTTGCTCTACTGGCAACTTTCCAGCTCTTGCCAACATCTCAATTCTCTCTCCAGCAGCTATAAGGTCAGCAAAGTCCCTATATGTAGCTCCAGCCATTGCTGCAACATAAGGAGTCCCCAAGGTCCCCAAGAAATAAGAGCATGTTTCAGTCATGGTGAGTGGTGGTTGGACTTGTGCAACAAGGGCTCTCCACCTCTGAGCGTACTGCTTAAAGGTCTCTTCGCTCTTCTTTTGCAGTATTCCCAACTGCTCACGAGTTGGAGCCATATCCAGGTTGAACCTGTATTGGCTCATGAAGGCATCAACAAGATCATTCCAACCATCAATTTTCGAATGGTCTAACTGGACGTACCATTCTAAAGTCGGTCCGGTCAAGCTTTCATGAAAAAAGTTGACGAGGAATTTTTCATCTTTAGACCATATCGACATTTTGGTGCAATAGGTCCTTAGGTGCAGCAGGGGGTTAGTGCTTCCATTGTATTTTGTGAAGTCTGGGACTTTGAAATCACGAGGAATTATCACCTCTGAGGTTGGGCAAAGTTCCTTTAATCCCAAAGATCCAAAATTACTAGGCCCCTGCATCGCCTTAATCTTTTCCTCCATCTTTTCCATCCATTGCTCCCTAGCCTTGTCTTTCCAAGACCGATGCCCCTCCTCTGTGTCATACTCCACATGTGGCATTCCACCACCTCCACCTCCGTTATGCTGGTTTTCAACCCCATGGTGGCCCACAGCTTCATATCCCATTCCTATTGGGATGGTGAACGGCCCTAATGCTCGGTTGTGAATGTTTTCTGCGTTGACATGGTTATGGGTCCCTACTCCCATGAAAGTGGGTACTCCAGAGGTATTGACATGCGGGGTTTCCATGGTGGTCCTATTTGCTGTTAACATAGTGAATGCTTCTTTCATGGCCAATAACGCCTCTTCAATGCGAGTCTGAGCAGCGGCCATCTCATCCATTCTTTCTTTTAGTGTGTCCATTTCTTGAGTTAAGTTCCTCCCCTGCAACTCATCATCACCCGACATTCTTGCTCGGCTCCTAGTGAAGTACACTCGAGTTTGATTGATCTTTACTTTCCTGGAACGTGCAATGGCTGCTAAATCCCTGAGACATAAAAACAAAGTTCGTTTATTTATTTATTTAAACAAAATTAGATTACCCCTTTTTATGGATTTGTTAAAGAATCGTGAAGGGTTGTTCTTGAAATCTGGAGCGAGTATCTTTGGTTCGACCTTCGGAAAATTAAGTGACAGTGTTTATGAATAAGAGACATGGACTCACGAAGGAGAAAAATATAGTAGACTTTCATTTCATGCATAAGTAGAACACAGTTCAAGTACAACTCAGATACATCAATTTTCCCCAATGCTTCTGATCAGTTTTTCAACATCATCAACTAACTCCTTACAAACATCAATCAGATCAATTGCTTCGCGCAGATGCCCCTGATACCCTTTTATCGCTTCTTCAAAAGCTTGGTTATCAGTCCTTCTAGTTATTCCAATGATTAGGCTTTCTCTTTATGCTCCAGCTTCAAGGCTTCAAATGCTGAATGAACCTCTCTTAATTTGACCTCCAGCGTGTTCTTCTCGGCTTCTACCTTTGCCAACTTTCCCTTCAGTTCTTTCATCTCTTCGTTTTCCTCCAGGACTGTGTCTGTTTCTGGTTGGTTGCTAGGATCCGGCTTGTGAAATGGCAGTTTGATTTGTTCCACTCTATCTCGCACCCACTGCTTATAACTGTCCTTAGCCCCGCAACTTCTGCGCCCTAAATCCTTTCCCTTACAGTTGACTTTCCCCCATGATTGATAAATTCTATCGAGCATCCTTTTATCTTTTAAGTCGGTCATAAAAGGAATTATCGAACCTTCAGTAGGTGGGCCCATCACCGGATAACACAATTGGCGTAATGCTAGACTTGGGTTGTAATTGATGCATCCCAAGGTCCCTACTAATGGTACATTCGGGAATTCACCACATTGGCAGATCACCTCTTCTGTTCCCATCCACTGTGGATACCAAAAAGCACACGTTGCTGAGAGAAGATGTAATATGACAGGGAGGGACCACCAAAAAGCACGCTGCAGCAACATATAAGAGGACAAAGTCCTTTGTTTAGCTCCAATGAAAGATCACACGTTGCTGCTTTAATTCCAGGGGCTGTTATCAACACAGTGCTGTGGCATGGCACCAAACCTGGCACTGAGCAATTCTCATAAAAATCCTGCACAATGTCAACACACATCAAAATGCTCACAAAAGCACCAAAGTGCTTTAAACAGCTCCAAACAAGGGAAATCACATTATTTACATAAATCTAATAAATAAAGGATCTAAATTACTCTTAAACTCACATGATTCATAGTCATAAAAGCATAAATAACTCTTATTTCTAAGAGTTATCACTTAGCAACAATCTCAACGAGGGGGTAATTTCCTCGGAAGTGGTATGGCTTCCCTTTATTCAAAGGTTGCCCCACAATTCGAGAAAATTCTTCAAGAGTAGGGGCCAACTGGAAGTTAGAGAAAGTGAAACACCTCAGCGGGGGATCATAATATTGAGCCAGCGTGGAAACCGCCTCTACCTGAACATTCACACTTAGCAAGTCCAAAATCTTCCCATATCTTTCCTTAAATTTGGACCTCGTCTTATCAGGCAATATCTGGGCAAAAGCTTTCAAACTGTCCACTTTTGGCTCTTGAACCTTCAACTTAAAAGTCTTCCTTGTTGCTGGCACTCCTTTCTCAGTCGTGGATTCCATGTCTTTCTTCTCTTCTTTTTTTTTTTTTACTCAAAGATACTCGCTACCAGATTCAGAACTTTGATTCTCCAACAAATTTACCTGAAAAAGAAGGGATAATTGTAGGGGGATGAGATCATAAGAAAAATGACGCATGTAAGAAATGAAATGGGGTAAGAGGCAGAGTAGCTCCCTTTGTGACCTACACCGGTTCACCCATACTAACGGGCCTAAGTCTAATGGATTTAAGCTTTTTCTACAGTATATACTCACAATAGGTGGTTGTTGTAACCTACAGACATTTAGGTCTCTAGAGCCAAGTATTCTTTCGAGATGTTGACCACACCAGGATGTACATCCAAAATGTGGGCACCCACAAAAGAGTCGCACTCTAGATGAGGAATTCATGGTTGCCACACAGGAAGTGCATCCAAAATGGCTTCCACTACACAATCTCTTACTAACTTAGGCTTCATTCAGGCCCGGGTATAGGGCCCCACTCAAAGTGTGTGTTCAAAGTGTAAGTGTAGTGTGTGAAGGGAGCATACAAACCTCGAACCTTAAAAACAAAAATAAAAAATCAGCCCAATCCTGTAATGTAAGCACAAAAATATAAAGTGTCTTCTAACCTAGGGTTCAATATTCACAAAAATAATTAAGTAAAAATAAAAACATATATACAAAGATATGGAATATATACAAAAAATAAAATAAAATAAACAAATAATAATAATAATAATAATAAATAGGGAAATAAAATAATACTTAATAAGAAAAATGAAATAAATATTTACAAATTAAGGAAGCAAATCAATTAGATATCAATTAATATTAGCATTTAAATATATAAATGAGGAAGAAAAGAAATCAATTTGGATATCAAATAAGTGCACCCCCAGAAATAAACTTAATCATTAAATTAAACATATATACCAATAAAGGAAGCAGATTAATCAAATAAAAACAAATCAATCAAATAATAAAAAAAAAGAATCATTTACAAAAATGAAGCAAAGAGAAAAAAAAATAAAATAAAATAAAATAAAAATAAAAAATAGTAAAAAAGTGAAACAAACTAGATTTGCACAACCAATAAAAATGGGCTTGATTCTCAAACATCCTCAGTGGAGTCGCCATCTGTAACGATCCAAAGGTTTGGGAGCCACCACCAATTTTATTATATTTAGGAAAAATTGAAAAAACCTCAAAAATAATGATCTTTGAAAACCATGCTGAGTTCGGGAATCGATTGCGAGTGGAGAAGGGTGGAGACTAAACCCCACAACACCTCCATCACGCTTGTCCTATGACAGTTACCCAAATTGATTGTGCAAACTAATAAGTTTTTTTTAAAAAAAGGTAGGGGGATTAAAAACACGGGTTCCATCTGGGAACCCTAAAAAGAGAAAAAAAAAAAACAAGAAGCTGCGTGATGCAGCCGTGGCAAGAGAGAAATGGGGAAGAAAGGGGGAAAAAGAGAGAGGGGGGTGCGAGAGGAGAGGGAGAGAAAGAAGGAGGAAGAGGGAAGACGCAAGGAGGGGAGTGCGGCAAGGAGGGGAAAAGGGGCGGCCGCGAGTAAGAAAAAGGGGGGGTGTTGGTCACGAACATGGAAGGGGAAAAGGAGGGAAGCGTGGGAGGAGAGGGTGGGGGGAGGACGCCACAAGACAAAGGAGAGAGGGGAAGAGGCGTCACGGCCGCCATGAGCCAGCCCTGGCCGTCTGTGCCGCGAGCAAGGAAAGGGGGAAGGGATGAGGGTGCGGCCGAGGGGTAGGAGGAGAGGGAGAGGGGAGGAGGGAGATTCTACCTTCTTCTTCTCCTCTTTCTTCTTCTTCTCAAACTCTGTTTTTCCTTTTTTTTTCGTTCTATTGTTTCTGTGTTTCAGTTTGGGAAAATTAAGGCTTCAATGTGGAGCTTCTAATTTTTTGTTTGGTGATAGAAAAATGCCCAGAAAATTTTCCGTTTCTTTTTTCTTTCTCTGTTGTTCTGTTGTTACATTTATAAGGTGAGGAGGGCTCTAATAGGACACTGGTTGCTGACCCTTGTATTATCCATTTGTTGCAGGGATGGTTGGTGGTGCAGAGGGTGGCTGGTTGTGCAGAGTGGTGCCTGCAAAGCTGTTTGGTTAGAGAAGAAATGGAAAAGAAACAAAGGAACAAGAAGAAAGGTCTTTGGATTTATTGCTAAAAATGCTGCTGCTTGCTGGTGTTGTTATGTTGTTGTTGGCTGGGTGCTCGACCCCCCTCTGTTTTTGTTTTCTTTCTTTTTTTTTTGTTTATTTCTGTTTTGTTTTGTTATTTTATTCAATCTGATATTTGTAAATTTGGACATGTAATGGACTGTTTGTAATTTTTTGTAATTTTTTTTGCAATTTTTGGACATGTAATGGACATTGATTTTATATTTTGGGTTTGTATTTGTGATGGTAATTTCTACCTCTTTTTTTATCACAATTGGGCTGGAATTGACCCAAAAGAACTAACACAAAAATAGGCCCAACAATGAGTTTAGACAATGGGTCAAATAAGACAAAAAGTTAGGCAAAATAAAGGCTGAAAATTCGATATGTGTAGAAGAAAAATATTTTTGTGATTTTTCTTAAAAAAATAAAATATCCGGTCAAAATTGGGTGTTCACAACCATTCTTTTCTCCTACTAAAAATCCATCACTAGTAAAAGTCTTACCTGCTCCGTCAAAATCAAAATCCCCAAAGTTAGCTCGCTTCTCCTCAACGCCCAATAGAAGATCACCGTGACTAATGTTTGGAATAGTGGGTGCTGGATCAAAGGCACCTAATGTAGCTAAAGAAAAAATTGTCATCAATGGAGAAGATGACTCTTGAGGCTACTGTCTCAGCTCCTCTGAAATCCAAAGGAAAAGCCCTTTTGTCAATTGAAACCTTGAAAAGGGTTAAGAAAGAAAAAGTTGAGAAGTCAGAGAAAAAGAAGAAGAAAGCAAGCAAGGAAGAGAAAGGGAAGAAGGTTACTGGTTCTGAGGAAACACCAGCAATTGCAAAAAAGGGAAATCACTTGCCTCTTCTGTCCCTGCCAAGTGGGACAAAAGGTCCATAGTAGGAGGAAGTATCTACCTACTTGAAGAAATGAAAAAAGAAGATTGGAATTTGGAAACATTCCTCTTGAGACAAGGTTGGGCCTCCTTCCTCACCTTTGAAGAACCAGTGTACAGGTCACTAGTGAAGATCTTCTTTGCAAATGCCACAGAGGGCAAGGACTAGACAACTCTCTACACAAAGGTTAAAGGAATTTCAATAGAGCTCACAGATGAAAGTATTGAAAACACCTTAGAGCTTCCAAAAGGTGGAAGAAAGCTCTATGATGATGATTGGTACAAAGCTACTGTTAACTCAGAACAATATATATTTCATTTCAGGGAAAAAGAATTCTTTTCTATTTCTGCGTGTCTTACAGCACAACAGTGGCTGAATATATATACACCAATAGGGAAGGATCCCTTTTGACCTATGCAACTGGACTACTCACTATATATGACAAGGAATTAATATAGCATATAAATCAGGGATTTACACCAACAAATAGCCATAAATCTCTCCTAAGAATTAGCTAATTACAAGGGAAGACAGCTCACGCCAACAGTCCCCCTCAAGTTGGTGAGTAGATATTTCTAATACCCAACTTGTCTAGTGAGCCATGGAAGATTTTACTTGAGACAGCTTTTGTCAACATATCTGCAAGTTGATCTTCAGATCTGACAAAAGGAAATTTGATGACTTTTTCCTCCAGATTCTGTTTGATAAAATGTCTATCCACCTCGATATGCTTAGTACGATCATGCTGGACAGGATTGTGTGAAATTTCAATTGCTGCCTTGTTATCGCAGAATAACTTCATTTCTGTTTTGGGTTCAAAGCCAATCTCAGTTAACAATCTTTTTAACCAAAGCAATTCACAAAGGCCCTTAGACATTCCTCTAAACTCTGCTTCAGCACTAGATAGAGCCACAACCTTTTGTTTTTTACTCCTCCATGTAACTAGATTACCACCAACAAAAGTGAAGTACCCGGACGTGGACCTTCTGTCAGACAAATTACCTGCCCAATCTGCATCTGTATAACCTTCCACATTTAGGTGGTTATTCTTATAGAACATAAGTCCTCTACCAGGAGCATATTTTAGGTAGCGAAGTATTCTAATCACTGCATCCATGTGGGCTTCACTTGGATTCTGCATATATTGACTTACGATATTGACTGCATACGCTATATCAGGACGAGTGTGTGACAAATAGATTAATTTTCCTACCAACCTCTGGTACTGTTCTTTATTTGTTGGTACTGAATCACTATTTTTCCCAAATTTCTGGTTTTGTATAGTTGAAGTATCAACTGGCTTACAATCAAGCATTCCAACTTCAGCTAATAAATCCAATACATACTTTCTTTGGGAGATGAATATACCTTCATTTGATCTTGCTACTTCTATTCCAAGAAAGTATTTGAGTCCCCCAAGGTTCTTCATTTCGAATTCAGTGCCGAGTTGTCTTTGAATTTTGGAGATCTCCTTTATATCATTACCTGTAATAATCATATCATCAACATAGATTATTAATGCAGTAATCTTTCCTTTTTGATGTTTCAAGAAAAGTGTATGGTCAGAATTGCTCTGTTGAAACCCATACTTTTTCATAGCCAAGCTGAATCGTCCGAACCAAGCACGTGGCGATTGTTTCAGTCCATATAACACCCGTTGCAACCTACATACAGTTCTATCACTGGATGACACAGTATAGCCTGGTGGAATGTCCATATACACTTCCTCCTCAAGGTCTCCATGAAGAAAAGCATTCTTTACATCAAATTGATGTAATGGCCAGTCTAAATTTGCAGCGATTGATAACAAGACTCTAACTGTATTCAACTTTGCCACTGGTGAAAACGTCTCCCGATAGTCTATTCCATAAGTTTGTGTATATCCCTTGGCCACCAATCTCGCCTTATACCTCTCTATAGACCCATCGGCTTTGTATTTCATAGAAAATACCCACTTGCAACCTACAGTCTTCTTCCCACTTGGCAATGAGACTAGGCTCCATGTGGTATTCTTTAGTAATGCTTCCATCTCTTCTTGAATTACTCGAGACCAGTTTGGATCTGACAATGCCTCGTGCACTCCCTGTGGAATATGGCTGGAAGACAGCTTGTGTGCAAAGCCTTTTACTGGTTCAGAGAGTCCCTTGGTGGTAACATAATTAGCAATTGGGTACCTTGAACCTTTCCCTCCAATGTCTGGTGAATAACGCTCTGGGGGTTTATCCTTATTGTGCCTGAAAGGTAATTGATAATTTGTAGTAGTATCCAAATTATTATTATAAAGTGGTTCAGGAGAGCTTACCTCATGGACATCCTCAGGAGTGTCACTGCTACGTGTACCAGAGAGAGGGGCATTGCTTACACAATTTTCATCATTTTTGCATCATTTCCAGCATCACCAATTATAGCATTTCCTTCATTTTCTGCATCATTACTCACATCCACTGTTATAGCATTATTATGCTCAGTAAAAACTGCACCATCACCCTCAAATATCTCCACTAACCCATTATTATGCTCTGTTCTATCATCCTCGGTTGCATTAATACTAGCATCATCCACCAATGCTCCATGGCCAGCTTCCTCGATAACTTGGCAATCCCACCACTTCATATCTTCATTCATTGTATCCCCCTGAAGATGAGAAGTGATGGATGAGGATGAGTAGTAATATTCAGATTCTAGGAATGTTGCGTCCATGGTGGTGTAATAGCGTTCTATTTAGTAAATGAATTGCAGTGCCAACTGCATCTTCCCAATGCCTGCTGGGTACACTAGCTCCAACCAGTAAGGCTCTGGCAGTCTCTAAAATATGTTGATTCTTGCGTTCAGCCACTCCATTTTGCTGCGAAGTGTGAGGGCATGAGGTTTCATGCAGGAGGCCATAGTCTTGGAAGTAAGCCTGAAACTGTTTATTCACATATTCTCCCCCATTATCTGATCTAAGAACTCTAACACTTGTTGAGAACTGATTTCTGATCATAGCATGAAAGGGACAAAACACATCAAAAACTTCATTCTCATGCTTTAAAAAATATAACCAAGTCATGCGAGTGCAATCATCAATGAAAGTCACAAACCAACGATTACTCGATGCATTGGTAATGGGAGATGGGCCCCAGACATCAGTATGAACCAAAGCAAAGGGAATGTCACTTTTATTTGAATTAATTGGAAATGGTACACGATGACTTTTAGCCAAGATACATGTATCACAGTTAAAAACTGATTGATCTAAGCCAGAAAATAATTTTGGAAGCAAGTGTTTCATGTAGCCAAAGGAAGGATGTCCTAGACGGCGGTGCCATAGCCAAATCGAATTTTCCTTGGTTCCACCTGAGTGTCGCACATTATGAACTCTACTTGAGTTGAAGTCTTCCATGTAGTAGAGGCCCCCTCTCTTAGTACCACGCCCAATGATCTCCTTGGTGAGGATGTCCTGAAAAAGGCAAAATTTTGGATACATTAGAGCTACACAATTCAGATCTTCAGTAGCCTGTCCTACTGATATGAGTTTATTTGAAAGGGATGGAACCAATAAAGTATTGGGTAAGGAGATAGAGGGTGATAATGCTGCAGTTCCAGCACCCATCACTGGATATGTAACCCCATTAGCATTGATAATGCTAGTCCGTCTCGGTGTATCATTTGTTGTGAGATCTTTTTTGCAAAATGTCATATGGTCTGTTGCCCCCGAATCCACTATCCAGCCATTGTACCTATCATGGTATGAAGTGAGCAAAGCACAACTATTATTACCTTGTTCATTGGGAGCACTTGCTGACTCACTGTCATACTCAACTTGTGAAATTAGAGACAATTGTGGTTCTGCACTAGCAAGGGCCACTCGTCCCGAACCACCTGCAGCGTCTTTTTGTTTCTTTGCCTTCAGTTCATTCCACCATTCTGGATAATCGTGCACCTTGAAGCATGTGTCACGAGTGTGCTTTTTGTTTCCACAATGAGAGCATCCACCTCCATCACTTTCTTGGCCTTTAGTCTTTGTACCCAGTTTTCCTCCATTTGAAGACATGGTTCCACCCTTTATCATTTGCAGATTGCTTGATTGTTGCACACCCCTGATTCCTTTGGTTGTCATAACTGCTGATACGGTATTGTCTGAGCTTGCCAGCATCACCGCTTGCCGGATTTCCTCTCTGCGGACATGTGCATAAGCTTGTTCAACAGTTGGGAACGGCTTCATCTGAAGAACGTCACTCCTTATCTTGTCGAGCCCGCTATCTAGCCCATCAAGAAAGGTGTACACTCTATCTTCCTCAGAATGTAGTATTATATTTTTGTATGTCGCCAAAGAAAGACACCATCGGGTCAAGGCCGAAAGTCGATTTCTCTCCACAGGCCTTGGAGATTATTGTAGTATGACTCAATAGATCCCCCAGCCTGTTTCATGCTATTTACCTGTCTCTTCAAGGCATATACTTGAGAAGTGTCAGAACCATCAAAGTAGGTTATAGCAATTGAGTCCCATACCTGTTTTGCTGTTGGAAAACGGATAAAATTGCTGACCAGATTTGGATCCATTGAATTGATCAACCACCCTTTGACAATAGCGTTTTCTGTTCTCCACCTCCTAAAAGTGGGATCTATCGATCCAGGTTGGGGAATGTCTCCATTTATGTACCCCAACTTGTCCTTTCCTGAGATATACATCTCAACCACTTGAGACCATAAAGCATAATTGGTACCATCGAGCTTGATACCAATTTGTGCAGCGGAATGTTCGTTCGTGGCCATTGGTACTTGGGTCTGATTTTGAGTCAGAACCTGGGTCATCTTTGTCGCCAAGGTTTCAATAAGATACGTAGGAGAGACATCAATTTGCTTCTGCGCCGTCAGGTTACTCACTATATATGACAAGGAATTAATATAGCATATCAATCAGGGATTTACACCAACAAATAGCCATAAATCTCTCCTAAGTATTAGCTAATTACAAGGGAAGACAGCTCACGCCAACAGCTACTAGGACCACTAAGGACGAGGTTCTGGGATCTATTCTCAAAAGTTCTGAGTTAGAAC